>JAGDQO010000622.1:0-1302371 GCA_018342035.1 Solanum appendiculatum | reverse complement strand
CTAATCAAATCCAAACAAAATCCCCAAATTTAAACCAAATCAAATCAAATCGAATCGTAATCGATAAACGAAGAAATAGTATTGACCTATAGATTTGGTAAATGACAGTGCAGGAGGTGAAGAGTTAACACTTTGTCTGTTGAAAGACAAAGTATAAAGCTGACGATGAGATTGCAGAGAAGTCACAGTTGCTGTACGAGGAAGAAGATTGCACTGTCCAAAAGCTGAAGCCGCCATTTTTATCTTCTAAGAGGACTGGAATTTGACTTTCTTCTTCAAGTTGGGTTTTTGGTAAATGGTAACAATGGCGTTTCTAATTTATTTACTTTAAAACAAATATTTCATTGAAATTTAATTTATTTATCTAATTTTAACTTGTTACGAAAAATCATGTTTATCCCTATGAGATAGATTAAGATTATATTGAGTTTGTTAGTGTTGATATGGTTGATTTTAACTTAACAGGATGTTAGTGTTGGTGGTGCCTTATAGGGGTGTTTCGCGTTAACACCTTGTTTGGATGGTTGTTACTCGTTGTATTGTATTATTAGTTTAAGTATATTATTTGTTTTGATTGTTACTTAAATTCTATTATATAGTATAGCTTAAATTCATTGTTACGTGTAACGACGAAAAGACTTATGTTGTGTAACACTCGATTTGCTTTTTTTTTTCTTTTCATCTTTACTTGTTATTTAATAATTATATTTTGTTCTTTATCATACCTTTTCATAATAGCTCCATTCTGAATTCACTTTTCTTGTATGTTTATCATTCAAATTATAAATACGTGAGATTATGTAATAAAAGAAAATGATACATAGCCAAATACTATGGTATAATATACTATGAAACAATATGTAACAACCATTCAAACAAAATATAAAAATGTGTTAAAGACAATACCAAACAAGTAAATACGAATGAAATAACTATATTAACGTTGTCATTTTATTTATTTTAGTTGATATCTATGCTCACTAACTTTGAATTTATATAAGTAGACATTTAAATTTGTATAGAATTGAATAAGTAAACACATTCGTGATATTCTATAAGGCAATTTATATCTTACGTATAATATATCACGTATGATAGTGTTTACTTATTTAATTTTATACAAATTTTAGTATTTATCTACATACGCTCAAAATTGGAAGACATAAAAGTCAATTGAAATCAAATTAAAGACATATTTGTGTATTCGGCCTAAAATCAATACTGAGCTATACATTCAACGAACTGTGTAACCGAAGCAGAGAAAGAGTCTTCTTCTAATGGAGAAGAGAGAAGACTTGAAGTCAATTCTTCCATTTTTACCCCTTTCACTCCGATCATCTTCACTTTTCTGGCCACCGCCGGTAGCTGAAGCACTAAAAGCTCTCTCGAAAGGCCCTAATCACAGCAAAATTGACTCCGGCGAAGTCCTCTTCATCGCCATTTCCGATATTCGAAACTCTCTTTCCTTCCCCAATTTTTCAATTGATACATCCGCTTCTCAAGGTTTTGCTCTGTTCTTCGATAATGTAAACTTCTTTTTCCCTAATTCTCTGTTCATAAACATATAAATTTTAAAATCATAGCACAAATTTCAATTTTTTTGGTCTAAAGTATAGTAGTAGTTTGCGTTTCGATAATTAGTTTGAAAGAAACTTTTATAATGTTAGTGTAATAATTTGTGATTGATCAATGTTCATAGCTTCTGAAAAACAGTTTCTGCTGCTTTTTAAGTTTCAATTTGTTTGTCACTATTTGGACAGTCAAACTAGCTGACTTAAGTATCTGTATTCAAATTTGTTTGTTTGATTTTGATTCGACACATAACTTAAGAAAATAAAAAGACTTTTAGTTAAAATTAAATAATTGCCTAAAATAGAAAAAAAAAACATTCTTTTTCAAACGGATTGAAAAGGAAAGTAGGACAAACCAATTAAATCAGAGGAAGTAGTACTCTACATGTAGTTTCTAAATAAATTGAAGATTCTATATCCGAGTTCATACCTAGGATTAGTTAGTTTGACAGTGCTCTCCGAATAAAGCCAAACGAATTAAAACCGAGGTAGAAGGGGTATTATTTTTTCCTAAGATCTTGGCCGAACACCTCAATTCTCTAAAATAAACACTTTTTTAAAAAGAAAAAATATACACTTTTGACTTCCCAGAAACTGGTCGAACAAGCTACTAGTGTATTATGAAAAAAAGTTTGAACTGATTCAATTGTCTGCAAAATGCTATTGTATTGTGCAGTTGCTTCCTAGGGCTGAAGCTGCAAAATGGTTCAAAGAAGTGGTGCCACAATTGGCTAACTTGCTTTTGAGATTGCCTTTATTGCTAGAAATTCATTATCAGAATGCTGATGATGGAGTTTTGAAAGGAGTTAAAACCGGTCTTCGCTTGTTGCGATCACAAGAGCCTGGCATTGTCCTCCTTAGTCAGGTAGTAGTTTAGAATGTTATGTGTATATATATATATACTATATGTTAACTCCCCTTATTTTTTACGTGTGGCTAGTTTTTATATTGTGACATGCCTTAGTAAAACTCCTGGCTCCGCCACTTCGGGTAGGTGTGGTTGTGGCCAATAAGCAGGCAGAAAAAGAGCTATCCTTCTTTAAAGCAATTAACTTTAAGTTTAAGTGATGAGGAATCCCATTTGTAGATTTCTTCCTGTACTGAATACACACAAATGAGTTCATGTAACAGCCTGAGACTCATACGGGATACTCCACAATAAATTGGCTTCGTACTTATTTTACTCCTTCAACTGATTTCTGCAGCAGAATTTGATTATTCGATGTTGTAACAAGTATCTGTAGCATTCATTTTCATTTTTTTCGATCTTTTTTCCAGGAGTTAATCGGTGCTCTTCTTGCATGCGCGTTGTTTTGTCTATTTCCTACCAGTGATAGAGGCGCCAAACATCTCCCAATGATCAACTTTGATCACTTATTTGCGTATGTTTCATCTACTGTCTGTTATTATTATTGCATCTGTGCTTGTTTTTCTGTTCATATCCCTATATGAGTTGTAATAATCTGAAAAATTGACAAAACTTCTCTAAGGATACGGTTTAAATAAATAGTTTCATTAGGTTGATAATTAGATTGTAAGTTCTTAATTGAATAATTGTTATGTACGACTGTAACCAGAATGAGTTATACAGAGTTGAAGAATAAGAACAGATCGATTATTTTGTACTTTTTCATAGTTGCACTGTGGTCTTTAAATATCTAGAACTGTCTAAATCGAATTAATGGAGTTCATGTGCTGACGTACATGTTTTTCAGGTGTCTACATGATCACTATGAAGAAGCATTCGAAAATAAATTGAAGTGCATTGTTCACTATTTTGGGAGGATATGTTCATCTATGCCAATGGGCTATGTGTCTTTTGAGCGGAAAGTTCTTTCTTTAGAATATAGTCCATCTTGTATTCCCTACCCGAAGGAAAAATTATGGAGCCAGTCCAATATTTCCCTTTGCCATTTTGAGGTAAGAAGTGAAACTGTATCCTCCATCCAATTAATATTAAGTCTCTTTTTTTTTTCCGCAGGCATGATATCTTTCTGTTTCTTTTTAGATTTCCGTTTCAGGCTTAATTGAAGATCAATCATGTGAAGCTATTGAAGTTGATTTTGCTAACATGTATTTAGGAGGTGGTGCTCTCGTTAGGGGCTGTGTGCAGGTTCTTTTCTGGACGTTTTTCTTTTCCTTTTCTTATTTTTGAATTTAAACGTAAACCATTATTTTCCAAAAGTAATTCATCAAGAGTTGCTTTGTTCTTCATTTGTCACAATGCACTGCATTTTTTGCCTTTGAAGTTGGAGATTTTCGTCTAATTCTTAAAGTGAATGCACTGCATAAAAGCCTTCCTGTATTTTTATTTTGATGAAGAATAGAACTGATATATTGTCTATTGATCATCAACATTCAGAGTGCCATTGCCATTATCATTTTGTCTGTTGCTTATGACCAAAAATTTGTCTTTTGTAGTGATGGGTAAAATGATCATGGAAAATTTATGTTTAGTTAGCACTTGCACCTTCGCGTTTTTAATAAGGTGTTTGCAGTTTGTTTGGCTCGGATTTTACTTGCAAAGTAACTAAACCAGCTAAGTTGGTATATTAAATATTTAAATCAAACCACAGATTGTACAAAATTATCAGTTTCGTTTTTTCGCCAGTTCAGGCCTTTTCTTATAAATACCAACCAAAACCAAATATTGTTGGTTTTAAAAATTTAATGCCAAACCAAACTGAAGAATATATATATATATTTATCAAGTAGGATTGGTTTGGGTTCCAGTTTGGTGTGGTTTTCCAATTTGCGATTTTACTTAAAAGTCGTTCAGCTAGATATATACTTGTTTTAGTAAAAAATGAGACTTTTATAGAGTTTCTAAGGAGGACTAGATCTTCTCAGCCCCAATAAGAGTTACATCTTATAAAGAAAGCCCCAATTGATTGTTGGAGCGTATATGCTCAAAGATAATATCTAATAGATAGTTTTCTTTTTAGGAAGAAATTCGATTTATGATCAATCCAGAGTTAATCACTGGCATGCTTTTCCTGCCGTGCATGGCAGACAATGAAGCAGTAGAAATTGTTGGCTCAGAAAGGTTTTCGAGTTATACCGGGTGAGTTAAGATAGAGAATCAATTGCATATTTGCAACACATAACTAAGTTAACTTGGAACAAATAGTACTTGCTAATTTGTTGAAGCTGTAATTACACCTCTTTTGCTGACATTTTGGGCCTTTAACTGTAATTCTGTTTATTTCACGGCTTTCAATTGGTGAAGGTATGCATCTTCATTCCTGTTTAATGGTGGTTATGTTGACAAAAAGGACATTGATGTTCTTGGAAGGCGTAAGACTAGGATAGTTGCAATAGATGCACTGTGCTGCCCGGGAAAGAGCCAGTACAGACTTGAAGGGCTTCTAAGGTACACAAATTTCCGTACTCCTTCGAAATGCTTATATGGAATATAATTCATTCATGAAATCTGTTGAGTCCTTAAACAGATGATACTGAACCGTGTAAGTATTGGATCATCCTTCAGGTACAATTAGGTTCTGTTTTATATCTGTCAATATATCTGTATATGTTGTATGCTCCTCTTTGCCACAAATATACTGAATTCTGGAGCTACAGAGCAACCTTGTAAGAATACCTGCAAACAGATCAATTGGCAAAACTTGTCGCAGTGCACCTTGACTCGACCTTTTGTTAGAATGAAATGACAATCTACTTCAATATGTTTCATTCTTTCATGAGACAATGTTGAACTGTGACCACCGACCACCTCATCTAGAAGTCAGCAGTTAGAGAGAGTACACTTTAGTTTATTTAATTATATCTTCAAAATGTCCCCTCAAGTGCGGGTATGAATGTTTTCATGGTCAAGCACGTGAAACTTCTTTAATAATTGGTGGTGGTGAGTTGAACCCGGAATCTCTGCCTGATTTAATACCAAGTGAATGAAAAAGTAAAAGTAGGTAGTTTAGTGATACAACTTTTCAAAGGTACAATCTTTTGGTCGATTAACCCATAGAACTTTTGTATTTATAGCAAAAATGCTTGGTAGTTGTATTTATATATTGATGATAAGTTAAATATGTTGTGAAGGGAGATTAACAAAGCATTTTGTGGCTTCATGGATCAATGCAAGTGTCATCAGTATCAACAGCTTTTCAAAGATGATCAAACTGTTAACGCCACCGGTGGAAGGTCCATTGTTAATCTTCTGGTGGGATTTCCTTTTGTCATTTTTCTAAATCTCCCTCATTTTATTATTTCCTTTTGCTCCCCTTTCCCACATCTCTATAGGTGTTTCAATTTTTTCATGATCTTAATTGTCTCCGATAGTCACTTGGTCATACTTCAACTTCATCTCAAGCGACTGAGGGAACATCAGGGAATCAGGTAGTCAGAAATCACAAGGAGCACAGTTGTCAACCTTTAGACAATATTCAGCAAGAAATTGGGGTTGTCACCGGAAATTGGGGTTGTGGTGCTTTTGGAGGAGATCCTCAACTTAAAGCTATGCTTCAATGGATTGCTGCATCTCAGGTTGTTCTTTCTCCTTCGACATTTTTATATCGGAAGTATTAGCTCACGCGAGGCACATAGCAGATGCTTTTCACCTATTTGATATATATCTGGTGCCCTTTTTGTGGGATAAATGTATATAGTGCTTTCTATTCAATGTTTGGGCGCATTCTCTTTTCTCTCCTTTTAAGATGCATCATAGTTTTTACCTTGAGTTTAATAATCTTTGAATTCTTGATACTTGTAATGGTTGTATTTTTGCTACTTGTGAAGTGTCTTTGACATTTAAAACTTTTTGGAAAGAGAACGTGAATCATATAGACAGAGATAGAGGTGGTAAGATGTCAAAATATCAAATATTTCCTCCATTTCATTTTACGTATCTTAGTTTGACTGCGAACAAATTTCAAGAAAGTAAGGAAGTCTTTTGAATCTTGTGGTCTTAAAACTAAAGATGTGTATAATATACCAAAGTGCTTGTTGAATCTTATGGACTTAAACATGTCATGTGAGATGTTGGAATTAAGGAATTATTGAATATAGAAAGTGGCATTCGTTTTTTAAATTGACCAAAAAGGAACGTAAGATACAAAAATTGAAACAGAGGGAGTATCTTCTTTTGGATATGATGCACCCCTTAAACTGCTTTTCCTTGTTCATTTCACTTTGAACATCTTCTTTTCTCTCTGTATTTTATCTTCTTCTTTTTTAAAAACTTGTCTCCTTGTATCTCCTACAGGCAATGAGACCTTTCATCTTGTATTACACATTTGGTCTAGAAGCATTGCAGATGCTGGACCAGGTACTTTCTTCCTGTTAATTATTCTATAATGTGTCTGGTGCGAAGTTTCATTCGACTTTGAACTGATATGTTTATCCTAAGGACGTTCGCCGATTGATATTTGTCTGTCTTTGTTATGGTTTCTGAGTGTTTTGGAAGCTTATATCCGCGTGTGACATTTCTTTGTTGAAAACTTGGCCTAGGTGACTCAATGGATTGTTTCACATAAGTGGACTGTAGGGGAGCTTTGGAATGTGTTGGTGGAATACTCATCTCAGAGATCTAGGGATGAAACTAGAGTAGGCTTCTTCAGTTGGCTCCTTCCGTCATTGTCTTCTCACGATGCCATGCTCAACGATTCCTATGATGATCGAACTTGTTCGTGCTGTTTAGCTTAATAACGTTACACGGTCATTGTATACGCCATTTCATTGTATTGTACTATAAGTGAGATGTGTCATCATGGTTCTATCTTTATGTTGACTGTCACATAGGAGGAGTTGTTGGTTAGATGAAGTTCTAGTTGTTATTATTACACTTATACTTTAGACAAGTTAGATACTTGTATATTGTGGTGTGGTATAATTGATTGATTGATATTTAAATTGGGTGAAAGGTGTTGAAAGGAATAAAATTTACTCCTAAGGTGTCCCACTAAGAAGCAACAACAGCAGCATACCTAATGTAATCTCATAGGTAGGGTCTGAAAAGGGTGGAGTGTACGTGGATTTTATTCCTATCTCGTGGAGGTAGAGTATATGTTCTCGAAAGACCCCAGTAAGAAAGCATATGGTAATTTTATTTGGTTGGATTACAAGTTCAAATCTTTTATAACTAGTGATATTAAGGGTTGTCGCTTGTGCATACCTCAATATTCCATCGGATGCCTATTACCACTTTTAGTATCACGTAACTTTGTCAACCAATGTCAGTACATGGGAAGAAATCGCGCGTTTTTTGTTTTTGCTGAGATTTGAACCATGATCAGTCATAATTCACTCATGGTGGTTAGGCCACACCCTTTTAATATTACAAGTTAAAAATGTTAAATATCCCCCTCTCCCTCTCATCATTGAAAATGTGAAAAATGAAAACAATATTCAAATAATATAGCCACCAACCAATAAGAGAACCCCAAAATTTATAGAGGACAAGTAAGGTATATTCCCAAGGCATATACTTCTCATAGAATATGGATATTCTGAGCATATATTAATAGTCATACAACTTACAACAAAACATTGTCAATTTGCTATCTTCTTAGTTTCTTCTTACAATATTATTCAAGGTCTTGTGTATATATAGGTATATACAACAACAACATATCCATTGAAATTCTACAAGTGAGATCTGGGGAGGATATAATGTACGTAAACTTTATCATTACCTTGTGGAGATAGAGAGACTGTTTCGAAAAGACATTCGGCTCAGATATAGCAATTCCATGTATATATATGTATATATATTCTAAAACTCTGTAGTTATGAATTTGTTTGTTGATGGTCATCTATTCATCCTAGCATTTGGCATAGTTTTTGCAACCATTAATGTGCCATGATTAGATGAACATCAACAAACATCTTCATCACTTCATGTTAATGCCAAGATTATTTGTTCATTACAAATTACAAGGATGTGGTCAGTTCAATTTGCGCGCATCTTAACTGATTTCACAAGATACGTATTACCTCCCACCAACACAAATATCGGTTGACTCTAATTTTTTTCTTATATCTTAGTAAAAGGTAGTGATTTTGCTAATAGAATCTTTGCATTTTCATTTTAGGCCCCTATATCTTTACTTAATTTCTCACTTCCTAATTTCTCATGCCATGAACAATCTAATTAGCTCAAATGCTTTATGAGGAATTTGAGTTATCAAGAAAATAATTGATTTTGGCCTATTTGTGGATACAAAATAATTGATCATATCAAAGGTTTTTCCAACTAATATTTGTAATTTCAATGTTACGGTGGGTAAAGTTCAACTATTTTAATATGATAAAAGATATTAGGAAAATTGTGCATTATAGCAAACTATTAATTCAAAATAAATGCTATAGCTACAGTTTCATTTAATTCCAATTCGCAACAAACTTCTTGCCATTTGCCTCTTTCCCCTCTCTCTGGAATCTCGCTCGCCACTCTCCTCTTTTTCAGTCATCTCTCTCTCACCTCACTCACTTTATACGAATACAAATGAATAGTTTGTGTTTGTATAAAGCGAGAGAAACTATATATACAAATACAAATATATATCTCTCCGTCCTATACACTTATAATTATACAAATACAAACCTTTCCTTTCACAGTTCTCTTTTGTCTCTTTCTCTCTCTCTCGTTTTATACAAACACAAATTATACAAAATACTATGTATAATTCGTGTTTGTATAAAGCGAGAGAGAGAGATTTGATATACAAATACAAATGTTTTAACTCGATTCAATTGTATACGAATTCAAATTTTATGCAGATATACAAACACAATCATTAATACATATACATAGTAGTTACATATATACAATTATCTAACTGATATACATATACAATTCACCTCTCTCCTCTCTCTCCCAATCTCGATCGCCACTCTAGCCTAACATAGAGAACATATACATATACAAACACAATTTTCATATACATAGATGAATTAGCGCCCGATTTATACAAATCGACGCGATTTATACAAATCAGATACTCCATAGCAAACATAATTTAGCTATGGAGCGCAAATAACAAAATTCTAGCTATAGAACGTTAATATGATTTTTTATCTTTGTTATTCCTAAAATTTACTCAAATATATTTATAATGGATAAGGTTTAATTATGAAACCTGTAATAAATGAGAGTTTTAAGTATTATCTGCAACAATAATTATTCTATTATTATTTTTCTTTATCCCCACCTAAGATGGAGAAGACAGCACACATCTCATCATAGGTCACAAAAACCCAAATACCCCTCCCCCCTCCCCCACTCCACCCCACCCCCACCTCAAAACAAAAAAGAAAATCTTGAAACTATAAATAGACAATACTTAAACTTGTAGTATAAAGATTTGACCAAGTAGATATACGAGTATTAGGTGAAATAATACATGTTGAACTTCATGTAGTAGCATAGGACGGTAATTGTCATGTAGGACGCGTGTGTCTATTTGTTTAATTCTATATAAGTTTAAGTTTCTTCTTCAGCACACCAAAAATTGGAGGATATAAATACCAAATAAGCCTAAATTAAAGGTCACGTTTATGTATTATTTCATTAAAATAAGTAAAATTCAGTTACTTTGATGAGATAAAAGTCATTAGATTAATTTTATAACCATATTGTTTTTATGAATAAAGTTCAATTATGATCATACGTAAAAATTAACTCGAATTGCAACACAACAATAATCATTCTTTTATTCATATTCATTTCAACTACAACACATTTCATCAAAATCAACAAACCCAAATACAAAGAAACTCATGAGAAACACACAACACAAAGTCAAAACACTCAAATAACCAACACAAATTAAACAAAAACCTTCAAAAACTCAATATCTAGACAGTACACTCGAATTTCCAAGTCTGTAACACCCAAATTTCGGAAGCATATTGTTGATAATAGCGTTAGAAATACGATGATAAGCTTCGTCGGTAAGATGAAGCCCGTCCCAATTGACATATTGGGACGGATTAGGACATACTGTAGCAGTAGAGGTACCACATCCCAAGCCTAAATTGAAATGATATGGTCCACCAGCCCCATAACACGTGACACCAAATTTGAATATCTTGATTGATTTGCGATACCAAATTTATATAGAGCTTTACGAGTTGAGATCTTACCTATAAAATTTGATTTATCATTCCAAACTAAACTTTAAAAGTTCGATATTTTATACCTACAATCAATTGAGATCCTAATTACTTTCACGTAGTGCAAGATAATTGTCTAATCGAAAGAACAAAATATAGAGTTAAAAACGTGTACTACTAAGTCTTATCTTATATATATCGCCTTCTAATTATAATATATTACAAACTAATAATAATTAATTGCCAATGAAGAAAATTAGCAGCCTAAATACAGAACATTTGTCTAAATAATATTTAATGTAGTGCATGTGCTAGTATAATAACAAGACAAGATGTGTTTAGTTTGGAACAAAATTCATAGCTAATTTATGTAAAATATTATTGTATACTCCAACTAAACGACTTAAATAGACTTTGGTTGTATAGCTAATCGTTTATATACATAATAATATACTAGTTAGAATTTCGGGTGCGTTTGTTACGGAGAAAAATATTTGTTTTATATATTTAATTGATTAAAATTATTGAAAATATTCTTTTTGAGAAAATAAGTTTTCTTTAAAAAAATGAGAAAAATAATTTTTCTAGTGAAAAAATAATAAGTTTTTTTTTCTTAACATTGAAAAAATAATAAGTTTCAGAAGTGATATTTTATATTTAATGTGTTTTTCCCACCTTTCGAGATACCTCATCTTTAGTTCTTCACCCACCTTTGTTGCTCCCATCTCCACCAGAATCATATCATTTTTCATAAAATTTGTCTAAATTATATATAAATATATACATACTTTTAAAAATATATATTTCACTTAGGTACTAGAAAAAAATACTTATGACTTATTTAGAACTTTGGATGGTTTAGTGCAACTTGCCCTCATTTTAGTATTTAAGCTAATCTCAATGGAATCTTTTAGGTGACGCTATTTTAAAAAATAAAAAAAAAATAAAAAAATAAATATATATATATATATATTACTCCCTCAGTCTCATATCAATTACCCATTTTATTATAATAATTATTTAAATTATTTATCAATTTATAAAATTAAGATAGATTAATTAATTATTTTTCATTTTATCCTTGCAATTTTTTTTTAAAGTTTAAAACAAGTTTGTAAAGTTTCAAAAAAGGTTTCTCAAGGAGTAAATTAGTAAAACTATCATTCTTATTTCTGATTTCTTAAGAGATGTATAAATAAAAGGGAAAATGGACAACTCATATACCTGATTGTCTATGACGAATACACTTATATACATCCAGGTGGTTCATTTGCTCTTTACTCTCTGCTCTGTAGACATGCAAAGTTTAGTCTACTTCCCAACCAACAAGCAGCTGACGAGGAGCTATCTTCTTACAGATATGGCTACTCTGGGCGGTCGACAGCATGTTTACAGTTGAAGAGATTTCTTGAGAAGCATAAAAAGTCACGTACAGTATTACTTGTTATTGTATTATTGGGTGCTTGTATGGTCATAGGTGATGGTGTTCTGACACCAGCAATGTCAGGTAGTATTATAGCAATTATTATGTGATATTAGCTTGTGTAATTATGTAATTTACAAGCTAGAATTTGTTTCAATGAGTTGGTTTCCTACTCATGGAACGATTCTAGATAGTAAATTAGGAGTATGGACCAAGTGTTTGTGGGGCCCATTATATGCTTGAAGTCCTGTAAGTCGAGCCGATTTGAGTATATGTTCTAATTAGGATACCTTTTCACTGTGACAGTTATATCATCGATGTCAGGGATACAGGCTGCTGCAGATCACCTAACTCATGGTAGCTTTGTCGTAATTTACCTATTTGTGTTTAGTTTTGATGGATTCAATTAGTCAGCATTTGACTAGAGTCTTAAGGCATTGACTATCAAAATATCTCTTCTTGTAGATGGAGTGGTGTTTCTTTCTTGCATAATATTGGTTGGCCTGTTCGCTTTACAGCATTCTGGAACCCACAGGGTTGGATTTTTGTTTGCACCAATCGTGCTCATCTGGTTGATATCAATTATGATCATTGGGTTGTACAACACTATCATTTGGAATCCCAAAATTGTGTCTGCTTTTTCACCCTATTATATCGTCAAGTTCTTTAGGGAAACAGGAAAAGATGGTTGGATTTCTCTTGGAGGTATTCTCCTCTCAGTTGCAGGTATATGAAGTCTATTATCTCTTAACTCAGTAATTATTTAGGCATTATACATAAACAAACTCTCAAACTTGGCCTCTGACAAGTAACCACTCCAATTTTGAGAGTGAACATCTAGACACCTCAACTCGTCTATACTGTGTCAGTTAAACACTCCAACCTACAAAATGATCATCTAGACACCTTCAAAATTTATGTGCCACATCAGCGTAGGGTGTCCATGACCACGATACATAATAGGGACGAGTTGGAGTGTTTAGTTGTCAGTTGAGACCAAGTTAAGGTGTCTTGATGTGCACTCTCAAAGTTGGAGTGGTTACTTGCCAGCTGAGGCCAAGTTTGAGTGTCTGTTTATGTTATTTATACAAGAAAACATAGTAGTCTTTGAGAATTCAAAGCAGTTGTTTTTGCAGACACTTTTTGAATGACGGTGAGATAAAGATTTACTAGATTTTTGGATCTGATTTCCAATTATTTTTACTCATCAGGTACTGAAGCTATGTATGCAGATCTTGGTCATTTCTCTGCCTTCTCTATGAGGGTAAGTCAAACTATTTCTTGGAGTGGGACTAGATTAAACTGTGGATCATGAAAACTTTGTGCTCGTACTCGTCTATAAGCTGAGTGTCCTGGTGTCTGGCGGACTATATTGTCCGTAGTTGTCATTTTTTCTGCATCATATTGTTCAACATCCTAGTTAACTTGTTGGATTCCTAGAACTTACACCATGTCTATCTGAATTTGTTTTGTCCTATGCAGATTACATTTACATTTGTGGTGTATCCGTGCTTGGTGATACAGTACATGGGTCAAGCTGCTTTTCTGTCAAAAAATCTAGATTCCATTCCAAATAGCTTCTATAGCTCAATACCTGGTTGGTTTTTTTTTCCTCTTTGTAACAGCTTAATTTTTTCATGATAAATGATGATATAAATTCAATCCTAACTGCTGGTCTACGCTATCCATGCAGATGGTGTATACTGGCCCGTTTTTGTTATTGCAACCCTTGCAGCCATTGTAGGCAGCCAATCTATCATCACAGCCACATTCTCAATCGTCAAGCAATGTAATTCACTGGGTTGCTTCCCACGGGTCAAGATTGTCCACACCTCAAAGCATAAAGGGCAGATCTATGTACCAGAAATAAATTGGATCCTGATGATTCTCACTCTTGTTGTGGCTATCGGGTTCCAAGATACAACTTTGATTGGAAATGCATACGGTAAGCCTTCTTGTGTGCTAAAGATGTCTTATTTGGTCTAAATATCCTTCTGTGAGACTTTCAAATTATTTTTTCTACAACAGCAATAATAAGATATCCAGTATAATCCCACAAGTGGGGTCTGAGGAAGGTAGCATGTATGTAGCCTTACCCCTACCCTATGAAGGTAGAGAGGTTGTTTCCAAGAACCCTCGGCTCAAGTAACACATATAAAAAACAGTATGAAAAGAAAATTCAGTAGTGAAGAACTTTAAATAATTTTTTCTAAAAGCGAAAAACATTTCATTCAGGTAGAAGACAGAGCCAATCTCCTTAATGTTTTCTCCCCTATGATTTGGCTACTAAACCAGTTGAATCTTTCATGTCCATCTTTGATCTCCAAAGTACTATTGTTGGAATACTGTGTTAGAAAAAGTACCATGGACAAGTTATTCCAGTCATTGTGCTGGAACTGAAATTATCAAGCAACTCTCTCGACCAATTTTCTTCGAACCCATGACCTCCTAGTCACATGGCGACAACTTTACCAGTTACGCCAAGGCTCCCCTCCTCTAATTGGATGGCATGGAGAAGTAAAATACAAGGGCTTTTGTATCTACATTACTGCAGTTAATAAAAATCCAGCTTGCCTTTTATAGTTGGATTCTTTTCTTTCTAAATTCAAGTCATTCTATAACTCTTGAATTAAAGTTTCTTACAAACGTTTTTTTTTTCAGGGCTAGCTTGCATGACAGTTATGTTTATCACAACATTCCTCATGACACTTGTTATAATTTTTGTGTGGCAAAGAAGTTTAGTATTTGCCGCTTCTTTTCTCCTGTTCTTCTGGTTCATCGAAGGTCTCTACCTATCTTCAGCAGCCATTAAGGCTCCACAGGGAGGATGGGTGTCCCTTTTGCTCTCTTTTATCCTCTTAGCCGTCATGCTCGTGTGGCACTATGGAACTCGTAAGAAGTACAAGTATGACCTGCACAACAAAGTTCCATTGAAATGGATCCTTGGCTTGGGTCCCAGCCTTGGTATTGTCCGTGTCCCAGGGATAGGGCTAATATACTCCGAATTGGTAACAGGAGTTCCGCCTATCTTCTCTCACTTTGTCACAAATCTCCCTGCGTTTCATAACGTAGTGGTGTTTGTATGTGTCAAATCTGTTCCTTTACCTTATGTCTCAGCCGATGAACGCTTCCTCATTGGTCGCGTTGGCCCAAGACCATATCGTATGTATCGTTGCATTGTTCGATATGGTTACAAGGACGCACAGCAAGATACTGGGAACTTTGAGGACCTTCTCATCCAAAGTCTAGCAGAGTTCATCCAAATGGAAGCTGTGGAACCACAATTATCGAGCCCTGATAGTTCATCATTTGATGGGAGGATGGCAGTTATAAGCACAAATCTACAGTCACACTCACCATTTATGATCTCAGACGAGGATTTTGAAACATGTACCACCATTCAAAGCAGCAAGTTGCTGACACTTCAAAGTGTAAGATCTTCTTACGATGATGGGAACCATGAAAACAGGAAACGACGAGTCAGGTTCAACTTGCCAGAGAACTCTGGCATGGATCCTGAAGTTAGGGACGAGCTTATAGATTTGGTTCAGGCAAAGGAGGCAGGGGTTGCATATATAATGGGACACTCGTATGTAAAGGCACGTAGATCGTCCTCTTGTTGGAAGAAATTTGTCATTGACGTTGGATATTCATTTCTGCGCAAGAACTGCAGAGCTTCCGCTGTTGCACTTAACATTCCTCACATTAGTCTTATTGAAGTTGGCATGATATACTATGTCTAGAGAGAAGCTGGAACCAAGAAAAATGTCGAACGCCTTCATCGGAGTTGCCTGCTGAATCTTTTCACAGGTAGATGAACTTTTTTTTGAATATTTTTTCCCCAAATACCAAGCATTGCTCACCACTAATCTTTGTATTGTTAGTATATATTTGTTATCTCAACTCTCACATATGACCTGTATTTTATTTGTGTATTTAACAGTTAGATAGAGACACTAGTTACAATTTTAATAGGTGATTTAAGCTATCTCATTGAAATAGTTATATAGGCTTTTGTAATCTATGATTTGAATTTTTCTTTTTAAAAAAAATATTGTCAATTATTTACTAACATTAGTGGATATAACAATTAGGATCATGAAAATTATAGTTTGCAACTCAAATTTCAAAATGCAATTGATTGATATATATATATATTTTGAATTATGAGTAACTAGTTTCATATTTGCAGAGAAAACTAATTGTCATAGTCTATCCTATACACAAATTTTCGGTTTAGAACCATTAGTTCCCTCTAAGGGTAAGTTGATTTTTTACTATCTTTATGTAGAATATCTTTTACTCGCTTCGTTTTGATTTGTTTGTCTAATTTTAACTTGACACTGAATTCAATATAATAAAGAAGATTTTTGAATCTTGTTGTCTTAAATTAAAGATATGTAGACACATACCATAAAAAGATTTTCGTAAAATTTAATACTCCTCCCACCCATTTTTACCTGTTTAGTATTGATTTAACACACTCCTTAAGAGACAACAAATATAATGACAATTTTACAATATTGCCCTTTAAATATAATAGATTCATTGTTTTGGAAAATGCATTGAGAAATGACTATAGTTAATAATAAGGGTAAATTATGAATTGAGATAAATTATCTCTTGATTTTTTAAACTGGACAAGTAAAAATAGTATAACGAACAAGTAAAGGTGGATAGGGAGAGC
Source organism: Solanum appendiculatum (assembly GCA_018342035.1). Lineage (NCBI taxonomy): Eukaryota > Viridiplantae > Streptophyta > Magnoliopsida > Solanales > Solanaceae > Solanum > Solanum appendiculatum. The sequence continues at coordinate 1,285,621 of JAGDQO010000622.1, read as the reverse complement.
AGTAGCAAAATGAAAAAAACATGTTCACTGCCCCATTCTTTTTAATTTTTTTGACTTCATTTTCTTATGTTCACGGAAAAGTACTATTGTCTAAAAATACAAAACTTGAAACAAAGTGCAATCTTGTCCAAGAACATTTTCTGAAACAAGTGCAGCTTTTACAAGAATGTTTTTCCCACAAACCTTTAGAGGGATTACATCCAGCATCAACGAGTATACGAGGAAGGAAACCGAGAAGTAGAGGGAACTTTTTCCCCATCCTATGTAGCTCAGCTGCAAATCGGATGTCTGGCCTTATTAGTCGGAGTAACTAGTTGGGATGGTAATGCGAGTAAGATTCTGTTTAAAGGTGAAAATCCAGAACCTTGTTGTGATAAGAACCTCTACTCTGAAGGCTTTAGATGGTGCTCAAACAAAGATGCCATTTCAATCTGAAACATTAAGCACAATATGTGCATTCAAGATCAGTCACTTATTGCAAACAGAATACTGAGTCTAACATAATGATGTTTAAGTTTCAATAATTAATGACTATAAGTTCCAAAATGCACAAGTTATATTAGTCAGAGCCTTTTAATCACATATTAAGGCAGGCAAATTTGAGAAGAATCAGACACCATTGAACTTGTTTTGAGGATAAAATCTAATTGTCACACAATCACAGGCAACTTACCGCTGTCAATGCTGTTTCGGAACCTTTATTCCCAGACTTCCCACCAACGCGATTGAAAGCCTGCATTATATTACGACGTTGTTTAGAATACACGAGCAAGATAGATTCACACAGCCAAGAAAAATATTGTAAATCTAGTTCCAAGGCTCATATGTTGCACTATTCCATAAAAATGAACAAATCTAATTATGTCATTGAAAAATTTCGAATATAAGCAGCAACACTTTGAATTTATCCTACTTTGATTAGAGCTTTAATTTTTTCCTAGCGTAGGCTTTTCTGATAACAAGATAAATTATAGCTGAAAGAAACACACCTACAAGGTACTCAGAATGGCAAAGAGCACCAAAAATGAAGTAAAGCAAAAGAACCTTTAGGCTTAATACTATTTCTTTGTACAAGTGACAGTAGAAAAATGTATAAAGAAGTACATCAGATCTAATGCAGCTCATTTGTTATTGTATAGTTGTACGTCATCTCTGTTAAAGTACACGAAACAACAATGACTCTCTCGCTGTACAAAGCTACAAGGTATAACCTCTCAGCTTATGTAGATTATACTGTTGGTGAATTCTTTATTCCAACCACTATTTATACAATGGACAAAGAAGATAGAACACCAACACATGTATAATGGCTAATTGCTTACCTGCTCCAAGGTATCACATGTCAAAACACCAAAGATGCAAGGAGTACCTGCAATGCAGTACATAAGGGAGATTTTAGTTTGATCAGCCAGTTGAAAAAATGAACTGAAAAATAACATATAATGACAATAGTTGAAGGGTAACTCTATTCTAAAGAACTAGAGCAATTGGGAAAATTAGCGGAAGATGTAGATTTTGCTTCAGCATGTATAGACCTTTTTTAAGGCTCCATAATATATACTTCTTAACAAAGAGCCAGTTTGTCTTTAGTCCATGTAATTTCAGACACCTTTGATAATTATAATGTCACACCTACAAACCGGTATATATGGAGGTCTATGTCAAACAAAGCTTAGCTATTTTTCTTCCTTTTTAAAAAAAAATAGAGATCAAACCACCTTGTACCTTGATTAGCTCATCGCGCAGCCTATTATACTGCTCAGAAGCACAACCATCGAGTAAATATGACACCAGGACTAGAGAAAATGAACTCACACAGTTTTTAACTAGGATTCAAACATAGGATCTTCAAGTCGTTGTACTATGCCTCAACCACTCAGTCATCCCTTCGAGGACCAAACAGCCTAACCATCTAAGACGACTGTTTAAGACATAATTACTCTTCAACGACCCTTTGTTTCATCTTTCATGTGTACTTACACCTTTTATCGGTTATCATTTCTAATCTTGTCAATCTTGTATGTCCGAAAATCCAAATTAACAAATTCATCCAGTGAATATGTTGGACTTTAGAAGCCTAACAACCCCACATAACATTGTTAGTCTCACAGCCGTTTTGAAGAGCTTGCCTTTCACTTTGTTGGATGATAGTCCCGTAACAATCCTCTATCTCAACCATCATATTTAATTCCAGATATTACATTGGAAGTTTAAACAATGTTCCAAAATCTGATCTATCAATAATACTGCTGAAGAGTTGCAAAAAGATTAAATATTAGCATAATGAGTGTTATTGTACCTGAATTTAAACCTGCTGAAAGTACTCCAGATGTGGCAGCATTAACAACTGCATCGTAGTGAGATGTATCACCTCTGATCTACTAGTCACAAAGCACAAGAGATATATTAAAGACAATGATTCACATCGCCAACAAGAGGAAAGGAAATATTAGATGATGATTCAGACATAGGAAAAAGCAGAAAGGTGCCCATTTGATTTACAGAAACAAATACCGACATAGAAGGTGCTTCAATCTCTTGTCTGTCTAATGGATTTTTGTTTCTTCGGGTTTGAAATGTTCAGAGTTTGAACTTTATAGTTTACCTTTTCTTTTCCAGACATTTATTAACTGAGAAAGAAATCCACCAGGGCAAAAATATTATAGTGTTTATCAGTATGTTCAGATGAGGTTACTTCACAACAAGGCACTGAAATTCACGCATGCCTCGCCTACTCTAAACGTTTGACCAGTCCAACAAAGAAAAATTAGAAGACACTGACCTAAATCCACATATTTTTCCCTCCCTCATAAATATGTGAATTAGTAAAAGGATTTCCATTTAATGAATCCAAGTACATATCTTCAGTAAGGAATCTAAAGTTCAATAGCTTCTTCATTTAATAATTTTTCCAATCAGTCAAAATAGCCTAGTCAATCTGTCTGCCGTGCTTGACTTTTATTTGTTCAGCTTTATACTTCCATTGTTGAAGGAAGAGGGTCGCAAATAGATGCCAGTCTTCTCATCAGGAATAAAAGATACAGCTAATGCTTCTCATCATACTCTAAGCTGCTTCCCCTTCCGTAACTCAAAAGATCAGTTCACTCACAATGATGAACACATAAGACAAGCCAAAACAGAATAAGCCAAAAGGATAACTAAAGCATCTAACTGTAATCATCCATATTTCCACACACAATACAAAAATATCATCAAATGAAACAGAATGGGTGTAGGCAAATAATGTAGGAGGAAAAACTACAAGGTAAACTTATGTTTGGAAGTGAGCTTACCACAGCCCCAATGCAGAGAATTGCTTGATATTTCTGTGACTTTCCAAGAAGCTGTGCAGTCACGCCGATTTCAAAACAGCCAGGAACCCAGACAACCTGCATGATGAGGAAAAAACTAGATGATGCCATGAAATGGAAGAGACAACTTCCCACCACGCCTTATTCTGTTTTCGATCTACTGATACAACATTCTCCATGACATAGAAGTGTCATTTATCCCATAGTAGATCTTTATACTCTAGTATAGCGTGTCATAGAGGGGTATTCTGTAGCAATCAATCTCTCATTTAGATTTTTCATGGAAAGCGGACCTTCTGTAGTAATTACATCAAGTTTAAGAGAAAATACAGGTCTGGGGGAAGGGAGGATTAGATATAGAAAACATACATCAATATCTTCCTCTCTAACCGAGTAATTCTTGAAAGTCTCCAAAGCACCCTCCAAAAGCTTCTTGGTGATCAGATCATTAAAACGTGCAACCACCTTTAAAACCAACAGTTGGTCAGTCATTTCCAATAACACTCTATAAGAAACATTGCCAATGAAATGAAGTCAACTGCTATATGACTTCAAGTAAAACCAAAAACATAACAGAACTACTGACCAAACGCGAATTGTATCAATTGTCTTTCACAATTTCTTCAAATGTAACTATTAATTCTCACAATTAAAAATCACTACTTTAAACTACGATTCCCTCTTTTCCATTTTACGTGACACTTTTTCCTTTATAATCTATTCCAAAATGATTGGCATACTTCTGTTCTTGATTACTCTTTACCTTTTTAACATTTCAGGTTGCACTTAATGACAATTGACATGCTATTATTGGAATTAACACAGCATGATGACCACCAAACACTATGGTACTTTTAGTATGTTTATTCCTCCGTCCTATTTTATGTGACAGTATTTGACTTGAAGTGGAGTTTTAGAGACGACGGAAGATCTCTGATATATAAGCTAAAACATGCAAAGTATCTTTCTTTCTTATATTGAATAAACTAGCTTTTATACTAAGTGAGGTCCAACAAGTCATGTCATAAGACAAGATGTGTCTTAATCAATCACTTCTACTCTATCAATATATATAATTTAAATCTATCTCAATTATTTTTTTCATTTCTTAAATTCCGTGTCAAGTAAATCACAACCATATGAAAAGAAAAGAGCTACTCCCTCTGTCCTATAGTCCCAAAAAGAATGACATATTTATAGCTATACAAGCACTATAACTTATTATAGACTTCAAGTTATAAAAGTCTACTTTTTTTTCTTAAATTCCATGTCAAATTAAGCTACATCACATAAATTGAGACGGACGGAGAATACATTCCTTCATTTCATATCACCATATAAAATGAAATGCAAAGAGTATTGTATTGAGCTGTTGTTCAGACTCTTAAAAAAAATGCAGACAGGTCGGATACTCCAAAAGTAGTATTTTTAGATGATCCGACACGGGTGCAGCAACATTTTTGTAACCAAACAGAGGAAAATTTAAAAAGAGAGAAAAAAACTGACAATAGCAAACCGATGCCCCTTAGCAGAGATAACAGAACCACTCAACTGACGAGCAGCATCTGTTTTAAACAAATCCGACCCGTTTCGATCCACGCAATGTCTCTCAATTGCAGACCCGAAACCTAATCAAATCCAAACAAAATTCCCAAATTTAAACCAAATCAAATCAAATCGAATCGTAATCGATAAATGAAGAAATAGTATTGACCTATAGATTTGGTAAATGACAGTGCAGGAGGTGAAGAGTTAACACTTTGTCTGTTGAAAGACAAAGTATAAAGCTGACGATGAGATTGCAGAGAATTCACAGTTGCTGTACGAGGAAGAAGATTGCACTGTCCAAAAGCTGAAGCCGCCATTTTTATCTTCTAAGAGGACTGGAATTTGACTTTCTTCTTCAAGTTGGGTTTTTGGTAAATGGTAACAATGGCGTTTCTAATTTATTTACTTTAAAACAAATATTTCATTGAGATTTAATTTATTTATCTAATTTTAACTTGTTACGAAAATCATGTTTATCCCTATGAGATAGATTAAGATTATATTGAGTTTGTTAGTGTTGATATGGTTGATTTTAACTTAACAGGATGTTAGTGTTGGTGGTGCCTTATAGGGGTGTTTCGCGTTAACACCTTGTTTGGATGGTTGTTACTCGTTGTATTGTATTATTAGTTTAAGTATATTATTTGTTTTGATTGTTACTTAAATTCTATTATATAGTATAGCTTAAATTCATTGTTACGTGTAACGACGAAAAGACTTATGTTGTGTAACACTCGATTTGCTTTTTTTTTTCTTTTCATCTTTACTTATTATTTAATAATTATATTTTGTTCTTTATCATACCTTTTCATAATAGCTCCATTCTGAATTCACTTTTCTTGTATGTTTATCATTCAAATTATAAATACGTGAGATTATGTAATAAAAGAAAATGATACATAGCCAAATACTATGGTATAATATACTATGAAACAATATGTAACAACCATTCAAACAAAATATAAAAATGTGTTAAAGACAATACCAAACAAGTAAATACGAATGAAATAACTATATTAACGTTGTCATTTTATTTATTTTAGTTGATATCTATGCTCACTAACTTTGAATTTATATAAGTAGACATTTAAATTTGTATAGAATTGAATAAGTAAACACATTCGTGATATTCTATAAGGCAATTTATATCTTACGTATAATATATCACGTATGATAGTGTTTACTTATTTAATTTTATACAAATTTTAGTATTTATCTACATACGCTCAAAATTGGAAGACATAAAAGTCAATTGAAATCAAATTAAAGACATATTTGTGTATTCGGCCTAAAATCAATACTGAGCTATACATTCAACGAACTGTGTAACCGAAGCAGAGAAAGAGTCTTCTTCTAATGGAGAAGAGAGAAGACTTGAAGTCAATTCTTCCATTTTTACCCCTTTCACTCCGATCATCTTCACTTTTCTGGCCACCGCCGGTAGCTGAAGCACTAAAAGCTCTCTCGAAAGGCCCTAATCACAGCAAAATTGACTCCGGCGAAGTCCTCTTCATCGCCATTTCCGATATTCGAAACTCTCTTTCCTTCCCCAATTTTTCAATTGATACATCCGCTTCTCAAGGTTTTGCTCTGTTCTTCGATAATGTAAACTTCTTTTTCCCTAATTCTCTGTTCATAAACATATAAATTTTAAAATCATAGCACAAATTTCAATTTTTTTGGTCTAAAGTATAGTAGTAGTTTGCGTTTCGATAATTAGTTTGAAAGAAACTTTTATAATGTTAGTGTAATAATTTGTGATTGATCAATGTTCATAGCTTCTGAAAAACAGTTTCTGCTGCTTTTTAAGTTTCAATTTGTTTGTCACTATTTGGACAGTCAAACTAGCTGACTTAAGTATCTGTATTCAAATTTGTTTGTTTGATTTTGATTCGACACATAACTTAAGAAAATAAAAAGACTTTTAGTTAAAATTAAATAATTGCCTAAAATAGAAAAAAAAAACATTCTTTTTCAAACGGATTGAAAAGGAAAGTAGGACAAACCAATTAAATCAGAGGAAGTAGTACTCTACATGTAGTTTCTAAATAAATTGAAGATTCTATATCCGAGTTCATACCTAGGATTAGTTAGTTTGACAGTGCTCTCCGAATAAAGCCAAACGAATTAAAACCGAGGTAGAAGGGGTATTATTTTTTCCTAAGATCTTGGCCGAACACCTCAATTCTCTAAAATAAACACTTTTTTAAAAAGAAAAAATATACACTTTTGACTTCCCAGAAACTGGTCGAACAAGCTACTAGTGTATTATGAAAAAAAGTTTGAACTGATTCAATTGTCTGCAAAATGCTATTGTATTGTGCAGTTGCTTCCTAGGGCTGAAGCTGCAAAATGGTTCAAAGAAGTGGTGCCACAATTGGCTAACTTGCTTTTGAGATTGCCTTTATTGCTAGAAATTCATTATCAGAATGCTGATGATGGAGTTTTGAAAGGAGTTAAAACCGGTCTTCGCTTGTTGCGATCACAAGAGCCTGGCATTGTCCTCCTTAGTCAGGTAGTAGTTTAGAATGTTATGTATATATATATATATACTATATGTTAACTCCCCTTATTTTTTACGTGTGGCTAGTTTTTATATTGTGACATGCCTTAGTAAAACTCCTGGCTCCGCCACTTCGGGTAGGTGTGGTTGTGGCCAATAAGCAGGCAGAAAAAGAGCTATCCTTCTTTAAAGCAATTAACTTTAAGTTTAAGTGATGAGGAATCCCATTTGTAGATTTCTTCCTGTACTGAATACACACAAATGAGTTCATGTAACAGCCTGAGACTCATACGGGATACTCCACAATAAATTGGCTTCGTACTTATTTTACTCCTTCAACTGATTTCTGCAGCAGAATTTGATTATTCGATGTTGTAACAAGTATCTGTAGCATTCATTTTCATTTTTTTCGATCTTTTTTCCAGGAGTTAATCGGTGCTCTTCTTGCATGCGCGTTGTTTTGTCTATTTCCTACCAGTGATAGAGGCGCCAAACATCTCCCAATGATCAACTTTGATCACTTATTTGCGTATGTTTCATCTACTGTCTGTTATTATTATTGCATCTGTGCTTGTTTTTCTGTTCATATCCCTATATGAGTTGTAATAATCTGAAAAATTGACAAAACTTCTCTAAGGATACGGTTTAAATAAATAGTTTCATTAGGTTGATAATTAGATTGTAAGTTCTTAATTGAATAATTGTTATGTACGACTGTAACCAGAATGAGTTATACAGAGTTGAAGAATAAGAACAGATCGATTATTTTGTACTTTTTCATAGTTGCACTGTGGTCTTTAAATATCTAGAACTGTCTAAATCGAATTAATGGAGTTCATGTGCTGACGTACATGTTTTTCAGGTGTCTACATGATCACTATGAAGAAGCATTCGAAAATAAATTGAAGTGCATTGTTCACTATTTTGGGAGGATATGTTCATCTATGCCAATGGGCTATGTGTCTTTTGAGCGGAAAGTTCTTTCTTTAGAATATAGTCCATCTTGTATTCCCTACCCGAAGGAAAAATTATGGAGCCAGTCCAATATTTCCCTTTGCCATTTTGAGGTAAGAAGTGAAACTGTATCCTCCATCCAATTAATATTAAGTCTCTTTTTTTTTTCCGCAGGCATGATATCTTTCTGTTTCTTTTTAGATTTCCGTTTCAGGCTTAATTGAAGATCAATCATGTGAAGCTATTGAAGTTGATTTTGCTAACATGTATTTAGGAGGTGGTGCTCTCGTTAGGGGCTGTGTGCAGGTTCTTTTCTGGACGTTTTTCTTTTCCTTTTCTTATTTTTGAATTTAAACGTAAACCATTATTTTCCAAAAGTAATTCATCAAGAGTTGCTTTTGTTCTTCATTTGTCACAATGCACTGCATTTTTTGCCTTTGAAGTTGGAGATTTTCGTCTAATTCTTAAAGTGAATGCACTGCATAAAAGCCTTCCTGTATTTTTATTTTGATGAAGAATAGAACTGATATATTGTCTATTGATCATCAACATTCAGAGTGCCATTGCCATTATCATTTTGTCTGTTGCTTATGACCAAAAATTTGTCTTTTGTAGTGATGGGTAAAATGATCATGGAAAATTTATGTTTAGTTAGCACTTGCACCTTCGCGTTTTTAATAAGGTGTTTGCAGTTTGTTTGGCTCGGATTTTACTTGCAAAGTAACTAAACCAGCTAAGTTGGTATATTAAATATTTAAATCAAACCACAGATTGTACAAAATTATCAGTTTCGTTTTTTCGCCAGTTCAGGCCTTTTCTTATAAATACCAACCAAAACCAAATATTGTTGGTTTTAAAAATTTAATGCCAAACCAAACTGAAGAATATATATATATATTTATCAAGTAGGATTGGTTTGGGTTCCAGTTTGGTGTGGTTTTCCAATTTGCGATTTTACTTAAAAGTCGTTCAGCTAGATATATACTTGTTTTAGTAAAAAATGAGACTTTTATAGAGTTTCTAAGGAGGACTAGATCTTCTCAGCCCCAATAAGAGTTACATCTTATAAAGAAAGCCCCAATTGATTGTTGGAGCGTATATGCTCAAAGATAATATCTAATAGATAGTTTTCTTTTTAGGAAGAAATTCGATTTATGATCAATCCAGAGTTAATCACTGGCATGCTTTTCCTGCCGTGCATGGCAGACAATGAAGCAGTAGAAATTGTTGGCTCAGAAAGGTTTTCGAGTTATACCGGGTGAGTTAAGATAGAGAATCAATTGCATATTTGCAACACATAACTAAGTTAACTTGGAACAAATAGTACTTGCTAATTTGTTGAAGCTGTAATTACACCTCTTTTGCTGACATTTTGGGCCTTTAACTGTAATTCTGTTTATTTCACGGCTTTCAATTGGTGAAGGTATGCATCTTCATTCCTGTTTAATGGTGGTTATGTTGACAAAAAGGACATTGATGTTCTTGGAAGGCGTAAGACTAGGATAGTTGCAATAGATGCACTGTGCTGCCCGGGAAAGAGCCAGTACAGACTTGAAGGGCTTCTAAGGTACACAAATTTCCGTACTCCTTCGAAATGCTTATATGGAATATAATTCATTCATGAAATCTGTTGAGTCCTTAAACAGATGATACTGAACCGTGTAAGTATTGGATCATCCTTCAGGTACAATTAGGTTCTGTTTTATATCTGTCAATATATCTGTATATGTTGTATGCTCCTCTTTGCCACAAATATACTGAATTCTGGAGCTACAGAGCAACCTTGTAAGAATACCTGCAAACAGATCAATTGGCAAAACTTGTCGCAGTGCACCTTGACTCGACCTTTTGTTAGAATGAAATGACAATCTACTTCAATATGTTTCATTCTTTCATGAGACAATGTTGAACTGTGACCACCGACCACCTCATCTAGAAGTCAGCAGTTAGAGAGAGTACACTTTAGTTTATTTAATTATATCTTCAAAATGTCCCCTCAAGTGCGGGTATGAATGTTTTCATGGTCAAGCACGTGAAACTTCTTTAATAATTGGTGGTGGTGAGTTGAACCCGGAATCTCTGCCTGATTTAATACCAAGTGAATGAAAAAGTAAAAGTAGGTAGTTTAGTGATACAACTTTTCAAAGGTACAATCTTTTGGTCGATTAACCCATAGAACTTTTGTATTTATAGCAAAAATGCTTGGTAGTTGTATTTATATATTGATGATAAGTTAAATATGTTGTGAAGGGAGATTAACAAAGCATTTTGTGGCTTCATGGATCAATGCAAGTGTCATCAGTATCAACAGCTTTTCAAAGATGATCAAACTGTTAACGCCACCGGTGGAAGGTCCATTGTTAATCTTCTGGTGGGATTTCCTTTTGTCATTTTTCTAAATCTCCCTCATTTTATTATTTCCTTTTGCTCCCCTTTCCCACATCTCTATAGGTGTTTCAATTTTTTCATGATCTTAATTGTCTCCGATAGTCACTTGGTCATACTTCAACTTCATCTCAAGCGACTGAGGGAACATCAGGGAATCAGGTAGTCAGAAATCACAAGGAGCACAGTTGTCAACCTTTAGACAATATTCAGCAAGAAATTGGGGTTGTCACCGGAAATTGGGGTTGTGGTGCTTTTGGAGGAGATCCTCAACTTAAAGCTATGCTTCAATGGATTGCTGCATCTCAGGTTGTTCTTTCTCCTTCGACATTTTTATATCGGAAGTATTAGCTCACGCGAGGCACATAGCAGATGCTTTTCACCTATTTGATATATATCTGGTGCCCTTTTTGTGGGATAAATGTATATAGTGCTTTCTATTCAATGTTTGGGCGCATTCTCTTTTCTCTCCTTTTAAGATGCATCATAGTTTTTACCTTGAGTTTAATAATCTTTGAATTCTTGATACTTGTAATGGTTGTATTTTTGCTACTTGTGAAGTGTCTTTGACATTTAAAACTTTTTGGAAAGAGAACGTGAATCATATAGACAGAGATAGAGGTGGTAAGATGTCAAAATATCAAATATTTCCTCCATTTCATTTTACGTATCTTAGTTTGACTGCGAACAAATTTCAAGAAAGTAAGGAAGTCTTTTGAATCTTGTGGTCTTAAAACTAAAGATGTGTATAATATACCAAAGTGCTTGTTGAATCTTATGGACTTAAACATGTCATGTGAGATGTTGGAATTAAGGAATTATTGAATATAGAAAGTGGCATTCGTTTTTTAAATTGACCAAAAAGGAACGTAAGATACAAAAATTGAAACAGAGGGAGTATCTTCTTTTGGATATGATGCACCCCTTAAACTGCTTTTCCTTGTTCATTTCACTTTGAACATCTTCTTTTCTCTCTGTATTTTATCTTCTTCTTTTTTAAAAACTTGTCTCCTTGTATCTCCTACAGGCAATGAGACCTTTCATCTTGTATTACACATTTGGTCTAGAAGCATTGCAGATGCTGGACCAGGTACTTTCTTCCTGTTAATTATTCTATAATGTGTCTGGTGCGAAGTTTCATTCGACTTTGAACTGATATGTTTATCCTAAGGACGTTCGCCGATTGATATTTGTCTGTCTTTGTTATGGTTTCTGAGTGTTTTGGAAGCTTATATCCGCGTGTGACATTTCTTTGTTGAAAACTTGGCCTAGGTGACTCAATGGATTGTTTCACATAAGTGGACTGTAGGGGAGCTTTGGAATGTGTTGGTGGAATACTCATCTCAGAGATCTAGGGATGAAACTAGAGTAGGCTTCTTCAGTTGGCTCCTTCCGTCATTGTCTTCTCACGATGCCATGCTCAACGATTCCTATGATGATCGAACTTGTTCGTGCTGTTTAGCTTAATAACGTTACACGGTCATTGTATACGCCATTTCATTGTATTGTACTATAAGTGAGATGTGTCATCATGGTTCTATCTTTATGTTGACTGTCACATAGGAGGAGTTGTTGGTTAGATGAAGTTCTAGTTGTTATTATTACACTTATACTTTAGACAAGTTAGATACTTGTATATTGTGGTGTGGTATAATTGATTGATTGATATTTAAATTGGGTGAAAGGTGTTGAAAGGAATAAAATTTACTCCTAAGGTGTCCCACTAAGAAGCAACAACAGCAGCATACCTAATGTAATCTCATAGGTAGGGTCTGAAAAGGGTGGAGTGTACGTGGATTTTATTCCTATCTCGTGGAGGTAGAGTATATGTTCTCGAAAGACCCCAGTAAGAAAGCATATGGTAATTTTATTTGGTTGGATTACAAGTTCAAATCTTTTATAACTAGTGATATTAAGGGTTGTCGCTTGTGCATACCTCAATATTCCATCGGATGCCTATTACCACTTTTAGTATCACGTAACTTTGTCAACCAATGTCAGTACATGGGAAGAAATCGCGCGTTTTTTGTTTTTGCTGAGATTTGAACCATGATCAGTCATAATTCACTCATGGTGGTTAGGCCACACCCTTTTAATATTACAAGTTAAAAATGTTAAATATCCCCCTCTCCCTCTCATCATTGAAAATGTGAAAAATGAAAACAATATTCAAATAATATAGCCACCAACCAATAAGAGAACCCCAAAATTTATAGAGGACAAGTAAGGTATATTCCCAAGGCATATACTTCTCATAGAATATGGATATTCTGAGCATATATTAATAGTCATACAACTTACAACAAAACATTGTCAATTTGCTATCTTCTTAGTTTCTTCTTACAATATTATTCAAGGTCTTGTGTATATATAGGTATATACAACAACAACATATCCATTGAAATTCTACAAGTGAGATCTGGGGAGGATATAATGTACGTAAACTTTATCATTACCTTGTGGAGATAGAGAGACTGTTTCGAAAAGACATTCGGCTCAGATATAGCAATTCCATGTATATATATGTATATATATTCTAAAACTCTGTAGTTATGAATTTGTTTGTTGATGGTCATCTATTCATCCTAGCATTTGGCATAGTTTTTGCAACCATTAATGTGCCATGATTAGATGAACATCAACAAACATCTTCATCACTTCATGTTAATGCCAAGATTATTTGTTCATTACAAATTACAAGGATGTGGTCAGTTCAATTTGCGCGCATCTTAACTGATTTCACAAGATACGTATTACCTCCCACCAACACAAATATCGGTTGACTCTAATTTTTTTCTTATATCTTAGTAAAAGGTAGTGATTTTGCTAATAGAATCTTTGCATTTTCATTTTAGGCCCCTATATCTTTACTTAATTTCTCACTTCCTAATTTCTCATGCCATGAACAATCTAATTAGCTCAAATGCTTTATGAGGAATTTGAGTTATCAAGAAAATAATTGATTTTGGCCTATTTGTGGATACAAAATAATTGATCATATCAAAGGTTTTTCCAACTAATATTTGTAATTTCAATGTTACGGTGGGTAAAGTTCAACTATTTTAATATGATAAAAGATATTAGGAAAATTGTGCATTATAGCAAACTATTAATTCAAAATAAATGCTATAGCTACAGTTTCATTTAATTCCAATTCGCAACAAACTTCTTGCCATTTGCCTCTTTCCCCTCTCTCTGGAATCTCGCTCGCCACTCTCCTCTTTTTCAGTCATCTCTCTCTCACCTCACTCACTTTATACGAATACAAATGAATAGTTTGTGTTTGTATAAAGCGAGAGAAACTATATATACAAATACAAATATATATCTCTCCGTCCTATACACTTATAATTATACAAATACAAACCTTTCCTTTCACAGTTCTCTTTTGTCTCTTTCTCTCTCTCTCGTTTTATACAAACACAAATTATACAAAATACTATGTATAATTCGTGTTTGTATAAAGCGAGAGAGAGAGATTTGATATACAAATACAAATGTTTTAACTCGATTCAATTGTATACGAATTCAAATTTTATGCAGATATACAAACACAATCATTAATACATATACATAGTAGTTACATATATACAATTATCTAACTGATATACATATACAATTCACCTCTCTCCTCTCTCTCCCAATCTCGATCGCCACTCTAGCCTAACATAGAGAACATATACATATACAAACACAATTTTCATATACATAGATGAATTAGCGCCCGATTTATACAAATCGACGCGATTTATACAAATCAGATACTCCATAGCAAACATAATTTAGCTATGGAGCGCAAATAACAAAATTCTAGCTATAGAACGTTAATATGATTTTTTATCTTTGTTATTCCTAAAATTTACTCAAATATATTTATAATGGATAAGGTTTAATTATGAAACCTGTAATAAATGAGAGTTTTAAGTATTATCTGCAACAATAATTATTCTATTATTATTTTTCTTTATCCCCACCTAAGATGGAGAAGACAGCACACATCTCATCATAGGTCACAAAAACCCAAATACCCCTCCCCCCTCCCCCACTCCACCCCACCCCCACCTCAAAACAAAAAAGAAAATCTTGAAACTATAAATAGACAATACTTAAACTTGTAGTATAAAGATTTGACCAAGTAGATATACGAGTATTAGGTGAAATAATACATGTTGAACTTCATGTAGTAGCATAGGACGGTAATTGTCATGTAGGACGCGTGTGTCTATTTGTTTAATTCTATATAAGTTTAAGTTTCTTCTTCAGCACACCAAAAATTGGAGGATATAAATACCAAATAAGCCTAAATTAAAGGTCACGTTTATGTATTATTTCATTAAAATAAGTAAAATTCAGTTACTTTGATGAGATAAAAGTCATTAGATTAATTTTATAACCATATTGTTTTTATGAATAAAGTTCAATTATGATCATACGTAAAAATTAACTCGAATTGCAACACAACAATAATCATTCTTTTATTCATATTCATTTCAACTACAACACATTTCATCAAAATCAACAAACCCAAATACAAAGAACTCATGAGAAACACACAACACAAAGTCAAAACACTCAAATAACCAACACAAATTAAACAAAAACCTTCAAAAACTCAATATCTAGACAGTACACTCGAATTTCCAAGTCTGTAACACCCAAATTTCGGAAGCATATTGTTGATAATAGCGTTAGAAATACGATGATAAGCTTCGTCGGTAAGATGAAGCCCGTCCCAATTGACATATTGGGACGGATTAGGACATACTGTAGCAGTAGAGGTACCACATCCCAAGCCTAAATTGAAATGATATGGTCCACCAGCCCCATAACACGTGACACCAAATTTGAATATCTTGATTGATTTGCGATACCAAATTTATATAGAGCTTTACGAGTTGAGATCTTACCTATAAAATTTGATTTATCATTCCAAACTAAACTTTAAAAGTTCGATATTTTATACCTACAATCAATTGAGATCCTAATTACTTTCACGTAGTGCAAGATAATTGTCTAATCGAAAGAACAAAATATAGAGTTAAAAACGTGTACTACTAAGTCTTATCTTATATATATCGCCTTCTAATTATAATATATTACAAACTAATAATAATTAATTGCCAATGAAGAAAATTAGCAGCCTAAATACAGAACATTTGTCTAAATAATATTTAATGTAGTGCATGTGCTAGTATAATAACAAGACAAGATGTGTTTAGTTTGGAACAAAATTCATAGCTAATTTATGTAAAATATTATTGTATACTCCAACTAAACGACTTAAATAGACTTTGGTTGTATAGCTAATCGTTTATATACATAATAATATACTAGTTAGAATTTCGGGTGCGTTTGTTACGGAGAAAAATATTTGTTTTATATATTTAATTGATTAAAATTATTGAAAATATTCTTTTTGAGAAAATAAGTTTTCTTTAAAAAAATGAGAAAAATAATTTTTCTAGTGAAAAAATAATAAGTTTTTTTTTCTTAACATTGAAAAAATAATAAGTTTCAGAAGTGATATTTTATATTTAATGTGTTTTTCCCACCTTTCGAGATACCTCATCTTTAGTTCTTCACCCACCTTTGTTGCTCCCATCTCCACCAGAATCATATCATTTTTCATAAAATTTGTCTAAATTATATATAAATATATACATACTTTTAAAAATATATATTTCACTTAGGTACTAGAAAAAAATACTTATGACTTATTTAGAACTTTGGATGGTTTAGTGCAACTTGCCCTCATTTTAGTATTTAAGCTAATCTCAATGGAATCTTTTAGGTGACGCTATTTTAAAAAATAAAAAAAAAATAAAAAAATAAATATATATATATATATATATATATATATTACTCCCTCAGTCTCATATCAATTACCCATTTTATTATAATAATTATTTATCAATTTATAAAATTAAGATAGATTAATTAATTATTTTTCATTTTATCCTTGCAATTTTTTTTTAAAGTTTAAAACAAGTTTGTAAAGTTTCAAAAAAGGTTTCTCAAGGAGTAAATTAGTAAAACTATCATTCTTATTTCTGATTTCTTAAGAGATGTATAAATAAAAGGGAAAATGGACAACTAGTATAGAACGGAAGAAGTAATTAAAAAAATTGAACTTGCATATATGTAGTAAGACTTGCACTCAAACAACTTATTAACTACTCTTTCCGTCTAAATTTTGTCTCTTTGTCTCAATTTATATGATTTACTTTTCTTTTTAGTCAATTCTAGAAAGAATGACACAATTTAACTTTAAAATATTCAGTTTACCTTTAATAAAATGATTTACAGTCAAACAAATATCTATCAATCATTTTAGATTACAAGTTTCAAAAGTCTTTCTTTCTTTCTCTCTTAAACTCCGTACTAAGTCAAACCAACTCATATAAAATGACACAGGGAAAATAATTGTTTTAGGTTTATTTTTAGATACAAAATAATTGATTATAATTTATATCAAAGGTTTTTCCAACTAATATTTGTAATTTCGATGTTATGGTAGCCAAAGTTCAACTATTTTAATAGTATGATACTCTCTCTATTCCACATCAAATAATTTATCTCCTTTTCATATAACTTTAAAATTAGAAATGATAATTTTGAAAGAATCAATGAATTCCCCAAAAAAATGAAAGTGTTTGATTGAGCTTCGGATAAAAAAGCTAAATGATACCTCCTAATCATAATAAGAAAAATAAAAAAATAATTTTATAACAAAATACTTGCAAAAATAAAATTATATTCATTTTTTTAGATTTGCTCACGTTCTTTTAGAGAGTGCATACACTCTCTATGTCAGGTGGACAAAAAATAATATAATAATATCCTTTCAAAATTGTTTAGGGGGTAATAGGACACCCGCATAGTTAAGGTCTAGTCTTTTTGGAAATTCGAAACAACTTTCAAGTCTGTCACTTTATGTCTTTTCTCTATATATAATATAAAAGAATGTTATATGGATGGAGGATTTAAAATAGCAAAAGGTAAAATAGACTTTACATAAAATAAAAAGCGGATAATGATTATTTCTCAAAGTTGAAGAGAGAGTTTGATTTTTAAACCAAAGGGGAAAATATAAATGATTTCCATCCTTCTTTTTATTCATATTCATTTCAAATAAAACACAATGCATCAAAATCAACAAACCCAAATACAAAGAAGACCATGAAACACAACACAAAATCAAAACACCCAAATAACCAACACAAATCAAAGAAAAACCTTCAAAACTCAATAACTAGACAGTACACTCGAATTTCCAAGTCCATAACACCCGAATTTCGGAAGCATATTGTTGATGATAGCGGTTGAAATACGATGATAAGCTTCATCTGTCAGATGAAGTCCGTCCCAATTGACGTATTGGGACGGATTAGGACATACTGTAGCAGTAGAGGTACCACATCCCAAGCCTAAATTGAAATGATATGGTCCATCATTCCCACAACACGCAGTTACCAATGTACTCGAATTAAATCCCAACCAAGGTGCGTATCGAAAAACAAGCCTAAACGCACCATAATAATCCGCGTAGACGATTTTAACACGTGGGAACTCACATTGTAACTTTTTTAAAGCTTTCTTGAGCTCCGTGTTATGGAACGTAGCGAAATTATTATAGAAATTCAAACAACCAAATTGATCGTAAGCATTTGGATTCGTGTCAGGAAATCTTGTTAGATACGCTGATAGACACCCAAAAGGAAAAACTCCTGGAACCAAAATGCGAGTTGATCCTAATTGAATAACATCTTTGATGGCACTTAAAATGCCATCAATAATTAAAGGTACGTATGTACGTACCTCAGGTTCAGGCTTATTTCCCGCTAAAGCATTCCAATAATCAACTCCACCAAACTCTCCCAATACTACAAGAGAGTTTCGTAGAGTTCGAGCACAATTGGACCCACAGGTTGACTGTAGGTGAGATTTAAACCACTCTAATTGACTAGGAAGAGGAACGTTGAATGGGACCATCGGAATGTTCCTTGAAGCCAAAAAAGTGGCATTCATCGCCGTTGCACCAGCAACGGCGAAATTAGCACCTTGACTAAAGGAAACACCCGATTTGTCCAAGTAAGCATTGAGAAATGGGAGTTTGAGAGCAGAGGCAATGAAGTCAGCAATAATACGACCGTCAGAGAAACGGCCAGTAGGTTTGTTAAAAAAGGTTTCACCATAAGGTAGTCCCCATGCCTGGGCCGATATGACGGCACCAGGTATGCGGATGACGTTTCCAGCATCGGCGATAGAATCGCCGAACTGGAAAAGAGATGTGATGCGGCATTTTGTTAGGACATCACAATGAGAAGAGTGAAAAAATAAGGTTAATAGTAAAAGAAAGAAAGAAAATTTGGATAGAAAAAGAGAAGCCATAATTATGAAGAATGTTTTTTTTGGGTTGAAAACTTTGGAATAGTAAAGTGGTATTTATAGAGAAAAAATAGAACGTACATGCATGTGAGTTTTAGATCGTGATTCAATACAAAGCATATACTACTAAATATATTATTTAATGCATTTTTTTTTGTGGTCCAAACTCCAAAGGTTTTATTAGTTGGACATTTTATGTAGTGTATGTTCTAGGTTTCTAGCTTGAGTGCGAATATAAGTCATTGAAAATCGAATTATCGAACTAAATTGGAAGAAGTTTGATTTATCATATCGAATCAAATTTTGAAAATATTACTAAATGCTCATATCTAAAGATCATGGGTGTGCCTTTTGTTTATTGTAAGTAATAACAATTGTCATGTCAAATGTTTACTTAACATCTATTAATAGTAATAATAATAATAAGTTGTATTATTATCATAAGCCTAAATATTCTCTAACCATGCCTATAATAGCTAATTGATCTAACCAAATTCATCAAGAACCCAAGTTTAAGAACTATGACTATTTATTTATTTGCGTGTGGGTATGAATTGCTTAGAATCATATATATGGGTAATATTAATGAGTGATTTAGAAATGTCTTGATTGACATGCGACACCAAGTTTATATAGGACTTTGGGAGTTGAGATCTTACCTCTATTTGTGATTTTTCTAAAAGCTAACATGTTAAATATTAGACAAACTATTAACACACACATCACACCCATCAATATACATAATAATTACACAATTACAATTTCGATATTTACCATACTGAAATTTTATTTATCATTTCAAACTAAACTTTGAAAGTTCGATATTTAATACCTAATATCAATTGGGATTCTAATTATTTTTACGTAGAGTAAGATAGCCTTTGGCTAATCGAAAGAACAAAATATAGAATTAAAAAACGTGTACTACTAAGTCTTATCTATCTATCTATCTATCTATATATATATATATATATATAAGTCTTCTTATAATATTACAATACAAAGTAATTATAATTAATTGCCAATGAAGAAAATTAGCAGCCAAAATACAGACTGTCTAAATAATATTTAATTTAGTGCATGTGCTAGTATAACAACAAGACAAGATGTGTTTAGTTAGGGACAAAAATCATAGTTAATTTACGTAAATTATTACTCTCTTTGTCCAACAATAGCTATCCACTATTAACTTGACACACTCCTTAAGAAACAATAAATAATACTAGTAATATTACTATATTATCCTTTGACTTTATTAAATTTAATATTTTGATAAATGTGTTAAATAATAAATAATATTTAATAGCAAGGAAAAAATAGACATAAAAGGTAAATTATCTCTTGATTTTTTAAATTAAACAAGTATTATTGGACATCTATTTTTAGTATAGTGGACAACTATTGTTGGACGGAGGGAGTATATGCTCCATCTAAAAAAGGACACAAATAGACTTTGGTTGTAGCTAATCGGTTATATACATAATATACTAGTTGAAATTTTGGGTGCGTTTGGTACGGAGGAAAATATCTTTTGAATTTTTTTATATTTGATTTATCAAAATATTTTTGGATTAAAAATAAAGAAAATGATTTTTATAGTGGAAGTAGGAAAAACAATAAGTTCCACAAGTGACATTTCATATTTATTATGTCGTCCCCATTCTTCGACAGTCAATACACCTCATCTTCACCCCATTTTCGTAACTTGCATCTCCACCAGGACCGTATTACCTTACATAATATTTATCTAAATTATATACAAATATATAAATATTTTTAGAATTATATTTTTTACTCATCTACTGAGAAGAAAAAAAAGAAAGCAATAACTCACTTATTTAGAACTTTGGACTGTTTAGTGCAACTTGCCCTCGTTTTAGTATTTAAGCTAATCCCAATGGAATCTTTTAGATGTAGCTATTTTTTAAAAAGAAAATAAGTTATTATTCCCTCAATTCCATATTAGTTATTCACTTTATTAAATAATTATTGCAAATTACTTGCTAATTTATAAAATAAAATAAATTTCACATTTTACTTTTATAATTAATATTTTTTTGAAAGTGTAAATAATTTTATAAAGTTTTTAAAAAGTTTTTTGCGGATAAATTAGTAATATTATCCTTATTTATGAATATTTAAGAGACGTGTAAAAAAAAATGAACACCTAATATGACATGGAAGAAATAATTAGAACAATTGAACTTGCATACATGTGTAAAATACTTGCACTCAAACGACTTATTAACAACTCCTTCTGTCTAAATTTTATTTTTCATAGTTTGATTTGATGCGAAATTTAAGAAAAGAAGAACTTTGAAGTAATATATTTAAGAAAAGAACTTTGAAGTAATATATTTTTTAAACATTATCATAACATTTATATAATGATCAAATTATAACTTTTAATTTAAGTAATTATTCATAAATTTTAATAAAATAAAATAAATACTTATTAGAAAAAGGGCCTGATATACCCCTCAACTTTGTCATTTAGAGCTAATATACCCCTAGTTACAAAAGTGGTACACATATATCCCTACCGTTACAAAATAGCTTATATATACCCCTATCGTTACAAAAATGGTTCACATATACCCCTACCGTTACAAAAGTAACAAAAATAATTTTAAATTTATTTTTTCAATTAATTTTTTTTTAAAATCATGTATTTAATCTTTTTCACATAAATTATTTTTTGACTTCTTTGATTATTTTTATTTAAGTTTTTTATTTTTATTTTATTTTTTTCCATTCTTTAGTATAAAAATAAGAGAAATAAAAAGAAAGAAGTGAGAGTGGAAAAAAACTAAAAAGTTAAAAAAAAATTAAAATTAATTTTTTTATGGCTATATTGTAATTTAGTTTTTGTATCCGTAAAAAATATATTTGGGGCATCTATAATAAATTTTACAGGAGAATAAGTGAAAAAAATAAATATGACCATAAAAAAGTAATAAATTTAAATTAGTCGATGAATAAAAATAGTCAAAAGAAATAAACGTGTGAGAAGGATCAAATATACCCCCGCATGTATTCGCTTTTAAAAAAAATTTAAAAAAAGTTTAAAAATTAATTTTAAAATTATTTTTTCACTTCTGTTAGGGGAAAATGGCATATGTGAGCCATTTGTATAACATTAGGGGTATATATGAGCCACTTTCATAACGAGGGGGTATATCAGCTCTAAATGACAAAGTTGAGGGGTATACCAGGCCCTTTTCCTTACTTATTATAAGAGGTAAAAATACACCATCAATATCAGACATCATGTTTTCTTCATTAAAAAAAGTTAAATGACGTCATATTTCCTGCATAGAAATTCGAGTTAGCCGCCGGTAGTTAAATATTTATTTGCACATGAAATTTTATATCAAATTATTTATATTTAAATAATTTAATGGTGAAGGGCCTAAAATGTCTCTCAACTATTTGAATTGGTACAAAAGTACCCTCCATCCACCTTTCAGCCCCCAAATACCCCTGACGTCAACCTTTTGGTTCAAAAATACCCTCGATATTAACCTTTGACTCATATTTGCCTCTTATTTTTAACAACTCTTCTGAAATAAAATTATTGAATATTTATTTATTATATTGTCTAATCTGATTAGTCTAAATTAAACCCTTCTCAAATAAATAATAAAAACTACATATGATTCATATTTTGACACGAAACGCTTAAAAATAATATTCAAAAAAATATTAATTTCATGATATTTTTCTATTGACATATTTTAATAACGGTATTGATAACGGTTTTGATTTTTTTTGTTATCGGGTTATCGGTTCTTAACGGTTTGAGGTTTTTTCTTAATGGATTAACGATAACCCGATAGTAAATTAAATAAATATATTTTTATCATTTTGTATATAAAGTCCTTGACTTAGAGTTTAGTTTCTTACTTTTATTTTTGGCTGTCTCAAAATTTTAGGTATTCTACAATGTAAAAATGTTTGCTTTTTAGCAAGATGTTATTTGTGAACTCATGTGCACGGTTCATTTGGTTTGTCACCTTGTTTCTAAGTGATTTTTAATGACTTTTTTTTGGTGTCAAATCATAACGGTTAAACCGATAACCGAACCGATAACGATCAATAATCGATAAACCAATAACCGATAAGTCAATATCTTAATGGTTCTTTAACGATTTAACACCTCTACAAACCGAAAACCAATAAGTCAAACCGATAACCAATAAACTTCAAAACCGAACCGAACCGAACCGAACCGAACCGACCCGACTGATACGCAACCTAATGTAAAGGGACCTTTAAGTGTTAATTAATTAATATTTGTATGCTTGACATAGTTTAATTTGTTTTGTCAAATATTCTGCATTATATTTTCCAATATGACCTAAGAAATTGGCTGGCACGTCAAATCATACGTATATATAAATGGTATTTAACATGTTCTGGATATATATTTTACGGTGTGTTACAATAAATATTCGATGATAATTTATGTAGGAAATTCATGCACCGAATAATTCAGATATAAAACTTAAAAAGTGAAATATTCTAGCTAAGTATTTTTGACTCTTAACTCAAAGAAAAAAGTACCTAGATGAATGCAATATTTCGAAAAATAAGGGAGTTAAACATTATTAAAATATAAAAAGCTCAAAAATATCTTTAACATATTGAAAATGGCATAAACATTATTCTTCTTCCATCTGTTGGACCATAATTAATACTTTAAACGCTAGATTTAAGCTTAAAATTATCTTTCCTTTTAATAGAACTTGATTTAGACTATACGACAGTTTTAATTAAAGGGGAAAATGGTTAGATATATCCTTCAACTTTGTGATTTAAAGATGATATATCATTCGTTAAAAAAGTCGTTCATATATATCTCTATCGTTACACAAACGACCTATATATAACTTTTTATTTACCAGAAGAGAAAAAATTAATTTTAAATTTACTTTTTAATTTTTTATTAAAAAAATTATGTTAAGATATATTTAATCCTTCTCACAAAGTTAATTGAACAAATAAAAATGATGGAAAATATATATATATATATTAATTGCTTTCTAAAGAATTATCATGAGAAGTTGCCTTCCACTTTAAAACAATATTGACATATCAACTGACCTATCTAGAGGAAAAAAATTCCACTTCAATGAACCCTTTATGGTTTTCATTTATTTTGGGACCATTAGTTTGTTATTTTATTTATATTTTTATTTGAGGTTCGATATTTGTATTAAAACTTGATTAATTATATTTAAATTTACATTGGAAAGTTTCAAATCGTGTGTGCGTGGGGTGGGGGTGGGGGTGGGAGTGGGGGTGGTGAGCGGGGGGAGGTAAAACAGTCCCTAATAAAAACGACTTCGTATCTTATTAAGAATGAAGGAACATTTACATGAAGTTAGATAAACATGAAAAGTAACACACTTACATACCTTGTACTTAGATTAAATTATCCAAATTCCATTAAGGACCTAAAAATAGACTGCCACTAACACTAATGACTTTAAATAGTATGTGAAAACAAATCAAAAGACAAGAAAATATTGTTTGAGCAACAAATAATCAGTCTAATATAATTAAATGTGACTTACCTACCCCATTTTAGCTTATAAGAAAACAACAGCCATTGAGACTTTACACATATATCCAGTTGCTTCATGAAACAAGTAATTTCTCCATCCGTTTTATTTTACGTGTCTTAGTTTGATTAGATACAAAATTTTAAAAAAGTAAAAATGTCATAAACCGTACTAAAAATACATTTAAATTATCAAAAATGCTCTAGAATCTTGTGATATTAAAACACATCATCTGAAATGATAGAATTAAAGAGTTACTGAATATATAAAATATTATTCTTTTTTAAACATATAAAAAAAGACACATACATTGAAATTCAGAGAGGGAGTTGCTAGTAAGTCCAATTTGACTTACTTTTTTGGGATTATTATTTATATACATTAGAATTTTCACCACAAATATGTATTTTTTTTCCAATACACCTATAGATGGAAGATAATACAATTAAAAGCAAATGAAAATCACTACCAAGAATATGATGATATCGATACATAGACGAATTCATAATTTTGAGTGTATAAATTCTAAATTCTTAAAATATAACTCATTAAGTTCTTGATTATTTATACATATTTAAGTGACGCAAAATTTTGACCAAAAGTACTGATTCTACCGAATTCATAGCTCCACCTTTGCTAAGATAGAAAAATCCCCTCCACCCCTAACTACCAAGCGGTCACGAATTCGAGGGAATTCCCCTAGTCAATTTGAATTAATCGAGCCAGTAATTTTCTAATATCAAATGTATATGATATATATATATTAAAACAATTTGAAAAACCACATACACCTTAAATTCTTCTTCATCCACCAGTTACACAAGAAAACATTCTACGATGACTTCTAAATCTCACAAGTTGTTTATCCTTCACCGGAATACCACCCTCCGGTAAAACTCCGCCGGTATATTCCACGTGGAGGGATTGTGTTCGTCTATGATGACGGTTTCTCTCCGTTTGATTACCATCATTATTGTCAACCACCATCTTCTGATCATCAATTGATGACATTTCATACCCTTTACTAGTATTTTTTGGATAGAAATTTTCGATATCGTAAGTATTAGCAGTACCAAAAGAGAGACATTCATATTTTCGACGAGTTTTGGTTCTCTTAATGGTTTTGTAAACTAATGGAATAAGTCCTTCCATGACACTTTTTATTTTTGGACTTGAAAGAGAAGGAGAAGAAGAAGAAGAAAATGAATTATATTGAAGACTTTTGGCTTAGCTAAGTTTGTTATATATATGAGGGGTTTGGTGGGAGTTTGCTAAGTTATATTTTTCTTCTTACTAAAATATCCGAAGTTTAAGTTATACCATCAAATCTTTTTAGAATAGTCATTATTAAAAAATATTAAAAATAAAATCGATATTGATCTCAAATTGAAGGTCAATAAAAAGAAAGAGATCTCTAGAGGGTAGATTTTTTATTTTGTAAAAACCAATTTCGAAGGTCGGTTTTTTAAAAGATTACTTTTTTTTTTTTAAGAAAAAACTTTGGAGGTCGATTTTTTGAAAAAAATTATAAACATAAACCGACCTCCCGAGAGCGATTTGCATTTTTTTTTTATTTTTGGCATTAAAAAAGTTAATCTACGGAAGTCGATTTTGTTAAAAAATATATTTTCAAAAATTGACATACAAGGTCGGTTTTTTCCATCCTTATTTAATTTGGAGGTCAATTTTTGTTTTGTTTTTAATTATTAGAGTGTATAACATTTTACTAAAATGCCAAATTCTTTTTGGAATTTACTTTTTATATTATGTTATATTACTTGTATGTTCTCCTTCTATAATAGCATTTTGCTATAACGATTAAAAAAATAAAATTCACACAGACTATTATATAAAGATTTAACTGTATATATTATCAATAGAACAAAATTTTGTACTGTTAAATCAGTCAAGTAATATCGATAAAAAAAATTCTTAAAATGTAAAATATATAATATCTTGAAATGATAAATTATCTGCAATAATAATATATATGAAAGTAACTTGATGGCTTCAAAACTCAAAACTAAAGTATAATTCTCTTTCATTATTTCTACATTGACTTGATCATATATCTTGCCTCCCAATCATATCCTATTCTTGTATTTGTTTATAATTTGTTCTAGAGAAAAATGTGTACATAAAAATGACACTCAATTGAAGTTTGACTTGTTCTTTATTGTTTATTTTCATTAAAATATAAAGCACATTGATTTGGAGTGTTTCTTTGTGGTATTTATCATGACATAAAAGATTAGTGATGCACGTTTTCTAGAAGATATTAAAAGGATAAACGTTAGAATAATCTTTAACTAATATGCATTGATAGCGTAAAAAAAATTATATACTATATCACTAGAAATTTAGTTATAAGTAATTATTTATAATTAACATGGATCTGTGATCTACAAAACACGATAAATAACTTGTTAAAACAGGTAAAAACAAATCGGTAATGTCAACTTTTTTAAACAAGAGAAGGAAAAGGAAAGTTTAACTACTTTAATTTTAGAAATTTAATCATTATTATTATTATTTGATGGAATACTTCTTCTTGATTAATTATTTAGTTTCTTATTATTAAATGTTAAATAACACGATTTTTTCCCTTTTATTGACTTAGTTTAGCTTAGGTGTATCCTCATCCAATTAATTTGCCTTGTGAAAGATTACGTGTGTAACAACAACCTAAAACCTTGTTTAGTTTAATAAAGAAATTTCCTAGTTGTGATCTTTCTTTGCTATATCTCAACATTGTATGTAGTTTTCATAGCTTAATTAACACACAACATGACCTATTTAGTTTTAAATATTCGCATTTAATGTATGTCTATAAATACACAATTTTCGTGATTTTTTTAGAGTAGGTGAAGATTAAAAAAAACAGAGGAATTTGAACACTTGATAAACAAACGCCCCACATATAACAATTCTGATGTTACACTTTGAATCAGTCGATCTTCAATCTCTTCTACATAATGTTTATGATGAAAAATTGAGTTAATAGAAAATTAATTAGACAAATCCTTTCTAAGTACTAGATAAATGATAAATATTGTATTTTCTTGCTAAGAGTCAAATAGTGGGAGTTCTTGTTTGATTTTTTTTTTGTGTATTTCATTTTCTAGATTACCTAATCCACTTTTGCCATAAAAAAGAGTGATAATAACAGTTACTATAAGTTAATAATGTACTAATTAATTAGTACTTTATATAAAAAATTAAGTCTTCTAAAGATACTTAACAAGTACTTGGAGCATTTTGTGAAGATATATACTTACATCTTATGTCTGAATTTATATTGCACTTTTCGTTTTCGAGATTCAAATTATGTAAATTTTGAACGATATTTTATTAGTTGATCTAATCTAATTTAAATTTAAAGAATAATTAAATTGACTTTCCGAATATAAAAAATATCTCATAAATTAAAACGGAGGGAATAGTAGAATAGTTGAACTTTGACGTACTTTTTTTAAAAAATATATTAAAGACTCTTTATTACAATTTATTTTCAAGAGATACACCTAGATAAGTTCGTTGAAACGTCAAATCATACGTATAAATGCTATTTGATATATTTTCTCTATATGAAAATGTCCAAATTAGTCCATATACTATTTGAAATTGTTCAATTTTGACATTTGTTAATTCCAATCTTTTCGTTAGTAAATCTTCTTATATTTGTGCATGTATTAAACAAAGTTTCACCATAAAATGAATGGATTTCACGTATTCAAATTCTTTGAAAAAAAAAGTAAGATAGTATATTAGTGGAAAAGTTAGATCGAAAATAAACTTACTCAATTTCCAACAGTACATGAACAAATTTTACACCTTTCCCTATGTATGTTCTAACATACTTCTTTAGCTCTTTTTTTTTTTTTTGATTTCTCATATGGTGTTCGATATTCTCTTTAAGGCCTGAATAATTAAATATTTGGATATGCAGCTAAAAGATGGAAAGTCCCATTTTGAGAGTGTAACACTCCACATCAAATGTGATTCCATTTTCACAATTTAAACTCAAAATCTTTAGTTAAAAATGAAGCCGTATTTGATGATTGCTTTGCTTATAGTACTTTTCCCAAGTTTTTAAATATGTAACTTTTAACTGAAACACTTAAAAAATTATGTCCGAATTCATATGTACTTTGACCCACGTACTCTGAATCCCTTCGCGTAAAATGGGATGGAGGGAATAACTTTTTTGGTAAAAATTAATAAATGTTATAGATTATTTTCAACAACAAAAAAAAACAACATTAATTTTCAAATCAAATATCACTTTTTTTAAAAAAAAAAATATATCCTTGCCAATTTTTCAATCCTAATATTCCAACTGTTTCCAACAGCCTTTAGTTTTCTAATACAATCATTATAGAGACAACTTACTGATACTCACCTGACAATAATTGTATAGTGTATACACAATTTGAAAGACTATTAAATATTTCTATAATCAATCCTTTTTTGATTCATTTGCATAATCAAGAAAATGGCACCAGAAATCAAGAAAATCATCATTGATACTGACCCTGGAATTGGTAATTTTATGTACTATTTGTTACTCAGATTAATCTTACAAGTGTTAATAATACTATTCTCGTAGTTTCTTGTTCTTCAGTTTTGATTATTACCAGTGTTTTTTGTGTTTTGGTTGTCACATTGTTTCGTTGTCATTACTGTTCTTTCTTTCGTATGTTGTGTACTTGCTCCCATGTCACATGTTTAGTTGTGGTTACTGCTCTATCTCTACGAGGCAGGGATAAGGTCTGTGTACATGCTATTCTCGTCAGATTTCACTAGTGGAATTACACTTGGTATGTTGTTGTTACTCAGATTAAATGGAAATTGCCCAAATTCATCTGTGAGTGTTTTTTTTTTTTTTTTCTGTTTTGTTTCTGCATAGTAAGTAGAGTTTGAGCTGAATTGAGCATTTCAAGATTTCATTTTTTTGTCAGAACCAATTCAACTGTTGAGTTAATTGAGCTTTTATGAATTATGATCATGTTTAGATGATGCAATCGCGATTTTTGTGGCACTTCAATCTCCTGAAATTGAAGTAATTGGACTCACAACAATATTTGGTAATGTCCATACAACTCTGTCCACCAGAAATGCTTTACATCTGGTAAAGTTCCTACCTTTATTTCACTCTATAAACCGGTACTGGACACGGAGTTTAAGTAAGAATGACTTTTTACACATACTAAATGACTAGAAATATCCCTAGAACTTGTAGTCTTAAAACATTTTTGTGGTTATAAGAGCATGTCACTCATGATAATATGGGAAGTTCAGTTTCCAAATATAGAAATGTGTCATTCTTTTTAGAACCAACTAAAAAGGAAAGGGTGACATATAAAATGGAACGTACGTTTGGTTCTTTTGCCATAAGCATGGATGTTGATTTCGGGTCTTGATGATTCAGTTGGAGATAGCTGGGAGGACAGATATTCCAGTGGCTGAAGGCTCCCACGTTACAATCACCGTATGTACTACTGCTTAAATCCTTGTTCAGTTCTCTGTCTTTTTAGAGGAACTTATATAAATCTCACTAGTTTATGAGCTAATTATTTAGATACACTATAGTTTGTAATATCACATATTTTTACTAGATTTTGGTGTGTCCTAATACATCTAGATACACGTATCTCAGGATACATGAGGTCAAAATTAGGGGTAATTTGTTCTAGATACATTGTATCCAAGTGGATTTGCATGTATGTAGGATAACATAACAATTTTTTTTTATCATATATCAAGAAAGATACACTTAGATACATGTATTTTTGCGACTAGAAACACTAAAATAGAAAGAGACAAGCGAGATGGGGAGGGAGGCGAGTGAGATCATAGTATTTCAGATACATGCGAATCACTTTGTTTAATTTCATGTAAAGGAAGGCGTAAAGCTTCAAAGTAGCGGATATGTTCATGGAACGGATGGACTCGGGAACCAAAACATTTCTCCACCCAAAGGAAAGCCTATTGAACAGACTGCTGCTGAATTTCTCATTCAGCAAGCTAGTCTTTACCCTGGAAAGGTCACTATTGTGGCCTTAGGCCCCCTGACTAATATAGCACTTGTAAGTATCATACTTCCCAACTGAATTTTATATATCAAACTTATAAAAATAAGAGATGCAATAACATACTTGAAGTATTACTTTTTGCGAGTTTCCTACATGAACTATATATCAGGTGTTTACGTTTCCTACCTGAACTATCACCAACTGTTTATCAAAACACACCTCAAAATTAATGAGTCACACACCTTTTAACGATTGTATTCAAACTATTCTAGTCAGCTTCGAGGTTTGTTTTGATAAATAGTTAGTGATAGTTCAGGTAGGAAACGCAACCACCTTATAGTTCAGGTATGGAACTCGCAAAATAATGATGCTTCAGGTTGTGTGTTTTTGACCATTATCTCTAAAAATAGTGTTCACCATATTTGTATATGAACAGGCTATTCAGTTGGATCCTGAATTTTTCAAAAACGTCGGTCAAATTGTTGTTCTTGGTGGTGCTTTTGCTGTAAATGGGAATGTGAGTCCAGCAGCTGAGGCAAATGTGAGTTGCTAATAGCTACATTCTTGTATGTGCTTCAACTTCTCAGAGTTACTTTTTGATTTTTTCTTAAAAACTCATGCCCTTTTTTGTTCTTCGTCTTCGCAAGATCTTCAAAGATCCAACTGCTGCTGATATTGTATTTACCAGTGGTGCTGATGTTCTTGCTGTTGGATTAAATATTACACATCAAGTTGTCCTTACTGGTAATCTTTTCTATGTTGCTTAAGTTTCATTTCAAGCCATTGTGTCTGTTGTTATTTTAAATAGAATATGATTAATAGAAAACAAAGACTAAGAGAGTAGCGAAGAGGAGGTGGGGCGGAGGCACTAGTAAAGAGGTGTGAGAGTTTAACTATAGAAGGTTTTAGATGACGTAGAGGTATAAGCCAAAGAAGAACTGGGGGAGGTGATTAGGCAGGACATGACTCATCTTCAACTTATCGAGGACATGATCATAAATAGAAAGTTATGGAGGTCGAGGATTAGGGTAGAAAGGTAATAATCCTATTTAGTAGTCCTATCTACACATAAGTAACTTATTCTCCATTTTTTTCTACTACCTGTTACTTCATTTGCTTTGTTTATCTTGCTATTTTGCGGTCTTAGCTCCTTGGGGGATGTTTTAGTTAACTTCTCTAAATAGCATATATCTTATTTACATCTATTACTCTTGGTAGATTCTGATCGTGGCGAATTGGCAAAGTCTAATGGAAGATTTGCCAAGTATCTCAGCAAGCTTTTGGATGTCTATTTCGATTATCACCATACTGCATACAGCACAAGAGGTCTGTCTGTCATGTGGAAAGTTAGCTGTTTCCATATTTCTCATTGGTGTCTACTCACTTTCTTTATGTAATCGGAATCGGGGCTCTATGTAGGTGTTTTCCTTCATGATCCAACTGCCTTACTTGCTGCTGTTAATCCATCACTCTTCACCTATTCAGAAGGTGTCGTTCGCGTTCAGACTGTTGGCATCACAAGGGGTCTCACTATCTTTTCTAATAAGCAGAAAAGGTATTTGGTTCATAATGCCTTAGTTATATTGGCTATATTTACCTATAACTTACTAATTTCATCTGCTATTGGATTTACAAGGTTTGTTGAAGTCACTGAATGGTCTGAAAAACCCTCAGTTAAAGTGGCAGTAACTGTTGATGCTCCTAAAGTTATCAAATTGGTAATGGCGCGACTCGTCAATTCTTAAGAGTATTCATTTGCTGGAGACGCTTGTTTCAACAATGTTATTTGTCTTTCTGCACTCAATATTCAGAAATCTCATTCAGAAACTTAACTGCCCCCTAAAGAGGTGGTTGATGGGAAGGTTGCAGTATATGCTATGAGTTCGGGCACATATCGGTCACCATGATGATTGTTTGATTGTTGAGACTGTGGCATCTCTATTAGGCTATAAGGAACGGAATCTTAAACTATAGACCGAGTACTACTCTATGGAACAAGGATGAATGTATGTAAGCAGTAAGCTTCTGTATCTTAAGCAACATAGCACAGGTACAGAATATGAACTTGCAAAAATAAGTTACAGATAGACAAGCCGTGTTCTGATAGATTTAACCTTGGTGTAAAGATATGACACTTGGGCCTAACTCAACCCCAAAAACTAGCTCACGAGGGGAGGATTGCCAAAGTTCATACACGGAGACCACATGTTCATTCCCCAATTAATGTATGACTCTAACCCACTCAAGCACCCCCTTCACGTCTAGGCCCAACTAGAGCATGGACTGAGAGCTCAAACGGGGATGGATATTGCTCTGATACCATGTAATTAAAGATATGACACTTAAGCCTAACTCAACCCAAAAAGTTAGTTTATGAGGAGAGGATTGCCCAAGTACATATAAGCGGACCACCAGTTGTGGCCATCTAACATACTCTAATAGTTTTGTCCAAGTTTTTGAGCTCGATCCCTAGCAGTCAATGGCAGCTATCGGCCTTAGTCTTGGACTGATCTCAGACTTCAATTAACCCCTTCATAGTATGATCTAATGAATTGATGGATCAAGAGGCTAATGAAGTGAAAATAACTTACTGGATTGTGGATAATAATGCTAAATGTACTTACTATATAATGTATTATCTAATATCTATAGGGCCTTCAACTTGGCAACAGAATCATGTGATCGTGCAATTAAATTTCCTGTGAGAACCTCCATACATTTACATAGGATAGAACTATTGATATTATATTCAATTTCTGTTAGTATACACAAAAACTAAGATGAAGCTAGGGGGAAAATTCTTTGCTACATTTGTGACTTTAATCCCTCAGGTTTTGCTTCATAAACACGACAGAAACCTAGTGAAGAAACATAACAAAAAGCACAGGTTTCCTGCAAGATCTTTGCTTTAACAAACATACACAGGAAAACAAGTTGAGACTCAATCCGCCGATTCAACTATATCTGCTCCAACTGAATTGACAGTGTCTCTAAGACCCTGCCATCAATACTGCAAAAAAAGAGCACATTTCCACTTCTCCATTTGGAAATGCTCACACAAGTAGCCACCCGAGACCACATAACCACATACACTCATTATGCTGTTTTAATTGCAACTGGTTTACCTCGACCCATGGAGAAGCCCCTGGTGCCATCTGGCATGCGAGGCACAGAAGCTTGCTTGACTGGTGCTGACTGATCAGAAAGCATTGAGGGCTGCCCTGCTAGACTAAAACGATTGATGCTTGATAGTGCACTTCCCACACTGTATGCACGCCTCATACTAGCCGGGGGAGTACCTAAATGACCTCCACGACTGGTTTGATGAAACTGAGGACGTCCACGTCCCTGACCAAGTCCCTTACCCCAACTGCGATTGAGTCCTTTCCTCTGCCCATCGACGCCATGCTCCTCCTGCCATTTAAAACACCAACAAATAAACTCAGAATCATTCACTACATTACATATTCATTTTTGAAAGATAACAACACTTACTGCAAGGTCATTCAGGTGAGTATCAAGGTGGTGCCACAGGTCGTCACTATGTTTTTCACTAGCCTCTGATGAAGTGTCCTCTTCCTTGAAGCTGACCTCACTCTCGTAACCAACTTTCTTCCCTCGAGTTTGACCAGATTTTCCCTGTGAGTTCAACCAAAATCTATAAATGCTTAATAAACAAGAACTCAAGACTTAAAATGGAACCAGAAGCTCTAATTCCCGAGTTTCAAAGGCTGCAGTTGGTCCTAAGGTATGGCACCAGACGATTTTTTCAGTCATAAAAAAGGATGCAGCTTTAAATTAACTATGAGGATAATATATGTCCAAAACATACCGTGCACCTGTTCAGTATACGGACTTTCAGACCATTTCGCCAGTTATCCTCATCATTTAACTCCATAACCTACAAAATAAGATTGCGAAAGGTTGAAGGGTGCAACAGAGAGATGATCCAGGGTATCATATTGAACAATTACTTACCGCCTTCTCAGCCAATTCAATACTTTCGTATTCCACAAATGCATGCAGCTGCATTTAGGTATTTCAATTCAGATTCTAGAAATGAAAAAGATATTCTAAAGATTAAGATAAACAATGAAAGCTACTCCATTCTAACAGCAAATATTTTAGTTTCTTATTTTGCAGTTAGTAGTATGCATTATCAAGCTGTACACAACAGACTACTCCATTATATGTTTGATGTGTACCTTGTTACTATACAATGTGCTATCTGACTTTCCAGTTCTAGACGCTGCAGAAGCCCCACCATTTGACTGTGGTTGGCATGTCCGAATCATTCTTACACTGACAGAATCAATTAAGAAATGATCAGTCTTACGAAAACTATTGATTTGTTTCTAAAAGCAAATTTCCTTAAACTTTCTTGTTTTTACCTTCCAACAGCTGAGAAAATCTTCATGAGGTTCTGATGGCAGTGATCATCGGGTAAATTCTCAGCAACCACTATGCGAGACTAAAAGAGACAGAATCAAAATGTTAAAAGTGACAACCAGATAACGGAAATACAATGAGAGCAGTGGTGATCCTGGCAGAGCCATGGTCAAGAAAGGGGGTTCAATTGAATTATACTGCGCAAATAGGGAAAAGGTAACTTTTTTTCATATATATATAAACTTTTGAATCCCCTCGACATAAGGGAAGCAGTTCAAAATTGCTTTAGGTTGCAAGTTCAGATATTTTGAATCCCATTGTTCAAATTCCTGGCTCCACCACTGAATGAGAATACTGACAAATACATCATGACTGCACTGCTCAAGACGGAAAGTGAAAAGTAGCCATATAAAAATGAACTTACTTGTAGCTCTTCCAAGTCCTTTTCTGACAGCGGAAATTGGCGTCTAACCTTTCTTCCATCTTCACTAACCACCTAGAAGCAGAGAAATCAATTACATAAGTACGTAAAATGACAAAATTAAAGTTACAAAGAAATTAAATGCAAGATATCAGGACCTTAATTATGGAAACACATGGATTACAGGCAGCAAAATATTCCACGCAGAGTGGATGGTAGGGTTCAAAATCTACTATATATACATAACAAAAAATTTGACCTTGTATATACAGTACAATTTTCCGTCAAAGGAGGTTCAGATGAAGCCCCTTCTGCCCCTGACGGGGATGATAGATGGGAGGGGAGAAATGAGGAGGTGAAGAGGAAAAACTCACAAGCTTTGTTGAGCACTGCAGAATTTTTGCAACGTAGGCATGATTACTCGTAAGAGCTTTAATCTTCTTGAATGATGCAACCACAGACATTGGTACTACAACATCGAATAAAAATCGAAAAGAAACCAAAGATTCATCAGAAAATTTGAACATTGAAATATAAATGAAGACAAGACTATATTACTTCTAGAAATCTTACCATATCCTTCTGGATCCTTGAACATAATCCTTATTAGATGATCAGTTGTTGCCAAATTTATATCACTAAAATAAAATTCCACCTGCACAGAATGTAACAAAGTTTGGCCATGAATATTTTCACTTTTTCTGGAATTTATTTCGGAAAACTGTTTGGACATAGAATTGTTACAATTTTCTGAAATTCGAAAACTCCAAAAAGTTGTTTTCACTTCAAATCACTCGCACAAATTGATATCCAATACCATTTTCAACTCTTTTTTCCCCCCAAATTTCACAATTGACGTAATACATAAATGTACCTTTTAACTTCGCTTCAGCTGACATCTATGCCGTCTAACTTTGAGTGTGTACAAGTAGACCCTTAAACTTGTATAAAATTGAACAAGTAAACACATGCGTCCTACGTAGCATATTACACATAGGACACCATGTAGGTGCGAATTGTCGCTATGCAGGACGCATGTGTCTACTTGTTCAATTTTGTACAAGTTTGAGTATTTATTTGAGCACACCCAAAGTTGGAGGGCATATTCATGTATTATGCGATCACAACTTTTATGTCCAAATGCGAATTAAATACACAAACAAATTAATCATATATACAGTTACAGAGAGATTTATGCTTGCCTGATTAATAATTTTTTGACAAGCTTCATCACTCAACCGTTCGGAATCGGCACCAATAACCACCACCGCAGGCAAACCGCCATGATCAACAAATCCCCTTCCAATGCCACCTCCATAAGGATATTGCACAGACAATTGAGATGCATAAATATAATTTTGTACAGGAACATGCGTAGTAATCTGATGAAAAGTAGCAGATGGTGTTGCAATCACATGCACCACCGTCTGTCCATTAACGGGCCCTGATCCAGGCCCGATCCTGCTCCCGGGCCGATTAGAGGGAGAAGGCAACATTGACGCCAATGAAGGCGAGGAAGATGATTTAGCCAACATAGCGGATGATAATGATGGAGAAGACGAACTTCGTGGAATAAATGCAATTGCACGGGCGTTGAGTTTGGTAAATGAAGGAGATAACGGAGATGAAGAAGAAGGCGTTGATTCGAATGGATGATCTAGATCAAGCGAAGCTGATGAAGATGTAGCAGTTGAATTCAATGAATCGAGGAATAATGTATCATGTTCTATAGCCATAACAATGGAGAAAATGATTTTTTTTTTTAAAATGTATATCGATATAGATATAGATACAAT
Source organism: Solanum appendiculatum (assembly GCA_018342035.1). NCBI lineage: Eukaryota > Viridiplantae > Streptophyta > Magnoliopsida > Solanales > Solanaceae > Solanum > Solanum appendiculatum. The sequence goes on along the minus strand of JAGDQO010000622.1, from coordinate 1,248,324 downwards.
TTTATTTTATTTTTGAGATCGAGTGTTTTTTTTTATTAGTGTTATCTTTTTTTGCTTTTTCTTATTTCTTCTTCGTTTTTGTTTTCGTTTTCTCTTTCCCCCTTAACGTGACGACGGGGGAAAGGGGAAAGGAAAAAAAGAGGAGATTCAATGGAAGTAAGAACCAAAAATGAAGAAGAAAATGGTGAAGAGAGAATGGAGAAGAGTTCTCAGATTTGAGTTTGTTAGTACAATTAGCAATTTATACTTTTTTTTATTTCTATTTTTAAAATTATTTGGACATGTGGAAGAAAGAGGAATAAAAAACGCGTGAATTAGATCATATGATCGGATTACCGTTCAATAAAGAATTGGTTTGCATGCATGGGAGCTTGGAATGTTTTTTTGAGGTTATTTGGTTTAAAAATTAAGTTAAGTTATGCACAAATTAATAAGGGATAATTACCAAAACCATTTGGTCAATTTAATTACAAAAAAAGGGGAAAAAAACACTTGTACCCAAAAGAGAAACTTATTTACAAGCGGCTACTCCCTTACTTTCATACCCTATGTTTTTAACTATTTATGTGTGTTTACTGCTTGATACCATCAAAGTATATATATATATATACTCTGATGGTATCAAAGAGGAAGAAGCAATACTTCAGTGAAAACAGTACTTAGTTACTCTTGGATACCATTAGAGTGTGTATATATATATATACTCTGATGACATCAAGGAGGAACATACGATGTTTCAGTGAAAAGAACAAGGGGGCAGTCGGGTAAATAGTTTGGACAGTGGGTCCAATAAGGATAAATATATTTGGTTGGGTCCAATTTAGGTAAATATTTTGCTTGATAGGTCCAATTTGTGTAGTTTTGTTATCTGAGAAAAGGTAGGAATGACCTCAATGACGGACAAGATGAGAGATGCAAGATTCTGATGGTTTGGATATGTGAAAGGGAGATGTGCAGACGCCCCTATGAGGAGGTGCGAGAGGTTGGATATACTAGCCCTATTCTTGTTAGTTCTAGTTTTTGATATTTATCTTCATCTGTCTATTATGTTTTGGCTACTGTAGTACTATTCCGTTGTTGTTCATGTTTTTTCCTTGTAGGCTTTGTGCTTCTTCTCCTATTAGTTGTTATGTTTTGTCACTATTTTCTTCTTCTTTACACCTGAAATTACTGCACTTGAGTCGAGGATCTATCGGAAACAACCTCTTTACCTCCACGAGGTAGTGATAAGGTCTGCGTGAACTCTATCCTCCCCAGGCTTAACTTGTGAGATTTCACTGAGTATGTTGTTGCTTTTGTTATTATCTTCACAAGATAAGAGTAGGATTACCTACACACCATTCTCTCGAAACCCACTTGTGAAACTACCCTAGATATGTTGTCGTTGGCTCATATCAACTAATTTGTAAGGTGGAATTGTTAGTTAACATATACCAAAACCATTTATTCCTTAAATTTTAAGGACTAAAAATGTATTAAGAGTGATGATATTAGTCATACTCCCAAACTTAAGGGACTATTTTGTTAAAATCTCCATTGTTATCCTTCATATTTTAATCTCAACAAGAACCCTTTTCTCTTCTACCTTCACGCCCCCAAAAAGATCAAAGAAAAAGTTAGAAATCACGAACAGTAACATTGATTTGTACACAATAATTTGCCTCTTTAGTCAGTTTGATCATCGCCGAGGACTCTCCGATCCATTGATTTCGTATTTTCATATTGTTTTTTCAGCTCACAGGGAGATCAATTACGAATAATCTAAAGGGTCTTTGCATAGAGAGATGCAAAAGACCTCGTTTTTGTTGTAAATTTATTATTTTTTTGTTGTGGGGTTGTTTTTTTTGTGGGTTTTGAATTTGGGAGATGGGAAATATATTTGTGAAGAAACCGAAGATCACCGAAGTTGATAAAGCGATATTGTCTTTGAAGACTCAAAGGCGTAAGCTTGCTCAATATCAACAACAGGTATAAGGAATTTCACTTTTTTCCCTCTTTTGAAATTTGGATTGCAGTTCTCTTTTTGGTGGGCTATACTTAAATTGCTTAATCTAGTCAATTTCTTTGAAAGATAGATCATGTGTAGTTTTTGGATTTGTTTGTTTGTTTTCTGGGATTAATTTGACAGCAAGAAGGCTTTGGGAGTTTATTGCAATGCACAATTATATCTCAACAATGATGTTAATACTAGATTTATGATGTTGAGATTGAGTTGTGGAGCTATGTGTTTTTTCTCAAGTCTTTTAACAATAACTTGTTAAAATAACTATGTTTGGGAAGAATTAGTTCTCTATATTTGTATTTGAGCTGAGGGTCTATCGGAAACAACCTCTCTGCCTTCAAGGTAAAGGTAAGTTCTTGTACACTTTACCCTCCCCACTTTGTGGGGTTACACTAGGTATGTTGTTGTTGTTATAATATTGGCATGGAATGAGTTCAAATGGAGTAAGATGATTAGTGAGGGTTCATATAGCGGATCCCAACTTGTTTTTGTAATGAGGCATAGTTGTTGTTGGTTCTTCCTTGACCATAATGTGATTTGTAGAGGAGCTGTATATCAAAGTTTCTATGTTTCTGAATGAATCGATCAGCTCTTCTGTTTGAGAAACAATTAGCAACTGAGCTTGGCATTACCTAGAATATTTGTAACAATTTACAATACACATTACATATCCCGCATCTCAGTGGTCATTTTGTAGGGCAGGAAGAGATGATGACAGCTTGTTCTTACTTTAACACATAAAAGATCTATTATATGGTGGTTCTGATTTGAAAAAAAAGGTGTACCTTTCAAACAATGGTTTTCCATATTTTGTAGAAGTTTGAGTAAATACTGCTTCATATGATGCTGATGGTAAGAAAAGCACGCCTTTGATGGAGCTTTTGTCTTCTATAATTACCATCCAAGGAAACAATTTGTCAACTCTATTCCTGGATGAAAGCTTAGTTGCGTGGACTTTCACTTTTGATGCCTCACCATGTCGAATTCTCCAAAAATACACTACTTTTGGCGAATCCGACACGCACCCGTTGACATTCTTGAAGAGTCCGAGCAACATAGGATGAAAGAAGGTTGTAAATGACCTATTAGAGAACTTTCTTTTCTTTTCTCCAAGCCAGAAAAGAGAATCTGTGAATTGCCTAAATCTTCAAAACCATATAGCCTAGATCTAAGTTGACTTACCATCTCTAGTTCAGAGAAATTACCTTCTATACAAAACCTCAAGTCCCAGCATCAACCATTACTTGAAATAATGACACTTTGTTGTTTATATCATATTTTCTGTTAAAAATGAATTAAAAAAATATAAAAAGGGCATTCTCAGGTTTCATTGAAACTGGACTTGCAGCTAATTTTAATAGTCCAGGGAAGTTTTACAGGAGAGTGACCCATACCTTGATTATGCACTAAGTCAGAATGCCAACACTCCCCAAAAAATTGAAAAGTAATAAAGGAAAGAAAACCCAAAAATGGGTAGAAGTTGATTTTACATAAGGTAGGGGAAGTTTCTTGGAATTCTATTAAACGGTGCAACTGAAGGATCAAGATGATTTTCCACATTAAGAACTTAAAGGTTCTCTCCTTTTTCTTGGTGCCAAAGGCTCCACTTAGGACTCATTTACAAGATGTCCACAAGGAATATTCTACTGGATGCACGTGTTGGTTTCAGACCTGCTAATCCCTTCTGTTATTCTTTGCTTTCAGCTGGATGCTGTTATTGAAGCTGAGAAACAAGCTGCAAAAGACTTGCTACGTGAAAAGAAGAAAGAGAGGGCCCTTTTAGCATTGAAAAAGAAGAAAGTGCAAGAAGAACTATTAAAGCAAGTTGATGTTTGGCTCATAAATGTTGAACAGCAAGTAAGTAATTCTTCTTAATTCAGTTCCATACTTTTACTACCATGCTAAATTTTCTTATTTCTCTTAAGCATTTAAATTGTTTTCTGATTCTATGTGCAAATTCTTTTAGTTGGCAGATATAGAACTGACAAGCAAGCAAAAGGCTGTCTTTGAGAGTTTGAAAACTGGGAATAATGCAATCAAAGCAATACAAGGCGAAATCAACCTAGAGGATGTTCAAAAGTTAATGGATGATACTGCAGAGGCAAAAGCTTATCAAGACGTAAGCTCTTTTGATATCTCATCCCCTGCTCACTTATATTTGGTAGTGTCTACTCAGGCTTGTGAAATTTGGGAGTTTATTCATGCTTGTATAGTGATAATAGTTTTGATGTAATACCAGAAGAGAGATGAGAGAAAGGTAAGGGGAAGAAATGAGAAAGGGGAGAAGAAAGAAAGTTAACAGGAAAGAGATTATAGCAAGGGGTATGGGACGAAGACGGACAGACCAGGGAAAGAAAGGATAAGTGGAGGGAGAGAATATTAAGAGGAGAGATTATAATAGGGTGGAATTCATGTATATATAAAACAAAGTATTAAAGGCATCCTACTTATAGATAGAGAGCATCAAACAAGCTAGAACTTTTGATACGATTAAGGCTCTATATTTATCTAAAGACACGAATAAAAACCAAAATAAGTCTAGTTGATAACAGTTGGAGATGGAGAGAATGATGGAGATAAAATCCAATTATAAAAGATCCAACATAATCTGAAAATAAACTTTACTGTATCTAAAAATCTTGAGAACATGTTATTTGTTGACAATCTCGTGTTTTGGTTGAGATTCTCGACTCTTTTGCTTCTATTTGGTTGCTGTTTACAGCTAAGTATATTTTCTTTGCATAATCTTTTATTTTTTTCATATAGTGGAACTCTCGAGCCTCAATATATTTCCTGAAATGATTTTCTTTCCATCAAGAATAAAGTTTCTTGATATTATCCCTGTAACCGCTCTTATCTATGTATTGTATATTCCTAGTGTTTCTGGGTGAGGAAGGGTATTAATATTCAAGGATAGATTAACTTGAACAAGAAACGTCCTGCATGACTACCTATGATTGAGGTGGCCCCGAGGAGTTGCTCCCAATTGGATTCTGTCACTAGGCACTTGTCCACCGAGCTCCCTTTGACTAACCTTTTTGCACTGCGTTGAACTAGTTTGCAAAACAATTTTGTTAAAAAAGAAATTATGTGGAGAAAGGGATCAATGTTGATGCATTTTAGTCTTTGAGCAAGTAATTTGACTTGGTAGTTTGAGAGATCAGCTTGACAGTGAAGACCGCTCCCTTTCTTATCTTATCTTTTTTTGTGCGTGACTGCTCGTATTCATTTGCAGGAAGTCAATGCTATTCTTGGAGAGAAGCTATCTGCTGAAGACGAGGAGGAAGTTTTAGCAGAATTTGAGAATCTGGAATCTCAGGTCTTTCTATTTTTTTATATAGTCAATTGATGCTAAAACTAGGTTTATTTCTTTGTGACTATATGCTCTTTCTGTTGATGACACCATAACAGCTTTGCTGCGACTATTTCTGCTTAAACTACAAATTATCTTGATATTTTTCACCACAAATCATCTTAATTTGCCTACTTATTCTGGGCTACGGTTCCCTTTTCCGGTTGAGAGATAATCAAGTATTAACTGCATTAAATGATCACCTTCACTATTGCACTACAACATTATGGAATTCTAGTATGATACTCTTTAGTTTTTTTTTTTTAATGCTTTCATATTTGATGTGAAGCAAAACTTGCAGATATTGGATAAGACACTCTTATAATTCCACCTAGAGGTCTAGATGCCTTCGAAACCTTGAAAGCTATTGTTTTCCCATCCCTTGATATAATGATGCTCCCTCCATTTCATTTTATGTGTCTTAGTTTGACTGAGCATGGAATTTAAGAAAGAAAAGAAAACTTTTGAATCGTGTGGTGTATCATTTCCTAAAGAATTACTCTAATATTTTACCCGATGGTGGAAAATTTGTACAGTTAACACTTCAAGATCTTCCGGAAGTTCCTTCTGCAATACCTTCTGGTGAAAATGTTGAAGAGAAACTGGATCTACCTGACGTACCAACAAAAGTACCAGTCGTTACAGAAGCTGTTATGGAGGACACTCAAGATACTTCAGCTGCCGTGTCTGTGCAAAAGAAAGGTTACTATTTTTCTCTCTTCTTCTCACGGACACGCACACTCAAACTCTTTTCTAAATTATCTATTTTTCTGAGTTTTTTGTTCAAATTTGCGCAGTTTTGGAGGAACCAATACCTGCTTGATCCCAGCACAACTTGGTTGATTCATAAGTTCGAATTGATGAGATTTATCAAAAAGAATGTCAAGTTTCAGAATGCTATAACAGTCTTCTCAGATGCTAAGAATTTGTAATCTTTCGACATTTCTGTCTCATCTCTTGTAATTTCTGCAGATTGTGGTTGTATTTCTTGGGGTCAGATTTGTACAGTACTTCTTTTGTGAGTTGTTGACACATATCAAGTCATTTACCATTGTCTTCATACTCATATTTCCTACCAGTTTCTTATAATTCTACTACTTTTGTTGCAGTATGCAAGAAAGAAAGCTTATTGTTGTTGTTTCTCAAACATTCTTGTACTTAAATATATCGCGTAGTGTTTAATGAAGTGGATGAAAAACATAGGAATCATGGCTCTATATGACTTCCATCACCCGTTTACGGAGGCTTTACTGCTTTTTTTTCTTGGATAACCGGATACTTTTATATCTATCATATGCAGATTTTAGAATGTGCGCCTTAAAAACATCATTCATAAACACCGGAGGAACTATTAGCATTACAAGCTTTCAAAAAGTTGTTTCCTGGCTCCTTCTTTAGCTAGTTTGTCTGCCACTTTATTTTGCTCCCTAAAGGTGTACACTAATCAAATTATCCAACTTGTGGATCAACTCTCTGCATTCGCAAAAATAAATTTTACGTTCAATCAAATATCGGGCATATAAAATGATATAAGTGGAGTGTACAATAGCATACTTTTTTTTTCCTGTTATTTTAACATGCCGCTATAGCCAAACGAAATTTGGTCCCAAGTAAATGTAACTTTAGAAAATCTAAAAAAACATTAATTATTTCTTTTTTACAAATTTACTATTGCATTAATAAATGATTTATACAATTATCTAAAAAGTGGATGCGTTTGGTATAGCGAAGGAAAATATTTTCTATGAAAAATGTGTTTCTTTAGAAAAATAAGTGCATTTTCTACTTATTTTCTTGTGTTTGGTATGTAAGTAAGAAATATTATCCTAAAGGATAAAAGATGGAATCCGACATCACCTTAACATTTGTATATGATGTAGACAAATACTATAGTAGGTAGATGGGGTGGACTATTCCTCCAACTTATTACGGAGAGTAATAAAGTTTTAAAAAAATAATCAACTGAAAGTCATGTCACCACAATATTCATGGGTTAACATACAGGAAAAACTTAAAAAATCACCTAAGATAACACTCGTGGAATTTGTTTTCCCTAAAAGTTATTTTTCTATTTCCAATGAACTTATATTTAGAGAGAAAATATTTTTCAAAATTTTCGACTATTTTTAATCTCTCCACAATTCCCCCGAACTCTGCTCCTCTTCCCATGCACGTCCACTCCCTTTGCTTCACTTACTCTAATTTTTTCTTCACACAAATTCAAAGCTTTTTGCAAATTTGACAAATGAATTGAAATTTAGAGCAATATTTGATTACATGGATGAAATCAAAGGCGATAACATACCTGGATTCGATCAGAATCCGAGTTGCACACAACCTACTCGAGAAAAAGTTTATCACAAGCCGGAGCTGGGGACATTTACGGGGACGCATCACAATCGCAGTGATGATAGCATCATTCACAACAATAATGATTGTGGTTTACAAAAAGAAGAAGAATTATACAATGATGGAAAAGGATCCCATTTGGTCAATCAAAAGATTGAAGGCATTGGGGTTGTAGCGGACGGTTTAGATGATAATCATCATCATCAATCGACTTTGGCGGAGTTTGAAGGAAGTGGTGGTGGAATAGGAAGCTTTAAAGTACCAGCTCGTGCACCTCTGCATCCGGCCCGTCCTATTTACCTTGAGATCAGGCCACATCCCCTCAAAGAAACACAGGTGACAAATGCGTATTTGTTTGATCATGAACATGTTTTTTATGAAAGAAATTGGGAGAAAATGTTTTGCCTTGGGGAATTATTTGGTTGTTTATTAATCTATCTCACATGTAGTAATAGTATTAGGAGGAAGACAGGGTGTGATAATGGTGTTCTGTTTTCATTTTTTTGAAAATGGTAATGCTAGTTTCTGTTATCATTTTTTGCATTAAGGTTAAGAACAAGATATAAATGTTGGTTAAAACCTATGTTGCTTGGAATCTCCAAATATGTTGACACACCCGTGCCGGATCCTCCATGATCATGAATGCATGGCTTTTGGAGGACCCGACACGCACCCTCTGACATTTTTGAAGAGTCCGAGCAACATATGTTAAAACAAGTGATATGGGGTAAGAGTTAGAAACTGTAAAATAAAAATGAAATCCATGAGATGAGTCAGCTTTTTTCTAGTACTGGTGGGAGGTAGCAGGTACCTCATGGAATTAGTCGAGGTGCATGCAAGTTGGCTTGTACACTACGACAACAACAACAACATACCCAATTTAGTCCCACAAGTGAGGTTTGGGGATGGTAGGATGTATGCAGACTGTTTCAGATAGACCCTCAAAAGAGAAGTTTTCGAAGCAGGAAAAATAATGACATCCACTCATAAGTGAAGAAATTATTGTTTCTTTGGTGAAAAACATTTTCTTTGGAGAAAACACTTTAAAAATACTAGAATGACTTCTTCAAGAAACATCATACCAAACACAACCAATGTACTATGCTTGTTTGTAGAAACAAAGGTACACATGTAGGGAGCACAGTTTTTGAATGTGCAAAAAAGAAGTCGGAAATCAATTGAACAATATTTGAAATGGATGTGATGTTTTTGATGAGTAATGCATGAGCTACTGTAGTTTTTGCTCCTTATTATCCTTTCACATTTTCTCTTTCAAATTTTTAAACAATAATGCAGGTTGGGAAATTTTTGAGGACCATTGCTTGTTCCGAGACACAATTATGGGCAGGACAAGAATCTGGTGTAAGAGTGTGGAATTTTTCAGATCAATATGAGTGCGGGATGGGAATTGGTGAACGGGCAAGGAGAGGGGATGAGGATGCAGCACCATTTTACGAGTCAGCTGATATGTCACCCACATTATGCTTGATGTTTGATTCTGGGAATAAATTGATCTGGAGTGGGCATAAGGATGGAAAGATTAGGTCTTGGAGAACAGACCAGCCTAATTCTGATGACTCCCCTTTCAAGGAAGGCCTCTCCTGGAACGCTCATCGTGGTCCCGTTCTTTCATTGATGCTATCTTCTTATGGTAATATCTGATTTTTCCTTGCTTATGATCCTACAGTGTTTATCATTCTGATCACACTATTGAAATTCTTGTTAGCTTACATTTCACTGAAAGAGGTGGTCTTCTCGATTTTATTATCTTAAGGTTGCTAAGACTTCCAACCCTTGGAAATTAAATCTTGTTTTGAGTAAAGGATCTTATTTGTTGATTAACATATGATCTTTCTTTCCTAGTAACAAGGAAAATTGATCAAGATACTTATGTGATAGCTACGTGTTTGAAGATATAAGTTGCACAATTTAAAGAGTCAAGATGAATTGTACATTACTATTTCATTTTTGGTGTAAAGAAACTATGTAGATGAAGCTGAAACATTGCTAGAGTTTCTGAAGTCCCTGTGAGATGAACAAGGGCATAAATTTTGTTTTTTGGAATTCTAGTTTGGCTCACAGCACTGCTTTTGTGCTGCTGATTAATACACTGTTACCTTCCTAAAAAAACAAAAAAAAATGTGTGCTTGCTATGACTCATATCGGTGCAAAGGTCTCTCCAGTGATTTGCATAACCATGATGAAGAAAAGTTAAGAAGCAATGTAGGCAAAGCTAGTCTTTTGGTGTGTTCGTCTTCTGTTTTTATACTTCTGTCAAGCTGTAACTTTTGTGCTTCAAGTCATCCAATTAGCAAAAGATGTAAATACACAGTTGTATAATGCTGCATTTGAAGTGAAATATCCAGGTTACAACTTGGACGTTTCTGTCGCTTTAGCTAAAACCCATAGATCCATGTCTGCCTCTTTTCTCATGGAGTGATATTAAATATTTCATGCTTCAAAATTCTATTGTTATCTTTAATTTTGCTCCTGATAGTGTTCAAAGGAACGATATATCATGACTACTCTCTTCTTGTTCCAGGTGATATATGGTCTGGATTTGAAGGCGGTATCATAAAGGTTTGGCCACGGGAAGCAATACAGAAGTCTCTCTCTCTATCATCAGATGAAACACGCATTGCTTCTTTACTTGTGGAAAGGTCACTTGTTAACCTTAGAAGCCAAGTTACAGTTAATGGTGTATGTTGCATCTCATCTTCGGATGTGAAGTGTTTGCTCTCTGATCATGTAAGAGCAAAAGTGTGGGCATCGGGATCTTTATCCTTCTCGTTATGGTACGTTCCTCTACGTTTCTTCCAGATAAATATGATGTATGCATTTGTTCTATGTTAATACATAAGAGAAGAGGTAAGAGTTAAGACTCTCTTTTTTGATAATTGCTTAGCCACTAATTACTCTGATAGTTTGAAAACTGCAGGGCTGCACGAACCAGGGAACTCCTGAAAGTGTATAATGTAGATGGTCAGATTGAGAATGGGGTTGATATGTCATCTGTGCCAGACCAAGCAGTGGAAGATGAGAGTTATGTCAAGTCTGTCTCCAAATCTAAAAAAGAAAAGTCACAAGGAGGTAACTTTTTCCAGCGTTCACGTAATGCTATAATGGGAGCTGCCGGTGCTGTACGTCGAGTTGCAACAAAGGGGTCAGGGGCATCTTCAGAAGATAGTAGGAAAACAGAAGCCCTTGTGCTTTCATCTGATGGAATGATTTGGAGTGGATGTTCAAATGGCTTACTTGTACAGTGGGATGGGAATGGAAACCGTTTGCAAGATTTCCATCATCATCCTTGTGCTGTTCTATGCTTATGTGCTCATGGTTCTCGAATATGGGTTGGCTATATAAGTGGTATGGTACAGGTCCTGGACCTTGAAGGGAACTTGGTAGCTGATTGGGTTGCTCACAGCGATCCTGTAGTAAAAATGGCAATTGGGGGTGATTATGTTTTTAGCTTGGCTAATCACGGAGGTATACGTGGATGGACCCTCGCCACTCCAGGACCTATTGATCACATATTGCAATCAGAAAGAGCACAGAAAAGACATTTATACACCAAAGAAGAAAATTTTAAGATTTTGGTTGGCACGTGGAATGTTGCTGAAGGAAAAACCTCACAGGAAGCACTGGCAACTTGGCTGAGTTCTGCCATTTTGGATGTTGAGATTGTAGTAATTGGGTTGCAAGAAGTAGAAATGGGAGCAGGTTTTCTTGCAATGTCTGCTGCAAAAGAAACTGTAAGCTATCAAAGTACACCCCTTACATCTCGCAAAGAAAATGAACATTGCACCTAACTCAAATAAAAAAAAACTAGCTCATGAGATGATGATTGTCCAACACCATTTATATAAGAAAACAACAGCCCATCCCTCGACAAAGTGGAACATTCTATCCCCTGCATGCCTGGGCTAGACATTTGGAGCATGGACAATATAACATTGGAGTCCAATACAACTAAGAGTTGAGATGAGTCTAGCTCTAATACCATTGAAAAATAATTAAATAAGTAAAAGATATGCTCTCTCTAACATCTAAGCTTCTTAGATGAGATGGTCGCACATTTCAACATGGTATCTTGATGATTGAGGATACTCATATTCAGACCCATGTGGATAGTGACACCTTATGCTATCTTGATCTTGTCTACTGTGTTCTGTAGGTAGGACTAGAAGGAACATCCAGTGGACAATGGTGGCAGGACGCAATAGGGAACACTTTGGAGGAAGGATCAACTTTTGAAAGGGTAGGATCAAGGCAACTAGCTGGCTTGCTTATTGCTATCTGGTAAGAACTAGTGCGGTAACTTTAATGAGCTATTTTCCATTTTTTAAGCTGAAGTGCAAGTTGTACTTCATAAGAAAACCATGCATCGTAGAACAACATCTTTCTTCCATTGGCTCCTGCCTATTCATACTACTAAAATAGTACTTTCATCTTACTTTCATGAACATTATGTAACATTGATCATTGATCTTAACTTAGGGTGAGAAAAACTCTTCGAGTACATGTGGGGGACCTTGACGTTGCAGCAGTTGCATGTGGTTTAGGACGTGCCATTGGTAATAAGGTAAGTATTTCTTACTGTTAAGAGGTATAACAAATGATCTTGTCATTAGAATTCATCAAGCTATCTAAGTGTTCAAATTGGATTAAAAAAATTGTTGTCATTCAAGGTGAGGTAATGAAGATGATTCAGACACTAAAACAATATATAAGAGCTTCATATTCTAATCTAAATTATTGTCGTTTTCTTTGAAAAGGGAATGAACTGCCACAATTTCATGGTTGTACAATTATAATGCAGGGTGGAGTCGGTCTGAGGTTAAGAGTATTTGATCGGATTATGTGCTTCGTGAACTGTCACTTTGCAGCACATTTAGAAGCAGTCAACCGCCGCAATGCTGATTTTGACCATATTTATAGAACAATGGCTTTCACTCGATCTTCTAACCTTCTAGACAATATTGCTGGTATGCTGCGATACCTGTTTTTGACTTGCTCTCTTGTCTTCTCCACATATTTACTGTGGCTGCTTTGCTCTTCTGGCCTGCCATGGATCCTCTCTCTTGCAGCTGGTGTGTCATCTGCTGCTCAAATGCTTCGTGGTACAGATGTATGACGTGGTATTTGTATTCATCAGTTTTGCACTATCTTCCTCTATTGAACTAAAGCTTGACTTCCTCTATTTCAGGCTGCAGCAATTAGTCCCGGGAAGGGAAAGCCTGACCTTGCTGAAGCTGATATGGTGATTTTCTGCGGGGATCTTAATTATCGTCTTTTTGGAATATCTTATGATGAAGCAAGGGACTTTGTCTCACAAAGATGCTTTGACTGGCTTAGAGAGAATGATCAATTAAGAGCAGAAATGAAAGCTGGTAAAGTTTTCCAAGGGATGCGTGAAGCAATCATCAAATTTCCTCCAACTTACAAGTTTGAAAAGGGGAAACCAGGATTAGGAGGTGAGATATATTTCTAATGATTATAATGTGTGACTCAACATCTTACTTCCTTACACTGCACTAAATATTTCTCCCTTCGTTTCAATTTGTTTGTCCTACTTTCCTTTTTAGCCCATTTCGAAAAGAATGTCTCTTTCCTTTTTTGGCAACTTTCCACATGGCATGTTTAGGACCACAAGATTCAAAAGTTTGTTTATTTTCTTGAACTCAGTGTCAAGTCAAGACCAGACAAACAAATTGAAACCGAGGGAGTAGTTAAACAGTTTATAGTGTGTTCTTATGACGAAGATATGTCCAAGAACCAGTTTAAGATTTCCCTTTTGGATTGTTGTATTGCTTAATGCATGAGTTGTCAAAAAGCACTCAGCATTTTCTCTTCACTTTAGGATATGATTCTGGGGAGAAGAAACGAATTCCAGCTTGGTGTGACAGAGTGCTTTATCGAGATAGCAGGAAAGCTCCTTCTATGCAGAGCAGTTTAGGGTGCCCTGTAGCTGCTTCCATTTTACAGTAGGATTTCTCAGGGCTTTCTTCAAGTAAGTCTTTCTTGTTTTGTCTAGAAACTGATTTCACTTATGTGACAGGTACGATGCATGCATGGAAGTGACAGATAGTGATCACAAGCCTGTGCGGTGCAAATTTAATGTTGAAGTTTCCAGTGTTGATAGATCAGTAAGGAGACGAGAATTTGGGAAGATTTTCCTGTCTAACAATAAAATCAGGTCTTTACTTGAAGAACTGTATTATATACCTGAAGTAGCCATCAGTACCAGCCAGATATTTCTTCAGAATCAAGAAACATTCAGCTTAATAATTACTAACAGAAGTACTAGACAAGATAATGTTTTTTTCCAAATCACTTGCCAATATCAATCAACTGTCAACAAGAACAAGCAAACATCAGGCTATCGTCCCAGAGATTCCTTTTGCTTTCCCCGTTGGCTTGAGGTGATTTCCAGGTCCATGGATTACTAAACTCTTATTCAATGGTTGGATTGGATGTTCCTTTTCTCATCATAAAATGGATTAAGGCGAAATTCCGTTGGCATAGTACATTTTGTAACATGTAGTGACACTGTATACTATGCAAAAAGCATATGCTTAACTCCAAGAGTCTGAGTTCACACTACTATACTTTCTTTACTAAAATAGAAAATTAGCATGTTATACTTCTCCGTACTGAAAGTAGACCTCTTCTGCAAGCAATGCCATCTTATAATTTCATCTGATTCAGGTCACACCTGCGGCTGGCATGATCAAATCTGGTGAAGATGAAGAGATCTTGGTACATCAGGAAGAGTTCCGTAATTCAGAAGATATTCCTGATGTTATTTCACCAAGTAAATGGTCCGAGGAAACAAGAGAAGAAGAGGTGATTTTGATGATCAATGTGAAATCCAGTCACTCAACGAAGGTAAGAACACATCAAGTACACCTAAGCTGCGGTTTCTCCACTGATGCAGTATGCATGTTATCAAGAAACAGTTCCACCAGAAATGAAGGAAGCTCCTATCACAGGTCAAACAGTTCCAGAAGAAATAAAGGAAGCATCTTCCAGAGGTCAAATAGTTCCATAAGAAATGAAGGGAGCTCCCACCACAGATCTTCTCTTCAACAGGAGAGTGCCTCTGACATGAATAAATAAATATGAATGACCATCAAGGTTTTCTGGGTACCTGGTATCTGCATGAAAGCCTATAAACCTAAAGAAAACATGGTTCTTTTTCCCCCTCAAACTTGGGGGTAGGGGAAGGGGATTACAAGGTGGAAAATCAAACCCTCACTAACAAAGTGAAATTTCAGGTAGCAAACGAACTGAGCTATTAAGCATCCCCGACAAGTGGGTTCCAAGACAATGTTCTGATGCAAAACTTTGGGATTCCCTTTGCTGACAATGCATGGTTGGTCTTGAATCTTGATGTATATACTTGTAGATGGTTAGTTCTGGAATAATCCAGCTCAGAAATCTGGATATAGAGCATCAATTTGTTCTTCCATTTCTTCACTAGAATTAGGTTCCCTGATTTTTTTGTAGTTATTGTTTATCTCAAAATGATACAATAATTGTTTGCGCTGTGATCATTAGAAAGCAGTTTGTGCTTCACCAAAAATACTTGCTTGTAGAGATGCAGAACTCTGTACTGTACATGCCTTTTTTCTTAGCTAAACTGTTCCCTTTCGTTTTAGATACATTCATCGAAAAGCCAGTGTAGGAGTTTCTTGCCCTGCATGTATGTAGTGATTCTGGTACCTCATTGGAATTACCACGTCGCGTCTAAAATCAAGATATTCAAGATGGAGAAGAGAAAACAAAGTTGTGCTCATTACTCTTAGGCATAATACATAAACAGACACTCACACTTGGCCTCAACTGGCAAGTCAACACTCCCAACTTTGAGTATACACATCTAGACACCTCCAAAATTTATGTGTCACGTCAACATCGGGTGTCCACGAGACACTGTAAGGAAGAGTTGGAGTGTTTAGTTGTCAGTTGAGACCAAATTGAGGTATCTAGATGTGCACTCTCAAAGTTGGAGTGCTTACTTGCCAGCTGAGGTCAAGTTTGAATGTCTGTTTACGAGCTCAACTTTCATAGAACTAGCTCATCCTCAGGGTTTTTTTCTTCATGTTGGCAGAATTCTAACAAATGATGGCAACTGGAAAAGATGGAACTCATGATGTTGGAAAAAAAAGCTATCATAAATTATACAATGACACCATTTTGTTTGAAGAACTCAGAAGTTGATCAGGTATATAGGCATAAAAATAAATAGCAGCCATCCTCACATTCTTGTCACCAAGTTGCAATCTATGTACTAGTGCTTCATTTTGAACTTCCAAGAGAGATGCTGCAGGGACTGATATCGTTCCGATATTATTGCCAATCTATTGGAACTTTCTAGTCATTTGTTCCTGAACAATATAGATCCCTTTCATACTTTCACCATTCTAAATCTGATCCCATGTCAGTGTTGTTGAACTTCATGGTTGAGAATTGCATATAATTGCTAATAGTTTCAGTTACCGAGCTCTGCATTTGATTCCATAGGCAGAAGCTGCCCAGTTATTCTACCTATACTGCATACATCCTCTTGTAGTTCTCACTGCATAGCTCTGGATCTGATGCCACAGACAATGGAAAAGAACGTGAATTAGTCTCAGTTCTTCGAATGCTCCTCAACCTTGATTCTTCTAACCTATGTTGAACCACACAATAGCACATGGAGCCAATTGTAGTGAGCATTATTATGCAACCAACCACAGTTGCATACACAGCAAGCCATCTTTCCTTAGATCCAACTACCACATAACTAAGAGAGATAAAGGCAACTGAGATGAAGAGGCAAGCTGCCCACATTAGCTTGTTTATCCAAAACATGAGTCGTTTCTTTGCTTTCTGTTCAATCACGACCACAGACGTCTGGACCACAACAACAGCAACTGAAATAAACAAGGCCATACTGTCAAACAAGAAGAAGATTATAAAAGCTGCTTTTCTCCCAATGTGTGCTTCGCCAAGCGAAAATCCATCTGTTTTATCTTCAACATATTGACCAGGTACAGTGAAGATGGCAGCAAAAGCAACAGTAGCAATAAGGACAGCAACAACTGTTGCATTGTTAATGGCGTTGTTAAGACCACTAATGTGGAGCTTCTTCACCTTCATTGCAATTTTTCGTACTTTGAAGCCAGTCTGCCGACTCTGTTGGAGCTGAGAGTGCACATCATGTTTTATGTCACTGACAGTCTGCTTGAGTTGCTTTGCAGGACCGGGAGGCTTCCCATGATCTTTGGAATGGGTAGCTCCGGCCTCTTTCAAAATCGAAACAAGCTCCGGAGTTCCAAACTTTTCTGCAATATCAAGAACTGTTTCTCCAGCCTTATTAAGGGTGTTAAGATCAATACCCTCAATTGATATAAGACATTGTACCATCTGCAATTACACATAGCATAGTGTTACAAAGGATATTGGTTTTCCTTGATTGAACATGTAAAATATGCATTGTACCATCTGCAAGTACACATAGCAGAGAGCACCCAAGGGTGTGGCCTAATGGTCTATTTCTAACTTCTACATTAAGTCATGAATGAAGTCCTCCTTTTTGGTTTCTCTTATGGCAAAACACAACCATAAAATTAAGCTACTTATTAAGGAACTTATCACATCAGTTGGAACAAAAATATAGTACATTCACAAAGAATGCAGTTTATGTATGTCAAATTTTTTATATAAAACTAAAGTAGCGGACACTGGCCAAGTCCATGCAAATCATAGAATAAAATCAGATCTCATGCGGGAGGACACGATATATGATACTAAAAGATTAAGTGTTTCTGAATGTTCCTTTTCTCCAGGTACATAACTGTCCAGAAAGGAAACTAGAACTTATCAGTAAGTCATTTCAATAACCATTTTGTGGCACGACAATGAACTCACCCTTGGCCTGCTCACCATCTCTCAAGTTTGTAACTTTCCATCTTGATTTTACCAAATAAACAGTATTCCCTTGATCTACCAGCATTTTTCTTCAAGATGTAGAACATATCCCACATTGCCTCGCACATAATAAATCTCAACTTTACGGAAGATGGTTTACAAGAAAAAACAGGTTAAACAAACAAACCTGTATCCGTCCCTTTCTTGTTGCAATATGAAGTGCTGTGTTTCCTTTGTTATCTCCCAAGGCCAACACAGCTGGATTTGGTTTGATTAAGTCGAGCACGATGTCAACATTTTGTCCCTTTGCAGCCATGTGCAGGGCAGTCTGGCCTTTTTTATCTGTTCTAAAGCCAATCTCAGGATCCTTGCTAAGAAGGGATCTAACTATCTCCAAGTGTCCCATTCTTGCAGCTGTATGTAGCACAGTCTTTCCGTTGTTCCGAGCTATCTTAGCAAGGTTAGAATCAATCTCCAGAAGCATATTTACTACATGAATATGTCCCTGTGCAGCTGCAGTGTGTAACGCTGTAGAATTGGACGAATCTGTGGTCATGACTAAGTTTGGAAAGGAATGCAGCAGTTCCTGCAGTACATCTGCAAGTTTATACAAAAAAGTGTTTACAAGTGCAAGTAAGAAAGGAATATACTGAATTCAAGTTTAACAAGAGGAATATACTGAATTCAAGTTTAACAAGTATCCACAACGAGCTTGAAACTCCATACCCAGTCAAACTAAGACACTTAAACTGGGACAGAGGGAGTAAATCAAGACTTGACCACAAAGTTTCTTTTTATGGTCACCACAAACATATAAGCTCTAATGTGATCGAGTTACACAGGTTAAGTGTAAGGATCGAAGTTCCAGTTGATTTTTACAGTTTGATAAAACAACCCTCAATGACATAATTGAGACTACATGGAGAAATGTACTAAAGAAAACACAATGATTTATGTGGTTCGATCATCACACATATGTCCATAGACAGATAGAAGTTTGATTCTGAAAACTCCACAGACGGATAGGAGTTGCAGACTCTAATCACCATCAGTATTGGGAAGCCTGGTGCACTAAAACTCGTGCTATGCGCGAGGTCCGGGGAAGGGCCGGACCACAAGGGTCTATTGTACGCAACCTTACCCTACATTTCTGCAAGAGGTTGTTTCCACGGCTTGAACCCGTGACCTCCTAGTCACATGGTAGCAACATTACCAGTTACGCCAAGACTCCCATTTAGTCACCATCACTATTAGCAGTAATAAATTGCATGTGAAGTACCAAGTTCAAGTCCACAATATACTAAATAAAGCACAATTATCCATCTCATTCATGAAGTCCATATTTTCACTGGCAATTTTTGCTTTGAAACCAAATCTGGAAAGATATTCTGAGAACCACATGTAATCTCAAAACTGAATCGAGATGCGAAAAAATCCACATTCTCTATCCCCTAAATTATCCTAATAAGATTTTTCAAGAATCAAAGTCGATTAGCTTTATAATTAGTAGAGGACTCACCTAGATGACCCTGCCTTGCTGCAACATGGAGTGTATCATAACCATTATTCGCCACAATAGAAGCAATTTCAAGGTCTAAATGTTTCAAGAACTCTGCAACAACCAAACTATGACCATTCTCAGCAGCAACATACAAAGCAGTCTCACCCTCTTGGTTTTGCTGACATAGCAGATCTTTTATGCCTTTTTCATCAAACTTCTGAACAATTTCTTTCACCTTTCCTAAATTCCCAGCTCTAGCTGCAAGATGCAACGGGGAATCCCCTCGTTTCCCTGGTGAATCCTTACCCCTTTTCCTCTCACCACCAAAACTCATTTGCCTCTCCATTGCTATCCTAAAACTTTTCTGTTTTTCCATTATTCCTCTAAAGCTTTTCTGCTTCTCCATCGCCCCATTTCGAAAACTTTGCTGTTTTTCCATTGTTGCTCCCTGGAAACTAACCTGTTTCTCCATGATCATAAAGAATTCAACCCCCAAAATCCTAATGGATTTCTTTGTATATTGGAACAAAAATACCAACTTTTTCCACTTTCAAGAACTACAAAGATTGAAACTTTTCATCATTATCAATTCAATTTGGAAAGGAATATACTAAGATACAACAACAACAACAACAACCTACCTAGTGAAATCCCACAAGTGGGGTCTGAGGAGGGTAGAGTGTAAGCAAACCTTACCACTACCTCGCGGAGGTAGAGAGACTTTTTCCGAAAGATGAATGATTCTCGGCTCGAGTGCAGCAAATCCAAGTACAAAGGGATATACTAAGATACCAAAAAATATCACCTTTCCCACATTTCTAGCTAAAAATCTAGCCCTACAAAAATTTGAAGCAAATTTGAAGAACCCTTTCTACTGTAAGTCTTGGAGCTCTCTACCAAATTACAAGTCCAGAAAGAAACAATATTTTCAGTGGATTTACAGAACTATAAAGCATATCAAGAACTCAAATCAGACAAAAAAAACAATTTTTCAACAAATATAGAGCTCAAACTTCACTTTTGATGAAACCCCAGAAGCTGAAAATCAGATGAAATCTTGAAAAAAAAAAGCCTAAAAATATCAAGAACAGGAAACACAAGTAAAAACAAAAGAGCAGTATAAGCAACAAAAGGGTCACTGAATCCAATGGTTTTGCCCACTTTTTGTTTTTGTCAGGCTCTTTTAAAGTTGAAGTCTTTACTAATATTAAAATCCCCAGATGAAATAAATCAACAGAAAAAAACTCCTCCGTTTTACCTTTTTTCACTGTTTCTTTTTTCATAGGACATGAGAATATAGAAGTTGGTTACTTAAAGAGGGTTACTTGTTCAACATTCTGTTTTAGCACTCGAGTGTAGCTTAGTGATCAACGAAATAATCAAGAACTACGAGATTTCAGATTTAAATCTCAATGAAAGTAAAATACTAGATGATCTTTTCTTTTCTATTCAAAACTTGATAAGTAGAGTTATGGTACCTATCAATATTGATAGAAAGTAGTATGTATTCCCTCCGTCTTTCGTTTCAAATTCTTTGTTAGGTTTTGATTTGGCACGAACCAAGATATTATTTGATCTTGTGTCTTGAACATGTTATTTAGAAAGTAAAGAAAATAGTAAATATTTCATCAAATTACTTGAGATACGTGTAAACTGACTCGAATATGCAATTAATGAAAAAAGGCAAGTTGTTGGTCTCTATTGATGTTATCTGTTAACATCAAAACGTGCACTAAAAGACAGAGATTACATTATAGACAGCAATGGGGGGCCATTGGCCATTGTTATATTGCCATATTCTTATGCAAGCTCATGAGTCATGAGATGATAAGATAATTGGTGGGGCCCCATCACATTTGTTGGGTCCCACAATGTGACACAAGAGAATAGAAGAGTCTACCTAACATTTGAAGGGATAAAAATCATAAGGCAGTTATTTGTTTTTTTTTTTCTTCGAAACTTTCATCTTTTTGCTCCCTTGTAACTTGAACTCATGCTGTATCACCTCATGAGCTTATGTGGGACAAATTTTGTATCATTAACTCAGTATTTATAATCACCAAAGTTCATTTGTTTTTTGTTTTTTTTTATGTATGTGTCTCTAAAGCTACGAGTAAAAATAATAAATCAACTTTAAACGGGCAAAAAGATACTAAGTTGGATCCCTTAGTCCCTAGGGCCTAGTCATTACTTTGTCATATTAATACTTGTTTAGCGGAATAATTGATTGTAATACTACTTGTCCATCATTTAAACGACCCCTTAGTGCGTGTAAATATACCAATTATCTATACTAATAATCACATTGAGTCCTATTATTTAGTGTTTCCGTCCCTCGTGGGACTGATTTCAATTTAACAAATTTTACAGAATTTATGAGTCCCATTCTGACATGCCTGTCCTTTTATTAAAAAGATTCCTCTTATACGAACGGTCTAAACTTTGACCTTTATTTCTTTCTTCATATTATAAAAGGAAGCAAAGCTGTGTTTTGCTTCCTCTATTGAGTGTAACGAATTGAAGTTGAAAATGAAGATCTTTTCGAAAGATGACACAAAAGGTAAATCTTTTATTGTTACGATTGTGTGTCTTTTATTGAGGTTCGTAATTACCTTAATAAGCACCCTGTAATTTTACTATGAAACTCATCCACAAGAGAATTAATAGTATTTCTCCTTCTGGAATAACTCAATTATTAATGACTAAGATCGTTAATTGATGATGACAAAGTATACAAAGAAATTCTCGAGTTAAAAAGTGAATGATAGACACCCTTCTGACATCCACCCTTTGTTGTCTGATTTAGACCTCTTTGGCTTTTACACATGGAGCATTTCATTGGCTAGGTCAATCACTAAATTGTTGTTTTTGCATAGATTGTCCCTATTTTGGATAGTAAAAAATTGTGGACCATTATACAATGTGATTTCAATGGTTGTAACAGAATGTTTTAACCACAGGTCATTACAATTTCAATTTAATGGTCGTAACTCGTAATTGAATGTGTCGAGGCTCAAGTGCTACAACCTTTTCAGGAATAACTGATATTTAACTAATTAGAGAAAAGGACATATATATAATATGATTATGATTATTATTTAATATTTGATTAATAAGATATTTTGAAAATATTTTTATTTAGTGTAGGGGTAAAATGGTAATCCAACTTTTAAGTCAGGAGTTTTCCACTTTTAATAATATATGATGATGATAGTGAAGCTTATAAGTCTTATCAAAAGCATATTAGCTAGGTTGTTATCATACTCAAATGTACTCCATTCCCTACTTACCAATAATCTCCACAGGAACAAACACCATCCTGAAAATGATGGTACCTGATTGGATCTCTTATGACAATGCTTCTACACTCTATCTGTGCCAAAAGTTTCACAAATAAATGACAATCTCCACATATCCTGAGATTTTTCCTGATTCTAATGGTCTTCTCTCTAGACAGGCTCAGTACACCAAAGGCAACAGCTATTTTCTCACTGTGGTACAGAAGTGAGTCTTCCATCTGTTCATCTTCAAGATCTTGTAAGACAAAGTTTGTGTCTGGAACATATCCCACCTCCTTTAATCTCCAAATAATCTGATTTAGCTCTTTGTTAATTTCCTCTTTTTGTGGATGTGAGTTGTCTCCCATTATAAAAGCATGGATTTGTTTGTTTACTTCAATCCAGCTGCATCCCGGTTCCTTCTTCACTCCTCTTTCCTTCATGGACCTTCTCAAGTCCATAACGTCTTCCCATTTTTGAGTGCGCGCATATATGTTAGATAGTAATATGTAAGTTCCAGCATCACTTGGATCCAGCTTTATGATTTGTTTGGCGGCATACTCAGCTAAATCCATGTTACGATGTACTCTGCAGGCACCAAGCAATGTTCTCCATGTCACTGCATCTGGTTCACATTCCATTTCACGGATTAGTTTCACCGCTTCATCTAGCTTTCCAGATCTTCCAAGAAGATCAACCATGCAGCCGTAGTGTTCTCTTCCTGGATCAATACCAAAGAGTTTTTTCATTGAGTGGAAGTAATATTGTCCATCTTCTACCAGTCCTGCATGGCTGCAAGCAAATAAAACTCCAAGAACAGTGATGTAGTTTGGTCTGATCCCAGAGACTTTCATCTCCTTGAACAATTCCAGTGCTTTTCTGCTGAAACCATTCTGGGCGTAGCCTATGATCATGGTGCTCCAGGAGATTACGTCCTTGTCTACCATCTGAGTAAATATTTGGTGGGCATCTTCCAAATTGCCACACTTGCAATACATATCCAAAAGTGCATTATCAAGGATTAGGTCCCGCTTGAACTTGAGTATATGAACATGAACTTGCCTTCCCACTTCTAAAAGTGCCAAACTAGTACAAGCTCTAAGAGCACTTGTCAAGGTCGACTGATCAGCTGAGAATCCAGCTCTCTTCATTCTTTTAAAGAGTCTCAAAGCTTCATCCCCATCACTGTTTTGAGCAAATCCACCAATAATGGAATTCCAGACGACAAGATCCCCAGTCACCATCTCATTAAAGGTGCACATTGCACACTTGAGTTGACCCATTTTGGAGTAAACGTCAATAAGAGCACTTCGGACAAATACATCAGACTCCAGACCAACTTTAAGTAAGCTGCAATGGAGCTGCCTAAGGTTGGAAAGGTCATCACAAGCTCTCAGAACAGAGGAGTAAGTAAACATATTAGGTCTCACGCCATCTCTCATCATAAAGATCAAAAACTCCAATGCCTTGTTATTGATCTTAGCACTAGAGTAGGCAGCTATCATGGTAGTCCAGGAGACAACATTCCTGTCAGACATTTGATCAAACAAAGCTTGCGCTTCATCCAACATGTTAAACTTCACGTACATATTCATAAGCGTGTTAACAAGGAACGTTTTGGGCTCATAACCATTGGAAAACACATGTTGGTGGACCCGTTTACCTTGTTCCACTGCGCCACGAGCCAAGCAACACTTAATGAGTTCAGAGTAGGTGACAGCATCAGCCCATATCTTGTGATTTTGCAAGGAATTCAATGCGTTCATGGCCCTGGGAAGATCCCTTGTATAGCAGTAAGTAGTGAACTCATCGAGAAGATCACTACCTCTGATTGCTACTCTCTCATTCTGCCACTGGATTGCTGCACCAGAGCAACAACGCAAATGTTGAAGCAGAAGTGGTGACAATGGACCGGACAAAACCAACCCGCGTACTGATATGACGTTTTCTGTGAATCTCAACACAGATTTCATCTCATTTTATGCTGTAGGACTGTGAAGATTGAACAAAAACTAAATCATTTCAGTAAGGCAATACAGTATGAGAGACAATAGTTTATGTAAAAGAATTGCAATTAACAGCTCCTTATTCTCTTTGAACATTCCAAATGGATAAAGAACAGATTTTTCCCCCCTGTTTCAGCAAATTCTTATAAGGGCAATAAATTCTCGAAGTTCAGATTTTTTTTTCCCTTTTCTGGGGTTTACCTTTACCCCCCTGACAATCAACTTATGTTTAACCTTATTCAATACAAAGAAAGACAAATTTGCTAAACAAATTTTCTTTGGAGCATATAATCAAACAGGTTGTAGGCATAGTAGAGATTAACAAATCAGAAAATAAATTGTCCTCACACTTTACAGAAATGAGACAGTGACACCAAGATTCAGTGCCAGCAATTTCAAGATTTTGTTTGTTGAAACTAAGAATGTTGTTTGATTTCAAGCAATCTCCAACTGCCGCAATTTGGAGATACTGAGGAACAGCTTTTGGGACAATGAACATAAATCATGTATTAGAAACTTTGAGAAAATGACAACAATGGTATATTATGTTTGAAATATGTTTGAAATAATCCCTTAAATATACTCATGAACAGTTTGGTCCGTTTGAATTTTTCATAAGTTAGCACTTTTGGTTTCCGTCAAATATTTTTTTTCATCATCTTGATTATGACGATAAGATACTGATAATGATTTTTTATTAGTGTTTGTCTCTAGTTAAAAATATCGAATCAAGTTGCTCATGCTTTAACTAATTCGTGAAATGAAATGTGAACCAGATGCAATGACCAGGGACCAAACTAATCCGTGAAATGAAATGTGAACCAGATGAAGTGACCGGGGACCAACTTGCATACAAGAATACAACAACTAATCTATAGAGTATCTGTTACCTTCCACCAGCACAAATATCGAGCAGATGCCGGTATAATTATGCACAAAGTTAACATGGGTTGCTACTTAAGTTTGGCCTAAATTGGCTGAGTACCACCAATTTGTTCCAAAGAGTAACTGCATAGCAACCAGTAACCACATAACACAACTAAAAGCATAACACATCAAAGCACCTGTTGGAGAGGAAAGGAAAGGAAAATTTCACAGCAGTCAACCTGAACTGATGTCACAAAAGACTCGTATACGCGGAGGAGATAACATCATCCACATTATTCAGAGTCGATTTCATTGGGGTGGAAAGGTGTCCGTTTAACAAATCATCGTATAAAAATCACTAGAAACTGTATGTAAAATCCATGTCTAGAGCGATAAAAGCTCTCCCTTACGAACAAAATGTTGGTCACAAGCACCCGGAACTAAATTAGAGGAAAGGAACAGAAAGCCTAGAAAAAAGTAGTAAATACTATGCTCCATTCTCTGTTGAGATGTTTTTCTGAGCCAATATCTTTTCGATTATCATCTTGAGTGCAGGAGCACTTGTACGACATTTATCATCTGAAAAGCATGATCTTCCTTCATCAGCTGCTTTACATAGCTGAGGATCCAGTGGTACTTTTCCAAGAAACGGGACACCCATATCGTTGCACATCTTTGCAGCACCTCCGCCACTGGTATCAAAAACTTCACTACAAGCAATCAAGTTCAGCATTTCTGGGGCGTTCTCTCTGATATAAGACATGGCCCACTCGGTCATGTCTTTCTGCTCGCCAGTCTCTGTCATTCTTGTGAATTTGAATTCTGAGAGTGGCTGGGAAAGACCACTCATGTTCTCAACAACGCCGAGAACCTCCACCTCAACTTTCTTGCAAAAGGTAACTTCTTTCCTTACATCTAACAGAGATACCTGTTGTGGGGTTGTGACTATAACTGCACCATCTATTCCAGTTTCTTGGAGAGATTGAACAATTGAAATATGTTCATCTGACGTCCCAGGTGGAGCATCAACCACGAGAAAATCAAGCTCTCCCCAATAAACTTCTTTGAGGAATTGCTTAATTATACCACACTTGCGAGGCCCTCTCCATATGACAGCTTCATCAGGGTTGGGGAGCAAGAAACCAATTGACATGACCCCAAGGTTAGACTCAACGTAAACAGGGGACCATCCAATATTACTCTGGTGAATCTCTTGTCCTTCGAGACCAAGCATCTTTGGGATGCTGGGGCCACAGATATCAATGTCAAGGAGACCCACTTGAAAATCCATAGCTGCCAATGCAAAAGCAAGTTGGGCTGAGAAAGTACTCTTACCAACTCCACCTTTGCCAGATAAAACCAGTATCTTGTGCTTCACAGTTGCCATCCTTTCTACTATTGCAACCAAGTCTGCACGAAACCATCAATACAAAACCGTCGAAAATGAGCACCATGTGTATAACATTGATAAATAAAGCCTATCATGCTACCACTGTACCACAGGTAAAAATAATTATGGGAAAACCAACAGCTGGAAAATACTGCATGTATTGGAAGTCAGATATGTCCCAACTTGGTAAATTAAACAATCTAGTTAGTATTATAATATCAACCACTTTATCATATCAATTTTCGACAACTTTTTTTTTTTTGAGAAGGATCAATTTTCAACAACCTAGCTCTCAGTATCAAACAAATTATCCATTACAAAGCACAATCAACAATCCCCCAAACTTTCCTTTGCTACTCGCTATAATATAGTTTTTTGCTACTCGGTGCAATACAAGAAAGAGAAACTTGAGTTACACCATATCTACACAAAATCATCAGATCAACATTAACATACCAAAACAACAATTTTAAAATCAGAAAAGGTAACAATGAAATGGAAGATAGATGCCTCTGCCTGAGAGGTGCTTGATTTGATTTAGAGATTCTAGTGTGTGAACATTAACACATTTGTCTGTGGAGAAGATGATCCTTTCTTTCCCTTTTCTGGATTAACAAAAATGAGCCATGGCAACAGCGGTATAATTTTGTTGTTGCTCATTCTACAACGATTTCTTGAGAAAAATAGAATAAAATAGACTTCCTTCAACTTCTTCTTAAGTTGGCTTCTTGCTGCAGAGACTAAAAACACCCGTCCTACCATCATTGCAAAGCATGCACTTTGAAGCTTTGTTTATCTCTTTTCTTTCCTTTTGCATATAACATGCCAAGTTTATCTTTTTCTCTGAGCTATATGTTAAAAGTTCTCTTTTCTTCCTAGTACTCATTCCAAGCTAATGCTTTAAGCTTTTTAACTCATTCCTAAGTTAATGATTTTATTAACATTCCAACATAAGGAATTTAAACATCCATCCTTAGTGCCTTTTAGGTACTTTATGAGCATGGTTATCACCAAAGACCCTTAGGACTGACCGCAACCTTCCAAACTCGGGGATAATATGTTCACCTCTCTAAGCTTCTCCACTTAAATACCATCTTAAGTTTTCAAGTTCAACGCTCGAACATGTAACCTAATTTACAAGTTCCTCAACCTTCACCACTTGAACTAATATTACTTTTTTCATCAACAACGAGTTCCACAAGAAGAATGTGGTGTTCATAATGGGAACCACAGGAACGGGAAAAACTCGTCTCTCTATTGACCTTGCCACCCATTTTCGAGGAGTTCTTCTTCTTATCAAAACTACTGTGATAATGAGTAAAGAAAAGACAAAAAAGAGGATCACCACTTGAACTAAGCCCAAGGGAGCGACTAGGGTTCAAATTCATCAAAAGAGTAGATGATTTCTCTTATTTACAAGGATTGGCTTTATGTTCAAGATAAGTTAAAAACCATCGTCTTTTCTTCGTGTTCATCACCAAGACACCCAAAGTACCTCGGGATCACCACCCCATTCAAATCAAAATAGAACCAAAGTGAGAGAATCTTATAATAAGAGGGCAGAATTACCCGGTACACGCAATACTGGGAGTGTACTATACACAAGCTCAGAAACACAAAAAAATCCTACAGTCACAAAATTAACACCCAATATCTCAGAGATAAGAAAAACAACCTCAAAAAGGTATCTTTACAGAACCATACTATGCAAGAAAACAAGCAAAACAGTAACCTGGGTCAGGTCCTTTAGGAGCAGTAGCACAAATTTCTTGATTTGGGCATCCTTCACAAGCATCAGATTTTCCTGCTGTTTCAGATTGTGGACCTGGGCAATCTGAAAAAAAAAACATAGAAGCTTAAACACTGAAATCAATCAAAGAAGAAAGATGCAAACTTTTAAGGTTAAAATCAAGAATCTACATACGTTCAGGAGCATTCTCTGGGATTTCACCGTTTTCCATCTTCTTCAACTAGCACAAGAACAAGTTCTTAATAAAAATTGAAACTTTAATAAACTTCTAATCAGGAGTTAGCAATTGGGACAAATCAATAGTTGTTTTTATAGGTTTTCATGACCCCTTTGAGGTTCAGAGAAGGTTTTATCAGGTAACCAAAAAAAAAAAGGTTTAATAGTCATAATACTATAATTTTGGGATAACTAATTCGAAAAGAGTTATTGTATAATTGTATCTCAATAAAATATGAAATAAATTTATTCTGAACGAGTTTTTAGTATTCTATTATTAATTATTGTTTTATATATGATATTGTGTAGTTATAATCTTTATTTTCCAACAATTATTTCAATTTCCCTATTTACACCATATAATTGGTTAAAACTGTTAAATACCGTAAGATTATTAGTTTTGAGGTAAATATACGAGTTATTATACTATACGACAAATAAAAATAAAAAGATGGATTTTTGACTTAATTTTTCTTTGTATTTATATTTCACGTTATTCGTCTAATCGGCCATTTTTTTTCCTTGGTTCGCTTTATTTGAAGAAGAAAAAAATAACCTGTCGTTTGCTTGCTGTAATTTTTGGAACATAATTTGTGTACTGTCCTTATAGGAATGTCAATTTCAATATCTACTATATAAATGAATTTGGTTTCTATTACCAAGCTTTGCTGGCCTATTTCCACAATGCATCTACCACGTCGGACCAATTTAAGTACCAAATAACTTTATCGACAAAATTTGGACAAATAAAATTGAATATCCAGCCTCCATAATCCTCGTGATTCTCAACTCACATCGTTAACAATAGGTCACACACTCTTGGATGTTAAACAAACACTTCACATAGAAGAGTAGCTAGAATCATCCTCTCTTAACAAGTATAGCGCCAAGAGGTTCAAAATGCATAGAGCAACTGGATAGAAATTCAAGAAAGAAAAGAAACTTCAGCAAGAAAACCTTAAAAATCAAAATTGTTTAATCTAACTCAAATTGCAAGGAATCTTAATATAATCTCAGGGCTTAAAACAAAAAATTGAGGAACAAACGGACCAAGAGAAATCTTTTGCTAACTATCTACTCTTCCTCAGCAATTCTTCCCTTCTCACTGACGTAGATACCATCAAGGAACTTACGGATATCTTTGTTCTTCACATGGCATTTCTGTCCCAAAAAAAAAAAAGAAGGTAAACTCAGTATGCAAGAACTTGAAATTCAATATAAAGAGTAAGCACGCGTTACAGTAAAAATGTAACAAATAGAAAGAAAGGGAACTTTACTTGGTTTATCAGGGCAGCTGATCGTGAGACAAGTTCAATGTCATTCCCATCCAATACCAACTCATCCTTAACTTTCTCTGAGCGCACAACAGTAACACCATCAAGCATATCGACTTTCCTCACCTGATACAGTCAGTCACAGCAAACAAGTCAGTCTCTTAGAGACTTAAACTTATTTTACATTAACAAGTGGAAGAGCCGATAAATTAATCATTCTCAAGGTTAGTTAAATGTCCATGAAGCTGAAATCTGAGACAACAATGTGAGGAGGACGGCAGCATTCAAATGCTAAAACCCAAGCATAGTAACCCGGGAAGAAGAGTGAAGAATTACATTAAAAGATCAGTTCTACATTCTCTAATTTTAGAAGACGAGAGTAGTCAAATATGCCAATCAATCTAGGACGACTTTTCTTTTGCTATGACCACTAGGAGAAAACAGTTAAAGAAGAACACTTAAAATACCGTCTTAAAAGTATAATTCATTGTCTTAGTACCTTTTTTCACCGTTTGTATAATCTTGAAACAGACATATCAATAAAATAAAGCACATTGAAAGCTCATAGTAGATAAATCTTGTATACAGTAAACCACGGTTAAGGGACATAAATCCAATGATATTAGACTATTAGCCTTGCCAGGTGACCTACACATGCTAAAGGGATGGATAGAGTCAACAATTTAAGCTTCATGAACTAAGGGCAGAAATCTTCTCAATGCTTTTTCTCTTCCTATTTGAAAAGTCATCACCAAGCAGCTAATGAAGTAGGAAAAAGCCATGATCGAAGTGTATTTGGTAGGCATTTGTGTCTAGGATTGGGAAAATTGTTTTCTCTAAGGAAAAATTTCCACCAAAGGAACAAATTTAGTTCCACCCATTAGTTGGAGAAGTCATTTTCCCTTACAAACATCTCAACTCTTACAACATATCACTTGCTTAAATCAGAACTTAGACATTGTTAATACTATGTTGCTCAGACTCTTCAAAAAACGCTGAAAGGTTTGTATCAAATCCTTCAAAAGTAGCGCATTTATCAAAGGACTAACTCCAGGTGCAGCATCATTTACGAGAGTCTGAGCAACATAGCTTGAGTATATCATCAAAAACACTATCTTTATACCTTATATAATGCACATTATAGTTCATACAAGTTCCACACAAACCAAACACATGAAAATGATCCAAAAACATTTTTCACCTAAGCTAATTTCCACAAAAAAAAAAACACTTTCCTTTTAACCTAACAAACCCGATAGGTGTACAACAGCACCAGGAATAATCAAATATTTAAAAAGTACCAACAATAGAGTTAAACAAACAGAATATCAATTAAACTATCATCTAATAGCTACATACATAACCAAAAAAAAAGACTAAAAAGGGAAAAAATTTAACCTTTTTCTCGCCGAGAAAGTTACGGATCTCAATGGACTTATTCCCGCCGGAAATGGAAGCATTGATCGGAAAATGAGCATACACAAACCTCATCTTGTACCGGTACCCCTTAGTAACACCAGTGATCAAATTCTCCACATGACTAAGTGCTGTACGAATAGCAGCAGTAGCCTTGCGAGAACTAAACCAAGCATCAATTTTAAGCTTCTTCTTCCCAGTTTCTTCATCCTTAATGAGCTGAAAATCGAGATTTAGATGCTTAAAGTTTCTGGTAAGTTTTCCTCTTGGCCCTTCAATTTCAATTTGCTTTGCTTTCACTTTGATTGTTATCCCATCTGGGATGTCCATTGTTTCCGATGAGAGAATCGTCTTCATTTTTCGTTTTCTTCTCTCCCCGTCGGCGGCGTTTCAGTGAAAGAATGCAAAAACCCTAAAAGGAGATTTGTTGAAGATGGTGAATTAGGGATTTTAATAAACCTAGAAATGATGTTTTGGGCTTATTGAGATAAATGGGCCTTTAACACTATGGTCTAGCCCAAGATAATACCTTGGGCTATAGATTGGCCCATTTCATCCACCGCTAATATTAAAAAAAAACATAATATATAAACGTGCCGTTTAACTTGGTTTTAGCTGTCGTTTATGCCCTCCAACTTTGGATATGTACAAGTAGACATTTAAACTTGTATAAATTTGAACAAATAGACACATATGTCCTATGTTGGCGTTCTATGTGGCATCCTACGTGTATTGCACCACGTAGGGCACGTGTGTCTACTTGTTCAATTTTATACAAATTTAAGTGACTATTTGTGCATAACCAAAGTTAGAAGACATAGATGTTAACTGAGCCTAAGTTAAAGGGTCCGTTTATGTATTATCCCGTTAAAAAATTAGCCAAATCTCAAAATTAAAGTTGTAATATTTAATACAACAACACATGCAGTTTAGTCTCACATAATGAGGTTTGAGGAGGGTAGAGTGTATGCAGATTTTACCTCTACATCAGAGGTAGAAAAGTTGTTTCCGATAGACCCTCGGCTAAAAAAAAAAAAAAAAAGCATAGTTACTGAACAATACTACCACAAAACAATATGTTAGTCAAAGAACAAGAAACAACAAATAGTAACAGAAAATGAAAAATAAGAAACTACAAAAGTAATACTACAACTACTAGTATAGACGGACATCAAAACAATGTATTCTGACCTACTAACCTTCTATCTAATTTGTGTCCTGCACAATACCATATCCTCGATAAACTTTACTACTCTTTAATGCGAATTTTTTTTTATTTAGATAAGAGTGTCCTTACCTAAAAGAGGAAAAGTTTCGGTGATTAGTATGTTGAAGTTCGAAATTTTTACAAGTGAAACTCAAAATACCCCTTCCCAACACAGTGTTTAACATTTAGCATAGGTAATACTCTCTCCGTTCGTTTTTATTTGTCACTTAATCTTAAAATATATTTTTATTTTTACATGTCACTTTTGACATATCAAGAAAAAACAATATTTTTTTTCGTGTTTTACCCTTAGCATTAAATACTATTTTCCATATCATTTTTCAAGACTCAATACTAAACATTTATTAGTAGGAATAGTATAGTAAAATACTTATATCAATAATTGTTTCCTTAATTGGTATGCCAAATCAAACAGTAACAAGTAAAAATGAACGGAAAGAGTATTAAGTAGAGTTAAACTTCGTGCCCAATAAATAACATCACATAAATTGAGGTAAAGAAAACGTATATTATATAATACCATTGTTAATTCCACAAGTGTCACAAGAAGTCTAAGAAACTTGTATACTTAATTGATAGGATTTGCAAGAAATTATTTAACTCCCAAATTCTAGACTTTGGAATTATTAAACAAGGTAAAACATCATTTTCACAGTATTAAATAGATTAGGACTAATTCCGTGTTTGGATGTTTAGCTTACAAAAGTCAAAAAGTTAATCAATACACTCAAAAGTACCAAAAACAGTCATTGACTGGCTAAATTTTGAAGAAGGAACCAGTCAACACACCTTAATTATGAAGTGGTCAAAAATTTCATGGAAAGCAAATACAGAAATAATAAAATAAAACACCTTTTATTAGTGTTTATTGGTTGTAACTTTTTTTTTCACGCGTCTATCTGAAACAATATCTTTAAATTTCATATATACTCTTTTTTCTTCGACTCCACTTATAGAATCACACTAGATATGGTTCAATACATAGTAGGAGGTAAACTTTATGATAAAAAAAAAGAAGAGAAAGAAGTATATACTACAAAATAGGAAGAGTAATTCATCAAATTTACAAATATTTATATTGAGGTTTCGACTAATTCAGATTTTACGTTAAATAAAACTCAACCAAAGCAAAAATGCTTTTACAAATATTTATATGGAGGTTTCCACTAATTCAGATTTATATCAATTAAGTCTCAACTAAAGCAAAAATGCTTTCTAACAAGATTTACTGAACTCGAAACCTCTGGTTAAGAAAAATATCCCCCATGTTACATAATGCGCATTTCCTTTCATTTGTTTTATAATCCACCAAAAGTTCCATTTTCATTTTCATATGATTAGTCCTTATCATGATCACCATATGTTTGATACTTTTACCCTGAGAATATTAAACCATGAAGAAGTAAAAGAATGTAAATAAACACAAAATTGAAGCTTGTACTAAAATTTCTTCAGCAAACTACAAGAAAGTTGAGTTCTTGGCAAGTTGGCCTTACTAGTTTGACTGACTCCATTGCTACAATAACTCATCAAGTGTAAAAAGGTGATATTTTCCTTCTTGATTTGCTAGGAAATCTGTCAAGAATCAAAATATGGAGAAAACCAATTTCAGAACATTTCTTGGTTTTCTATTAGTATTGATACTTAGCAGAATTTGTGTCTGTAGTGCTTCAGAGAGTGATGTTTATTGCTTGAAATCAATAAAAGATTCATTACATGACCCTTTCAATTCTTTGGGCTCTTGGGATTTCAGCAATACTACTGAAGGCTTCATGTGTATATTTTCAGGAGTTTTTTGCTGGCATCCTGATGAGAATAAGATACTGAGCATCACACTTTCAGGCTTTGGATTAATAGGTGAGTTTCCTCGTGGCCTTCGAAATTGTACAAGCTTGACAAGTTTAGATCTTTCAGGCAACAGCTTGTTTGGAACTATCCCTTCTGATATTTCAGCAATAGTTGAACATGTTACGATACTTGATCTCTCAAATAACACGTTTTCGGGTGAAATACCACCTGATATAGCTAATTGTCAATACCTTAATGGTCTAAAGTTGGATAATAATTATCTAGAAGGTGAAATTCCAAGCAGAATAGGCTATTTGCCTCGCCTTAAGACGTTCAGTGTAGCCAACAATTACTTGACTGGGACAGTGCCATTGTTTGTTGGAGAAAGTATCACAGCTGAGAGTTTTGAAAACAATTCAGAGCTTTGTGGGAAGCCCTTGAAAGGATGTGAGGATTCTTGGATATGGAAACATATAGATCGTGCTTCGTTCATCAAAGCGTTTGTGATTAGTTGGGTACTTTTGTTTACATTGGTTTTAGCCCTTTGCTTATTTAAATTTCCTACCAAGGCTATCAACAAGATAGTCTCATTGAACGTATGGAAGCTGAGGAAAAAGGAACATTTAACTTCAGGAAGTGAAGAGGAACTAAGCAGCCAACATAAGGTAAAGATCTTGCTAAATTTGCTGCACTGCTTATAGTCTACAAAGTTACCTTTTCTTCTGTAGTTCTAATTTTGTGATTAGTCCTTGCTAGTCCATTATGTTATAAATTCTTAATTCGATCGGTGATCAAACATGATAGCAATAACCTTCTCAAGTTTCTGTTCTGTTCTGTTCTGTTCTGTGTATGTTCAAATGATTCAACTTGCTGTTTTATTTACAGATATTAAAGCTGGAGAAGTTTGTTACAAGAATGAGCTTAAAGGAGCTTGAAAACGCGACTTCTGGTTTTAGTGAAGACTATTTAGTAGGACATGGAATGTTGGGCAAAGTGTACAAAGCAATTCTTCCAAATGGCTGGACACTTGCCGTCAAGAAGCTCAATGACTGGGAGAATTTGGAGGATGAGTTTGTCTCGGAGATTACAACTCTTGGTGGTCTGAGACATCGGAACTTATTGCCTCTAATAGGTTTCTGTGCTGAAAAGCAAGAAAGACTTCTTGTTTACAAATACATGCCTAATGGAAGTCTTGATGAATGGCTGCACTCGAATGAAGTTAAGGCCAAAATTTTGGATTTCCCTTTGAGAGCTAAAATTGCACTTGGGATAGCGAAAGGCCTGGCTTGGCTTCATCATGGTTACGAATTGCATGTTACACATGGAAGCATAAGCACGCGATGTATCTTGCTAGATCAAAATCTTGAACCAAAAATATCCAACTTTTGGGAAGCAAAATTTTGGAGTAAGAATGATTCTGCATTAAGTTGGAGTCTTTTCCCAGTAGCTGAATATTCAGGTTTAGGCTCTTACAAGCAAGACATCTACTGTTTTGGCGTCGTGCTTCTCGAGCTGGTAACAGGGAAGGAACCACATGAATTGACCAGCTCAAGAAATCTATTCGATCACTCTCCTTGTCTACTTGATGCAGATAGAGATTTGCTTGGGAAAGGAGCTGATGATTTAATCCTCCAATTTCTTGAATTGGCTTGTGACTGTGTGAAGTTCTTTCCTAATGAAAGGCCAACAATGCTGGAAGTGTATGACAGACTCAAGAATATTTCTCAAGGTCGAAGGGACTGGATACAAAAGATACCATTATCAACCGATATTTCAAGTAAATATGACTAGTGCTATTGTTTTTATGGTTTCTGAGAAAAATTCAAATTAGGAATCCACTAAATTAAAGCATGAAATCCGTGCTTCAAGTCTGTATGCTGATAGCTTCTGTTGCAACTTTAATATATATATGAATCCGTATATAATCTACAACATTGGAAAGCCTTACTGACTGCAGTTTTCAAGTCTGCATATACTAACATCTTGCAGTTTCTTTATTTAGATAGTTTTTATTTGCATATTGTAAACAAGAGAAGTTGACTATGAATCTGCATATACTAATAGAACAAATCAATGGTATTTGGTAGTTGACTTCATTGTGCTATATTGTGTAGGGTTGACACAAAAATATACAAATCATATTATTGAAAGCTTTTCAGGAGGAGAAAATTCGTTGGAAGAAACTATACAATTGCTTACTTTTTCTTTTTTACCAATTCACTCAAAATGTATATTGCTCATTTCCTCTTTATATATTCTGTTAATTCTTGTTTAATGAAATTCTCTTGTTTTATAATCCTCAAGTGTGCCATCCATTCTTATTTGTCTATTCACTTATTCCAACTTCCATATGTTTGAAAATTCTGTGCTGAGAACATCAAACCACGGATTCAGGAATCATCGATAAATAAAGACAAAAATTGAAACTTTGTCATTGCTACAATGTGTGAACCATGGAGAAAACCGATATCAGAACAACACCTTTCTTTTTCATCTGCACATTTTTTGGCTTTCTATTGATATTACTTGGCAGAATTTGTGTCTGCAGTGCTGCAGAGAGTGATTTTTATTGCTTGAAATCGATAAAAGATTCATTACAAGATCCTTGTAATTCCTTGGACTCTTGGGATTTCAGTAATGTTACCGAAGGCTTCATCTGCCAATTTAGAGGAATCGAATGCTGGCATGATTATGAGAATAATGTAATGAACATTAGACTTTCAGACTCAGGACTAATAGGTGAGTTTCCTCGAGGCATTCGAAATTGTACAAGTTTGACTGGTTTAGATCTTTCAGACAACAACTTTTATGGAACTATCCCTTCAGATATTTCCGTAATAGTTGAACATGTTACAACACTTGATCTTTCAAGTAACAAGTTTTCTGGCAATATACCGCCTGACATAGCTAATTGTGAATACCTTAACTTTCTAATGTTGAACAACAATAATCTAGGAGGTGAAATTCCAAGCAGAATTGGTTCTCTACCTGGCCTTAATACATTCAGCGTAGCCAACAATAACTTGACTGGGCCAGTGCCATCATTTGTTTACATACAAATCACAGCTCACTGTTTTGCAAACAATTCAGGGCTTTGTGGGAAGCCCTTGAAAGAATGTGAGTATTATGAGGATTCTTGGATATGGAAACATGTAGATCGTGCTTCATTTATCGAAGCATTTGTGTGTGGTTGGGTACTTTTCTTTACATTAGTTTTAGTCCTTTGCTTATTTAAATTTCCTATCAAGGCTATCAACAAGATAGTCTCATTTAACATATGGAAGCTGAGGAAAAAGGAGCATTTAACTTCAGGAAGTGAAGAGGAATTAAGCAGCCACCAGAAGGTAAAGATTTTGCTAACTTTCCATCTTTTCCCCTACATTGTTATGCTACATATTTTTGCTGTAGTTCTAGTTTAGTTATTAGTCCTTACAAATCCATCATGGTATATATTCTTGACTGAAGATGAATCGAGGTATAAATTCTTTATTCGATAATCGAATGTGATAGAAATAATAAGCTTCTCAAATTTCTGTTCTGTTCTGTGTATGTTCCAATGATTTAACTTGCTGTATTACAGATATTAAAGCTGGAAAAGTTTGTTACGAGAATGAGCTTCACGGTGCTGGCAAACGCAACTTCTAATTTTAGTGAAGATTATTTGGTAGGTAATGGAATGCTGGGCAAAGTGTACAGAGCAATTCTACCAAATGACTGGACACTTGCAATCAAGAAACTGAATGACTCAGAGAATTTGGAGGACGAGTTTGTCTCGGAGATTACAACTCTTGGTAGTCTGAGGCATCGGAACCTATTGCCTCTTATAGGTTTCTGTTTTGGAAGGGAAAAAAGACTTCTTGTTTACAAATATATGCATAATGGAAGTCTTCATGAATGGCTGCACTCGAACAAAGACAAGGCCAAGAGTTTAGACTTCCGTCTTAGAGTTAAAATTGCACTTGGAATAGCAAAAGGCCTGGCTTGGCTTCATCATGGTTACAAATTGCACGTTACACATGGAAGCATAAGCACGCGATGTGTCTTGCTAGATCAAAATCTTGAGCCAAAAATATCCAACTTTTGGGAAGCAAAAATTTGGAGTAAAAACGATACAGCATTAAGTTGGAGTCTTTTCCCAGTAGCTGAATATTCATGTTTAGGTTCTTACAAGAAAGACATTTATTGCTTTGGCGTCCTGCTTCTCGAGCTGGTAACAGGGAAGGAACAACATGAATTGACAAGCTCGAGAAATCTATTTGATCACTCGCCTTGTCTACTTGATGCAGATATAGATTTGCTTGGGAAAGGAATCAACGATTTGATCCTCGAATTTCTAGAGTTAGCTTGTGACTGTGTGAAGTTCTTTCCTAATGAAAGGCCAACAATGCTGGAAGTTTATGACAAACTCAAGACAATTTCACAGGGTCGGAATGATGACTAGGTATAGAAAACTCCCTTATTATCAACTGGCATTTGAAGACTATATATAGGACTAGTACTATATTGGTTATAGTTTACAATATTGGAAAGTTATATTGATTGCATTTGTGATTTCTAAAATAATCTACTGATGCTGCATTGACTAATAAGTTAACTTCAACCCTTGTACCATTAACTAGAGGTCTCGAGTTTGAGCCCCTAGGAATGGAAAAAAATTGTTGAGAGCGCCGCCCTCAGAAACAGGTCCTGCAATGTGCGAATCCGACTTTAATCGGGCCCGTGATTCCTCTGCTACTTGATGAGTAATATGCATAGATGATAACTACATTGAGTCTAGTCAGTAAAAGAAGCTACTTAATATTGAACTTTGAGGAAGATTGAGGCCACTATATGTGTGTTTCGATAACATTTGGTGATAGTTCAGACAGGAAATTCGCAAACCTGATAGTTTAAATATGGAACTCGAAAAAACCGAAATGCTCTAATATTTATACTAATAAGGAAAAATATACAAAGCTGGACTACCTACTAATTAACCTTCTAGGCTTCTACCATACTCAATATTCATATCCTCCTATTTAGAGTTACATACATACTTTTTAACATTTAATCAAATGTTGTCTCTAGTTTAATCATCAGAGATAAACTTACTTTTAAGTTTTCTATGACATGAATCTGAATTAATTGATATTATGATTTTAGAACACAAATGATTAAAAAAATATTTTAAAATTATATCTAGCAAATGATCATGCCATATTCATATGGTAACTTTTGTACTAAAAAGGTGCACTTTTTTGTTGTACCATGTTTCCTCTTTTTGTTAACCTAAGCAACTTGAGATGTTTTGGAAGAACTTTATATTACTTGACGTGTTTAATCTCTATTTTCAACCATCACTAAACTTTATGTGAAGGAAAACGTTATTTGTATTTTGTGTATAAAGATGAGGTGCTTTATCAGGTAGTTTGGTGAGATAAATTGTATTTAACGATCTGATTTATCGATTATAATGACTTGATAATAATATCTATTTTGTGATTAGCTTATCAGTTAAGGTTCAATTTTAGACGATTTTATTTAAGGGAAATTTGAGCTAAAGTTATACCGACCAAGACATGAATGAACCCAATTTTTAATCGATCGAAGAAAAGGTTATGTTAGATAGTTGTACATGAAAAATGTTACTGTTCTATTTTTAGGTTACCATGCATGTCGATTAGACTTATATTAGAAAATGTTACTATCGTTTTTATATGTCTCATCATTGTGTAATTAATTAATACACTGTAAATACACATAACTCAAATTTAAAGAGAAACTTTTGGTAAATCCATTTTTTTAAAAACAAAAATGTTGATCAGCAGATCCTAATAAGTAATCTTTCTTGGATGCTTCAACTTCGAATTTTAGGTATGAAATCGTTTTTGATAGAGTATATTTTCCCAAAAAATGAGACTTTTTGATTCGAATTTGGATTAGTCGAGAAATTCCCTCCCCCCACACACACCACGATGCATATACTAAGCCGTTATTCTTTCCCAAACAGTGATTTTGTCTTCGACTTCTCTTTGGACAAATAAGAAAATTGTGAGGAAAAAATATAGGAGTAACTTGCTAATTTTTATTTTTTTTAGTTTCCTTTTATGTTTTGATAATCATTAATTATATATTAAAAAAGATCAAATAGGATCTATGTTTCACCTTTTGAATTTCGAGGGTAAATTTTTTTTAATTTTTATTGTGAATTCAGACATATAATTTTTAAGTTTTTTAAAAATAAAATTAATATATTTATAAACTATATAAGAGTAATACAAGTCACAACAATTAATAATTCAAAATATTTAAAATACATATAAAAATAGGCAAAAAAAAAAAAAACTTGTTTTACTCTTGAAAAGCACTTTTGTCAATATTGAAAATCAGTAATTTGCCTTTGATCAATCTTCCAAAAGTATTCTAAGGAAAACATAACATTTTTTTAACTTGTAAAAAACAACTTCTATTACGGCTAAAAAATATTGCAAAAAGCTTAGTCAAACATCTTAATTTTATGAGATAAAATATTTTTAAAAAATATATAAAAAATAAACAATTTATTAATTCCAAAGCTAAATGGTTTTCCTATAATAGTGTAACCTTGTCGTGCCCATGTAGCACTATAAAATAGGATATAAATTGTTCATGCCAAAAAAGTCAATTAACTGAATTAAAGCTTAATAAAGAACCGTTTTATGTGAAAAAAAGGAGCTTTATTTTCTTCTCTCTTTGCTTCAACAAGTTCACGTTTAATTTTTCATAACCAACTTTCACTTTCTCACATATTAAAAAAAATTATCCCCTATCAAATTATCTATCGTGTTTCATTATTATACACGCCTTAAAAGAATAATAATTAGGCGTAATTTTTGACTATTTTATCCTTATTTATATGTGAAGATATAATATTTCTTTAATCTTTCATTAAATATTTACTCTATTGAGATATAACGTATGTAGTCTCTAAGAAACAATTACTACTAAGAATAATTGATTTTGTCTCAAACTTATAAATAATTCGAGACAACTTATTTTTTGAAATTACGATACATAATTTGAGACGGAATGAGTACTTTTTTTCTGTTTTAATAAACCGAAAAAGAAAAACAGTATAGGTCATTGACCATATTATATGCCAAATTAAATGATTTTCAACCCCAAATAAGCTCAAATTGCTTTCTTTAGCTTCTTGCAAAAAATAAAAAACACTTTTAGTTAATACAAATTGTTTTTTGAATTATTTTTTTTGTGCTATAGTCTTTAACATGTGACCATAAGTTTTCATTTTTTAAAAGTAAGTTACACTTCACAAAAAAAAAAAAAAAACAGTTTTTCTTGCTTTTTTTTATTCCACAAAAAGATCACTCTTTTATGAAGTAGAAAAACTGAAAAAGTTATAAATTAAAGCTCACAACTCAGAAACTGCTCATAATTCTCAACTCTTGAAATCTTCTCTAATTTTTTTTTTTGAGTCTTTAATTTTACAATTTTCATATTTCATCAAGAAACATGAAAATTAACAAACCCTTTTCATCATTTTTTCTAATTTCACTTTTTTTCACTAAATCCATAGCTGATGTTATGTTTTTAAATGTTATAAACTTTGGTGCAAAATCAGATGGTAAAACAGACTCATCATATGCATTTTCATCTGCTTGGGACTTAGCTTGTTACTCTTCAAAATCAGCAACAATTTATGTACCAAAAGGAAATTTCTTAGTTAAACAAGTATATTTTAAAGGGAAATGCAACAACAATGCCATAATTTTTCGTATCGATGGCACAATCGTTGCGCCTTTCGATTATAATGTGATTGGAAATGAAAAAAATTGGATTTTATTTCAAGGTGTTGATGGTGTTACAATTCTTGGTGGTAATCTTGATGGCCAAG
This sequence comes from Solanum appendiculatum, assembly GCA_018342035.1. Lineage (NCBI taxonomy): Eukaryota > Viridiplantae > Streptophyta > Magnoliopsida > Solanales > Solanaceae > Solanum > Solanum appendiculatum. The sequence goes on along the minus strand of JAGDQO010000622.1, from coordinate 1,206,119 downwards.
GATCTGGTTTGTGGACTTGCAAAGGTTCTAGCAAGAACTGCCCCAGAGGGGCTACGGTACGTATTATATAAGACGAATTTAACTTATATACACAAACAAACAGTCACTAACGTACTTTGTTTTCCATGTTAGTACTATTCTCACTTTTTTAACAAGAGTTGCCCCATTGGCATCATGTTATGTATTATAAACGAAGTTTAGTACTGTTATATGTAGTTATGATCTTTTAGATAATCTGATAGTATAACTTATTATACATTACTCAAAATTTTAGCAAGAATTGTGTCCTAGGGGCGAATATACATTGATAACATAAAGAACGTAACTATATGTACTACTAGTATATTTTTATCATGTTATAGCAAGTAACCTGCTTTATTATTATTCAGAATTGTTAAGTATAGTTATTCTTTAGATAATCTGATATCGTGATATAGGTTTTGATAAAAGGCTGTTCATTACTCAAATTTAGCAGTTTTCTTTATGAATGTAACGTTTCCTTCAAATAAGGATAAATGTGTACTTTATGTGAATAACTGTGAAGACATTTTCTACCTTGTTATTTATGGTTAATTAATTTTATTTTATTTTTGAAAAAGTCAGTATTAATTAAGTTCTGCTTTTGAACTAAATTAAAAATCGTTTTCTTGTTATTTTGCAGACTCTGGGATTTTCCAATTCTAACAATGTATCGATAACGGGGCTAACTTCATTGAACAGCCAAATGTTTCATATTGTCATCAATGGTTGCAAAAATGTGAAATTGCAGGGTGTTAAGGTTTATGCCCCAGGGGAAAGCCCGAATACTGATGGAATTCATGTTCAATTATCGTCTGATATATCAATCTTGAACTCGATAATCAGTACTGGAGATGATTGTGTATCTATTGGTCCAGGAACTACTAATTTATGGATCCAAAATGTCGCGTGTGGCCCTGGCCATGGAATCAGGTAATATTAGTCGTAACCACTTCTTCTGGTACCAAATGTTAATGTTAAGGTCTGTCAAGTCGTTCAAATGATATTTATAGGTAAACTGTAATCTTGAAAATAAGACACGTATTCTGTTACAACAGGTAAATGTGTGACATGATGGTGTAAAAGTTGATGATGCATATAACTTAAACTCCGTCTATTTTGTGCAGCATTGGAAGTTTAGCCAAGGATTTTGAAGAAGCAGGGGTGCAAAATGTGACAGTAAAATCAGTTATGTTTATGAACACACAAAATGGTGTGAGGATCAAAACATGGGGCAGACCAAGTACTGGATTTGTCCACAATGTACTATTCCAGCACGTTACGATGATTGATGTTCAAAATCCAATAGTTATCGATCAAAATTACTGTCCGTATAACAAAAATTGTCCAGGACAAGTCTCAGGTGTGAAAGTAAGTGATGTTACATATCAAGATATCCATGGAAGTTCAGCAACACGAGTCGCGATGAAATTTGATTGCAGTAAGAGAAATCCATGTAAAGGAATAAAATTGGAAGATGTTAATCTGAGTTATAAGAATGAACCAGCTGCTGAAGCTTCGTGTGCTAATGTTGCAGGAACAACTACTGGTGTAATTCAACCTACTAGTTGTCTGTAAGGGAAAATTCAAGAAAAAATGGTTCATTTTTTTTGTATATTTAGCTTAGCTTTGTCATTTTTACCTTTCGAAAATTAAAAGTGTTTACTTGAGCCTATAGCGCGATTTATATCTCCTCTGGCCTAGTAACACAAAGTGAAATTGTTGTCTCACTATTTATTTCAATAGAATGTCTTTCTACTTTCGTCTATTTGAAGTTTCAATTACATACAGAAGTCGTGATTTTCAGCTCCTTGAACATACATGGAACAGAACAGAACGAACGTTGACAAGGTTATTGATATCACATTAGTTCATCGTTACATAGAATTTATAGACGGATTTGTTAGGACGAATAAAAATTAATAGAACATCAACAACCAGTGTATATAGTAGTAATGCATTATACAAAAGAATCGAAAATACAGTTTATAATTTGGAGCCTAACTAGGCCAGACTCCAAAGAAGTAACAGAACAAATAAAAATTAGATTACATTCATCTTTTTTTCCTTCTTCTAGGTACATATAGCAAATTTAATATTCGTATACGTGTGTATTTCTTCGTTATATTCTGTATACTTTAATTACAAAATACATAATGTATAACTGTTGTTGTTATTTATAAGCAGCTAGTAAGTTCTTTGAAACCAGAAGCTCTTCCTGCAGCATTAACACATGAAGCTTCAGCACGACCATTTTTGTAACTAAGATTCACATTGTCAAGTGTTATTCCAGAACATGGACTCGTTTTGCTACAATCTAATTTCACTGCAACTTCTGTAGCCGATGTTCCATGTATGTCTTGATACGTTACATCACTTATCTTCACACCCGAGCCCTAAAAAACAGAAAATGTGTAATGTAATTAGCTAGAATGAGGTGAGGGAACACGCGATTGATCTTATTTTATCATAATTGTGATAAATTAGTACCTGATGAGGACAACTTTCTTGATTAGGACAGTAATTTTGGTCTATGATTATCGGGTTTTGAACGTTAGACATAACAATATGTTGAAACAGCACATGTCTAACAAAGCCACTACTAGGCCTTGCCCAAGTTTTTACCCTCACACCATTCTGTGTTCCTGTGAAGGTAACCGTCTTAACTGTCACATTTTGTACTCCTTGCTCTCGCGATTCCCAACCTAAGCTTCCAATGCTACACAAATATCGAGATTTGGACATATATTTTAGTCAAAAAGATAAATCAACATAAGGAACTAATCATTGATATGTTGTGTTTCAAACCTAATTCCATGGCCAGGGCCACAAGCAATGCCTTCGATCCATAAGTTAGAGTTTCCGGGGCCAATAGATATACAATCATCTCCAGTACCAATATTCGAGTTCATAATACTCACTCCTGAAGATGATTGTACATGAATTCCATCGGTGTTAGGGCTATTTCCTGGAGCTAACACCTTCACTCCTTGTAGCTTCGCGTTATGGCAACCATCTACTAAAATATGGAACATTTGGCTATTTTGAACAGTTACTCCGTTGATTACAATGTTGTTTGAGTTGTAAAAAGCCAGTGCCTGAACCAAAATTTAACGTAAAATATTAAAACATTGTTCAACCAAACATTTGAAAAATATTTTTCATGGAAAACTTAACGTACCGTTGTTCCTTTAGGGCAATTCTTTTTGGAGTTTTTGCAAGCCCAAAGACTAGCACCTTGACCATCAAAAGTTCCACCATAGATAGAAACTCCATTAACTTTTTCAAACGTTATCCAATTTCCGTCATTGCCAATCACATTATAATCAGAGGGAGCTAAGAGAGTTCCATCGATACGTATAGTAATTGCGTTACTTTTGCATGTTTGACCATTGAAGTATGCCTTGCGAAGCAAGTAACTTCCGCGTGGCACATAAATAGTGGACGCGCTCGTAGAAGCACATGCTGCTCCCCATGCACTCAAAAATGCTTTTGATGAGTCTGTTTTGCCATTGGATTTTGCTCCATAATTTTGGACATTGTAAATGGTATTTGTTGCTAATGATAAGTTGAAGAGAAAGATGAAGAAAAGCGGGAAAATTGCTAAGTGACTCATTTTACTAAAGGGAAAATTGCTTAAAAGATTTAAGAGGGATTAATTGATCAAATGGATAGGTGATGAGGAATTGGAGTAATTTAGAGGGATATTTATAGAAGTAAAAAAAAGAAAGATATTTTTATCAATGAAAGTTAGGTTTTTTCAAATAATATTTGGTCATGTTGGGATTTGGGGAAATAAGACTTTTAAATCAAAATCCATTATATGTAATCACATTTAGCCAAAAGCCCAAAATCAACAAATTGTTGGCGCCTTACTTTAAGGAGAAAACCGAGGGAGGGGGGTTAACATTATGTTTCTTATAAGTACCAATACAACAAATAGAGGATTTAGCAGTAATAATATAATTGATGCTATATTATATTTTGTTCTACAGGGTACGGCCTTGGACAGTGGAAAAATAGAATAAGATGGAGCCTACCTACTTGGTTCGGACGAAGTAGATAGATCAAAGGAATGAAATCCAGGTGGCTCTTATGCCACTTTTGATGGTCTCGGTTCGGACGAGATAGATGGAAAAGCATTAGATCGATGGCCGGGGTAATTTCCTTCCCACTCCGAGGCATATTGATCTGGATCCCTAGCAATAATAAATACGGGCAGAGCCACCCTTTACCAAGGGGTGTCACCTTGTCGGAAAATTACATTGTATATAGAGGTCAAATTTTGGTTTAATAAATATATATATAAATATTGACACTTCTTCACACAAGTTGAAGGTTTAGTCTAGTGGTTAAGGGGTTGCAAAGATTCCTTGAGGTTGTGTGTTCTAGCCTTGTTGGTCTCATAATTATTTTTTTACTACAACCATTGACATCCCTTAATGAAAATCCTAGCTCCGCCATGATAATAAATATAAGTATTTATTACCAGCACTCTATATAAATTAGCGACTCTGGAGTTAATGACATCAACTCAATTGTCGCTAAATATTTTTATAACAATAAATATTGCCGCTAAAACAAAAATCTATTGCCACTAAATGTCTCTATCTATAACAAATAAATGTTTTATTATAATGTTAGCAATGTATAGTTGTGTTCTGTTATATACAAACATTAAAATGATAGAAAAATAATGCCCATTCCCCTTTGCAACTTTCCTCTTTCCTTTAAAAAATAAAATTTGTCCAACTTTAATTTTTAGGAGGGAAATAAAATAAGACTGATATTTTGATTCATAGAATTGGTGCTTCCATTTGATATATTAAAACTCTCATACCATTTTTGGCAATGCATTTAATTTGTAGTTATAAGCAAAACACTAACATCACATGTGTGGAATTGATTACAATTGAATATTATTAGGAACTAATTAATTAAAGTGATTAGTGTAAAAAATAAAATGGATATATACTAGGGATTACAAGTATGAATGGATTAATTTATAAAGTAAGTTGAATGTTGTTTATGGATATAGGAACTTATTCCTTGTGAATATTCATGTATTGTTTTGGTCTATAGTTGAATTTAAGCAAAAATACACATGGTTTAATTGACCTATATAACTTCTAAAAAACATAGCTAGGAGGGACCAATTTGTCTAAGCGTGACCATCTCGTTTAAAAAACTTAAGTTATTAAAGAAAATACATTTGTATTTGCTTAATTATATTTTCAATACACTCCCTCACCTGATTCTTTTTCATAGGCCAAACACTTATATAAAAAATCTTTTCTCAACATATATAACTTCTACATTTCTAAAAAATTTAGCTTGAAAAGACCAACTTGTTTGTGTGTGAGATCATTTTTAAGTGTAGGCCTGATTCTTCATGAAGGGCCAAACACACAGAAATTCTTAATTTTTTAATAATATAATAGGTGACGATTAGGCTTGAACTCAGGATCTCTGTCTACTCTAATATACCATATTGAAGTGTGTGACTATCTTATCTAACTAAAAGTTTAAGTTGTTAGCGGTAGAGAACACTTTTATATTTACTTAATTAAATATATTTTCAATAAAATTCACATTTAATATACTTTTTTAGCTCTAGGTAAAAGTCATGTCACAATCTTTGAATAAGGTTTTGAAATTGGAAATACTGTTTGCATACTATCCAAATAAAATATTTTAAAGAATTGACTACAACTTGTTGAAAACTTAGAACCAAACAAAAGTGGACTTTAGAATCTCTCTTTTGCCAATTCTCCTAACTCTATGTGCCTAGCTAGTGGCTTCCAAATAGTCATGTTGCCATACAAATTCACATCATATGTTTATCTGATTTTTTCATACTTTAATATATACTCCGTCAATTCATTTTTACTTGTCCGCTATTCTAAAAACAAATTTTAACTTATATTTATCACTTCTAATATATCTAAAAAAATTAAAAGACAGTTATTTTCTATTTTACCCCAACATTAATTATTTATTCCTCAAATTATTTCCGAAAACCTAGGACTAATACATCAATTAATATGATTATTATAATAAAATATTCATATTAATTATTATTTTTTAAGGGATGTGTAAAATTTAAAATAGACACGTAAAAGTGAACGGAGCGAAAAAGAGGCAAACCTAAAACATGGAATCCCAAAAATAAGGATACGTGCATGCATGAAATATGCAGTAAACCCTTTTTCACGTCTCCTTTATATATTATGCATGCAATTGTTACATGGACAAGATATATAATAGCTCAAAGTATAAATTTTGTTGTCTTCTCTTATTTATTTAATATTATTCTTAATCCCCTCGCCCCCCCCCCCCCTATAGGCGTATATATGATGTGAATGAGCTATGCAACTTTACAATTATGAGCTGACAAATCAGAGAAAGACTTCACGATTTGAATTTTATGAATTTGAGCACAAGATTTTATCATAATACATTTAATTTTGTGGATTCGAAACTAATTATTTATACTTAATTAGTTGATATATATTTTTATACGTATAAAAACTAATCAGTCAAAGTTACTAGACTCGAATGGACAGATGACAAGTAACAATACTCTACATCCGCCCCTACGCTGATGGCAACTAGTAACATAGCCTCTAGCTAGCTAGTACTCCCCTTATTTTAATTAGTTTATCTTACTTTTTTTAAGTTCATTTTTTTAAAAAATTCTTTCCTTAAGGTCGATCATAGGATTAAAAGACATTTTAGTACATTTAATTTGATATATTTTTAATTTATGATCACAAGATCATATTCAAAAATATTAATTATTTATTTTTTTAAAATTCTGTATCAAATAAAAAAGAATAAATAAATTAAAACGGAGGGGGAGTATATATCATCTACACATCATATGTATCAAAGATCACTTTGTTGGGGTTTTTCATTTTTATTTTTATTTTTTATATATAAGTAGTAAATGCTTCAACTTGTATAATAAAAAATGCTATCACTATCAACTGAAAATATCCTTGTGTTCAAAGATTGTGACATGAGTGCTACCTGGAAATTGAAATGCACCTATAACTAGGGCTGTTCAAACCGAATCGAAACCGATAATCCAAATCGAAAAAAAGTTATTGGTTTATCAGTAAAGGGTTATTGGTTTAGAGGTTTTGATAACGGTTTTGATTTTTTTTGTTATCGGGTTATCGGTTCTTAACGGTTTGAGGTTTTTTCTTAATGGGTTAACCGATAATCCGATAGTAAATTAAATAATTATATTTATATCATTTTGTATATAAAGTCCTCGACTTAGAGTTTAGTTTCCTACTTTTATTTCTGGCTGTCTCAAACTCTTGGATATTCTACAATGTAAAAGTGTTTGCTTTTTAGCAAGATGTAATTTGTGAACTCACGTGCATGGTTCATTTGGTTTGTTACCTTGTTTCTAAGTGATTTTTAATGACTTTTTTTGTGTCAAATTTTAACGGTTAAACTGATAACCGAATCGATAACGATCAATAACCAATAAACCAATAACCGATAAGCCAATATATTAATGGTTTAGCATCTCTACAAACCGATAACCAATAAGTCAAATTGATAAACTTCAAAACCGAATCGAACCGAACCGACCGATACGCAGCCCTACCTATAACTAATTATAAAGGTAAATGGGTACTTCATATATTGACCCGCCCAAATTCAATTCATCCAAAAACTGAGTATACACGTAATAATTAACATTAGCTCATGAAATTTTTTATCAAATTGTTTATAAAAAAGTTTTGTTAGTTTTGTCAAATAACTAAACAAATTGTACAAAAATAAACAAATAAATTAAAATTTGATAAGAATTGAATGAATTGAGATATATACGTTTCAATTGTTTAGTCCATCTTGATCCGATCAATCTCAGCCCAAGTAAAATTTATTAGCTCGATCATTTTAACCTATCCAAATTTAACCGTCGATCATTAACCATGTGTGAATTTCTTAAGCCCAAATATAGGGTCCCAAAAAGCTACTTAGTAGTCTATTCTTCTACAACAGCCAACTTTATGGCGGCTAGATATTTTATTGATTTACAAAGTAAACCTAAGTATAAACAATAAGCTCCTTATTGACTTATTCTCTATCCATTCAAATTGTAATGGTATTAATTACCTAATAAATTATTGGAATTGTAATAGTATCAACCTAAGTATAAATAAATAAAAGCTAAATTATTGTAATACATAGGACATACACTTAAATTTTAGTTGAATGGACAAGTAAACACTTTAATTTTGAGAGTGCATATCTAAATACTTTAACATGGTCTCAGTTTATAACTACACACTCCACATGTGTCTACTGTGTCACATAAATTTTGAAGGTGTCTAGATATAATCATTTCGAAAGTTAGAGCGTTCAAACTGACACAATGCATACTCACTACTAAAAACTCACTATTTTTCTACTGAAATTTTCCACTAAAAAATGTGCAGTAACTATTTCCACAGATATATTAGTTTAATCAGCGAGAAAAGGAAAAAAATGCTGAGTGGTTATTCCTAGTATTTCAATGAGAATTAGATTTTCAATATTTCAAGGGAAATTTGTTTTCTACCATGCATTTTCTTATTGAGTTGGTTTGGTTTGGTGGGGGTGGAGGGTGAGAAAATCATGTTTTATAACACAAATTTTTATTAATTCGTGATGGAAAAAAAAACCCTCTGTTTCTAATAGTGATTTAAAGTTGGAGTGATTACTTATCAGCTGAGGTCAAATTCAGATATTTGTTGATGTCTTATGCCAATTAATTTCATGCATGCACGTATCCTTATTTTTGGGATCCCATGTTTTAGGTTGGCTTTTATTAAAGTATGTAATGTAAAAAGTCACAAAAATGATGTGAATTTGTAGTGCTAACATTACTATTTCAAAGTTAGGATTATTTCCATCATAGAGATCTTAAAGTCTTCTTTAGTTTGGCTTTTACTTATTCCTCAACAAGTATAACAAATTCTTTAACATGTTTTTAATGTAGAGAATGCAATCATTCCCAATTACCTTTTTTCTGTTTATTCTTAATATTAATTATTCTTGAAAATAAATAATATTGTATTAACAAATTTAATTTATTTCTACGTGTTTATCTATATACACTATGCTAGCTAGTGAATTGATAAGGCACATAAATAGATTGCACATATTTATTAAAGAGATATATATATAAATTAGTAAAAAAATAATCTTATTTATGATTTAATGGTCGTGCATTAAAAGAGAAATGTGACAATTAAAATGAGACGGACGAAGGAAGTAGATATTTACACGTATTAGAAGTTATGTCAATTTAACCTAGTAGCTAACTAGCTATAGCCTATATGTACTTTTTCATAGACCAAAAACAATCGATGAACATTAATGAACACAAGAATTAAGTTCCTTATCCATTCGAACTTGTAACAGTATCCACCTAATTTTTGACCTAGCCCCTTTAATTTTAAGAAGAATTATATTTATCTAAATAGCCGTCTACCTAACTGAATAAATAAAAAAATAATATATATGTGAATTGACGTGTATAATCAATGTATATTGATTAGAAAAAATAAACAATATATTTATCCGGCTGTTAATGTTATTTGTGTTGGGATCTCTTTAATTAATTAGTTCCTAACATTCTATCGTTATTAATTCAACGCATGTGATGTTAGAGCCTCACTTTATTACTTTTGATACATTGCCAAAAATTGTTCAGTATGTAATAGGAAACATTCAATTACATGAATATATATAATCAAAATATTCTTCTAATTTATTATGTAAAATGTAACACATACAATATAGCAATAATATTTAGCGACAATTAACTTAATGTCATTGCATCCAAAGTCGCTAAACTCTTTAACGATATTTATATAAAACACTATTTGATTATAAATACTCATGTTATATTACCGTAAAACCAAATCTGTTGGACAAATAAGGAATATTAATTTTAAATGGAAAGATGAAGTTGCAAAGGGGCATGGGCATTATTTTTGTATATTAATAATGTTTGTATGTAACAAAACAAAACTACATTGCTAACATTTAAAGTCATTTAATTAATATTCAAATGTATAAGAAACTTTTTATCCCTTAGTTTTCTCCTTAAAATAAGATGCCAACAATTTTCTTGATTTTTGGCCATGTGATTGCATATGTTGGATTATGATTTAAAGTCTTATTTTCCCAAATCCCAACATGACCAAATTGAAAAAATAGCCTAACTTTCATTCTAGTCTAAAAAGCAACTATTAAAAAAATATTTATTTCTATTTACCAATGAGAGTACTATACCCCAAAGTCTATAAATATCACTCAAAACTTCTCCAATTCCTCATCAATTAATCCTTTGAATATCTCAAAAAAAAAAAAAAAACCAAATTTTCCCTTAGCAAAAATGAGTCTTTTAGCAATATTCTCACTTTTCTTCATCTTTTTCTTCAACTTATCATTAGCAACAAACACCATTTACAATGTTCAAAATTTTGGAGCAAAATCCAATGGCCAAATAGATTCAACAAAAGCATTTTTGAGTGCATGGGGAGCAGCATGTGCTTCTACGAGCGCGTCCACTATCTATGTGCCACGTGGAAGTTACTTGATTCGTAACACGTATTTCAATGGCCAAACATGCAAGAGTAACGCTATTACTATACGTATCGATGGAACTCTCTTAGCTCCTTCTGATTATATAGTGATTGGCGATGATGGAAGTTGGATAAAGTTTGAAAAAGTCAACGGAGTTTCTATCTATGGTGGAACTTTTGATGGTCAAGGTGCTAGTCTTTGGGCTTGCAAAAACTCCAACAAGAATTGCCCTAAAGGAACTACGGTACGTTAAGTTTTCCATGAAAAATGTTTTTCAAATGTTTGGTTGAACAATGTTTTTATATTTTATGTTGAATTTTGGTTCAGGCACTGGCTTTTTACAATTCAAACAACATTGTAATCAGCGGAGTAACTGTTCAAAATAGCCAAATGTTCCATATTTTAGTAGATGGTTGCCATAACGCGATGCTACAAGGAGTGAAGGTGTTATCTCCAGGAAATAGCCCTAACACCGATGGAATTCATGTACAATCATCTTCAGGAGTAAGCATTATGAACTCGAATATTGGTACTGGAGATGATTGTATATCTATTGGCCCTGGAAATTCGAACTTATGGATCGAAGGCATTGCTTGTGGCCCTGGCCATGGAATTAGGTTTGAAAAACAACTAATCAATGATTAATTCCTATTTTAGTACATTTATTTTTATTTATCATTCTGACTAAAATGCATGTCTAAATCTCGATATTTGTGCAGTATTGGAAGTTTAGGTTGGGAATCTCAAGAGCAAGGAGTACAAAATGTGACAGTTAAGACAATTACTTTCACGGGAACCGAGAATGGTGTGAGAGTAAAAACATGGGCAAGACCTAGCAATGGATTTGTTAGAAATGTTCTCTTTCAGCATATTGTTATGACTAATGTTCAAAATCCAATAATCATAGATCAAAATTATTGTCCTAATCATGAAAGTTGTCCTAATCAGGTAACTTATTATCACAATTATGATATAATAAGATCAATCGCGTTTTCCCTTACCTTAATCTAGCTAATTACATGACTCATTTTCTTTTTTATCAGGGCTCGGGTGTAAAGATAAGTGATGTAACGTATCAAGACATACATGGAACATCAGCTACAGAAATCGCGGTGAAATTAGATTGTAGCAAAACAAATCCATGTTCTGGCATAACACTTGAAGATGTGAATCTTAGTTACAAAAATGGTAGAGCTGACGCTTCATGTGTTAATGCTGGAGGAAGAGCTTCTGGTTTTGAAGAACTTAGTAGATGCTTATAAATTAAATAACAAAATACATTTTTATACATGAAAATATAGTTGGTAATTATATTATATATAATGAAGATATGGACAATCTAATTATAATGTAATTTTATTGTTTGTGTTATTTGTTTGGAGGCTGGCCTAGAAAGTTCCAAATTTCAAACTATATTTTAATTTGTATTCTTTTGTAATAATGTGGTATTTATATACTAGTTGTTCTATTGTTCCTCATGTAACATAATTAAACGTCTAATGAAATGTGCAACACTGATGGAAGCTTGTATTCTCTTCCCCTTTATTATAACTTATAAGCTCTTTCACAAGGGTGAGCGGTTAAATTAGTCAGATTAGCAAATTTCAAATATTAAATGAATGCATATCAAAAAGAAGATAGGGAGAAAAAAAAAAAGAAAAAAGAATGAAAATATAATAAAAAAAATTAATATGACACGTGATAAATGATGATTGATGTATGACTTGCACATAATATCTTTTAACTATGAATGGTTGAAAAAAAATATAAATATATGTGCGATTTCATAGACTAATAGAATCCACAAATTTTAATGTCTACTTTCTTTTTTTTTTAAAAAAGAAAAGTCATTGAGATATTTTATTTTATTATACTTTCACAAAAGTTGATTTTGTAGAAAAAGTCAAAATTTTTGTCTCCACTAAGCCAATATTCCCAGGACTCCGAGGTCTTACGGTGGAATAGTAAATACTTCTTTAATTTTAATCACAGATCTTGAGTTTGAATTACTCAAGTACTGTTGTGTTGAAGTGTGTAACTATCTCATCTGAAAATTTAAGCTGTCAGAGTGAGAACACTTTTATTATTTTAATTATATTCTCAACACGCCCCCTCACGTGCGGGCCTAATTCTTTATTCATGGGCCAACTACGCGGAAATTCTTTTTAATTTTGGGTGGCTGAGATTCGATCTCAGGCTCTGCCTACTCTGATAGAGTCGCTTTTATTAGGAAATACTTTATTCAATGTGAGATTTTCCACGCAAATTCAGATTTAATCGGAATTCAATATGGATATGGAACAGCGAGTGGGCAATAAAAAAAGAAAAAGCCAATATCCCCATCATGAACAAGACCCATAATTAAAGTACCTTTTCTTATTGAGCACCAATAATTCAATTACACACATTAATATTTCCATCCATTTTTTTCACATTTTTGTCTTCATATTTTTGTTCATTTGGATACATAGAGAGTGTGTGAAAAAAATAAAACTAGAGTGAAAATGGGAGAAGTAAGTAATAAACAGATCTTACTAAAAGATTATGTAAATGGATTTCCAAAAGAATCAGATATGGAATTAAAAATTAGCAGTATGAAATTGAAAGTTCCAGAAGATTCCAATACTGTTTTGGTTAAAAATCTTTATTTGTCTTGTGATCCATATATGAGACCTCGTATGAAGAAAACTGAAGGCAGTTATACTGACTCCTTTACTCCTGGCTCTGTAAGTCTTCATTTTAATTTTTTTTATAATATGGTATTTATATTTGAAATTTTGAGTTTATGAGTTCTGAATTCTAGAAAAGATACTAGATTGCGCTGAATTCGTAGCTAGAATTTTGAGTTTATGGGTTCTGGATTGTAGAAAATGTTTTAGATGGTAAGCACTCTCTATCTCTGATTCTGAGATTGTGGGTTTGAGTGGAGTATCTAGGAAAGGGGTAAAAAAAATTGGATTTTTTAAACACAAATAGTCTATGTGCACCTCTAAACATCTCCAAAATTTATGTGTCATGTCAAGTGCCAGGTGTCCACAAGACACATTGGGGATGAATTGGAGTGTTTATTTATCAATTGAGAACAAGCTGAGATGTCTGGATGTGCACTGTCAGAGTTGGAGTGTTTACTTGTCAGCTGATGCCAAATTTAAGTGTTTTGAACTAAAGTTACTTGATTGTGCTGAATTTGTAGCTAGAACTCTAGCTTTGTCCCTGATTATGATTAATATAGGCCGAGCTAGAATTTTGAGTTTATGGGTTATGGATTCTAGAGAAGATTTTAGATGGTAAGCATCCTCTATATCTGATCCTAAGATTGTGGGTTTGAGTCACGAAGGGAACAAAAAGATGGAGTTTCTAGAAAAGGAGTAAAAAAATTGGATTTTTAAACACAAGTAATCTATGTGCACCTCTAAACATGTCCAAAATTTATGTATCACGTCAAGTGTCAGGTGTCCACGAAATATAGGGTAGATGCATTGGAGTGTTTAGTTGCTAGTAAGATGTCTAGATGTGCACTCATCTAGACATCTCAACTCATCTCAGTTGTGTAGCTGAACACTCCAACTTGCAAAATGATCATCTAGACACCTTCAAAATTTATGTGTCACGTAGCGTCGGGTGTCCACGAAACACACTGAGAACGAGTTGGAGTGTTTAGTTGTCCGTTGAGACCTAGTTGAGATGTCTAGATGTGTACTATCAGAGTTGGAGTGCTTACTTGTCAGCCGAGGCCAAATTTAAGTGTTTGTTTATGTATTATGGCCTTCTATAATTTATACATGAATGGCAATTAAATCCTTTTTTGTTTTACATTGTGTAGCCTATTGTGGGGTTTGGTGTGGCTAAAGTTGTGGATTCAGCTCATCCAAAATTCAAGAAAGATGAGTTAGTTTGGGGAATAACTGGATGGGAAGAATACAGTGTCATCAAGGCTCCTGAGACTCTCTTTAAAATTCACAATACGGATGTGCCACTTTCCTTCTATACGGGAATCCTAGGTAAGTTATTCCGTCAAGAACATCATGCGAAATACCAAGTCGAGACGTATTCCATATCCTTAAGTCTTTATATGTTGAGCATGGCCAGTTGGAGTTCTAAAACATAATTTTGAGAATGTTTGTACTTATTGTTAGAATTGTGTAACCGTCTTATCTTATAACATTTAGTCAGATACTTTAATATGGTGGCAGAGTCGGTCCCATCCCTATGATTGGTTTATTCGTTATTGGACATCCATGTTATATTGTCCACGCACGAGATGTCCCGTTCTGGACTTGTGGGGGAAGGGTGTTAGATGATCACACACTTCAATGCTTATATCTCGAATAAACCAAATTGCTTCAACCTTTGCTGGAACTGTTCCTTTTTCTTTTTAAAATGTACTTCACAAAAACAGTCCAATGTTTGTGTTTCTAAGTTTGATTTTTCTTTTCGTATTTCATTTTCATATTCAAGCTAGAAAAGTTTTTCTTTTTTTCTTCTCAGTGGAAACAGAAGGCGTATTAAGGTCTATGTTTATCCCAAATTTGCACTTTTGTGTTGAAAACAGTTCCCTGAGATCCCTTGCTGATTATTTTTCACACATCAGACGGAGAATTATAAAATGTTTAGTGTAAAAATGATAGAAAGATAACCAATGTAATTGTATTCTTAGGGATGCCCGGGATAACTGCTTATGGAGGTTTTTACGAGCTATGCTCTCCAAAGAAAGGAGAAACTGTGTATGTCTCCGCTGCATCTGGAGCTGTTGGCCAGCTCGTTGGACAATTCGCTAAGCTAGTAGGTTGCTATGTTGTTGGAAGTGCTGGAAGCCAAGAAAAGGTAAGCTTTCTTCGTGAAACGCTCTTCACCACAATGGTTGATCTGCTGAATGTGATTGATTTCAAATCTTATTTGGATCTTGATGATATTTGTGTTAACTAGTGTCAAACCGACTTTCGTTGCCCTATCATTCTTCTAAACAGGGGAATCATGAGGGAAGATATCTCCTTTCCATTGTTAATCATTTCTCTTGTAGTTTAAGATGTCTGTTGCTTAGTAAATGCATGACCTATAGTGTATTTTCAAGAACATGGTCCACCACATGAGAGGTTTGAGGTCCGATACCTTCTTGAATGCTAATGTAATATACGATATTGTCACACAATTCAACATGGTATAGAGCTGCCAGAAGTCTTGCTCACTCAAAGAAAAAGCAAAAAATATATCCACGTGTTTGGCTTAAGAAGAAAAGGAACAGGTTCATACATGGGAGGACGTTGAGACACCGTATAGTTAAGAAATTGGAAGTGTGAACTCTCTAACATATGAAACTTTTAGATTAGATGGTTACACACTTTAACAAGATGAATAACGTCTTACTTTCAGGACAGCTAGAAACTAGAGTTGGTTCTTAAAGATACCCTTCTAGCAACTTGTGACTAATTAAACAATATATGATATTGCGTGTATAAGAAATGAGAAATATTTATTCATTTTTAGCCCGTTTGATCTCTCACAAGTCACAAAAGTATGTAATATTGCTTGAAGTCTGTTGGTACTACTATTGGATATGATATTACGCGAAGAAAATCATGTAAGTATAGGCAGGGACTAGTACTTCTGATCCGACCTCAATGTTTTCGTTGTGTTTCATGTTTTTTAGGTTGAACTGTTGAAGAACAAATTTGGTTTTGATGAAGCATTTAACTATAAAGAGGAACAAGATTTATCAGCAGCTTTGAAAAGGTAAAAAGCCTATGTTTTCATGGTATTCTAAGTTCTTTTGGTGTTATTAGTTTTTCTAATAACAAATATTTCGCACCAAATCTTGATTTAGTTTGTTGAAGCGTGTGACCATCTCATCCAATAGCTTAAGCTGTTACAGAGAACACACTTTTTAATTACTTAATTATATCATGCCTGAACTCAACTAGGTACTTCCCTGATGGAATTGATATCAACTTTGAGAACGTTGGAGGAAAGATGCTTGACGCGGTTCTTCTCAACATGAGAATCCATGGCCGGATTGCTGTATGTGGGATGATCTCACAATACAACCTCGAGCAAAATGAAGGAGTTCACAACTTGTTCTGCCTCATCTCAAAACGACTCCGGATGCAAGGATTTTTGGCTGCTGATTACTTTCCTCTCTACAAAAAATTTGTCGAAATGGTTACTCCACACATAAATGAAGGGAAGGTAAAATATGTGGAGGACATAGCTGAAGGAATTGAAAGTGCACCAGGTGCTCTAGTCGGCCTCTTCTCTGGTCGAAATGTTGGAAAACAGGTGGTGCTTGTTGCTCGTGAATAAACTTATCGAGTGTGTTTGATACGATGGAAAATATTTTCATCGTGTAAGTAAATACCAGCAAATGACTTTCTCATGGAAATCATCAAGATTGATGTGTTCTCTCTATCATAATACAAACATATGTTATCAAGTATGCCAAGTTTGTATAGATCAAAAGTACTCGTTTTGAGTTTTGTGGTTAGTGAACTTTGTATTGCAATAAAAGAAGACATTTTGAATGGCAAAAATTCATCAGTAGCAGAGTAACATTTTGTATAGTGAATAATTCTTTTATATACAAGCATGGGCGGAGTTAGAGTATCGGAAGAGGATTCAACTAAATCCCCTTCGTCGAAAAATTACACTATATATATATATATACATGTTAAAAATCAATTTCATGTAAATATAGTAGATATTAAACCTCATTGGCTTCTTCATGTTTTGAATTCCCGGATAAAAATCCTTATTCCGCCATTAATGACAAGATTGAAAAATGATTGACTAAAAATAACAAAATCTATTACAACACTAAATTAAACTTTGGTATAAGCTAGGAATTCTTGATCATGTTGAATGAAGTCCATGTATTTTTCCTTGAGATCCATTTGGACACCAATACAATTACCACATTGTGTAGAATACAACCAAAAAACTTGATTATTTCTTGATCCAAAATGCATTAAATTTGGATTCCCCCATCCAAAATTTGCTTCTTGCATATGAAACCTAGTCAAACTTGAACAAGTAAATTCCTCAACATCATCATTAGCTCCCCATTCTTTTCCTTCATAATTTTTGTTATATAAATTAGCCACCATTTCAATTACTTCCTTTGTTGATGAAGTTTCACCACAATAATCAAGAATTTTTTGCATTGTTTCTCTTATTAATATTATGAAATCTTGTAACTCCATATTGGTAGTTCCTTTAGGATCATATGTTATAGGAATGTCAATAATAAAATTCCCAAAAGGATTACTTGCTTCGCGGTATTTAAGTTTACCTCGTAAATTCAGGGGAAATGACATTACAGAATGCTTCATTTCCCCTGTTATTGCCTGTGAGGCACGGAGTTGAGCCCTCCATAAAATCGCGGTGACCATTTCAACTCTTGAAGGCTTAAAGCATAATGCTCCTGAGTTTGTTAATTTGTCTCTGAGTTCTGATAGGGAGAACTCATCCATAATTTGGTTTTTGGCCACTAATTTTATTTTCAGAAGTTTTGCCTGGTCGGAAAATGTTATGTCTCTTGGTCCAAAAATGTTAGCCAAATCAAACCTCATGAAATTGATTTTTTCAGCTAGGGTTCCCAACTTACACACTTTGGACCACTCGTAGATGAATGTGAAATTCGTCCACCCATCCATTGCAGGGTGGGAAGTACTAGTAGATAACGCGATTCCCCCACATTGGAAAATCGTGATTTGAACTAACATAATTGGTGTCACGAACAAATTATTCGCGTTCACATCCTTTATGCCATGTGGCCAAAATTCCATGACGAAATCTAAGTTGTTGTGTGCTTGTTGTAGGAATTCATCGTCCATAAAACGATTGACCTTGGCTTTTATTAACGTAACACCTTGATCTTGACAAATAATTGAACATTTATTTTCATCAAATCTACCAGCAATAGGATAAACATGAGTCAAAATCCTAGAAAGTGATTCTTCAAGTTGTTGTACCATAGTATTAGTTGTAATTTTAGAGTTATTTTTGGGATAAAATAGAACAAAAGGCATATGTGTTTGCTCAGCTAATTGGTCAAAAAAAGATAATTTGTAATTTTGGAGGTGATTTGGTGTTGGTGAGGATGGTTTTATGAGTTTTTTGGACATGACTTTAACTTGAATTTGGTCATTAAAATGAACACAAAGGCTATCCATTTTTTATGTGACAAAATTATTAAAGGGAATAGACAAAATTTTATAAGTTTGAAGATGTAAGTTTATAGGTCTACAGTGCTTTCTATATATAATATATATTGGGAAAAGGCTTGTGTTTTTGTTAAATCTTTTAGGAAAAAAGATTGAGGAAATGATTTCTTCATGACACTTTTCACCTACCATGTGGATAAAAGATAATGATAACTCCCTCTGCGCCATTTTAATTATGTGCTTACTAAAACGTAGCTGTTACTTTTTCTGTCAAACAATAGTTATTCACTATTAATTTGACATAAATCGTAAATAATAGGGGTAATTTTATTAAATCACCCTTGTTAAAATTTTCAAGAATTTTTTTTAAGAAGTGAACTAGTTAAATTATCTTCTTGTTTATGATTTCTTAATATGCGCGTAAAATGAAAAATGATCAACTAATATGAAATGGAAGGAGTAGTTGTAACTCGTTTGATCATGAGAATTTTATTTTTCGCTAGAAAGCCTTTTCATTTTATTTAAAATCAATGTTTGACCATGTTTTCACCTTTATCTTTAATTATATACTTCATAAATTTAGGAGGAATTAACGTGGTGAAAAAAAAAGATAACATTAAATTGATATCAAAGAATAAACAAGAACAATTTAGACCCTGTTTTGTATTGTTGTTAAAAATTGCTTATTTCTAGAAGCACTTCTTTAAAATGATTTTTTTTTAAATGCTTTTGAAAAAAATCAATTTGTGTTTGGCTAATTCATTTGAAAAGTGTTTTTGATAAGCAAATTGCATTTGACTAATTTTTTCTAAAAAAGTGTTTTTAAGAGTCAAATTACCAAAAAGGTAAGTATCAATGTACTTTTAATATTAAAAAAAAATTTATAGAGAGAAACCATTTTAAATATCTATTACAAAAATTGTAATTAAAATTTTATTTTAATTAAATTAAAATATACATATTCAAATTTTCAATCAATATTATACATTAATTAATTAATTAAATATTAATATAATATTAACATGATGATTTAAATATAATTAAAAATGTCAAGCAAAATACATTTGAAATCATTTCACAAATTAAATCACTATATACGAAAAATTCACCACAAAAATAAATAAATTCCTTCATATTTTTAATCCTTCAAAATAATTGTTGATACCTTTATTTCTAATTTTGTAAAAAAATAAAACCTAAAATAATTTATAAAAATAAATAAAATAAAAATTTTGTTATATAAAAATAAAAAATAAATTTCTTGAATGAAACTTAACCAAACTTATGAGATATGTTAATTAATAAGGGATATATTGCTAATTAATTAATGATCTCATGTAATTTGTTTATTGGTTTTATTAGCAGTTTAGTACTACATGTTAAAATTGACAATCAATAAGTCGAATCGTTTCAGCGTAAATATGCAACGATCCACCTGATACACAATATTGCATATGTTAGCATTTTGTATTATTAATATCTTATTTGGTATTTTTTTTTGATCTATGTATAACTAATGTTATACACTCTTGGGTATTATATTATGTATAACTAATACAAAACAAATCATGATATATATTAGCAATGTAAGAATTTTTAGTGTATGCGTTAGTTAATGTCAGGGAATTTTTGTAAACAATTTTTTTTTAAAAAATTCGGAGGGAATTTTTGTAAAAAAAATTTTAAAAAATTTATACAATGCATGTCATTTAATACACTAAACCAAACAATGCATACACAATAATTTCAATATAGTTAATGTCTGCATAACTAATACCAATATTACTAAATAATATTAATAATATTAATACTCTCTATTCAACATTATTCTTATATACTTACCAACCAACCCCTTATAATTATAAATTATCTCGAAAAAAAATGAAAATCTTAATTAAAAAAAATTGGTCAAAAAAAAAAAAATATCATGTCCTTCCAAAAATATGTTTGTTATAGACCACAGGAATCGAATATCTACGTAATTATTCTAACACGAAAATCATGTG
This sequence comes from Solanum appendiculatum, assembly GCA_018342035.1. Classification (NCBI taxonomy): domain Eukaryota; kingdom Viridiplantae; phylum Streptophyta; class Magnoliopsida; order Solanales; family Solanaceae; genus Solanum; species Solanum appendiculatum. Next base: position 1,185,340 of record JAGDQO010000622.1, on the reverse strand, counting down.
CAATTCTTAGATTGGATTAATAGCCAGCCAAAACAAAAAAAAATGGTCCCACTAACTTTGGTAGTTTAAAAATATTGACATTCAAATTATTTTGTCATAGAACAATTACATAAATCTCCCCTAAAATTTAGTTTCAACTTCTTAGAGATTTGTTGGCGTAATATACCAGCCATAAATATAATAAATTACAGTTAAAATAAAATGACAAAAATGAATAAAAAATTTTTTAGGCTGAGGCACGGATATCTCGCTCTCTTTAAGGAGATTCAAGCCCACTGTGGCATAATCTAAACCGATCCAACAATATCACTCTTGACTTGTCCCCTCCAGGATACAACAACTCAACAACGTCGTATAACTCAAAAAACTCTGGATTATTTGAAGAGTCCAAAGCTCCACAAATTAAAGAACACCTTCCTTCAACATATTATTACTCTCTTTTGTATAGTGAATATGGTTGAAGACTTAGAATATTTTCTTTATCTCAACTCTCTCTTTCACTACTACCCACTACAATCTTTTCACACTTAAACATTTTTTTTACTTCACTTCACAAAGGAAGAAATACCACTATTTATAGGTGAAGAAGTCTTCCATACAATCAATGGGTAGAATGAGGGGTGGTAATGTGGATAGATAAATATGATAGACGTTACATGAGTTACAAGAAACTAATGGTCATATGAGTTACAAGAAACTAATGACCACGAGAGTTACAAGAACTAATGGTCGTAGAAGTTACAAGAATCAATAGTCATCTTTTACCACAATTTATACCCACTAATATATGCATTTAATATTTTATTTTAATAATAAAATGCATATATAAATAGCAGGTTGAATTCACTAACTACCTTTCCTAATCCATACACATAAATTATACATGATTTTACACATATTATCCATTGATTATACATATACTATATATCTAACAATTATTTTAAGTTTATGCAGTGTAACTATTCAAATTAATTCTAAAAGGGAAAATGGTTCAAAACACACTCCAACTATGATTGAAATTGATGTTATCAGATCCGTAAGAAAGATGATAAAAGTTCATTGTCCAAAAAAAAAAATTATTACTCGCTAAAAGGAAGACCCATTTCTTCTTTGAGAAACTATCAACTTTTGATGATTTTGAACAAAAACTACAATAATGGTTAAGATAAGATTAAAAAAAATATTGTGAAGGGACTCAAGAAAAAAAGAAAGCTCGTCTGAATTGGTATGAATAGAAAAAGAACAAGAAATTTTTTTTGAGAAGAAGACTAGTACAATACTGCTATTTCCAAAATTTAAAAAAAGTAAAAAAAAATGAATAGAAAAAAGATAAAATAAAAAATAATTTTAAAATATGATATATACACGTGGCGACACGTATATATCACCCCTTTAACACATATGTGGATATGACATATTAAAGGGGTATATAATCTGATTTAAATTAGTTCAGATGTGTCATAGGACCCCCTCAAAATTAGAGTGTGTAACAGTAATTTCGATCATAGTCGGAGTGTGTTTTGAACCATTTTCCCTTTTAGAATTAATTTGAATAGTTACACTGCATAAACTTAAAATAATTGTTAGATATAAAGTATATGTATAATCAATGGATAATATGTGAAATCTAAGTTGTTGTGTGCTTGTTGTAGGAATTCATCGTCCATAAAACGATTGACCTTGGCTTTTATTAACGTAACACCTTGATCTTGACAAATAATTGAACATTTATTTTCATCAAACCTACCAGCAATAGGATAAACATGAGTCAAAATCCTAGAAAGTGATTCTTCAAGTTGTTGTACCATAGTATTAGTTGTAATTTTAGAGTTATTTTTGGGATAAAATAGAACAAAAGGCATATGTGTTTGCTCAGCTAATTGGTCAAAAAAAGATAATTTGTAATTTTGGAGGTGATTTGGTGTTGGTGAGGATGGTTTTATGAGTTTTTTGGACATGACTTTAACTTGAATTTGGTCATTAAAATGAACACAAAGGCTATCCATTTTTTATGTGACAAAATTATTAAAGGGAAAGAGAAAATTTTATAAGTTTTAAGATGTAAGTTTATAGGTCTATAGTGCTTTCTATACATAATATATCTTGGGAAAAGGCTGGTGTTTTTGTTAAATCTTTTAGGAAAAAAGATTTAGGAAATGATTTCTTCATGACACTTTTCACCTACCATGTGGACAAAAGATAATGATAACTCCCTCTGCGCCATTTTAACTATGTGCTTACTAAAAAGTAACTGTTACTTTCTCTGTCCAACAATAGTTATTCACTATTAATTTGACATAAATCGTAAATAATAGGAGTAATTTTATTAAATCACCCTTATTAAAAGTTTCAAGAAGTTTTTTTAAGAGGTGAACTAGTTAAATTATCTTCTTGTTTATAATTTCTTAATATGCGCGTAAAATGAAAAATGATCAACTAATATGGAATGGAAGGAGTAGGTGTAACTCGTTTGATCATGAGAATTTTATTTTCACACATAAATTATACATGATTTCACACTATAAAAGGGCTTAAAATACCTTTCAACTATGCGAATTGGTACAAAATTACCCTTCATCTACCTATTGGGTCTAAAATACCTCGACGTCAACCTTTCGGCTTTTTTTTGCTCTTATCATTTAGGCCGTTAAAGATAAAGGCAAAAAAGATCCAAAAGGTTGACATGGGGGCATTTTAGGCCCAATAGGTAGACGAAGAGTAATTTTATAGCAATTCGCATAGTTGAGGAATATTTTAAATCCTTTTCGGTATCTACTATGATAAATGCTTTTGTGGTCTTCTTTTAATTTTGGTGGGTGTACTTCTGATCAACCCACATGGCTTGTACATATTCTTTCATTTTTAATAAATTATGACCCATGTAGTAGGTGGAACCTTTAATTTTTCCCTGTAAATTTTTCCCATGGATAAATGTTTGATGCATTTTGGATCAAGACATACTCAGTGTTGTTGGTTATATGATGCAGAATGTGGCAATGGGATTTGTGTGCAACTGGAATTCAAGGAAACTAATGTCAAATTATTTGAATGTGATAATGATATTAACACTTTCTTTGAATTTTAGCTTCTTTATGTTGAATTTCGTTCAAAAAATAAAAGACATTTGAAAGTCGAACAAGTATTATTAGTATTTTTGTTTTATTTGAATGTGATAATGATATCAACAGTTTTTAAGTCTTGAATTATAATTGTTTTATGATTTACTAATTTTTTTGATAAAGAAGACAAACAAATATCGACCACGACTTGTGCGGCTACGTATAGTAGATAATATAAAAAGGACAAGGCAAAAGAACATGTTCCTCATACTTCTTTGTTTCAATTTATACGACTGACTATAAATCATCTTATTAAGAATAAAATGAGAAGTTTAAAGTTAAATTACTATTAAATATAAAAATATGTTATTCTTTTTAAAACTAATTAAAAATATAAATTGAAATGGAAGAGTATTTTTTATGAGAAATATAACTAATATTTGTAAGATCTCAATTTCTCTTTCATAGCCCTCACGTAATCCACTCATTTAATCCAACTCGATTCATTTTCTATTCTTTTATCTTCTTCAGACGCAAATTTGCAGGATATTTTATTTTAGACCCATCTTTGAGTAGATTTTTCAATTATTTTTTTTTGGGATAAGGTGTTAGGATCGAGATAATCAAGTGTCATATAGAAGCTAGCAAATTAAAGCAAACCTCGAAAGACCATGAGTAAGAAGACGAACGAGAAATATATCAAAAGATAGAAAGATTTAACGTGGTTCGGTCAATCGACCTACGTCCACAAAGGAGATGGGCAATCCACTATATAAATATGAGAGTACAAAATATAGAGAGAAATAACCTCAACCAATTCACTCGGAATACAAAGAGGCTCACATAAGTGATAACGTATCACTTGTGTCCCATAAATTCTCCCTCCTAACCAAAACTCTCAAAGCCCATATGACTACATTGTGAATGCTGATTAAGTTAGAAGGAACGAGCCTCTATTTATAGATTCCTAAACCTTTTTTTACAAGAAAAGACTTAGCAAAATATGGAGACTTTATTTCTCCTTTTGGAAAAAGGAAAACCTATTTATGGTAAGAAACTCGGGGCAAATACCCAGCAAATCTCCCCCTTGGCCTGAATTTCTGACATAATAAATTTGTTCCACATTCTTCACATAATCTTCAAGCTTGCATCTCCTCTCCATAATCTAAAGTTTTACACCTTTTGATACTAAAATATTTATTTTGAATCTAAATTAAATATTTTGATCTTTATCTTATTTTATTAAGTTTATTTTAAAAGATTTGAAAATAACAAAATAGAATCGCATTTAAAGTTAAGTTTTATTTTCAATTGTCTTATAAAGAAATGAAAAATTATATGTTTTCTTTTAATTTAGATTTAATAGATAAACTAATGAGTTTAATATATTTATTAGTTGCATTTTATTTTTGGGTTAGCCATTTAATTTTTCTATATTTTATTAGCATAAAAATAATTAACTACTACATTATTTATATAAGAAACCTATACACAGAAAAAGAAAAACAAATACGTACAAAAGGAAGAGAAAAGAAAAAAGAAAAAAAAACCAAAAACAGAGACATACCAAAAATACACCCACCTGACCCATCAGCACACGCCAATAAAAGAAAAACACAAGACGATAAAAGTTGAGTTCGAGATTTGCTTCGTGATTCTGAGTTCGTGGTTCCTATTGTGATGCTCTTTTCTTTGTGAATTAATTTTCACAAAAGATAACACTTGATCTTCATTATATTAATTGATTTCACAATTATATAAGACATGACTCCAATGTTATAAAGATGCTCATTTTTTGTGTTTAACTTTGACGTTATAATATGAGATAGGTTGAGATTTTTATGTTATTAAATTCAAAGTGAAATTGATATGATATGTGATTGTCATTTTTTATGCTTAAAGTTCAATTTTCTTGATGTATGATATATAGATACTTGTCGCTCTTTGTTTGTAAGAAAATTTATTTTATTATTGTCATGAACATTATATTTTTTTTTTGTTTAGAAATTCGTGTTTTAAAATGTTAAATTAAGTTGAATTAAAAGCAGCAAATCTAAGGTTCTTTATAAAAATAATTTTTGAAAAGTATTTAGTCCATGAGTGTTTAATAATACTGAAGGAAAATAGTTCATTAAAAAAGTTGATCACAATGTTGAGTAACAAAATAATGTCTCAATAAAAGTGTTAAAGATTAATATTGGCATTCAAGTATTAATTGGGATGTGATATAAAGAAAAGCTTCACACTTAAGAAATTATATGTATAATTGACTTTTTCTTATGCCTTAGAAATAACCGATAAAAGTAATAAAGAACATTACAATCTAAAAAAAAAAACATTAACAAATTTTAGACACGAAATATAAATAAATAAATAATTTGTGGCAAAGTTGGAAAGCGCTGCTACCAATACACCACATACTAATAAAATAAGACAGTTATTAAGCAGTTTAAAAATAAATCAAAGAAGGCGAGACATAAGCATTTTTTATTTAAGCTAATAAATATAATATATTCAAAATTTAATTTAAGCCATATAAAAGTCATTAAAGCGACCGTACTAGAACCACGGGACTCGAGGGGTGCCTGACACCTTCCACTCGGTCAACAGAATTCCTTACCTAGACTCCTAGTTCATAGACCAATAAAATAAAGAGTCAAACTTCCTTTTGACTAGGGATTTAATTAAGGTGACTTAGAACACCAAAACTCAATTTCAAGTGGCGACTCTAATTTAATAAACGATCCCTTTTCAAAATGTCGCTTTAACTGGAAAAACTCTTTCTTTTCAAAATATTCATCGTTTTAAAAAACAGGGGTGTGACAGATGGCGACTCTGCTGAGGACAACCAGAATTCGAGCTTATAAATATTGACTTATGTATGACTTTTTGCTTATTTATTTATTTATATTTTTTGATATTATATTTGTTGGCTTAATGTGCTAATTGTCTACTTATTTACTTCTTTAATATTATTTGAACTGCGTATAAATTGTCTTCTCTCGCGCACCCCTCTGAGTCTTCAATAATATCATTATGGGAATTGCGACTGCGCACTCCACTTCTGTCAAGATAGCCAGTGGATCTTCGATCCATGGTGAAAGATTTTAGTCACACATATTTAGGATGGGGAGCACCCACGCAAAAAGCCGGAAAGCGCTGCTACCGGTACATTGCTACTCTCCAACTCGAGTTGTCCGCTCGTTTTACAGCCAGTCTAGACACCTACTCCACTAGATTGTTAAACTTAATAAAACAAGCTTCAACAATGAATATCCCTAATAGGATCTGCTTTATCTGTGTCACACTCATTTTTTTTGAATTAATGGGGCTCGACATATAGGTCAAGTCCGTCTAGGACGAATTCTTTTTCTTGAGACCAACATGTTCATAACAATGTGCTACTTGCTACATTAATTAGAAAAAATTATGCTAAATATACTAATTTTGCTAAAATCTGAAGTAGTTTAGTCTTATATTTTTCCAATAAGATGTCCGAAATAAAAAGAGGGTTTTCAAAAGTCAAACATACTTACAAAAGCTTCAAGAACTACGCACACCTTATTCTCACATCGTTGAGATACGTAGGCATCCCTTCATGGGTTCGGTGAAATAAGTTTAAAATTCTAAAAAAATAAAAAATTAATCATCTTTCAAAATACCAAAAAAAAAAAAAAATTAATGAAAAGACCATTCACACTTGTTAAGAAAAAAACAAAAGCTTTCATCTTTTTTTAAAAAAGAAAGAATTTTCTTACTTTATGTTTCAATTTTCAAGAACTACGCACACCTGATTCTCACATCGTTGAGATACGTAGGCATCCCTTCATGGGTTCGGTGAAATAAGTTTAAAATTCTAAAATAAAAATTAATCATTTTTCAAAATTCCAAAAAAAATAATTAATGAAAAGACTATTCACACTTGTTAAAAAAAAAAAGCTTTCATCTTTTTTTAAAAAAATAAAAATTTCTTAATTTATGTTTCAATTTTTGAGAACTACGCACACCTGATTCTCACATCGTTGAGAGTTTAAACTTTTAAAAAAATAAAAAAATTTAATCCTTTTTCAAAATCAATAAAAAAAAAAAAAGTTTGTTCACTCTTGTTAAAAAAAAAACAAAAGTTTTTATCCTTCTTAAATTTTTTTTTTCTTACTTTATGTTTCAAACTTTCACGAACTACACACGCCTGATTCTCACTTCGTTGAGATACATAAAAATCCCTCCATGGATTCGGTGATATAAGTTTAAAAGTTTTAAAAAATAAATAAATTAATCCTTTTTCAAAATCTAAAAAATATAAATGAAAAGTTTGTTCACTCTTGTTAAAAAAAAAGATTTTATTCTTCTTAAAAAAAAAATTTCTTACTTTATATTGCAAACTTTGAGAACTACGCACACCTGACTCTCACATCGTTGAGATACGTAGGCATCCCTCCATGGGTTCGGTGATATAAGTTTAAAAGTTTAAAAAAAATAAAAATTAATCCTTTTTCAAAATCCCAAAAAAAAATAAAAATGAAAAGTTTGTTCACTCTTGTTAAAAAAAAAACCAAAAGTTTTTAACCTTCTTTAAAAAAAAAAGAAGTTTTTTCTTACTTTATATTTCAAACTTTCACGAACTACGCACACCTGATTCTCATCTTGATGAGAAACGTAGGCAACCCTTCCCGGGTTCGGTGATCCTTATTTAAAAAAATTTTTAAAAAGAAGTTCTTAATCCTTATTCAAATTTTTAAAAAAATGAAAAAGTTTGTTTATCTTTTCTAAAAAATAGGGTTTTTACCTTTCTTCAAAAAATAAGACAAAAGTAAAATTTTTATTTCATATATCAAAACTTTTTGAACTACGTTTGACCTGATTCTTGCTTTGACAATATACGTAGGCAACCTTATTTTGAGGTTCGGTCCAACCAAGAAAAAAATCTAAAAAGTCCCCATCACAAAAACTTGGGCAAAAAAAATAGGTTTTTTTTTAAAAAAAATTATTGTTCAAAATTCGAATAAAAAATGTTTCTCTTCCTTGTTTTTTTTTAAAAAAAATTGTTTTTTTAAAAGGATTTTTAAAAAATTGTTTTTTTTAAAAGGATTTTTTAAAAAATTATTTTTTTAAAAGGATTTTTAAAAAAAATCCTTCACTTGGTTGGTACCAACATCATTAGTAGTGTGCATAAGAAAAAGAAAAATGTTAAACTATTTGGCAAGACAGACCAACTTTGTTGTGCCCTATAGATTTCTTTTGGTATCTCTTGATATATTTATGTAATACTTGAGAAATTATCTTGCTTAAAATTAAGTTTAAAACAAATTCGACCTCATTGTTTCATGTGCATTGTGTGGTGAGCTTTAGACATAAAACTCAATGGCATGACTTGTTGATCTAGAACTTGGCCCGAATGTTGGTTGAGGCGAAATTTTGAGCAACATTTAATTTGAGAAAGGATTATAGACTTTCTTTGATCCGATTGTGCCTTTAAAACCTACCAAATGATATGTTATCCATAGAACTCCCATTTCGAGCCTGAAGCCTTTTATTTGAACAATCACATCTTAGCTTATAGCCTTTTGAGTGCATAAATGCACTATCCCTTGGTCCCACCTCCTTGATCGCACTATTATATACAATGTGTCAAAGCTCTAAGTTGGGTAACAAAGTAAAATGGTCAAATATGTGAAAGTCCAAAAACAATACAGAGACAAAGAAAAGGTAGAAAGAAAAGAATGAAAAACCTCCAACAAAAAGGAGGGAGAATGAGAAGAAAATAAATGAGGAGAAGCTTCCAAGGAAACAAAGGTCAAATGCGAAAATGAAAAAAACATTTGAGAGCATAGTGCAATTTTTAAGGAGGAAATGGTCACTTTATCCCAAATGAATACCCTACCTTTCCTTGAGCCTACATTATAAGCCAATGACAAGTCCTATTTGATCTCATTTTTGGTGTTCTCACATTAGTGGATACTTACATGAGGGTCAAGCATATGGTATCTCAATCTCATGCATTGAACATCTTTCGGAGTGTGAGTGACTTTGAAAATGTCCTACGATCTAAATAATACTATAGTGTGTGAAGTAGGACCTCATTTGTTGTAAGGGCACTTGAAACATGAGGATATGAATAATTCTAATCCTTTAATTAACGCAAGATAAACAGATCTTGTCAATACTTAAGTATGTTTGAGGTACCATTTGAAACTATAGGGATTACTTCAAAGTTAACCTCAGATTTATATGAAAGCACTTTAAGGTGATTCATATGCATAATACTAATTGTGGGTACCAACTAAAGTCAAAAAAATTCCAACCATGATTCGATTCCTTTCTCTCTTTTCGAAGATTTCTTTTGCAAATTAAAAAAAAATTGATTCTCATGAACTATGTTTGACCTGATTCTTGTTTTGACAAGATACGTAGGCAGTCCTACAATAAGGTCGGTCTTACTGAATAAAATTTTGTATCTTCAAAAGATCAAAATCAAAGTTATCTTTAGAAATTTCACCAAAAAAAAACAAAACAATAATGAAAAATATATAATCCAAAAAGAGTTTTAAAGTTCCTCAATTTAGAAAAATTAATTAAGTCGTTTTCTCCTAGAAATTCATTTTGGAATAAAAACACAAAAAGAAAGAGAATTTCAAAATTCCTTATTTTCAAAGACTGGGAATTTTTTTTTATTTTATAAAAAAAAAAAAATCTATTCTCATTACAGGGTACAATAACCCATGGTTGCATTTTTCATGTCTTCACAGGGCAGAAGAACCCTTTGTTGCATTTCCATGTCTTCACAAGGCATAATAAACCTTGGTTGCATTTCTCATGTCTTCACAGGGCACAATAACCCCTGGTTGCATGTAGGACACAATAACCCCTACATGATTCTCCTGTCTTCACAGGGTACAATAACCCTAGTTGCATTTTTCATATCATCACAGGGTACAATAACCCCTGATTGCATTTCTCATGTCTTCACAGGGTACAATAACCCCAGGTTGCATTTTCTCATGTCTTCACAGGGTACAATAACCCCTGGTTGCATTTTTCATGTCTTCACAGGGTACAATCACCCCTGGTTGCAATTTCATGTCTTCACATGATACAATAACCCTTGGTTGCATTTTTCATGTCTGGTTGCATTTTCATGTCTTCACAGGGTACAATAACCCCTGGTTGCGTTTTTCATCTCTTCACAGGATACAATAACCCCTGGTTACATTTTTTTTTCATGTTTTCACAGGGCACAATAACCCCTGGTTGCATTTTCATGTCTTCACAGGGTACAATAACCCTTGGTTGCATTTTTCATGTCTTCAGAGGGTACAATAACCCCTGGTTGCATTTTTCATGTCTTCACAGGGCACAATAACCCCTGGTTGCATTTAGGGCACAATAACCTCTGGTTGCATGTAGGGCACAATAACCCCTACTTTATTGTCATGTCTTCACATGGCACAATAACCCCTGGTTGAATTGTAGGGCACAATAACCCCTACTTTATTTTCATGTCTTCATAGGGTACAATAAACCCTGATTGCATGTAGGGCACAAAAACCCCTACCCTATTTTTCATGTCTTCACAGGGCACAATAACCCCTGGTTGCATTTAGGGCACAATAACCCATATTTTATTTTCATGTCTTCACAGGGCACAATAACCCCTGGTTGCATTTAGGGCACAATAACCCCTATTTTATTTTCATGTCTTCACAGGGCATAATAACCCCTGGTTGCATTTAAGGCACGATAACCCCTATTTTATTTTTCATGCCTTCACATGGCACAATAACCCCTGGTTGCATGTAGGGCACAATAACCCCTACTTTATTTTCATATCTTCGCAGGGTACAAAAAACAATTATGCCTAGTATAGACTTTTATAGCTTTTACTAATAACTCACAAAATTTTCCTAGTGCAAACTGGGGCAGAAAATTTTGTTTCGTTTTTATTTTATTTTATGGCGTGCAGGTATCTATGCAGTATACAAGTTTGAAGTCCAAGAATGAAATCCTTAGTTTGATTAGAGAAACAGAGAATGTTAGATGTCAATGATATTTAGAGTTTCTTTCGACCCATGAAACAACTCAACATATCAAGAGTCATCTTTTCAGCATTCTAATCAAGAGAACAACATTCAACAATATTCTACAAACTGTCATTTGGGGGAGTGTCAACAACTCAATCCAAGTGTCAAGTTCAAGTCTGATCAAATTCTAACTTCAAGATCAAATTTTGAGATTAACGTATACGCCAGAAAAAGGCGAGGTGATAACTGAAGATCCAAAGGAAGACTTGAAGGAAGAGATTCAAGACAAGTAGAGTAGATAGGATTTTGTATTCTGCTTCTTTAGTTTTATCATTTTCGATGTAATAAAAGGAGCCACGAATCGGAAACTCGACGGGACATCACTTGACTCTCCAACTCATTCCTTCACCTCCGTACCCATTTGAACTACACGTGACCTGATTCTCTTAGAACCCGAGATGTGTAGGCTGCCCGAAGCTAGGGCTCGGTCACACTCACTTCCTTTATTTTTTTTCTATTTTTCAATAAATGGTAGGCCAAAAATCAAGCACATTGTTTACTTCTTTGCTTGAAAACTCTTCATGTTTCCAAGCATAGAGGGGCATCCTGTGAACACCTGATTTTTTACCAAACCTAAAGTTTATGGGTCACGTAGCTGAACACTCCAACTTACAAAATGATCATCTAGACACCTTCAAAATTTATGTGTCACGTAGCATCGGGTGTCCACGAAACACACTGTGAACGAGTTGGAGTGTTTAGTTGTCCGTTGAGACCTAGTTGAGATGTCTAGACGTGTACTATTAGAGTTGGAGTGCTTACTTGTCAGCTGAGGCCAAATTTAAGTGTTTGTTTATGTATTATGGCCTTGTATAATTTATACATGAATGGCAATTAAATCCTTTTTTGTTTTACATTGTGTAGCCTATTGTGGGGTTTGGTGTGGCTAAAGTTGTGGATTCAGCTCATCCAAAATTCAAGAAAGATGAGTTAGTTTGGGGAATAACTGGATGGGAAGAATACAGTGTCATCAAGGCTCCTGAGACTCTCTTTAAAATTCACAATACGGATGTGCCACTTTCCTACTATACGGGAATCCTAGGTAAGTTATTCCGTCAAGAACATCATGCGAAATACCAAGTCGAGACGTATTCCATATCCTTAAGTCTTTATATGTTGAGCCTGGCCAGTTGGAGTTCTAAAACATAATTTTGAGAATGTTTGTGCTTATTGTTAGAATTGTGTAACTGTCTTATCTTATAACATTTAGTCAGATACTTTAATATGGTGGCAGAGTCGGTCCCATCCCTATGATTGGTTTATTCGTTATTGGACATCCATGTTATATTGTCCACGCACGAGATGTCCCGTTCTGGACTTGTGGGGGAAGGGTGTTAGATGATCACACACTTTCCATGCTTATATCTCGAATAAACCAAATCGCTTCAACCTTTGCTGGAACTGTTCCTTTTTCTTTTTAAAATGTACTACACAAAAACAGTCCAATGTTTGTGTTTCTAAGTTTGATTTTTCTTTTCGTATTTCATTTTCATATTCAAGCTAGAAAAGTTTTTCTTTTTTTCTTCTCATTGTGCAAACAGAAGGCGTATTAAGGTCTATGTTTATCCCAAATTTGCACTTTTGTGTTGAAATCAGTTCCCTGAGATCCCTTGCTGATTATTTTTCACACATCAGACGGAGAATTATAAAATGTTTAGTGTAAAAATGATAGAAAGAAGGATTTTTGGCTGCTGATTACTTTCCTCTCTACAAAAAATTTGTCGAAATGGTTACTCCACACATAAATGAAGGGAAGGTAAAATATGTGGAGGACATAGCTGAAGGAATTGAAAGTGCACCAGGTGCTCTAGTCGGCCTCTTCTCTGGTCGAAATGTTGGAAAACAGGTGGTGCTTGTTGCTCGTGAATAAACTTATCGAGTGTGTTTGATACGATGGAAAATATTTTCATCGTGTAAGTAAATAACAGCAAATGACTTTCTCATGGAAATCATCAAGATTGATGTGTTCTCTCTATCATAATACAAACATATGTTATCAAGTATGCCAAGTTTGTATAGATCAAAAGTACTCGTTTTGAGTTTTGTGGTTAGTGAACTTTGTATTGCAATAAAAGAAGACATTTTGAATGGCAAAAATTCATCAGTAGCAGAGTAACATTTTGTGTAGTGAATAATTCTTTTATATACAAGCATGGGCGGAGTTAGAGTATCGGAAGAGGATTCAACTAAATCCCCTTTGTCGAAAAATTACACTATATATATATATATATATACATGTTCAAAATCAATTTCATGTAAATATAGTAGATATTAAACCTCATTGGCTTCTTCATGTTTTGAATTCCCGGATAAAAATCCTTATTCCGCCACTAATGACAAGATTGAATTATGAAGGTCAAAATAAGGGTGTTTTTGAAAATCAAAATGTTAACTACACAACATAGACATAGTGAAATTAAAGAAAATTATTGACTAAAAATAACAAAATCTATTACAACACTAAATTAAACTTTGGTATAAGCTAGGAATTCTTGATCATGTTGAATGAAGTCCATGTATTTTTCCTTGAGATCCATTTGGACACCAATACAATTACCACATTGTGTAGAATACAACCAAAAAACTTGATTATTTCTTGATCCAAAATGCATTAAATTTGGATTCCCCCATCCAAAATTTGCTTCTTGCATATGAAACCTAGTCAAACTTGAACAAGTAAATTCCTCAACATCATCATTAGCTCCCCATTCTTTTCCTTCATAATTTTTGTTATATAAATTAGCCACCATTTCAATTACTTCCTTTGTTGATGAAGTTTCACCACAATAATCAAGAATTTTTTGCATTGTTTCTCTTATTAATATTATGAAATCTTGTAACTCCATATTGGTAGTTCCTTTAGGATCATATGTTATAGGAATGTCAATAATAAAATTCCCAAAAGGATTACTTGCTTCGCGATATTTAAGTTTACCCCGTAAATTCAGGGGAAATGACATTACAGAATGCTTCATTTCCCCTGTTATTGCCTGTGAGGCACGGAGTTGAGCCCTCCATAAAATCGCGGTGACCATTTCAACTCTTGAAGGCTTAAAGCATAATGCTCCTGAGTTTGTTAATTTGTCTCTGAGTTCTGATAGGGAGAACTCATCCATAATTTGGTTTTTGGCCACTAATTTTATTTTCAGAGGTTTTGCCTGGTCGGAAAATGTTATGTCTCTTGGTCCAAAAATGTTAGCCAAATCAAACCTCATGAAATTGATTTTTTCAGCTAGGGTTCCCAACTTACACACTTTGGACCACTCGTAGATGAATGTGAAATTCGTCCACCCATCCATTGCAGGGTGGGAAGTACTAGTAGATAAAGTGATTCCCCCACATTGGAAAATCGTGATTTGAACTAACATAATTGGTGTCACGAACAAATTATTCGCGTTCACATCCTTTATGCCATGTGGCAAAAATTCCATGACGAAATCTAAGTTGTTGTGTGCTTGTTGTAGGAATTCATCGTCCATAAAACGATTGACCTTGGCTTTTATTAACGTAACACCTTGATCTTGACAAATAATTGAACATTTATTTTCATCAAATCTACCAGCAATAGGATAAACATGAGTCAAAATCCTAGAAAGTGATTCTTCAAGTTGTTGTACCATAGTATTAGTTGTAATTTTAGAGTTATTTTTGGGATAAAATAGAACAAAAGGCATATGTGTTTGCTCAGCTAATTGGTCAAAAAAAGATAATTTGTAATTCTGGAGGTGATTTGGTGTTGGTGAGGATGGTTTTATGAGTTTTTTGGACATGATTTTAACTTGAATTTGGTCATTAAAATTAACACAAAGGCTATCCATTTTTTATGTGACAAAATTATTAAAGGGAAGAGACAAAATTTTATAAGTTTGAAGATGTAAGTTTATGGGTCTACAGTGCTTTCTATATATAATATATATTGGGAAAAGGCTTGTGTTTTTGTTAAATCTTTTAGGAAAAAAGACTGAGGAAATGATTTCTTCATGACACTTTTCACCTACCATGTAGATAAAAGATAATGATAACTCCCTCTGCGCCATTTTAATTATGTGCTTACTAAAAAGTATCTCTGTTCAACAATAGTTATTCACTATTAATTTGACATAAATTGTAAATAATAGGGGTAATTTTATTAAAGCACCCTTATTAAAATTTTCAAGAAGTTTTTTAAGAGGTGAACTAGTTAAATTATTTTCTTGTTTATGATTTCTTAATATGCGCGTAAAATGAAAAATGATCAACTAATATGGAATGGAAGGAATAGTTGTAACTCGTTTGATCATGAGAATTTTATTTTTCGCTGGAAAGCGTTTTCATTTTATTTAAAAATCAATGTTTGACCATGTTTTCACCTTTATCTTTAATTATATACTTCATAAATTTAGGAGGAATTAACGTGGTGAAAAAAAAAAGATAACATTAAATTGATATCAAAGAATAAACAAGAACAATTTAGACCCTGTTTTGTATTGCTATTAAAAATTGCTTATTTCTAGAAGCACTTCTTTAAAATGATTTTTTTTTTAAATGCTTTTGAAAAAAATCAATTTGTGTTTGGCTAATTCATTTGAAAAGTGTTTTTGATAAGCAAATTGCATTTGACTAATTTTTTCTAAAAAAGTGTTTTTAAGAGTCAAATTACCAAAAAGGTAAGTATCAATGTACTTTTAATATTAAAAAAAAAATTATAGAGAGAAACCATTTTAAATATCTATTACAAAAATTGTAATTAAAATATACATATTCAAATTTTCAATCAATATTATACATTAATTAATTAATTAAATATTAATATAATATTAACATGATGATTTAAATATAATTAAAAATGTCAAGCAAAATACATTTGAAATCATTTCACAAATTAAATCACTATATACGTAAAATTCACCACAAAAATAAATAAATTCCTTCATATTTTTAATCCTTCAAAATAATTGTTGATACCTTTATTTCTAATTTTGTAAAAAAATAAAACCTAAAATAATTTATAAAAATAAATAAAATAAAAATTTTGTTATATAAAAATAAAAAATAAATTTCTTGAATGAAACTTAACCAAACTTATGAGATATGTTAATTAATAAGGGATATATTGCTAATTAATTAATGATCTCATGTAATTTGTTTATTGGTTTTATTAGCAGTTTAGTACTACATGTTAAAATTGACAATCAATAAGTCGAATCGTTTCAGCGTAAATATTCAACGATCCACCTGATACACAATATTGCATATGTTAGCATTTTGTATTATTAATATCTTATTTGGTATTTTTTTTTGATCTATGTATAACTAATGTTATATACTCTTGGGTATTATATTATGTATAACTAATACAAAACAAATCATGATATATATTAGCAATGTAAGAATTTTTAGTGTATGCGTTAGTTAATGTCAGGGAATTTTTGTAAACAATTTTAAAAAAAAAAATTCGGAGGGAATTTTTGTAAAAAAAATTTAAAAAAATCTATACAATGCATGTCATTTAATACACTAAACCAAACAATGCATACACAATAATTTCAATATTGTTAATGTCTGCATAACTAATACCAATATTACTAAATAATATTAATAATATTAATACTCTCTATTCAACATTATTCTTATATACTTACCAACCAACTCCTTATAATTATAAATTATCTCGAAAAAAAATGAAAATCTTAATTAAAAAAAATTGGTCAAAAAAAATATATATATTGTCCTTCCAAAAATATGTTTGTTATAGACCACAGGAATCGAATATCTACGTAATTATTCTAACACGAAAATCATGTGCAATTCTTAGATTGGATTAATAGCCGGCCAAAACAAAAAAAAAAATGGTCCCACTAACTTTGGTAGTTTAAAAATATTGACATTCAAATTATTTTGTCATAGAACAATTACATAAATCTCCCCTAAAATTTAGTTTCAACTTCTTAGAGATTTGTTGGCGTAATATACCAGCCATAAATATAATAAATTACAGTTAAAATAAAATGACAAAAATGAATAAACAAATTTTTAGGCTGAGGCACGGATATCTCGCTCTCTTTAAGGAGATTCAAGCCCACTGTGGCATAATCTAAACCGATCCAACAATATCACTCTTGACTTGTCCCTTCCAGGATACAACAGCTCAACAACGTCGTATAACTCAAAAAACTCTGGATTATTTGAAGAGTCCAAAGCTCCACAAATTAAAGAACACCTTCCTTCAACATATTATTACTCTCTTTTGTATAGTGAATATGGTTAAAGACTTAGAATATTTTCTTTATCTCAACTCTCTCTTTCACTACTACCCACTACAATCTTTTCACACTTAAACATTTTTTTTTACTTCACTTCACAAAGGAAGAAACACCACTATTTATAGGTGAAGAAGTCTTCCATACAATCAATGGGTAGAATGAGGGGTGGTAATGTGGATAGATAAATATGATAGACGTTACATGAGTTACAAGAAACTAATGGTCATATGAGTTACAAGAAACTAATGACCACGAGAGTTACAAGAACTAATGGTCGTAGAAGTTACAAGAATCAATAGTAATCTTTTACCACAATTTATACCCACTAATATATGCATTTAATATTTTATTTTAATAATAAAATGCATATATAAATAGCAGGTTGAATTCACTAACTACCTTTCCTAATCCATACACATAAATTATACATGATTTTACACATATTATCCATTGATTATACATATACTATATATCTAACAATTATTTTAAGTTTATGCAGTGTAACTATTCAAATTAATTCTAAAAGGGAAAATGGTTCAAAACACACTCCAACTATGATTGAAATTGATGTTACACACTCTAACTTTGCGGGGGTTCTATGACCCTCCTAGACTATTTTTAAATGTATTATTGAAGGTATTATCAGCTTAAGTGAACAAGCAAGTGACCACACATACAGTGAGCGCGTCAGGGTAAACTTAAAGCAAAATGGACCCATCTCTATTTTCCACGTGGGCTAAGCAAAATGGACCCATCTCTATTTTCCACATGGCAGCCCACATCATTTTTATTTTTATTTTTTCATTAAATACCCCTAGTTTAGTAGATTTAGATATCAATTTAATTTATTTTTTGATAAGAAATATATACAAATGTCAATTTTTAATTGGATATTTTTAGTAAGTTAAACTTAATCATTTATTTTATTTTATTTTTTGTAACAACTATGAAATATTATTACCAATACTCATCAACATAACAACAATCATTAATTATTATTATTATAACTTAAATGCCAACATTTTTTTATTTTTTGCTTTCTTCTTTATTGAGAATCCAGCCATGGCAGAGGAGTGGTCCTGACACCAGCAACAGATCAATCGCAAGAATTACTAGCGGTACAATCACCACCATGATACCACATGCCTCCCTCAGCCCAACAACTATTATTACCACCGAAATTGCAAGCTCCACCACCATCAAATTTTGTTGGTGAAAATGCAAATCATCACCTCTACACCATTATTCATCAGAAAATTCTTCCATCACTATCAGGATGACAAAGAAGACCACAAATTTTCAGATCTGTAAGAAAGATAATAAAAGTTCATTACCCAAAAAAAAAATTATTACTCGCTAAAAGGAAGACCCATTTCTTCTTTGAGAAACTATCAACTTTTGATGATTTTGAACAAAAACTACAATAATGGTTAAGATAAGATTAAAAAAAATATTGTGAAGGGACTCAAGAAGAAAAAAAAACTCATCTGAATTGGTATGAATAGAAAAAGAACAAGAAATTTTTTTTGAGAAGAAGACAAGTACAATATTGCTATTTCCAAAATAAAAAAATAAAAAAAATGAATAGAAAAAAGATAAAGAAGAAAGATAAAATAAAAAATAATTTTAAAATATGAAATATACACGTGGCGACGCGTGTATATCACCCCTTTAACACATATGTGGATATGACATATTAAAGGGGTATATAATCTGATTTAAATTAGTTCAGATGTGTTATAGGACCCCCGCAAAGTTAGAGTGTGTAACAGTAATTTCGATCATAGTTGGAGTGTGTTTTGAACCATTTTCCCATTCTTCTTACTTTCTTTCACAATTCATGATATTATATTCACCTCTCTTATTTTATTTTTTCCCTCTCTATATTCCTTCTATTATATCACTTCTAAAGGGGTTGGTGGAAGCCTTGATTTTTTCTCCCTATATAAAGTCTAATGTAAGATAATTATGAGATATATTCAAGTCACTCTATATATGTTCTTCTTTTATTTTTCTAATTTATATTTTGCTTAGCTAATACCATAGCTTAATTTTCAAAAAGAAAACATGGAATTAGTTGAAATCATGTCCAAAAAATTCATAAAATCATATTCACCTACTCCAAATCATCTCCTACTATGTTTGGTGAATATGAGTCAAATTTTGTCTATATAAGAAATTCTCTCCCAACCAAATTAATCCGAAATCAAACTTACGAAAATCAATCCGATCTTATTTGGATTGAATTTGAATTTAAATTTTCTTGAATTGAAAAATTGAAAATAAAATCAAAATTTTCATATTTAGGACGAACTTATTTGGATCTCTCTCTAAAATATTTTAAGCTACTTAATAATTGACATCACTTTAAATATATTTAATAATAACTAAAATTTCTTATTTTATTTTGAGATAATTTTTAGCCACACAATAAAATAAATGAGCATTTTTAAAATGTGTGGTACACTAATAAGCCAACTTGTCGTCTTTTACCCCTAGGCAACGGAGCTGCAAGTTTATCTACAACTAAATTCGGTAACTTTAAAATTCACATTATATGTATAGAAAAAACTATTATTTTCAGAATTTAAAACTCGTAAAATTAAATCCGCTCTACATGTTCCATCGAAAGATGTGATAAGATGGATGAAATCTTTTATTAGTAATCGAATATCCCAAGGTAAAACTTGAGAATGAAGAAATTTCTCCTAGGAATAAACTTAGCCATAATTAAAAAAGAAGTACTACTAAATTCTTCCATGATTTCACACTATAAAAGGGCTTAAAATACCTTTCAACTATGCGAATTGGTACAAAATTATCCTTCATCTACCTATTAGGTCTAAAATACCCCGACGTCAACCTTTCGGCTTTTTTTTGCTCTTATCATTTAGGCCGTTAAAGATAAAGGCAAAAAAGAGCCAAAAGGTTGACATGGGGGCATTTTAGGCCCAATAGGTAGACGAAGAGTAATTTTATAGCTATTCGCATAGTTGAGGAATATCTTAGATCCTTTTCGTTATCTACTATGGTAAATGCTTTTGTGGTCGTCTTTTAATTTTGGTGGGTGTACTTTGGATCAACCCACATGGCTTGTACATATTTTTTCATTTTTAATAAATTATGACCCATGTAGTAGGTGGAACCCTTAATTTTTCCCTATAAAAATTAAGGTTCAAGATATTTATGAGATATATACCTTCTTCATTTTTATTTTTTAGCTAATATACCATGGCATTTCAAAAAGAAAACATGGAAGTTGAAATCATGTCTAAAAAATTCATAAAACCATCTTCACCAACTCCAAAGCATCTACAAAATTACAAATTATCTTTCTTTGATCAAATAGCTGGTGAAGTACATTTACCTCTTGTTTTTTTCTATCCTCCTACCAACAATATTAATTTTGCAACTCATGAAGAACAATTTGAGCAATCCTTATCTAGGATTTTAACTCATGTTTACCCTATGTCTGGCAGGTTTACCGAGGATGCCTCGATATCCTGCCAGGACCAAGGGGTTAAATTTGTAAAAGCAAAGGTGAATACTAAACTGAATGAGTTTCTTGAAAAGGCAAACAAGGATGTCAACCTTGCATTGCTTTGTTGGCCTCAAGATACTTGGAATGTAGATGAATCCACCTTACTCATCATGCCAATTGTCATTGTCCAAATTACTGAATTCGAGTGTGGTGGCTTGGCTCTATCTATGAGCCACGCGCACACTGCAATGGATGGTTACTCAACTTTTAATATTATTAACGAGTGGTCCAAAGTGTGCAAATTTGGTATTCATGATGAGGAGAAGATCGATTTCCTAAGCTTTAATTTGGGGGACATTTTCCCATCAAGAGATTTATCGAAGATTCTCTTGCCTCGTGCTCCTGAGGAAGATCGTGTGGATGCTAAGTTAGTAGCTAAAAGGCTATACATCAACGAAGATTCCATTTCAAGGCTTAGAGAACAAGTTGGAGACTTATGCTTTCAACCCTCAAGAGTTGAAATGATCTTGGCCCTCCTATGGAGGGCTTTAATCCGTGCTTCTGAAAAGAAGCACGGATATCTAAGACGTTCAATAATGAGCATCCCAATAAACTTGCGTACTAGGTTGATTTCTTTACCTCATCAAGTAGAAAAATCTTTTGGGAATCTTATAGTTGAAGCGCCTGCAAAATTCATACCTGAGGAGAACAACATGGAGTTGCATGAATTTGTGAAATTAATTCGCGATATAGTGAATGAAACTATTATTACTTGTGACAAGACTTCACCAGAGGAAGTAGTGTCCGCGGTGGCAAATATATATAATGAGAGTTTCCAAGCACAAGAATGGGGATTGAGTGAAGAAGTTGATGTGTATGCAAGTTCAAGTTTATGTAGATTTCCTATACAAGAAGCTGATTTTGGTTGGGGAAAACCATGTTTGATGCATTTTGGATCAAGACATACTCAGTGTTGTTGGTTATATGATGCAGAATGTGGCAATGGGATTTGTGTGCAACTGGAATTCAAGGAAACTAATGTCAAATTATTTGAATGTGACAATGATATCAACACTTTCTTTGAATTTTAGCTTCTTTATGTTGAATTTCGTTCAAAAAATAAAAGACATTTGAAAGTCGAACAAGTATTATTAGTATTTTTGTTTTATTTGAATGTGATAATGATATCAACAGTTTTTAAGTCTTGAATTATAATTGTTTTATGATTTACTAATTTTTTTATAAAGAACACAAACAAATATCGACCACGACTTGTGCGGCTACGTATAGTAGATAATATAAAAAGGACAAGGCAAAAGAACATGTTCCTCATACTTTCTTTGTTTCAATTTATACGACTGACTAGAAATCATCTTATTAAGAATAAAATGACAAGTTTAAAGTTAAATTATTATTAAATATAAAAATATGTTATTCTTTTTAAAACTAATTAAAAATATAAATTGAAATGGAAGAGTATTTTTTATGAGAAATATAACTAATATTTGTAAGATCTCAATTTATCTTTCATAGCCCTCACGTAATCCACTCATTTAATCCAACTCGATTCATTTTCTTTTCTTTTATCTTCTTCAGACGCAAATTTGCAGGATATTTTATTTAAGACCCATCTTTGAGTAGCTTTTTCAATATTTTTTTTTGGGATAAGGTGTTAGGATTGAGATAATCAGGTGTCATATAGAAGCTAGCAAATTAAAGCAAACCTCGAAAGACCATGAGTAAGAAGACGAACAAGAAATATACCAAAAGATAGAAAGATTTAACGTGTTCCGGTCAATCGACTTACGTCCACAAAGGAGATGGGCAATCCACTATATAAATATGAGAGTACAAAATATAGAGAGTAATAACCCCAATCAATTCACTCGGAATACAAAGAGGCTCACATAAGTGATAACGTATCACTTGTGTCACATAAATTCTCCCTCCTAACCAAAACTCTCAAAGCCCCTATGACTACATTGTGAATGCTGATTAAGGTAGAAGGAACAAGCCTCTATTTATAGAGTCCTAAACCTTTTTTTTACAAGAAAAGGCTTAGCCAAATATGGAGACTTTATTTTTCCTTTTGGAAAAAGGAAAACCTATTTATGGTAAGAAACTCGGGGCAAATACCCAACAAATCTCCCCCTTGGCCTGAATTTCTGACAAAATAAATTTGTTCCACATTCTTCACATAATCTTCAACAGCTTCCATCTCCTCTCCATAATCTCCTCTGCAAAATCTATGTCTCGACACAGAGAACTTCTCTGAAGCGATTTCTCCAATAAAATTTTCATTACTGTCAAATGAGTTGCGGCTAGAACTACACCCGCCAAGATGAACACCTGATTTTTAACCTGACTTAGCCATTGAACCTGGCTTCATCATTTAATCATCGAACCTGAACCATTGAACTTGGTTCTGATACCACTTGTGTGAACACCTGATTTTTTACCAAACCTAAAGTTTTACACCTTTTGATACTAAAATATTTATTTTGAATCTAAATTAAATATTTTGATCTTTATCTTATTTTATTAAGTTTATTTTAAAAGATTTGAAAATAACAAAATAGAATCGCATTTAAAGTTAAGTTTTATTTTCAATTGTCTTATAAAGAAATGAAAAATTATAAAAAAATTATATGTTTTCTTTTAATTTAGATTTAATAGATAAGCTAATGAGTTTAATATATCTATTAGTTGCATTTTATTTTTGGGTTAGCCATTTAATTTTTCTATATTTTATTAGCATAAAAATAATTAATTACTACATTATTTATATTGTTATCTTTCAAAAACAAAATATATATATATATATATATATATAAATAATAATAATAAATAAAAGTCCTAAACTACCTAAAACACTAACCTGCACTACCCATTCCCCACTACCCCACAACACTCACACACGATACAAGCTGCACAAATACATAATACATACTCCTCACTACCGATGAAAAAATACATATTTTTTTTGTTTAGAAATCCGTGTTTTAAATTGTTAAATTAAGTTGAATTAAAAGCAGCAAATTTAAGGTTCTTTATAAAAATAATTTTTGAAAAGTATTTAGTCCATGAGTGTTTAATAATACTAAAGGAAAATAGTTCATTAAAAAAGTTGATCACAATGTTGAGTAACAAAATAATGTCTCAATAAAAGTGTTAAAGATTAATATTGGCATTCAAGTATTAATTGGGATGTGATATAAAGAAAAGCTTCACACTTAAGAAATTATATGTGTAATTGGTTTTTTCTTATGCCGTAGAAATAACCGATAAAAGTAATGAAGTACATTACAATCTAAAAAAAAAAACATTAACAAATTTTAGACACGAAATATAAATAAATAAATAATTTGTGGCAAAGTTGGAAAGCGCTGCTACCAATACACCACATACTAATAAAATAAGACAGTTATTAAGCAATTTAAAAATAAATCAAAGAAGGCGAGACATAAGCATTTTTTATTTAAGCTAATAAATATAATATATTCAAAATTTAATTTAAGCCATATAAAAGTCATTAAAGCGACCGTACTAGAACCACGGGACTCGAGGGGTGCCTGATACTTTCCCCTCGGTCAACAGAATTCCTTACCTAGACTCCTAGTTCACAGACCAATAAAATAAAGAGTCAAATTTCTTTTTGATTAGGGATTTAAATAAGGTGACTTGGAACACCAAGACTCTATTCCAAGTGGCGACTCTAATTTAATAAACGATCCCTTTTCAAAACGTCACTTTAACTGGAAAAACTCTTTCTTTTCAAAACATTCATCGTTTTTAAAAACAGGGGTGTGACAGATGGCGACTCTGCTGGGGACAATCAGAATTCGAGCTTATAAATATTGACTTATGTATGACTTTTTGATTATTTATTTATTTATATTTTTGGATATTATATTTGTTGGTTTAATGTGCTAATTGTCTACTTATTTACTGCTTTAATATTATTTGAACTGCGTATAAATTGCCTTCTCTCGCGCACCCCTCTGAGTCTTCAATAATATCATTATGGGAATTGCGGCTGCACACCCCACTTCAATAATATCAAATTTGGTCTCAACTCACAAATAAACACTCCAACTTCAATAGTACACATATAAACATCTTAACTCGTTTCCACTGCATCAGCCGTTGAACATTCTAAAAATCTTTTATGTTGACAATTCATAGTATTAACATTGCATTGCTAAAGGAATATCAATGCCCTTTTTCAAGATTCAAAGTTTAATGTCTTGAATTATAGTTATTTTATGATTTACTAATTTTTTTGATAAATTCTTTAAATATATCAAAGGTAGAATATTAGTAATAGGGGTAACAATTGGGCGGATTGGGTCAAAATGGGTCAAATAATGGGTTATAGAACGGGTCAAGATCCAATTCAATTTTTACTAAGTGTAATTCTTTTAAAATATTTTAGTACCTAATAAAGTTATTCTTCTTCTTTATTATGGCTATATATAACATATCAAATTTTAAAAAGAAATTAAAAAAATATTTTGATAAAATTTCTAGCAAGTCAATTTGGGTTCCATATCAATTCAATTTTTAATCAACTGAAATGGGTTGAGCTAATAAATGAAAGGATTAATAACTCGGCTAAACTTACACGGGTTGGGCGGATTGGACGGGTTGATCATTTTAAATATTTTTCCACCCCTATCTTGTTGTTAGTTTATATTAGTAGTCGTATATAGTATTGCTCATGCAGTTTCTTATATTTTTTGTTACTATCTATTGCTTCTTGTACCTTAATTATTATATTATATTATTTTATTTTAGTTTCAATTATGCTATTCTCTGCTAATTATGTTATTTTATGTTGTTTTTATACTTTTGTTTCTTCTTTTTGGGACTATTTTTTCTTGAGCCGAGTGTCTCCTAAATGCAATTATCTCTCTACTTCTGAAGTAGGAATAAGGTCTTTGTACACTCTATCTTCGTCACATCTCATTTTATAAACCTACATTGGATATTTTATTACAATAATCAATAGGAGATTTATTAATATTGAAAATATATCTCCCCCCATATATCTTTTTCAACATTAATTTTCAGATGTTCTTATTTTTCAGTATCTTTTTGAAGAAAATTTATGGTATTTTTATTTTTATTTGGTTTAGAAAATTTAAGGTATGCTACTGCCTACTTGAATAATTATTTGGATCCTTTATTACTATACGTAGTACCTTTTTTAGAGGACATATGAATAAATAAAGAAATGTGTTTTTGTTATAAATAATTTATTTGTGGATGTCATGTGATAACAACACCTTGCTACTATAACAATATGTATTTGTGGATGTTATGTGATAACATACCTTACTACTATAACAATATGTATTTGTGGAATCGTTGTTATATAATTAAGGGGAAATGACATTATAGAATGCTTCATTTCCCCGGTTATTGCCTGTGAGGCACGGAGTTGAGCCCTCCATAAAATCGTGGTGACCATTTCAACTCTGGAAGGCTTAAAGCATAATGCTCCTGAGTTTGTTAATTTGTCTCTGAGTTCTGATAGAGAGACCTCATCCATAATTTGGTTTTTGACCACTAATTTTATTTTCAGAGGTTTTGCCTGATCAGAAAATGTTATGTCTCGTGGTCCAAAAATGTTAGCCAAATCAAACCTCATGAAATTGATTTTTTCAGCTGGGATTCCCAACTTACACAATTTGGACCACTCGTAGATGAATGTGAAATTCGTCCATCCATCCATTGCAGGGTGGGAAGTACTAGTAGATAATGCGATTCCCCCACATTGGAAAATCGTGATTTGAACTAACATAATTGGTGTCATGAACAAATTATTCGCGTTCACGTCCTTTATGCCATGTGGCAAAAATTCCATGACGAAATCTAAGTTGTTGTGCTTGTTATAGGAATTCATCGTCCATAAAACGATTGACCTTGGCTTTTATTAACGTAACACCTTGATCTTGACAAATAATTGAACATTTATTTTCATCAAATCTACCAGCAACATGATATACATGAGTTAAAATCCTAGAAAGTGATTCTTCAAGATGTTGTACTATAGTATTAATTGTAATTTTAGAGTTATTTTTGGGATAAAATAGAACAAAAGGCATATGTGTTTGCTCAGCTAATTGGTCAAAAAAAAGATAATTTGTAATTCTGGAGGTGATTTGGTGTTGGTGAGGATGGTTTTATGAGTTTTTTGGACATGACTTTAACTTGAATTTGGTCATTAAAATTAACACAAAGGCTATCCATTTTTTATGTGACAAAATTATTAAAGGGAAGAGACAAAATTTTATAAGTTTGAAGATGTAAGTTTATAGGTCTACAGTACTTTCTATGTATAATATATATTGGGAAAAGGCTTGTGTTTTTGTTAAATCTTTTAGTAAAAAAGATTGAGGAAATGATTTCTTCATGACACTTTTCACCACCATGTGGATAAAAGATAATGATAACTCCCTCTGCGCCATTTTAATTATGTGCTTACTAAAAAGTAGCTCTTATTTTCTCGGTCCAACAATAGTTATTCACTATTAATTTGACATAAGTCGTAAATAATAGGGATAATTTTAATGATCAACTAATATGAAATGAAAGGAGTAGTTGTAACTCGTTTGATCATGAGAATTTTATTTTTCGCTAGAAAGCCTTTTCATTTTATTTAAAAATCAATGTTTGACCATGTTTTACCTTTATCTTTAATTATATACTTCATAAATTTAGGAGGAATTAACGTGGTGAAAAAAAAAGATAACATTAAATTGATATCAAAGAATAAACAAGAACAATTTAGACCGTGTTTTGTATTGCCGTTAAAAATTGCTTATTTCTAGAAGCACTTCTTTAAAATGATTTTTTTTTAAATGCTTTTGAAAAAAATCAATTTTTGTTTGGCTAATTCATTTAAAAGTGTTTTTGATAAGCAAATTGTATTTGACTAATTTTTTCTATAAAAGTGTTTTTAAGAGTCAAATATGATAGACGTTACATGAGTTACAAGAAACTAATGGTCATATGAGTTACAAGAAACTAATGACCACGAGAGTTACAAGAACTAATGGTCGTAGAAGTTACAAGAACCAATAGTCATCTTTTACCACAATTTATACCCACTAATATATGAATTTAATATTTTATTTTAATAATAAAATGCATATATAAATAGCAGGTTGAATTCACTAATTACCTTTCCTAATCCATACACATAAATTATACATGATTTTACACATATTATCCATTGATTATACACATACTATTTGAGGAAATGATTTCTTCATGACACTTTTCACCTACCATATGGTTAAAAGAAAATGATAACTCCCTCCGCGCCATTTTAATTATCGTACTTACTAAGAAGTAGCTGTTATTTTCTTTGTCCAATAATAGTTATTCACTAATGATTTGACATAAGGCGTAAGAAACCGTAAATAATAAGGGTAATTTTATTAAAATTTCCATGAAATTTTTTAAGGGATGAATTAGTAAAAAATATCTTCTTGTTTATGATTTCTTAATATGCGCGTAAAATGAAAAATGATCAACTAATATGAAATGGAAGGAGTAATTGTAACTAGTTTGATCATGAAATTTTCATTTTTCCCTAGATAGCCTTATCATTTTATTTAAATTAAAAATCAATGTTTGACCATGTTTTCACCTTTATCTTTAATTATATTTCAAAATTTTAGGAGGAATTAATGTGGTGAAAAAAATGTAACATTAAATTGACATCAAAGAACGAACAAGAACAATTTAGACCATGTTTGGTATTACCGTTAACAATTACTTATTTCTAAAAGCACTTTTTAAAAAAGTGCTTTTGAAAAAAATTAATTTGTGTTTGGCTAAATTATTTGAAAAGTGTTTTTGATAAACAAATTGTGTTTGACTAATTTTATATAAAAAAAGTGTTTTTTAAGAGTCAAATTACCAAAAAGGGTAAGTGTCAATGTACTTTTAATATTAAGATTATTTTATAGAGAGAGACCATTTTAAATATCTATTACAAAAATTAATTAAAACTTTTATTTTAATTAAATTAAAATGTACATATTCAAATTTTCAATCAATATTATACATAAATAAATAAATTAATCAAATATTAATATAATATTAACATGATGATTTAAATATAATTAAAAATATCAAGAAAAATACAATTAAAATCATTCCACAAATTAAACCACTATATACGAAAAATTCTCAATAAAAATAAATAAATTCCTTCATATTTTTAATCTTACAAAATAATTATTGATACCTTTATTTCTAATTTTGTAAAAAAATAAAACGCAAAATAATAATAAACATAAAATAAAAAAATTATTATATAAAAATAAAAAATAAATTTCTTGAATGAAACTTAAACAAACTTATGAGATATGCTAATTAATAAGGAATATATTGCTAATTAATTAACGATCTCATGTATTTTATTTATTGGTTTTATTAGCGATTTAGTACTACATGTTAAAATTGACAATCAATAAGTCGAATCGTTAAGTGTAAATATTCGACGATCCACCTGATACACAATAATGCATATATTAGCATTTTGTATTATTAATATTTTATTTGGTATATTTTTTTTATCTATGTTTAACTAATGTTATACACTCTTTGGTATTATATTGTGTATAACTAATACAAGACAAAATCATGATATATATTAGCAATGTAAGAGTTTTTAGTGTATGCATTAGTTAATGTCATGGAATTTTTGTAAACAGTTATTTGAAAAAAATTGTGGAGGGAATTTTTGTAAACAATTTTTAAAAAAATTTATACAATGCATGTCATTTTTAATACACCAAACAAAACAATGCATACAAAATAATTTCAATATAGTTAATATCTACATAACTAACACCAATATTATTAAACAATATTAATGATATTAATACTATCTATTCAACATTATTCTTATACACTTACTGAACAACCCCTTATAATTATAAATTATCTCCAATAAAAAAGAAAATCTTAATTAAAGAAAATTGGTAAATAAAAAATCTATCATGTTCTTCCAAAAATATGTTTGTTATAGACCACAGAATCGAAATATCCACGGAATTATTCTAACACGAAAATCATGTGCAATTCTTAGATTGGATTAATAGCTAATTAAAAAAAAAATGGTCCCACTAACTTTGGCAGTTTAAAAATATTGACATTCAAATTATTTTCTCTGCATTACTTGAGCCAAATGTTATTTGAAAATATTTTTTCTATCTCTATGAGATTGCGATTATGTACGCTTTATCCTCTTCAGATTTTACTTTGTAAAATTTCACTGGATATATTGGTTTTCATTTTTACTTATCTGCTATATTATAAATACATTTTTTTACTTGTACTTGTCACTTTTAACATAAATATTTTTAAATAAAATATATTTTATTTTATCTGATCTCGAATTACAAGTATAGATATGATTATTCTAAAGGGAAAAGGGGATAATATATCTCTCAATTTTGCAAGTTAGAATAGATATATCATTTTTTTTAAAAGTAGTGCATATATACCCTGTCGTTTAACAAATAACGCATATTTACTCCTTCCGTTAACAAATTTATATTTATTAAATTAAAATTTTAATTCTAAAAATGTCACGAGATTTTTTAAAAATAAAATATTTATTAAATTCATTTATCTTTATTTAATTTGAATGAATAACTTATATATTCACTTAACTAAAATAAAATATTTAATCAAGTTATTTATAGTTATTTATTGATATTTTTATTTAATATCAATAAAAATACGTTATTCTTTTTAAAACTAATTAAAATATATATATATATATAAATTGAAAGGGAAGAGTATTTTTTATGAGAAATATTACTAATATTTGTAAGATCTCAATTGAAAGATTAATATTGGCATTCAAGTATTAATTGGGATGTGATATAAAGAAAAGCTTCACACTTAAGAAATTATATGTGTAATTGGCTTTTTCTTATGCCTTAGAAATAACCGACAAAAGTAATGAAGAACATTAAAATCTAAAAAAAAAAACATTAACAAATTTTAGACACGAAATATAAATAAATAAATAATTTGTGGCAAAGTTGGAAAGCGCTGCTACCAATACACCACATACTAATAAAATAAGACAGTTATTAAGCAGTTTAAAAATAAATCAAAGAAGGCGAGACATAAGCATTGTTTATTTAAGCTAATAAATATAATATATTCAAAATTTAATTTAAGCCATATAAAAGTCATTAAAGCGACCGTACTAGAACCACGGGACTCGAGGGGTGCCTGATACTTTCCCCTCGGTCAACAGAATTCCTTACCTAGACTCCTAGTTCACAGACCAATAAAATAAAGAGTCAAATTTCTTTTTGATTAGGGATTTAAATAAGGTGACTTGGAACACCAAGACTCTATTCCAAGTGGCGACTCTAATTTAATAAACGATCCCTTTTCAAAACGTCACTTTAACTGGAAAAACTCTTTCTTTTCTAAACATTCATCGTTTTTAAAAACAGAGGTGTGACAACTTGTTAGATTTGACGTGGTTCGGTCAATCGACCTACGTCCACAAAGAAGATGCGCAATTCACTATATAAATATGAGAGTACAAAATATAGAGAGAAATAACCTCAACCAATTCACTCGGAATACAAAGAGGTTCACACAAGTGATAATGTATCACTTGTGTCCCATAAATTCTCCCTCCTAACCAAAACTCTCAAAACCCCTAGAATTACATTGTGAATGTTGATCAAGTTAGAAGGAACGAGTCTCTATTTATAGAGTCTTAAACCTTTTCCTCAAGAAAAGGACTAGTCAAATATGGAGATTTTATGTTTTCCTTTTAGGAAAAGGAAAACCTATTTATAGTAAGAAACACGGGGTAAATACCCAACATAAGGCACAAGTACCCCCCTAGACTATGACTAAAATTTCAGAAACACACCTTAACTAAATTAAGGTCCTATTACCCCCCCCCCCCCCCCGAACTCATTTTTTTTGTGATCCACGTAGTTAAAGCGTGTGGGAGATGTTTAGATGTCATGTAAGTCAAAAAGGTGTGTAAAATAACAAAAAAAATGAGTTTGAGAAGTGAATAGGACCTTAGTTAAGTTAAGGTATGTCTCTGGAATTTCGGTCATAGTCTAGAGGGTACTTGTGTCTTATCCCATTTTATTAAAATAAACTTTTCTTCACAAAACTTTCATTATATTTTCATGTTCAAATAAAATTTTAAATTTAAAATATTATTTTTTCACTTAACTTCAAAATACTTTTTTTTCACCTCTCAACATCATCTCCGTAACTTTAACTCTTCCAACTTCACTTGGGTAGACTATGAAAACATTAGTACAATAATACAACTCAGCTGGCCCTATATTTAAAAGAGACTTGACAATGTTAAACACATGAATTAAATAACGTGTGTGGTTTTTGTTTACTTTCAAAAGCCATATTCGCGGTGATGGAGAACAAAGATTGTGGTGGAGTGGTAAGTACTCCATCGTTAATTCGAGATTTTGGGTTCGAACCCTCTTAAATACGAAGTTATCTTTGTTAGGGAGCGTTTATAGACTAATGTGAAATATTTTTACCTAAATCTAGATTTAATCGAGATCTAAGGAAAAACACATGCATTGAGGTCTCAAGAAAAAAAAAGTGTGGTGCCAATTGAGTACCTCCGCACCTATGATCCATTGAGGGCTCCGTTAATTCTTGTCACCTCAAGACAGCTACTTTAATTTGGTAAACAAGAAATTCACGTGTTATTGGATTGTTATGTCTGACGGAGTCAAGTTTCTTTTAAATAAAAAAATCAATGAAGTTGTACTATTGTACTAACGTTTTCAGAGATGATACACTTCAACAGGTTAAATCAATATTTTTTTAGGATGAAATATTAGTAGTAGGTGACAATTGGACGGCTGGGTCAAATTTGAGCGGGTTATAATGGGTTTTGATCTGTTTATTGTCTTGACCAAATATAAGCCAAATTTACTTGGGTCAAATAATGGGTTATAAAATGGGTCAAGATTCAGCTTTTTACTAAGTTTAATTCTTTTAAAATATTTTAGTACCTAATAAAATTATTATTTTTCTTTACTATTGCTATATATAAAACATATCAAGTTTTTTAAAAAAACTTAAAAAATATTTTGACAAATTTCTCGTGAGTCTATTTGTGTACCATATCAAATCATTTTTTAATGGATGAAATGGATTGAGCTAATAAATTGAAAGGTTAATAACCTAACCAAACTTATACGGATTGGCGGGTTGGATGGGCTGAGTTTGAATATTTTTCCACCCCTATCTTGTTGTTAGTTTATATTAATAGTCGTATATAGTATTGCTCCGGTAGTTTCTTTTCCTTTTTTGTTATTATCTATTATTTTTTGTACCTTGATTATTATATTATTTTATTGTAGTTTTCATTATGCTATCATCTGCTATTTATATTATTATTTGTTGTTTTTGTACTTTCGTTTCTTCTTTTTGGGACTATTTTTTCTTGAGTGGAGTGTCATTTTATAAACCTACATTGGGTATGTTATTACAATAATCAATAGGAGATTTATTATTGAAAATATATCTCCCCCATATATCTTTTTCAACATTAATTTTGATATGTTCATATTTTTCAGTATCTTTTTGAAGAAAATTTGAGTTATGCTACTGCCTACTTGAACAATTATTTGGATCCATTATTACTATCCGTAGTACCTTTTTTTGAGGACAAATGAATAAATAAAGAAATGTGTTTTGGCTTTTTTGTCCAAACAGAGCAATAATAAAATAATAATAGCATTTAGTACAAGACATTCAGAGCGATTAATTTTTTATATGCCAAAATTACCCTCGACGGACAAGCAATCATGTCCACCACCACCTACTTGTGTAGACTTGTATTGTATGGTAGGTAGGATTGTAAATATAATATAATTAAAAAACATATATGCATGGTAGGTAGGATTTAAAGGAATTAAGTTATATAAAGTGATATTATAAATTTATTTTTATAAAAATTAATATTGTTTTAGCTGATTGTAATAGGATAACTTTTTGATCGTAATACAAATTTGGTATTATATTATACATAAATAGATACTCAAATTTGCTCTCAACTCACCAATAAACACTCCAATTTTTATAGTACACATATAAACATCTCAACTCGTCTCCACTACGTCAGTCGTTGAACACTCTAGCTTACGAAATGATCATTGATCTAGACACCTTCAAAATTTTTGTCATATCAGTGTCGAGTGTTCACTAAACACAATGAAAATGAAATTGGAGAGTTTAGTTGCCAGTTATAACCAATTAATTGATGTTTTTAAATATACACTCTCAAAATTAGAATATTTACTTATTAACTGAAATCAAATTTAAGTGATTATTTATCGTGTGATATATACAATTTATAGAAATGTTTGTCATAGAAATTCACATGTATTTACCTTATCTATAGCCTGATCACGGTAATATTGTTAACACTATAGATACGTAACACAAGTGAAATAATAAACATTTTGGATGTTATTAATTTCTATGTAAGTTGCTGGACAGCTCAATCTTCACTAGCTCAATATATCTTTTGTTATACTTACGGTTCAAATATATCATTTTCATTATACTTTCGATTTAAAAATAACTTTTTCATTATATTTTGACATAAATTTATCCTTAATTTTGATAAAGGAATATGTGTCAAGCATAAAATTCAAATTCCAATTTTAAATATCTGATTTTTTTTTTAGAAGCCCACCCATTTAATTCAACTTGAGATTCATTTTCTTTTCCTTTATCTTCTTCTTTCAAGACGCAAATCTGAGACTTGAGTTTGTCGGATATTTTATTTAAGACCCATGTCTCAGTAGCTTTTCAAGTTTTTTTTTATTTTTTAAAAAATAAATTAATTCTTTCATAACGTAGGATTTCTCATCGTGAATTTGAATTTAATCAACATTTAAGGTAGATATTGAATACTAGATGAAAAAACAAAAAAAGAAAAACGTGCGTTGAGGTCCCAAGAAAACAAGTGTGGTGTCAATTGAGGACCTTCTCAATTAATTCCTGTCAACCTAAATGAACTGTTGAATACATAGTTAAGAAAAGGAAGTTAAAATTTATTTGCGGTAAGAGATGATGAAAACAAAATTAAGTAAATATAAATAATATACTAATTTCTCTGCTAAATTAAATTAAACTTATATACGACAATTTAGGCAGGTCATGTCAAATTTGAACGGGTCATAATGGGTCAAGATAATAAACAGGTGAAGACCCAATTCAATTCAAATTTGCTTGGGCAAAACGGGTCAAATAATATGTTATAGAACGGGTCAAGATCCAACCCAACTCAATTTTTACTAATTCTTTTAAAATATTTGAGTACCTAATAAAGTTATTATTTTTCTTTATTATGGCTATATATAACATATCAAATTTAAAAAAGAAATAAAAAAATATTTTGACAAAATTTCTCGTGAGTCATTTTGGGTTCCATATATTAACCCAATTTTTAATGGATTGAAATGAGTTGAGCAGATAAATGAACGGGTTAATAACCCAGCCAAACTTACATGGGTTGGGTGGGTTGGACGGGTTGAGTTTGAATACTTTTCCACCCCTATCTTCTTGTTAGTTTATATTAGTAGTCATATGTAGTATTGCTCCCGTAGTTTCTTGTCCTTTTTTGTTACTATCTATTGTTTCTTGTACCTTGATTATTATATTATTTTATTGTAGTTTCTATTCTGCTAATTATGTTATTATCTGTTGTTTTTATACTTTTGTTTCTTTTTTGGGACTGTTTTTTCTTGAGCTGAGTGTCTATCAGATACAACCTCTCTACTCTGAGGTAGGAATAGAATCTGTGTACACTCTATCTTTGCCAGATTCCATTTTATAAACCTATATTGGATTTGTTATTGTAGTAATCAATAGGAGATTTATTATTGAAAATATATCTTCCCCCATATATCTTTTTCAACATAATTTTCAGATATTCTTATTCTTCAGTATCTTTTTGAAGAAAATTTAATAAAGATATGCTTACTTGAACAAATATTTGGATCTATTACTTTATTATTACTACTAATATAACTTCTTGTGATGAATGAGACAACATCTTTTATTTCCACATTGTGGTAGTGTTGAATTGGTGATAAAATATTAAATTGGACATATTAATTAAATTGAGGATAAATTTTAATGTGAAAATATATTTATGTAGACACAATGTAGAATAGGGAAATAGGATTTAGTGGTTTAAGGATAAAATACCTTTTTCGAAAAATACTTTTATTTGAGTTGAGGGTCTATTGAAAATAGATTCTCTATCTTACAAGATAGTCGTAAATTTTGCATACACGCTATCTTTCTTACATGAGATTATACTAGAGGTGACAATTGAGCGGATTGGGTCAAACTTGAAAGGGTCATAATGGGTTAAGACAACAATCGGGTCGAGACCCAACCCAACCCAAAACGGGTTGGGTCAAAATGGGTTAGGACTAGGTAATGGGTTACATTACGGGTCAAGACCCAATCCGACCCAATTTTTACTAAACTTAATTGTTTTATTTGTTCTTTTAAACTATTTTAGTATCTAATAAAATGAATTTTTTTTTCTTTACTATGGTCATATATAACATGCCGAATAAAAAAAAAAGTTTTTTAAAAATATTTTAACAAGATTTTTCATGAGTCAATTCGGTTACACATCAACCCAATTTTTAATGGGTTGGGTTCAAATGGGTTGAGCTAATGAATGGGCGGGTCAATAAACCGTCCAATCTTAAACGGGTTGAACGGATTGGGTTTGATTTTGCTACTCCTAGATTATAGTGAATATATTATTAATGTACTTTTCAAAATAAACTGATTTTATATAAAATTTACGAAACTAGCTATTAGGAAACCTGGACATTATAAGTAGGTGTGCATCTTCCCCTAATGTTTCCAAGTGAATACTTAGAAACACTTTTAATACAATACACCAAATTTTATAGAAAAATGTTTTCTCAACACTCACATTTCGTCGTCTCTAAACAAACCTCCGCCGTAAACTTTCCGGCCACCATGTCTCCACCATCTACCGCCGTTGTCTACGACCAACACGGCCCTCCCAACACCGTCACAAGGTCCGTTCTAGATTTCACAATGTCCCCCTACCACCGCCCCTAATTTGTACTATATGTACAAATGTTAACAAGGGCGGAGCTAGGGCATGTACGTACGAGCTTTTCGTTAAAAAATTATATTATATATATACTTAAATTTTTTATGTATATATCGTATGTTTATTTTATTTTTTTATATTTTGAATCACGTTAGTAAAAATCGTAATTCGGACAGGGTTACAAAGATTCCAGCGGTGGAGATGAATGTGAACGAGGTGTGCGTGAGAATGCTTGCAGCTCCCATCAACCCTGCCGATATCAACAGAATAGAAGGTTCCGTTAATAAATTATAATATATAGTATTTTGAACACACTTAAAACTACAGGAGACCTGTAGTGTAGTGGCAAGAGTATGGTGAAAACTTACACGGCGCTTAAGTTCAGATCCCATGAAATTTTTGGCTACATCATTGTGATTGTTACAGTCCTATTGAATAGGATTATCTGATACCTATTGCTAGTAAAATATGTCAGGTATTATTCCGGACATCACAATTACAAATTCCAAATTTTTTTGGTGGGGGAGGGGGGGGGGGTGTGGAGGGGAATTTGAAGAATACAACATAAAAAGTAAAAAGTGAGTTAAAAAGCATATTATGATAGAGCCCTTAATTTTACTATAATTACTTAACAGGAGTGTATCCAGTACTGCCACCTGTACCTGCAATTGGGGGATGGGAAGGTGTTGGAGAAATACACTCTGTGGGCTCTGCTGTTAAGGCTCTTTCCCCTGGAGATTTGGTTATTCATGCAGCTTATCTTTCAGGTAATTATTTAAATTATAGCTATGTTTGATAATTACGCGTTAAATTATCACGAAGTAGGATTTAAGTTACAAGTTTGGCTAATATTTTCAATAACTTTAGTTCAAATCTTGTAAATGATTATTTACACAAGAATTAAATTCAGAATATGAGATCCTATACCAAGAACATCGGCATCTCATGTCG
Source organism: Solanum appendiculatum (assembly GCA_018342035.1). Classification (NCBI taxonomy): domain Eukaryota; kingdom Viridiplantae; phylum Streptophyta; class Magnoliopsida; order Solanales; family Solanaceae; genus Solanum; species Solanum appendiculatum. The sequence goes on along the minus strand of JAGDQO010000622.1, from coordinate 1,147,358 downwards.
ATCTTCTGTTCGGTCAATTGGACAGTTTAGTTTACTATTCAACGTCTCCCAACCCTTAGTTGTACAGGTACAACGTCTCAAGTATGAAAATATACTGCAATCACAAAATAAATAAGGACAATTTTATTCATCATGATTGTGAGTATAAATCTGTTGATACTCTTAATTTTTTCTCTCTTAAGATTTCTCTGTGATTCGAGGGCTGTTAGTGGCGTATTTCTTGAACTAAGGATGATTTGAGTTGATATCTTTATAAGAATATCCCAAAAGTTTATGAGATATTTTGAATGTCTTTTCAAGAGAATATATTACCTTTTATATAAGTATGGACTAGGATTTAAGGTTGAGTAGTCTTCACGAACCTAACTGGAATTGAACACCTCTTATAGAGTCTCATATAATTTCGATATCTATATATGTATTTTTAACGGTAACACTCTTTGTAAATGTTCCTAAAGTCTATAGTGACATTAGATTCAATGATAATTAATTAATGTCAGTAAGAGCTTTAACACTCTTTGTTAATATGTATATTTATTGACAGTATTAAAAGTTATTTTTATTATATTGAGAACTCTGAAAATTCAAATTTTGAATTCCTCTTTTATATATGTTCCAGGGACATGGCAAACCTATGTTGTAGAAGATCAAAGTTTATGGTACAAAATAGACAAAAACACTCCAATTGAATATGCTGCCACTATTTCTGTTAATCCTTTGAGTGCCTTGAGAATGCTTGAGGACTTTGTGGCTTTAAAACCAGGTTTATTATTTAAATTTCCAAATTAAAAACATTTTTAATTACTTTAATTTGATTTAAAAATTAATTAGTGTTTTCGATTAAACAGGGGACACAATTGTTCAAAATGGAGCTACAAGCGTAGTAGGGCAATGTGTTATTCAACTAGCTCGAATTCGCGGAATTCATAGCATTAATATCATAAGAGATAAACCCGAATCTGAAGAAATTAAAGAAAAATTAATCAAACTTGGCGCTGATAAAGTGTTTACTGAAAGTGAACTCGAAGTAAAAAATGTCACAAGTCTCCTGGTATGAATTTAACTTATATATACAAACTGTATAATTATTTTTTAAATTATCAACCAGTGTATTTTTTTAATATGTTGTAACGATGACGTTTTGTAGGGTGATACACCTAAACCTAGTTTGGGTTTGAATTGTATTGGTGGAAATGCAGCCAATATGGTGGTAAAATTCTTAAAGTGAGATACTTTTTTATTTTTTTAAATTTTGTTTCTTCAAAGTTAAAGTTTTTACCTTTCTTTTTTTGGGTTAAATATTGAAAATATACAATATTTTTGTTACTTTTTAAGGCAAGGTGGCACTATGGTTACATATGGAGGGATGTCAAAGAAGCCAATTACTATATCTACTGCATATTTCATATTCAAGGTTAGTTTTCAAATGGTCAATTATGAAATTTAAACACTAAGTAATTCTTTGGATCATATAATGAACTGTCATTGAGGATATGTCGAAAATAATATTTCTACCTTATAAGACAGGAATAAATTTGTGTACACTTTATTTTTTTCAATCGACCATTTGTAGGGTCACTGAATATGTTGTTATATATTGAATTATTTTTGTTGTTTTTTTTAAGGATATTTCATTGAAAGGATACTTGTTGCAAGAAAAGAATTTAGATGAAGCACAATATAGGTATTCAATTGATCATCTATTGGCCCTTGCTCGTGCTGGAATATTGAAATATGAGTACAATTTCTAACTCTTTATTTTAAATTTTGTATATTATTTAATTAAAAAAAGAAGAAGTTATTTTGAATTTAAAATGAACTGTGTAGAAATATTGATTTTGTTTTTATATTAATTTGTTACAGGATGGAGATTGTACCCTTTAAAGATTTTCATACAGCTCTTGAAAGGGCAATGGGGAAACAAGGCAGTCGAAGGAAACAAATTCTAAAGTTTTAAAGTGAACCAGCTTTTTGATTAATGTTAGGCTATATTTCACGATGAACAGAATTGTAATGTTCCTTTTTTTGTGAATTTGCTTTTAATGGTGAAATGATCATTTTATCTTTTCCTTTAGTGTTTTCATGCTTAGTTTGTGTTTCGGGAATGGTTGGTATGGTCCCTGATGCGATCGGGTGTGTTTTTGGTGATTTGACTCCTCTTGAGTTGATAATTCTTGATAGAGTTGACTTTGGTCAACATTTTTAGTTCTGAGCGTCGGATGAAAATTTCGTCAGCTTCATTGCGTCCGGAACGTTGAGTTGGAGATAGCAGAGTGGTTGATAAGGTTTTCGAGGCCTTAGGTTGAGTTTTGGGCGTTTGATTGAGGAGTTGAGTTCTAAGTCTTAAGAGTGGTCCGGGAGGGTAATTCCATAATTTGACCTCTTTTTGAAAATCCGACGATCTCATTCAGTCTGGAATGTCAATTTAGGTGCCACCAATGCCGGAATGAGACTTTTTTGCGTGCAGATGGAAGCGTTTCTTAGTTTATTTCTTAAGTCTGTTTAGTTGCTTATACTCAATTAGTCTAACCTACTGAGTATTTGTGGATTGTACTCACCCTTACTTCTGTTATCTCTTTGATGCAGATCTTAGTCAAGGTGATATTCGTAGAGGTTGATTGGATCCAGCGGAATTTTCTCTTTTGTGTGGTGAAATTTCGAATCGCTGTTACTCTCCATCTATCATTTAAAGTCTTTAACTTTCTTTTCGAAGACTTGAGACGTATTTCAGATTTTAGAAGTATATTAGATGTTCTTTATACTTATACTACCAGGTGTTGGGATATTCCTTATTGTTTCTCTATCGTTTGTGGCCTGACTTTCCTTTGGGAGTCTCGTATGTGTTTTCGTTTCGACTTACACACTATTTTGAAAATTTTGAAATATGTACCATCATGACCTCGATTTTTGAATCGTGACAAGAATAAAGGTGACTATTAATCGAAATGAAAGATGTTGGAATGTACGGTTTCAAAGTTATCAAGTGTGATTATCACTACAAGAAAATTCAAGGATTGACATATATTAAGTAAAAAATAATTGTAACAATAAGAACAATGTTTTTCCACTGAGCTATATTTTTCAAGTTGAATAATCATATCATTTGTGATTTCTTGTTTTAATAATAACAAGAAGACGAAAATGAAGAAAACATCCCAAAAATTGAATTATTATATCACGTGTGATTTCTTGTTTAATTAATAACAAGAAGACGAAAATGAAGAAAATATCACAATACAACCTTGTCAATTTCACTAAAAGATCGTTTTACTGTTTAGCTATAAAAAAAAAGCTATAACCTATTAAAGTGTGTGATCGTTTTGTATAAACGCTTAATTTAATTTATTATATTATTCTTTAGGATGACTAATTTGGAGAGTGATCATCCACACGGATGATTCGAGATATATCTTGCGCCTATTGCATCGGGGCTTGGCTATTACACGGGGGAGGGGGTAGATTACTTAGTGCTTACCCAAAGAACAGAAGTTGTGACAAAGATTATAATTGTTGCGGATTATTCTAAAATTCTAAAAAGAAAAGAAGTTAATATATTATTTATATTTATTTAATTATGTTTTCTTCATGCTTTATTTAAAATAAAGTATAATTTTTTTTTTACTTAATTATGTATTCTAACACTTTATTTGGTAGGTTTTGAAAATGTTAGTACATACAATAATACAACAACTCAACAAACCTTTTATTTAAAAGGAACTTGACAATGTTAGATATAAGAATCCAATAATATGTGGCTTCTTTTGAGGTGATAGGATTTATTGACACCTCAATTGCCCATATGTGACTAATAATTTAATAGAGGCGGATTGTAAGGACCCGCCATGTTATCATGCCACATAAGCATCACGTAAGTGTCACATAACACAAAGTTGCCCATGTGAATGACTTCCATATAGGAAAAACTTGTTCTTGTGGATGATTCTAGAGAAATAAGGAGATTTCCTATGGAAGTTCGTAGAGTTTTTAGGATTTGCATGGAAGGTCCTTAGAATTTTCTAGCATTGTAGAAGATTCTAGAGAGAGGATTATTTTGTAAATATCTAGGGACTTATGTAACAATTATTATTTACACTTTAGCTCAAAACTTAGTAGTATAAATAAATGGGCATCCATTTGTAAAATCATCAAGCAAAAATCAACAAAGTTCTCTACAATACAATCTTTCCAAGCAATCCTCTTGTGTTCTTTCTTCTATTCTCTTAGCGGTTCCTAGAGTCTTAGGCTGACTTGGCATAGCAAGATCATGAGCAAGTGATGCAAGAACATGAACAAGTTGTCAAGTGTCGCACCTGTGCTTAGTAAAAAACTAAGGAAGTCATAACGTGGTATTATAGCGAGGTTAAACCTAAGGGAATGGCCAACGACGGGAAAATCAATGTTGCTAACACTCAAGCCAATGTCACCTAGGATGCTGCCGGCAAGAAAGGAGATGGCAAAAAGAGGAATGCCGCCAACAAGAACCAGGAGGTGCCACTCGAGGTTGAGTCAAATGAAGGGCTTACATCCCAAGAACCTTCTACCACTGAGGCAAGCGAGGATGGTGTGAAGGTCATGCCTGAGGACGTCTCACTCGGTAGAGAGTGGGTCACGAAGGTTAATGCGGGGATGGACGTTATCGAGGTATTTGGCAAACGCTTGAGGAAAGTAGAAGGCACTCTAGGCGTTCTTGAGGGGCATACTCCTGAAGAGATCGAAAGCATCCGAAGTGACTTGGATGGGCGTACGCAAACTGAGATAGAGATGAGACAGACCATCGCTACCTTAGAGTGGAGACTTATGGAGGCGTTGAGCACTATCGATGCCACGAAGGTAAAGATAGAGGCACTCGAAGAGCAGGTCAACATTGGCGTGACTGAGATCGCCAGAAATATTGTCGTAACGAGGGAGGCTAAGATCGAGGCTTCCAAGCGACAAGTGTTAAAAGGAGTTCGTGATGCACAAGAAGTAGAGAACTTTCTTTGGCATTTGGAGAACTATTTCCAACATGAAAATGTAAGAGATGATGATGCCAAGATCAACACCGCAGTATTGTACTTGTCAGATACTGTCATGCTATGGTGGAGACGTAAATCAGCTTATGCTAAGAGAGATTTGTGCAATATTAGCACATGAGATCAGTTCAAGCGGCAGTTCTTTCCAAATAATGCCGTGTATGGGCAAGAAGAAAACTTAGGGAATTAAAGCACATAAGGAGCATTCGGGACTGCGTCAAAGAGTTCATGACCCTTACACTTCAAATCCCCAATCTTACTAATGATGACTTGTTGTTCCACTTTATAGAGGGATTGCAGAATTGGGCTAAGCAAGAATTGCAACGCCAATGAGTCACTGATATAGATCAAGCGATAGTGGAAGCCGAGTCTTTGATGGATTTCAGGAATGAGAAGTATGACAAAGACAGAGGAAGTAAGTTAGAAGATAACATTTCTAAGGGTGGAGAAGACTATGGTAAAAGCAAGGAAGTACATCAACAACACCACAAGACTCGAGATACCCACAAGTTTGAAAATAAGAAGTCAATTGGTCGTTAGAGTTATATGAAAAAGAAAGCACAGTCTGAGAGAAAAGGTTGCTACATATACAGGGGGCCACATAGCTTCAAGGATTGTCCCGACTTGAGGAGTTTTAGTACTATGGTGCGTGAACAGAAGGAGCAAGTGCAAGAAGATAGTTCGGTCATAGCTCAACTAGGAGTGATCGGACTATGTGGGGCCATCAGTAAGTCAGCTAGCCAAGTTAACCACAATAGAAATCAGTATATGGATCTCATCATAAACAATAAGCCCGCTCGTGCATTGGTTGACACTAGAGTAACTCATAATTTTATGATCGAGGCTGCAACGAAGAGACTAAATTTGAAGCATGCTTCAACTAACTCTCACGTCAAAATCGCGAATGCTGATCCTCAAAATGCTCATGATATTACCAATGGTGTTGGTATCAAATTGGGCAACTGGAAAAGTATGACAAACTTTACCATTACAAAGATGGATATCTTTGACATTATTCTAGGGCAAGAGTTCTTCACATAGTGTCATTCCTTGATCGACCCCAACCTCCATTGTCTCTGGGTCATGGAACGAGAAGGGGCTTGCATGGTACCTACAGTAACTATACCACACAAGTAGAATCAAGCACAACTTTCAGCTATACAACTTGTGAAGGAGCTCAAGAAGGAGGGGTCAATGTTCTTGGAAACCACTACAAGTTTTGAGGGAGACCAAGACAAAAAGCCATTGTCGTGTTACACGACTATTGGAAAGGGAAATCATTGAAAGAATCGTCGAAAGAAGCTACACGAGAACGATATGAGAACTTATGGCTATTCAAAAATAAGATTCGAGAGTTTATGCAGAAGTAATGTTCCGTGGTTGTCTTAACATCAGGTGGGGGAGAGTGTAATGACCCGCCAAGTTATCATGTCACATAAGTGCCACATGACACAAAGTTGCCCATGTGGATGACTTCGATAGGAAGACTTGTTCCTGTGGATGATTCTAGAGAAATAAGAGGATTTTATATGGAAGTTCGTAGAGTTTTTAGGATTTGCATAGAAGGTCCTTAGAATTTTCTAGCATTGTAGAAGATTCTAGAGAGAGGACTATTTTGTAAATATCTAGGGGCATCCATTTGTAAAATCAACAAGCAAAAATCAACAAAGTTCTCTACAATACAATCTTTCCAAGCAATCCTCTTATATTCTTTCTTCCATTCTCTTAGCAATTCCTAGAGTCTTAGGCTGGCTTGGCATAGCAAGATCGTGAGCAAGTAGTGCAAGAATGTGAGCAAGTTGTCAAATGCCGCAAGTGTGCTTAAGTAAAGACTAAGAACGTGACACGGAGCCACATATAATTGAGGCATGCCGACTGACACTTTTTTGTCAGAAAATTATATTGTTTAGCTAGAATAATTTGTTTTTATGTATATATATTGCCTACTGACATTCCTTGACTTCTAAACGATTTTACTTCTTTATATTTTGACACACCTTAATCAATATTCTGACTCCGCCAACACTCGTTGAGAACATGCTAGTTTATGTATGTATCGAAACATCAACTCAAAGAAAAATAAGTATATTTATTAATTAGGAAATTTGTCCGCGTTTCATGTGATCATTAAAATAAATTATTGATGACAAAATACTTAATATTTTAAAATTTTCAGTCCATATAAAAGAATAAACTTCATGTATAATAATAGATGAAAGAAATTCATTTCATATTAATTAAATCACAAGTACAATTATTATTTCCTTGTCCTCTCTATTTTCAAAGTTATCAATTATGATTATGACCGAAAGAAGATCCAAGGATTGGCATATATTAAGTAATAAAATAATTGTAACAATAAGAAAAAAAAAATTCCACTGAGCTTGGGGATATATTTTTCAAGTTGTTTGCTCTGCTTGGTTGATTCAATCCGACATTTTATTTCTTTTTTCATCATTTGATTTTTTGTATTTAAAAATTAATCTTGTAAAATAAATACAGTGCGATAATAAGCAATTTATGATCAATAAAAAGTATCACCAAATTTTGTATCCATCACTTTTGAATCCTTACCTTACACAGTTTCATTTGGTTATAAAAGAATGACTTTGAATAATCCTATCTTCTTCTTTTCATTTTTTTTTCACCATAGGACCATAGAGTTCTACGATTTTTCTTAATCTTGCCAAATGCCAAAGTCAATCTTTCTCTAGTTTATTATCCATGTTAATAAGTACTAGTATATTTGTTAATATAAATATTTAAAATTTGATATTAGATATTATATTAATTATTATTGCTAATAAGGAAAATACTTAAATAACTCATTTATATAATATGTTAAAAGTTAAGAATTCCTCCAACAAGCACACAACAACTTGCATCTCGCCATGGAATTTTGCCATTTTGGTCACGGAGCATTAAGGATGTGAACGCGATACTAAGGGTGTTAATGGTTCGGTTTGAATCGGTTATTGGTTAGAATCAAAATCAAATCAATTTAGTCAATTTAAATTTTTTTAAAATCAAACCAAATCAAATGAAAAAAATAACCACCGATTTGGTTATTGTCAGTTTGATTCGATTTGGTTCAATTTTTTGATTTTTTTGGTTTGAAAGTAATAAATTTGTTGAAAACATACGTATTTAGTACACGAACAATTCATAGGCCAGATACTATGGATTCAATTAAGCAATCCTAGATTTATTATTACACGAACAAAGTGATTCAATGAAGAAAAAATGTGACTATCTGATTTGAGATAGAATAGGTAAAGACTAAAGTAATGATTTTTTATGGACTTAGACTTAAGATTTTAAAAGTTGGACTAAAATTTATGTGTTGAGTTTGAGAAATAGTAAAGTTAAAGATTTAAGTTACTCAAAATTTAACAAAATATTGATATTTTAGTTATGAATAATATATAAATAATTATAAAATTAATATATATAATTTCTTGGTTTGACTTGGTTATTTTTTCGATTTTTTTAGTAAAATCAAAATCAAACCAAATAGCATTGATATTCCAAATTTAAAATCAAACCTAACAAAACCAAACTAAACCAAACCAAATATCAATTTTTTAATCGATTTGGTACGAATTACAATTCAATTTGATTTTTTAATCATAACTATGAATAGCCCTACGCGACACCAATTGTGTTTGTACAAATCACGTTATATACAAGCACTGTCCATCCTGCAATGGACAGGTGTACTGATTTTACCTTCATTTATGAGTGGTCCAAAGTGTGTGAGTTGGGAATTTTGTATTTTTCACATGTGATTTCTTGTTTTAATAATAACAAGAAGACGAAGAAAAATCACAAAAATTACAAGTTTTGTCGTTTTCACTAAAAGATGTTTTAATGCTTAGCTGTAAAAGAAAACCACAATACTATGATCGGTTGGTTTAGAGGGTGGTCATCCATACAGATGATTCGGGATCGATCCTCCCTCAATGTTTTCTGAATCGAGCCAGTCGCATAGAATCTGCCTAGTGCGGTTTATATCTCTTGTGTGGTTTGTAGACTATTACACAGTAGGAGTTTATCCTGTGTTCACCACTGAGTGATTACCGGAAGGACAGAGGATGTGATGGAGATTATACCTGTCGTGGGTTATTATGGAGTTCTAAAAAGAAAAGAAATTAATTATATATTATTTATATTTACTTAATTGTGTTTTTATCATGCTTTATCTAAAACAAAGTGTAATTATTTTTTTTAACTTAATTATGTTTCAATACTTTATTTGGGTAGACTTTTGAAAATGTTAGTACAATAATACAATTACTCAACTGGACCCCCCTTTATTTGAAAGGAACTTGACAACTGTATTAGATTTGAGAATCCAATGAAAGATGCATTGAGGTGATAGGCTAATAATTGAGACCTCAATGGGCCATATGTGAGAACTAGTGGTAGGTAGAGCCACACATAAGGGATATCCATCGATACTCCGTCGTAGAAAATTTCATTATTTATTAGTTAGAATAAAAAAATATTTTTGTATATATATATATATATTATATTGACACTTTTTGATTTCTACATTATTTTTTATATTTTGATACACCTTAGTCGATATTTTGATTCCGACACTGATGAGGACATGCTAATTTATGTATGTATCGAAACATCAACTCAAAGAAAAATAAGTATACTCCTAAATTATTATACAAAGAAAGCTGTAAATAGCAACAAATAAAAATTTTCTTTTTTTTTCAAGTAGGACACCTTAAGCTGAACTGGATCTTCAAAAAGATAATGAAAAAAAAACATGTGTAAAATAATGGTGATAATGACATATTGAAAAAGATATATTTTCAATTATGTATTTAACACGTTATTTGAAAACGTTAGTGCAATAATACAACTCAACTAACATATTATTTATATACAAGAATCAAATAACATGTGAGTTGAATTTGTTGTGTACTTGCATAAAAGCTGTCTTGAGGTGATGGGAATAAATTGGGACCTCAAAATTTATAAAGCTGTCTTTCAAAATTATAAAAGAATAAATAAAATAATTAAAATTTAGTAAGAATTGGACGGGTTGGGCTATGACCTGCATTTTAGTTCATTTCAGCGTAAGTAGCTTTTGAACAGGTCAATAACATGTCCATTTATTAACTCAATCCAATTTGGCCTGCTCAATCCACCCATTTGATACCTCTGGTCTTTAATATTGTTATTAGTTTAAGTTATATATATTATTAATATAAAAATATATTATCTGTTATAACAAGTAAAGATGATTTGATAATATTCGCCTATGAAATATTGTTATATTTTTTGTGTTTTAATTGGAATACAAAGATTAATGTTTCTATTTAGCTATTTATACTTTTATTTGAAATCAAACTTAATAAATATTATAAAGATAATTTTATTTGTGAATTTGATTAACAAGTAGTAACACTAACACCATAAAATATTGACTAGTCGATATTTATGATAATATTTTTAAATTATAATTTGATTTAAAAAATTATAAAAAATATACTTTTAAAAAAAATGAGTTGGCCCGGCAAAACCCGTAGCCCACGTACTTGTAGGTTAGACTAATCGTTTTCTAGCCTACAAAAAAAATTGGCTAGCCTGGCCTGACCCGTCAAATTTCAAAGCATGTATGGATTAGCCCGAATGGGGTGGGCGTGGGCTAGCCCATATTGACAGCCCTACCATTTATTAACTCAATCAAATTTGGTCCGCTCAATCTGCTCATTTGACACCTCTAATCTTTAATATTGTTACTAATTTAAGTTATATATATTATTAATATAAAAATATATTATTTATTATAACAAGTAAAGATGATTTGATAATATTCCCCAACAAATTAAGCATCAAATATTTTCTGATATTTCTTTTATCAAAAAATAATACTCTCCAACAAATTACACATCAAATTCCTGATGTTTGTTTTATCATGAAAAAAAATATTACTCTTCAAAAAATTATACATCAAAATTTTCTGACATTTATTGGGTAAAAGTACTATTCTCCAACAAATTACAGTATTACACATCAATATTTTTGGAACAAAAATAATACTCTTTAATTTTTTTTCTCTCTTTTAAATTTTAGTTTTTAATTCAAAACTGTAAAAAACTTAAGATCCCACTCTAATTCATTCAAAATCTATTACTGTCTTTTAATTTTTTTAAAAAATAAAACAAAACTTAAATGTTTCGATTTTTTTATTAATTAGAACTATAGTTAAATAAAAATATCGTTGACTCCTTATATTTTCATGATGTCTGTTTAATTAAGAAATTTTTTTTAATACTCTCCAACAAATTACACATTAATATATCTTGATGTTTGTTTATCGAGACATAACACTCTCTAACAAATTACACTTCAATATTTCCTTATGTTTCTTTTATCATAAAAAAAAAAATAATACCCTCCAATAAATTACACACTTATATTTTCAGATGTTTCTTCTATCGAAAAAAAATAACACTCTCCAACAACCAACATTTTCTGATGTTTATTTTATCACGAAAAAGTATTTTACTCTACACACCAATATTTCTTGTATCAAGAAAAAAATAATACTCTCCTACAAAATTACCCACTAATATTTCTTGATGTCTTTTTTATCATGAAAAAAATTACTCAGCAATATTTCCTTATGTTGAGTTTATCTGAAAAAAATAATATTCTCCAACAAATTAAGTTGTAAGAAGATAGTAGATGCAACTTTATTATATTACCAAATCCAACATGAACACCAACAACAAAAGTAAAAAAAGAAAGGATAACTTGTGAAACCATTCCACCATCACAACAACAACAACAACAAAAGTAATTAAAAAAAAAAAAGAACAATTGCCAAACCCCAGGGAATTAAAGGCTAAAACTCAAAGAAATCCTTGATATCAGTGTCACATTCAAATAGATGCATATCAACTTCCTTCAAATCCACTTGCACACAAATCCCATTGCCACATTCTGCATCATACAACCAAAAACACTGAGCATGTCTTGACCCAAAATGCATCAAACATGGTTTTCCCCAACCAAAATCAGCTTCTTGTATAGGAAATCTACACAAACTTGAACCTGTGTACTTATCAACTTCATCACTCACTCCCCATTCTGGTGTTAGAAAACCTTCATTATATATATTTGCCACGACGGACACTATGTCCTCCGGTGAAGACTTGTCACAAGCATTAGTAGTTTCCTTCACCGTGTCACGAATTAATGTCACGAATTCGTGCAACTCCATCTTGTTCTCCCCAGGTATGAATTTTACAGGCGCTTCAATTTCAAGATTCCCAAAAGATTTTTCTACTTGAGGTAAAGAAATCAACCTAGTGCGCATGTTTATTGGGATGCTCAATAGAGAACGTCTTAGATGTCCGTGCTTCTTTTCTGAAGCACGGATTAAGGCCCTCCATAGGAGGGCTATGATCATTTCAACTCTTGAGGGCTTAAAACATAAGTCTCCGACTTCTTCTCTGAGTCTTGAAATGGAATCTCCATTGATGTATAGCCTTTTGGCTACTAATTTAGACTCCACACGATCTTCCTCAAGAACACGAGGCAAGAGAAGCTTCGACAAATCTCTTGTTGGGAAAATGTCCCCCATACCTAAGCTCATGAAATCGATCATCTCCGAAGGAATCTCCAGTCTACACACTTTGGACCACTCGTTCACAAAAGTAAAAGTTGAGTAACCATCCATTGCAATGTGCGCGTGGCTTATAGATAGAGCCAAGCCACCACACTCAAATTTAGTGATTTGGACAATGACAATTGGCGTGATGTGTAAGTTGGACTCATCTACATTCCAAGAATCTTGAGGCCAACAAAGCAATGCAAGGTTGACATCCTTATGTGTTTTCTCAAGAAATTCATTCAGTTTACTATTCACCTTTGCTTTTACAAATTTAACCCCTTGGTCCTGGCAGGATATCGAGTCATCCTCGGTAAATCTGCCAGATAGAGGGTAAACATGAGTTAAAACTCTAGATAAGGATTGTTCAAGTTGTTCTTCATGAGCTGAAAAATTAATGTTGTTGGTAGGAGGATAAAAAAGAACAACAGGCAGATGTGTCTCATCAGACATTTGATCAAAGAAAGATAATTTGTAATTTTGGAGATGATTTGGAGTTGGTGAAGATGGTTTTATGAATTTGGTGGATATGATTTCAACTTCCATGTTTTCTTTTTGAAATGCCATGAGTAAAAAGATGTGGTGAAATAGCAAAAGAGAGATTTAGCAAACAAGTAAAGACGAGAATATAATGGCACTTTACTCTTCCCCTTTATATATATATAAAAAAAATATGAGTTTTTGGTTTATCGATTTTTAATCTTTAACGGTTTGGTCTAATGTCAATTGACCGTAACTTTTCTTATATTTTTTATTTATGATATTTTACTTAGTCATTTGCCAACTGAACCCTTAAATTCAATTAAATTGAGCTTTTTAAACCCTTCTGATCATTGACTGAACTTATGTGACATTTATTTTGTTGACTCAGTTACCGCGTGTGGTGTCACACTTTTAAAGCAAGTGGAAGCTGAATTTACTAATTATTAAATAACAAAAAGAGAAGAAAAAAACAAAAGTTCCCAACCCATCCCTTTTTTCCAATACATCTATGCCCTATTACTGTTGAACTTCCATCAATAATCAGGTGTTTTGGTGAATTTTGACTGTTGTCAACAAAAAATTCAGAAGTTGAAAGAGAATTGATCATCAATGATGATCGTTTCTGGTAGTGGTTTTGTTTTTGTGGCTATGGATCTTCCATGGTGATCTTGTGGTGGTTTTGGGTGATAGATGATGAAGATTGTTTTTATTTAAGAAAAAGAAATCGGTAATAGATAAAACAGCTGAGAGTTGTTTGTTTTCTCATGATCTCAACCATTTTCCTGCGGATCTGATGATCTGTTGAGATTTACTTTTGACTGTGTGTTCCTCTTCTTCGAGGAAGACCCCAAAGTAGCTCTCCATCTATTTTGCAGATTTGTTCAATTTCTGTCCAATTTCTTGTAAAAGAGGGCTACACATTTTTTCTTCCTCTTCTTTTGTAGTCGTTTTCTTTTGCGTGAAAAATATGATGAAGAAAAAAATAAGGAATGGAGATGGTGATCGTGGGTTGGGGCCCGGGGAAATGAAGAAAAAGTTAGAAAAACATCAATTTTATTTTATTTTCTTAAAATAAAAAATTTATTATTTTTTTCTTTTATTTAACATTTTGGTTAATAATTAATATTATGACATGGCATTAATAAATGTGACATGGATATGACATGTCATTTATGTAAGGGAGAGTGAGCTACACACATAATGAAGGGGGTTTTAAAATCTCATTTTAATTAAATTTAAGAGTTCAGTTGGCAAAACATTAAGTAGAAGGGTTCAGAATACAATCTCATACAAGTATAAGGGTTTATCAGACCATTTTGCCTTAAGAATATAACGAAAATGACGTTTTGATTACGTGTGTGTATTGGTCGGTTTGATTTGATTTTCTGTATTATCGGTTCAATTTAGCAGTTTTTGATTGTTAAATACGCTAAATCAATAACCAATTTAATAAGATTTTTTTTTATTGATTTGCGATTTATCGGTTTTTTATATTTAACAGTTCGGTTTCGATTTAACCAACAAGAAAATACTCATAAAATAAATATATGACTTTTCTAATAATTTGGCGCGACTAGACAATAATATAACTTTACATAATGCTCATTAAATAGAAACAATATTAACTAACATGAAAAGAACTATACAAGTGTGCAATACAAATAAAAGAACTAGGACAATTAATAATGTGAATGGAAGGCTAAAGGGAAAATAAAGGTAGTAACCAATAAGACACTGATATTAATATTTAAAATCTATATGGAGGTAAAAGAGTAAATTACTACAGTCTTAATGAGTTATCAGTTTATCCAATAATCTAATATTAAAAACCAAAACCGGACTGCTTAATTATATTATATTTAATTTGATTTGATTTTAATAATTTTAAATCTGATTAAATTGATTTGATTTTGATTTTAACTTTGACCGGACCCAAACCGACTCGTAAACACCACTATCCTCACATATGGCCCATTGAAGTCCCAAATAATTACCATCACCTCAAGACGACTTTTTTGAATGTAAACAACAAACCCACATGAACATACCCAAAGAGTTTTACTATTCATCTTCTTCTCTAGTGAATAGCTTGCCGGATCTCCGATGAGCCAGCCACCTCCTCTCAAACCCGACAGAACAGCCCCTTTAATTTCCTTTACGGGTTTTCGAGACTTTCCCATTTTAAAAGACGAAAATTTTATTTTAAGTTCATATACATTATATTTTACAAGTTAAAAATTTGCCGATGAAGAAGTTTCCATCGATTTCAAAGCTTCCAACGTTCATAAGACGAGTTTTATTTTTGAGTTATTTATTTTATCTATTTTGATTCAGATTGATTTATTACTAACACTTTTAGTAAGTGTATTTACAAGTACTCAGAGAGGAAGATATTTGAAAGACATTTGAATAATATATTTTTTTATTCATTATTTGTATATTATTAACGTTAGGAAAATATTATGCCGTTTCTCATATTATTGCTTTATTTTATTCTTTATGTATATTTCATATTTATTGTACTTGTACATTATTTTTATCTCCTCCTCAATTTGTAAAAATGAACTCTGTCGGAACCCACAGTTGTGGATTCTGAAGGGTGTTAATACCTTCCATTCAGGATCACTTGAACCTTTATCTAAAAAAATTTAGTTTCGTAGACTACTTTTTATTAATTAATTAATTGATTTCCTAGTTTTTCCTAAAATTAGGTGGCAACTCCTAAAATCTTTTGTTAATTAAATAATTGATTTCCTAGTTTTTTTCTAAAATTAGGTGGCAACTCCTAAAATCTTTTCTGAAAATTCTTTTAAATTTTATTAAAATTAATTTTATATATATATATATATATATATATATACACACGTGTGTGTGGGGGGGGGGTAGGATTTAAAGGAATTAAGTTATATAAAGTAATATTATAAATTTATTCTAATAAAAATTAAGAGAAAATGGTCAAATACCCCTTTAACCTATAACTGAATTCTCAACTACACACTTATATTTTACGGGAGTCCTATTACCCCCTTGGACTATTTTAAAGCGGTATAACTGCACCCTTAAGTGCTGACTTGGCACAGAGAATGTGCTCATTCTCTTGAAGGCATGTGAAAGTTGAAAAAACTGATAAAAAGATATTTTAAAAATATTTTGATTTTTTAAAAAATATAATTTTCTTACTTTTGTCTTTTATTTAATTTTCTCTATTTTTTTTGTTTCTTTTTTCTTTTCTTTTTCCCCTCTCTCTCATCACTCAAAAAAATCACCCTAACCTGTATATTTCCTTCATCACCATTGTTGAACCACCACTACCATAGCAGCCCATCTCTTCACCCACCTTTTAATACTTTCTCGTAATTTGTGTCACTATACTCACAATTCTTAACACGGCAATTACCATCGAATCACCAAATAAGCATTAAAATTATTACTCATATAGTGAATAAAATTAAATCATCATTAATCTCTTTACTCTAATAAAATTCATCAACCTTCAGATCTTATCTCTAATCTCTATTATTGTTCGATGAAGAATTCAAACTACTCTCAATAAGAACTTCGAACTTGAGTAGCAATCACCAGTCGATTATGCTCAACTCTGATAACCCAGATGATTTTCTCAAGTTTAAAAGGTGTAAATCCTTCACTATTTAAAGAAGGAATCAAAAAGGGAGTAGTCGTACTCAAGTCCAAGACGATTAGCGAGAACTTCGAACTTGAAATCGGTGCCAAGATTGCAGAATTTGGATGGGAGACGTAAAGGGTGTGGTCTAAATGGTTGATAAAATTGTTGTGGTTGTGCTGGTGCTGTTGATAAATATTGTTGATTTCTTTTACCCAAAAAAGAGATGATAAGTGTTGATATGGATTTTGAATTGAGATCTGATTTGTGGGTTATGGAAGGTGAAGGTAGGGGTGGGTGGCTTGGGAGAAATTGGGTGGAGGGAGATAAAGGTTTAGGGGAGTTTACAGTGAAAAGAATTTAAAACTTGTCTCAACACTATGGAGAAGTGAAGAGTAAAGATGATGTTTGCAATGAAGAAGAACAACATTTACTCTTTTTTTTTGATATATATGATATTTGACAGCTGTAGCGCATGTGCACACCACATGTGAAGCATGTGGTTCTCTAGTTTTAGGGTGGTATATATTTCACTTTAAAATAGTCCAAGGAGGTAATAGGACTCTCGTGAAATATAAGTGTGTAGTTGAGAATTCGACTATAGGTTAAGGGAGCATTTGACCATTTTCTCAAAAATTAATATTGTTTTAGCTTATTGTAATAGGATAACTTTCTGATCATATTACAAATTTGGTATTATATATACATAAATAGATACACAAATTCGATTGTAAGTGACAAATAAATACTCCAACTTTAATAGTACACATCTAGACATCTCAACTTATCTCTATTGAGTCAGTCGTTGAACACTTTAACTTACAAAATTATCATCCATCTAGATACCTTCAAAGTTTATTAGTCATATTAGTGTCGAGTGTCCACTAGACACAGTGAAATTGAAGTTGGAGAGTTTAGTTGTGTAACACCTCAGACTTCGATCAATTTTCAGTTTTGGGTCAACTTCAAATGACCATATCTTCTAGAACATAAAGAGTTAAGTGGCCCATGAGTATCAAATCAAAGGCCTTTGAGTTTTCTTTCCAACGCAGACAAGTTTGCTAAAGTTCAAACTTGGAGTGAGAAGTTATGTCCATTTGAGTAAAGCCTCTCTAGTTAAGGCTTTTCATCCATTTAAGGAAATGGTATTTTGGTATTTTCCTTACCCCTATAGGCCAACCCATGTTTTTCTCACCCAATTTAGGGGTCTAATCAGACGCTAAATTATTTTTCATATTCCTAAACACTTAGAATTTTAGGGCGAAGTTTCAAGAAGAGAAAAAAAGGGTTTTCAAGCGTTCATTCAAGGGTTGAGGAGTTTCGCCAAGAACAATCGTTCTTCCTAGGTATGGGAGGCTTCCCATAGTGAAGGACTTGTTCATCCTCACGCCAAACATGTAATTCTTTCGTTAATTCACCCATATAATCGTTTATGTAAATATTCTTGAAGGGTTCTTGAGTTTTAAGCTTCATTCTTTATCAATGGAGGTTTTGAGTTCTTGAGGTAAGGATTTTGCGAATGAGTGGTGGTTCTTGATAGAATTTGAGTGGGATTTTAATAATTTCGTGTTAGGTTTGTGAATCAAAGAGAGTTTGGAAGAAACCAATCGATTCTAGATGAGTTAGGACCCGGAATTGAGCAAGAAAATTTGTCAAAATTCTGGACAAGGGTGTGGCGTGGTGCCAGATCAGCTGGCCTTCAGTAGTTTTGGCACTGGTGCCCCAAGCTTTCTTCAGTAGTTTGGGGCTTGACGCCCCACACTAACAGTACGCCAGGGGTCTCCAGGACCCATTTCTTCTCTGTTCATTCGGGCGTGTTCCTTTAAGTTGTGGCTATGTTTTCTCAATCTATATTATCTCCTATAGGCTCCATTTATCATTGAAAACTTATGCATTATCCTACTCATATGTCTTAATGCATTTTCAAAACTAAAGTGAGTTTAAGAGAAGAGTCAAGAGCTATTATTGAGAAAGTAAAGAGAAGTTTAAGAATCTTTTTAGAACAAATGCTTTGTCTTTAAAATTAATTCTGATAAAGAGTAAAAGATGAGTTTCGAGAAAAGTATAGGGAGCTAAGTAATTCTCTAAGATAACAGTTTTAAATTGAGAAAAGAGAAACTTTGCTTTCTAATTTAGTTATGAGTACTAAGATACTCCAGAGCAGTTACCTCTTTTAAAGGATAATTTAAGCAATTACATCAAATCAGAGAAACAGTAATGTTTTTATACATTTGAGCAGCAATATATATACCATTTGGAGTAGTATTGGGCACCGATATGGGGGAGAGTTTAGACAACTCACAACCCCTATAAACCATGTCTTGCCAACATGGGTTTAGGATCATACTTTTTAGATGAATCCTTATAGCTAAGTGGATCCACTTAGTTGAGAGGTTCTGTATCCCGGCACGATATATGACAGTTCTGACAGCGTGGACAAGACGTTGTATCATCACTTAGCTCACAGTGATGATTGTCGGTTAGAGAATCTCCCAATAAAGTTAAAGTATATTTTCACATAACACTTCTTATGTTGAGTTCAGAGACGAGTAAGTATTTTGTAAAGATAAACGATTTCATTCCTTTAATTCTTTACATTCAGTTGAGTTCATGCTATATCTATTGCAGTCATCTAGTTCAGCTATTTAGTTCACTTTAGCCATATTGCATACTCGTAGATTTCACGTACTGATGTCATTCGACATGCATCTTTTTATGATGTAGATACAAGTGTTCAGGATCATCAATAGGCATTTCGTTGAGATCACTTTGCACTTCAGATAGCTTTGGTGAGCCTCCTTGCTTCCGGAGGATTTCATATATGTTTTTCATATTCAGTTTTAGTAGCATTTGAGGTGTCATGGGTCTTGTCCCGACATCTATCTTAATCAGTTAGAGCCTTCATAGACAAACATAGTTAGATGTTATTATTGTTTCTCAGGATGTTTATTTAGCTTATGACTTATGCTAAATATTTCAAGACAGTGATTTAAGATTTTTTTCTAAATATCTAAATGCGCATCTATTTAAGCTTCCACATATCTTCTAGAGTCAGGTGATGTCATAGTAAGCCAGGCCAAGGGTTCGCTTGGGGATCATAAATGGTTCCCGAGTGTCGGCCACGTCCAGGGTGTAGACTCGAGGAGTGACAAGTTGCCAATTAAGATCAATTTATTGATATATTTAACTATGCACTCCCAAAATTAAAATATTTACTTGTCAACTGAAATTGAAAAAGTTATTAGATAGCTCAATCTTCACTAAAGACTAAAATTATATAAAAATTGGGTGGGATAACTATTTTTGGACCAATATTCAAAACTCGGAAAAGGATTAAATAATGTAATATACTTTTTAACTATCATAAATAGTTTAAATATATCTTTTGTTATATTAGTGGTCCAAATATAACATTTTCGTTATATTTTCGATTTAAATATACCCTTTCACTATATTTTTATACAAATTTATCCTTAATTTTGACGAAGGAATACGTGTCAAGCATTAAATTCAAATTCCAATTTTAAATATCCTATTTTTTTAGAAACCCACTCATTTAATCCAACTCGATTTGTTTTCTTTTCTTTTATCTTCTTCTTTCAAGACGCAAATCTGAGACTTGAGTTTGCTTAATTTACCTATTTTATTTAAGACCCATCTTTGAGTAGCTTTTTCAATTTTTTTTCTTTTTAAAAAAATTCCTTCACAAAACTTTAATTATATTTCCATGTTCAAATACAATTTCATATTTAAAATATTATTTTTTCACTTAACTTCAAATACTTTTTTTTTCATCTCTCAGCTAAATCATCTCCATAACTTTAACTTTTTCCTTAATATTTTTTTTAAAAAAAATTAGGTAAGTGAAGGAAAATGGTAAATGAGGGAGTGAATTACAAGGTGGAATATCAATCCCTCGATGACAAAGTAAAAGTTCATATGATTAACCAAATGAGCTACACTATGATTCTCCAATCTCCCCTTAATTACAAGCTAAGATGAACATTTTATATACGATAAAAAAGAAATAAAGTACAAAAAATAACAAATAGTAATAAAAATAATGGATAGTAACAAAATGAAAATTACAACAAAATAATACAATAATGGAGGTATAAGAAATAACAAATAGTAACAAAAGAGAATAAGAAATAACAAGAGAAATACTCTGTACTACTACTAATATAAACGGACATAAAAACACATCATTGCTATTATCTACGTATATTCTATCATAAGAAATAATGTTATAACTGTTGAAGCGTGTGATCATCTCGTCTAGAGAAATTAGTATATTATTTATATTCAATTACTTATGTTTTCATCATGTTTAATCTAAATATAAATAATATACTAATTCTTCTATCAAATTAAATTAAACTTTTACACGAGATGATCACACACTTCAACAGGTTATAGTATTATTTTCTTCAGGTAGAATATTATAATTAGGTAACAATGAATTGTTTGTTTTTATATTAATAGGTTGCAATACTCCGCAATGGATAGTGCAAAAATCACATGTGATTTCTTGTTTAATATAACAAGAAGACGAAGAGAAAATTGTTGGGTTCGAAAGTGATTATGACGTCATGCGGAAGCTTACAATTGCATATCATAGAGAGATGATAAGTCAGATAACAAAAACTTACGCTAAAAACATAATATTATTATATGGTTTGATCAATTGGCCTACATATTAAAAACTAATAAAAAAATTAAAATTATAGAGAGAAAAATCTCCCCATAAACAAAACTCTCTAAACGACTACATTGTAGATGCTATTGTGTTCTTGATATGGGAAGATGAGTATTCTATTTATAGGATTCCATACTTTTCCTCTGAGGAAAGAATAAACCAAATATGGAAGAGAAATATATTATCCTTTAAAGAAAAGTTCAAACATTTATGGTAAGAAAATCAGAGCAAAACCATAACAAATCTCCCCTTTCGGTTGGATTTTCTTGACAAAACTTTATCCACCTTCTTCACATGCATGATAATCTTCGTTTTTCACATAGTCTTCATCACTGCTGCTTGCCATGGTTAAAAACAAGGTTTAAAATATATGGGTTAAAAATAGTTTTAAAATATTTTATTTTATTTTTAAAAATTACAGCAACAGGAATGTTGAAATATTGTTTAAATTTCTTCTCCACATGTAGATGGACAAAAATCTTCTTCATCATCAAATTTGTTGCAAATTGATTTGAAACACTTGAACCTGTCTTCAAGACAACTTTGTTCCATTAAATCTTTGAACCATGTGCTCTGATACTACTTGTTGGGTTCGAAAGTGATTATAACGTTATGCGGAAGCTTACAATTGCATATCATAGAGAGATGATAAATCAGATAACAAACTTATACTAAAAACATAATATTATTGGATGGTTTGACCAATTGACCTACACATTAAAAACTAATAAAAAAAATTAAAATTATAGAGAGAAAAATCTATAATTTTTTTTTTTGAAAACAAATTAGTTCAGTAATTCTTTTTCCTCCTACAAATCAATTAGAACAATAATAAATAAATAAAAATGTATGGAAAATTGTCAAAAAAATCACAAAAAAAATAAATAGAATTCTAGCCCTTAGAGACATGTCACATCAGCAAGTCTAACATTCTCCTTTATATATATATATATTAGTATAGATTCCACACTTTGTTTGGGTCGACTTTGAAAATGTTAGTACAATAATACAATTACTCACCTGACCCTTTATTTGAAAGGAACTTTGACAACTTTTTTAGATATAATAATCCAATAATATGTGGGTTCTTTTGTCTAATTTAAAAAAGATGTATTGAGGTGGTAGGGATTAATTATGTGAGGACCAGTGGTAGATAGAGCCCAGGGTGGACCTACAATGGGTCAAGTGGGTTCATGTTGAACCCACTTGGTTGAAAAATAACACCGTATATATATATATATATATATATGTATTTTATCAGTTTTTAAAAATTTATAGGTATATATTAAATTTTAACTCCATTAGCACTGTGTAATGCTTAGCCTAGTGGTGAAGAAGGTTCAATTTTCCCAGCCAACCTAAGTTCGAATCTTGCTTGCTACATATACACTTTTATATCTTGAACCCACTTCGTGAAAATCCTGGATTCGAAATCCGCCACCGGTGGAGTATGAGGAGAATAAGATATACAGAGATATTACTCCTATTTTATAAGGTGAAGATCTTATTTTCTATATATTATCGACTCAAAAAAGAGGTTATACTCCACCAAATAGGGTAAAGTTTGTTTTAGGCCACATATTTGAATCTATATTTTATTTGTTTTGAATCTTGTATAAGTATTTCAAGCATAGTGAAAATCATCTACGTGCATTCTTTAATATTGCTTTAAAATTAATCTCCTACATCCTTCAATAATTTGACATTTTTATCCCCTTATCTCAAACGAGTCAAAATTAGGAGTGTGTAAAAATCGAACCAGCTAATAAATCAAATTGAAAAAAATGTCATTGGTTTATTGTTTTTATTTTAAAAAAAATTTACTCCTCCCCTAGGAGCTTCCACCTTTTTGCTCTATTGGTGACTCGAAGTGAGGAGTGTGTTGCTTCCAATTGCACACGCAAATATGCCTAAGATCAGAGTGCTTAACATTCAAGCAACTCCTCTTGTCTAGTTTATTGTTATTGAGTTAACATGTTTTTAACGATTTTATAAAAAAAAAATATCGAATTATCGATTCGATTTTGATTTTTTAATATTGAGTTATTGGGTAAACCGATACACATTAAGAATGTAGTAATTCACTCATTTACCTTTACATAAATATTAAATATTAATATCAGTATCTTACTGGTTACTACCTTTAATTCACATTATTGTCCTAGTTCTTTTATTTGTATTGCACTTGTTTAGTTCTTTTCATGGTAGTTAATACTGTTTCTATTTTAATTATGAGCATTATGTAAAGTTACATCATTGTTCTGTCTCGCCAAATTATTGGAAAAGCCATATATTTATTTTATGAGCATTTTCTTGTTATTTAAACCGAACCGTCAAAGATTAAAAATCGATAAACCAAAAATCCATATTTTTTTGTATAACTTACATAAATCTCATAGTATAAGGAGTAAATTACATCATATCCCTACTCTTTTTCTAATTATAATAATCCCTTAAAATTTTTACCTTCCGGATACATAAGTCACCATCTGGATACATTAATTCTAATACAAGAATCATTCTATTGCAAGAATCCTTCTGTTGTGCTAAAAAAATGAACAAAATATTTTCTGTTGCGCTTTAAAAGGAAAAGAAACGTAAAATTAAATATCAAATCCACAAATTGCGCAATCACATTTTTGTCAAATCAGTCTCTTCCAAATCATAACAGATTCAAACAATTCAAAGTTTAAATTTCTTCTCCCAAATCATAAAAAATCTTTCAAATTTGATTCAAAATTGTTATGGGTTTGAAGAAGTTCTTGTGCTTCTCTGAGGGCTCTCATCCTCAAACAATTCAAAGTTTAAATTTCTTCTCCTAAATCGTAAAAAATCCTTTCAAATTTGATTCAAAATTGTTAGGGGTTTGAAGAAGTTCTTGTGCTTCTCTGAGGGATCTCATCCTCTCCCTTCGCGCAGTTGCCGCCGCTTATATGACGTTTTCCTTCTCCGTCGATATAAACGGGTCATTGCCGCTGACTCTATGTAGTTTTCCTCTATCATCGACATATGCGGAAAAATAAGAAGAACACAACATTGATGGAGCAACTGGTTGGATTTATATGTATTAGTTTTTTGTAAATTTTAAGTATAAATAGTGTGGTAGAACACAATATTCATGTATCATGCACATAAAATTGTTTATTCAATATTACTATTTATGTATCCGCTGTCGCCGCCTCTATGACATTTTCCTCCACCATCGACATAAACGGGAAAAGTAGAAGAGCACAACATTGATGGAGCAACTGGTTGGATTTATATGTATTAGTTTTTTGTAAAATTTAAGTATAAATAGCGTGGTAGAACACAGCATTCATGTATCATGCCCATAAAATTGTGCATAATATATTACTATTTATGTATCCAACGAGATATATTGAAAATCTGTGTCTTTGGTAGGCAGAACAAATTTTCCCTCCTTTTTTGGACGTTTTTTCCATAATAGATTTAGAAGTCGAGATCCTTCTTTGACTTTGTCTTCTCCAACTCTAGATTCTTCATGAATAAGACTGAACAAATATTAAAAAATGCAGATACATAACACACAACTAATTTTGGTACTGTCTATTTAGCCTTTTAAATTTGAATACGATTGAAGATACATTATACAACTTGATACATATAACTGATACATTCGGTAGTGTTTATGTATCAAAAACATTTATATTGATCATGATAAACACTAATCGAAGATTCAACAACATTAGGGTTATGTATTGATACCGTAAATATGAACATGATACATTGCATAACAACGAAAACTACTGTAGCAGTGATGTATCAGAGCAGTGATAACACTAACAAAGGCTAATTTAATGTATCATAAAGTTAAAACGGAGGCATTATACATAAATTTATGAATCAAAATCAACTAGATACATTAAAAATCTGAACCTTGGGTAGAGAAGGGTGTTTAGCAACATGTTCTACTTCCTCCTTTTTTTGTATTAGAAAAAGTTGAACAACAAAATATCGAAAAAAATCAACAATCTAATATGCTGAAATAAAAAAATTGTGAAGAAATCCTTCTACACTTTCTCCTTTGCTCTATATCAACTCTAATAACTTTTTTTCACTTTCAATAATGGCGTCACCCATGGATCTCGACCCAAAGTCCTTATCGGAGCCACCAACAACTTGACATTTTTCTCCCTTTTTGTGTGTTTTTTTTCACTAAGTCGATAAGAAGAAGCATCTTCCATATGTATCAGGACTTTGACGATGAAGAATTAAAAAAATAAAAAAACAAGGATGAACCATAAGTTGAAGAAGACGAAAAACTACATATTCATGAAATTGAATTCGATTGACTGGAGAGAGAGATTTTGAAATTCAAATTGTAATGAAGAAAGTAATTGATAAGATTGAGAGAGTGAAAATAGAGAGAGATTGAAGGAGTGAAACTAGGAAGAGAGAAGCGTGGTTTTGAGAGTTGATCAGTAATGTATCCAGTTGAGTTTGGTTTAGGATGAAAAAGAGAGATTTTTGTAATATTTTGAAATGGTAGGAAATAATAGAAAATATGATAAATAAGGAGGTGCAAATAGGTAATTTTTCCTATTTGTTTTCTATATAAAGGGGAAGAGTGAAGTGCTAATGTATCTTCTTCACTTGTTTGCTTAATCTCTCTTTCGCTATTTCACCACATGTATATACTCATGGCATTTCAAAAAGAAAACATGGAAGTTGAAATCATATCCACCATATTCATAAAACCATCTTCACCAACTCCAAATCATCTCCAAAATTACAAATTATCTTTCTTTGATCAAATGTCTGATGAGACACATATGCCTGTTGTTCTTTTTTATCCTCCTACCAACAACATTAATTTTTCAGCTCATGAAGAACAACTTGAGCAATCCTTATCTAGAATTTTAACTCATGTTTACCCTCTATCTGGCAGATTTACCGAGGATGACTCGATATCCTGCCAGGACCAAGGGGTTAAATTTGTAAAAGCAAAGGTGAATAGTAAACTGAATGAATTTCTTGAGAAAGCACATAAGGATGTCAACCTTGCATTGCTTTGTTGGCCTCAAGATTCTTGGAATGTAGATGCATCCAACTTACACATCATGCCAATTGTCATTGTCCAAATCACTAAATTTGAGTGTGGTGGCTTGGCTCTATCTATAAGCCACGCGCACATTGCAATGGATGCTTGCTCAACTTTTACTTTTGTGAACGAGTGGTCCAAAGTGTGTAGACTGGAGATTCCTTCAGAGAAGATCGATTTCATGAGATTTGATTTGGTTGATGTTTTCCCAACGAGAGATTTATCGAAGCTTCTCTTGCCTCGTGTTCCGGAGGAAGATCGTGTGGAGTCTAAATTAGTAGCCAAAAGGCTATACATCAATGGAGATTCCATTTCAAGACTCAGAGAAGAAGTCGGAGACTTATGTTTTAAGCCCTCAAGTGCTGAAATGATCATGGCCCTCCTATGGAGGGCTTTAATCCGTGCTTCAGGAAAGAAGCACAGACATCTAAGACGTTCTCTATTGAGCATCCCAATAAACATGCGCACTAGGTTGATCTCTTTACCTCAAGTAGAAAAATCTTTTGGGAATCTTGAAATTGAAGCGCCTGTAAAATTCATACCTGGGGAGAACAAGATGGAGTTGCACAAATTCGTGACACGGTGAAGGAAACTACTATTGCTTGTGACAAGTCTTCACCGGAGGACATAGTGTCCGTCGTGGCAAATATATATAATGAAAGTTTTCTAACACAAGAATGGGGAGTGAATGATGAAGTTGATAAGTACGCAAGTTCAAGTTTGTGTAGATTTCCTATACAAGAAGCTGATTTTGGTTGGGGAAAACCATGTTTGATGCATTTTGGGTCAAGACATAGTCAGTATTGCTGGTTGTATGATGCAGAATGTGGCAATGGGATTTGTGTGCAAGTGGATTTGAAGGAAGTTGATATGCATCTATTTGAATGTGTGACCGATATCAAGGATTTCTTTCAGTTTTAGCCTTTAGGTCCCTGGGGTTTGGCAATTGTTCTTTTTTTTTAATTACTTTTGTTGTTGTTGTTGTTGTTGTTGTGATGGTGGAATTGTTGTTGTCGTCATTTTGGATTTGGTAATATAATAAAGTTGCATCTATTATCTTGTTACAACTTAATTTGTTGGAGAATATTAGTTTTTTTTCAGATAAACTACACATAAGGAAATATTGATGCGTAATTTATCGAAGAGTAATTATTTTCATGATAAAATAGACATCAAGAAATATCAGTGGGTAATTTGTTGGAGAGTATTGTTTTTCTCTTGATACCAAGACATGGGCAGAACAAGCTGAAGATGAAGAATATCAAAGTGATTGTAGCGAAAGAGAAAGCTTACAGGAGATTAGCTCACCAATTTCGGGCAGTAAACTCAGCCATAATGCACTTATTTTTGTGCCTAAGAGTAGCGGAAAAATTACAACTCTCGTGGATACTCCAATTGGTAGCAATTAGCACCATAAAGGGTATGATATAATGACAATCAATAGGTCTGGACAAGTATTGATGAACACCTATTGATGAATTCACCGAGGCAGGAGATAGATCATGGGCATTTGGGACTGTTAGGATATATTATTAACCATGCGTTTTGATATAGTATTATTTATTGAACAATTGTTTATTTATTTACTCAATTCAATAAAGTGTTACATTAAATAGATTAATTTGTCATATATGTGTCCTCAACTTATATAGTAGATGATTTGGTGTATAGAGTTTAAGTTTATACACAGAAGATTAAATCATTGGTTCTTATAAGTTAAAAGTTTTAGTTCACAATCGTAGATGGAAATTTGGACAAACCATCAGAAAGATTGTAGCACGAGATTAAATGTAATTTATCTTGATTATGAGAATGGTATAGTTCTAACTTCTCGTGCATTTTGTATGTATTGAACGAGACCGAGTAGAAATAGTTGTTTTAGACTGGCTGATAAAAACATATTCTCTAAACTATTAAATGTACTTATATTCTTAATCTTGATATAACGATTATGATCTATATATATTAATTATTGTTTTTATTTAATAAAATGTGAGATTCTGAGATGGGTCAATATGCCTAGCAGATTGGATGATAATAATATATATTGGTGAAATAATTAGTTAGTTGATGGAATCCATGTCTCAATATAGAGATTGATGATACATCTTTTTATGAGAAGCTTATAAGTTTTCATGTGTAAATCTGGCCCGTAGATTTATGAATCTGGCACATAAGTTAAGTATTGCTTTAAAGAAAATTAATCATTGAATTAAATTCGTGAGTAATTTAATTTATTGATTAGTATTTGTAATCTTAACATGGGGAATATATAAGTGTTTAATGGTGAATTTTGAAATATAAATAGAGGAGTGAAATTAAGAATTTCTAGTGGAATGATTTGTAATTTATTATGGTAAGAATAATCAAATTAATTTTTTGAATTATTTCCATAATAGGAAGCTAATTAATTTTGTGGTCCTCCAGTGCCCATATTTAACTAGAACTCAGAATCCTATTTTCTAAGGAAAAGGAAAAAAAGGAGCGTGTATTTTTTTCTCCTAGAAAGAAAGGAAACAAACGATAAGTTTTTCTTTTCTTGAAGAAAAAGGATTTATACTTTCTTCTCCTTTGGATTGGGAAGAAATCTCTATAAATAGAGATTCTTCTCACCTAGAAAGACAATTCATTTTTCTATACGATACTTGCCCACCCAAGTATTGAGAGAGTTCAGTTATTAATTTGAGATCATTGTAGAAGACCGTAGAGCTGGGGCTAGATTTGCTTCAAGATATCTGCACACGCTTCAAGAGGTAATCCTTGAATTAATTTTCAGCATACTTTGTATGTGATACGTATTTGTGATTGTTGTCTATATTCATGTAACATATATAATTCTGGAATGCTTCCGCTGCGTATGCTATATTTTCTAACAACTGGCATCAAGAGCCATATTTGCATCTTTATAGATAATATAAAAATATGCTTATGTGAAATTGTGCATATGTTGTTCTGAATCCGTTTAGCCGAATGAATTTTTTTTTGGAAAAATTACTAAAGTACACACCTTTAAGTATATTATTTTCCATTTGTCTCTATATCCTTTAAAAATAACTAAAATCCCTTATTTTAATAATGTATTCGTATTAATGTATTAATGTATCCGCGCTTTCATTAATGTATCCGGATTAATGTATTAATGTATCTGTATTAATGTATCCGTGCTTGTATTAATGTATCCGCGCTTTCATTAATGTATCCGGATTGAGTTAATTTTTATTTTAATAATGTATCCGTATTAATGTATCCGCGCTTTCATTCATTAATGTAACCGGATTGGGTTAATTTTAAGTAGGGCTGCATATCAGACGGATCGGGCGGATAATTTTGCTTAAGGGTTTGGCCTAACGGATATCGGTTTTTAAATTTACTAATCCGCTAGCCAACCTATAAGATATAGGTTGGTTCGATAACGGATTAACACTTATCGGACGGTTATCGGACGGTGTATCGGTTAACCTCTACCCTTTTTTGTTCCATGAACATATCTTAAAAAAATGACTTCTTTTCCCTAATACAAATTATGTTAATTTGTAAAATTCTCCTATATTACAAAAAATATAGATTAATAGTAATGTAATAGTTAATAACTAAAAAGTAAATAGGTTTTCAAGTTTTTGGCTTTACGACCTTAGGACTAATAATATATAATTATATATTATGGAAAAATATTAAATGATGCTAATATACCTAAGTTAAAAGTGTAAGTATGGTAGCTCTTAATGGGTTAACGTTTTATCCGATAAGGAAATTGAATAATCCACCCCCACACCAATAAGCCGTTAATTATAAAATTCTAAGCCGTTCACCAACCGTTTATTCAATAACCCAATATCAATAAGCCAATAAGCCAATTTTGCGGTTGGCGTATCGGTTACGGTTCGGTTTTGAACACCCCTAATTTTAAGGGATTATTATAATTTTAAAAAAAGTAGGGATAGATAGTAATTTCATCTTTACACTATGTGATTTATGTAACTTACCTTTCTTTTTTTTAACGATCCCTTATCTTGTTTTATTAAAACAAGAGAAAAGAAAAAAAAAAAATTGGTGGCGGTAAGCCGGTAACATATGGCAGAAGTGCAGTTAATTTTTTTTTTTAGGGACGCAAATTGTTGTTGTTTTTTTTAATACCTTATTTTATATTAATAAAACTACTATTGAAAACTTTTTCAATGAAATAAAAGTTAGAAGTTGAGTGGACTAATTTTGTTAATAATGGCAGTGACAACTTGTGTGTGTGTGTTTTTTTTTTATAAATTTTTTTTAAAAAAGGTATTACTTTGGCTTGTTAATAATGGTTGCACGTGTTTTGAATGGCAAGAGCTTTATGGTTTCTCATATGTTTAACTGTATATGAGATTATATATGGAAAGAATTGAAACTTTTGTAGCAATTTTTTTTTAAAAAAATGGTGAGGATTCTTTTCGATAATTACCAAGATTAAATAGTAATGAAGTATTAAGTTTATGTGCTGGCTTAGACCTTCCTCCCTATCGGATGAATTCAATACAAGTCATAACCTATTTAATCACTTGTTTGATAATATGTATTAACTCTCCTAAATTGAGTAATATATGATTGGATCAATGTAACTAGAGTTTTGATTTTCACTTGACTTAAATTAACAGTAGACTCTCCATCTGAGTTAGGTCTGTATAGATTTATGGAGTGAATAATCGGTCATTATATATGTATATTGTATGAATAGTTCTCCAATCCCATCGATTGGCTATTCAAGATGCATGAATGTATATGTATGTGATGAGTTTGAATGTAACTATTCAATGTTTATATGACTGTTTGTTTGATCTATTGTAACTATTTCTTAAATCTCATATTCAACATGTCTCCTTTTAATCCCCTAGTACTATTTTGGGTCAAAACAAACTTGAGGGTCTTAACTATGTTGATTGGAGGAGAAATCTTGATATCGTGTTAACTGCTGAAGAGTATAAGTTTGTACTCCATGAGAAATGTCCATTGAAACCAGATGAATAATCTAGCGATGAGGATAAGTTAGCTGATCAAAAATGGCAAAAGGCTGATGAGATGACGTGATGCTACATTATGGCTTCAATGTCAAATGTGTTGCAACATCATTATCAAGCTATGTCGTCTGCTTTTGAAATTCTGGAGAATCTCAAACAAATGTTTGGTGATCAGGGTCGATCAACTAAGCAGACTGCCATAAGCCCATGAGATCTCTCATGAACACTAAGATGGCTGAAGGCACTCTAGTTAGAGACCATGTTCTGAAGATGACAGGTCTATTGAATATCTCGTGATATTGTTCTCTTTTTCTTTGGTAAGTAATTTTCATACTCAACTAAATTGTGTAATTTATTAATCCCAAAACATCATGAATATCACTCACATTTTTTTTTTCATAATTGGATAAGGTTGAGCTAATCTTATTAATATTTTTTAAAATGGGAAAAAAACTCAAATATGTCATCGAACTTTGAGAAAAGACTTATTTATGTCATCCGTTAAAAGTTTGACTCATCTATGCCATTTTTGTTTAAGAAAAAGATCATTCATGCCTTTATTTGTTAACTAAAATGAATCCGACACTGACATCAACCACTAATCACTTCTTAAACATTTGACTCCACCTCCATTTTCGCCTCACCACTTCTTCATTCACTTTCATTTTGTCGCAAATTAATATTTGGAAATGTTAATTACTCAATTTATAATTTATTTTTCTTACTTTCTTTTTTAATTTATCGTATTCTCAAAGAATACTTTTAAGATACTATAAATTATTATATTTAACAACTTAAAATATGTTATTACAAATTTAAAATTTATGTAACATACACTATAAATTACAATAATTAACAACTTAAAATATTTTTACTATCTAATAAGAGGCTACAAACACACTATACGTTACATGTTTGAAAATTCAATAAATCACAATAATTAACAACTTAAAATATTCTATTATATATTTAAAATAACGTTAAAAGTACTAAAAATCACAATAATTAATAACTTAAAATATTTTTTTAAAAAAATAGAAAAAATTTAGTTGACTCTTGAAATTCTATCGGTGACACATGAATTTGAATAGGTGAAACAATATATATTATTAAAAGTTACGTAAACGATACTATAAATCACAATAATTAACAACTAAAAATACTTAAAAGAACATATATGGTGTAAAACCTCACTAAAAATACTTAGCAAATGCCTTGACTTCATGGTCCAAAAAACAACATTGATAAGTAAATATAACTCTTAGAATTACTAAAAATTCATAAGGAAAAAAAGCCAGTCCGTTGCAAGTGTTGGATTTAAAAGAGATCAGGGCGTAATGCGGAAGCTTACAATTACAAAATATGATGGTGATAAATTAGATGACAAAGAAAAATCATTCTAAAAACATATTATTAATATGGTTTGGTCAAATGACCTAAATACTGAAAACTAATGTCAAAAAACATAAACTCTAGGAGAGAATATTCAACGTTCCAAACTTTTCCTCTAAGAAAATAATAAACCAAATATGGAAGATAATTATATTTTCTTTTCACGAAAAGTTCAAGCATTTGTGGTAATACTTTGACTTTTCTTAAAAAAAAAAAAAAAAACTTCAAATACTCTTCTGGTTACAGTAACGGCTGCAATTGATTCCCAAGAACGTTGGTGAAAGCCTTGATATCACTTTCACATTCAAATAAACTCATATAACTATCCTTCAAATCAACTTGCACACAAATACTTCCACATTCTCCATCAAACATCCAACAACTATGAAAATTTCTCAATCCAAAATGCATCAAAGTCGGTTTTCCCCTACCAAAATCAGCATCCTTCATCGGAAACTTACACAAACTCGAAATTATACACTTGTCAACTTCATCATTGTCAGTTCCCCATTCTTTTGACGCGAAAATTTCTTTGTATGAATTAGCCACAGTCGCGATTATATCATCAGCTGAACCTATAGCACAAGCATCGATAGCTTTTTGCACCGAATTCCTAATCAACGTTACAAAATCATGAAGCTCCATTTTGTTCTTCTCGGGTATAAATAGTATTGGAGCATCCATTACATAATTACCAAACACGTTCTCTTTTAAAGGTAATGAGATTTTTCCGCGTAAATTTACAGGGAAAAACACTAATGAACGTCTCATATATCCGTGTTTTGCTTCTGAAACACGAATTAAAGCCCTCCATAAAATTGCTGTTATAATTTCGACTCTTGAAGGCTTAAAGCATAATTCCCCTGAATCTATCGCCCCTGTTAACTTGTGTCTGAGAGATGATATCGTCAGTTCATTAATAAAAAATCTCTTAGCAATAAATTTTGATTCCGAATCTTCTGGATGAACACGATTTGGGAAAATGCTCGATAAATCTCTTGCTGGAAGAATTTCACCAAAATCAAAACTCATGAAATCAATCTGATCAGCTGGAATCCCCAATTTACACACTTTAGCCCACTCGTAAACGAATTTAAAATTACTGAATCCATCCATTACAGGGTGTGATGCACTAATGGACATAGCAATACCACCACATTCGAACTTTGTCACTTGTATAACCATAGGTGGAGTACTGTCAAAATCCGCGTCCTTCAAATCCTGGATGTCCTGAGGGAAGAAAAACAGGGCGAGATTAAGGT
Source organism: Solanum appendiculatum (assembly GCA_018342035.1). NCBI lineage: Eukaryota > Viridiplantae > Streptophyta > Magnoliopsida > Solanales > Solanaceae > Solanum > Solanum appendiculatum. Next base: position 1,113,196 of record JAGDQO010000622.1, on the reverse strand, counting down.
CATTTTGGACCCGATTGATGAAATCGTTGAATTTACAATTGACTTTGGCTTTTGTAAACTTAACACCTTGATCAAGGCAATCGATTGAACATCGATCCCTTGATAACCTTCCTGATGCAGGATAAACATGAGATAAAATCCTGGATAGGGATTTTTCGAGTTTCTCATCAAACTTGGCATCGTTGAGGTTGTCATCGTTGTTGTTGTTGTTGCTATGTGGATAGAACAGTAGTAATGGCATATGTTCCCTCTCCGCGAGCTGATCAAAGAACGATAACTTGTAATTCTTAAGGTGTTGTGGTGTTGGTATGGATGGTTTTATGAGTTTTGTGGAAATGAATTCGAAGTTCAATTCCATGTTTGATTGAAAATTTGATAAATGGAGAACAAAAAAATGTGAAAGAGGCACAAAATGAATTTTTCTATGAAGCTTATGTCATACCTAATAATCTTTATATAGAAGAAAATTTCATGATATGTTTATTGTGTATCATATTATAGTAATCCTTCATATTTGGAATGTCTTTTTGAATTTGAATAATGAAAATATCAGACCATAAATAGGATAGGGTAAGATTTGGTATTTATGATATCGGAATGTCAAACATTTCTATACTAAAATGTTGTTATTAAGGAATGATTTTATAGATGTTTGACTGTATATTAACAAGTAAATGAAATAACAGTCAATTTATCAGTCAAAGTGGTATTCATTTTATATTTTTGGAGTGTAGTTAATTTTATTACCTTATTATCATTTTATTTATTTGAAATGTAATAATTAGTTTTCTTTCTTTTGAAGATAGTAGTATTATTTCATGTATTAACCAGAAGATTTATTTTAAGAAAGAAAGTTAAGACGGAGGGTTAAATTTAAATGTTTAGCGGTGATTATATTCTAAAATTTATATCATATCAATTTTTTGATTATTTTATTTTATATCTATAAAAATTAGACTTTTTAAAATCATCTCAATTCAGGATTTAATACGATATCATGCATACTTGCAAGTGTTTGGCAAAGTCTCTAGACATTTTTATTATTTAAAAAATGATGAATTAAAAGAACATTAAAAATGAAAAGAATAGAGATATATCCACATATTCTGGTGTTACAACATAAATTAAAGGCAGAAGTCATCGGTAGCCCCCTAAAGTTGGCACCAACTTTCACTTAGACACCTTAACTAATCTTTGTTCATTTTAGACACCCCATGTCATGGTCCACTGTGTCATTTTGACATTTTTTTAATAATCGGTCAAATATATAAAGTGTGTCTAATACACTCTCCGATGACATGTCAAAATGGCGAATTAAATAAAGACACTTGGCATATATATAAAAAATAATTCTCAAATAATGATTTTTAGTACAAAAAAGAAGTGACCAATGAGTGAATGACATGTGGAATTTTTGCCCAAAAAAATTTAAAAATAAAATAACCCAACCCCACCCACCCCAACCCCTGCGTTTTCTCCACTCTTCCCCCACCCACCCAGCATCTTCTCCACCTCTACCCGCCCTAACCCCAACCCCTTCCCCGCCCACATCATCTTCTCGAATAGAATAACAAATCCACACATACTACTACTCAAATCTAAGTTGAGATTATTCATGAATTCATGACTTTCCATTTTTCTTCTTCTTTACGATAGCAGGGGCCTTCACATTGTCTTCTTTTAATTTTTATTATACCATTATATTATAAATCTAATGGGTTCAAATTCATCTTCTTGTCTGTAGCATCATTAAATTTATTTCTCCATAAAAGGAGTTTAAGTTTTGGGAGATGATGGCTGAAAAATGAGGAAGAAGATGGAAAAAAAAATAAAACTATTAAATAAGTCATTCACGCGCTGGTAATGAGTGTATTACACTCACTATGACATGTCATCAAAAAGTGTCAAAATGACATAGCGGGATATGACATGAGGTGTCTAAAATGAACAAAGCTTAGTTGAGGTGTCTAAGTGAAAATTGGTGCCAACTTAAGGGGGCCACCGATGACTTCCGCCTAAATTAAACAAGGGAAAATGGTCAAATATGCCCCTAAACTATTCGAAAATGTCTAGATATACTCCCCGTTTGAAGTTTGGCTCATTCGTGCACTCGTCGTTCAACTTTTCGCATAGATATGCCCTTGTAGACGTTAGTTGCTTTGCTAGAAATAACCAGCTCATTTTCCCTTTCTTTAAATGACAAATGGAATTGTCACATCCCCTTTTTAATTGCCACATGACATTTATATTAAAAAAATATAAATTAATACATCTCTTTTAAATAATCTACCCGACCCGTAAATCATCCATTTTAACCCATTGTCAAAGCCCTAAGTTGTGGCAAACTTCTTCATTACCATCAAAAGAAACTTGCGGCGCTAGGGTTCTTGAGAGCCCTCGTTACCATCGATTTCATTTCAAGAAGCTCGCACGGTGCTAGGAAGAGTGTTCTAGGCATCTTCCACCATTCAAGTTTTAAAAAAATGAGTCAGAGCTCGAGTGTTTCAAGTAGGTCGACGATGAACTGTCAATGTGGTATTGCAACGAGAATTTTCACGGCTTTCACTCCAACAAATGCTGGAAGACACTTTTATAAGTGTTCTAAGCCTAATGTAAATTTATCATATAATTTCATTAATTTTCAAATTTTTGGCCATTGTTGATTTCAAGTTCATAATTGTGCAGGGTTATAAATGTGATTATTGAAAATGGGTTGATGATCCGATCCGTCCTAGAGTTGCAAATCTCATCCACAATTTAAAGAAGGAAAACGATAATCTTCATCGTGAAAAGAAAGCTTTGGAGACAAGGATGGCTGATCTTGAAAACTATTTGGAATTTGATATTGAAGAAAATTGTGAACGGCTAGATGAAATTAGTGTTTCTAAGAGTGAGGAGGTTGTTGTTGATGATGAAGAGGTTGTTATCGATAAGTCTTTGGTGGATAATAATGATGGAATTCAAAAATCTAATTTTTTTTTTGTAAAATGTGAATTGCGATAGTTATGTCGTGGTGTTGTTTTGCAGCATTCATCACATTTTGGGTGATGAAATAGAAATTTCTAATCTTTGTCATGTGTATTTTGTAATTTTTAACTTAGAAAACGTTAAACATGTGTGATGTGGTTGATGACTTTTGAATTCTAGTAGATATTTTGATTTATATGATCGGTTAATTTCAACATAGCAATAATTGTAATGCCGTATCGAACATATTTGATAACTCGATTTCAATTGGGTAGCTTTGTTGTTTTCGATCATGAGTGTGGTCATAATTATTGGTACAACATTTGTGCTACTTTGTCGCCTTAAGAAATCAAAGTCCAAAGAATAGTCACAAAATTGAAACTTTAAGCCACCAGATTTCTTGAAGATAAACTACATTTTGGAATCTACATTCTTATGGTACCGTTTAGGCCTGTTAGGCCTTGTAACCTGTATTACTTAAGAGGCATGACACATATTGTATAGATAGTTTGAAAATATCAATAATACTGCAATGGTGTCATAAATTCCATTCAACAATAACACATCAACATAAATTGAAAAACACAAACAAAAGAAGGTGTCCTTAATGCCATTCTACGAAGGCATATGAAAGTTTCACCTAACTTAATCCTCATGAACTAGCCCTAAAAAATTACTACCAGCTATATTGTTTGTCAACCAACTGTGGTTAACCATGAGAGGATTAACACAAAAATTAACATAAAAAATAAATTACGAGGAATCATCATTAGGTGCAGGTTCTCCTCCCCCCTTAACCTCCATCATCTTGATTCTTTTCTTTTTTTGCCTCCATCTGCACATGTCCATCAGAGACAGCTTCTTTGCCCTTCCATGTTGTTTTGATCGGAGAATAAGGTAGATTAGTTGGCACTAAGGCACCAGTGTGATCTCCAGCAAATTAAATCTTTCTTGTACCAGTTGGAATAGTTCTTGTTTTCAACTTCTCAGCCCTTAACTCTGATTCACAAATCACCTTTGGTCTTAGAGATGGGTCTTCTTCATTTTCAACTTCAGGGCCATATGGTTCAAATTCTTATGTTGCAGCTTGTGGTCGAAAAGTAGATTCTTGTGTACCAGCCTCTGTCTCATATTCACTGTCAGACATTGGTCTTTTTTCTTTCCTTGAATGTGCATTATTTTCAGTACACTTTTCCTATAAAAAAATTATTATCATTAAGCATATTGTTAATTAACTTAAAATAAAAACAAGGAATATTGCCAATAAGTATTTTGTAGCTTACCTTGTAACAACCCCTTACATTGTGGTTTGGTTCACCACAGTTACTACATGTCATTTGAGTGCCCTTTCTAGACTGAGACCACTCACCTTTTCTTTTTCTTGCTTCGTCTGATTCTCTATTCCTCTTCATTTTAGGTTTTCCAACTTGTTTCACAACATCAGGAGGTAACATTGCACTTGAAGGATCAACCTTCGAGAGCTTCTGACATCTTACAGGCTACATCTTTTTTTATAGGTTAACATGTAAGCCTCTTTGCTATACAACCAATGTATTTCAGTTATGAGATTTACTTTTTTGTGTGTCAATGCTTTGATGGCATAAAGGCAGGGAATACTTGATAAATCCTAAATTCTGCAAGTGCATTTTTTTGCTCTAGATTGACAGTGTGTCTATTTTCTCCATCAGACACTTCATAGCCCCAATCTCCATTGAATTTCACCTTACAACCATGTACTATGGCCCTGAAGTCAATGTACAAATTCATGCAATCTGGACTAAAATCAGTAACCCAAGTCCTCAACTTCTTTTCATTTTTCCCTAGCAATCTCATCACTTGTACTTTTATGTCTTCTAACATCTTGATTATTGACTTTCCTCTAGCCTCAAGAATCCATGCATTGAATGACTCAGTGAAGTTGTTATCAACCATCATGTTCTTACACTGAGTATCAAAATAAGCTCTACACCATGCCTTTGGTGGATATTATATTTCACCAAATTTCTTGCACCATCTTTTGATAATTTCCCCAACTTATTCAACTGGTCCTTGAACTCTTCATTATATGAACTCCAAGCATACCACCACATAAGCTTCCTCATTTGACCACTCCTTCATTTTTTGCACCAGTTACTCTCAATATGTCTCACACAATACCTATGATGAGCTTCAGACAACACTTTGTCAACAGAATCTAACAGTCCCTGTAATAGTGAAACAAAACAAATAAGAACATGAAATTAAAATATGAGAATCTAATAGTAAAAAACAAAAAGTAAAAAATTGAGAATCATACTTTTTGCATTTATGAAATGAATGTGATTCCTGCACCATCTTTAAGGTCCAAAGACCCCTTCAATAGCTCAATAAACCAGCACCATGTCCTGTTTGTTTCTTTATCCACTATTGCCCATGCTAGTGGATAAAATCTGTTTATAGAATCTTGTCCTAGTGAAACCAACAATATGCCCTTACATCTACCTTTCAAGAATGTACCATCAAGTCCAATTAGTGGCCTCAAATCAGATTTCCAGCCTTTTTTTGGAGCATCAAAACACAAGTACATCCTCAAAAATTTTCTTTTTCCTTCAACTAGGGCATCCTTGGAGATATTTATCAAAACATCACTTCTGGGATTGGATTGCTTAATCTCTTGTGCATAGGCCTCAAGCTTGTTGTAGTCATCTATAAAACTACCCTCCAACTTCTCAAGAGCCATACTGTTAGCCCTTTTAAGTTTGGATTGAGACACATTCAATTTAAAATCATTTTCAAGCTCTCCTCTCATATCTTTTACCTTGTACTTGGGGTTATTTTAAAGCTTGTTCTTGAAGTATTGAGCTAAAGTGGCTGAATTAGCTCTAGGATTAAAAAAGGCCTTCTCACATGTGTGCTTATTGATGAAAGTCTTTATCTTAAACCCTTCAGTCTTGCCATCTTTTGAAATCAAACACCTAAAGGGATACCCCACATCACAATCATACCTAGTTCTCTTTGTATCACCCTTGATTAAAGTCAAAGCCCTTTTGTTAGCTAATGTATAATAATTCAGAACTTGTCTACATTCTTTCATGTCATTAAATGTCATACCAACTTGCAATTCCTTGAAGTTTTCCAACCTATCACCTACTACTCTTCCCCTTTCCTTGCTAATAGCCTCCATCCACTCATAATCATATTCCTCACCCCCAGAAAGATCCCATTCACAATCAGAACCAACACTGTGTTCACAATCTGTACCAACCTCAACATCTACAAAACATGATTCAGAATATTGTGTGATATGTTGAGCAAAGACTGTGAGCTCACCCTCCTCCACAACAAAGAAGTTGACGACTTTAAATTTCTCACACAATAGGCTAAGGATAGTCCTAATTCCATCATCCCTATCTACTATATAATACTTACCAGAGGGCTTGGTGACTGTCAATTGTTTAACCCGAGAAAGCCCTAGCTTGGAAGTAAACTCATCACATATATATTTATGACTCAATAATTCAGGGTCAAAATTAGGCCAAGAGTGCACCAATTTCTTAGTGTAAACCAACTGAGGTGAAATGACCCAACTACCCCTGTATTTGGACACAATTTCAACTTCATCAATCATCCTTCAAAAATACATGAAAGAAACAGTAAAATCAGAGGGACCACATCAAATCAAACACATTAAAAGCTACAAAAATGTAATAAACTAAACCCTAAAAGACAAACATCATCTCGAGACCACCAAAAGACAAACAAAACAAAGCTTACAAAGGCATAAAAAGTACATCCTTTAACATTAAACAATAGATTTCATGTGATTTTGGTAGACACAAATCAAATACCACAGATGCGTCACTAGGTCGACCTTATTTAGATAACCCTAACCTAACAGAAAAATGTAACAAAATTGAATAAATCAGTACCTAGCTTATATAATTTACTGAATATAGAAGACTTACCTTCAAGCTGTAAATCTTCTCACGAACCCTAATGTCGCGAGCTTCTTTTGATGGAAATGGAGAAGTTTGCCACAAGTTAGGGCATTGATAATGGGTTAAAAGGGATGGTTTTTGGGTCGGATATGATATACGAACTGGTTAAAATGGATGATTTACGGGTCGGATAGGTTATTTAAAAGAGGTGTATTAATTTATTTTTTAAAAATATAAATGCCATGTAGCAATTAAAAAGGGGACGTGACAATTTCATTTGTCATTTAAAGAAAGGAAAAATGAGCTGGTTATTTCCAGCAAAGCAACTAACGTCTACAAGGGCATATCTATGCGAAAAGTTGAATGGCGAGTGCACGGGTGAGCCAAACTTCAAACGGGGGGTATATCTAGACCATTTCAAATAGTTTAGGGGCATATTTGACCCTTTTCCCATTAAGGAAACACAATAGAGTTATAAAGCATACGAGTAAAAAGATATTAATCAAGTAAGAATTTAAGAATATAGTTAATCAAAAGATTAAACATCCAACAAGAGAAATCAAATCACTTTAGTAGTATTACTACTATTTAGTATGAGAAATTGTAACTATAGATTTTAAAGTTGAGATTTGAAACTTTAAAATTTGAGTATTTGAAAATGTGATTGAACATACATTTTACTAGATTTTTTTTTGAAATTTTGTACGTAAGTAGAAGAACTTGAAAATATATAAAGATCAAATTATCAAACAAATATTCATTTTCAAAATTTATAACCAAATGGTAGCTTTAGAATCTTTGACTTTATTTTTTTATTTGTTACATATTGCTTCATTGGCCATGCTTATCTTGCCACTTTGCTGACGTTATTTTCAGCTATTCTTTCTTGCTTGTTTTGATAATGCATCATTATATCGAGAAGACTATTGAAAACAATCTTAAATTCCCACAAAAGGGAAAATCTGCACACATCAAACCCTCTTCAAGTCGATTATACCAGATATATTATTGTTAGACTAAAATGAAAAAAAAAAAAAAAAACTAATCAAGAGGTTCACAATGCTGTTGTACTCTGAATAATTTGCACAAGCACTACACCTGATTACTTAAACCGCATATTTTCCCTAAAATCTTCATCTTCAGCTTCTTTGTCCTCGACCTCCATGTATATAAATAGTGACCCTAAAGCTTCCAGTAACTTAGCCTTTTTTTCTCCACCATTTTTCTCTCTCTAAATTCACTTGAAAGTTGCAATCCATAATCATTTTCGATTCATCATATAGACGTTAACACTCGGAATTTCTCAGCAAAATCATTTTCGATTCTTCATATAGACGTTAACACTCGGAATTTCTCAGCAAAATCATTTTCTCTGCGCATCAAACAAGGAGAAATTTGTAAGTATCGAAGCTATTTTCATCATCAATTTGAAAGTTTTTACAGTATCGCGAATCATCGTTTCATTTGCAGTATCAATTTTGTGTGAAAACAAATTTTCTGTAGCTTTTTGTGATTTGTAAGTGTGTGTTTTCTCAAATTTTAGCTGAATTTGCAGTGTTAAGAAGAAAAAATTACTGTGTAAGAGGCGATCAATTGATATGTTTGCAGTCTTTATTAGTGCTGGTGTTCTGTGTTTAATTTTAGCTTTTGACTTGTTTTTTTAATTTCTAAGCACAAATTTGCATGTTTGAATTTCTCTGCGCATCAAACGAGGAGAAATTTGTAAGTGTTGAAGCTGTTTTCATCATCACTTTGAATGTTTTCAGCTGCGGAAAATTCATTAGTTTTAATATTGTTATGATTTCCAATTTGCAGTATCAATTTTGTGTGAAAACAAAATTTTCCGTAGCTTTTTGTGATTTGTAAGTGTATTTTTTCTTAAATTTTAGCAGAATTTGCGATGTTAAGAAGAAAAATTTTATTGTGTAATAGGCGATCAATCGAGTATGTTGCAGTTTTTGTAGTGCTGGTGTTCTGTGTTGTTGAATTTTAGCTTTTTACTTTTTTTTTAGTTTCTATGCACAAACTTGCGTAGTAAATGTTGAGAAGAAATGAAAGAGGAGATTAATCGAGTATATTTGCAGTATTTAATGCTTGTGTCCTGTGTAATTTGATTTTAGCTCTACTTGCGGTTTGCAAGTTTCTTTTTTTTTTCTCCAAGTGTTAGAGCAAATTCGTATTATATATATCAAGATGAAATGAAAGGAGAAAACTTTGTATTATAATATCAATTAATAAGTGTGTGTAATGGTGGTGTTTGTGCCAATTTGCATGCATCTCGACTAAACGACCAGCTAACTGCTCCTTCCATCAACATGAATATTGAGTATTGGTGGAAGGAATACTAGTCTTACATTCCATTTCATGATTGTTAAGCCGCAACCTTGGATTGTAGACATAATATACTCACTTGAAGGCATGCCATGGAACCTTCTAGAAGGATCAATACGTGTGTGTGTATATATATGTATCTAGAGCATATTTGCAGTTTATTGGTGACGTTCTATGTTATTTCTATATATTTAGAAGAAATGAAGAAGAGAGCATTGTCCTATAATATGCAATTAATCATGTATGATTAGCAGTTTCACTGCTGGTGTTTTATCTAATTTGAGTAACTTGTGTTCCACTTGCTGAACATGATGATTTTTTGTTTGTTAGTGAAGAAGCAATTAATGGCTTCTAGGGCGATTCTACGGAGAAGGAGGCTCCTTTCTGACTATTTGAATGTCTCTGCTCGGTCTATTCAAAATCTTCAGAGTTGGGGGAATGGGCAATCTGCTCATTATTTTGACTCCCGAGGTTTCAGCTCAACTATGAATTGTATATGTCAAGGTTCGGTTAAAAAAAAGGACCATGACGAAGTTTCTCCAATAAATGATGGAAATTCGAGAATTTCGGGTTTAGGATTCCTCCATCCAAAATGTTATAATACTACAGTATTTGGCTATGTAAATAGAAGAGTTGATGTTATTTCTTCGACTGGCATAAGGTTGTGGCCGTACTCTGTACGGTGTGCTTCTACAGCAACAGCAAAACAACCCAATTTGGAAAGTGATGATGAAGAAGAGTTGATTGTGAAAAAGAAAAGTGAAGCTTCTCCAGAGGAATGTGATCAAGCTGTTGTAGGATTAAGTACTGCAAAGGCCAAAGCAAAAGCGAAACGGCTGCAAGAATCTCAGAAGGTTGCTAAATCTGTTATTCAGAGAGTATGGGCAACACTTTTGGGGATTGGTCCCGCTTTGAGAGCGGTGGCCTCAATGAGTAGGTTAGGATTGTTAGAACCTGTTGATTCATTTTTGGCTAAACAAGAAGTGCCTCTGATAGTGCTGAGTTGCATGCTTTCCTTTTTATCTTTTTGGGTATTTATTCAGGGAAGATTGGGCCAAAAAACTTGCTCACTGGAAACATGAGTTTACATCTACTCTACAACATTACTGGCTAGGTTTTAAGCTCCTATGGGCTGACATGAGGATCAGTTCAAGACTGCTGATAAAGCTAGCAAGTGGAAAGAGTCTTTCTAGAAGAGAGAGGCAACAGCTGACACGGACTACAGCTGATATGTTCAGGCTTGTTCCATTTGCTGTTTTCATCATTGTCCCGTTCATGGAATTCTTACTGCCTGTGTTCTTGAAGCTGTTTCCAAACATGCTGCCATCTACTTTTCAAGACAAAATGAAAGAACAGGTCAAATCCTTTCTTTCTGAGTGTAAAGTAATTTTTTTTTTGTTATTGTCTAAGTAGTCTGTAATATTTTTAACTTGTGTGATGTCATATATTTTTGCTGATATGTAGTTCTAGGCCTTGATTTCTCAATCTAGGTTTCATCATATACAACAACAACAACATACCTAGTATAATTTCACAAGTGGGATCTAGGGAGGGTGGTGTGTACGCAACCTTACCCCTACCTTGGGAAGGTAGAGAGGCTGTTTCCGATAGACCCTCAACTCAAGTAAAGCATATCCAAAAATTGAGCATGTAAAGCAAATAAAGTACTGAAGAATCCATACTGAAAACAAATGGAGAAGATAACTGTTGCAAATACAAATAATATGATAACCGAAGTGAAGGAGACACTAAAATCGAAGGACAAAGTAGTAGGAGAGTAATACAAACAATACTGATAAGGAAACAACTATACAACGCACGACTACCTACTAACCTTCTATCCTAATCCACGACCTCCAAATCTTCCTATCTAGGATCATGTCCTCGGTAAGCTGCAGGTGTGCCATGTCTGGTTAAATGATTCTGTGCACCTATTAAATGATTCTGTGCACATTCTAACAGATTGCAGTGTCATTAACAATTTCAGATTGTTACTTCTGTGTTTACTTGAGCCAAAGAGTTTATCCTCCTTTAGATCATCAACTTACTTGCTTGGAATGGTTCACTTATAGGAAGCATTAAAGAGGAGGTTGATTGCGAGGATAGAGTATGCAAAATTTCTTCAAGACACTGTCAAGGATATGGCAAAAGAAGTCCAAAACTCTCGGAGTGGAGAATTAAAGAAAACAGCTGAAGATCTTGATGAGTTTCTGAGCAAGGTGACTCACTCTTGATACACAACCATTACTGTCCCCTACATGCCTCCAGAGGCTAAAAATATGGAAACAAGAAATTCCAACAAAGATCAATAGCATTCTGTTTGTCTAAATACGGGCCTTATAACTTCTTGCAGGTTAGAAGAGGTGCAGGAGTCACAAATGAGGAAATCTTAGGCTTTGCCAAGCTGTTCAATGATGAACTTACCCTAGATAATATAAGCAGGTTGGGTTTATAACTAATTCTTTTATTCTCTATGGTTCCATCTAGTCAACTTGATATGCGATCTAATCTCTGAATATGGAAGGAATTGTATCTTCTCTATTTCTCAGATCTCGATTAGTAAGTATGTGCAAGTATATGGGGATCAGTCCTTATGGAACAGATGCTTATTTGCGTTTTATGCTTCGGAAGAGATTGCAAAGGTGCGCCACATCTGTCTATGTAGGATATTGTTTAAAGAAAATGTATGTTAGAGACTGTTCTGGATGTTCTGAATGTATGTTTACTTTTTAATCAGTCACAGTTTGTGAAAGTAGGTCATACTTTGACTTGTTTTTGATGCTTGTAGTCGTAGAGGAAAAAAATTTTCCTTAACATTGTCATTCTAAAAAAAAGAAGAAGTTTTCCCTAACATTGTTCAGTAGTGAATCACTTCCTGAATCTCCAGTATAGTATGAAACTCTTTTGGTGGGGTGCTTGGACTCTGAATAGAGTGTTTGAAGCATTGTCTAGAAAAATTGCATCTGAAAGAGGAACTTGATATATCAGTCTGGTTTAATTTGTTGACAGAAATAAGAAAAATGTCTTTCATATGGATGTATATTCAGTTCCTTTGAAAATAGGCCATACTTTGACTTGTTCTTGATGCTTGTGGAGGTACAAGAAAAGAAGTTTTCCCTAACATTGTTCAGTAGTGAGTCAATTACATAAAATTCTTCTGGTGTGGTGTTTTGGACTCTGATTAAGGTGTTTGAAGCATTGTCTAGAAGAACTATATCAGAAAGAGGAACTTATTATGTCAGCCTGTTTAATTTGTTAACAGAAATAAGAAAATGGTCCTTCATATGGATGTATATTCAGTTTCTCTTGACTTTTGAACATTCGTTGGGAAGACGTTACAGTTTGTTTAGTTGTGCTTGTACAAGCTACATAGCTCAAACAAGATTAAATGCAGCTCTGAAAGAAAGTAATTGCAAATATTCTCACTCTATTGGGAAATAAAAATGTGATCGACCAGTTGTTTGCTGATGGAAACAATTTTACACTGCTTATATGACCCACAGAGACCCTGAAGATAACATCATTTTGTTTAATTGTTGATGGAAAAAGCTGTCTTTACTCTTATAACAAGAAGCAACATCAATAAGTAGCACAAAATATTGCAACTCTACCAGTCTGTCTTTGTCACTTGTCAGTATTAGTTTTCTCTAGTAAACAGTTTGAGTAGCCTGGGATAAAAGGTGAAGTAATGCATGTTCTTGGAGATGAAACAGCCAAGCGATTTCTCAAGTATCTAGATGTTGTTTTTTTTTAATTAGAAGGAACATGTTCATTAACATGTCATACGACATATACTAGCTACTTTCAAAGTAACTGGTTTCATCTTTGTTCAGTTGAACCTAGTAAAATATACTTGATACTGAAATCCTATCATTTTCATAGTATTAAAGATGATGACAAATTGATTCAAGCTGAAGGTGTGGAATCCCTTTCAGAGGCAGAACTTCGTGAAGATTGTAGAGAGCGAGGCATGCTTGGTTTACTTTCCGTGGAAGAAATGCGCCAACAGGTTCTTCGTCAATTTTTCTGTAATAAACATTGATACAAAAATATTTTGTTCAGTTCGATTTATGTGGATATACTTTCAATCTAAGTTACTCGGACTCTTCACTTTTGGTGCCGCACCCGTGTCGACATGACATGGGTGTGGGATCCGTGTCCGATTTGGTCAACCGATTTTGGGTACTTTGACCAAAATCGATGGGGAAAGTGTTGACAGTTTTAACGATTTATGTAATCTATACAAAAGCTAAGATGAAATTGAAGAAAATGGAATACCTTTTATATAGAAATATCTATGTCACTCCTTTTCTTTTAATCTCCATCCAAGATTCTCCTCAAGTTCTCCACATAATATCTCATAATTTAGGTTTTACAACTCTATTTTTAGATATTTTAATTATTTTTAGGCGAATCCCCGAACCCATATCCATACATGGATCCATATCCCCGGATCTTAGAAATTAGATCATGAAGGATCCGATCTCTAGATCCGCATCCGTATCGGACACCCGCACCCGAGTCTGAGCAACTTAGCTTTCAATAGTTTTCACTGAATTGCAGCAACTTTTTCAGCTAAATTATTATATGATGGATTGCACTTGCAATATCTGTTTCTCAGACGATCTTTGCAAGATATTTAATGTTGACTTCATCATTTTAGAGATTTTCTTGTTGAAAGTTTTCATTATCAATGAAAAGTACTCTTCTCAATTTGTTTGCAAGTATTTGAATAGGCACAGAGATCAAGAAAGAAAAGGAAGGCTTCTGAAACAAGAGCTACATTTTTACAAAATATTACAAGTATTCTTAGTACCATACTAGTATTTCTATGCAGTGGCCTTCGTGTCAAGTCATGCCAATTCTCATTGAATATTTCTATCAGCGCAAAATGGGAATGTAAAGATCAAGTTTAATTTCTGAATATGAAAACATCTCAATTTTTGGGACAGACAAAAAGGAAAACAATGCCAAATAAATGGGGACGAAGGGACTATCACCTTTCTGGTTCTAAAATACACTGGTTTATAGTGATGGAGGAACCGTTTGGTATCTAGACTTTGAATGTGAAACACGGCATTAGAATCGCTATGATCCTTCTGCTCAAACGGATCTGATGAAATAAGTTCGTATAAGCGCTCAATTAGCTGTACCGCGTTCGTCATTGACACAAAAGTTAATGGGCATGTGGAGAAGCAAAAGGGTGAGGGTATGGTCCATTTTCATTGTTTCATAAGAAAGTAAGAATCCAAAGGGGACGATAACCCCTCGCAAAGATTGAATTGACAAAAGGAAAAAGAAATGTTTTTAGTTCCTTCCAGTTACAAAAAAAATAGAAGAGAAGAATATGTACTTCATTTAGGGGAAGTATGGAAATGAATGAACAAGTCTCTCACTGCTTCCGTAAGCCAAATATGAGGGAAATGAGGTTCAAAGTCAATTATGCATGCATTCAATGGACTTTAAAGTCAATGATGTAGTACTCTGGAACTGGATCAGTAAATTTCTTTAGGCTTCTGTCACCTTTTCTGTCCAACAATATAATAAGTCTCTGCTGTTATTTCTCTCAGAGATAGACTTTTGTCCTTCCTTTTTGTTCAACTGTTTTTTTTTCTTTATCAACATGCACAGAGAAAAGTGTACTTAGGATCCTCACAGTTGCGTCTTGTTTCAACATGCAATGTGAGTTTTTGTTAGCAAAGAACATTGCACCATCTCTGAAAATTATGGAGATTCAGTTTGAACGAATATTGTGTAGTTAGAGCAACTTGGTGTGATCTTTTTATTTATAATAATAAGATTTTTAGTAATCACCATTTGTAGAAGATCAGAGTATTTTGTTCTGATATTGTTATTCTTAAGTGCAGCTCCGAGATTGGCTGGATTTGTCACTCAATCATTCAGTGCCTTCTTCACTTTTGATCCTTTCCAGGTATCTCAGTCTCTCTCTCTCTCTCTGAAATTCAGCACCTGTAAACTAGTATATGCGTGCACATATTATGCATTTTCTGGATTATTTAACTTGCAACTGATTAGTTTTGTTCACTTTTGAGCACATATGATCTGCTTTTTCTTTGCATGTGAGCAGATCTTTCACTGTTTCTGGAAGGTTGAAGCCAGAGGAGGTTGTTGGAGCTACACTGTCTTCGCTACCAGATGAGGTTGTGGACACTGTGGGCATCACTTCCCTGCCTTCTGAAGATTCTCTATCGGAAAGGCGGAGGAAATTGGAATTTCTTGAAATGCAAGAGGAGCTTATCAAGGTTGATGTCTTTTTTTCTTGTGAAATGAACAGTTTTCTGATGCTGCGATTTTTTTTTTCCAACCCCTCTCCCCTGCTTAGATGTAGTGGTGGGATCTTTTTTTGTTCTCTTAACCGGGATCCTATTTTTTGATAATGGTATCCGCCAGGAAATGAATATGCCTCTTAAGGCATCTGTATTATGTAGTTATATATCAAGTTGTGTAAGCATCAGTATTCTTCTGCTTAGAGGTAATTGTAATTGTCTACAGGAGGAGGAAGAGAAAGAGAAAGACGAAGAAGAGAAATCTAGAAGGAAAGAGTCTGTTTGTAGTCGAGAGGATGTGGCATTGAAAGAGATGACTACTCCTACTGCTACAGAAGCACAAGAGCAAGCTCGCGCAAGAGCAATTGACAAACAAGAGCAGCTATGTAAAATTAGCCGTGCCTTGGCTGTTCTAGCTTCTGCTTCTGTAAGGATGGACTTGAAAAAGTTTTGAACTGTTCAGTACCTAGTTTTTTCTCTCAATCTTGTATAACTATATTTTATGCAGTCTGTTAGCCAAGAGCGTGAAGAGTTCCTGAGGCTTGTAAATAAAGAGGTATGTCATTCAGAAGCAACTATATGAGAAATCAGACCAAGAATAAGCAAATGGGAATCTCTTATAATATTAATTCTAGCCGTTTCTCTTAATGCCTCTTTCTTATGTTTGTCATTTTATTGTGTCCTTACTTCCATTTGATAAAGTAACATTTGTGAATATTGACCAAAACAGCACATACGTTGTGCTAAGACCATATTTACAAGGCAAAAGGAAAACCTAGCATAATCCTAAGATATCTATGATTGACTCAGTGTCTTCCATGTCACAATTTTTTGACTTGCTTAAACAGCAGAACATTCAATTAATAGCAGAGAATTAATAGGGCACCTTGTTTCTCCAGCTATCCTTTTCTCTTTCCCCCAACCAAAAGATGAGTTTAAAAATATAATAAAAGAAAGAAATCACACCAGTTGGCTGCGTGACTCCCTTTGCTATTGATGTTTTTTTGGTATTTTTCTTTATGTGCATTGCAAGTTGCGAGTATCTCTTTGGTTCTCTATAAGGCCAGGTTATTCTCCACAAGAATCTGCGACTCATGGAGGATTCCTTTTCTTGTCAGATCGAGCTTTATCATAGGATGGTAGATGACGAGGGTACAGTTAGTGAAGTGGATGCCATGAAGGCATATAGAGCTGCTCATGATGAGAATGATCATGCTGCTGAACATGATGAGGTTTCATCTGCACTCATAGATAAGGTGAGACATTCAACCTGAAATAGTCCTAAAGGTAGTGACAAAAGACATTTATTTTGTCCTTTATATCCTTGAAAAAATTGAGCAAAGCATCAGATAAGGTAGCCTAGAAAACAATATGTTTCACTGATACAAAGCGAGTTAGAAGATAATCAAGGGAAACTAACAGCACACTGGGATGTGTTCCTACAGCTCACTTGAAATTACTTATTTATTGGCTTAATGTGTTTCAGGTTGATTCCATGCTTCAAAACCTCGAGAAGGAAATTGATGATGTCGATGCCAAAATTGGCAACCATTGGCAAATACTTGACAGGTGAATGACAGTGTTTTGCTTGATAATTCTGCTTGGTGATCCTTATCAAAAGATTTTGCTTGATGATCAAATTTGGGCTTTGACATTTTCTTTTTTATACTAGTACAAAACCATTTTGCATAGTTGTGTCCTTCTCCAACTCCTTCAATGAAATAAAGGTCGAAGTTGGGGAAATCTTGTCTTTTAATCTTTTAATCTACCTATTTATTTTTAACTTCACGAGCATGCGGGCAGAAATGTGCTCCTTATCATGGAAGGATTCTCATGTTGCAAAAGTTGAATGATATCTGTGTTATCTTTGAAAGATGAATTGGCGGAATATTCCATGAACCATGGACGTGACCATTACCATATCATGAGTGGAAGTAATGATAATCATGTTTATATTTCTCTCTCATTTATCGTGGTCTGGTTTGTGGCTTGCTGTGGTGACCTAAGTTGCTGGGAAGTTACATGCTCATCTGCAATTGCGCAGATCCAAAATTTAGCTTTTAATTGACTTGCATGTTTTTTTGTTGTACAGGGATTATGATGGAAAAGTGACTCCTGAGGAGCTAGCCGCTGCAGCCATGTACTTGAAGGATACTCTTGGCAAAGAAGGGGTTCAAGAACTCATCAGCAGCCTTTCCAAAGATACAGGTCACTTTTCAATTTTGTTTGAAGTTTTTCATTAATTATCTTAATTCACAATTGACCCGAACTGTTAAGTCTTTTTGTTGCAGAGGGAAAGATTTTTGTTGAAGACATTGTTAAGCTAGGCAGCCGCGTAGAAGATGCCAGGTCCGATGAATAGACAGAATAATGCAGCAGTTTTGGCATCTTAGAAAATAATAAAACACTAAACTTCACTAACCTAGTTCAGTCATATGTAATTAGGCCTCCAATTATAGAAAGCCAACGTGAGTTTTCATTTCTCCTCCTGTCAATATCTTTTAAGTATTTTTTTTTCTTTTGTGTGTGTTTAAATTCTTATTATGCACTCCAAGGGTGTGGTCTAGTGGTCTAGTGGTCAATTAAGTGGTTGAAAACTCTAAGGTCTCAGGTTCAAAGCTCAGTGGAGACAAAAATATTAGGTGATTCTTCTCATCTGTCCTAGCCTTGGTGGACAGAGTTACCTGGTACCTAACTGAGTGGAGACAAAAAACACTAGGTGACTCTTCCCCGTTGTCCTAGTCTTGGTGGACAGAGTTATACCTAGTAAAATAAATTCTTATGTGCGGGGTAAGGGCTCACATGTTAATTGTGTTAGTTGCATGCTTTTTGGTAGAGCACCCCACTACATAAGAATCACTCCAAAATACCACTGAGAAGGATGATACACAAAACACTTGCTAACAGTCCTTTCTCTTAACATTTTTCTGTTTACAATCACATGAGTACTTCTGTTTTCTTTCCTTTTGGCTCACTCATTATTGTCCAAGAACTTTTAATGGGCTCCTCCTCTGTTATATTGAGCAATTTTGGAGTATTTTGTGTTGTTTCCCCTAAATTCTTCTTGTGCTTGTCTACTTTCGTTGCGGTAACGAGACAAAAAGATGAAACAGCTTTAAAGACATTGACAAATCAATGGTACTATGGGATGAATGAAATCTCTTCAATCTTAATTAGTGGTTCTATTTCAAGCCATAAAAATGAAGAAATTCTTATATAATGCTTTTCCTTCAATTAATTTACGTGACACAAATTTAAATTAGTTAAAGATTAGTAAATTTCGAATAATGAATTATTAGGGATAACATTGACAAGGAGAAAATGGTTTAAAACCCCCCCAACCTATACCCGAAATCCCAACTACACATTCCAACTTCACGGGTGTCCTATTACCCCTCTGAACATTTTATTTCTCTATTTACTACACACTTGAGTGCTGACCTGTACACATAAACCAAACATTTCATTTCTCTTTTTGTGACGTGATTTTCACGCGCGGGCCCTATTTCTCAACCTTTTCTTTTCCCTCCTAAACATAGAACGACCCTCCAACCTTCACCCCCAATTCTTTCTTTTTTCTTTTCTCTTTTCTCCTTTTCATCTGATATATATATTGAGAGAGATATACAAAATTTGTCACATACATTGACAACTCCTCTAAACATAGCAATAATACAAATCAAATACTACTTTGGAATAGATTGGTTGCTGATGAACATAGCAACAACACAAATCAAAATACACAAAAACATCTTCCATTGGAACCTACTACACCATTTCCACCTTCCATTGAGCCTCCTCTCCAATTTCAAATTAGAGTTACTCAAGTTGTCAATATGAACCTGCCTAATCCCTAACTCTTGCCCCAACTCATTGATTTTATTCACCAATCTTGGAAGGATAAAATTTGATCTTAGATCCACTTCTTATTTGTCCCTCCATCGAAAAAATTTACAGTTTTTAGACTGAAAAATAGAGAAAAATAGTACATTAACATCAATTGAATATAAAGTGAAGCAATAATGCAAGGGAAAACACATACACCATAACATGGACAAGACCAAAATCTTCTTCCCGGATTTAATTTCGACCAAGAAGTTTGCAAATTCAGCAAAATCCCATGTTTGGATCTCACTACAGCGTTGAGCATTGGGTTTGATTCATCCATACAAAGCTTATTCAAGTTTTCATTTGCCATTTTTGACGAATTTAGAGAAAATTCAAAGAACCTAAATAAGAAATTAGAGCAGCTTACAAATCCTAACCTAGCATCAAGATTTAAAGTTGAAATCAGAACATAAACTGATTCATCCATACAAAGCTTATTCAAGTTTTCATTTGCCATTTTTGACGAATTTAGAGAAAATTCAAAGAACCTAAATAAGAAATTAAGCAGCTTACAAAAACTTCAAGATTTAAAGTTGAAATGAACATAAACAACTAGCTAAGCCCAAAAGAAAATCGTCAAAATATTAATGAAGAAATAAGGATTAATGGTGGGGAAGAAGGAACAATGGTTTATTTAATTTGGGGAAGATGACCATTGCCCATCTCCCAATTTTATTACTTTTTCTAACGTTTTTTCCTCTTCTAACGCGCCTAGAGGAGGTGTTCTCACCTCCTATGACAGGTCAGCACTCAAGTGTGTAGTAAATAGAGAAATAAAATGTTCAGGGGGGTAATAGGACACCCGTGAAGTTGGAGTGTGTAGTTGGAATTTCGGGTATAGGTTGGGGGGGCTTTAGACCATTTTCTCCATTGACAAGAGAACATCTGATCTTTTGGCTCTTGTATCAATGGTGGGTCCATTGACTGGGTTTGCCAGTATATACACAATTTTTTACCCAAACCTGGTAGGTAAGTTAAGAAATCCACCAACTATTTACAAACCGCAAATTCAGAACTTAATTATTAATGCTTAAAGCCACGAATTCCTAAAATTCAAAATTTATAAAGTTCAAATTCTACGTTCATGTATGCTTACATCACTATGGCTCTGTTTGTTTTTATTAAAATGAAGACATATAAACCTTTAGTATATACAGATATTAAAATATGAATTAAGATTAAGATGTATAGATCTGAAAATATTAAGATATTATGCTAATATTTGAATACTAAATATTCAAAAAAAAATTTATTTTATCAACATCCCAATGTATAATTTTTAAAATAAAGTTCAAATAAAATATTAATTAATTAATACAATAATATATCCGGTGCAATTCCATAAGTGACTTTTGGAGAGGGTTTGTGTAGGTAGATCTTACTCAACTTTATGAAGGTAAGAAGGTTGTTTCTAATAGACTCTTGACTGAAGTAAAACATTTTAAAGCAGATATGAAAAGGTAAATACAATAGTTACGGGAGTCATGATGAAAATAATGGAGAAATGAACAGTAGCAACGACAAAATAATACGATAATTGAAGCAAAGTAAAACGTATGTGATAAAAATTTAAGAAAAAGATAATAGGAGAGTAGCAACAATAATAATAATGATAAGGAAAATTAGATCTTTCAACTACATACTAACCTTCTATCATAATACTCAACCTCCATACCCTTCTATGTAGGGTCATTATCTTCGATAAGCTATATGCGTGTCATGTCTTGTCTAATCACTTCTCCCTAAGACTTTTTCATCCTATCTCTGCCTCTCCTCAAACCCACCATAGTAAACCTCTCACATCTCCTCTTCAAATGCCTGAACTATCTCAACCTTGTTCCCTCATCTTGTCCACCACAGAGGTCACTCCACCTTATCCTAAATATCTTCATTCTTAATCTTATCTCTCCTAGCATGCTCACATATCCATATCAATATCCTTATTTCCGCTACTTTCATCTTTTGGACGTGTGAGTTCTTGACCGGCTAACACTTGACCTCATGCAACATAGTTGGTCTAGCAGTCACTTTGTAAAACTTACCGTTAAGTCTTGGTGACATATTCTTATCACATAAGATACTGAATGTGAGCCTCTATTTCATCCAACCCTATCTAATACGATGTGTAACTTCATCTTTAGTCTCCTAATTTTGTTGGATTATTAATCCAAGATACTTGAAACTCTCTCTTAGAGATGACTTGTGTATCGATCTTCAATTCCACGTCTACCTCGTGAGTCACGTCACTGAAATTTTAGTCCATGTACTCTGTGTCTCTGTCTCTCTAAGTCCTGCTCAACTTGAACCCTTTAAACTCCATAGTCTGTATCCAAACCTCTAGCCTATCATTAGTTCCATCATGTGTCTCATCAATTACTACTATGTCATCTGCAAATAATGTATATCGCAGAACCCCCTTTAGATATTCTACAACAGGTCGTCCATCACCAAGACAAATAAAAATAAGCTAAGAGTTGATTCCTGGTGCAAATCCATCATGACTGGGAAGCGTTCCGAGCCTCCTCCCGTTGCCTTTACTAGGATTTTCGCTCCATCGCACATATGGTATACAATAGTGGTTATAGATGGTGCTTGATGACGGTTGGTAATTGTGATAGATGATAGTGATAACTAATGATAGTGGTGAATGAAAGTGGTGGTTGGGGTATATTATAGGTGTTGTTTGTAGTGATTGTTGGTTGTTTTGATTTATTTTATTAGAACTATTCAACAATATCATCGAATGTGTGCCGGATGCTCCAAAAATAATACATTTTTGGAGGATCCTACACGGATACGACAATATTTATGGCTTGCCCGAGCAACATAGGTTGTGGTAATATAATGGTGATTGCTGGTGATGATTATAAATCATGGCTAGTGATAGTATTATGGTGATTGACAACGGTGATGGGTGTAGCTGCAGATGGTGGTGGTTGTGGGTGATGGTAGTTGACCATCGCAGACAACAATTGATGGGTGACGATGGCGGTGATGCTTAGTGGTAAAAATGGATGGAGTAATGATGAAATGCCATCTTTTCTGAAATACTTGAATGAATGACATTTTAAGTGATATTAAGAATCTGTTAAAGGTCTTAATCATTCAGACGTATTCAAATGCATTACGTGATAGTAAAATAAAAAATATAAATGCATTTAACTATTGAGATTAAAATGACTACATTACGTAACAAAAATATAATTAATGATTGAAATCTGAATGATTAAGATTCAAATTTCCGTGCAAACAAATGAGGCCTATATCATCCTAACTGTAGAAACATTAGGTATTCTTTTCCTACACCACTCTAAACAGGGCAGTTAAGAGTTCACTGCAGAAATGGAAGAAATAACCAACAAAGCTCATGTTTTAGTTCTCCCATTCCCAATAAAAGGCCACATAAACCCAATGGTTCAATTTTCAAAGAGATTGGCATCAAGAGGAGTTAAAGTGACCATACTCATTATAGAGTCTGTTTGCAAGAACATGTCAAAGGAGTTTTGTTCAATCAAGATTGAGTCCATTCCACATGATGACTCTCCACCAGAACATGTTGACAAATCTATTGAATGGTTCTTTACTTTGATATCTAAAAACTTGGGAGCAATTGTGGAGAAATTATCTTATTCTGAGTATCCTGTGAAAGTTCTTGTTTTTGATTCAATCACCACTTGGGCAATTGACTTGGCACATCACCTAGGACTAAAAGGGGCTGCATTTTTCACACAATCTTGTGCTATTAGTGCCATATACTATCATATGGATCGAGAGACAAACAAAGTTTCTTTTAATGGCTCTAATGTATCTTTGCCTTCACTTCCATTGCTGGAAAAGGAAAATTTGCCTTGTTTCATCTATGAGAGGGATTTGTTTCCAACCATTGCAAGACTTGTCTTCAGACAGAACATACATTTCAAGAAAGCAGATTGGCTTTTATTCAACACATTTGATGCATTGGAGAAGGAGGTACACTCTCTTGTCATTTACGAAATATCTTAATTTAACCCTTTGATATATTTTGGGACTATTCACATACTTGTGTTAGCAAACCAAATCATATTTACCTTTGACACTAGTAGAGCTCAAACATGAAGTATAACAACAACATACTCAGTATAATCTCATATGTGAGGTTTGGAAAGAGTAGAGTGTACACAGATCTTATCCCTATCTTATGGAGGTAGATAGACTGTTTACAAAAGACCCAAGCCCAGGTAACACATATCAAACTAAAGAATATATAGAAGAAAATAAGATATTATAATACTAGAGGAAGCATTACATAGTATTCAGGGAAAAGGAACAGTGACAACAACAAAATAATGTGATAACCAAAACACAAGAAACAATCAATAATAACATAAATCGCAAGATAAGAAATTACGTGAGTACTGCTAAGGAGAAATAGGTATGGGGCACAAAACTACCATCAAGCCTATCCCGTAGAAAAGTGAGACAACACTCAACTACATATTAGCCTTCTATTTTAATTTGAAACCTCCATATTTTCATATCTTAGTTTATGTTCTTGGTAAGCTAAAGATATGTTATATCATATCTAATCACCTCTCCCTATACTTTTTTGGCCTATATCTACCTCTCCTTAAACCCACTAGTGCCAACCTCTCACACCTCCTCACTGGGGCCTCAGCGCATCTCCTCATCACATGCCTGAACCATCTCAACCTCGCTTCCCTCATTTTGTATACCATGGAGGTTACTCCTACCTTGTCCCGAATATCTTGATTCTTCATCTTATCACTCCTAGTGTGCTTGCATATTCACCTTAACATCCTCATTTTCGCAACCCTTATCTTCTGAACATGGTCAACACTCCTCCTCATACTACATGATCCGCCTAACCATCACTCTAAAAAAATAGTCAAAATAGAGGAATAAATTTAGACCTTTTTTACTTTTGACATGTGGAATTCTTCGATTCATATTGAAGCCCCATTAAAGTCAAGGATAAATACATACAATTGGTTTCGTTCTAATATTTGAAAAACAAACTTAATTGATTTCATTTCATTTTAGCGGAAAGTCAATCCAAACCGAACCATGAACACCTCAAGACCTACACCAATAATCTGAAGTTTTTGTTGTGGAATTTTTACAGGTAATCGACTGGATAAGGAATCAATACCCGATCAAAACTATCGGACCAACTATTCCATCTATGTATCTTGACAAGAGACTAAAGGAAGACAAAGAATATGGTTTGAGTCTCTTCAAGCCTGACAGTGAAACTTGTATGAAGTGGCTAGACTCGAAGGAAATTGGCTCTGTTGTGTATGTGTCATTTGGAAGTTTAGCCAGTCTTGGAGAACAACAAATGGAGGAACTAGCTTCGGGATTGATGATGAGCAATTGCTACTTCTTGTGGGTTGTTAGAGCTACCGAAGAGAGCAAACTCCCCTAGGAATTCATGTCCAAGTTATCGAAAAAAGGACTTATTGTGAATTGGTGCCCTCAGCTCGATGTATTAGCTCATCGAGCAGTTGGATGTTTCTTTACTCACTGTGGATGGAATTCGACCCTCGAGGCATTGAGTTTGGGAGTGCCAATGGTGACCATGCCCAATGGTAGGATCAACCAACTAACGCGAAATTTATTAGTGATGTATGGCAAACAGGAATCCGCGTTAAGGTTGGAGACAATGGTGTAGTTAATAGAGATGAAATCGCGAGTTCCATAAGGGAAGTGATGGAGGAAGAGAAAGGTGTAATGCTCAAAGAGAATGCAATTAAATGGAAAAAATTGGCTAACGAAGCGGTAGATGGAGGAGGAAGTTCTGATAAGAGTATTGAAGAATTTGTTTCAAACTTGTCATGAGCATTTGTGTACTGCATAAATTAGTTCTATTTGGTCTGATTTTGTGTGTTGCCGATGTATGATGTGTGTGTCTACTTGTTTAACTTTATGCAACTTTAGATGTCAGCTAAAACCAAGTTAAAGAACACTTTTATGAGAGTTAATATCTCAGATGGTCACTCAACTATGGATTCTTTTCTCGGAAGGTCACTCAACTATAGGTTTTTTCTCAGAAAGTCACTCAACTTTGAATTTTTATTTCATGTAAGTAAATTTTAATTAAAAAAATTAATTGAATAGGTTGAGTGACTTTGTAAGTAAAATACTCATAGTTTAGTGACTTTTGAGTTAAAAATCAAAGTTGGGTGACTTTCTGAGAAAACAACACATAGTTGAGTGACTTTCTGAGAAAAGAGACCATAGTTGAGTGACTTTTGAGTTAAAAACCAAAATTGAGTGACTTTCTGAAAAAAGAATCCATAGTTGAATGATCATTTGAGATATTATCTCCTTTTATGAATTATGTGTTTTGTAAAAAAAATTGTTGAAAAAAGATAAATGTAAATCCTGAATATGTGGGTGTCACGAAGGTCCTTTATATAGAACAAGATAGATATATAGATAGCAGAAACTTTAGGTCAGGTAAGAGTATAGTGTAGAAAATGGAAGAAAAAACCAACAAATCTCATATTTTAGTTCTCCCAATCCCAGCACAAGGCCACATAAACCCAATGGTTCAATTTTCCAGAAGATTGGCATCAAAAGGAGTTAATAAAGTGACATTAGTCACCATATACTCTATTAGCAAGAACATGCCAAAGGAGTCTGGTTCAATCAATATTGAGTCCATTCCACATGATGATGAGTCTGCACCACAAAATATTGACAGAATGCTTGAATGGTTTCATCTTTTGATATCCAAAAATTTGAAAAAAATTGTTGAGAAATGGTCTGATTCTGAGTATCCTGTGAAGGTTCTTGTTTTCGATTCGATGACAACTTGGGCAACAGACCTTGCACATCAGTTAGGACTAAAAGGGGCTGCTTTTTTCACACAATCTTGTTCTCTTAGTGCCATATACTATCATATGGATCAAGAGACAAAGAAAGTTTCTTTTGATGGCTCTGATGTATCTTTGCCTTCACTTCCATTGCTAGCAAAGGAAGATTTGCCTTCTTTCATCTATGATACTGATTTGTATCCAACTCTTAGAGGACTTATCTTCAGTCAGAACATCAATTTTAAGAAAGCAGATTGGCTTTTCTTCAACACATTTAATGCATTGGAGAAGGAGGTATGTACTATTCTCTATCTTAACTTAACCCTTTGTGATATTTTGGGTCCACTCCATTCATATACTTGTGTTAGTAAACCTCATCTTATTTGCCTTTTGACACTAGTAGAGCTCAAATCTCATAGGTGGGGTTTGAGAAGGGCAGAATCTACACTGACCTTATCATGTCTGAACCATCTTAGTCTGACTTCCCTCGTTTGGTCCACTATAGAGGCCACTCCTACCTTGTCCCGTATATCTTCATTCTTAATCTTATCACTCCTAGTATATCTGCATATCTACCTCAACATTCTCATTTTCACAACCCTCATCTTCTGTACATGAGAGTTCGCAACTGGTCAATACTATGCTCCATACAACATAGAAATAGTCAAAAGTAGAGGGGTAGATCTAGATCTATTTTCTTTTTTTACATGTGACCACACAATTTGTTTGGTTCTAATATTTAAAAAATAGACATAAGTGGTTTCATTTCTTTTTTAGAAGAAAATCGATCCAAATCAAACCATGAACACCTCTAGGCCTGCACCAATAATTTGATGTGGAATTTGTACAGGTAGTCGACTGGATAAGGTCTCGATTCCCAATCAAAACTATCGGACCAACTATTCCATCAATGTATCTTGACAAGAGACTAAAGGAAGACAAAGAATATGGTTTGAGTCTCTTCAAGCCTAACAGTGAAACTTGTATGAAGTGGCTAGATTCAAAGGAAATTGGCTCTGTTGTGTATGTATCTTTTGGAAGTTTAGCCAGTCTTGATGAACAACAAATGGAGGAACTAGCCTCGGGATTGATGACGAGCAATTGCTACTTCTTGTGGGTTGTTAGAGCTACGGAACAGAACAAACTCCCCGAGGAATTCATGTCCAAGTTATCCGAAAAAGGACTAACTGTGAATTGGTGCCCTCAGCTTGATGTGTTGGCTCATCGAGCAGTTGGATGTTTCTTTACTCACTGTGGATGGAATTCGACCCTCGAGGCATTGAGTTTGGGAGTGCCAATGGTGACCATGCCTCAATGGTCGGATCAACCAACTAACGCGAAATTTGTTAGTGATGTATGGCAAACAGGAGTTCGCGTTAAGGTTGGAGAAAATGGTGTAGTTAATAGAGACGAAATTGCAAGTTCCATAAGGGAAGTGATGGAGGAAGAGAAAGGTGTAATGTTTAAAGAGAATGCAAATAAATGGAAAAAATTGGCTAAGGAAGCAGTAGATGAAGGAGGGAGTTCTGATAAGAATATTGAAGAATTTCTTTCAAACTTGCAATGCAATAAATGATTTGAAAGTTATATAAATCTGAGAGTTTTAATATTTACCCAAAAGTTATAATCTATCACTCTATAACAATTATGCTCTATTAGTCTATTATAAATATTTTACTTTAAATGACAAGTTCTCTTGGAACCTGTTTTATATGTTATACTATATTCTATTACATGTTCTCTATAACTATATTTAGCTATAGCATCCAAACAACCACAATAATATATGTTTGGAGAATGCTAGGCGTAGGCAGATCTTATCATAAGGTTTGAACGGAAAAAAAGAGTAAAAAGTAATTCTCTCCATTTTAATTTATTTGTCTAGTTTTGATATTTGACATGAAATTAAAGAAAGTAAATAAGACTTTTGAATCTTGTCATCTTAAATTAAAGATATGTAGAAGGCATAATAAATAAATATGACCATTAATTTGGCTTCATTTGACAACTATGGCATTTAACTTTGGTGTGCACAAGTAGATACTAAAATTTGTATAAAATTGAACAAATAGACACATTCGTCCTACTTGGCGTTCTACATAGCAATTTTGTGTACTACGTGACGTCTTACGTGTATTATGCCTATGTAAAATGTATCAAAATATCTTTTATAATCTTATCATTTTAAACATGTCACGTGACAATTGCCACAAAAAAAAAATCATTTTGAAACATATTAAAAGAAAAACTAAAACAAACAAATTAAAACAGAAAAAATATAAATATATGATGAAAATTGCGACAATGTTATAGAGAAATTTGACGGTCCTTAATTAAGGTAGACTTAGTCAACTCCCCTTTTAAGACTAGGGTGTGTTATTCCCTCGTTCTTATCCCAAAAAAAAAACTCAAGATCTTATTTTCTTGAAATTGAAGAACTTTGATAAGCTTACTAAGAGTAAAATTAGTGCAAAAAATGGAAGAAAAAACCAACAAATCTCATGTTTTAGTTCTTCCATTTCCAGTACAAGGTCACATAAACCCAATGATTCAATTTTCTAAAAGATTAACATCAAAAGGATCAGTTAAAGTGACCTTAATCACCATAGACTCTGTTACCAAATCTATGCCAATATTAGAATCTGGTTTAATCAAGATTCACTCTATTCCACATGATGATGAAACCCCACCACAAAGTTATGATCTTTTTCTTGAATGGTTTCATGTTTTGGTATCAAAAAATTTGTCAAAAATTGTTGAGAAATTGTCTGATTCTGAATATCCTGTGAAGGTTCTTGTTTTCGATTCACTTACAACTTGGGCAATTGAGCTTGCAAATGAATTAGGATTAAAAGGGGCTGCTTTTTTTACACAATCTTGTGCTCTTAGTGTTATATACTATCATATGGATCCAGAAAAGAATAAAGTTTGTGTTTTTGATGATGGTGTGTGTTTGCCTTCACTTCCATTGTTGGAAAAACAAGATTTGCCTTCTTTTGTGTGTCAGAGTGATTTGTATCCATCTCTTAGGAAACTTGTATTCAGCAGGAATATCAATTTCAAGAAAGCAGATTGGCTTTTGTTCAACTCATTTGATGTGTTGGAGAAGGAGGTAAGCTCCCCCCACCCCCCACCCTTATCTCTTACTATTTCTTATATTCATTTTCTTGTTGTTAGTAAAGTGTGCTTTGGCGTGACTGGTAAAATTGTTGTCTTGTTATGACGGATAGTAAAGGGGAGTCTTGACATAACTGATAAAGTTATTGTCATGTGATCAGAAAGTAAGTTGTTGTTATGTGATCAGGGAGTCATGAGTTCGGGAGGTGAACAACGGCGTATTAATGGGGTTGGGTGGGAGTTCTTGGGAACCTAGTAATTTTTGGGCAGATCCTGTATTTGTATTGAGAAATTCAAAAATACAAGTTACGAAACCATATATAGTGTGATGTTGATCTAGTGGCGAAAGAGGGGCTTGTTAAGCTATATATTACCCTGTTGGTTGAGGGTTCAAATCCCTCGGTCACCATGTAGACTTTTAGTTGTAGAAATGCAGGATAAGGCTACGTACAATAGACCTTGTGATTCCGTCCTTCCCTGGATGCTAGTGATCCCGTCCTTCCCCAGACGCTGTGAATAGCGAGAACTTAGTGCACCGAGCTTCCCTTTTATGACTTTGATAGAACTCAACCCTCAAGTATATCGAGGGTAAGCAATTACTTTTGACACATATAAATAATAACCTGCGAACTTGTAGGTCTCAATTATGTTATGACATTCTCTGACTAGCTAGAAGATCAATGTAGTAAGAACAAATTAGAAGTTTAAAACTTTAAGAGTTTTGTATTAGAGAACTTTCTAATTCTTTTTGTGACGGACTAAAAAGAAGCGCGATATATAAAATGGAGATAAAAAGGACTCACATCCTTACATAGTGTTATACTTAATAGCTAATCTGAAGTTTCTGTTGCTGAATTTGTACAGGTGATCGACTGGCTAAGGCCACTATGTCGAATCAAAACCATCGGTCCAATTATTCCATCAATGTATCTTGACAAGCGACTAAAAGATGACAAAGAATACGGTTTGAGTCTCTTCAAACCTAACAGTGAAACTTGTATGAAGTGGCTCGATTCAAGGGAAATTGGCTCTGTTGTTTATGTATCATTCGGAAGTTTAGCCAATCTTGACGAACAACAAATGGAAGAACTAGCTTCAGGATTGATGATGAGCGATTTCTACTTCTTGTGGGTTGTTAGAGCTACTGAAGAGAACAAACTAACAGAGGAATTCATGTCCAAGTCGAAAGAGAAATGCCTAATTGTGAATTGGTGCCCTCAACTCGACGTGTTGACTCATCAAGCAGTTGGATGTTTCTTTACTCATTGTGGATGGAATTCGACACTGGAGGCATTGAGTTTGGGAGTCCCAATGGTGGCCATGCCCCAATGGTCAGATCAACCAACTAACGCGAAATTTATTAGTGATGTATGGCAAACAGGAATTCGCGTTAAGGTTGGAGAAAATGGTGTAGTTAATAGAGATGAAATCGCGAGTTCCATAAGGGAAGTCATGAGGGAAGAGAAAGGTGTAATACTTAAAGAGAATGCAAATAAATGGAAAAAAATGGCTAAGGAAGCAGTAGATGGAGGAGGAAGTTCAGACAAAAATATTGAAGAATTTCTCAAACTTGTAATAAACTAGACTTAAATATTAAATAAATTTGATCAATTTATGCATTATGTTCTTACATTGCATAACATTTTATGAATGTCTCAGTCAAAGAGAATCAATGATGTTATATATTCTCTAACAACAACAAATATTTTAAAATTCAACTTCAAATATACAAAATCTATCTGAAAATTATTATAAGTGATAAGTCTTCTCATATCAATTTGATTAAAAAATACATTTTAAAAATATTCATCAAAGCTCACATAGTTTATATCTCGAAAACAAAAAGTGTCATATAAACTAAAACACGACGACGAGTATCACTATTATGTACTAACAAGATATCTCTACCACACAACTTAATAACTTATGAGTATTTTAGTCCATATTTTTTTCAAAAAAAATCACAAATACCTAAATTCATATGGGCCTTTCAGTTTTTAAACTTGAGGCCCAAATAAATTCCAAATTGAAACCCTAATCTCAGTTTATTTATATTTATTTCCGCCGCCCATTTTCATTATTAAGATAGACACCAAATTGTTAATTCCATTTGTTAGCTTCACTCTTAAATCTCTCCCAATTTATTTCCTCCTCTGGTTACGCTATGAGTTTAAGTTTTATACGTTGTTAATATAAATAATCTTTTATAGTGTTCTATCTCATCGTTATTTATATTGACGATGCATATTGCTTGTTTGTCTCAAAAATTCATTGAAACATGTTTGTCTTAAATTGTTTATGTATATATTATCTGTAATTTATTTTATTGAATATCAGACATATAGTCGGGTGTCCACCAAACTAATTGGTGGACACTGTTACATGTCTGGAAAACAAAAGAGAAGGGAGTAAAAATGTTAGATAGGTTTCTTATCTAACATTTCGATCTCTCTTCAAGTGTTCATCGTTGCCCAATAACTAGTTTATAGTTATTGAGCTACATCTGGATTAAACATCACTATTCAATTTTCATAGCTAATTTGTTGTTAAATTGTTCGTATCAAACAATTTTTTTTTATAATCATTAAGGTAGAAATTAAGATGGAAAATCTTGTATTGTTTTTGAAAAGTTGTTTGATATTAGACATTGATATATATGATGTGAACTATGGTAGATATTGTTACATGTTTGGTAAAATGAAGGCATGGGAAGTGGAAATGATTAGGTGTGTTTCATGGCGAGACGAGTTGTTCATTGGAAATTTTGAGTGTTGGAAATCTTACGGAAACATGTAATTCTTCATAGCTTGAGGCCAACAAGCTTTTTTAGTATAAAATTAGGAGTCAGAATCTAACAAACATTAAATTGATACGAAAACCCAACATAGTAAAATGGACATGAATATATAGTAATCCAAAATGTACAAAGTTCTTCATCTGCACATGTAAATGTCTCAACCATCAAGCCATCAAAATGGGTCTATTATAAATGATGATATAGTAATCCTCATGACAAGCAACTTTTTTTCGAGAAATAAGTTTATTATTTTGTTTCATAATATCCTTCAAGTTATGTCGAGCATAACTTCAGTTTCTAAAGTATGTTGCCTTATTATGCATGAGTTCGATTATTAAGAGACAAAATTTGAAAATAAATTAATTTAAAAAGTAAAATGTGTAATTTCATGTTAACTCAATTTGATCTCAAATCATATCTAAACGGACCAAAATTTATACATTTTTTACAAATGAAGCCATATGGATCATAAGACCAAAATTGGGCTAATTAGGAGATGAATGCTATTGATCTGAACAAACTGGATAGGGATTGGGCTCTTGTCTTGTTCTTTCTTTAGGAGCAAGTGCATAAATAGCCCTTTAGGAGACCTATTTAAAGATTAGTCAAAGTTTATAAAGTTAATTTTGTTGGATTTGTGTTGTGTGGAATTGGGAAACGTGGGTGTAATGTGAAATGAAAAATATGGGAGAACTAAGTAGGTGTTTGGACATGCAATTTGATATAGCGATATGAAATTATGAGATGAAATGAGCGTTTGGACATGTGATTTCACGTTGATTTCTCATCTCATGATTTCATATCATGAGATGAAATCCCAAATTCTCCAAAAATCATGATTTGAGAATTTCAAATCATGATTTGAGGTTTTTCAAATATAAAAACTGATCCATAGGTTTATATTTTGTAAAAGCAACTCACACTTATATCTGCTAACCATTTATTTCATATGTAAATAAAATTTATAATTCATATCATTACTTTTTAAACCATTTACATCTCATATAATGATTATTCTCACTAACATATAATTTATTATTACTTAACATCAATTTCTACTTTACCATTTATATTCACCAAATTTATTATTTTTTATCAAATATATTTACCAACCAAATTGACCAACAAATGGCTCAAAGTAACAATGTTGGTTCGTCTTCTCAGTCATATGAACGAGAAATGCAAGTTCAACATGAAAAGATTGTCCGTACTATGTGGGAGGATTATATTTAAAGACTACTACACCACAACTTATGTTTAATTTTTTTTAATTGAATTAAAGCTTGATCAATAAATATTGTATTTTTTAAGAATATCTTTGTGATGGTGTATTATGCGATTTTATAAACTTGTGCTTATTTGGTAAACTTGTGTAAAGCATTGAGACAATTTTAATAGTTTTACAACTTATGAGGTTTCTATGTTTATGAGAAAACATACAACATAAAAAGTTCAACTAATTTATTATTTTACCAATATATATTATTATCATCAAATCTACGAAGCATACTGATCCATCTCAAGATCTCACATTTTAATAAATCAAAATGATAATTAATAAATACATATCATAATAATCATATCAGGATTGAGAATATAAGTATATTTAACAGTTTAGAGAATATGTTTTTATTAGTTAGTCTAAAATATCTATCTCTACTCGGTTCTGCTCAGTAAATACAAAATACAGTAACACAAGAAGTCGCAACTACATCGTTCCATAATCAAGATAAATATATGTGATCTTATGCTACAATCATACCAACGACTTGTTCAATTTCCATCTTAGATTGTGAGCAAATAAGTTTTTATACTTATAAGAATCGGTGATTTAATCATCTGTTATAAGATAAAACTATAATGACTCTGAAGGTCAATTTTGGTAATTTTTGTTAAATGATCGTTTTACCCCTCTCGAGAGTTGCCCCGAGTCATGTTTGGTTGATATCCGATGTTGGTTTTGCGAAAATTCTTGTTGAGTTATGATTTTTAGAAAAAAATGAATTCTAAAGGCTTAAGTTGTCAAAATGTGATTTTTGAGGTCTTTCAGAGTTTCGAGACTCAGATGGGAATTCCGTCGATGTCATCAATTCCAGAATGTGGAAATTGATCTAGGAGAGTTGACGGAATCAGTTTTGGGGATGTATCATGGATTTGAGGTCTTAAGTTGGAAAATTGTGAAATTTTGATCATAGGGTTGACTTTGGTCAACATTCAGAGATCGGATGTGGATGCCGAAGACTCCATTGGATTCGGGGGATGATTTTAGGCCTAGGGGTGGCCTTGGTTGAATATTTAGAAGTCCCGTGCTTGTTTTGAGATTTTGAAGCTTGAGTTAGTATTGTTGTGTTTTATCAGGTTCCGGGTCAAGGAGATCTCGAATCCGAATTTCGACGGTTTCATTGAGTCCGGAACGTCAATTTTTTTGGGTTTGCATATCTAGTTTGTGTGCCTGGGGTTCTGAATGAATCCCGAGGGTCCTTTCGAAGACTTGTGAAATTGTTGTTTTTGCTGTTATCTGGTGCCTGGTTGGTAAGCCTTCGCGTTCGCGGAGCCCTCTTCTGCATTCGCGGAAGGCTGTGTGTTTAACCTCCGCATTCGCAGATGGATTCCGCGTTTGCGGAGTGTTGAGTGTTCTGACCTCCGCGTTCGCGCAGCCTTGGGCGCGTTCGAGGAGGGTAACTGGTTTGGTCTCTGCGTTCGCGGAGCCTTGATGCGTTCGCGGAGGGTATGTAGATTGGTCTCCGCATTCGTGGGCTAAGTGAGCCGCGTTCGTGGAGAACAAAATATGCCTGAAACAGTTTAAAGTCGGGAAATATCCCATTTTCACAATTTTCATCATTTGGAGCTCTCTTGGGCGATTTTTGAAGAGGGATTTTTTGTGAATCAGTGTGGATAAGTGATTTTACTTGGCTTTGATTACCCATTGATTTAAGCTTGATTTGAATTGAAAATTGAGGTTTTAGAAATAAAAATTGGGGGTTTTGATTGAACTCCGAGTTTGTGATAAAATTGAGGATTGTGGGCTGTTTTGAGCTTCTTTTCCAATTTGGTTTTCCCCATTGAGTTCCTTTCTCATTGAGGATCACTTTCATGAAAGAAATTTTGGATTCTAGTTCCGTTTTTGAAATCGGAGTTTGGGGTTGTTTTACCTTTTCTTTTCAAATTTCGTATTTTTGGCATTGTTAGCTCCGATTTGTGATTGTGGTTCACATTTTGAGTAGATTGTGGTGCTTTGGATAGATCTCAGAAAGGAAAAGCCCGGTTGTGGATTTAGCGTGTTGTGATTAAGGCAAGTGGACCCTTAAAACTTTGTGAACCTCGTTAAATTCTGAATTTCTTCCTTGTATGAGTTGGGGAGTAATGGGATTGAGGAATGGGCTGAAATCTATTATGAAATCAATCTAACTTGATCGATGGGGTAATTAAAAGTCTTATGTGCTAATGTTGTGGACTATGTGGAATTGTATTGATCTTGTGTGTTGGGTTGTGAATCGGTAATGTACTATGAAAGCCTTGATGAAATCATGATATTGATGAATATGTCTTTTGCCTATTTTGAACTATGAGATTAGACTTTGATATCTTGCTTAGCAATCGGTCCTACTTGTGATGAAAGAGGTAGTGAATCGGAGACTAGGCAATTGATTTTGTTGTAAATGATGTAATTGATGATGTTGATATATTGTTTATAGTGTGACATGATTTACATTGATATGAATTGCGTTGTGATTGTGAACACTATCATTCTCTCATTATTTGTGTGAACATGCTTGTGTGCATTGGTTCTGTGACACTATGATGAGACTCTTTGATGATATATGGTCCATGTGAGGCCAATGATGATTTATGCCGATGGGAAATGGTTCCGGCGAGTGATGATTATGCCTATGGGAAATGGTTCCGGCGGATACATGGTCCAGGTGTGGCCCCCATGGGTTCCGATATGAGATTTAGCGGATATGTATCGTAGGATAGACATGCATCATGATACTTGGCATTGCATTGCATTTCATTGTCCTTTTCTTGACTTTGTGGAGTTGTGTTTATATCCCATGACACTGTATTTGATGTACTTGATGACTATTTGTTCTATTTGTTGATATTTGTGGACTGTTGTTGATTTATATGCAATATAACTGTGTAGAATAGGTTGGGCTGATTTTCTATGCAGGTTGTAGTTGTGGAGGTTCGGTTGGAAGGTATGGGGTTCGTGAGTTTAGTTAGGTTGACCTTGTTTTATTGGTTGACTTGCTGGGTACCGTGGTTTTGGTACTTACCCTTGCTTATACATCTGTGTAGATTGTGAGCCCAGACCGTGATTTGATCTCTCTCTCCTTTTTCCTCCGAGGCTTCTGTGGATACTTAAGAGGTAGCTATTCGTTGCCAGCGAACCTTCTAGATCATTTTCTATACTTTGTTCTATTTGAGACACAAAGAATGTTGAGACTTGTATTTATTTCTTGAACTTCTGTATTAGCGGCTTTTACATGTGACAACCAGTCTTGGGTTGGTTTTGTTTAAGTTGATAGACTTCCGCTTGATTATTTCTCTTCTTTATTTCTGTTATTTTCGCTTGTTGGGTTTTAGGCTGACTTGTCCTGGTGGGATAGGACAAGTGCCATCACACCCGATTTTGGGACGTGACAAAAACGCTATACACTAAATCATCTATTATTAAGTAAACAGACACAATCAACATAGAAATAGTCAAAAGTAGAGGAAAGTCAAGGACAAAGAACACACAATTGGTTTGGTTATAATATTAAAAAAAGGCTTAAGTGGCTTCATTTTTTTTTTAGGAAAATCGATCCAAATCGAATCATGAACACATCTAGGCCTACACCAGTAATCTAACGTGTTCATTGTGGAATTTGTACAGGTAATCGATTAGATAAGGCCTCGATACCCAATCAAAACTATCGGACCAACTATTCCATCAATGTATCTTGACAAGAGACTAAAGGAAGACACAGAATATGGTTTGAGTCTCTTCAAGCCTAACAATGAAACTTGTATGAAGTGGCTAGATTCAAAGGAAATTGGCTATGTTGTGTATGTATCATTTGGAAGTTTAGCCAATCTTGGAGAACAACAAATGGAGGAGCTAGCCTCAGGATTGATGATGAGCAAATGTTACTTCTTGTGGATTGTTAATTAGAGCTATGGAAGAGAACAAACTCCCTGAGGAATTCATGTCCAAGTTATCGAAAAAAGGACTAATTGTGAATTGGTGTCCTCAGCTGGATGTATTGGCTCATCGAGCAGTTGGATGTTTCATTTCTCATTGTGGATGGTGGATGGAATTCAACCCTCGAGGCATAGAGTTTGGGAGTGCCAATGGTAGCCATGCCCTAATGGACGGATCAACCAAAAATTTATATAATCTCTATTAAATTTAATCGTCTCATATCAACTTCAGATATGTATGTCTAAAGTTGAAATCACCGATCTAAAGTTATGGTATATATTCTAACTAAAATTCAAAAGCATAAGAATCGAAATTATTTTTAGATTGATATATATTCTAACAATTGAATTCGAAAAGCATGAGGATTAAAATTCCTTCTAGATTATGGATAAATAATTCAAAAACACATTGAAGAATTTGTATATGTAAATCATACAAGTGGATGAGAAGCAACAACACAAAAGTTTATTGGCTAAAGTTTAAATAGTTTTGCTATTCTAGTAATATATATACGATTTAGCTCGAATTTGAATATACATCTGAATTTTTCGATAATTGCAAGTCCGAGTTAATACTAGTCAACTGTTTCTTCCCTTAGATACCTCCTCCTTAACATGCCCTGTGATACATTACTCCATCTCTTTTTTCTTCCCCCATAAAAAACTATAGAGTCCCATAACGGTTGCAATTGAACCCATAACTCTGGTAAAAAATTCAAAATAAAAAGGTTAATCAATGTTACATACATAATCCTTATAACATATATCGTACTATAGTAACCAAAAAATAAAATAATATTTCTTTTGTTTCAATTTACGTAACGTACTATAAAACAATCTAATGAATTATAAAATATAACTTACGTTCCAATGTATAACTTTTCACCCAGCAATGTCCAACTGAGAAAGGCAGAAAAGATTAATAGCAAGGGAAGGAACATAGAGACATATAAAGAGTGATATATAATATGGTTTATATTATAGATTTTCATTTGTATAAAATCTTTTTTAAAAAATATATAATTATGAAAAGTGAAAACATATATACTTACATTGTAAAGAACAGAAATAGCTCTGGTGGGGTTCAAAGACCAGGCAGTTTTGTCATCATGATTAACACAAATTGCAACAATTACACACTCCAAGCTTGCCATGAAGAACATCAATGTTGTGCTAGTATATGGAGCTGCATACCTCTTATTAACACTTGGCTAACACCAAAATAAAAATAAGAAGAAGAAAAAAGGATAAGTCGTCCCAATTTATGTGACAACAAACTCTCGTATTTCGCGAGTCAAGCAAGTTTTTCTTTGACCGTGTTTCCTTCATATCCCTTTTAGACAAAAACTTATAGATTCCATGTCTAAATGTACAATCAAAGTTAAAGAAATTTGACACTCGAAATTCAAACAATGCCACATAAATTGAGAAAGTTCAAACTAAAAGAGGAGTAGAAATGTAAATAAGAGAAAGATTAGTAATATTACTTGTATGATTAACCATAAAGAGTAAACCATAGTGCTGATTATGACTAGAAAGGGTCCATTGAAGAAGTTGCCATGAGTATTATTTTTTCTTGTATTATGTTGTGAATATTTCCAATGAATTCCCAATTTACCAATCACAACTTTCCCACGATATAATGATAACAACATAGCTCCACCAATGCACATTATTGTCCCCATCATTTTGGCCTGTCCTGCTTTAGTTTTTAGTCCTAGTTTTTCAAGCCTACATATGTAAAATAAAGGTTTCAAAGGACTATGAGAGAATGAATTTAAATTATATACATTATTTAACATATAGATAAATATTGGTAGTATTAATGTAACTTGACATGTTATATCTTAAGAATTAAAATGAATTTTGGGCTTAATTCAGTTCAAAAGAATAGTTCATGTCTCTCACAAGTCCAAACTTGTCAACGGGAGTGTGTAAACAACATAATATGGAGAACAACATCAGGTAAATCAAAAATAGGCTAACTAGGCCGATATATTGTTAAGAAAATGAATTTTGAATCCAATTCAATTTCAATAACTAGCTCATAAAGTGAGTATTACTCAAAAATCATATAGAAAGAGAACAATTTCTCATCCCGCAAATGATGTGGGACTACTAACACTTTCACGCCCCAACCTATCAACTAGAGTATGAAGAACATAATATGGAAGTCCAATATCAGATAAATCAAGATTTCAGATTGACCAGACTCTGATATACATATTGAGGTAAAAATTTCATGGGACAACTTGTTTTGACATCACTATTTAATCTTGACTTGTTTTTAAATTATTATTTTTGCACATATATACATACTTTTGACATACACTGTATTTGAACTTAAGTTTAACAAAACTAATCTCCAAACAAAATGTTTGAAATTACATATGAGTGAAATTCATGTATTTCTATCTAAAAGTTCAGACAAAAAGTTCTAAACTTCAACCATATAAGTTCAAGCGATATTAAACTTCAGACTTTAGATTAATTTTAAACACCAAAATTCTGAAGTTATCTGAAAGTGGTTACATGCGCAAAATAATCTAAAAGGCGAATACAAATTAAATAATGATGTCAAAATCAGATATTCGTGCATTTCCCTCATATTAAAACAATTACTTACTAATTTTTAATTAGTATATTTTAAGTGATCTAATTGTGTAAATTATTTTCTAATCTCACTACATAAAGTCAAAAACATTTACCTGCAAATGAGGGCAAGAAGAAATGTATTTGCTGGAACTAAATTAGACATAGTGTTGTAATAGTTGCTGTTGAATTTTTTAATCCTATAATACAAGTCATTTGCATTGCTGTTACCCTGCAATTATCACACCAACAAATCATATCAATTGTAATTATAATTTAATTAATTTGATTAAAAAAATATTAATCATGTGAAACAAGGGAAATTAGTTTGGAAATTATAGTCATTGCTTACCCCAAAACAGAACATAAGAAAATTAGGAAAAGTGTAAATGGTGTCAACTTAGGTCTTGTTTTCCTGTGGGACACAATCACTAGTTAGCAATATAACAACAATATACATATATTTAGTGTAATTCTACGGATCTGAATGAACAGAGAAGAAATGGGTCCTGGAGACCCCTGGCGTACTATTGGCGTGGGGAGTCAAGCCCCAAACTACTGAAGAAAGCTTGGGGCGCCAGGCCCCAAACTACTGAAGGCCAGCTGATCTGGCGCCACGCCACACCCTTGCCCAGAATTTTGACAAATTTTCTTGCTCAATTCCTGGTCCTAACTCATCTAGAATCGATTGGTTTCTTCCAAACTCTCTTTGATTCACAAACCCAACACGAAATTATTAAAATCCCACTCAAATTCTATCAAGAACCACCACTCATTCGCAAAATCCTTACCTCAAGAACTCAATACCTCCATTGATAAAGAATGAAGCTTAAAACTCAAGAACCCTTCAAGAATATTTACATAAACGATTATATGGGTGAATTAACGAAAGAATTATATGTTTGGCGTGAGGATGAACAAGTCCTTCACTATGGGAAGCCTCCCATACCTAGGAAGAACTATTGTTCTTGGCGAAACTCCTCAACCCTTGAATGAACGCTTGAAAACCCTCTTTTTCTCTTCTTGAAACTTCGCCCTAAAATTCTAAGTGTTTAGGAATATGAAAAATAACTTAGCGTCTGATTAGACTCCTAAATTGGGTGAGAAAAACTTGGGTTGGCCTATAGGGGTAAGGAAAATACCAAAATACCGTTTCCTTAAATGGATGAAAAGCCTTAACTAGAGAGGCTTTACTCAAATGGCCATAACTTCTCACTCCGAGCTTGAACTTTAGCAAACTTGGCTGCGTTGGAAAGAAGACTCAAAGGCCTTTGATTTGATACTCATGGGCCACTTAACTCTTTATGTTCTAGAAGATATGGTCATTTGAAGTTGACCCAAAACTGAAAATTGATCGAAGTCTAAGGTGTTACACAACTGAACTCTCCAACTTCAATTTCACTGTGTCTAGTGGACACTCGACACTAATATGACTAATAAATTTTGAAGGTATCTAGATGGATGATCATTTTGTAAGTTAAAGTGTTCAACGACTGACTCAATAGAGATGAGTTGAGATGTCTAGATGTGTACTATTAAAGTTGGAGTATTTATTTGTCACTTACAATCGAATTTGTGTATCTATTTATGTATATATAATACCAAATTTGTAATACGATCAGAAAGTTATCCTATTACAATAAGCTAAAACAATATTAATTTTTGAGAAAATGGTCAAATGCCCCCTTAACCTATGGTCGAATTCTCAACTACACACTTATATTTCACGGGAGTCCTATTACCCTCTTGGACTATTTTAAAGCGAAATATATACCACCCTAAAACTAGAGAACCAAATGCTTCACATGTGGTGTGCACATGCGCTACATCTGTCAAATATCATATATATATATAAAAAAAAGAGTAATTGTTGTTCTTCTTCATTGCAAACATCATCTTTACTCTTCACTTCTCCATAGTGTTGAGACAAGTTTTAAATTCTTTTCACTGTAAACTCCCCTAAACCTTTATCTCCCTCCACCCAATTTCTCCCAAGTCACCCACCCCCACCTTCACCTTCCATAACCCACAAATCATATCTCAATTCAAAATCCATATCAACACTTATCATCTCTTTTTTGGGTAAAAGAAATCAACAATATTTATCAACAGCACCAGCACAACCACAATAATTTTATCAGCCATTTAGACCACTCCCTTAACTTCTCCCATCCAAATTCTGCAATCTTGGCACCGATTTCAAGTTCGAAGTTCTCGCTAAGCGTCTTGGACTTGAGTACGACTACTCCCTTTTTGATTCCTTCTTTAAATAGTGAAGGATTTACGCCTTTTAAACTTGAGAAAATCATATGGGTTATCAGGGTTGGGCATAATCGATTGGTGATTGCTACTCAAGTTCGTAAAGTTCTTATTGGGAGTAGTTTGAATTCTTCATCGAACAATAATAGAGATTAGAGATAAGATCTGAAGGTTGATGAATTTTATTAGAGTAAAGAGATTAATGATGATTTAATTTTATTCACATTATGAGTAACATTTTTAATGCTTATTTGGTGATTCGATGGTAATTGCCGTGTTAAGAATTGTGAGTAAATAGTGACACAAATTACGAGAAAGTATTAAAAGATGGGTGAAGAGATGGGCTGCTATGGTAGTGGTGGTTCAACAATGGTGATGAAGGAAATATACAGGTTAGGGTGATTTTTTTTAGTGATGAGAGAGAGGAGGAAAAGAAAAGAAAAAAGAAACCAAAAAAATAGAGAAAATTAAATAAAAGACAAAAGTAAGAAAATTATATTTAAAAAAAAATCAAAATATTTTTAAAATATCTTTTTATCAGTTTTTTCAACTTTCGCATGCCTTCAAGAGAGTGAGCACACTCTCTGTGCCAAGTCAGCACTTAAGGGTGCAGTTATACCGCTTTAAAATAGTCTAAGGGGGTAATAGGACTCCCGTAAAATATAAGTGTGTAGTTGAGAATTCGGTTATAGGTTGAAGGGGTATTTGATCATTTTCTCTTAATTTTTATTAGAATAAATTTATAATATTACTTTATATAACTTAATTCCTTTAAATCCTACCTACCCCCACCCCCCCACACACACACACACATATAATTAATTTTAATAAAATTTAAAAGAATTTTCAGAAAAGATTTTAGGAGTTGCCACCTAATTTTAGAAAAAACTAGG
Organism: Solanum appendiculatum; assembly: GCA_018342035.1. NCBI lineage: Eukaryota > Viridiplantae > Streptophyta > Magnoliopsida > Solanales > Solanaceae > Solanum > Solanum appendiculatum. Next base: position 1,070,140 of record JAGDQO010000622.1, on the reverse strand, counting down.
AAATCAATTAATTAATTAACAAAAGATTTTAGGAGTTGCCACCTAATTTTAGGAAAAACTAGGAAATCAATTAATTAATTAATAAAAAGTAGTCTACGAAACTAATAAATTTTAGGTAAGGGTTCAAGTGATCCTGAAGGGAAGGTATTAACACCCTTCAGAATCCACAATTGTGGGTTCCGACAGAGTTCATTTTTACAAATTGAGGAGGAGATAAAAATAATGTACAAGTACAATAAACATGAAATATACACAAAGAATAAAATAAAGCAATAATATGAGAAACGACATAATATTTGCCTAACGTTAATAATATACAAATAATGAATTAAAAAAATATATTATTCGAATGTCTTTCAAAATATCTTCCTTGTGAAGCAACTCTGAGTACTTGTAAATACACTTAGTAAAAGTGTTAGTAATAAATCAATCTGAATCAAAATAGATAAAATAAATAACTCCAAAATAAAACTCGTCTTATGAACATTGGAAGCCTTGAAATCGATGGAAACTTCTTCATCGGCCAATTTTTAACTTGTAAAATATAATGTATATGAACTTAAAATAAAATTTTCATCTTTTAAAATGGGAAAGTCTCGAAAACCCGTAAAGGAAATTAAAGGGGCTGTTCTGTCGGGTTTGAGAGGATGTGGCTGGCTCATCGGAGATCCGGCAAGCTATTCACTAGAGAAGAAGATGAATAGTAAAACTCTTTGGGTTTGTTCATGTGGGTTTGTTGTTTACTTTCAAAAAAGTCGTCTTGAGGTGATGGTAATTATTTGGGACTTCAATGGGCCATATTTGAGGATAGTGGTGTTTACAAGTCGGTTTGGGTTTGGTCAAAGTTAAAATCAAAATCAAATCAATTTAATCAGATTTAAAATTATTAAAATCAAATCAAATTAAATATAATATAATTAAGCAGTCCGGTTTTGATTTTTAATATTAGATTATTTGATATACTGATAACTCATTAAGATTGTAGTAATTTACTCTTTTACCTCCATATAGATTTTAAATATTAATATCAGTATCTTATTGGTTACTACCTTTATTTTCCCTTTAGCCTTCCATTCACATTATTAATTGTCCTAGTTCTTTTATTTGTATTGCACACTTGTATAGTTCTTTTCATGTTAGTTAATATTGTTTCTATTTTATGAGCATTATGTAAAGTTATATTATTGTCTAGTCGCGCCAAATTATTAGAAAAGTCATATATTTATTTTATGAGCATTTTCTTGTTGGTTAAATCGAAAATCGAGCTGTTAAATATAAAAAATCGATAAATCGCAAATCAATAAAAAAAATATCTTATTAAATTGGTTATTGATTTAGCATATTTAACAATCAAAAACTGCTAAATTGAACCGATAATACAGAAAACCAAATCAAACCGACTGATACACACACGTAATCAAAACATCATTTTCCTTATATTCTTAAGGCAAAATGGTCTGATAAACCCTTATACTTATATGAGATTGTATTCTGAACCCTTCTACGTAATGTTTTGCCAACTGAACTCTTAAATTTAATTAAAATGAGATTTTAAAACCCCCCTCATTATGTGTGTAGCTCACTCTCCCTTACATAAATGACATGTCATATCCATCTCACATTTATTAATGCCATGTCATAATATTAATTATTAACCAAAATGTTAAATAAAAGACAAAAATAATAAATTTTTTATTTTAAGAAAATAAAATAAAATAGATGTTTTTCTAACTTTTTCTTCATTTCCCCGGGCCCCAACCCACGATCACCATCTCCATTCCTTATTTTTTTCTTCATCATATTTTTCACACAAAAGAAAACGACTACAAAAGAAGAGGAAGAAAAAATGTGTAGCCCTCTTTTACAAGAAATTGGACAGAAATTTAACAAATCTGCAAAATAGATGAGGAGCTACTTTGGGGTCTTCCTCGAAGAAGAAGAACACACAGTCAAAAGTAAATCTCAACAGATCATCAGATCATCAGATCCGCAGGAAAATGGTTGAGATCATGAGAAAACACACAACTCTCAGCTGTTTTATCTATTACTGATTTCTTTTTCTTAAATAAAAACTATCTTCATCATCTATCACCCAAAACCACCACAAGATCACCATGGAAGATCCATAGCCACCAAAGCAAAACCACTACCAGAAACGATCATCATTGACGATCAATTCTCTTTCAACTTCTGAAATTTTTGTTGACAACAGTCAAAATTCACCAAAACACCTGATTATTGATGGAAGTTCAGCGGTAATAGGGCTAAGATGTACTGGAAAAAAGGGATGGGTTGGGAACTTTTGTTTTTTTCTTCTCTTTTTATTATTTAATAATTAGCAAATTCAGCTTCCACTCGCTTTATAAGTGTGACACCACGCGCGGTAACTGAGTCAGCAAAATAAATGTCACATAAGTTCAGTCAATGATCAGAAGGGTTTAAAAATCTCATTTTAATTGAATTTAAGAATTCAGTTGGCAAATGGCTAAGTAAAATATCATAAATAAAAAATATAAGAAAAGTTACGGTCAATTGACATTAGACCAAATTGTTAAAGATTAAAAATCGATAAACCGAAAACTCATATTTTTTTTATATATATATATAAAGGGGAAGAGTAAAGTGCCATTATATTCTCGTCTTTACTTGTTTGCTAAATCTCTCTTTTGCTATTTCACCACATCTTTTTACTCATGGCATTTCAAAAAGAAAACATGGAAGTTGAAATCATATCCACCATATTCATAAAACCATCTTCACCAACTCCAAATCATCTCCAAAATTACAAATTATCTTTCTTTGATCAAATGTCTGATGAGACACATATGCCTGTTGTTCTTTTTTATCCTCCTACCAACAACATTAATTTTTCAGCTCATGAAGAACAACTTGAACAATCCTTATCTAGAGTTTTAACTCATGTTTACCCTTTATCTGGCAGATTTACCGAGGATGACTCGATATCCTGCCAGGACCAAGGGGTTAAATTTGTAAAAGCAAAGGTGAATAGTAAACTGAATGAATTTCTTGAGAAAGCACATAAGGATGTCAACCTTGAATTGCTTTGTTGGCCTCAAGATTCTTGGAATGTAGATGCGTCCAACTTACACATCACGCCAATTGTCATTGTCCAAATCACTAAATTTGAGTGTGGTGGCTTGGCTCTATCTATAAGCCACGCGCACATTGCAATGGATGGTTACTCAACTTTTACTTTTGTGAACGAGTGGTCCAAAGTGTGTAGACTGGAGATTCCTTCAGAGAAGATCGATTTCATGAGATTTGATTTGGTTGATGTTTTCCCAACGAGAGATTTGTCGAAGCTTCTCTTGCCTCGTGTTCCGGAGGAAGATCGTGTGGAGTCTAAATTAGTAGCCAAAAGGCTATACATCAATGGAGATTCCATTTCAAGACTCAGAGAAGAAGTCGGAGACTTATGTTTTAAGCCCTCAAGAGTTGAAATGATCATAGCCCTCCTATGGAGGGCCTTAATCCGTGCTTCAGAAAAGAAGCACGGACATCTAAGACGTTCTCTATTGAGCATCCCAATAAACATGCGCACTAGGTTGATTTCTTTACCTCAAGTAGAAAAATCTTTTGGGAATCTTGAAATTGAAGCGCCTGTAAAATTCATACCTGGGGAGAACAAGATGGAGTTGCACGAATTCGTGACATTAATTCGTGACACGGTGAAGGAAACTACTAATGCTTGTGACAAGTCTTCACCGGAGGACATAGTGTCCGTGGTGGCAAATATATATAATGAAGGTTTTCTAACACCAGAATGGGGAGTGAGTGATGAAGTTGATAAGTACACAGGTTCAAGTTTGTGTAGATTTCCTATACAAGAAGCTGATTTTGGCCGGGGAAAACCATGTTTGATGCATTTTGGGTCAAGACATGCTCAGTGTTTTTGGTTGTATGATGCAGAATGTGGCAATGGGATTTGTGTGCAAGTGGATTTGAAGGAAGTTGATATGCATCTATTTGAATGTGACACTGATATCAAGGATTTCTTTGAGTTTTAGCCTAGGGTTTCACAAGTTATTATTTCTTTTTTTACTTTTGTTGTTGGTGTTCATGTTGGATTTGGTAATATAATAAAGTTGCATCTACTATCGTCTTACAACTTAATTTGTTGGAGAATATTATTTTTTTCAGATAAACTAAACATAAGGAAATATTGCTGAGTAATTTTTTTCATGATAAAAAAGACATCAAGAAATATTAGTGGGTAATTTTGTAGGAGAGTATTATTTTTTTCTTGATACAAGAAATATTGGTGTGTATAGTAATACTTTTTCGTGATAAAATAAACATCAGAAAATGTTGGTTGTTGGAGAGTGTTATTTTTTTTCGATAGAAGAAACATCTGAAAATATAAATGTGTAATTTATTGGAGGGTATTTTTTTTTTTATGATAAAAGAAACCTAAGGAAATATTGAAGTGTAATTTGTTAGAGAGTGTTATGTCCCGATAAACAAACATCAAGATATATTAATGTGTAATTTGTTGGAGAGTATTAAAAAAAATTTCTTGATAAAACAGACATCATGAAAATATAAGGAGTCAACGATATTTTTATTTAATTATAGTTCTAATTAATAAAAGAATCGAAACATTTAAGTTTTGTTTTATTTTTTTTAAAATTAAAAGACAGTAATAGATTTTGAATGAATTAGAGTGGTGTCTTAAGTTTTTTAACGAAGGAGCCCCACAGTTTTGAATTAAAAACTAAAATTTAAGAGAGAAAAAAAATTAAAGAGTATTATTTTTGTTCCAAAAATATTGATGTGTAATACTGTAATTTGTTGGAGAATAGTACTTTTACCCGATAAATGTCAGAAAATTTTGATGTATAATTTTTTGAAGAGTATTATTTTTTTTCATGATAAAACAAACATCAGGAAATTGATGTGTAATTTGTTGGAGATTATTATTTTTTGATAAAAGAAATATCAGAAAATATTTGATGCGTAATTTGTTGGCGAATATTATCAAATCATCTTTACTTGTTATAACAAATAATATATTTTTATATTAATAATATATATAACTTAAACTAGTAACAATATTAAAGACTAGAGGTGTCAAATGGACGAGTTGAGCAAACCAAATTCGATTGAGTTAATAAATGGATATGTTATTGACCCGTTCAAAAGCTACTTACGCTGAAATGAACTAAAATGCAGATCATAGCCCAATCCGTCCAATTCTTACTAAATTTTAATTAGTACCTAATAAAGTTATTATTTTTCTTTATTATGGTAATTTTGAAAGACAGCTTTATAGATTTTGAGGTCCCAATTTATTCCCATCACCTCAAGAAAGCTTTTTTGAAAGTAAACAACAAATTAAACTCACAGTTATTTGATTCTTGTATATAAATAATAGGTTAGTTGAGTTGTATTATTGCACTAACGTTTTCAAAGTCTACCCAAATAACGTGTTGAATACATAATTGAAAATATATCTTTTTCAATATGTCCTTATCACCATTATTTTTCACATGTTTTTTTTTTTCATTATCTTTTTGAAGATCCAGTTCAGCTTAAGCCTTAAGGTGTCCTACTTGAAAAAAAAAACAATAATTTTTATTTGTTGCTATTTACAGCTTTCTTTGTGTAATAATTTAGGAGTATACTTATTTTTCTTTGAGTTGATGTTTCGATACATACATAAATTAGCATGTCCTCATTAGTGTCGGAATCAAAATATCGACTAAAGTGTATCAAAATATAAAAAATAAAAAAAATCATGTAGAAATCAAAAAGTATCAATATAATATATATATATATATACAAAAATATTTTTTTATTCTAACTAATAAATAATGAAATTTTCCGACGACGGAGTATCGACGGATATCCCTTATGTGTGGCTCTACCTACCACTAGTTCTCACATATGGCCCATTGAGGTTCAATTATTAGCCTATCACCTCAATGCATCTTTCATTGGATTATCATATCTAATAAAGTTGTCAAGTTCCTTTCAAATAAAAGGGGTTAGTTGAGTAATTGTATTATTGTACTAACATTTTCAAAAGTCTACCCAAATAAAGTATTGAAACATAATTAAGTTAAAAAAATAATTATACTTTGTTTTAGATAAAGCATGATAAAAACACAATTAAGTAAATATAAATAATATATAGTTAATTTCTTTTCTTTTTAGAACTCTAGAATAACCCACAATAGGTATAATCTCTATCACATCCTCTGTCCTTCCGGTAATCACTCAGTGGTGAACACGGGATAAACTCCTACTGTGTAATAGTCTACAAATCACACAAGAGATATAACTTAATTGTTGAATTTTTAGAAGTCCCGTGATTGTTTTGAGATTTTGAAGCTTGAGTTAGTATTGTTGTGTTTTATCAGGTTCCGGGTCAAGGAGATCTCGAATCCGAATTTCGACGATTTTATTGAGGACGGAACGTCGAATTTAATAGGTTTGCATATCTGGTTTGTGTGCCTGGGGTTCTGAACGAATCCCGAGGGTCCTTTCGGAGACTTGTGAAATGGCTGTTTTTGTTGTTATCTGGTGCCTGGTTGGTAAGCCTTCGCGTTCGCAGAGCCCTCTTCTGCTTTCGCGGATGGCTTCCGCGTTCGCGGAGTGTTGAGTGTTCTGACCTCCGCGTTCGCGCAGCCTTGGGTGCGTTCGCGGAGGGTAACTAGTTTGGTCTCCGCATTCGCAGAGGGTATGTAGATTGGTCTCCGCATTCGCGGGCTAAGTGAGCCGCGTTCGTGGAGAACAAAATATGCCTGAAATAGTTTAAAGTCGGGAAATGTCCCATTTTCACAATTTTCATCATTTTGGAGCTCTCTTGGGCGATTTTTGAAGAGGGATTTTTTGTGAATCAGTGTGGGTAAGTGATTTTACTTGGCTTTGATTACCCATTGATTTAAGCTTGATTTTGAATTGAAAATTGAGGTTTTAGAAATGAAAATTGGAGGTTTTGATTGAACTCCGAGTTTGTGATAAAATTGAGGATTATGGGTTGTTTTGAGCTTCTTTTCCAATTTGGTTTTCCCCATTGAGTTCCTTTCTCATTGAGGATCACTTTCATGAAAGAAATTTTGGATTCTAGTTCCGTTTTTGAAATCGGAGTTTGGGGTTGTTTTATCTTTTCTTTTCAAATTTTGTATTTTTGGCATTGTTAGCTCCGGATTGTGATTGTGGTTCACATTTTGAGTAGATTGTGGTCCTTTGGATAGATCTCAGAAAGGAAAAGCCCCGGTTGTGGATTTAGCGTGTTGTGATTAAGGCAAGTGGACCCTTAAAACTTTGTGAACCTCGTTAAATTCTGAATTTCTTCCTTGTATGAGTTGGGGAGTAATGAGATTGAGGAATGGACTGAAATCTATTATGAAATCAATCTAACTTGATCGATGGGGTAATAAAAAGGCTTATGTGCTAATGCTGTGGACTATGTGAAATTGTATTGATCTTGTGTGTTGGGTTGTGAATTGGTAAAGTACTATGAAAGCCTTGATGAAATCATGATATTGATGAATATGTCTTTTGCCTATTTTGAACTATGAGATTAGACTTTGATATCTTGCTTAGCAATCGGTCCTACTTGTGATGAAAGAGGTAGTGAATCGGAGACTAGGCAATTGATTTTGTTGTAAATGATGTAATTGATGATGTTGATATATTGTTGATAGTGTGACATGATTTACATTGATATGAATTGCGTTGTGATTATGAACACTATCATTCTCTCATTATTTGTGTGAAAATGCTTGTGTGCATTAGTTCTGTGACACTATGATGAGACTCTTTGATGATATATGGTCCATGTGAGGCCAATGATGATTTATGCCGATGGAAAATGGTTCCAGCGAGTGATGATTATGCCTATGGGAAATGGTTCCGGCGGATACATGGTCCAGGTGTGGCCCCCATGGGTTCTGATCTGAGATTCAGCGGATGTGTATCGTAGGACAGACATGTATCATGATACTTGGCATTGCATTGCATTTCATTGTCCTTTTCTTGACTTTGTGGAGTTGTGTTTATATCCCATGACACTGTATTTGATGTACTTGATGACTATTTGTTCTATTTGTTGATATTTGTGGACTGTTGTTGATTTATATGCAATATAACTGTGTAGAATAGGTTGGGCTGATTTTCTATGCAGGTTGTAGTTGTGGAGGTTCGGTTGGAAGGTATGGGGTTCGTGAGTTTAGTTAGGTTGACCTTGTTTTATTGGTTGACTTGCTGGGTACCGTGGTTTTGGTACTTACCCTTGCTTATACATCTGTGTAGATTGTGAGCCCAGACCGTGATTTGATCTCTCTCTCCTTTTTCCTCCGAGGCTTCTGTGGATACTTAAGAGGTAGCTATTCGTTGCCGGCGACCCTTCTAGATCCTTTTCTATACTTTGTTCTATTTGAGACACAAAGAATGTTGAGACTTGTATTTATTTCTTGAACTTCTGTATTAGCGGCTTTTACATGTGACAACCAGTCTTGGGTTGGTTTTGTTTAAGTTGATAGACTTCCGCTTGATTATTTCTCTTCTTTATTTATGTTATTTTCGCTTGTTGGATTTTAGGCTGACTTGTCCTGGTGGGATTGGACAAGTGTCATCACACCCGATTTTGGATTGTGACAAAAACGCTATACACTAAATCATCTAAATCATCTACTATTAAGTAAACAGACACAATCAACATAGAAATAGTCAAAAGTAGAGGAAAGTCAAGGACAAAGAACACACAATTGGTTTGGTTATAATATTAAAAAAAGGCTTAAGTGGTTTCATTTTTTTTTAGGAAAATCGATCCAAATCGAATCATGAACACATCTAGGCCTACACCAGTAATCTAACGTGTTCATTGTGGAATTTGTACAGGTAATCGATTGGATAAGGCCTCGATACCCAATCAAAACTATCGGACCAACTATTCCATCAATGTATCTTGACAAGAGACTAAAGGAAGACACAGAATATGGTTTGAGTCTCTTCAAGCCTAACAATGAAACTTGTATGAAGTGGCTAGATTCAAAGGAAATTGGCTATGTTGTGTATGTATCATTTGGAAGTTTAGCCAATCTTGGAGAACAACAAATGGAGGAGCTAGCCTCAGGATTGATGATGAGCAAATGTTACTTCTTGTGGATTGTTAATTAGAGCTATGGAAGAGAACAAACTCCCTGAGGAATTCATGTCCAAGTTATCGAAAAAAGGACTAATTGTGAATTGGTGTCCTCAGCTGGATGTATTGGCTCATCGAGCAGTTGGATGTTTCATTTCTCATTGTGGATGGTGGATGGAATTCAACCCTTGAGGCATTGAGTTTGGGAGTGCCAATGGTAGCCATACCCCAATGGACGGATCAACCAAAAATTTATATAATCTCTATTAAATTTAATCGTCTCATATCAACTTCAGATATGTATGTCTAAAGTTGAAATCACCGATCTAAAGTTATGGTATATATTCTAACTAAAATTCAAAAGCATAAGAATCGAAATTATTTTTAGATTGATATATATTCTAACAATTGAATTCGAAAAGCATGAGGATTAAAATTCCTTCTAGATTATGGATAAATAATTCAAAAACACATTGAAGAATTTGTATATGTAAATCATACAAGTGGATGAGAAGCAACAACACAAAAGTTTATTGGCTAAAGTTTAAATAGTTTTGCTATTCTAGTAATATATATACGATTTAGCTCGAATTTGAATATACATCTGAATTTTTCGATAATTGCAAGTCCGAGTTAATACTAGTCAACTGTTTCTTCTCCTTAGATACCTCCTCCTTAACATGCCCTGTGATACAGTACTCCATCTCTTTTTTCTTCCCCCATAAAAAACTATAGAGTCCCACAACGGTTGCAATTGAACCCATAACTCTGGTAAAAAATTCAAAATAAAAAGGTTAATTAATGTTACATACATAATCCTTATAACATATATCGTACTATAGTAACAAAAAAATAAAATAATATTTCTTTTGTTTCAATTTACGTAACGTGCTATAAAACAATCTAATGAATTACAAAATATAACTTACGTTCCAAAGTATAACTTTTCACCCAGCAATGTCCAACTGAGAAAGGCAGAAAAGATTAATAGCAAGGGAAGGAACATAGAGACATATAAAGGTCCTTTTCTTTTGATGCACCATGTAACCAAATATAATGCTAGTGCTGAGCTTACAATTCCCTAAGATAAATAAGAAAAAACAAATAAAATATAGTGTAAGTAATGATTATTAAAAAAAAAGTGATATCACAAATAAGGAAGTCTAAATAAGCAAAGACAACAACAAGGGAAGATAAGTAGTCATGACAAGATAAGTTGTTTATCATAAATGATTATTTTTGTGAGATTACGAGTATTATATGTTTACTATTACTAGAGTATCCAACAATATTGCTTGCTTGTTGTTATAGTAATTAACATATTCATGTTAAAGATATTGGTGCCCTAGCTAGTCTCCACGCTTAAATTCTGGGTCTGCCTCTATTCGCAACTTAGTATCAATTGGGACTGTATATGCTAAGTATGAAAAATCTTTTATTAGACCTAAAAATTTCAAGAGTGATATATAATATGGTTTATATTATAGATTTTCATTTGTATAAAATCCTTTTTAAAAAAAATATAAATATGAAAAGTAAAAACATATATACTTACATTGTAAAGAACAGAAATAGCTCTGATGGGGTTCAAAGACCAGGCAGTTTTGTCATCATGATTAACACAAATTGCAACAATTACACACTCCAAGCTTGCCATGAAGAACATCAATGTTGTGCTAGTATATGGAGCTGCATACCTCTTATTAACACTTGGCTAACACCAAAATAAAAATAAGAAGAAGAAAAGAGGATAAGTCGTCCCAATTTATGTGACAGCGAACTTTCGTATTTCGCGAGTCAAGCAAGTTTTTTTTGACCGTGTTTCCTTCATATGCCTTTTAGACAAAAACTTATAGATTCCATGTCTAAATGTACAATCAAAGTTAAAGAAATTTGACACTCGAAATTCAAACAATGCCACATAAATTGAGACAGTTCAAACTAAAAGAGGAGTAGAAATGTAAATAAGAGAAAGATTAGTAATACTACTTGTATGATTAACCATAAAGAGTAAACCATAGTGCTGATTATGACTAGAAAGGGCCCATTGAAGAAGTTGCCATGACTATTATTTTTGCTTGTATTATGTTGTGAATATTTCCAATGAATTCCCAATTTACCAATTACAACTTTCCCACGATATAATGATAACAACATAGCTCCACCAATGCACATTATTGTCCCCATCATTTTAGCTTGTCCTGCTTTAGTTTTTAGTCCTAGTTTTTCAAGCCTACATATGTAAAATAAAGGTTTCAAAGGACTATGAGAGAATGAATTTAAATTATATACATTATTTAACATATAGATAAATATTGGTAGTATTAATGTAACTTGACATGTTATATCTGAAGAATTAAAATGAATTTTGGGCTTAATTCAGTTCAAAAGAATAGTTCATGTCTCTCACAAGTCCAAACTTGTCAACGGGAGTGTAAACAACATAATATGGAGAACAACATCAAGTAAATCAAAAATAAGCTAACTAGGTCGATATATTGTTAAGAAAATGAATTTTGAATCCAATTCAATCTCAATAACTAGCTCATAAAGTGAGTATTACTCAAAAATCATATAGAAAGAGAACAATTTCTCATCCCACAAATGATGTGGGACTACTAACACTTTCACGCCCCAACCTATCAACTAGAGTATGAAGAACATAATATGGAAGTCCAATATCAGATAAATCAAGATTTCAGATTGACCAGACTCTGATATACATATTGAGGTAAAATTTTCATAGGACAACTTGTTTTGACATCACTATTTATTCTTTACTTGTTTTTAAATTATTATTTTTGCACATATATACATACTTTTGACATACACTGTATTTGAAGTTAAGTTTAACAAAACTAATCTCCAAACAAAATGTTTGAAATTACATATGAGTGAAATTCATGTATTTCTATCTAAAAGTTCAGACAAAAAGTTCTAAACTTCAACCATATAAGTTCAAGTGATATGAAACTTCAGATTTTAGATTAATTTTAAACACAAAAATTCTGAAGTTATCTGAAAGTGGTTACATGCGCAAAATAATCTAAAAGGCGAATACAAATTAAATAATGATGTCAAAATCAGATATTCGTGCATTTCCCTCATATTAAAACAATTACTTACTAATTTTTAATTAGTATATTTTAAGTGATCTAATTGTGTAAATTATTTTCTAATCTCACTACATAAAGAAAAACATTTACCTGCAAATGAGGGCAAGAAGAAATGTATTTGCTGGAACTAAATTAGATATAGCTGTTGTAATAGTTGCTGTTGAATTTTTTAATCCTATAATACAAGTCATTTGCATTGCTGTTACCCTGCAATTATCACACCAACAAATCATATCAATTGTAATTATAATTTAATTAATTTGATTAAAAAAATATTAATCATGTGAAACAAAGGAAATTAGTTTGGAAATTATAGTCATTGCTTACCCCAAAACAGAACATAAGAAAATTAGGAAAAGTGTAAATGGTGTCAACTTAGGCCTTGTTTTCCTGTGGGACACAATCACTAGTTAGCAATATAACAACAATATACATATATTTAGTGTAATTCTACGGATCTGAAAAGAATAAAATATATGTATAAATAGAATTATTTTTGAAAGATCATTGACTCAAATACAAAATGGAGAAAATAAATCTATTAACATGAAAAACAGTAACAACAACAAAATAATGCAGTTACTGAAACACAAATGATCACAACAGATATCAAAAGTAAGAAATTATATGTGTAAGATTAATACTACAATAGACAAGATTCTTCCATACTCACACTGTATCTTATCTTGCCGAAAAACAAGTCAAAATTCAACTACCTACTAATATTCTATTCTAATCTGCGATTTCCATACCCTCATCAGTTAGCAATGAGTTATTTTATTCTGAACGAAAAAGAAATGGAAGGAAGAGATATGATTAGAGGATAAACATCTAATATTTATGTGTTTGGTGTGATGGAGAATATTGTTTTCGAAAATGTGTTTTGGTATTTGAATCAGTGAGTGAAATTATTATAAGACAAAATATATATTAAAACTTAATAATTAATGATTATAGGAAATTAAAGAATATTTTAATAAGATATTTTAATCTTAAAGAAATGTACCAAATCAGATATGATAAGCATCATTTATAATAACATATCACTATAATTAATAATCATATTTTTTTGTGAAACTGACAATATTTCATATGAATGGTTCACTATATGTTCTTTGTAATTAATGATATTTTATTATAGCAATAAAAATATCAAGATGAGACATTTCACTATATTAATAATCATATATATGTTTTTTTTGGGAATTAACGTTATATATTTCATGTTAATGTTATACTAAATGTGATCTCTATAATGATATTTTATCATAACAATAAAAATATCGAGATGAGACAAACAATGTTATTATATAGAAATATTGTATTGTACGAATCATGCATGTGATTGTGTGCATTGCGTGGCTGTATTAATGAGGATGTAGTTTGACTAATTTTTCTGTCTCAAAGGGAAATTAAGGATTAACTACAAAGGTAAGATTAAATCATTTAAAATAATAATAATAATAAGTAGAAAAAAAGACCAAGTAAAAAAGTATGTAATATTTTTGGAGGTAGGAGGTAACAAGGTGAAAATCATACTCTCACAAATAAGGTAACAATTCAAGTAATTAATTAACTGACCTATTAAGATTTTTCAAAACTATATGATGTATCAACACATTTAAAGTTAAAAATCGTGATGAATAGAATAAAAAACATATTTTTGCATATAATCATCTTGTTTCTTCAATTAGTCTGAACTCCAACGCAGTACTGAAAAGAAAACCTAATTGTTTTTTCCATATATATAGAGTTTGAATGAGGAAGTTACCTTTCAAAAAAGTAAGCAAAAGGTGCAATAGAAATGGTGGCAAAAATTTGTCTATAGGATAAGTGAACATAAGGATCCATGCCTTCATCCATTACAAGCTTTGATATAATAGCGGTGCCTGCATAACCTAATTGTACCACCACCATTAACAACAATGGCAATACATCTTTACCCATTATTTCCAATCAAAAATAATATTTATGTATATAAACTCTCTCTATATATATACTAATTATTAGCTTTAAGAGAGGGGATTTTTTTGGGGGATTGAGGGGTGGAGGGGGGAGTGGGGATTTAGAAGGATGGAGGTTTTTATAAATGACAAGTAGTTATGGATGGAGCTACTTTTATAAAATAAACGTGTTTGTCCTCTCAAAAGCTTGATCAAAGAAACTATAGGTACCACCCGATTCATCAGATGAATCCATCAACTTATGTTTAAATTATGTATTTGTATTGAAGTATGAGTTTGACGACTTATTTAAAATTCATAAGCTTTAAATTATAGAACAGCAAGAAACGACATGTGTGCACTTGTTAGAATTCACGTGTGAACATTCAACTTTTTTTCCAATGTTTTTTAATTGAATATTTTCTAAGAGGCATTTGTTAACCTATGAGACAAAATTCTAGTAGTTAATTAGCTATATTCCAATTATTTCTAGTATATATTCTCAAATTTTACCAGCTGGCTGTCATTAGTTTGAGAACATTGTTGTGTATTCAAACCAAAGAACAAATAAATGGGAAACTTCCCCTAATTAAATTTAAACATACATATGGTACCACCAACAGATCTGGTGCAGTAGATGAGATCACTTCTCTCTTATCAAAGATCTCGGATTCGAACCCTAAGTATGGAAAAAAAACCTTCGTAGGAAGCGTTACCCCCGAATGGGGTTCCACTTGGCACAAATTCAAAATAATTAGACTTCAATATAAATATCGAACACGGAATGAGAAACCAAAAAAAAAAAACATTACATATTGTAGTACTTTGTTAGTAATATGGGCTATTAGATGGATGAATATGGGCTTAGGAGATGAGTGTTATGGGCTTGGGCTCGTGTCTTGTTCTTTCTTGGATTAATTACTTGGGTAGATTCCTTTTAAAAAATAATTACTTATTTTAAATATACTCTCTCATTATTACCATTTATAGCAATATATAACAATAGTATGTATTTTATTAGATTTGTGTGTTTCTCTCTTTCGCTTCTTTCTCCTTTTTCTCTCTCGCCTTAGTAGGCTACAAGTTAGCACTAAATCTAAGACAAAATAAACACCATTTGTTTGTTGAAGATTAGAAACAATACCTAGTATTGAATTGAAATTAGAATATTCCTCCAATGAGGGTCATCTTTTTGGTATTTGGGTGATTCTCAGTTGTTCCTCCAACAATCACAAGAGACCTGTTGACAATAGCCCAAGCAAAATCGATATGTGAATCTAGCTTTGGCAGGGGAGGCAACACTTTCCATGTCATATCATCACACATATTAAAATTGAATTAGAAGAGAATTAAGCATGAATGTGAAATGTAGCAAACAAAAGAACAGTCAATAATTCGTAGACTGAATAAAACTTGTATCAATAATTAATTATACAAGTAATATGATCGTAACAAATGAAGAGATATAATAAACTGCAGAATGAATTAAACTTGAAATAAAATTGTATTACACACATATTAAAGTTGAATTAGAAGAGAATTAAACATGAATGCAAAATTTAGCAAACGAAAGAGCATTCTATGATCTGTAAACTGAATAAAACTTGTATCAATAATGAATTAAACAAGTAATCCAATCGTAACAAATCAACCAATAAACTGCAAAATGAATTAAACTTGTATGAAAAGTGTAATACACAAATATTAAAGTTGAATTAGAAGAGAGAATTAAACATGAATAAAAAATGTAACTAATGAAAGACCAGACAGTGATCTATAGAGTGAATTAAACTTGTATCAATAATGAATTAAACAAGTAATCCAATAGTAACAAATCAACCAATAAACTGCAAAATGAATTAAATTTGCATTAAAAGTGTATTACACAAATTTTGGTTGAATTAGAAGAGAGAATTAAGAATGAATGAAAAATGTAACTAACGAAAGACAAGACAATGATCTATAAACTGAATTAAACTTGTATTATTCATGAATAAAACATGTATTATATGTGTCTTATAAATTATTTTTGTTTGTATCACTAAGTATATGAGTGATGTTTGCAACATGTATTAAAAATGTAGCATGCATGTATTATAAATGTATTATAAGTGTGTTACCTAAATCATTTGGTTGGTATCACTAAGAAGAGAGTGAAGTTTGCCATATGTATTATAAATGTATTGTTCATGAATTAAACTTATATTATATGTGTCTTATAAATTATTTTGATTTGTATCACTAAGAAAATGAGTGACGGTTGCAATATGTATTAAAAATGTATTGTGTATGTCTGATAAATGTATTATTAGTGTGTTACCTAAATTATTCTTGTCGGTATCACTAAGAAAGGAATGAAGTATGCAATATGTATTATTCATGAATAAAACATGTATTTTATGAGTCTTATAAATTATTTTGATTTGTATCACTAAGAAAAAGAGCAATGTTTGCAATATGTATTACAAATGTGTTGTGCCTATATTATAAATGTATTAGAAGTGTGTTACTTAAATTATTTTGGTTGATATCACTAAAAAGGAGTGAAGTTTGTAATATGTATTATAAATGTATTGTTCATGATTTTAATACAATTATGAAACATATCTAATACAATTTTAATACAATTGCGATACAGTTCCGTAAACCTCATTTTTTTCGAGTTTGAAGCTAATGTTTCTCCTAAAATCAATTCTCTAAACTTAACCAAACCCTCTTAAAATTGAGATATAAACTCCAAGCTATGTTTTCAATTATTTGTAGGAACAACCTATCCAAACTAATCACAAATTCGTAAAACTCAAATAATGAATTCAAAATTTGAAGCTTTATAATGACCATCAATGGTGAACTTTTGCTGCTATAATTTTAGAGATTTGAAATTCATGCTTGAGCACATGATTTTGTACAAATTTTTGGTTTTTTTGTTCCTTTTCTCGTCATATTTTTGGGTGAAAATCAAGAAAATATGAACAAAAATTGATTTGAGGATAGTTTTTTAGATGAATATTTCAAAGAAAAGAAGAAGAAGAATCAAAAGAAGGAGAAGAGAGAGATAGAGAAAAAATAGCAAAGAAAGAGGGAAAGAAGCGAAGATTTATGGGCCTTTCACGGTACAGTTTTTTTAATTCAAAAAATTGTTATATTTAGTTAGAAAAATTATATTGCTATAGATGGTAAATATTTTCTTAATATAAATAACCCTTTTAGGAGTCCTCTTGAAAGATTAGTCGAAACATTATGTTTCAAACATATATATAAAATATTGGGAAAAGGGCTTCATATATTCCTTAAATTTGTGATTTATAGCTGATATGCCTATCATTATAAAAGTGACTCATATATACTCCTATCGTTACACAAATGGTCCACATAACTTTAGTATTTTCGTATGACTTCAAATATGCGAATCTTGGATTAAGGAATTGTCGAAATAAGCAAAGACAATAACAAAGGAAAAAAAAGTCATGGCGATATGAGTCGTTTATCACTATATATAATGTCCTATGAAATACTGATCAAAGAGCAATTTATCGGCAGATTTAATGATTTGGTGGAATTAACCGTTGTAGTGTTTGGTGAAATGTTTCTTTTTCTTCCATGAAAATTAAGACAAAATCATACTTTTAAATAGAACTGAACAAGATTTAGCAAATTATAAACTAGCATTACTCAATTCTTATAAATACGAAATTTATTTTTCCTCTTTGAGAAACATCACTACTAAAATAAAAGTTTAGTTAGCTAACCAACTTTAAGTATTAAGATTCTCCAATAAATATGACATATAATTTGAATAAGTGTGGTATTTTTATTGGATTAACTACCTATTCTAAACACCATATATATATAGGAATTATATTATAGTTTAAATAATTGAAAGTAGAAAACATGGGAGTCTAATATAATATAATTCCAGAAAGTTCTTGTAGACTTAAGACATAGTATTAGTAAAGAAAGGGACCATTATGCAAGAATAACAATTCATATTTTTTTCAAAAAAAATAATTAAAAAAAGAACCACCATCTGAATATTTTAATATTTGTAGTCCAATTTTTTTCACATAAATCAAGACTGAATTAGTAATAAATTAAATGTTTTTTGGTTTATTAATGAGAATCGTAGAGGAGAAAACGCCACAATCTAAGGGGCAAGAGATTGCTTTTGCTTTAAATCTTTCAAAATTTTCAAGTATGTCATATTAGAAATTTCTAAAAAAATTTAGCACTGTAAATTTTTTATGTAATTAAATTAAATGTGTATATCAAAATTTAAAATTAATAGTATTATATGAACTTTTAAAATTTAACGGTTAGTATTAAGAACTTAAAGGTTAAATCAGTTAAATTTATATCTTAAATGCATCTTTTCGTAATAGTGCAATCATCCTTCCAAAATCTTAAATACACCTTTACTTAAAGTAGCCTGAGATAATCGTGGCATACTTTTTTTTAGTTTGTCTAAAAAATGTGAAAATTATTCTATCAAATTAGTCGCTCAATATTTGTAATATTTATTCGATCGAACTTTAAAATAAAGGCCGTTGAGAATGATTTTGATTTAGATCATAGCCTATTAAAAATAAACATGTTTCTAGTTAATCTTTTACGAACAAAAACAAAGTATAGGGATAGTATTGTACTTTCATGATCATTAAGTCTATTTTTCAAGTCATATATTAAACTATTTAATTGTCCAATATTGATATGACATATTGTTAAAAAAATAGTGAATATAATGATAATTTTATTATATTATCTTTCAAATAAAATAAATTTAATATTTCAGAAAATATATTTAAGAAATAAATGTGGTTAATAATAAAGTTAAATTAGAAATTAATTGATAAATTATTTCTTAATTTTTTAAATTGAATAACTAGAAATGAATATTTACTTTTAATATAGTAGTAGACAAATCAAAATCAACGGGTGATTAGAATAAATATAATCAGCTGGCACAGCAGCATTGAAGTCGGTCAGCACGCATTACAAGGTAATATGCATCGCCAACATTTTCATGCACATGCGCATTTAATTTCTACATTTAGATTCTCGACTCGATATTTGGTATTTAATAAAATTTAAATTGCTAATTGCTAGATTCATTTTTATGGGTGACACTTCCAATAAAAAGTATTTTATTCTTAAAAACATAAACTCGAGACTTTTTTCTATTCAATAAAATTTAAATCGCTTATTACAAGATTTATTTCTATAAATGACATTTTCAAGTATTTTGTTCTACTCAAAATCGAGACCTTTTTGATTTGATGTTCAGTATTCAATAAAATTTAGATTTTCTCATTGCAAGATTCATTTTTAGGGACGGCGCTTTCAACAAAAAGTATTATGTTCTGAGAAGTTCAAACTCGAGACCTTTGATTAAGAGTCGAAATATTCCAACCATCCCGGTGCAACTCATATTTATACATACTAAAACAAACATTATTAATTTCATCTAGCTGTCATCCTTAATTACCCTTAATATTACTTTTATTCTTAATTTCCCATCCTTTGTCATGTTGTGTTGTTTCGAACCAATAATGAAACTCCCAAAAAAACCTCTAATATGTTACCATTTCTTCAAACATGAAGAAAAAAAATTTGTTTCTTCTATTTTCACATCACAATCCATACATTTTTCTCAAACAAGGCAATATTCAACTACATCAACAATGTCTGATCCATCATCAACAACCACGGTTAATACGAATTTATTGTTATTTATGAACCATTCCCCTGTGAAAAACGCGTTATGGGAGGCACGATCTAGTATTTTCTGGAACTATTCATCAATTATTCCATTGGCATTGTCAATTGATGATCATTTGATCGTTAAAACTCCGTCGAGGAGCAGGACTAGCGTTGTGTATACATTTTCTTCGGATTATGGACTTCGGGAGAGGTATAGGAACACGATGAATGAGATTCGAATTGAAAAGTTGTTAGAAGACTTGGATGCACTTGCCGGAACCATTTCCTATAAGGTACTTTTTTTTTTCTTTTCTGTTTCATCATATGTGTTTTAGTTCAACTGAACGCGAAATTTTATTAGAAAAGTTAAAGTTTGAATGGAGGACCTTTTTACTAGGCATGCCCCTTTAGAAATTGTTTACTAAAATACCCTTGTTACATTTACTAAAATACCCTTGTTAATGATTGTTAAGGTTGTAACTTCAATAAATTTGGGCAATGTGGATATTTATTAAGGTTAATATTGGACGAAAATAATTTGGGCAAGCTAAGCTTAAGTGTGTTCCTTCACTATCTATAGCTACATCAAGTGATTGATTTGTTATTGGGTTCTGATCCCAATGGATATTTCTTAGATTCTCGATATAAATATAGAATTTGTACAAAAATTATTGAATTCTCGAGAACTAGCATATGATACCCTAATACAATACTCATAATGCTTCTCTCTCTTTGACAAACAGCATTGTTCTAGTGATGATGGGACAGCAAGGTCATTAATATTGGTGACTGCATCTGTGGATAATATGATTTTGAAAAAACCAATTTGTATTGACAATGATCTCACTATAGAGGGGGCTGTTACATGGGTTGGATGTTCATCTTTGGAAATTCAATTAGATGTCAAGCAATCTACACCAGGTTTTTTTTTTTTATGTATTTACATTTTGTCTTTAATATTGATCTGATTTCACGGGTGGTCACTCAATTAATAGTTATTAAATTTTAGTTTAACAAAGAAAATGACTTTCTGAGTTAATAACTGTTAGTTGAGTGACATGGATCTTCATCTATTAAAAAATAATCCACATATAATAACAGAGTTGGATTCAAAATTTAAAGTTAATAAATTTCTATAAGGGAAAACACTCAAATATGTCATCGAACTTGGAGAAAGGTTCATCTATCTCATCCATTTAAAGTTTAGCTCATCAATGCCATTTTCGTTTGAGAAAAAGCTCATTCAGGCCATTATTTGTTAACTGAAAAAAGTTTCGGTTTTGCAAAACCATCTTTTACACGTGGTCAATTATGATTCGGCCACATCATTAGTTAAATCATTTTTTAAAAAGAAAAAACTCAAATATGCTATCGAATTTTGAGAAAAGGTTCATCTATGCCATCCGTTTAAAGTTTGGCTCATCTATACCATTTCAGTTATCAAATAATGACATGGATGAGCCTTTTCTCAAACGAAAATGGCATAGATGAGCCAAACTTTAAATGGATGACATATATGAGCCTTTTCTCAAAGTTCAATGACATATTTGAGTCTTTTCCCTTTCTATAATGACTTTAAGTTAATATAGCATAATAACTTAATTCACGATCAAACTCAAGGGATTTCCAAGTATTATTCCGATATATAAAAAAAATTGGCCTAATTGCACTTCAACTTTTAGAATGCATATCTAAACATCTCAATTTGATCTTAGTTGATAACTAAACACTCCAACTCGTCTTCACTGTGTTAATTTCTTATTACATCCATAATTTATGACATATCATTTTCTTGCAGAACCAACCAATTCCACAGAATCAGTATCTCTTACAGCAAACTTCACATTTGTAGCAAGAGACAAGACAGGAAAATCAGTTAAAATCAACCAAATTTTACCTGAAAATGAAAAAGAAAAACATCTATGGGAAGAAGCAGAAGAAAGAAACAAAATGAGAAAGAAGAAAAAAGAAGAGAAAAAAGACAATTTGAATGAATTGTTGTTGGCAAATAAAGACAACAACAATAACATTTTAATTAAGGAAACTTGTCTTCAAAATTCTTTAGTTTGCCAACCAGAGAAAATTAACATGCATGGACAAATATTTGGAGGTTATTTAATGAAGAAAGCTTATGAATTGGCATATGCAACTGCTTATTCATTTGTTGGGACTCCACCTTGCTTTGTGGAAGTTGATCATGTTGATTTCTTGAAACCTGTAAGTGCTTATTATTCTCGTAGTTTTTGGTACTTCGATTTATGTTACTACATGTTATTTATTGCACTTTGTGTTATCGTTTTATTTTGTTATAGTTATTGTTCCTTTTCTTTGTATGATTTTAGAATGTTTTCTCCATTATTTGTGATATCTTCATTACTTCTATTTTCTCCTTTTAATTTTTTTTTTTAGTCTAGGTCTTTCGAAAATTGAACAACCTTTTTATCTCCACAAAGTAATGATAAGGTCTTTGTACAGTTTCTTACCCTCTCTAAACTCCACGTATGGACAGAGGTGGATCTAGGGGGTGGGAGGGTGTTCACCTGAACCTCCTTAACAAAAAATTACATTGGTATATATAAGATAAACTTTATGTGTTTTATGTATATATATAAATTTTGAACCCCGAACAAAATACAAAAAGATATAACTGTTTCTAGGCATTCAAAATGCACCACAACGTTTCAAGGTTCAATTCTAATGACTACATTACTTTTTACGTACTTATTCATATATGTATATTTTTATTTTTCGAACACCTCAAGTGAAAATTTTAGATCTATACCATTAAATTGTGAAATTACACCGAATATGTTACTGTTATTATTGTTGTAAGTGCATAAATGCTTTAATCGATTAAAACAAAAATATTTTGATTGATTATGCTTTAATATCTTAGATAAATTATGGCTAAGACATAGTCTACTTATGCAGGTAGCTGTTGGAGATTTCATTCACCTCAAATCATGTGTTATATACACACAAGTTGAAAATTCATCTAGGCCTTTGATTAATGTGGAAGTGGTAGCTCATGTTACACAGCCCCAAGATCTTTCTAGTGAGGTGTGTACTATATCTTGTAACTAATATTATTCAGTGGTGGAGTCAGGAATTCAAATAGCTATAGTGGAATTCAAAACTTTAGACTAGTATTTTACATATGCAAAGTGAGAATAAAATACAAATACCAGTATTAATACATTTTCATTATGAAATCCTTAATGAATTATTTGATAAATTAGTTTGTTATTGCTTTGCTATTTTACAGGTTTCAAACAATTTCTACTTCACTTTCACAGTCCCCTCAGATTCACTAAGAAATGGCTTGAAAATTAGGAATGTTGTCCCTGCTACAGAGGAGGAAGAGCGGCGTGTGATGGACGTACGAGATACCTTTCACCCGTGATCATAATTCTCGAATTTGAGCCTATAGCTGTGTGAATGTGAATCAGAATTAGTCAGACGTGTGATGGTACCACATACCAAATGTTATAATATATATGTGTTTAATCTAGATAATAGAATATGTTACCATGATATGCTCCTTTATTATCTTATTAATTATTATAAGATTAAATTATACATCAAATCTAGGAATTGAAAATTCAATATGATCTAGAAGGAGACTTTATCTCTCTTGTGACTAGCTACCATATTTGATATTTTATAGAGAAAAGAAAAGTATTTAGTATGGTTGATATGACAACACCAACTAATATATCATACCAAATTCAATAAAGTATTACTTGCAAGTTTCAAATGTAGTTAAATATAAATAAATGATTGTGGTAGATTTAACTTTTTACCTAAAGTTCATTCACATATAATTTAAGTTCTAATTATCTTTTATTGCACTTCACATAAAAATGCATGAACTTCAGTCGTATATAAATTCATAAGTTAAGTCAATAAAGTTGTGTCGATCGATATTTTGAATATTATGTCATTTCAAGTGGCTGTTTAGTTGGTTTTTCTAGTTTATCATTTCTTCTTTTCGTCGTTGTAATGATTATATATGATTATTTTTTTATATTATGTTGTTTCAAGTTTATATTTAGTTGATTTTTTATGTTCTCACACACAAGAAGGAATGTTATGTTCTTATATTTTTATGATAAGAAGCTTTTAAGCTATACAAATGATATAGCGTGTTTACGATCAAAAGTTTTATAACTATACAAATATTATGACATATTTAAGTCTATACATCTTTTTAGTGTCTAGGTTTACCTACCATTATTAATAATTGAAAGCTCATATTATCAGTCAATTAGCAAATAGGAAAGAAAACATAACAACTATTATAATTATAATAAAGCAATAATTGTTGCTTACCTACCATTAGATAAATAATTGGGGATGGAGATAGACATGTGATTTCCCCCAAAGTATTTGATTCAAAAAATTATTGAGCTAAGCTGGCTTCTAAAAAAATATTAAGTGACAATCCAAAATTCATGGATCTTGTTTCTTGAGACTACTCGGCGACGTGATTACAGGGTGAAGAATCGAACCGTCATCAACAAGGTGAAAGATCAGGTAAACAGTTAACTTAGTTGCTAAGATTCTCCGAGACTATTCAAGATCCATATAGCAATTAATGACTTTATTACAAATTCTCTTGTCTATTGAAACATCGTCATATAAAATGAGACAGAAAGAAATAAGTACTACTATTGTTTAAACTATTGCAAGTTTGCTACTACAAAGAGAGGATTCATCTTCATTTTTTCTATTGTACTAAAAATGGCTTCTCCATCAAAAAACACCAAAACTAGTCTTGTTCATGTCTTTCTTGTCTCATTTCCAGGTCAAGGCAATATTAACCCTCTTCTTAGACTCGCGAAACGCCTTGCTAGCAAGGGCATGTTGGTTACTTTCTCTTCATCCAAACGAGTTGGCAAAGAGATGAGAGTTGTGAATGAGAACTTGATAATAGATCAACCAACTCCTTATGGTAACGGTATGATCAGGTTTGAATTCTTCGAGGATGGATCCTCCGAGCAATCCAAAATTGTTGATTTTGACTTGGCCATGAAAAATCTTGAGCAAGCTGGAAGAAGGAACTTGCCTAAAATCTTGAAGAAACAGGAGGACGAAGGTCGTCCTGTTTCTTGTATAGTCAACAATCCATATTTTCCATGGGTATGTGAAATTGCTGAGAGTCTTGGAATACCTAACGCGTTGCTTTGGGTTCAATCTTGTGCTTGCTTTTCGATATATTATCATTATCATTTCACTCTTGCACCCTTTCCAAGTGAATCCGAACCTGAAAAGGATGTTGTGTTACCTAACATGCCTGTTTTGAAATACGATGATCTGCCTACGTACCTACTCCATTCGAGTGGCTTCGAAATTGTGTTCAAACGGATTATGTTGAATCAATTTCACAACTTGTCCAAACCTTTTTGCATTTTGGTGGACTCATTCCAAGAACTTGAAGAAGAGGTGGTAAGGCATATGTCGAAAATTTGCCCCGTTAGAACTATTGGTCCCCTGTTATTCAATGACCCTAAAATCACTAGCCCCATACGCGGTGATTGCACAAAAATCGAGGAGGATTGCATCGAGTGGCTTGACTCGAGGACACCATCTTCAGTTGTTTACATTTCATTTGGTAGTGTTGCAGTTCCTGATCAAGAACAAACAGATGAGATCGCATTCGGGCTATTAAATTCGGGGATATCTTTCTTATGGGTCATGAAGCCACCCCCTGGCCATTCTGTTTTTAAGCCTGTTGTGTTACCTGATGGTTTTCTTTCGAAAGTTGGTGGCAGAGGAAAAATAGTGAAATGGTGTCCACAAGAACAAGTCTTGTCTCACCCTTCTGTTGCCTTTTTTCTCACACATTGTGGATGGAATTCGTCGATGGAGGCAGTTTCAAGAGGCGTCCCCATTGTCGCTTTCCCTCAATGGGGTGATCAAGCCACGAACGCGAAGTATTTGGTTGATGTGTTCAAAATGGGGATTAGATTAAGAAGAGGTGAGCTTGGGAGTAAGATAATTAGGAGGGAGGAGATCGAGAAATGCTTGCGTGAAGCCACTAGTGATGATCCAAAGGTAGTGGAGATGAAAGAAAATGCGCGCAAGTGGAAGAAACAAGCAGAGGAAGCAGTGGCAGAGCGCGGCTCCTCTGCTATCAATATCCAAGCATTTGTGGATGAGCTGAAAAATATCTACGCCAAGAAACAAGAAGAAAATGCCTAGTGATCGATGTTTGTAATTGAAAAATAGTGTGTGTTTGTGTGTGTGGAGTTGGTGTTAGTTTGTGTTTTTACCAATTCTAAAGTTCAAGATGTACACTTGAAAGTGTCATAACCCAAAAATGAATGTGATGTCACTCGTCTTATCCCACTAAGATAAGTCAGCTTAAAACCCAAATAATACGATAAATGCAGAAGTTCATAATTAACTTATATATATATCCCCAAAATCTGGTTGTACGTGTACAAACCTCTAATTTATTACAATAGATTTGAAAGAAAAAATACAAGTCTCAAATGACATTGTTTCTAGAATAGAACAAGATCATAAATAAGGAGTAAGAAGGTCTGCTGAGATGACAATCAGCTACCTCACAAATCTCCATAGGAAGCCTCGGACAAAAAGATAAGAGAGGGTATCATGAAGATCCGGGCTCATAACCTACAAAAAATTGTAGAAGCAAGGGGTGAGTACCAAACCACACGGTACTCAGCAAGAAAACTTCTAAACACAAGCTAAGGGTAGGGAATACGGGTACTCCTTACACCCCACCCGAACCTCCACAACTACAACCTGCATAAAAACCAACCCAACCTAATAGTTCACAATTTACACAGCACATAGATCAACCACATCACTTCAACAACTACAGATCAGCAACACATGAGATTAAATTCACCAGTTACAAGTTCCACAGAAAGGCACTCACAAGTTCACAAATGATAAAGATAAGCAATGCAATGAAATGCAATGTCAAGTATAGTGATGCATGTCTGTCCTAGTGATACACACCCGTTGTCTCTCAGTCCGGGACCCATTTGGGACATATCTGTCCATGCATCCGTCGCGGCGTGCGACACGACCCTCGATAATGAAATCCGTCGCGGCGTGTGACACGTCCCTCGATAATAAAATTCGCCGCGGCGTGCGACACGACCTTCGAATCATAGTATCCGTCGCAGCGCGCGACACGTCCCTCGAATCATAATATCCGTTGCGGCGTGCGACACGTCACTCGAAATGGTACATCCTCTTTAATTTCTTATTCTTCCTCAATTCACATAACACTTGTCACAACCATGTCTCAGAACCAATGCAAATAACATGTTCACATAAATAATGAGGAGATGACCATTTTCATAACAATGCACACTTCACAAAAACACAATCGTGATACAACATCAACAATGAATCAATAAGCCTTTCAAACCATTCTCAACCCATCACACACCAATAATTAATCACATTGCCTTTTATTACCCCTTTTTCATCATTAAAATTATTCAATATGGACAAGTCAACCCATCACCAAGTCCCATTACTCCCCAACACATACCACAAGGAAATACACGAATTCTATACACTTAACAAGGGTTGAGAAATTCACTTGCCTCAAACAATCGAACAATTACTCCGGGACTTGAGCCCTCCCCTTTCGTTGAGCTTCCACATCAATGCAATCTATTCACATACATAATCACAATAAGATCCTGAAACTAACAACACCCATTTTACTATATGTCTAACTTAGACCCAAACACTCGCCCAAATCTATAATCAAGTTCCTAAGTTTCAAGCCTAGAGTTAAGTTTCAATTTCTCAAATATCATAACTTTAATGGTAATTGAGTGAAAATAATATATCTAATATTTAATTACCTATCTCAATATAGTAAAGCTTGAACTATAATACAATAATAATAAGAAAATAGACCAATTTATAAACCATTCTCGGAGAAAAGCAAAAATCTCAGAACCTTCAAATTCCTGCATTCCATAGTCATATATGTATACATATCACTTCAAGCATTTACAACCAATCACTAGAACCCTTATTAATCATTGGAAGACAAACCTTGTCCCCCTACTAAGCCCCAAATTCAAACTAATTAGCACAGTGAACAACGAGTGCAACAATTACACTTCCCAACCTAATTTCGTACAGAAAACTGAAACATGCACTTTAATAATATAATATAAATATGTGTATATGTATTGAGTGCATATGAAATCAACAATCAGCAGTTTGCATCAATCAAAATTGAGTACCTGCACTTCGTTGTTCGTCCGACGCACGCCGCAGGTAAGTTTTCTGCCTTTTTTTATTTTCTTTTCTAAATTAATTATGTACTAAAAGTGTCTAACCCCACTAATTCCTTTTAATATATATGGGCCAAGT
The DNA here is from genome assembly GCA_018342035.1 of Solanum appendiculatum. Lineage (NCBI taxonomy): Eukaryota > Viridiplantae > Streptophyta > Magnoliopsida > Solanales > Solanaceae > Solanum > Solanum appendiculatum. The sequence continues at coordinate 1,041,893 of JAGDQO010000622.1, read as the reverse complement.
AATATAGGGTATTAACTAAATGTCCATTAACCACTAATCAAATTAATTATTTAAAATCACCCGCTAATTAAATAACCGTAGTTATCGAATAGTTCAAAATTTCCAAACCAACTTCACCGACTAATCATAAATGACTCGGGACAACTATCGAGAGGGGTAAAAATAAAAATTTTCTGAAAGTTTTCAAAAATGACCTTTCGGGTCATTACAGAAAGATTGTTCATTCCAAGTATAAATTCAACCTATTACATATATATTGAATTTATTGGTTTATTTATTTGTTATTTACGTTTGTGTTCGATCCTCAAAGTTTGTTAATTTATGCTTAGAATGTTTCCCCCTGGATTTCTTCAAAGATTAAAAGTAATACAACGTGAGATGTGTTTTAGACGCCCTTCATGAATCACACATCCGAAATGTGAACAAAACTAAGTTTCATATGACTCGAAAGATTGTCCTTGTCAATTTCAAGTCTAAATTTAACTTATTATATACATGTTGAAATAAATGGAAGGGGTGAAAGGAGATGTAACATTGTATGGATAATTTCTTGGTAACTCGAATCCACAACCTTAGAGCTGAAGGGAGCTTAGTAGCAACTCCTCTCGTCTTACGCAACTCATTTACTTCTACAACTTATTTCTCTTTTGATTCATAAATTTATTGAGCTAAGTTGACTTTTTAAAAAAATATTAAGGGACGATCCAAAATTCATGGATCATGTTTCCCTAAAATATCCAAGTCATACTATTGCAAGTTTGCAACTAGATGTTATATTAAAATTAATCTTCATTTGCAACAAGAACTTAAACATCAGTCTGTCCTTACATCTTTTTGTTTCTTTGGCATATCCACCACTTCCTTTTGACTAAAAATGGCTTCTGCATCACAAAACACCAAAAGTAGTCTTGTCCATGTCTTTCTTGTCGCGTTTACGGGTCAAGGCATTGTTAACCCTCTTCTTAGACTAGGGAAACGCCTTGCTAGCAAAGGCATGTTGGTTACCTTCTCTGCACCCGAACGAATTGGTAAAGAGATGAGAGCTGTCGATGAGAAATTGATCACCGATCAACCAACTCCTTATGGAGATGGTATGATCAGGTTTGAATTTTTCGAGGATGGATCCTCGGACTATGTTGATCCATCCAAAATTGATGACTTTGACTTGGTGATGGAAATGTTTGAGAAAGCTGGAAGAAGGAGCTTGACTATGATCCTGAAGAAACAGGAAGACGAAGGTCGTCCTGTTTCTTGTATAGTCAACAATCCATTTACTCCATGGGTATGCGAAATTGCTGAGAGTCTTGGAATACCTAACGCGTTGCTTTGGGTTCAATCTTGTGCTTGCTTTACGATATATTATCATTATCATTTCACTCTTGTACCCTTTCCAAGTGAATCCGAACCTGAAAAGGATGTTGTCCTACCTAACATGCCTGTTTTGAAATACGATGAACTGCCTACGTTTCTACTCCTGTCGAGTCCTTTCCAAGTGTTGAAACGGGTTATTTTGGATCAATTCCATAACTTGTCCAAACCGTTTTGCATACTGGTGGACTCATTTCAAGAACTTGAACATGAGGTGGTAGTGCATATGTCGAAAATTTGCCCCATTAGAACTATTGGTCCCCTGTTATTCAATGACCATGATAGTGCTAGCCCCATGAACGTTCACATCCGTGGTGATTGCATGAAAATTGAGGAGGATTGTATCGAGTGGCTCGACTCAAAACCTCATTCTTCAGTTGTTTACATTTCATTTGGTAGTATTGCAGTTCCTTTGCAAGAACAAGTCGATGAGATCGCGTTGGGGCTATTAAATTCAGGGATATCTTTCTTGTGGGTCATGAAGCCACCCCCTGAATATTCTGTTTTTAAGCCTGTTGTGTTACCGGATGGTTTTCTTTCGAAAGTCAGTGGGAGGGGGAAAATAGTGAAATGGTGTCCACAAGAACAAGTCTTGTCTCACCCTTCTATCGCGTTTTTTCTCACACATTGTGGATGGAATTCATCGATGGAGGCAATTTCAAGTGGCGTCCCCATCGTGGCTTTCCCTCAATGGGGTGATCAAGTCACGAACGCAAAGTATTTGGTGGATGTGTTCAAAATGGGGACTAGATTAAGCAGAGGTGAGAATTGGAGTAAGATAATTAGGAGGGAGGAGATCGAGAATTGCTTGCGTGAAGCCACTAGTGATGATCCAAAGGTAACGGAGATGAAAGAAAATGCGCGAAAGTGGAAGAAGAGAGCAGAGGAAGCAATGGCAGAGCGCGGCTCGTCTGACATAAATATGCAAGCATTTGTGGATGAACTGAAGAAAATGCATGCCAAGAAACAAGAAGAGAATGTCTAGTCTTGTTTAACTACATTCATTCCAAGTCTATAATTCAATCTATGGGACTACGTGGGTTGTTGTTGTTGTTGTTGATACGACTTTCAAGGACTGGCTTTGTCGATTCTACGTCTAAATTTAACTTACTATATACATGTGTATATTGTTGTTGTTGTTGATATGACTTTTAAGGATTGGCTTTGTCGATTCTACGTCTAAATTTAACTTACTATATACATAAGTTGATATGATTTTCAAGGATTGGCTTTGTCGATTCTACTTCTAAATTTAACTTTCTATATACATGTCGAAGTAAATAGAGGGAATGAAAGGGGAAAGGAAAGAAGAGTTTTAATTTGGATTCTTTCTCTCGTTTTACTACTATTTATCTTAAAATATCTAATGATGAGGTTAGTGGCTTAGTATGAGTCACTTCACTCGGGAAAGAGCACTCCTTAGTCAATCAATTTGTTTTTCTGATTTCTATCACACGCTTCTACTATTTGTTTATATAGCATGTGTAATCCAACAAATGGAAAGTGCTTATGAATTTGTTCCAAGAAAGTTGTCGTTCATGTCAGGAGTAGAGGTCATTAAGAATATACTTTCTTTTCCTTTATTTCAGCGAGATTGGGTTGGTGGTCAGTGTACCACTTGTCTAGTCTAGTCTATGCAAGCCTACATAGGGTACAACATAAAAAAGAATGCATTGAATAGATGCTTTCGATATAAAATTATATGGATAAGCATCTCTTAGAGTATAAATAAACAACATCTACTAGCTCTTAAACATAATATGTCCCTCATCAGCTGACACAAAGGAAAACCAGGAGGGTATAGATGCATAACAAGGATTTTCAAGGAAACATACTTATCTAGATGGGATCAATAATGGAGGATCAAGAAGGCTAGTGATCTTCATTGCACTTTGAAGGAGCGTCCAACTAAGGTCGACTCAAGTGGTGGAGTCTATGTCATAATTTGTGGTCGAGTCTATAGACTTGAACAAGTAGACACACGCGTTCTACGTGACAATCTACGTTCTATGTGGCATCCTACGTATATTATGTCACATGAGATGTGTGTGTCTACTTGTTCAACTTTATACAAGTTTAAATACATACTTGTGTACTTCCAAAATTGAAGGATATAAATATGAGCTAAGATCAAGTTAAAAGACACGTTTATGTATTATATTAATATTATATCCACAAATAATACAATACAATAAAAAAATACTTTTTAAAGTCAATGATCCAACTAGAGTTTGTTTAGAAGTAATTACTTAGTTGATTGTGACATAACTAAAATTCGTTTGATCAAGTTGGCAAAAAGTTAAATCAATAATCAATTAACTAAAAGACCGAATCAAATCGAGTGACAAAAGGTCAAATAAACCGACTTTTAATATGAATATTGTTACCTAGTGTTTCGTAACTTATAATAATGTATTAGTATTATTTTAATACTATGATTTGTTATATATTGGCTATGCATAAGATAAGATCAAATATAGTGTATCTGATATTTGCATTAATTATATATGAATTGAAAAATATACTAAACAAAAAATAATAATATTAAAATTAATACATATATTGTTTTCTCTAATACTTTTTATTGAACGACTTCCGTAAGTTTTTGGAAATTTCGAAGAATTGATGTTGCAGAGCCAATAACCACAAGGTGATAAAGTCTTTTATGTAGAGAGGATGGTTTGGTAGCTGATTAGAGCTATACAAATATTAGCAATGTATGAATTAGTTATGAAAGAATTGATGTATTATTTTATGCAGAGTTTAGTTATTCATATATTGATTATAAATATAGTACTAATTCCACATTCTATATATCCCACATAAAATAATATATAAATTTCCTCATAACATATACATGTATTAGTTATGCTGGTTTTTCAAATTGTAAATCAAATATCATATTAATTTTATACATAAATAACTTACTACGAGATCTAATACACGCACAATAACGACACTTAGACTTTTCTTCACCTTTTTGGCCAAGTCAAGTCTTCTTACCCGTTTTTAGTACGTACATTTTTTATTTCAATTTGGAACATGACAAGAAGTTCCCATAAAGACTGTGAATAAATAGTGAAAAAATGTGAAGTCTTGTTCTTCATTAAGTTGAGAATTTGCCTATTAGCCTTTAGCAATTATAACTAATATTCTTCAACAATGTCACACACTTCTTCCGAAATTCACAAGTACGATGCTTTTTTGAGTTTTAGAGGTGAAGATACACGTAGAACATTTGTGAGTCATCTCTATAACGCTTTAATACAAGGAAGAATCGATGTTTTGTATTTAGTTAACCTAATATGATATGATATGATTTGTATTTAATATTTAATTAATTAGATATAATTTAGTTTTTAGAGTTTATAAAGTAAACAATTTATTTCTTTTTTTAATGGCATTATTGAAGTAACTAAACTTTATAGGGTTATTTTGGTATTTCAACTTTTAACTTTTTTTATTTCCACTTTTAGTAATATATGATATGACGATGATTATATGTATAAGCATCTCTTTAAATTAGAAATAAACAACATCTAGTAGCTCTTAAATATAAGATGTTAGCGCGTCAGCTAACACAAAGGAAAACCAGGAGCGGAAGGGGTATATATAAATGCATAAAAGGATTTTCAAGGAAACATACTTACCTGGACGGGGTCAATGGACGATCTAGAAGGCTCAATGGCCTAGGCTAGTGACCTTCATTGCACTTTGAAGGAGCGTTCAACTAAGGTAGACCCAAGTCATGGACTCTATGTCATAATTTGTGGTCGAGTTCTATAAAACTAAACAAGTAGACATATATGTTCTGCATGGCAATGCACATCCTATGTAGCATCCTACATATATCATGTCACGTGAGATGCGTGTGTCTACTTATTCAAACTTTATATACAAAGTTGAAGAACATAAATATCAGCTAAGACCAAGTTAAAAGATACATTTATGTATTATATTAATATTATATCCACAAATAATATAATATTATACAATTAAAAAAACAAAGTCAACAATCCAAATAGAGTTTGTTTAGAAGTAATTACTTAGTTGATTGTGACATTACTAAAACTCATTTGATCAAGTTGGCGAAAAGTCAAATCTATTACCTAAAATACCAAATCTAATCGAGTGACAAAAAAAATCAAACGAAACGACTTTTAATAGGATTGTTACCTATTAAAGTATTGTATTATTTTAATACTATGATTTGCTATGTATTGATCATTCATAAGATAATATCAAATACGGTATATAACTTATATTTAAAAAAATGTACTAAGCAAAAAATTAATAATATCAAAATTAATACATATATCATTTTCCCAAATACTTTTTACCGAAAACGACCCTTGAAGTTATTGGAAATTTCGAAGAATTGATGTTGCAGAGCCAATAACCACAAGGTAATAAAGTCTTTTAAGTAGCTAGGGTGGTTTGATAACTGATTAGAGTTATGCAGATATTAGTAATACATGAATCAGTTACGAGAGAATTTATGCAAGTATTATATATGCATGAATAACCTATAGCTAGCTAGTCAGAATATCAAACATAGTATTACTTGTGCGAGATCTAATACGACTTTTCTTCGTCTTTTTGGCGAAGGGCTAAGTCAAAAGTCTTCTTACCTGTGTCTAGTACGTACTCGTTAATGAAAAAAGTATGGTGCATTTTTATGACTTTGAAATAGGAAGATGATAAGAAGTTCCCATAAAGACTGAATAAATAGTGAAAAAATAGTGAAAAAATTAGGTGAAGTCTTGTTCTTTATTAAGTTGAGAATTTGCTTATTAGTCTATAGCAACTAATATTCTTCAACAATGTCACACACTTCTTCTTCCAAAATTCACAAGTACGATGCTTTTTTGAGTTTTAGAGGTGAAGATATACGTAAAACATTCGTGAGTCATCTCTATAGCGCTTTAATACAAGGAAGAATTGATGTTTTCAAAGACGATGAACGTCTAGAAACCGGAAAATCAATTAATGATGAACTACCAAAAGCTATAGAAGAGTCTAAATTTGCTATAGTGATATTTTCCGAAAGCTATGCATCGTCAAAATGGTGTTTAGACGAGCTTGCACACATCATAAAGTGTCGAAAGGAATTGGACCAAATCGTAATTCCTATTTTCTATAATGTGGATCCATCAGATGTGCGCCATCAAACTCAAACTTTTGCTAAGTCTTTTTCCCAACATGAGGAAAAATACAAAGACGATATGGAGAAGACTCAAAGATGGAGGGATGCATTTGCTGAGTCTGGGAAAATATCAGGGTACCATTTGCAAAATTACAAGTAAGATTACTTTTCTTTTTTCTTATTACTTCCCCTCCTCAATTTGAGTCTATTAATTTGACTGAATACGAAGTTTAAGAAATAAAGAGAAAATTTGTGATTTTAACTTATAAAATTGTCGTGTAGATTGTTGGAATTGAAAAACATACTAAATATAGAAAGAGAGTCTCATATGGATAAATCAAAAAGGAAAGTAAAACACTTAACTTGCGTTTAGACATACAATATGAAGTAATGATTTCAAATCAGCGTTTGCACATGTTATTTGGAATCGTGATTTGAAATTCCAAATTCTTCCCACAAAAAAAAAAACATGATTTGAGATTCCAAATCATGTTTCTTGGAGAATGATTTCAAATTCTGATCTCAAATCTCATGTTCAAATCAAAACTTCATATCACATATCCATATGCAAGCTTAAATTGGGACATAAAGAATAATATTTTTCGAGCTTTGCCCTCATGGGCAATTCAAGAAACATAGTGTTTTTATTGTTGTGCAAGAATAATTAAAAGTAATAAAATAAGGAATATATAATATCATAAAGAGAGCATACCTAAATATAGAACTCTATAATCTTGTATTCTCTTTATCCCTCAGACACTTTTTTTTTAGTCGAATCAAAAAAGAATGTCATCTTTATATAACTAGAAGGAATATAACTTTAAAATTTCTTTTGTAGTCTTAATCAAATGATTTACCGTCACACAAGTGTTTAAGGTTATTTTTAGATCATAAATTTCAAAAGTCGTTCTTTTCTTTCTTAATCTTTGTATCAAGTCAATGATATCACATAAATTGAAACAAAAAAAGTATTCAATTTCTAAATTTCGATCTAAATAGTTGTTCTTTCCATTGTAACATTTAGGGATGAGGCAGATTGCATCAAAAAGGTTGTTGACAAACTAATGTCATTATTACATATTAAATCCGATGACGAAGGCGTTCGTTCCGTTGGAATACGAGGCATGGACGCTAAATCTCAAATTCTTATTGATGGAGGGAAAATGGTATTGTTTCTTTTATAATATGAATACATGATTGGTCCAGCCCGACCCGATAAGAAAGGGCCAATGACTAGCCTGCCCCATTCATAAGGATTGTTAGGTGGCATGGGCCTACAGGACCCAGGCCACCCAACTTGTAGTTAATTATTTGCATGAATACAAAAAAGTTTGACTAATTGTTAATGAAAATGAGCCTTATGGCTATTGATGTGTTTTATGTATAGTACAATGCGCGGCCAGTCATAGCTAGTCATGTTAAGTGAGCTGGATTGGCCTGTGCTGGGCCCAATCAGACACCATAAGAATAGGCCAGGCCAGTTACTGGCCTGACCCATTCATAAGGGCTATTGAGTGGTCTATACTCTATAGGACCTTTTTCGATTTGTTTTCTAATTTATGATGTCTCATGTTTGTGATTTGATATGTTAAATAGAGTTTTTTGCGGGATAAGAAGACAGGAAAGAAATGTTTTATGATAGCAGCAAGGGGACTTGAAATTGAATGGAGTAATAAACCAGACTATTGGGAATGGTTACCTCACTCTGACTCCAGGTTTTATATATTTGTCGTCCCTTTCTATGTACTAGTATAAAATTTGAAAGAAATTAGTAGTAATAATTATTGATCAAGGTGAAATTTTTTGTAGATTCGCGGAAGTGGCTAAACTCAAGTGGGTTTGTTGGCTTGATATTCGAGGCAAAATTGAAACTCGAAGACTATCAAAAAGAACCAAATATGCTGCTTATCTAGTGTTCAAATTGGAAGATAAATTCCATGGCCTTGAAACCGTTAATGCAGTTGTTAGATTTGTTGATTCTATGAGTGAAAAGGAAGCGGAGCAACAAGCTAGTGTTGTACATTTTGCAGGACGAGGACCTAGAGCAACACTACCCTTCAAACGAGGTGATGGATGGATGGAATTAAAAATGGGAGACTTTTTCAATGATGCAGGAGAAGATGGAGATGTTGATGCTCGATTAATGGAGACTAAGCATCTCGAAGCAAAAGGTGGCCTCATTGTTCAAGGAGTGGAGTTTCGTCCTGAATGAAGAAGAGAAGAATCCTCCTCTTTCTATGCCTTTTTGTTTTGGTCTCATTTGGATTGATTCAAGTACTTTTATATATGGCCCTTCTAGAGAAACGTATTAATCGAGAAAATTGAATTTGGTTAGACTATGTGTGGTTGGTAGTAATTAAAGTCAGAGTGTACAAGATTTAGTTTCGTTCAAGTGTCGAGCTTATCTCCATCGACATCTAGTTGTTTAACAAAATTCATGTACAATAACTGAGTGAGTTGATGCATACAACACTTGTCTTTTGTATCAATTTCTGCACTCTTTTTCAATCTAGAATGCAAACTAAATCAGCTCACTATAAGGAAAACATAAAAGGCATATTTTCATTCCACAACTTGAAGGGGATACTCAACATAACTGATAAAGTTGTTGTCATGTGACTAGAATGTCATAGGTTCGAGCTATCGAAATAGACAATAGATCCTTCTAGTCCGACCCTTCCTCTAACTCCATGCCTAGTGGGAGTTTAGTGCACCGAAACGCCTTTTTTATTTTCTATTGTGCAAAAAAGTGCTCATGAATATAGAATTCATGGATTAAACTAAAAATGAAGCATATCAATACTTTGATGCTTGGCAAAATAAAATAAATATGATGTTGGTGAATCCCATATCGTATATACAATGCATAAGCCAAAACTTCTTGTTACATATAAATTGCTGGCGAAGTAAAGTGAAAAAAATCACGCAGCCACGCAGTGAGCACATAGCGAAATATTCTTTCGCCTTTTACTAAAGAATACCGTGTGCTCGTTGCAATTAGTGGCATACGCCAATTTTTGGAGAGGTTCTCTTCATTGATTGCCCCCTACAATTCTAGTTTCAAACTTTTTGCTGTGATATTCTACAAAAAAAAAAAAAAAAACATTAAGATATGTAAGATGCACCAACTAGAGTTGTGGTGGAGGGGTAAGTATTTCTTTATTCTTAACTAGAGATCTCGAATTTCCTTCATCCTTAACTAGAGTTTTGAGTTCGAGTCCCTCTGGGTATGGAATTGCATTTGTTAGGGAGCACTTTTACCATATATATATATATATATATATATATATATATATAAAAGATGCATGGACAATTTAGAAAGCCTTTTTTAGCCTAGAGTGGTGACCTCCATTGCACTTAAGGAGGGGTGTCCACCTAAGGTCGGCCCAAATATATACTTTCTACAATAGGTCGGCCCAAATGGACGAGCTTTCTGAAAAGGACAAAATTGTACTATACTTTCTAGAATGGGACTACACAATTTATGTTTGATTGGAATGAACTTCTTGGAAATTTGATGAAACGATAATTATCCAAAGACCCCAGTAAATCAAGCCTACTCTTAAGAATATATGCAGGAAAATAAGAAAGCAATCAATAAAAATCAAACAAAATAAACTATGTAGTCATTTAGTTGGAAGATTCATATGACTCCACCAACTTTATGGATGTAAAATTAATTTAGCACATGAAAATATAATCAGTAGATCAAGTTTGGACGGGTTAAATTGAATTGAGTACATAAATGTTGGCAGGTTAATTTGCGTATACCTGAATTTAACCGATCTAAAAGCTTGGACTAATTTAAGCAACATACCTATTTTGTTAGTTAAATATAACTTACAAGTGATACTTTTAATAACGTAAGATCTTTAGATAAAAACCGTGCATTTTGATAAAAGACAGACAATATTACAAGGGAAATTCAGTGCATTAAGTTTTCGTTATGTGTCGGGTGTGCGGTTTTGGGAGAGGACCGAACCACCAAAGTCTATTGTACTCAATCTTACTCTCAATTTCTACAAGTGACTATTTTCATTACTCGAACCCACAACCTCTTAATCACATAATAATAATTTTATCAATTACATTAATATTTCCCTCCGGGATAATATTGTGCTATATTACGAAAATAGATGTAATAACATGACTTTGAAACTTCACGCATACCGCAATTGTAGATTTTTGAGCTCGTGCGGAGTACGAAAAATTCAACAACTTTGAAATGTAAGCTTATAGGACTTTGAAATTATTTTTTATATACATAAAATAAAAAATAAATTTGTAAATTAAAGGACTAGAGAATCAATTGAACATTGATGAGATTTACTTTGTCCCAAAATACTTGCCATATTTTATTTTTCCAAAGTCAATTTGACTAATCATCTAAGCTAATTAAATCAAATTAATCATAAAATAATGTATTCAATATAGTCTCACAAATACGACCCTAAAAGGGTCCAAAACTTACCCTTACCTTTATAAGGTAGAGAGGTTATTTTCGGAAGACCCTTGACTCAAAAGAAATGTGTTCCAAGCAAAATTGCAAGAAAAATATAGAAGCAAGTCAGCAACATAACAAGATAAAAAAATCAAATAAAGCTATAGATTATGCTCCATTATTTTAAAATTAAAATTTAGGTATTTGAAAAATATATAATAGCACTATAAGTTGCAATTTATCTCTTGTCGATATAATGAAAATATACATTTTAAAATATTAATTAAAATTTATATAGTATAACTCTCAAAAAGCAAAACACAACGAGACGTACGATAAATATACAAAGTTTGTGGTGTATGCATTATTGTCATGGACTTGTCAGACATAATAGAGGAACTAGTGAAATTTATGTGGATCCAATTTGACAATGATATTCCAATTAATATTATCATCAGTTTTTGGAAAATGATTTGAGTAGATAGCACATTCAATGCATGAAACAACATCCTTATAGGAAAATCAGCATTTAGTCTTGTTGGACAAGTAATTAAATTAATTAAAGAATTTGATTGACTAATGTTACATCAACTATTTAATTTAGCTACTTTTCTGCAAATTAAATTTATGGTTTAATTTGTTCACGGTTCATCCACAAAATATCTTCAGAAAATTATTCGTAGTTTAAGAGTTTAGATGAGTGACTATTTAAGATAATTCTTCAATACTTAATTAATTGAACATAAAGTTCAAGATTATAACTTACTTTCAATAATTTATTTTGGCCCAATGAGGTATCCACCAATGATTGGATAGACAAAAATTCAGTGATTTTTATTCATATTAAGAAATCAATAAAATATTTATATATAAATAATTAATTATAAATGAACCTACATATTATTTTATGTTCATTTGAGATATTTATACGAATCTATAAATGTCAAAATATGAATCCATTTTTATTAGTGAGACAAATCTATTATTCACTAAACTTTCGAATAGTACACCACTAATTCTTAGATTTCTCGATTATAAAAAAATATATATATATTATTAGTTCATATTTTTTTGGTTTATAGTAGCATATTGTCTTACTATATTTTAATTTTAGTTTCGAATTTTGGTCAAGAATCAATATTAGAACATTTCTACTATAGTAGTAATAAAGAAGATTCACGTTACCTAGTCAAAAAAGGACCAATAAGATAGTACTAAGTCTCGTTGAGTACGATTGTAATAATGTTTGAATTGTATTTATCACTAGTACAATATTTTTTGTTGACTAATTTTTATTTATATATATATAAAGTAATTTCTTAGTTTGATTTGAAAATTTTGATGCATGCATTGATTCTCATTGGGTATTATGTCGTTGAGTATTAAATTTTGAACGAAATTTCTAATTTCGCTGTTTAGGTAATATGCTCCAATATTAAAAATAACTAAATATGGTACATGTTCCTTAGTCATGTAAATATGGTACTCTCTCCATTCATTTTTTAGTACTTGTTATGTTTCGCTTTACGAGAGTCAATTTAATTAATTTTTTAAAGTTAAACTGAATTAGATTAATTCAATAATTTAAATTTAAATTTTTTAAAATTATACGAAAAATACTATAAATTGTAATTCTTCTCATATTAATACGATGAAAAAATACATTTTAGAATATTTGTCAATACACATACACTTTGATTCAAGTGAAATGTGACAAGTAAAAATAAACGGGGGTAGGAATGAACTTCTTGGAAATTGATGAAACAACTATCAAGACTACTTCTTGAGAATTTGTGCTGGAAAATGAAGCAAGGAAGGAAATAAGGCCCTCTCAATCAAGTACCCCACTAGCATTAATATAGCCAGCAAAGTCATTTTAATATATATATATATATTATATATATATATATATATATATATATATATCAACCCCTCAAATCTCCCCCACCCCCACACCCACACCGTTATATATGAGCCGTTAGTTTGGACAAATAACTTAAGTCGACACAAAAATGACTGAACTTTAATTATTTATAGCTAAAGTGCATGCAAATGTGGCTAAAACTCAGTCATATGTAACTGAAGTTCAATTTTATGTGTGACCTACTGGTCTGAAATGCTGAATTTTTTACATTCTCGTTCTAATATATCTAAAGTTATTTCGAAATGAATAGACTTGTAAAAATTATAAACTTAGAGCTGAACTTAACACCATTTTAATCCATCCAAATTAAAATCCACTGTCAAATTTGACACCCCCTAACCAATACAAACACCATAAAACACACTTCAATTGTACATATCCTAATACACATGTAACGTAACTTATAGGGAATTAGGAAAAGAAGAAAAATATACATACATTTACATCCTGTAAAGACAGAAAATTTTAATTAAATTTGATTAGTTCAGGAATAATGTACTTGTCAGACTATCAACATCCACCAATTAAATTGGAATATTAAAATAGTTATACTATAGTACTATATGAATTTGTTCCACATAATTACCGATAGTCGGCACGTCTCCAATAATTGTTTTAAATAATCTTTAGTCAGCAAATTATAAAAGCATAAGCACTGTTGCAACATGAATGAAAGTATAGTATATATAAACACTTCTCATTTTAATAAAATAAAAATGATGACATATAGCAGCCTTTTTTATTTTTGCGATTCTGTATACATTAGGTAAGAGTTTTTATTTCTAAACATGATATCGCATATATTTTCTTATATAACTATTGAAATTTTATTTTTCTACATCAATAATAATGGATTTATTTTACTAACTCTAAGAATGATATAATAAAAGAAATTAAATTCTATTATAAATTGATACATTATATTACTTATTATATCTTTAAGTCATCTCAAGTTAATTTCAGTCGATTTCAGTTGAGGCTGGTATAATAGTTAGAGGTCATTTCTGAGCAACCGCTAGTAAGAAAGGGATTTTTGAACTATTTTGACAGTTTGAGAGCATTTCTAAGTAAAAAATGTAATGATAAAGATATTTTTGAGGCAAAAATATAACAGAGGATAAAATTGACTTTTTTTTAGTCCTCCCTAGGAGGATCCGCATTTTTGCTTCTTTAGTGACTCGAACTCGGTACTTAGGATTGGAAGTGAGAAATTCTTAGCATTTGAGCAACTCCCTCTTGTAAAACTAACTCATTTTGAATAGTTCGAGAGTATATTTGATCTTTTTCCCTACATAAGCAGGATCGAGGCAAAAACTACTGAGTTCACGCGAACTCATATATTATATCGTAGATCCACATGTCTCTATCAAAGTAGGAAAAAAAATATGATTACAAAGGAATCAAAATCTACTAAAATATTTCTTTTTCTTTTTTTTTTAAAAAAAAATTATACTAAAATATTTCCAAAGTCAATGCTAAAAAAAATACAATTTGTACAGTCTCAAGTCTTGATCAAGAAAAGCTTACATTCAACTTAACAGAGGATAAAATTGACTTTTTTTTAGCCCTCCCTAGGAGCATCCACATTTTTGCTTCTTTAGTGACTCGAACTCGGTACTTAGGATTGGAAGTGAGAAATTCTTAGCATTTGAGCAACTCCCTCTTGTAAAACTAACTCATTTTGAATAGTTCGAGAGTATATTTGATCTTTTTCCCTACATATGCAGGATCGAGGCAAAAACTACTGAGTTCACGCGAACTCATATATTATATCGTAGATCCACATGTCTCTATCAAAGTAGGAAAAAAAATATGATTACAAAGGAATCAAAATCTACTAAAATATTTCTTTTTCTTTTTTTTTTAAAAAAAAATTATACTAAAATATTTCCAAAGTCAATGCTAAAAAAAATACAATTTGTACAGTCTCAAGTCTTGATCAAGAAAAGCTTACATTCAACTTAACAGAGGATAAAATTGACTTTTTTTTAGCCCTCCCTAGGAGCATCCACATTTTTGCTTCTTTAGTGACTCGAACTCGGTACTTAGGATTGGAAGTGAGAAATTCTTAGCATTTGAGCAACTCCCTCTTGTAAAACTAACTCATTTTGAATAGTTCGAGAGTATATTTGATCTTTTTCCCTACATATGCAGGATCGAGGCAAAAACTACTGAGTTCACGCGAACTCATATATTATATCGTAGATCCACATGTCTCTATCAAAGTAGGAAAAAAAATATGATTACAAAGGAATCAAAATCTACTAAAATATTTCTTTTTCTTTTTTTTTTAAAAAAAAATTATACTAAAATATTTCCAAAGTCAATGCTAAAAAAAATACAATTTGTACAGTCTCAAGTCTTGATCAAGAAAAGCTTACATTCAACTTATTTGTTTTAGTCATTGAGTTTAAGTAGTTAATATGTCACTCTCTATAGTCTTAAATTACTTGTCATGTAGCTATGAAATTTCTAGGAAAATTAATTTGATTCTCCAATCTATTCTAATTCAAGCAAAACTTCATAGTTAAAACGCATAAATCTCCCCGAATAATCTATTTTTGTCAAAACAAACACAAAAATGTATGATAGTTCTCTCTTTGGTCTCTTGCAAATGCTATACGATACACTAAAGAACGAGGCAAAATTCCTATCAAATGTAAAGAACCAAATTCAAGACATTCGAGCTGAAATAAATCGAATACAATGCTTCTTACAAGATGCAGATGCTAAAAAACCTGAATATGAGACAGTTCGTAACTGGATTGCAGATATTAGAGAAGTTGCTTACGACGTTGAGAATATTCTGGAGAAATATATGCATAAGATTGCATTGAAGAAGGATCGATCGTTGTGGAAGGAGAATATAAATCTACACAACATAGGTGTAGAGACAAAAGATGTTATGTCAAGAATTGATAACATCAGGAGGTGTATGAAAACTTATGTTGATGCTGGAATAAGAGCTGTATGTCAAGGGGAGACCTCGTCGGAGAAAAGTCAATGGTTAACGAGATCTTACTCTCACCTTGTTGATGAAGATTTCGTTGGATTAGTAGAAGAGGTGAATAAGTTGGTTGATGAGTTGATCAATGATGAAGATGATGAGTTTTATGTAGTTTTCGCGATATGTGGAATGGGAGGTCTTGGTAAAACAACACTTGCTCGGAAGGCATATCGTCATGGTGATGTACAAAGTCATTTCCAGGCTTTCGCGTGGGCTAGTATCTCGAAACAATGGCAAGCAAGAGATGTGCTGCAGAGCATCCTCACAAAACTTGAACCTGAAAACAGGACAAAGATTAATATGATGATGGATGATGAGCTTGTTAAGGCTCTTTACAATATTCAGCAGAGGAAAAGATGCTTGATTGTGTTGGATGATATTTGGTCAACAAATTTCTGGAATAGCGTAAAACATGCTTTTCCCAAGGGGAAAGGGAGTAGAAGCAAGATTTTGCTTACAACGCGCAAGAAGGACGTGTGTACACACATAGATCCAACTTGTTTCCTGTTTGAACCAAGATGTTTCGATGCTGAGGAGAGTTGGAAGTTACTTCATAAGAAAGCATTCCCCAGAGTAAACATTGCAGGTAATTATCTTCAATTTTTCAATGAACTCTGATTTCAATAATTTGCTCAAATAGGTGTGAAAATCGTCTATAATTGGCATCCGAAAAGGAAATAAGATTAGAAACTAATCGTCTATAATTGGCACAATACATATTACATAAACAGACACTGAAACTTGACCTCACCTGGCAAGTAAGCACTTCAACTTTGAGAGTGCACATCTAGATACTTCAATTTGGTGTCAACGGGCAACTAAACACTCCAACTCATCCCAATTGTGTCTTGTGGTCACCCGATTTTGAGGTGGCACACAAATATTGGAGGTGTCTAGATGGTCATTTTGTCACTTGGAGTGTTAAAGTGACATAGTGGAGACGAGTTGAGGTGTCGAGATGTACATACTAAAAGTTGGAGTACTTATTTGCCAACTGACCTCAAGTTTAAGTGTCCGTGTCTCGTAGACACCTGATGCTGATGTGGCACATAAATTTTGGAAGATGATCATTTTATAACTTGGAGTGTTTAACTGGCATTGTGGAAACGAATTGAGGTATCTAGATGTGCATACTGAAAGTTGGGAGGGCTTACTTTCTAGCTGACGTCAAGTTTGAGTGTTTGTTTGTACATTATGCCTTCAATTTTCTAAATGCACAAATCTTGGAGATATTGCTTATTGAAGATATATTTATAGTATACTGCTACTCAGCGCGAAATGAAAATTCTCTCTTGTTTTTGTGTAGATTTAAAGATTGATTTGGAGTTGGAGAGGCTTGGAAAGGAAATGGTCAGTAACTGCGGAGGCTTGCCTTTAGCCATTATTGTGCTTGCTGGACTCTTGGCTAGAACACCTAAAATCGATGAGTGGAGGAGGACGTGCCAAAACCTTAACTTACACATGAGTGGTGAAAGTTTTGAACAAGATGGCGGAATTCATGGTGTCCTTGCTCTGAGTTACTACGACTTACCTTATCAGCTGAAGCCGTGTTTTTTGTACTTGGGCAACTTTCCTGAGGATCAAAAGATTTCTGCGCGAAAATTGTATCAGCTATGGGCTGCTGAAGGTATCATATCATTGGAAGGTAACCAAGGAGAGGAGACAGCAATGATGGAGATAGGTGAACGTTATCTGCACGAGTTAGCTCAAAGGTACATGGTTCAGGTCCAACTAGAGGAAACAACTGGAAGGATCAAATCCTGTCGACTTCATGATCTCATGAGAGATACATGTTTGTCGAAAGCAAAGGAGGAAAACTTTCTCAAGACAGTTTCTCCTCAGCATTTGCATCAATCGATGCACTGCTCTACTTCAGCTGCAGCAACATCAACACGTACTGTACGTAGACTGTCTATCACCATAGACAATGATGTTCAGAGCTATTTCTCTACTGATGATAAGTCATTTCAGCATGCTAGATCAGCTTTGTTCTTTCCAAGACAGACAGGACGCGAAGGCACAGAATATCCCCAGCCTTTATTCCAAGGTCTGTGCAGTAACTTCGCAATGTTGAGAGTTTTGCATCTTGAGAAGTTCACTTTTGAGGAAATTTTACCAAAAGCAATTGGTAATTTGGTATACTTGAGATACCTGAGCTTAAGACATTCACACTTTCGAAAACTTTCGTCGTCTGTAGGTAATCTTAAGTACCTACAAACACTTGATTTGAGGGTGAATTTCTTCTCATACTTAACTTTACCGAATACCATACAGAAGTTGCAAAACTTGAGGAATTTGTACCTTCCTCCTTCACATCAACACACATATAAGTTGGACCTGAGTCGGTTAAGCCACTTGGAAATACTGAAGAACTTCGATACACAAGTTTCTCCATTCCGAGATCTCTTCAAGTTAACAAAACTTCAGAAACTATCAGCTGTTCTGTCATTGGAGTCGGACGAGATGGCAGAGATCATCAAACACCTCACCCTCAGATCAGGGAGACTCAGGGAAACATCTTTCCGCATTTACTACAGATTTCATTCAGAAAAAGAGGTAAACATTCTGAAGCTACTGTTAGGTTGTCACCATCTCCGAAAGTTAGATTTAATCGGACATATCAATAAGCTACCAGAACACCACTCATTTTCACAAAGCCTCACTAAGTTAACCTTGAGAAAGAGTGGACTTGAAGAAGACCCTATGGTTATTCTTCAAAAGCTGCCTAAGCTATTCACCTTGTCATTACGTGGAAACGCGTTCATTGGAAAGGAAATGTGTTGTTCTCCACAAGGGTTTCCACTCCTCAAAACTCTTAAATTCCAGGGGCTACCAAATTTAGAAAGCTGGAGGGTGGAGACAGGGGCACTGCCTAATCTAGTTCATCTAGAAATCGACGAATGCAAGAAGTTGGAAATGGTTCCTGAAGGATTGATTTATCTAACTAAAATACGGGAGGTAATGGTTATAAACATGCCAGACACCTTCCAAAACAGGCTTCAAGAGGTTCAAAGGGAAGAATTTTACAAAGTTCAGTTCAGGAAAAATTTCAACACACAGAAGATTTCCAAGATCAAATTCAAAATGCGAATATCAGGTACTCTGCAGTCCATTTCATTATAATACATAAATCGCGTTCTCTAAGAAATGAACTATACCTTTATTGTTGAGACTACATGCCTGTATCTCGATAATTGATATATACATCACTTATTTTCCATGTTCAGGACCAATGTTTGGCGGATTATTGCAGACCATTTATCCATCAACAGTACCAATGGAATGGAAGAGGTTATAAGGATTCACGGGGAAGATATTATCGATAAGGTTAGTAAAAAAAGACACTCATAAGTCATAAACTTGTCAATTTGTTTCATCATAAAGCACTAAAACTTCATTTACCTTCATCCTAAAAACGTCATAGCTACCCATCCATACCGTGTGCGATCTTCTGTGCAAAACATGCTTAGCTAGTTAGCTGTGCTGTCATTATGAAAAGAACATGAATTAGCTTCACATTTTTTGCTAATCCGTCGCTAAACAGAAATACTGCTCCTAGAATAACTACCTCTGAATCTTAAGATAGTGCCATGTCTAACACATTCGAAGTCACTTGTAATCGAGAAGAGTCATTTCGACTAACACATGTTTCATGGAACTGATGTATACTACCGCGAAAACAACATGACTGCTTACGTTAGTTGTAATCAAAATCAGTATTTCTGTTAAAAGCGACATGATCAGATAGAAAACTATTTGGACTTACAACAACAACATACCTATTACCTAGTGTAGTCCCACAATGTCTGTTCTGGGGAGGGCAGAGTGTACGCAGACTTTACTCCTACCTTAGAGATAGGGAGTCTGTTTTCGATAGACACTCAACTCAAGGAAAAACAGTCTAAAGCATACTGGAAAAAGAACATAAGTTCAAGAATCAACAGATAATAACAAAACTACATGTAATAGTAGGATGAAAACTACAAAACAACAATATTACGATAATTGAGGTACAAGTAATCAACAGAAATTGAAGGACAAGAAAGTATAGGAGTAATAGTATGACTACAAATATGAACAGATAACAAGAGAACGCACCGCTACCTACTAACCTACTACCATATTTCTTTATTCAGGTCATGTATTTCAAGCAAGACTGAAAAAAGGATGGCAAGTTGACAGTATTCTTAACTGAAAAACTCAAGGGGAAGTTGAAGGCCTTGCTTCTCGTGTTTGCGAGGTTGTACAGTCTTAGTGAAAATCTTGGCTCTGCCACTGTGTACAGACAAAGAGACTCTACCTTGATGTTTGTTAGACTATTGAGGTATTGAGTCTTGTATCATGTTTGATAGTAACAGAAAATAGTATACAATGGCTAAAAACTCTTTTTGTAAATTATGATTTTTCTTTAAAACTCTCTTGTTACTTCTTGTATTTGTGCTATAATAATTGTCATTAGTTTACTCCTGCTGCTTCTTTTTTTGTATGATTAATGTTTGAATGTGTACAAAATTTAAGAAATAAGCAAATAACTTTGAAACATCATTAGTTTACTCCCTCTGGTTTATTTGGTTCGATAGTTTGAATGTGTACAAAATTTAAGAAATAATCAATAACTTTCAAACACAAACTAAATATGTTTAACATACCAAAAGTAACCTTAGTATCTTACTGGTTTTTCAACATTTCATATTAATTAGTATAAGAACATGTCTCAGAATAATTTCCAGTTTATAGCTAGAGGCGGATATAGAATTTGATAGATTGGGTATCACTGTTAATATTTATACTAATTCTTAATATATGTGTGTATATATATACAGAGTTTCAATCAAAATGTTCGATGTCGTGGCACCTCAGCCTTCTATATAGATTCGCTCCTCGCTCAAGCCCTCTTCTTTTAACCATAGGTATCAGGTTTGATTTTTGATTACGAAAAAAGCAGCATAATATAATAGACATTTTAATTTGACCTCAACTTATAACTATATACCCAACTTTAAAAATACATATTTAAATATTTTAACTTGATCTCGTAATTACCTAACTTTGAAAATATAAAACAAAAGGAAATTCATTTATATATATATAATAATAATAATTTTAATCAAATCTAAATATATAATTTTTACTGAAAGGAATTTGAATGAACCAGCACATAAATCCAAATATTCTTACATCATGGAGCTAAACAAACGTCATAACTTCTTGAAAACAAAAATAAAAAAAAATTCAACTCTTTTTTAATTTATTAAGTCAGAAAAGCAATGACACGTATAAAAGTACGTGTCAAAAATTATGAAACAAATGTCACTTGCTAGGTGTAAAATATTCATGCACGTAAATGCCACTTGTACTATATATTATATTTCAAAAAATGCTCAAGCACATGCATTGTGACACGTACGAACATTTTGAGCTACATCAATTTTTTACACTTTTCTTCACATTTTTTTTGTTCTAATTCTATAGTTTTTTTGTTGTCACACATTTGGTATTTTCTTTAGAGTGATTTAAGTAGGAGAGAAAATTTGAGAATTTTTTGTAGAGAAAAAAAAATGGCGGTTGTTGGGGTTGATCGGAATGTGGCGTTGTCGCCGGAGGCGCCGCTTGCTCCGGTGACGGTTGAACGGAAAGTTAGGACTGATTTGGAAACTTCTATTCCAAAGCCTTGTAAGTTTATTTTTCGGAAATTTTAGTTCAGTTGGTTGGTTATCTGAATTTACGTGCCATATAGGAAGTTATTTCTTTAATTTTAAATAGATTAAAGAAATTGAAGCAAATAGATGAATTGAATGAGCATGATGATTATGATCATGTGATGGATCTCTATATTTGCTTTTAATTAGAGATCTCGGGTTTGAGTTTCTAGTGATAGAAAAAATCTTGATGCATGGCATGCCTAACACTGCTAAAAATAGTTATTTTCGCACTGAAAAAATATTGAGGGGCTGTTTACATAGATATTTTGATTGAATTGGTGGGGAAAAGAAAATAATAAAGTTTTCCTATGGAAAAATTAGGAAGTTCCCTATTATTTTTGTGAGAATTTATTTTCCACCATGTATATGTATTTTTCGAGTGAGCTGGTTTGGTGGGAAATGAGTTGGAAAATCACGATCTATAGAACAAATTTTCACTGATTCGCGTGTGGAAATTTTTTCTGTGAGAATCTGTTTTCCATCCTGCATTTTTGAGTGAATTGGTTCGGTGGGAAATGAGTTGGAAAATCATGATCTGTAGCACAAATTTCCACTGATTTGCAGTGGAAATTTTTCTGTGAGAATCTGTTTTCTATCATGCATTTTTCGAGTGAGTTGGTTCCTTGGGAAATGAGTTGGAAAATCATGTTCTATAGTACAAATTTCTACTGATTCGCAGTGGAAATTTTTCTGAGAATCTGTTTTCTATCATACATTATTCGAGTGAGCTGGTTCCGTGGGAAATGAGTTTGAAAAATCACAATCTATAGAAGAAATTTTCCAATGATTCGCGATGGAATTTCTGTTTTGGTTTCTAGTAGTGCAATTCTGGGTTTAGTTGGGCCCGGCAGCCTAAATGTCGGTGTCCATCATACCGGACACCGGTTTTTGGGAAACCAAAAAGAACAGTCCGGACCCAGGCCCTTGTACTTGTATATCAAAATGTAGCCTTATTGGAGTGGAGCTTCTAATTAGCATAACTATTAATTGAAGGGATCAATTAATCGACGCTCGTTGCTTGGATCGTTATATGTATCTCTCATATTATTATAGCAGTTGAGCCTCAACAGGGACATGTTACATTCAAGTCGATTTTTTCCTTCAATTTGGTAGTTTTACTAGAGGATTGTTGCAATGTGATGTTTTAAAATATTTGTGTTATGTATATTCAGATTTGGCAAGGGGATTGGTGGCTCCTGATATGGAGCACCCCCATGGAACTCCTGGACATAGGCACCACGGCATGAGCGTTCTTCAACAGCACGTCGCGTTCTTTGACCAGGATGAGAATGGCATTATCTACCCGTGGGAAACTTACTCTGGTAATCATTCCATTTCCGTTATTCGTATTGTAGGCAGTTGAATTTTTAAGTTAGATGATAGGTAAATAATGAGATTAAAGTTGGAAAAAAAAAGGGATTGTAAGGTTACTTACTAATGTTATGTGATTACTTTTGACTTTCAAGACATAGTAAATATATATATATAAGAAACTACTCAAATCTTGACAAATATTTGATGTGAACCTATAATTTAACATTACAACGAGTTCGATACTAAAAATCTTATAAGTTGAATTCATTAAATTTAAATTTTTAATTGGTTCAAGTAGGTAAGGGTCTGATTTATTGATCATTTTCGGGGAGAAAATGTGTGATGGTAGTATTCAGGCTTGACATTTTATTATGTGCAATTCAAGAAGTACTAAATGAGATCAAATGTCCTACATGATGTGTATAGTTCTTGTATATTTGAACTGAAAACTTCGTGATATCCTTTTTTTCGCACTTTGAACAGGGCTACGTCAAATTGGCTTCAATATGATAGCATCTCTCATAATTGCTATTGTTATCAATGTTGGTTTGAGTTATCCTTCTTTACCGGTAAGTTCCTGCTTCAAGTTATCCTACTACACTAATTTGCAAGTAAGTTGATCTGTTCTTAGGAATATAATGTTTATAGTAAATGATCATTAAATCAGAAGAACATTGTTAATCAAAAGGGCATCATTAGATGTTAATTTGGATCCTCCACCTCTAATTTCATTGATTGTTTAGAATTATAGATGTCTTATATATATCGACTTAAAGATCCAGATCCATCGAAATAGGATTTTGATCCTTTCTCTTCCTCAAAATGGATCATGATATTTTGTTAATTTGGTTAACGAGCCGAGTTTCTATCAGAAATAACCTCTCCACCTTTGTGAGATAGGGGTAAAGTAGGCGTACATTCTATCCTCCTTCGACCCCATTTGTCGGATTACACCGAGTATGTTGTTGTTGTAATAGCCTACATTATGTTAACGTTGTTCAAATTTGGTTCTTCCAAAATCCGTCGTATGGATTTCCTGGAGTTGTATATATTCTCTTTTTGTCGACCCCAAACTAATTCGTTTCGTGTACATGTTCACTTTTCATTTATAAAGTTATATATTCGATGTGATTATGCAGGGGTGGATACCTTCTCCTTTCCTCCCAATATATATTTACAATATACATAAGTGCAAACATGGAAGTGATACTCACACCTATGACAGAGAGGGAAGGTTAGTATACTAATTCCCTTATTATTCCCTTTTAAGTCTATATTATTCTCGACATCCTTGTCAAGTCAAACGGACGATTTTACCTTCTCTTATAGGTTCATGCCCGTACACTTCGAGAACACTTTTAGCAAGTACGCCCGCACTCTTCCTGATAAGCTCACTCTTGGAGAACTCTGGGAAATGACTGAAGGCAACAGGGAGGCGTTCGACTTATTTGGCTGGTAATTTCTCTCTCAATCCAAACTCGAACGTCCCCCTAGTAATTTCTCTTAAGGTGTTCCGACTTTTGCAGGGTCGCGAGCAAACTGGAGTGGGGAATTCTGTATGTTCTGGCTAGAGATCAGGATGGTTTTCTATCGAAAGAAGCTATAAGGCGTTGTTTCGATGGAAGTTTGTTCGAGTACTGTGCCAAGATACAAATGGAAAATGAAGGATGGTTGAAGGAAGAATAGTTGACAAAACTTTTATAAAGAGTATATATAAAGCAACATTGTAATAAATAAGGCAATAATAGCCTTGAATTTAACTTGTATTTTACACATGTTGGAACTGCTAACGATATCACCCGAATTGGCGTTAGATATGTATTTTGCCAGGTCTTTTGTAAGTCTGCGTACCATAATCGAGTCTCTGTAATATCTGATCTTTGTAAAGCTTTATCTATTAAGTGGATCCAGAAAGTATTACATCAATAGTACTTTTATGTGTGTACTTGTATAATACTCGTGTGTTGGTATGAAATAACAAAATTTATGTCCTGAATTTTGATTTACATGTTTAGAAAATTTAGTCGATTGAGCTATTAAGATTCTTCTATATGGTAAGTTTCATTAAAGTGCAAACAAAAATGATATTTCAATGCATTGGAGGTCGAATATTTGATTTCTTTAAGTTGAAAGTTCAAACTGATCTTTTTGTGATTTTTTAGAATCTTCTTGCATTTCCCATTTGTTGTTGAAGTCAAGAACACATGTTGTAAAATGAGGTATATATATAATTAACATCTACAAACACAACTTTCTTTGTTCAAGTTGGCAACTCATCAAACCTATAATTAAAAAAAACTCAAGAGATTTGACAAAGTATCAACTTTTGTCAATACACATTTACAAAAATTTACATGTCCTCTTCACTGTGAAGTTCCATTGAATAATTATTATTGACAATTTGTGTTAATTATATAGTATAGATTTACAAAATTTACATGTCCTCACTTGTGAAGAAGTTCCATTGAGTTAATTATTATACTAAACTTTTATATGTCGAAATGTTAATTATTCCCTTTATATAATTGGGACATTTTGGCTCTTCTACTGGAAAAAACTAAGCATAGTGTAAAAATCTGCCTGATGAAATCCAAGATTGGTATATACACCAAAGGTATCTTATATGACTTCACCAGTTCTTCTTGTTGCGTAGACCGAACTTCAACACCCAAAAGAAAACAAATACTTATTAGTAAAATCTTAGATAGGTATTTCCATGAAAAAATAGGTATAAGTTGTTGAAGAGTACTTGTTCATCCGCGGAGTTTAGTGCAACTGTCCATCTGTACAATACAGAGGAGGGCAAATATCGTAGGGACTGGTTGAGGAGTGACAATTCGAAGTGAAAATCCGTCCATTATTGTCATGTCCAGATGAAGTATTCATCATGTTAGGATCTTGATGATATGTAAAATTGAGTTTTACATCTTGATGATCATGATGTGTGATATCTTCATGTGTACCACATGGCATTGCCTTAGCATTAGCTTCTCCAAATTCATCATTTTTCGCGAATCTTCCTCTTACCCTTGGTCTACTATCTGCTAACGTTTTCCTGCATGCATACTAACACAATATGGACGTATATACATTG
This sequence comes from Solanum appendiculatum, assembly GCA_018342035.1. Taxonomy (NCBI): domain Eukaryota; kingdom Viridiplantae; phylum Streptophyta; class Magnoliopsida; order Solanales; family Solanaceae; genus Solanum; species Solanum appendiculatum. The sequence continues at coordinate 1,015,897 of JAGDQO010000622.1, read as the reverse complement.
TCAGTGCACAAAACTTTAAACATTTTTTTATTCGTTGAGTTAAGGGGGATGGACCTTGATTTTCTTGCTGAAATTCCTTTCATTTCGTTTCTTCATGTATCTATGAATCTTCTCCCTCCTCTCCTCCGGCGTGCACTTGACAGCTTTATGAGTAGTATCATCCAAATTTGTTATTTCTGATGCCAAAGGGTTAGCACTAACCAAATGCTGACTCTCATTGCTTAGTGCCTTCATCGAATGAAGATTTTAAATGAATCAATACGATAGCTGTTAGAGTTATAACAGTATTAAAACAATTTTTTGTCAGATTAAACGTACCTGAAGCTCTTCAGAACAGTTATAAATTCGTGGCAAGGAATCAGGGCAGAATAGTCTACTACTATCTCCTTGAAAATCCATTTCTTGTACTGGTGGAAACTCTGTTCCGAAAAACAAGCCACCTCCCGGGGTGGCAGCAGCAAGTATAGCTGAACATTCAGCATTAGGCATGTTGGTGTTTGTGTTTAAAGGTAAGTAATTCGCGAGTGAAGGATCAAGAAGAGGACATGAAGGAGATGATGAAGATGTAGGAACGCGCATGTAAGATGGTACAGAGGATAAAGATTCGTCTTCGTAGTAATGTCCTAATGGAGGCCCCATAAGTGGAACAATAGGGGGTTGATGAGGATATTGTTGAAAGGATCCATCTGAAACATGATCTGTCATTTTCATATGTTGATCGTTGAGGGAATTTATATCGAATAAATCTTGATGTTGAGTTTGAAGTAAATGATGTGGGATTGAGAAATTTGCATCTTGTGTGAATTCTATAGACGCGGATATGTCATTCTCGATTTCATCTTCTTGAGGATCAAACATAATCGAGAGATCGTTGTTGTTCATGTTGATGCTGTTGTTGTTGTTGTTGTTATCGTCGTTGTTGATTCTTGAAGGGCTAATAACATTAGATGTAACTGTGGTGATGTTTTTTTCTTCATTTTTTTCAATAGTGTTACTAAACTTGTTCATATCAAGATTGTTTGAATATGAACTTTGTTCTTCATAGCTACAACAATTTGAGCTAGAAGCAACTTCTGAATTTTGTACATTTGGGAAAAATTCAGATTCACAAAAATTCAGAATTTGATCACTAAGGGGGCTTGACATCTCTTCCTGCAAAAAAAATAAAATTAAGTCTTCGTCTAAAGTGCATGAATGTTATGTTATTTCAGATATAACATAACAGCAGAGATGCATAACACCTTCCTTTCTAAAAAGTCGATCTAAAAGATGAAAAAAAAAAAACATGTATTTGTGCTCCATGTGACATGTGGGATCCAAAAATGAAAAACAAGAATTGAAAAAGGAAAAAAGCAAGGAATATGAAAGTTTTCATAGCATTTTGATACTCCAAATTTAGACAAGCAATGAGAACCTTAGTATAGCACTAATATATATCCCATTATGATATATATGCATGTGAAGTGCTCTCTCTACAATAAAGTTCAAGAATCATTTTAACACTCTTGGAAAAACATAAACAATACTCTTTGAAAAAGCTAAATATTCCATTTGCAATTCCAAAATAGAAAGGATGATCTACATAACACTAGTTTTTAATTAATTAACTTGTGATTAATTAAAAAAGAAGAAGAAGAATCTCAAATTTGGAAAATTTGAAAATAAAACAAGAAAAGAATTCAATAATATAATTCAAGATCTCAAATTAAAACACCATTAGAGCTAATTAAAACAAGATATATACAATGGAAAGTTGATGTTCTTGAATATTAACCATGTTCTTCAACATTTTCTTGAGCAAAATGAATCAATTTATTTTTAAAAAAATCTTTTTGATTCCCATCTTGAATTTGTGATTTTCATTTTTTTTTCATCTTACCTTAACAAAATGCAAGTTTTGAACCAATGGAAGAGAGAATTCCATGCAAGAAAATAGGAGAGAGAGAGAGAGAGAAAAACAAGAAGAGATTTATTTTGAAGAACAAGAAGGTATATAATATGAAGAATTTTTTTTATGGGGTGGGGTGCGGGGGTTGGAGGGGGTGGGGGTATGGGAAAATATATATTAATAACTAGAAATAGAAGTTAGTTATATATATATGGTACATGTATGACCGTACAATTGAGTTACATACACCTAGGTTGTCGGTGGGCCAGACAAATTATGAAACATTTTATGGTTTTTTGACACGTGGAGGCATGTAATAACTTTATGAATTTTTTGTCAAGAAAATTTGTACTTAATTTGCACAAGTTAAGTTGGTGTGCGTTGTGTATTGATCGATCGGTTCGGTTCGATTTTGAAGTTTATCGATTTGACTTATTGGTTACTAATTTGTAGACATGCTAAATCGTTATGGAACCATTAAGATATTGGCTTATCGGTTATTGATCGTTATCAGTTCAGTTATCAGTTTAACCGTTAAGATTTGACATTAAAAAAATCATTAAAAATCACTTAGAAACAAGGTGACAAACCAAAGGAACCATGCATATGAGTTCACATATTGCATCTTGTTCAAAATCAAACACTTTTACATTGTAGAATAAACAAGAGTTACGTTTGAGGCAACCAAAAATAAAAGTAGAAAACTAAACTCTAAGTCAAAGACTTTATATACAAAATGGTATAAATATAATTATTTAATTTACTATAGGGTTATCAGTTAACGCATTAAGAAAAAACCTCAAATTATTAAGAACTGATAACCCGATAACAAAAAAAATCAAAAAAGCTAAACCAATAATCAATTACTAATAAACCAATAAATTTTTTTCGATTCGGGTAATCGGTTTTGAATAGCCCTAGGCTTAGGTTCATTTTATAGGATCATTACTATATATGACTTAGTGTCATAATGAGATAGATTAATTTAATGTTTCAGGTTCGAATCTTCAGAATGGGGGTATTTTGGTAGCTATCATCGATGGTTTACTGAAGTTTTAAGTATTTTAGATTAGTAAAATTTGATAAGTTGTTATTAGAAAGAAAAAAACAATATTATTGTAGACACTGAAATTTTGTTGTACTCTACAAGACGTGTTCAACTCGAGTTGGGACTCCACAAGGTGTTTTCAATCCCAATTAGAATTCTTGGAGGCTACTCAACCCTAAATCTTAGTTCATGCATATATAAAAGGGTACTATATTCCCTTGAATAGGCATCTCCAAAATTCCATCACAAATTCATGGAATACTCATAAAGATCAAGATCTCGGATATGTCACAAATTCATGGAATATTCATAAAGAGATCAAATCATCCTAATTCGAGAAATACTCCACTAATGGCCTCGAATTATGCAGATCAAATCTAAATCACCCTATAGATTAAATCCAAATCATCATAGAGATCAAATCCAAATCAGCTTAATTCGATAAATATGCCACTAATGTCCCTCGAATTATGAAGATCAAGTCTAAATCATCCAAGTTCGGAAAACACGCCACAAATGGCCTTCGAATTATAAAGAAATCTAAAGAGAGGGAAGAATCAAGGGAGGAACATAATTGAACTCACAATCTTGATGAATAAAATTATGTTTCTTCATATTTTATTTGTGATTGTGATTTATTTTATGTCACTTTTAAAATTTGTTGCAAACAAATTGGCACGCCCAGTGGGACCAATTCTGCCCTTCATCTCTTCTCTCATAAATAAAATCTGCAAATTTGAAACCGCAAAGGTGGAAGAATGAGTGCTTCAAGCCTCGTCTTTGAGTTTCAACAAGTCTACACTCCGACAAACCTTGAAGAAGGGGGCATTTGTAGACATTGAAATTTTGTTGAACTCTACAACACGTGTCCAACTCGAATTGGGACTCTACAAGGTGTTTTCAACCCCAATTATGTTAGGACCGAAATAATTAGATGTCATGCGGAAGCTAGCAAAGCAAACATCGATAGACCATGAGTAAGAAGACAAACGAGAAATATACCAAAATACACAAAGATTTAACGTGGTTCGATCAACCGACCTACATCCACAAAGGAGATGAGCAATCCACTATATAAATATGAGAGTACAAAATATAGAGAGAAACAACCTCAACCAATTCACTCGGGAAGTTCACACAAGTGAAAACGTTTCACTTGTGTCCCACAAATTCTCCCCCTAACTAAAACTCTCAAATCCCCTAAGACTACATTGTGAATGTTGATTAAGTTAGAAGGAACAAGCCTCTATTTATAGAGTCCTAAACATTTTCCTACTGTAATGACCCGTTAGGTCATTTTGAGAACCATTCTTCTCTCTTTCATAAAAGACCCTTTCTGTAATTTTTTTATGGGAATCTCGGACTATTCGTATAACTATAATTATTTAATTGACGGGTAATTTTGGATAATTAATTTAAATAAGTGATTAATGGGCCGAGTCCATAATTTATTTAATATTCTATGTCACTTGGCCCATATATAAGAATAAATTATAGTTAGTAGGTTATTATATTTCTGGGGCATAACTTCCGTTTCAAAACAAAGAGGAAAACACAAATAATACCAAATGTATTCGGCGATAACAAGAACGCAAGACCAAATGGCATCAGGTAAATCCTAATCATGTCTAATATCTATGTTGTGAATATGGATATAAGTCATATTACTATTATTATATGTTTGGTGTGGGACGGCTTATTAAATTGAGGGGAAAGTATGATTTCTGTTGAGGGTTATATACAAGGATTAGTAGTAATTGGTGTACAATTGGATAACGATGATGAATAGTGAATTGGGGAATTAAGGGTGGTCAATGATTAGTTGATTATTGGGATATTAAATTAGTGTAAAGTTGAATATAGGTTAGGCATCAATTGTGGTTGCAGTTACCGATTTCACTAATTAGTGGGTTAATTTCTTTTAAATTTATTTGATTATCACATTATAATTCAAGTTTTGATATATTGAGATAGTTAATTAAATATTATGTGTATTATATTTTGTGAATACCATTAGACTTATGATATTTGAAGAAATTGAGACTTAACCCTAGACTTGAGATTTAAGAACTTGATTATAGATTTAAGGTGAGTTTTTAGGTCTAGGCTAGACCTATAGTAATATGGGTGTTGTTAGTTTCGAAATCTTATTGTGATTATTTACTTGATGAGATTGCATTGAGTTGGAAGCTCAACAAAAGGGAAAGGCTCAAGTACCGAAGTGATTGTTCAATTATTTAAGGCAAGTGGATTTCTCAACCCTTGTTAAGTGTATAGAATTCGTGTATTTCCTTGTGGTATGTGTTGGGGAGTAATGAGACTTGGTGATGGGTTGACTTGTCCATATTGAATAATTTTAATGATGAAAAAGGAGTAATAAAAGGTAATGTGATTAATTATTGGTGTGTGATGTGTTGATAATGGTTTGAAAGGCTTATTGATTCATTGTTGATGTTGTATCACGATTGTGTTGTTGTGAAGTGTGCATTGTTATGAAAATGGTCATCTCATCATTATTTATGTGAACATGTTATTTGCATTGGTTCTGAGACATGATTGTGACAAGTGTTATGTGAATTGAGGAAGAATAAGAAATTAAAGAGGATGTACCATTTCGAGGGACGTGTCGCGCGCCGCAACAGATATTATGATTCAAGGGACGTGTCGCGGCCGCGACGGATACTATGATTCGAGGGACGTGTCGCACGCCGCGAAGAATTTTATTATCGAGGGACGTGTCGCACGCCGCAACGGATTTCATTATCGAGGGTCGTGTCGTACGCCTCGACGGATACATGGACATATATGTCCCCCATGGGTCCCGGACTGAGAGACAGCGGGTGTGTATCACTAGGTCAGACATGCATCACTATACTTGACATTGCATTTCATTGCATTGTGCATCTTTATCATTTGTGAACTTATGAGTACTTGTTTGTGGAACTTGTGACTTGTGAACTTAATCTTGTGTGTTGCTGATCTGTAATTGTTCGGGTGATATGTTGAACTATGTGCTATGTAAATTGTGAACTATTAGGTTGGACTGATTTTTATGCAGGTTATAGTTGTGGAGGTTCGGTTGGGGTGTAAGGAGTACCCGTATTCCATACCCTTAGCTTGTGTTTAGAGGTTTGCTTGCTGAGTACCGTGTGGTTTGGTATTCACCCTTTGCTTCTACAATTTTTTGTAGGTTATGAGCCCGGATCTTCATGATACCCTCTCTTATCTTCTTGTCCAAGGCTTACTATGGAGATTTGTGGGGTAGCTGATTGTCATCTCAACAGACATTTTTACTCCTTATTTATGATCTTGTTTTATTCTAGAAACAACATCATTTGAGACTTGTTTATTTCTTTCATGTCTATTGTAATAAATTAGAGGTTTGTACACGTGACAACCAGGTTTTGAGGTATATATATAAGTTAATTATGAACTTCCGCAATTTATCGTATTATTTGGGTTTTAGGCTGACTTGTCTTTGTGGGATAAGACGAGTGCCATCACGCCTATTTTTGGGTCATGACACCTACAGGCTACAAGAAAAGGAATATCCAAATATGGAGACTTTATGTTTTCCTTTTAGGAAAAGGAAAACCTATTTATGGTAAGAAACTCAGAGCAAATAATACCCAACAAATCTCCCCCTTGGCCTGAATTTCTGACAAAATAAATTTGTCCACCTTCTTCACATAATCTTCAACAACCTGCATCTCCTCTTCATAATCTCTTTTGCAAAATCTATGTCTCAACACAGAGAACTTCTCTGAAACAATTTCTCCAACAAAATCTTCATTACTGTCGAAAAGGTTGCAGCTAGGACTACACCCGCCAAGATGAACACTTATTTTTAACCTGGCTCCATCATGAACCGTTAAACCTGGCCTCATCATTGAACGGCTCCATCGTTGAACCTGACCTCATATTTGAACCTGACTCTGTCATTAGACCTGGCTTCGTCATTGAACTTGGCTCTGATATCACTTGTTAGGATCGAAAAAAATTAGGTGTCATGCGGAAGCTAGCAAAGCAAACCTCGATAGATCATGAGTAAGAAGACAAACGAGAAATATACCAAAAGACATAAAGATTTAATGTGGTTTGGTCAACCGACCTACATCCACAAAGGAGATGAGCAATCCACTACATAAATATGAGAGTACAAAATATAGAGAGAAACAACCTCAACCAATTCACTCGGGAGGTTCACACAAGTGAAAACGTTTCACTTGTGTCCCACAAATTCCTCCCCCAACCAAAACTCTCAAATCCCCTAGGACTACATTGTGAATGCTGATTAAGTTAGAAAGAACAAGCCTCTATTTATAGAGTCCTAAACATTTTCCTACAAGAAAAGGAATAGCCAAATATGGAGACTTTATGTTTTCCTTTAGAAAAAGGAAAACCTATTTATGGTAAGAAACTCTGGGCAAATAATACCCAACAAATTAGAATTCTTGGAGGCTACTCAACCCTAAACCCTAGTTCGTGCCTATATAAAGGGTACTATATTCCCTTGAAAATGCATTTCCAAAATTTCATCACAAATTCATGGAATACTCATAAATATCAAGATCTCGATATTCCACAAATTCATGAAATATTCATAAAGAGATAAATCATCCTAATTCGAGAAATACGCCACTAACAACCTCGAATTATGGAGATCAAATCCAAATCACCCTAGAGATTAAATCCAAATCATCTTAGAGATCAAATCCAAATCAGCTTAATTTGAGAAATACGCCACTAACTGCCCTCAAATTATGAAGATCAAGTCTAAATCATCCAAGTTCGGGAAACACGCCACTAATGGCCCTCGAATTACGGAAAATCTAAAGAGAGAAGGATCAAGGGAGGAATATAATTGTACTCACAATCTTGATGAATAAAATTATGTTTCTTCATATTTTATTTGTGATTATAATTTATTTTATGTCACTTTTAAAATTTGTTGCAAACAATTATACATTTTATGTGTTTACTATGAAAGTTGAATCATTGCATGAATATTAAAGAATTATTTTTAAAAATTAATTTTTTTCACCCAATATTCAGTATCTGATTACTATCTGTTTAATTTGGGGCTCCATGTAATTCAGATTCACATTGCGCAAGTCGCATTAAAAGGGGAAAACACTCTCTAATAGGATCTTTTCAATCGCAAAAGCTTGAACCAAAAATTTCTGATTAAAGATAGAGTTTCCAATATAAAAGAATCTTATTCATTCCACGTCTCACCGCAAGTCACAACCCTTGGTGATGACTATTAATCAAAGTTAATTGTGCTTATTTTGATAATTAAAACCATTGTTTTATACGTATGGATTCTATTAAACTCAAAAAAATGATACATGAGGATACATTTGATGTTCCAATACCAATTATCAAATAGGTTAGTTTATTTTTACTCTTGTATGTATCTTTCCAAAGACAGAGCTTATGAGAGTAGCTTCAAGAATAGATATTGAGGGTGTGGTCGATAATTTTTTCATCTTCGATTTGGTCAAAATTTATGGAGAACACTTCTTTTTTTTTTGAAGAAATAAGTTTCTTAAAATGAGAAAAAAAATGATTTCTTAATGCAGATAGGAAAAACAAATTTTACAAGTGATATTTTCATATTAACTGTATCATCGATCGCCACCTTCCAGCACACCTCATCTTCACACGACCCTCTGCACCACTCCAAACCCTTACCCCCACCAAACCCCACATCTCACAATATCTATCTAGATTATATACAAATATTTTTGCTTACGTACCGAACGTAAAAAAATAAGTAAGACTTAATTTCCTAAAAAAAATTTCAAAAATTTATTTTTCATGACAAATATCTTTTAGCTGAATAGCAAAATTTGTCACTAATCCTATTTAGGGGTTGATTACCAATGAATTATCAAAAAAAAATTGTAGCTACAAATAATTTAATGCCAAAATTCGTAGCTAATTTCAAAAAAAAAAAAATCTAGTGAACTAGCTAGCTCAAAAGTTAAGGATAGTCCAAGACTATAAAAAGATACAATCACTTCCTTTTTTTTAAAACTAATGTGGGACACTTAACTTTTTTTTTATGTTCAAAAATAGACAATTGAAGCGTGCACAGTATAACATGAGATGGTGAACTTCTTGTTCACTTTCACTAGCATTTGCATCCTACTTTATTCTGAAGTATTTTTCATGCAAAGTCACTTTCTATCTTTACATTAACTTTTATAAGAAAACTCATTATTCCACAACTATATTGATTGTATGTGTTGAATTTATTTTTTTACTATTTTCCAATGTGTTAAAGAGGGCTTTTGGAATAGCATTTGTGAAAATGACAACTTGGTGGATAGATTCCTAAAATTAATCTGATTAGTCCATTAGCTTGTCCTTCTCTTTAAAATAATATATCTGTAATTAGTTTGTTTAGCCTTTTAACTTGTCCTTCTCCTATAAAGAAGATTTACAATTAATCTAGTTAGCTCATTAACTTATCCTCCTCCTAAAATCAATAAAGAGATTACATCCGCTTCATAAGAGTTTAGGACAAACAATAACACGAATTGTGTAGTCTCCTAAACTAGTATTTAAGATTCGATTTTGTAGTTCTAACTTATTGTTTTGTCCCTTGTACTTCGAATACTTTACATAAATTAGTACAAAAGAGAGTTATTACGTTCTATCTAAATTAGTTTTGTACCAAATATAACTATACAAGGATTTAGTTGAAGTGACAAATAATTAACCTTAGGGATTATATAACATATATCAACGTCATTTTCTCATCAAATGTTAGTATTAGAAAGTAAAAATACTTGGCATTTACTTTCACTTCATCACAATATTTTCTTAACATCAATTTCAGTATATGGGAGTAATATATTTATGTCTAAGCATAAAACCTTACCTTATCCTAAGAGTAGCATAAGTTTCTTATTCGTTGAATTATTTGGCCTCTTTACTTAATTCGTATCAAACAATTATCACAATCTTATAAATTGACATCTCTTATCTTATTTTTGATTTTTCATCCGGTATCTTATATCCATATTAGAGCTTGACTGGTCTTGATTCGCGCATAGAGCCCTAATCAGGGAAAGTGCATGCTCCCTTTTAAGGATATTTCCATATCCAAGACTCGAACCCGAGACCTCTGATTAAAAAAAGAGCAATCCCATCCAGTACTGCACCACATCCATTGCTAGTATAAATTGGCATCTCTTAACATTTGTTAAAATTAAAAAGTTACACATATCTGTACTTTATGATTAACTAGCTTGAAGAGTGACACAAAGAGATAGAGAAACTCTAACGAAAGAATTTGAATAAAATATTAGAATTAATACACATGTGACCTAAAATAATTTTGAGTCACTTTTACTACGATTACACTAGAAACCCTCTCTATGTAAAAACTTACATATATATATATATATATATATATATATATTTAAATTAAAAAAATATCATTCTTAGCTTATCATGTACCTGATTTGTAACTCACTTGATATGTTTGTGATTTTATTATAAAACATGAATGAAACTCTAGGTTATGGTGGAATGGTTATGAAAACTCTTCATCATTACTATAAATCAGAGAGATAATTGATAAGAAGCATTTACTTCTTAATAAGTCTACTTGACGTGATTCGAATCAGTTAATTAGCATTAAATATGTTTTAATATCATTGCCTAAAGAAAAATGAAAAATCTGTCTCGGTAATTAAAAAGCATTTTACCCCTTAATAAGCTTACCTTGAATTAATCGAAATTTCCTAATATTAATATCTTTACTTGACGCGACTTGAATTAGTCAAAATTTCCAAATATCAATATCCTTACATGTATTTGTCATTGACTTGACATTTTGTGACTTTATTATAAATATGAACGGAACTCTAAGTTATGATGGGATGGTTCTGAAATCTCTTCATCGTCATTATTATAAATCAGAGAGGTAATATTAATAAGAAGCATTTACCTCTAAATGAATTTACCCGACATGATTCAAATTAGTCAATCAGCAATACATATATTTAAATATTGTTGCCTAAAGAAAATGAAAAATTACGCCTTGATAATTAAGAAGCATTTTATCTGAAGCATTATATCCCCTTAGTAAACTTATCTGACATAAATTTAAATTAGTCGAATAAGTGCATATTTCCATATATCAATGCCTAAAAAGATCCCCCACCCCACCCCACCCCAAAAAAGGAACAAATACTACACACTCATGACCTTGTATAACAAAAGATGGCTCAAAAAATATACTTGTGGTTGGCTAATGTTGGGGCAAATGCTCTTGGTTTAATTCTTGATTAAAACTATAATTAGCAAGCACACATAATTATTCTCTAGCTAGGTACATCTAGCTTTCTACTTCTTTTGGGAAGAACTCCAAATTGTAGGATTAAAATCTATATATTCTGATAAGCTAAGTTAGAATAGAAGATATATTCTATTTTAAAGTTTTGAAAAATATATTCCAATGATCATTGAGCATCATTCTTACATTGTACAAACAAGACATTGAAATTCTAATATGATATGACTACAAATTCATTGTAGATTAAGTTTACTTTAATCCTAATTATATTGAATGCCTTTGTCATTCCTTGCTTTTGTTACACACATGTTGGTTGTAGGTTTTGTTTTTTTGTCCAAAAGAAACTTATATATTGCCAGTGTTATATTAGTTGTCAACATTATTAAAAATATCCGTCTCACAATATTTATTAATTTACAAATTCAAAAAAAAAATTAACTTTTTTTTTCATTTTGTCCTTAAAATTAATTGATTTTGAAAGTAAATAATATTGATTATATTGAAAAGACTAACGAAGGGTATATTGATTAAAAAAATAATTTTTATTTATGATTTCTTATAAAATGTGTTACAGACATGATAACTAAAATTGAAAGAAAAAAAATATTAGTTAAATAGTAAAAATACACAAGTAATCACCTTATTTAAATTCTTCAACCATTATGTTCTAATCTGCTAACAACTTCAACTTTATACCTCGATAGTATAGTGTATGTTATAAATATATCCATTGAATTATGTGGATTGTCCATTAGATTTGTTCAAGAATTAATTTAATTCATGTATGTATGCTTCCAAGGTGATAAGAACATCTTTGGATAATCATGTATCTACTAGTTTGGTGACCTTTGGGAGTGATATCTCAACACTATAAATAGAGGTCATTCACCATTTGGAAGACACACTTGAATAGAAGAAAAGTCCTCTTCTTCATCTACATTTCTTATCTTCTTCTCTTTATATTATATTATGCTGAGCTTATGTTTTATAACACGTTATCAGCATGAGACTCTAGCCAATTGAGATTGAGTTTTAGTGTTTCTTTAACTCATGTTCTGTTGATCTCGTTATGAGAATCAAGAATGAAAAATGATAACTACTACAATTAAGGTATTATATGCATGACATCAGGTATATATTTTCTAAAATCTTTTTATGATTTAGAATACAATAGTATTTGATCACTAATATTGACCAGGAACCAAAGGCATATACTACTATTGGTTGAATATTCTCTGCTCCACAAAGTTCCTTAAATGGAAAGAAGGTATAAAATTTTGGTAGCATGAGTTTGAGTATTATATTTTATGAATTTTATTTCAATGTTTTTGAAAGGTTCAATGGGTGAATCATGTTATACTTCGGTCTATTATACTGTTGGTTGAGAGTAAGACGGTGGATTCAAGTCCCATCGCACCAAAAGGGTAAGACATCAGGTTAAAGTCCGGATGCACCATAATGAAAAATGTTTGAGGGTAAGACGGTAGATTCAAGTTTTATCGCACCAAAAGGGTAAGACGTCAAATTGAGTTTTGATGCACCATAATGATAAGGATTGGGTTCAAGTCCCATAGAATTATGGCCTAACATGCCTGATATGGATAAGACATTGAGTTTGAGTCTCAATGCACCATAGTGATGATATAATGATGACTAAGGCTTTGATGAAAAGTCATGAAATTCGTCCTATTGAATTTGCTCCATTCCCCGATGCGAATGTGGTAGCAGTACATGATAAGTTTGAAATCCACCCAATTGCTCTATTCTATCATATGAATGTGGTAGCAGTGAATAATAAGTCTGAAAGAAGACAAGTGATTGAATGTATGAATAAGGGCATGGATGGAAAAAATTATAACAGTCATCATTGTGGTAATTATAAAAGGAAGAACATTGTGGTTTCTCCAAATAGTCCTTCAAAATGTGAAGGTAATTTTTATCCTCAGAATGGTATGAAAGGTCATTGGACCCGTGGTCATTGTGCGACCTAATAACTTGATGAATTTATAAAAATCCTCCATCAAAAGAAAGAAAGATAAAGTGGTGGTACACTTGACCTTGAGTGATGTTGAGGTGGGTCATGCAAAAATGATAAATTTTAAAGGCATGACAATGTGCTTATAATACAAATTTATAAAGCACATATAAATGATTAGTCCATTTCTTGAAGAGAATGTGACCTGTGATAAGCATGGTGAATGCTCGACCATTCTGAAAGAGAATGGGTCAAGATATGATAAAATCATTATGAGTTGGATATATTCCACAACTCACCTGTATGAGAGATTTGAGAAAAATGATATATGGCACAACTCACTTCTACGGTAGGTTTGAGAATATAAAGATCAGTTGGCATAACTAGTTGACCATTCTGGTTCAATTGTGATGCAAAAGTAATTGAGAATTCATGTGGCTATATGATGAAGAAATAAAAGATTCTTCAAGAATTCTCTTGTGTTGCTTGTTCTCATGATAAAATGATTATTGTATCATTATACCAGCTAAGGTTAGGATTGTATTCCCTGGGATTTTGGAACATATAAAAAGGTGAATATGGGCCCGTTCACCTGCCATGTGGATCATTTGCAATTATATGATAGTTTGCATCCATGAGATGGTCACATGTGCTTTGTTGTCAACTTTTAAATTGATTTTTGTAAGGTTGTTTGCTCAAATTGTTAAATTAAGAGCACAGATCCAAACTATGAACTTATATTGATAATGCTGGTCGGTTTAGCAGAAATTGTATGCCTCCAATTATAGCTAAACCATGGGTATGAGAACAAAACTTCCAAATAAAATTTGGTATGAGATGAATTTGTTTAACATATAGCAACACATGTATGCATCAAGCCAACAAGGTTTCCCCATCATAATTGGTTCAGGGTCAGGAACCAAGTAATTTCCATCTAAAGTTTAAATGTGTGATATCTGATTTTAATTGCTCCACCACGCACAAAGATGGATCCCCAAATGAGGTTGGGTGAATGTTAGATTTTCTAACATTAGGGGGAGAGATGATTGACAGCTTAAAATTATGAGATGAACTATTCAGATCCTCGTTAAAAAAAAAGAACTTGAAGTTCAAGAGATAATTCATTAGTATAATGTTACAAATTAATTGTCAGATGAATTTGCTGGCCCTATGTTATAATTCAGTTGTAAATGCTCCAATGAGTAGTCCTTGAAGGACATAGTCTATGGTACGCCTGAAGCGTGATAGACCAATCGATTCCAAATGAAAAACTCCTTGAGGAAAGAGAGGAGCAAATGATCAATATGGTCATAATAATGAGGCAAGTGCTTTAAAGAAGCACGATGACATAACACTTCATAAAACTTTGGCAAAGGTTCAGGTACCTGAAATGATGAGAAATGAAGAGATCTAGATAAGTTATGTCATATTGGAATCGAGTCAAAAGATCGTCGACGGTATCTTTGATATGAAGTAGCACTCAATGCTACATATGATGATGAGGATCTTGAATTCAAATCTGTCATATAGTGTGGACAGATGAATAATTGGCCAAATGAAATGCACAATTCAAGTATATTATGTTTCACTTAGAAAATTGATGTTTTTAGACTTATAATCCATGGATCAAGATATAATGTCAGTGGGGTACAAATGAATCATTATGCGAAAGTATAACCGTAAGATATAAAGTATGATTTGTGCCTTGGGGCATAAAGAGTTTTCGCAAAAGTCCTGACATTATTAAATGAAGATATATTCTCCTATGGTGGATGCTATGAGGCTTGTTTAAGTCTGGCAATAGATGAAGTACTTGAATATGTGTAATGAATGATTGTCATGTCTAGCTAGACGATGAAGGTTATATGAAAATCCTTAAAGGATTTAAAAGGTGTTAAAGCAATTCCATTGAGTACCCCAATGGTTGTGAGATTGCTTAATATAAAGGAAGATCGATCTGATGAAAATGATTGAAAAATATCATGTATTAGTGCAATTGGTGCACATACAGATTATTGATTATGCAGATGTCGGGAACTGTGTTATTTTTTCTTGAAAAGGGATATTACAGCCACCATATATGAAGATAATGATGCATGTATAGCTCGATTGAAGGGAGGATACATCAAAGAGACTGGACAAAGTACATTTCACCAAAATTCTTCTTCACACATGATCTTCAATGAAATGGTGAGATAAAAGTTCAACAGATCCGTTCAAGTGATGATCTTGCTGATTTATTCACTAAGGCATTGCAAACATCAACGTTTGAGAAGTTGAGATACAAAATTGGAATGCGTCGACTCCGAGATATCAAGTGAAACTTTCATCAGGGGGAGTGAAATATGCGTTGTACTCTTTTCCTTCATCATGGTTTTGTCCCAAGTTGGGTTTTCCTGGTAAGGTTTTTAATGAGGCAACATTTAAAGCGTATTATGAGATGTGTGTATTCTTTTTCCTTCACTAGGCTTTTTCCCACTAGGTTTTTCCTAGTAAGGTTTTAATGAGACACATTATCTATGGACATCCAAGGTGGAGTGTTATAAATATATCCATTAAATTATGTGGATTGTCCATTAGATTTATTCAAGAATTAATTTAATTCATGTATGTATGCTTCCAAGGTGATAAGAACATTTTTGGATAATCATGTATCTACTAGTTTGGTGACATTTGGGAGTAATATCTCAAACACTATAAATAGGAGTCATTCACCATTTGGAAGACACACTTGAATAGAAGAAAAGTCCTCTTCTTCATCTACATTTCTTATCTTCTTCTCTTTATATTATATTATGCTAAGCTTATATTTTATAACAGTGTAAACTACATTTGCACAATCACATTTTGCTCAAATGCCAATTTTGCATAGAACTTCCCTAAGACTTGATAAAAATAAAAAATAAATTGGTAATACTATATAATGTAAAAAAAATATTCATATAATTAGATTAATTTAAAGTTGATCTCAAATAAATATCGTTGATATCTTGATTTATTTAGACAAAAAATAATCTGTTACAATTCGTTGAAATATATCAATAGTACAAATTTTAGCAATTAATACTATTTGAATTGACTTATTTTAAATATCTTTTATTTTTAAATTCTTTTTCTACTTTTTATCATATTTGAGAAAGATAAAAAATATTTTTAAGAAGTCAATCCAAACACCCTCTGAGTCACTAAATATGGTTGCGTCTATTCTAAGTAACTTTTAAGGGTAAAATTTGCGTACAACGTTATAGCAGGTCATTATCGTTTTACTCCGGATCGGGTTTCAATTCTACTTTTTACAATCCTACAAAAGCCCTCAAAAATTGATTTCTTTTTTCCTACTATTTGCTCTCACTGTTCATCAGCTGCTTTTTGCTTCCGCTCACTGTGAAGAAGAAGAAGAAGAGAGCTCTCAAGCACTAAACCCTAGCTTTCCATTTCAACAATGAACTGTTCAAGTAACTTTCAATCCTTTTAATACGTATTTCTACGTATAATTTTGTTGTTTGTCACTGATCTATCGTCTTTATGTTTTTTGAATTGTCCGTACAGTTTCCGGCGAGGTACCGGAAGAACCGGTGGTATCAACGAAATCCGGAGTTCTTTTTGAGAAGCGTTTAATTGAAAGACACATCTCGGTTAGTTTGTATACTCTCAATTTGAGAATTTTTATTAATGGAAGGTTTTGTAAGTGTTTAGTAAAGGTTATTTTATAATATAAGAATGAAATGTGCATGAGTAGAGAGGAATGGACAATAGAAGACTCGTATAGCAGACCTCGACTAGTCTTATAGCAGATTGATTGATTGTAGTATAGGATACTAGAACCCAAAAAATAATGATTTTGTGATTGTGATAAAGAAATGTTATTAGGTTGGATGATTATACATTTCTACCTATTAGCACAATCTGGAATGGATGGTCTCTATCTCTTTGAACTTCCATCTGTGTCCTGCTCCTGAAATAATAGTACTGACCTGGGGTTATCTTGATAACTAGCTTTATGTGATGTTCCCTATCATCGGTGTGTGTCAAGTCAGCTTCTTTCCAGAGGAAAAACTCAATGGATAAATTAATGTATCACATGAATAATTTTCAATTTGATCGTTGGAAAGTTATTCTAGTTTTATAGTAAAGAATATCTTTATTTTTTATTTAAAATATTAGTGTGGTATCTTATGACTTCTAGGTAAATTCTGCATTTGTTATAATATTGCACATCTTTTTGGGGATTATAAAAGAGAAATCAAAAATTCTTGAAGGGACCAAGAGGTCATTGTTGTATGTTAAGAATTATTTTCGGGAGGTTTAATTCGTGCTTGTATGATGTAATTTTGTATAACAATGCCAACTTGGGGTAACATTAATAAATACATTTGATTTATTAGAAAATATTTTGCATTTTCACATGTTTGCATGGTGTTGTTCCTTCTGACCTTTTGTTTGTTTGTATAGGATTATGGTAAATGTCCGGTTACTGGAGAGCGACTGACAATGGATGACATTATTCCAGTTAAAACTGGCAAGGTACAAATCATATTAAAATTTATTAGCATAACTTTGTTGTAGTTTTTTTATATCAATTCTGAAGTTCTGTGTCAGATGATGTCAAATTGACTTTTACAGTGGAGCTTCCTTTAATTGGAACCTTTTGCAGATAGTGAAGCCCCGATCTGTGCAGGCTGCCAGTATTCCTGGGATGTTGGGAATGTTTCAGATAGTATGTATTTCTGATCCTAGATTTGCTGCAATCATTTTCTCTGCATTATTTGCAACATAAATAAATATCATTGAGGTGAGGCCCAGTATCAGATCAATCTACTTTTTATAGGTGTGTAACTTATAAGAACTACCAGAAAAAAAAAGAATGCTAACCCAAATAATTGCAAGTTATCTAATGAGCTAAGAAAGTCTATATCTGTTGTTCCTTTGCTTCCAAATGGCTCACCAAGTAGAAGCTGGAATAGTGTGCTTTATATATTCTTTAGTTATTCATTCTGTTAGCATGTATGTACTATCGGATAAAAGAATTGTAAACCCCGGACATTTTAATTTCATGTGTTCTATACACATTTCTCTGTTCAGCTTACCCTGTGGTAGTTGGACTCAAATGTGTACCTGTAATATTAGATTCCTTTTTAGTTGCCGTATAGTTATATAAAACTCTTTATATTTTAGATTGATTAGGTTTATTTTTGTCTTGTAGGAGTGGGATGGTCTGATGCTATCCAATTTTGCTTTGGAACAGCAATTACATACTGCAAGGCAAGAACTGAGTCATTCTCTATATCAGGTAGTATAGAGCATCTTTCAAAGCATTGAGACAAGTCTAAGGAATTTATAAAGATCCCTTTTTTCATTTTGTAAAAAAATAAAGAAGCCCTGTCTGTTAATATAGGTTGTTGGGCTTGATAGGAGTTCATGTATGGCATATCTTTGAGCACTATCATCATGAATGAATTAAATGATTTTTTGAGAATGGTGAATATTTATAGCTGTAGCACAAAAAAAAAGCTCAATCATATTTTTCATTTTTTATCTTATTCTTTTGTAGTTAAAAGATTTTCTCTCATATTATATGATTGAATCATTGAAATTGGGGATGATCGCTCCAAGCTTTCCTTTCCCTTTCTTTCATATTCCTCTGTTGCTTATTTGTTTGCCTATTATGCGGACATGCATGTCTTATCTCTTGTATTCTTTGCTCTTTATTAAAAAAATTATGCATTGCATTCTTTGCTGGAATATCTTCCCTGTTTTGGCAGCATGATGCTGCATGCCGGGTAATTGCTAGGCTGAAAAAGGAAAGAGATGAGGCAAGAGCATTGCTTGCACAGGCTGAAAGACAAGTACCCATGGCAGCAACTACATCAGCAGCTAATGCTGCTCTAAGCAATGGCAAAAGAGGTTCTTGATTTTTAAACTTTTAGGTCTACAATGCGCCATCTTTTCTTTCCATACTTTCTGATTGATGATAATTTTATCAACTCGTACCAATAGCTGCGGAGGAAGAGGAGATGGGTCCTGGCGGTAAGAAAATTTGCCCAGGAATATCAGACGATGTTATTAAAGAGCTTCAGGATTGTAATGCTGCTCTTTCGCAACAAAGGAAAAGGCGACAGGTAATATTTGCAATGACAAAATTTCTATAAAGTGTAAATAGTAAGGATGTTGCTATGATATTCTATAATGATTACACAACTTTCATTTGCCACCTAGATACCTGCAACTTTGGCTCCTGTGGGTGATCTTAAGAGATATACCCAACTGAATAGTTATCCTCTTCACAAAACCAACAAACCAGGCATCTTGTCTCTGGATATCCATTATCCTAAGGTATGGGCTCCATCTTAATCTGGACTATTTTTAATGATTCCCTTTCCATTCTTGTTCATATCGCTATTCTTTTAACATTCTTGTTCGTACACGAGACCAAGCTACTGATCGATTTGATTATGAGCATCTCTGAACTACAAAAGTTGAAATATGAGTCATATCGTAACCAAAACTTCTGGCTATGTACAGTTGCCTAGGGTTTGTGGCGGCTTTGTTTCTTCATGAATTGTGAGTGCTTTATCTTAAGAACATCAGTATTTTTCACTGAACTTTGTTCAAGGGACAATAAGTTTTACAGTATCAAGTTCTTTGACTATGGACTTCAAAGTGAGCTGCCAATTTATATTTTTAACCTTCTCACAAGTATGCAGTATGTGCATCATGTTCACTTAATGTGTGTTATGTATTTGTTTTGGACAACTCATTTCTTGAAAAGATGAAAAAATCCCACTACTTCTGGGGAATTGTGAGGCTGATGTAGAAAAGCTAGTGATATCTTGAAAGCCAATGTTATTGTTTTATTCCTGTTTAATCACAGGTCACTAACCTTTTATTAGGACCAAAGATGTAGATCTTACGATTACTTCTTGGATTCTATGAAAGCAAAAACCTTTGTGTTGAATGAGCAAAGTACTTTACTGGTAAATTGTACTATACTATTTTCAGTGGCTGGGTTAAGTCTAGTGCTAGAACTTATGCATATTTTCGAGGATGTTTCCTGTTGTTGAATCTTCACATCAAATATTTTTCGTGATCAAATTTAAACAGACATTGTAGTTTGCCAAAAAATATACTCACTTCATTGGTGTCAAATGATGTCACTTATCGGACATTCTATGTGCACCTTGTTACCTGGGTTAGAGATAAGTCTTCATTCATGTAAAAGATTTATCACCAAACTTAATATTGGTAGCTCAAATTTCTTTTTTACTTTTTATCAGAACATCATTGCTACTGGTGGAGTTGATGCAACTGCTGTGGTCTTTGATCTACCTTCAGGACAGATTGTATCGACACTAAGTGGTCACTCAAAGAGGGTCTGTTATCTTTTTTCCTAGAAAGAATTTCTGATTCATTATATTCTCCTTTTCTGATATCCTGATTAAGACTTATTTATTGATTAACCTTACTCGAGAAAGAATTTGTGGCTCATATTCTCTCGTTGCAGGTTACTAGTGTCAAATTTGCTGCTGAGGGTGAACTAGTAGTTACTGGCGCTGCAGATAAGGTAAACCTGATTGGTTCTCTTTGATCAGAAGTTGCAATTGCCTTGGTACATTTCCTGTGTGTTGTTTTGTGGATTCAAATGTCATGATCTTCTTCTCATTGAAAAGTCAACTTCACCTTCTTGTTTGTCTTGGAAAACATTTACTTCCCTCAATGCTTCCTACAGTTTGGTGGTATAGAGTGGTAATAATTATTTGGAATTAATGGAAGGACGGTTTACTTCAATTTCATAACCTGGTCCATGTTTTATTCCTGCCTACCATATTCTATTAAACTTCTGCAGTTGACTATTGCAGACAGTTCGTGTGTGGCAAAACTCTGAAAATGGAAATTATGACTGTAGGCATACTTTGAAGGATCACAGTGCTGAGGTACTTCATCTTAATATCTCATTTATTAATTCTGAAAATTATGATGTTGTTTGACCTTTTAAATATTCTAAGAACAAAGTGCTACAGGTTATCCGGGTGGATTTGTACTAATTAGGGTGGATTATGGAAAACATTCTTTTGCCTTTATACAAAAATCTTTTGCCTTAATTAAAAAAAATGGAAAACATTGCTTTGCCTTCATAAAATAATGGAAAACGTTCTTTTGCCTTCATTAAAAAAATGGAAGACATACTTTTTCTTGGGCTCTCATACTTAGAATGCACCTTTTAGTTGGTAGTTTTGATATTCGATCACCGCATTAACTTTTTCCCTATGTTGCTCGGACTCTCCAAAATTGTTGTTGCATCCGTGTTGGAGTCTCCAAAATGCACTACTTTTGGAGTAACCGACAGTCGACACACACCCGTCGACATTTTTGAAGAGTTTGAGCAACATAGGTTTTTTCCTTCGAATGTTTCTTACCTAGGCGGGAGCATCATTTAGAAGAGATCCATGCCTAAGATGTGAAAGTTTGAATGAAAGTCATTCCAATGGACTTTTGCTTAGTTGTAGTTGCACATTTTATCTGTATTTCGCGATTAATATTTGTGGGAAGCAATACGAACAAAATTTGTAGTGGTTATACGAGATAGACCGAAAATCACAGGGAAGGAAATTGTCTTGAATGACCTACAATCTCTTGGAATTCATGCAGACTTGGTGAAAAATAGGCATGATAGAAATAAAAAAATTATATAGTTCCTATAGTTTCTAAGAGTCTTTTAGTCCTGCTAGAGATATAGAAAATATAAGGAACTTCTTATACTTCTTATTTTTATTTTTATTGGTCTGATGAGCTTAAACGGAGCGACATGTTTAGTGAGGAGTCATGTAAAACTTGTTTAGAATTGAGGCATAGTTGATGTTGTATACCATGATTTTACTCATAACATCAAAATAGTTACTATTGGTTTTTAGAAAAAGAGATTCATGATTACTTAAGAGGGTATTTCTGTTTGTTTTGGCAGTTGCCCTTATCTGGCTGTAGATGTCATTACTTCTTTACCATAAGTAGCCACATTGCAATTTTCCACCCCTAGAATACAAACTTGGGTTGGTCAAAATGAAGGAAAGCTCTTTAACACTACTCCACATTCCACAAGCTTGTAGGAAAAATTGAAGATCTTTTTGTTTTTGCATGGAAATTGGTGATACATTGTCCCTTGCCTTATTTTATTATATGAGTTCTTCAGAGGCATGATATTACTGACTTCGTACGAATGATACCACATCTGAAATTTTAGCTCTCTATTAACTATAGTTAACTTTTAACTGTAATGTATCTACCAATAAATTCAGGTGCAGGCTGTCACCGTGCATGCAACCAATAAGTACTTTGTGACTGCTTCTCTTGATGGCACATGGTGCTTTTATGATCTTGCATCTGGTTTATGCCTTGCTCAGGTATCTTGCCCCTTTATCTCTCGTTTCCAGAAACAATTTTCAGATTTCTGGAGTCATCAACTCTAAAGTTCTAATGCAGGTAGCAGATTCTTCAGAATCTGAGGGCTACACATCTGCAGCTTTTCACCCTGATGGTCTGATCCTCGGAGCAGGGACTTCAGGAGCTCAGGTCAAGATATGGGATGTAAAAAGTCAGGTGTGTGTTCCTGAAGAGCTGCATAAGTTACTGATGTAATACATCTTCTTTTATCTCCGTGTTCTTAGTGTTCTGTCCTTTTTTTTTTTCCTTTTGGGTTTCCCTCTGGTGCCTGCTATATAGGCAAATGTTGCAAGATTTGATGGCCATGTTGGAGCAGTAACTGCAATTTCCTTCTCAGAAAATGGTTATTTCTTAGCAGTGAGTATTCTATTACTGAACGAACCTTTGATGACCATTCTTTTAATCAGCGTCAAGTGAGTTTTATGATTTAAATTTTAACTGGTGGGTGTCCTTTTCTTTTTTCTTTTTTTTTTTGGTCAGACTGCAGCTCAAGATGGTGTTAAACTTTGGGATTTACGGAAATTAAGAAACTTCAGAACCCTTGCTCTTTATGATGAAGATACAGCTACTCAATCAGGTACAAGACTTAACTGCATTCTCACTCTTAAAAAAGTCTTAACTGCATTGTACTGGAGTTTGACACAATAGACATCTTAGAAGACTTGTGTTAATCAGAAAGGTGTTGCTGAGCATTTTAGGAAAATTTACTGTATAGTCCGTACAAAGCAGTTTCAAGTCCAAGTTTCTTGTGTTGTAGATGAACTATAATAACTATGAGTATGCTATCTTGGGGAGTCACATGTATATATGGCTCATTTCCCTTTGCACAGACCTCAATCTTTATAACCTTTCTGATGCTGAATAATCGTATGGTGTACCTGTCAAAAAATAATTGTTGTACCAACTATATCTTAATTTTATCCTCCATTACTGCAGTTGTAATCATTTTCTGCTTCTCCTGTACTTGCAGTGGAATTTGACCACAGTGGAAATTATCTTGCATTAGGAGGCTCAGATATAAGGTAAGTCTTCTACACAAACTTCCCCGTGCTGAGTCTTAGATAAAAGAAGGTGCATTCCCCCATTAGAACATCTGTTGTTCAAGTGTCTTGATTTTGCTTCACTTGTATGTTTCCTGTAGTATTACCTTAACCCCTTACTGGTTTTCGAGGACCTTTAACCCTCCAAAATGAAAAACATCAATGAGCATAGTATGGGGTTGAGGTGTAGTCGTCATTGTTATGTTGATTATGACTATTGATCCATTAGTATTAATACAGACATAATTTTGCGCTGAATCAGAGTTTATCAAGTTGCAAGTGTTAAGTCCGATTGGAATTCCATCAAAATCCTCCCAGACTTGTCAGGCACAGGTAAGCTTTCTGTGTTGCTCTTTTTGCCTATATGTCCTTTTGATAGTCCTTTTATGTTTGATTACATCATTGTTGAGTCTGCTATCGTCTCATGTAGGTAAAGCAACATGTCTGAAATTCGGTCCAGATGCGAAGTACATAGCTGTTGGATCCATGGATCGAAATTTAAGAATATTCGGGCTGCCTGAGGAGGATCAATCAGAGAGTTAGGCTCACTTGCGGGTATTAAAACAAAATACTAGTCCAACATTTCCTGCTGCAACGTCGATTCAGAGGTTGATAGAGATTTTTTGTTCTTTCAAGTGTAACTTCATTGGTTTTTTGTTCAATATAGTTCCATTCTAGTAGGGGAAGCATATGTACTACTAACATGGGATAATATGGAAGGAATGTATGGTTACTATATTTGGTGAAGTGATGTTTATATCATTCATATTGTATTCATTGTCCATTTGGGAAAGTAGTTGTTTGAATGTACTGATCCTTTACATTAAAAACCAGGATATGCTCTACAATTACGACTTCATCCGGTGGCTTCTTCTCATTTGTCCAAACCTCGATGGTAGAGTTATCCAGTATTTGTGTTAGTGAGAGATAGTGGGATACCTCATAGAATTAGTTGAGGTGCACAATTAGTTGAGGTGCACGTAAGCCAACGTATATAATAAAACACTTTTTCCATGAAGAATTTATATAACTACACTAATAGAGTGACAAAACTTGAAATGTTTTATGTCATAAACAAGAAGAAAGAGCTACAAGCATAATGATCAGCTGACTTAAATCTACCCCAACTAAGAAAGAGCTACAAGCATAATGTTCAGCTGACTTAAATCTACCCCAACTAATAATCTCATTTCTTGATACAACTTGTCCATGTACACCAAGATCTCTCCAAGATTAAAATGGAGACAAACTGCTTCTTGTACATCAAAGAATAAATAATCATATTTCTAAATTTTATCGGTTAAATCGAAAAACTAACACTTCAGGCTTGCTACGAGGTAAGGTATCGAGATGCATGTGTAAAACCCCACAGCTGCATCAAGAAAACGAAATTGTCAAAACATCGGTCATAGAATGTTCAGCAAATTGTTCAAAACAGTAAAGTTTTCTGGACAAGATTGGTAGTACATTACCTCAACATTCTTCAACTCAAACTCTTCATCATGTGCTAAGCATAAGTTCCCGAACGTATCACAAGGTCCACTATTGCCAGATAACCTTCATCGAAAATTATTTTATCACAATGATGGAACTTCAGAAGATTGTAATGAAGAAAACTGCAAGCTACAATGTCGAGAAACTTACAGATCTCCATCCAAACATAACGCGAAATGTCCACCTCCTCCAAGTGCCAGGATTTCATTCATGCATAAGTAAAAATACCTGTTGGCACCTAGTCCCAAACAAAAAAACGAAAAAAAGACTAGGTAATTTGCTCCTGGGATTTTTTATGTATCGTGCATTACATGTATCAAATAAGTACGTATGGTGAACCTTTTATATTAAGAACCATATAGAAAGTTACATAGCAAGCTCAAGCGAGTAGTATCATACAAAAGCCAACAACTATATGATCAGTATATATACACACATATTAGACCAATATATAATCTCTTTTGGCATGAGTGTATAAATGGAGAATGTACACTAAATACACAGTATATTAGAATTCCTCAACTGTCTTAAAGATTAATAACAAAGGCGCTGTGAGTCTTTGTATGATTCTTGTATTTTTCCTTACCTAACGCCACCCCACACCCCAAAAATAGTAGGAATCTTCGACCAACTACGAAAGAGAAGTCCAGCTGTGTGGTGTACTAACTCACTAGATAAGTAAAGAGGGGTGTCAACTTTGCTGAAAATCATCATAAAATGTTGGCTTTATAATAGATGTTTATCACCTAAATTTAGTTTGAAGCAAGTCTTTGACGGTCATTTGTAAATTCAAATAGGTTTATAAGATAAGTAGCTTGGTCGACCTCATATGTAACAAGGAGAATTTCAGTTAAAGAGATATACGATATAAGGGTTTATCGACTTGATATACTTACCCGTAGGTCTGAATAGCCTTGGTTCACCATATACAGTTGTGAATACAAATGATTGAACTGTTCCCTGTCAGGATAATAGAATGAAAGCATCTTAGCAATGGATATAAAAATGAGATCAGTGACGATGAATAAGCACAAATCATCTACCGTACATTTTTATCAACAATGGAAAAATCCCCTGTGTACATACCAAAAAGTAGATAATCTAAAACATCATACGATTCTCTACAAGATACCTACAAGAATATACGATATTTCTTCTTGGAGAGGGTATTTGTACAAACGGTACGTAAGTATACAAAAAAATTTCATAGGAAGGGTGTTTGACTTCGCAAAATTACCAAGGGTAACACTAGACAACAAAAGCTGGTTATTTGTTCATGGGATATTAGTTTACCATAAGTTCGAATTGATTAAAAGAAAGTGAATAAGGGCTATTGTTACTTGTCTCGTGTAAAAGGAGAAAAAATTAGTACTTACTTGGTACTTTCGCTTCGCGGTAGGCCTGAGTGGTGCCTCAAGCAACCCACCAAATACAGCACCTTGCTTATCACCGGTAATCTGGAACAAGCATGATTAAGAAAAATTCACATCAATGATAAGGAAAAAGAATATGAAAAATGATACTCCCTCTGTTCCAATTTCCAATTTATGTGGCATACTTTCCTTTTTAGTCTATCCAAAAGAATGTCACATTTCTATAATTGAAAACAACTTAACTTTAAAATTAGTCAAACGGTCACATAAATTGGGACGGAGGGAGTAACATATTGGTAATGCATGCACATAAAGTTTTTGCAGTAATGTGGAGGCGAAAATACCAGCAAGCAAGGACCAGAAGAATTAGCACTCCTGTGAATTAGTGTACGAAGTGATATACCATGTTTCGCGGTGCTGCCCTTCATCGAAATAAACAGAGTAAATATGAATATTCAACCGCAGAAGTTGCAATAGATCTTCAATGGAGGCTAGTTCTAAGTCGAAGTTACCTATACAACAAGGACCATTGACAGCCTTTCACCATATTAGGGAGGGAAGACTGGAAAAAATCATACAAATTTGGAGAAATGAAAACAGAATCATCAACGAGATTAAGCATGGACTGCTCTAAACTGTCTCCATCAGGTGCATCTTCGAAAGGTTCAAAACCACTGGCGACACTCCTTGCAGAATTAGGTTCTTCATTACACCTAGGCGTATAGAACGATTCATTCAACACACCAATTGAACCCCTGATCAAGCCATCTTCACCTTCTTCCATGTGATCATTATGATCATCACGTTCTGCGTATCTCTCCAAAGGTCTATCACGCCATGAGAAACTTTTACTTCTCCACGTAAAAGACTGTGATTGAAGTGTCTTGACATCATCCTGATCTTTCAACTTACTAAAACTCGTCGACGGTAGAAAGATAGAAAGTACAGATGATAAAGATCTTCCCTCTTTGATGTATGGCCTGGCCTAAACACAGAGAACTACAGTGTCACAAATAATAAGCTACCGAGGATTTCATTTCAAATATTCAGTGTTCTTTGCTAGTTATCAATATTTCATCCTCATAACAAAATAAAAGTAAAAAAACACAACTTGTTTGTGTTGGTTTTACAACTCTTCAACTTCCATTTGGTCATGCTTCATTCCAATACTCAATAATCTCGAGGTCCTGTGACATTCGAAGTTCTCTACATTTTCTACTGACATACAAATCTCTTAACGAACAAACATAATGCCACCTATCACACAATACAAAGTTCTCCATATCTTTTTCAAAATCATAACCAATTTAATGCATTTTCAGATTACTCATCTCAATACAAAAGAGCAGCCCAGTATACTAAGCTCCTGCTATTCACAGAGTCCGTGCCAGCTCAAACCACAAAAGTTTATTGTACGTAATCTTACTCTCATCTCATTAAAGAATCATCAAAATTCAAACTTTTTTTTGTTATAAATATGGTATCCATGCCAGCTCGACTAGTTCTACGGGATACATGCTACCCCACCAACACATGTTGGACAGATAGAAAAAATCACCTAATATTTTCGCGTCCACTAAAATTTAAACATGATACCTCATGGGTGCTCATAAAAATTGAAACTTTAATCATCAAACAACAATCACATTGCTTCAAAATTATAATATATACACATCAAAAGCAAAGATCTCTATTTCACAACAACATAACATAAAAAAATCAGTTTTTTTTTTAAAAAAATTAATAAAAGAAAGAGAAAAAGAACCTGAGTTTGTTGATCTGAAGATTTAGAAGGAGAATCAGAAAAAAGACGTGAAAGCTTCTCAGAAACTGTATCCTTTATGGAATTCATATCTTCTTTTTTTTCTAATTTTTAGCACTTACCCAATTCAGAATCTTTGAATTTCAGAACAAAAATGGGTATTTCAAAGATAAAAATGGGTTCTTTTATTTGAATTTTTTTGCTGTTTTTGGCTGAATTTGCAGACAGGAAAAGGAAATTTTGGTGAAAAAGACAGAAGAGGATTGTCGTAATAGCCGGAAAAAAACAGAAAAAAAAAATTATATTCAATTTTAACGAAAAATTTGTTTTTTTTTTTCGGAGTTTGATATCTATAATTAGGCGGATAAATTAGTACATTTGCATCCTATGAAGCTTATTTAAAGGAAAAGTGTTATTTAACATGATTTTTTTCATATTGAAGACTCGAAATCAAGATTTTTAATTAAGAATTGAAAAAAGAGATACCTTTGACTAATCTCTTTTATCGTATTTTGAGGGGGGAGCTAATCTTAACTAAAAAAAGACATATATATTTTCTTCGTCTCAATTTATGTGATATAGTATGATATTTAATGTTTGTCAAATGTACTTCCTCTATGTCAATTTATATAACTCACTTTCTTTTTTAGTCAATCTCAATATTTGGGATCTATTCCAAAAATGGACCATCTAATATCTAATTAATTAAGCGTAATAAATGTTATATATATATTTAACTTAATAAAAATCAATTAATAATAATAATATATTTTCATCTAATCAATTCACTTAACCATATGGTAAGTTTGATGTGAAATATATATAGGGTGTGAATAAATGACTTTTCGAAATTTACTATTCATAGAGTATGGATAGGGCATTTAGAAAAAAATGCATTTATATAATAAAGTCAACAATGGAGTGCTTTGAATGTTGAAATTTGGAAAGTTGACTAATTGACTCAACTCTAAAGTCTCACTCCAAAATTTTCCTATAAATACCTTCTCAAATATTTCATTATCCACAGAGCTCAAAATCTTTCTCAATATTTATTATAATCTTTTAGATCAATTTTTTTTTAGGCAAAAATAATATTAATTATGGGTGTTACTACATATACCCAAGATATTGTAGCACAAGTTGATGTAAATAGGGTTTTTAAGGCTTTGGTTCTTGATGCAGACAACATTGTACCAAAATTGATGTCACAAGCTGTTAAAAATATTGAAACTATTGAAGATCATGATGGAAGCATCAAGAAGATGAACTTTGTTGAAGGTATTAACTTTTCTTATAATTAATTACTTAGCTTTTCTAGTATTGATTCGTTTGTGTTGAAGATATAATTAAGTAAATAAAGTATATTCTATCTAATAACTTACGCTTTTAGATGAGATAATTGTCCAATTCAACATAATTTTAGATCAGGAGTCATCTATTATCAAATAGAATATATACATGTTTGATACTTGAAAAGTATCAGATATTCACGTAAGAATATGTTGAAGACATAATTAAATGAAGTGTGTAATATCTAAATTTTTAAATAAGATGATCATGATCAATTCAATCGAATCTTGATTATTAAGATAGACAAATTAAATACTATTATATTAAAGCTAAAAGTTACGTTAATTGTGACATTTAATAAAATAAGGTAAAAGGATGATTTTTTCATTACAAGAAATGAGGTTAATTAATTTTTCTGATGACTTTAACTATGCAATGGCCCCTTTATTTTCCACGAATAAGCTTCAACAACTAAATAATTAATCATTTTGTAGTAATGGAGTTACCTTTATTCAAGGAATGTCAATTGACACCTTTCACTAGAAAAATTACGTACATGTTGTAATATATTGAATTTTTATATGTTTATTTTTTTTATAGTTTAACTTTTCTTTATGAAAATTCTACTCACTAGAAAAAGTCTTTTATGACGACTTTTTTTACTTTCTATAAAGTTGCAACGAAAGTTCCATTTATTGTTTGTGCTTCATAATTTTCTAAATTCTTATATGATTATATTGAAGGCACAAAAGTAAACTATAAAGTTGAAAAAAGCAAGTCCAATATAACTTCTCCAACATTTGAAAAATAGATCAATAGTGAAACAAATTAAAATATAGTATAATTTAGTATTGTCTTATAAATTAATGACCCTTAAATAGAAAACACTACTACTAGAAAACAAGCAGTGACGGAGCCAAAATTTGATTAATTAGGGGTATTAAAATATAAAAAAGTAAAATCGCTTAGAAGCTAAGGAGTGTCAATATGTAACATATATACATTAAAAAAATATTTGTATCTAACTATACAATGTACTTTTTTGACGAAAGGGAGTCGGTCGACAATACCCCTCAAGTATGTGTGGCTTTGCCACTAAAAACAAGGAATTAAAGACGGACAAATTTTTATACCTAAACAACAAAAATCTCATGTTAATCTCATTTAGTTACGAATTAACAATATCTAGGAATTTTTTAACAACAGAATAGCTAGGGTTTATTGATATATTTAGTAGCTAATATCATGTTTTCTTCTAGTGAAACAGACAAAAATTAATATTTTGTTTATTTTTTTATATGGCAGGATATCCAATAAAGTACTTAAAACACAAGATCCATTTCATTGACAACAAGAACATGGTAATAAAATATTCATTAATTGAAGGAGAAGTTCTTGGAGAAAATTTGGAACATATTTCTTATTATGTTAGATTTGAAGAATGTGAAAATGGAGGGTGCATTTGCAAGACAATAAGTGAGTACCATACAAATGGTAATTGTATAGTCAAAGAAGAAGAAATCAAAGAAGATAGAGACAAAGCTATTGAACTTTTCAAACTTGTTGAAGCATATCTCCTTGCTAACCCTTTTGCCTATGTTTAATTAATGGTTTAAATTTATCAACTTTTCAAGAGTTCCAAGTTTAATTTTTGGCATTTTGGCTTTGAAGTTGAGTAATGTGCGTTGTGTTAAGTTGTTGAACGCATAATTAATTAAATTAAAGTTTCTTTTTTCCAGATGTCACTTGTGTAATAACATTGTGTAAATTGTTGTTGTGATTTCTCTCTAACAACTTAACATTTTTATGAAATGGTCAAACATTTTAATATGATATTATAGCAGACAAAAGCTTTTAGATATAAGTTTCATCATCATTCATTATCAAAAAGACTTTCCACGGATTTGACTTATGAAAAAAAAATAGGCTCGCACTTCAGGAAAAAAGTGTATTGTGATATAATTAAATAAATAAAAATATTTTTTTATAAAAATATTTCTTTATAAAAATTTAAATATTTAGATGAGATCAATAATCACGCACTTCAGTGATATAACTTTTTAAAAATGAAACATTAAGCTTTTATTTATCAAATCAAATGATGTCGCATCAGCAATTCGTGAAAATATAATTTACTCCCTCTATCCCAATTAATGTGGCACTTTTCATTTTTCGAGAGTCAAACAGTTTAAGTTTGACCGAGAATTTGCACATGGAATCTTCAATTTTTTTGAAATGAAATTTATATATTTGTAAACTACGTAAAAAGTACTATAATTCACAATAATAGATAATTCAAAATGTTTAAAAGATCTATGAAAAACTTATGGTAAAAAATAAACTTGTTTGAATCTCAAAATCTGAAAAGTGCCACATAAAATGAGATGGAGAGAGTAGTAGATTTTCAAACATTCCAAATCCCTTTTGGTCCAAAAAGACTTTGTTTTATAATTTTATTACTACTATATTTTGGCAAAAGCAATTTACAAGAATGATGAATATATAGTCATGTCAATTACTCTTTTGTTCCTTTTTGAATTGACCACTATCAATCATTATTTCCAGCATCTGCCTTTAGTTTCCAAGGTTCACATCATTCATGGACAAATATCATACATACTTTTTCCTTCTATATAATTTACGTGATATCCTTTCTTTTTTAATTAGTTTAAAAAAGAATGATATTTTTACATATTTTGTAGTAACACTTTGAGTAAATATTAGAACAATGGATATATAATTGATATATGAAACGCGCAAATCATCATCAAACTTGGTTCATCGGAAAAAAAAAATCCTAAAATATACGCACAAACAAAATTTTATTTCTAAAATTCACATATTATTGACAAGATTTTCCTCTAAAAACTAAAGGTCCACAATTATTGACTAGAAAAAATTTAATTAAAAATTACAAATCATCCAACCTTAATGGTCAAAAAAAGAAGTTGAATTCAATTACTATTTCCCTTTGTATTCTTTATTTTTTTCTCTTTAATGTCCTCTCAAAAAATCACCTTCCTCTCCTTCCCCAATTTTCCTAGGGGTCTTCTTCCACGTTAATGCCAAATTCTTCCCCTCGTCGTCCCATCAACGACGGGCGGCGAGCGGAAATATAATTTTTTATTTCACCATCATTATTATTCACCACCATCCGTGTTTCAAAATGCCTCCCAAAATGGGAGTTTTGAAACCTTTTCAATTATTGGAGGTAAACATCATCTCCGCGCAAGATTTGGAACCTATATCCAAGAAAATGAAAACCTACGCATCCGCGTGGGTCCACCCTACCCGAAAACTCACCACTGGGGTTGATACCGAGGGTGGTAACAACCCCACGTGGAATGATAAGTTTGTTTTTCGGGTAGATGATGAATTTTTACAGCAGGATACTTCTGCTGTACAAATTGACATTTTTTCGATACATTGGTTCCGCGATTCACTCGTGGGATCCGTTCGTGTCCTCGTCGGAAACCTTATCCCTCCTCCTACAAGGTTGCAACACCAACAACACCATATTGGTATGCGTTTTGTTGCACTTCAGGTTTGTTTCTTTCTATTTTGTATTTAATATTTGTTTACGTGAAATTGGAACGTTGCATGCATGCACGTCTTCAATCCTCTATCTCTCAAATTATCCCTTTATTTTTTTCTCCGTTATATATTCTTTCATCTGCATTGTTTGATCTTCATTCTATTTTGTTTCTAATATACCCTTTTTGAAATTTCATATTTTTTGTAAAATGAGATTTCATTAGTTTTGTTATATGCTTCATTGTGTGTTTAAATAGCTTCGTGTCAAGTTAAAAATCAGACTGATAAATTGAAACGAAGGGTGTATGTTGCACGATGATCCTTGATATGTGCAAAACTAGCATTTAAAAGCTAATTCTTTTTTCTTCTTTTTTTTGGGATATAGATACGTCGTCCTTCAGGGCGTCCTCAGGGAATACTTAACATTGGTGTGACATTACTTGGTGGGACTATGAGAAGCATGCAACTATATAGACAATTAAGTATGTCAGCAGTTGGATATCGCGATTTAATGGATGAAGATGCACATCTACCTAACTACGATCAAAAAACCCTAGATGCTCAGAAGGACGATAACAACAATAATGCAACTGTGTTAAAACCTATACTACGTCGTACAAGGAGTGAACGTAGTGAACGTGTCACGTTCGATAGTGCCTCGATGGCTAATAGTTCATTAGTTGCAGCAATTCCCCACAAAAAAAAGGTTGTGGCTGTTGAAAAAGAAAGTTCAATACTTAGTATTTCATTTGAGCCACCAAAACATATGATAAAGAAAAAAGGAAAAGCAAGTTCTGTTATAAGTGGGGCAGAATTAAGAGAAAAGCCCAAAACAAATAATAAAAAAG
Organism: Solanum appendiculatum; assembly: GCA_018342035.1. Taxonomy (NCBI): domain Eukaryota; kingdom Viridiplantae; phylum Streptophyta; class Magnoliopsida; order Solanales; family Solanaceae; genus Solanum; species Solanum appendiculatum. The sequence goes on along the minus strand of JAGDQO010000622.1, from coordinate 981,896 downwards.
GTAAATCTGGATCAGTATTAAGTGATTCAATTGTTAGTAAAGAGTCATCTTGTCATATTAATAGGCCCAAGCCCAAAGATGAAAAGCCCAAGCTCAAACTTATAGAGTTAGAATTTCGTGACAAAGAAAAGCCCATTAATGAAAAGAAGGCTGGAACCGATTCACCGACGACTAAGGTAGTTGATGAAAAGTCCATTACAATAAAGCCCAAAGGTTTGGGCTTGGATGTAAGCCCAAAAGAGAGACAAACAACAGTTATTGGAAAGCCCATGCCAAGAAATAATCATGGATTTGATTATGGAGGCCCAAAAGGGCAAAATGGGAAGTTTGTATTTGGAGGCCCATTAAAGGCCCATTCAGTATGGTCTGATTCTGAAGTTGGGCCTTCACCTTCTGAAGTGGCTGCTGCTATTGCTGAAAAGAAATACCCATTAGAAGAGGAAAAGAGTTCTGTTTTGGATGGTTGGAGTATAGATGAAAGTGTCGAAGGACTCCGGTCGAAGCTCGAGAGGTGGAGAACCGAGCTACCGCCATTATACGACCGGGGAATGGCATCGAGTAGCTACCATTCAACGGGCCGGCATACGAGAAGGCATACTGATGGTGGGAGTGGACTTTTTTCTTGCTTTGGTAACTTTTATGGTTATGAATGTCAATGTATTTGTGGAAAGCCCAAAAGGAGAAGTATGAACCCAAAGTTTCAAAGCCCATCAGTTGGAAGCAGGTCATGGGTGTAAAAAGCCCAAGCCCAAAAGAAGATTTCAAGGCCCAATTGTGATAAGGGAAAGGAAAATGAAGGAAAATACATTATTTGCAAAGAGAAAATATTCATTATTATTGTTTTTAATTAATAAGATGTTGTATTATTTATTTTTTTCCATTTTGGTGAATTTAACCAGACTATAATTCATTTTGTTTTATGGTTCATCGCTGAATTCTTTCTCTCTCTATTTTTTCTAGGCACATATAGGTCAGATTAGGCATGTTGTTTGTCAGTCAGTTTCGTACGCCTTCAGATATTTTGGTTCAGTATGGAGAAAAATATTTTCTTATTTTTCCATGAAGTAAGATTTTTAAGTCTTTTATATCTATGTTATATATAATTTAAAATAAGTGTAATGTGTGAGTTTTTCACACAAATAATTTTCCTTGTCACCTTAAGCAAAAAATAATGGAGTGCATTGCTTAACCTATAATTAATTTAAAATAAGAGAATTGTTATAAATTCATTCATTGAATTAGTGGATTGTCCATATTCTCAATACATGAACTACTTACATTCATATATGTGTATTTCCTAGGTTCTATGAACCATTTTGGATAAGAATGTATCTATTTATTATGACACTAAATATGGTGACTTTTGGGGTGATTTCTCAACCTATAAATAGGGTTGTTCATTCACCATTGTAAGATACACATGACAAATGAGAGACTTGAAAGGCTCAATGGGTGAATCATGTTATACTTCGGTCTATTATATCGTTGGTTGAGGGTAAGACGATGGATTCAAGTCCTATCGCACCAAGAGGGTAAGATATCAATTTGAGTTTTGATGCACCTTGATGATAAGGATTGGGTTCAAGTCCCATAGAATTATGGCCTAACGCGCCTTATATGGGTAAGACATTGAGTTTGAGTTTCAATGCACCATAGTGATGATATAATGATGACTAAGGCTTTAATTTGATTTTGCTCCATTCCCTGATGCGAATGTGGTAGCAGTGAATAAAAAGTTTGAAAGATGACAAGTTATTGAATGTATGAATAAGGGCGTTGAGGGACAAGATTATAATAGTCATCATTGTGGTAATTATAAAAGGAAGAACACTATGATTTCTCTAAATAGTCCTTCAAAATGTGAAGGTAATTTTTATCATCATATGATATGAAAGGTCATTGAACCCGTGGTCATTGTGCGACCTAATTATTTGATGAATTTATAAAAATCCTCCATCAAATGATGTTGAGGTGGGTCATGCAAAAAAGATAAATTTTTAAAGGCATGACAATGTGCTTATAATGTAAATTTATGAAGCACATATAAATGATTAGTCCATTTCTTGAAGAGAATGTGACGTGTGATAAGCATCGTGAATGCTCGACCATTCTGAAAGAGAATGGGTCAAGATATGATAAAATCATTATGGGTGGATATGTGCCACAATTCACCTCTACGGGAGGTTTGAAAAAATAAATATTAATTGGCATGACCGGTTAGCCATTCCAGTTCCAATATGATGCAAAAGTAATTGAGAATTCACGTGACTTTATGATGAAGAAATAAACGATTCTTCAAGAATTCTCTTGTCTTGCTTGTTCTCATGATAAAATTATCATTGTATCATTATATCAGCTAAGGTTGAGATTGTACTCCCTGAGGTTTTGGAACATATAAAAAGGTGAATATGGGCCCGTTCACCTACCATGTGGACCGTTTGCAATTATATGAGAGTTGCATCCATGGGATGGTCACATGTGCTTTGTTGTCAACTTACAAATTGATTTTTGTAAGGTTGTTTGCTCGAATTGTTAAATTAAGAGCACAATTCCAAACCATGAAATTATGTTGAAAATGCTGGTTGGTTTAACAGAAATTGTATGCCTCCAATTATAGCTAAACCATGGGTATGAGAACAAAACTCCCAAATAACATTTGGTATGAGATGAATTTGTTTAACATGTAGCACTACATGTATGCATCAAACCAACAAGGTTTCCCCATCATAATTGGTTCAGGGTCAGGAACCAAGTAATTTCCATCTAAAGTTTGAATGTGTGATATCTGATTTAATTGCTCCACCACACACAAAGATGGATCCCCAAATGAGGTTGGGTTAGATGTTAGATTTTCTAACATTAGGGGGAGAGATGATTGACAGCTGAAAATTATGAGATGAATTATCTATATCCTCGTTAAAAAAAAGTGAACTTGAAGTTCAAAAGATAATTTATTTGCATAATGATGCAAATTAATTGCCAGATGAATTTGCTGACCCTATGTTATAATTCAGCTGCAAATGCTCCAATGAGAAGTCCTTGAAGGACAGAGTCTATGGTACGTCTGAAGCGTGATAGACCAATTGATTCTAAATGAAAAATTCCTTGAGGTAGGAGAGGAGCAAATGATCAAGATGGTCATGATAATGAGGCAAGTGCTTTAAAAGGAGTACGATGACATAACACTTCATAAAACCTTGGCAAAGGTTCAGGTATCTTAAATGATGAATATGAAGAGATCTCGATAAGTTATGTCCTATTGGAATCGAGTCAAAAGACCGTCGACGATATCTTTGATATGAAGTAGCGCTTAATGCTACAGATGATGACGAGGATCTTGAATTCAAAACTGTCATATTGTGTGGACAGATAAATAATTGGCCAAATGAAATGAACAATTCAAGTATATTATACTTCACTTAGACTTATAGTCCATGGATCAGTATATAATGTCAGTGGGGGTACAAATGAACTATTGTGCGAAAGTATAACCGTAAGATATAAAGTACGGTGTGTGCCTCGAGGCATAAAAGGTTTTCGCAAAAATCCTGACATTATTAAATGGAGATATGCTCTCCTGTGGTGGATGCAATGAAGCTTATTTTAGTCTTGCAATAGATGAAATGCTTGAATAGTGTAATGAATGATTGTCATGTCTAGCTAGACGATGAAGGTTATATGAAAATCCTTGAAGGATTTAAAAGGTCTTAAAGTAATTCCATTGAGTACTCCAATGGTTATGAGATTGATTAACATAAAGAAAGATCAATTTCGATTTCATAAAAATGATTGAAAAATATCATGTATTAGTGCAATTGGTGCACATACAGATTGCTGATTATGCAGATGCCCAGAACTGTATGATTTTTCTTTGCAAAAAGGGATATTCCAGCCACCATGTATGAAGATAGTGCTGCATGTATAGCTTGATTGAAGGAAGAATACATCAAAGGAGACTGGACAAAGTACATTTCACCAAAGTTCTTCTTCACACATAATCTTCAACAAAATGGTGAAATAAAAGTTCAACAGATCTGTTCAAGTGATGATCTTGCAGACTTATTTATTAAGGCGTTGCCAATATCAATATTTGAGAAGTTGAGATATGAGATTGAAATGCATCGTCTCCGAAATATCAAGTAAAGCTTTCATCAGGGGGAGCGAAATACACGCTGTACTCTTTTCCTTAATCATGGTTTAACGAGGCAGCACTCAAGGTGTATTATGAGATGTATGTACTCTTTTTCCTTCACTAGACTTTTTCTCATCGGGTTTTTCCTAGTAAGGTTTTAACGAGGCACATTATCTATGGACATTCAAGGGGAGTGTTATAAATTCATTCATTGAATTAGTGGATTGTCTATATTCTCAATACATGAACTACTTACATTCATGTATGTGTATTCCCTAGGTTCTATGAACCACTTTGGATAAGAATGTATCTATTTATTATGACACTTAATATGGTGACTTTTGGGATGATTTCTCAACCTATAAATAGGGTTGTTCATTCACCATTGTAAGATACACATGACAAATGAGAGACTTGAAGACATTTCAATAAGATGATCTCTGCATTCTACTCCCCATATCTTTTGTCTTTATTTCTTGTAGTATATTGCTTATATTTTACAACAGAAATTTATTTTTATTTTTTATATCAAAAAATTAATTTATCTTTTTAAAAACTAATGGTGATTATGGCCTATGGGACCATATATGTTTGCCATTGAAATAAACACTCTTTTCAAAATGATGAATTCTTCCTCCTCAAGTTTCTTTTGCAATTTCTCACTCATCATTTTTCAAATATATTTTTTTTAGTTTCTGATTTGTGTTGCCATGTTTTTTCCTTTATTTACTGGAAAGTGTTTTTCTATGTCCCCTACCTTTTTGTAGAAATGCGATTTATTTTCCTGGTAAATTAATTCATATAAAATAAGTTGATTTTAGTTTGTGTTTGGATATGCGATATGAAGTCGTGATTTTAAATTATTATTTAAATATGTAATTTGGAACCATGATTTGTAATCAATCTTAAATTCTCTAAAAAGCATGATTTGGGATCATGATTTCAAATTTTATAAACATAAAACTTGATTTCATAAGTTTATATTTTGTAAAAAAAATTTTTAAAAAGACTCGTCATTTTAAATTTTGTAAAAAAAAAAGGACTCATGTTTAGTGTGAATAGATTAACCGTACCATGTTAAAGAATTATATGAAAGAATAACTAGTACTAACTATTATTGTTGATTACTGGATTTTATAAAATTATATGTATTTGAAAGTTTATAATCACAAGAATTGAATTAGAAAAGAAACATGAATATATATGTGCTTTATCAATATAGCATCTTTGGTTTAACATCTTGTTTATGATCTTTTTCTTAATTATTTTATTTTTTATCCGATATTTGGTGTCCGATACTTATATTAGAATAAACTTAACCTGTGTCGGGCCTCATTTGGAAGGAAGCGTTCCTTATTAAAGAAAATTTTCATATTCAGAATACGAAATCTCAGATTAAGGGGGGGAAAACCCTATTTTCGCTCCATCACATCAGTTGGTGATGTGTTTTGATCTTTAATGAACTTGCTTTTAAGACAAGTTGACCTTAAAATTAGTTGGTGTTAAGTTTTTAAAGAAAATTATTTTATTATTTTAAAGCTCTCTAATTCTGGCATTGTCTCTAGAAAACATATTTATTGATTTAGTATTATATTACATATTATTAAAAGTTAATTTGGACAGAATAATAATAATAATATTTGGTCCGACAAAGATCATATGTAAGATATACAAAACTTTAATATGGTTGATTTAATAATTAGCTTAATAGTACTATCAAACATGAATCTATTTCGAGGCTTGCAAAAAATATTATTGTCGCATAAAAAGTTACTGCTCCTCCGTTTTCTTTTACTTATTCAGTAGGATAGGGTAGATATCGAATTATCATAATAAAATTAAAAAATTTATTACCGTAACTTTGATATCATGATATTTGATATGTATTTTTATTTTTATTTTTATTTTTGTATTCGATATGATATTCATTTTTTATTAAAAGAATATCAAAATACAGAATATTGTATCGAGGTATATAATTACATATTCATTCATGTATGTTGTTATATATAATCCTAATAAATATATAAATTAGTATTAGTATAAAACCAATTATTTGGATATTGAAACTTTAACTACTCTATTTTGATTGAAATGTCTTTTTTGTATAATTGATTAACGAAAAGAATGTCTTATACTTTCTTTAGAATATTTCTACCTAAGGTGTTAGCTAGTATGATATAATTGAGATGTTTCTTGAAAGGTCGAAGTCATATTTCTCTATTATAATAGTATATGTAAGTCAATGTTGAACAAACTATGGTTACTGATTTACCACAAATAGTAAAATCAAACTTAAAAATATTGAATCTATAGTATTTATGAAAATGGAAATCAAACTAAAGTTTTTTAATCCCATTCTATATCGTACCATGTCCATCCCTAAGCGTGAGCGAGAGAGAAGTATGATGACTTAGATAATGAAGGCTAATGGAGAAACCTCATTAATTATAAGACTTTATAGATGCCTATAAATCTTAATTAAGGATTTGTAATGACATAAAACAAAATCAAGGATTTAGAAAATCTTAATTAGTCAAGTTTAGGTGTCTCAACTTTAGCATAAAACTCATGGTTTAATGTGTAAAAGGTTGATTCTTTTCACAAGCCAAAAGCATAGTCTACTATATATATATAATTTATTTATTTTTTTTGGCTTCAATGTATATACTTTATTTATTTACTTTCTTTTTGTTGTTTGTCTATTATTCAGAAGACAACTATCACTTACCCTTTTGCTTTCAAAAAGATAGGCCTAATAGTGGCTTTGGACATATATGCACCAACTTAAATTAAATAAAACAATTTTTTGATAGTGATTATTAAAAAAGAGTGGTATATACGTAATCTAATTCCTACCGAATCACATGTGAACCAAAACCATCATAGGACGAGGTAATTTTTGAATAATTATTAGCCGTTAAAGGATAATAACAATAAATTATTGAATTTTCAAGGAGTTGAGGAAATGATTTTTTTCATTTTTTCAATTCGGTGTTTGATATTCATTTGAGGTCCTCTTAATTTAAACTTGTATCGAAATTTTCACTTTAAAATAAAAAAACGCTCCCTGAAAAAATAATTTCATCTTTAACTGAGCTTTGAATGTGAAGAAATACTTATCACTTCATCGTAACATTTTGTTATACTAAGAAAATTATATTCATTGTATGTTTAGTCCCAACTCCCAACATTTTGACAAAAAGTGAATAAGAAAGGAGAAAAATTCTTAAAAGCTATAGGGGACATAGAAATAACACATTCAAGTACATATAATGGCAAAAAGAAAATTGAAATGATCTCAAATGAAACTTGAAGAGGAAGAATTCATTTATTTAATTATTTTATTTAATAAAAAAAGTGCTTGGCTCAATGGCAAACATATAGGTCCCATATATAACATTTTTTAAACATAATTATTATTAATTTATTAATTAATTCTCATCCCAATATATATATGATCACTTCATTCTCATCCATTTCTTGAACTTCAATATTTCTATTTTCTAGTGTGTAAAAAGTTGGACAATGTGTTCAGAGTATAATTCATCTTACACTGATGAAACTGGGCTTGAGTTGGGCTTGGGTCTAGGCCCAAGTGTTACAAAGTCTAACAAATCATCAACAACATGGTGTGAGTATGGTAGAATCTTGACTGCTAAAGATTTTCCTAATGGATTTATTACAAGGAGATTTAATAATATTTGTGCTGATGAGAATATTGGATCTGCTTCTACAAGTTCCAGGTAAATAACTTTTTCGTTGGGCATAAGTTTATGTTTTTGTATCGTAATATCTTATAAGTTATGTCTCATAGCCTTTTAACTTATGTCCCGCGCTAGGCATAAGTTCGACTGTTGGGAGCAATAGTTAAAGATCAGATTATTTCGAGGATAAAAATGCAAGAATCAAGATCAATTCGCCATGATAATTTTTCATTTGTTTTATGAAAAAGGTTTATATGATGAAAGGGTATGATGTATAATTTAAGTTTTTTGGTAAATTTGGTGTTTATTTTAGGAGTTTTTTCCTACTTTGAAGCGGTTATTTCTTATTTTTTACAAATGTGGTAGGATGAATGTGATCCTTAACAAGAAATTATTAATTTTGTGTATGGTGAGAAAACTGACATACATAAAGAGTTAAATTCAAAATTTGTTACACTATGGACTTTTTGGTGTTTTGGTTATCACATTATTTGATTTCGGTGTTGTTATTGTTTCTTTTTCATGGATGCTTCCTCTATTATATGTTATGTCTTTTTTTTACTTTTGTATGTTGTTTGATATGTGTTACCTGAGTCAGGGGTATCTCGAAAACACTTTCTCTATCTCCACGAGATAGGAGTTGTGAAGGATAGCAAGGTGTGTGCGCACTCTATCCTTCTTGAATTCCACATGTAGGATTACACCAAATATGTTATTATTGTTTGGGAATGGAAAAACTCTTGATAGGGAGTAATTTCCTTTTATGGGCATGTGTTGCTTAAATTAATTAATCAGATCAGTGACTTTCGAATACCAAATAATTATAAATAAATAAAAAAAGAAGTCATTATCCCCTTACTTTAGTTCTCTCTAATTAATAAAATCATTTAATTGGTTCATGCACACTACTATATATGTTCATATAATTTCTTTATTTAGTTGTTAACCTTATTAGTTATTTCTAATCCATAATTGCATTTTTTTGAAGCAGTCAGGTTGTGGGATGGCCACCAATAAGGACTTACAGGATGAATAGTTTTAATCAATCAAAGATTCCAAATCCTGATCATCAACAAGAAAATGGAAACAAAGAAATTGAGAGTTCAAACAAGAAAATTAATCATGGAAATAATACCAAGAATAATGATGTAGATTTTGTAAAGGTGAATGTGGATGGATTGCCAATTGGAAGAAAAGTGGATTTGAGTTCTCACATTTGCTATGAAACTTTAGCCAAAATCTTGGAGGAAATGTTCTTCAAATCAACCAAAACTACTAATTGTAAGTTGAGATATCTATCATAGTTACTATTTACTAAATTGGCTTTGAAATGATCTTATGGTGTTAGTACTCAAAAGTTATGTTGCTCGGACTTTTCAAAATGACAATGAGTGTATGTCAGATTCTCCAAAAACATGTTAGTGTTGATTTTTCTTGTTAGTGATAGTATATGATACTTAATTGAATTTGTGCTTATTTGAAATAGGTGGAGAAAAGGAACAAGTACCAAAGTCATGTAAGCTCTTGGATGGATCATCAGAGTTTGTTCTCACATATGAGGATAAAGATGGAGATTGGATGCTTGTTGGAGATGTTCCATGGGGGTAAGAAATATTTCTTTCAATTTAGTGTTTCTATAGTTAGTTAAATTAATCTTGACATATTTACAACAAAGTTATCCGATATCTGTTGCTGGTAGGAGGTGACATAGGATCTCATAAAACTAGTCAAGGTATACACAAATTGGTCCGGACATCATGATTATAAGAAAATTAAAAAAAAAACTTGATATACATGTTTATGTTTACTAGAAGTCATCATCGTTCGTAGGAATTCATAAATTTCAAATTCTGGATCTGTCTTTTGCTTACATGTTTGTTTGCATTGTCTTGTAGGATGTTTTTAAGCACTGTGAAAAGGCTAAGAATCATGAGGACTACTGAGGCCAAAGGACTTGGTATGTAGAACATGGAGAGACACAAGAGAAAATTGATCTAGTTCACTTAATTAACAAATTGTCAAATGAAACCACAGCTTGGAAAGACTGTATAGGAAAATAGTACGAGTAGAGAAGCAAAGAGTACACATTTTGAGAGTACTGTTTTATAGTTTCAATTTTTGTTTTTGCAATTATTATGATTATTTTTTTGTCTAATGTAAGCCTCATTCAAGCTACTAGTTCTTAAAACCCCTTATATAGTTGATACAAATGCTTGCTCGAACCTTATATATTGTTACGATTCTTTTCTTCATTATTTTCAGAATGATTTTTTTACCATTGTATTTTTTTGTACTTTTTTTATATATCGAAAACAATTTATTTACCTTCACAAGATAGCTAGAGATAAAACTACATATACATCAGTTTCCCCAAACCACGCTTGTGATACTACATCAGATATGTTGTGTTCCTAAGAGCTCACATAATCAAGGTTTGTGAACTTTAAGTCCCAAAAGTAACAAATGAAGACTTTTTTGACAACGTGCAACTCTTGATAAGACTTATAATGAATCCAAATCTACCGAATCTTATGTTATGATCTTCTACTTTTTAGATTTTGTCGTTTTGATATTTTGCTTATATTTTTCACGTAGCATTCATCTACATCTAATGAGTTATATTATTGTACTATGAATTTTAACAATACAAAAGTTTGTTACATAAAGCTAAACTTCATCAAGAAATAAATAAATAAATATACCAAAATTTATTTATATATATTTATAATTTAGAAAACATTATAACATGAAGTGGTCGTGCCGGAGTGGTTATCGGGCATGACTAGAAATCATGTGGGCTTTGCCCGCGCAGGTTCGAATCCTGCCGACCACGCCACGTGTCATTTTTAAGTACATTTTTCTTATTAATTTTTTTTTCTTTGTTAATGTATTTTTCAAGGTATTTTATTTAGCACATAATTTATGCTATATCTAGCCTCAAGGCATATTAAAAGAACTTTTGTGAGCTTATTTAGGGAGCTAACAATTTTCTAAAAATATTGAGTTAATGATGGTATTTCGATTGTTTACTCAGGAAATGATCGTAGATAGAAAGACATGGAGATTGTAGATTAGAATGGAAGATTAGTAGGTTGTGAGCGCTGTCTCGCTTTCTTGCGGAATAGGTATGGTGATAGTTTGGCGCGTGTATTAGTAGTGTTATTCTTGTAGTTTCTTGTCCTACGATTTATGAAATGTTTTTTCTATTATTTGTCATATCCTCTTTAGTTTTGTATTTTTCTTTTTCAAACTGATTTGATGTGCTACTTGAGCTTAGGGTCTTTCGGAAATAAGCTTTCTACCTCCACAAGATACAAAGGTAAGGTATGTGTACATTCTTACCCTCCTGAGTATGTTGTTGTTATTACATTTAGACTGTTTCTTTAAAGAGCTTGATGAACAAAAAACTTGAAAGATAATTACATAAATATAAATGAAATTCCTAGTTCTTATTTTCACAATTAGGAAAGTTTTTACTGAGTAAACATCATTGCAATTAGCAATTTGTACTTATCATGGTAACTACAAACCAATATAATATTCAATGCATCAGATAATATGTTTCTTGTTTAATCAAAAAATTGAAAGTTGACACCATCTTGACAGTAAAAAGCTGGTATCAAGTACTCGTCCTTTGTTCTAATTTAATTCGTTCTCAATAACCACGAGATAATCTATCTCTTGCATTGCCATATTCAGAAGGGGAAAAAATTGAATATAGAATCCTCAAATTATGTTTACCTCTTCAATCCTTGCAAAAACCATACATTCCAAAATTTGACATCATCTAGCTCTACCTCCTATGTTAACTCGAAGAACGACAAAATCCATTTGATCTCGATTACAACTATCCATGGCACAGGATTGATACAAATTTCTATACATGATCATATGAAGTTCAATCTTCATATTTACAAGCTAATAGGTTTCTTTTTCTCTTTTGAGAACGTAAGACACAAACAAGAAGTAGCTAATTTCATGCTAGGTTCTCTCCAACATCACAAAGGTATAAGCATCGTGAATTCAAGATACTGATGTCCAAAACCAGGATATAGAACATGTAAAAAGGAGGTTACAACATTCTAAGTCCTTTTCCCGGCCGTTCTATGAAGTTCAGTTTACTCAAATAAAATATAATTATAATAGGTCCTCCCACCATATATGCAAGTGAATGAAATCCACACAAATAAAAGAACAGAACAATGTATAGGACAATTAGCATTAAACAAGATCAATAATCATCAAGACAGCATACATTAGCAAGGTCGGTATATTACTATTACTTATCAGAAAAGGCGAGTAGCACATAAAGTGCAAGAGCCACAATCTTCCTTCATAAAAAGGTGAGTAAATGACGTTTTACTGAGTAATGTCTTGATTGTCTTTAAGATACTACAAAAGATGATTCGCAATCTGTTAAGGTACTTCAACTGAAACATTTGAGCACTCCTAAGATGGGAACATTAATAGTCTTCAAAGTATGCAAGTGCTTCTAAAGAAGTCACGGATAATGCTATTTGGTAATAAAGCAGAAAGAAACTAATCAAAGATGGCATAGGCTGCACTCTTCTTTTGCCCAGTTGGTTCAGTTAATATTTCAAATTTCAACATTTTTAGAGTGTATAATTCTTCACGGCTAAAATGGAAGTCTCTTTTTTTTAATTCAGTAAAATTGGAAGCTTCTTAGACAAAGAAAGCAAAGAACAAAATGTACGATTAGAAAAAGTAGAGCCAATAGAACTGTAATCTGGCTCTGAATAATTACAGGACATCTGATTCAAAATTATTCAAAACAGAAGTATTCTCAAATGCATTTGAAATGCCTTTACGACTAATCTATTGTATGCATATTCAAATAGCTTTAGTGGGTTCTACAATTGTAAAGCAAGGACAGTGACATGCGCATGCCAAAGAGGTTGTCAGAGCTAGACGAAATTAAGACTGCCAGACATGAACAGAATCACTCCGGGAATTCAAAGCACAAAGTAGTTCAATCAGCATATACAAGACAGATGCAAAGAACAAAGACCATATGCATCTACAGTACGAAGACGATCAGCAATTCAAGAAAATATTATGATGACTGTCATAATTTCAAACTCTAAATGATTTATGAACTATTATGGTTGCTTACCTTAGTACATGATGTGCCAAAAATAGCTATGCTGCATCACTCTCAAAACTGCAACAATTCCTATGAGGTAGTCAATTGCATATGGCAAGCTTCCCTGTGCAGTCATCAGCCATTCCATAATCAATGCTGAGCTCCCTTAGGGGAGGGATATTCTCCATTGCAAAGAGCATTAGGTGAGGGAAAGATACATTATTATGATCATACAGCACAGGCTGTACTAGAACATTGGGGCTTGAGCTGTGACTCATGTAACAGGCTAAATTCCTCATTCTAGAAACATCCATCGCAAAATCCAAAGGAGGAATGGAGGGGTATTCCGGTCGGACGTAATTAGAATCTATCCGGGACAAATCTCCCCATTCCGCCCATCTCTCAGCAAAATGACTTGGATAGATTAAACTATCACCATTCATTGTAAATATTTGGGCTTGCTCTTGTGTGAGCACAACACCAGTATATTCACAAATAAAAGACCCCGCTAGGATGAGGTCCAATGACCTAACTCCCCAACCAGTCTCCCTAGACCGAAATACTTCAAACCTGCTATTCACACCTTTCTGGCTAACTCGATTCCAACAAGTTGGAGGACATGAACAATGTGGTCCACATTCAAAAATAACTGGTTTTCCTCTCAACAAGATCCCATTCGTATCATATGCAAACTGTCCACCATTTTTCATCGCGCAAAAGCAATTATTCCCATTCCCACACCCATCAGTGCACTCACAACCTGAACCATTTCCCACAAGCTGATAGACATATGGAGGAAATACAGTCTTCAACAGATAGTCATAACAAGCTGGATCACGTTCATTATCAATATCATTGAACAAAAATACAGGCACATTTTCCTTTTTCCTTGATATATCAAGAGAAATGTATCCCATGGGCCTTACCTCCAGTGGTCTGGTCCTAAGACTGTCTGCAAATCTAAGTACAGCACTTCCCATGTCTGGCTGATTCTCAATCCTAACAAGCTTATATTTGTACACTCCAAATCCAGACTTACCCACATCAAACCAAGATTCCATGATTCTATACAATCCATCATACACATACACTTTACCACTAGAACTGCCAACATATTTAAAGCCGCGAATTACCCTCACCTCAATTCCATAGTGCATGCTCCTCTCCAATGCCAAATTCCCACCTTCCAACTTTTGATGCACAACTTGCCGTGAGTTCTTATCCTGTCCACCTTGCCCTGTATATATAATCACATCCCCAGCATCTTCATCATCCTCATAGCCCCCTGAAGCAATTACACTTGTGGCAATTGGCTCCCCATTTGAGCTCTGGTTAGCAGGAAGATAATCAATCCCAGCTTGAGGCGTCCCATGTAATCCTACCACACAAAGCTCCATTCTATATAAGAACAAATCACCAACAAGCACTCCTGGAATCGCACCAACAGTACGCTTATCACGATTCAACCAAAGTCCATGCTCCCTCATCATTTGTGATGCCTTTAAGTCCCCCCTTGCTCTAGTCTGTCTGCCAGGACCCAAATGTTGGTTGCTTTCATCGTCTAAATTTACAAAAATTCGTAGAGAATCATAAAGCATTCGTGTCTTTCGAATCAGGTCACGAAAATATCGTTCATCCTCAGGTTTAAGATCTGTCACTCTAACCAACTCCGATGACCTCTTCTCATACTTCCTTCTTGCAATAACAATATCCGAAACCTGAGAATAAGTTAACAAATCAAAAAGGGTCGATCCAACTCACAAAAAACTACTTGGGTCAGTAAGCATTACATCAAATTCATCTAAAAAACCATCATAACCACAAATCAACTCAAACCAACAAAAAAAATTCATTTTGTTCCATTTTTTAACCCAAACTTCTCCAAGATTTGATTTAGAATCTCTAATACCAGCTAAATTAAACTACCCTAGTACCTGTGAATCATTGCTGACAGGAACAATCGCTCGACAACCCGAATCCTCAATAGCATCAACATCTCCGTCTCTCTGTGACCTCTGAGCAAAAGCAGTTCGAAACAGCTCAGATATCCGATTATACTCCGAATGAACACCTGTCTCATTTGAGCTCGGAGTTTGAGAACTAGTAGCATTAACCTCCTCCTGCTGCTGCTGCGGAGTAGTATTTCTGAAACCTGAATTGTAACTGAAATTCGAATTGGGGTTTATCGATTGAGGTGTAAATTCATCAAGGGGTTCAAGTTTCGGCTCAATTTTAGGGAAAATCATGGTGGGTGTTGGAGTTTTCGGTTCAGTAGGGAAATTAACGTCTTCTAATCCAACAACAGAACCCATTTCCATAGCGAAAACTGAAGAAGAATTTATAGCTTTTTAACACAAATTAGCTCATGTAAGAAGAAAAATTGGAGAAAATTTAGGGTTTTGCAGAGAAATATTGAGATTTCTCCATAGAAATGAAGAAAAAGACAGAGATTTGTCTGAAAGAGAAAATAAAGAAATCTTTTTATCTTTATTATATATATAAAATCTATTTTTAGATGTACTTTTTTTTTCGAATTTAAGCATCGATATAGGAAATAAAGAAATATTTAATTAAAAAAAATATCAAATGTATTCGTGCTCTTATAATAAAAAAAAAGATAGAAAATTTAATTTTTCCTTATGTTTTAGAAAGATCATCTTGATTCGGTGTATGAGAGTCAAATTGATTAATATTATGAATTTGGACAATTTTTTGAAATAAAATGTATATATTTAGAAACTACATAATATGTATTATAAGTCATAATAATTAACAATTTGAAATATTTAGAAAGTATTTTAAAAAAATTATGATTAAAGAAAATATTCTTTAACTGTTCGAATTGTAACTAAGATACTTGAATGGGAGTGAAGAGAATATTAGTTATTAATGAAATTAAATAAAAAATCTAATGAGTATATCAAAAATTAAAATATTAAACGACATTTAAAATGGAGCAAAAATATTAATTGATCCTTCGATTAAGAGTGAGGGGAGTCTTTTTAAAGGGGGAAAAGAACGTCTATAAGTTTTAACTTTTAATTAGGAGATATTTTCTACCTGTCTCAAACTTTTTTGTTTATATTTTCGCTTGTATAAAATTAAAAGTATACCCAAAATGACAAAAGAAATTATCTTTTCTTTCATAGTTGAGTTGTCAAGTTCTTGGTTCCAAATTTGTGAATGAAATCCAAATTTGTTGTATAATTTGAGCAATGATACTAATTAATTTGTGCTTAACTCTTTTTTTTTTTGGAGGGGGTGGGTGGGTGGTGATGGAGAGGAAAATGAGATTCGACTTTACCACAAGAAAAAGACATAAAATTTTCAATCGACTGATTAAATCACACATCTCATTTGTGTTTAGCTCTATTGCTAATACTATTTGGAATGAGATTGGTGAGAGAAAATTGAAACTTCATTGTTAGGTGTGTTGTAGTTGATCAAGTATGTGTTATTGATACTCATCGGAGGTGTTCTAAAGAAGCTAAATATCAAAATTGAGATCATTAAAAAGTGATTTTGGTGATTTTAACTCACTCAATTATTATTCATTCGATTTTTATTCAGATCATTAAAATTGTAAAGTTATTCTAATAATTTTTGTAAGTTGTTCAATGACTGCTAAACAAGTTTTAAAGTTGTTGAAACAACTACATTAACCTTATCCCAATAACTTTAATAGTAAGTTCGAATTTTTTTTTGAACAATTTATTTTAACAATTACTGAAATTGTTAATAAATTTTGTCCATCATTAATTGAATAACTTCATGTATTTCTAGTTTTGCTCCATTGTTTTTGCATGTTCCCTAATCATGAATTATGATTATGAATGTTGTTAATTAATCTACTTGATCCCTGTTTAGTAAGTTATTATTTAGTATTAGAAGATAATTTAGAAACAATTACAATCCGATCGCTTTATAACATTATATTATTATTATTATTATATAATGCAATATTATAACAATCAAATTCTTCTTAGAATTAAATTTTTATTTTATATTTACTTCTCTATGATAACTTTTTTCCTTTAACAACATTACTAACTTTATAACAACCACTCTTTGTAAATTAATAAATTTATATCTCTATAATAGTTGTTTTTTTTTTTCTTTTGTAATATAATAATTCACCATCTTTATAGAAAATAGAATTTCTTATATATTACCAATAAAAGGTCTAGCAATTTTGACCAAATAGTTTGATACTTCAATACACTAATTTTGACAAAGAATATTATATGAAAATCTATTTTTATCATTAAAAATTCCCTTTTTATATGAAGTGTGATTAAGTTTAGGATTTGACATTTTTTAACTTGTAGTAGCCAAAAATTATTTAAATGACAAATATTCTTATAAATTTAGAACAATCAATTACTATACCAATAAAAAAATCTTAAAATCAACGATTTTATTATAAAAAGGTTTGACAGTACATTCAGATTCGAGCCCTATATGAAAAGAACAAAATATATGTTAAAATTTGATGTACTCATTTATGAGAGAAATAGCAAAATCAAGAAAAATAGAAAGACATGATTTGAAGATAAAAACTTACTCAAATTATATATTTACATCAAATTAATAGATGTATAACATATATTTGTATATTCATTTCAATCACTTAATTGTGACTAATTAATGTATATTCTTATTTCATTAAATCATTTAACTATAGTGAATTAAATTGATTTGATAAACTTTCAATGTAGGTTGACACTTATCCAATTTAAAACATTATTAAAGGGAATAAAAATAAAATCGACCATTAAGTAGATAGGTATCAAACAAGACATAGTACAATTGAAGTTAATTTTGTAATACTTTGAATTTGGTGCAAAATAAATCTCCAAATTTAAATAAAATATTCTTGAAACAATTGATCAATATAAAAAAAGGTGTTTTGATTGGGACGTTGCATTCTTTTTGTGCATTTTCGCATGATATTTAATATTTATACTGAGACTCGATTAAATTTCAATTAGCAATAAAATCTATTTCTCATTGCATTCTTTGGAAAGAAAGAGACCAAAAACAAGTTTGCAAACCTAGCAATATTTAGCAAATGAAATAATGAAATCTTTAAACATAAGTAAAAGATATGAGTAAGATATCCTAAAATTATGAAAGGAATTATAGTATATTATATACTAACCCTCCTCAACCGACCAACAAAAATATCGTAACACAGTGATAAGTACTTTTTTATAATCAGAGATTTTGAGTTTAAATTTTTTTAAATATAGATTATAGAGTTACTTTTGTTAAAAAGCGGTTTAATTTTTAAAGTGAAAACTTTTCGATACAAATTCAAATTTAGTCAAATTTCAATACAAATACCAAACACCAAATGAAATCACCCTCCAAAAAAAACACAACCCTTGCCAACTGTCATATTTCCTTAACTACATATTTTAATTTATTATAAAATTTGAATTATAATTATTTATATTTATTTATATATTAAATATTTTTTTATATAAATATATTATTTAATTCAAAATTATTAAATTCTATCTAATATAATTTTGTGTCATCCACTGTGCACATGTCACAAGAAAAAGCACCCAACAAAACAAGAATTAATTCTAGTTATGTGAGGTTGCTCTCCTTGTTACATGTGCATAGTGGGTGACACAATTTATGTGCATGCTACTTTTCACCTAAAGGATAACTATAGCTTTTTCTATTTGTTCGTTTTGAATTTTATAAGTTTTAAAAAAAATAATGATTGATATATATATTAATTAGAAATATTTAGTCTTAAATATTGAGAAATAATTTGGAAAATAAAAATTAATGTTGAGACATAAAAAGTAGGATATATATGAGTCAGTTTTGTAATAAGAACATATCAGCTCTAAATCGTAAAATCGAAGGATATATCATATCGTTTTTCCTAAAATGAATAATGTTTTTCTTTTGATACGTTAAACGTGATAAATAAAAATATAAATATAATGGACTAATAAAAATAAATAGAGGAATAAATTAACTTTTAAGTACACAAATTATGGTTGAGAAGACAAACAAAAACATAAAAACTAACCAAAACAAAGGAAGAATACAAAGTTATTTGCATCATATAGTAAATATTGATTTATATATTTTTTATTAGGAGGTATTCTTTTGTCCTTTTTAGGGATATTCAATAAAAAAGAACAATCTCCTATTTATTTTTTTGTAAAAAAACTAAATAAATTATTTTAAAGTTTTTTTTTTTTTTTGTTGGGATTATTACTTGGCTGGGGACCACTTGCCTCTGAAGCCGGGGAAATTTTTAGTTGTTTGAAATTTCAGATTTTTGGCTCCAAATTTTGAATAAAGTGAAATTTTCGTATTATATTTTGAATTTTTGCAAAAATTATGTAAAACGAAATGGGCTGAAATTTGAAAGTAATCTTTTCGATAACCGGTTATATTAAAATAATAATAATATCTCATATCGTTGTATTTAAATTGACAATAAAGTTTTAGTGAATTTATAACATTAAAGAGGTTATTAACGATGTATATTGGATTTAGAAAGGAATCGTGCTAGCATTTTTTCTATTGGAAAATGTTAACTGAGAAGATGAAAATGACCAAGGTTTTGCCTTGCTTGGACGTCATTTCTACATTTCTTTGCTTCGTTGAGGCTTGTGTGAAGGCTTTTATGTTAGAACAAAATCGTCCTTATACTCTGAGTAGTTTAATCTCATAGATATTTGACTTTTGATTATCGTCTTAATACAATTTAATCTAAAGGGAGGATTTTCTTATTTATGAATTTATGTGAAGATATTAATTTTTTTCAACTTTAGTTTTACATATATTGAAGTGTTAGCTTATACTTGATAGTACGTAATATATGTTAATGTTTTAGATTATAATAATCATGAAGCAAAGTATTACAACCAAATGAATTAAGATTGTATCAATTACTTTAATTTTCATATTGAATGGAAAAAGTTGTCAAATACTTCATAAATTAGTCAATTATATTCAAGTTTTCGTAGAGATTTTAAATGTGAACACCCCCCCCCCCCGTCCTCCCCCAAAACCCCTCCAGGCTCCAACAATGACTTTTTTAAAAGGGAAAATGCTCAAATATACCATCGAACTTTTAGAAAAAGCTCATTTATGCCATCTGTTAAAGGTTTGACTCATCTATGCCATTGCTATTAAAGAAAAGGCTCATTCATGTCATTTTTTTAACTCCGATTTTGCAAAACCACTTTTTACACCCCAAACAAGGTTTAACACTTTTCAATTGAAAATTTTGGATCAAATGGATTCTTTTTGCTTGTTTTTTCCTAAGAACACATGAAGAACATTAATAATTTCCAAATTTCAAACTTTTTTAATTCTTCACGAAATCACGTATAATCGTGTACATTAAATGGGCTTACAATGGAGAACGACTGTTTCAATAGTAAGCCCAGCCCAAATGATAAAATCATAAAATGGACACCCAAATTCAGCCCATCTCTAGTAGACTTCTTTCTAATTTCATCCAATTAGAATAAAACACATGCACTCAACATATTCCCAAAGCCACGAAGGATATTCCTCGTGGCCCGTAACTTTTTGGGCACCAGACTTTGATCAATCATACATGAAAATTCTTGTGCAGAAAGGTTCAAACCGTAACTAATTTCATATTTTCTAATAGAGTAGCATATTATTTTTATTTGATGAAGGAAAACTCGCAATCGCTATCCTTTGGAAATGCAAACCCCTTGCTTTCGAACTTGAGACCTCCCACATGGAAATCCAAAGTCCAAACCACTGAGCCACCCCGAAGGCCAGGGTGAGTAGCATTTTAAAATGGAACAACTGATAAGTATTGCTTTGGAAATCAGATGACAATGAAAATGGATTACACAACATTTGTATTGAAACGAATATGGAAGGTTTGTTCCACTAAGAACAATATCCAACAACAATGAACAATAGCTACCAAAAATTGCAACTAGCTGAGGAGAAGATTCATCAAATTTCAAAGGCTGTTTAGTAGACTTGCAAGATCTTCCGTCACAACTTGTCAGATTGTTTGGTCAGTAGAGTAGAATTCACAGTCAGTTCTGTCAGGCAATGCATATCTCACAGTTAAGTTCTCACATTCATCTACGACTAAATGACCAAACAATTTTTGAACTCCAGGAGATATGGAGAGCTCTATCAATCCTCAACATTGGTGTATATGAAGATAGTCTCTTTGGCAGCATTGCAGGTTTATTGCAATCTGAAATG
The DNA here is from genome assembly GCA_018342035.1 of Solanum appendiculatum. Taxonomy (NCBI): domain Eukaryota; kingdom Viridiplantae; phylum Streptophyta; class Magnoliopsida; order Solanales; family Solanaceae; genus Solanum; species Solanum appendiculatum. Next base: position 960,712 of record JAGDQO010000622.1, on the reverse strand, counting down.
TGGACACTCAAGATTTCTGATATATAGTGTTTGGAATACTTTCAACAACTTCACAATCTCTCAATTCTAAATGCCTAAGTACTGCAACTATTTGACCAGTATATGTGACAACAGAATCATTTAGATATTTTGAACTACAAAATGAAAGTCCACCTAACTAAAGTAATATATGAATAATTTCTTAGATATATGCTCATGCATCCTTAAGTTATAACAATCACACAAAATGAGATCTAGGGAAATGAATTATCAATCTTTACTTATGCTTGTGGAATGTAACAAATACCTGGTGAAATATTTGGCATGCACGTACATAACACATGCTATGGTTAGTTGAGTTTGTTTTAACACAGATGAAAGTAACCTTTTATCATGACTAGGGCATCATCACCACCAACAACATACCCAATGGAATCTTGAGAGGATGGTGTGTACACAATCTTACCTTATAAGAGTAGAGAGGTTGTTTCCGGCTCGAACAACATTATAAATAAAAATTTCATCCATCTACCCATCACTCATTGCTTCCTTTCCATACTCGAGGCGAATTCCCAAGCATAGTTTCTCCTCCCTCTACACTTGAGATACCTCTAACATGTAATAATCATTTGGGTTCTTCCCTTCTTTATTGCCAGAAGCATGCCACAGTGTTTCAAATGGTATATAGGCACAACAAATGAAAGGATCCTCGAACCTCGAATATTCAGAGATGCTGTTATACTTCAAGGAATATTTTCTTTCAGGATCAGATTTGAAGACCAATGTAGCTTCTAAACTTGTGTCCAGTGTAGTAGGACCGTAACTTATCCAAAAACCCATGAATTTACCGGTATACCAAGATGGGTTCAGATCAATTGACATCTCTTTTTGATTTATAAAGGAAAAAAAATGAGAAAAGAATCTCTTTGGTGGAAGTCACACTGCATGCAAAAGAAATTATTATTACTACTAGAAATCAATTCGACGAGAATATTCAACATTCTTTTATGAGATAAAAACCTGGATGCATGTCTTGAGAAAATATTGTAGGAACACATTAACTTGTGACACAGTTCCACATTCGGATAGTGCGAGCCTACACAGCTTAAGACAATTAATTACGAGATCTCTGATGCTCTTCAAGGCTAAATGATAATCTGCAAATAGCTCCTTTAAATTTGGGGGTAGCTCTCCTGGCAAATGATAAACCTGATACTTGATGCAAGATGAAATTTGAAGAATGTTGAAAATGTTGTTCATGTGAGAATCTTAACTTCCACAAGTTTGCCAAGCTTAGTGATGGAGGGAGGTGGTCGGGAGATTGCAGTTTCTCTCGCATCAAGTATCTCTAACTCTTGCAGATCACCAATGTTTTCTGGAAGCTTCTCTAGCCTTTTGCACCCGCTGAGGAAAAGACGTTGAAGATTCATCAAATTACAGAGGCTGTCTGGTAGACTTACAAGATCTTCACAACCTTTCAAATATAGCTCAGTGAGGCCACTCAGATTCCAAATGGACAAAGGCATTTCTCTTATCCCAGTAGAATTCAGAGTCAAATCTTTCAAGTAATGCACATCTCCGTTGATTTCTGGAAATGTATCTAATTTTGGGGAATTAGATATCTTGAGCTGTAGAGGGGATTCCAACTGAATAGAGCTTGGAAGCTTCTTTAAGTTCTCACATCTATCTATTTCTAACCAACGAAGCTTCATTTGAACGCTAAGAGATATGGGGAGCTTTAACAATCCAGAACATCGGTATATATCAAGATATTCCAATTGCTGTGATTCAAAGAGGCTGTTTGGCAGTGTTGCAAGTTTATTGCAACCTGAAATACTGAGATTTCTAAGATTTTGAATAGTGTCCGGAATACTTTCAAGAACTTCACAATCAGTCAATCCCAAATCTCTAAGACCGCTGAGAGACGGGGGTAAGCTTCTTATCCGGGGGACCCTAGATAGAGTATTGATAAGCGACGCATATCTCCACAGGTTTCTGGAAATTCTTGTAAGCTTGTGCATCCAAGAAGTTTGAGAGTTTCAAGAGATTCCATGCAGACAAATTTTGGAAGCTTCTTGAGTTTGCGACAATCATACAAACTCAAATAAGTAAGCATTCTGCAATGTCCAAGAGAGGGATGGACCTCTTCCAAATTCACACACGCAACTAAATCTGGTGTTTCTGAGTTTGGCATATCACTAAAATTAGGAGTTTTTGTTAACTCACAGCTGTCCGTGAGATCCAAATGCTTCAAGTTGCTCAATTTCTGTTTTCATAAAAAAAACATGAAAAACCAGATAACTTAAGAAGTACTCCTAATAGAAATATGAGATTCTATTTTGTGGGGAAAAAAATAAAGAGAAGAGAAGGTTGTTATGATCATTGAAGGCGGCCTACATCGTGAAGGGAGTCCCCCGAACTTAAAAGTTCTTTATGATTTTATTTTTTTGATAACCATAATGTCCGCGCCAAGGTTCATATAACATAGATACAGATATTTAGTAAAGATGAATTACAGAAACAAGTATATAGCAATAGTGTCAACATACTTTGATCCATCAGTTTGTTGTAGGATTTTTTCACTCTTGGCGTATTTCAATGGATGTCCAACTGCTTTGTCAACATAATGTATATTCTTGTTCCAGTCAATATCCTTCCTTTTGCCATAATAATCAGTGCAAATTAAGAACAAAGGAATCATTTTTGACAATTTTTGCACCACTCGAATGACCGCTTTTATATGCTTTGCCCCAAATTCACTTAACAACAATCGAACTGTCAACAACAACAATAGACCGATTAAGTCTAGGACTTTTTCTGGACGTCCTCTCCATAGAAATCTGAATACGAACTGACAAGAAAGTGTAGATGAAATCTTAACTGAAAATAAATCGATGAAGAAGAACTTAATATGAAATGACGATAAAATCTAGAAGATGAACTGAATATGAACTATTGAGGATAATTATAGACAACAATGGAGAAAACATTTCTACCAAAATTAGACTACATAGAAAGTAACGAAAATAAATGCTATGGAGAGACTATATGGTCAAATACATTAATATTTTTCTCTACATACATAGATTAACTCAAAAAGGAAGAGAGATAAAAAAGAATAATGGAAAAGAAGAAAACGTGTAACCATTAAACTTTAATTGAGAAGTTAAAAAGTAAGGAAAAAGTAATACCATATTTATCCATCCCCATAAATTATGCACATAACCCAAAAAAAGGGGAACAATTTAATACTAAATTAATAATATTAATAAATAATAAAACACGAAAAATTCAGTTCTTTGTCATATTGGTAATTAAAAAACTAAGTTTGTAATTAAAAAGGAGTATGTGCATATTCTGTTAATAAAAGTCTTAAACTGTATATTCTTGTAATTTTATATGGGGGTGCCCAACCTTTAATTAAAAAAAAAAAAACCTTAGATATCTAGGGTTAAATACTTCACCAGATTCTTAAATATGTAGTACTATTATGGGGAATTTTCGCATATAGCCACTCAAAATAATTTAATTATGCTCCATAGCTATAGTTTGCTAATAACGATTCGTAGCTACATATTAGGGGAGGAGAGAGGCGAGCGATATTGGGAGAGGGAGGAGAGAGGCGAGCGAGAGAAGACAAAGAGTGGAGAGAGGTGAATTGTATTTGTATATGGTTAGATAATTGTATATATGTAACTAGTATGTATATGTATCAATGATTGTATTTGTATATCTGCATTCGTATACTATTGAATCGAGTTCAAACATTTGTATTTGTATATCTAGTCTCTCTCTCTCTCTCGCTTTATACAAGCACAAATTATACATTTGTATTTGTATAATTTGTGTTTGTATAAAGCTAGAGAGAGACAGACACAAGAGAACTGACAGGGAAATATTTGTATTTGTATAATTATAAGTGTATAGGGCGGAGAGATATGTATTTGTATTTATATATCCAGTCTCTCTCTCACTTTATACAAATACAAATTATACAATACAAATGTATAGTTTGTGTTTGTATAAAGCGAGAGAGAGACTGGACAGGGAGAGGAATGAGGCGAGGGAGAGATGACTGAAAAAGAGGAGAGTGGCGAGCGAGATTCCAGAGAGAGGGGAGAGAGGCGAGAGAGGGAGAATACAATTATAGCTAGAAGTAAGTTTCGAATTTTAATTAATGCAAACGGTAGATATGTTAGCTAATTAACTAGTATATGTTTGCTTAACCGCGTAATTTTTCCTACTATTTAAGTGAAAATTTCCTTCATTGGAGTGTCTGAAAGTTTCACATTGGAGGTTAAAAGAGATGGACTTCATACTTGGGGGTGTGTATCGGTCGGTTCGGTTTTAAGTATTATCGGTTCGATTTTTAAATATGTTAAACCGATAACTAAACCAATAAGATATTTGTTATCGGTTTTCGGTTTATCGGTTTTTGGTCTTTAACGGTTCGGTTTTCGGTTTAACCAATAAGAAAATGCTTTCAAAACAATTATATGACTTGTCCAACAATTTGACGCGAAGTAAAAAAGAGAGAAATCAACTTACTCATTGAGTGCAAAATTTTTGCTTAGTGTAGTAAAAGTATAGCAAATACTCACAATTCACAACCCTAGCCGTTGCCTAACCCTTGCTGTCGTTATTGCATCACCGTTCTTAGTTCTTTAGGTTTTGACGTTGTGAACCTAAAGAATAAAGTAATACTAAAACCTAAAGGGTAAATGCAGAGAGCAGAGTTAAGTAGTGTTAATTGTGTAGGGTCCTTATAGTTATAGTCTAATATAGTGATTATATTAATATTTTTTGTTTGATATTTATGTATGATTAAAAATTAAAACAGTAAATTATTATATTCTTAATGGGTTATCGGTTAACCCAATATTAAGAAACCAATATCGAACCGATAATCCAATAATTTTTTTTATAAAACCATTAAATAACCGTTAACCCAATAACAATAAACCAATAATACTTTTTTCGGTTCAATTTTTGCACACCCCTATTCGTACTCACAAGATTCGAACAGGACACCTTCGATCAAGGAAGTAGTACTTATCATTCCACATTAATCTTTATTGGTCTATTTCAACAATTCTTATTGCTTCTTTGTAGTGTGTTTTGTTGGGCTTTTTAAAATCAGCTTATTTTGAAGGGGAAATTACGCGGATAAGCAAACATATATTAGTTAATTAGCTAACATAGCTATTGTTTGAATTAATTACCACTCGCAGCCTCTTTTTAGCTATAATTACGTGCGCTATACATATACAATTATATGACAAATATACAACTACAATTCACCTCTCTCCACTCTCTGCCCCTCTCTCCCTCGCCTCTCTCCTCCCTCTCCCAATCTCGCTCGCCTCTCTCCTCTCTCTCTCAATCTCGCTCGTCAGATATACAAATACATATGTATGCCAGTTACATATATACATATACAATTCGACAGATATACAAATACAATTCACCTCTCTCCGCTCTCTAACTTCTCTCGATCGCCTCTCTCCTCCCTCTCCCAATCTCGCTCGCCTCTCTCCTCCCTGTAACATGTAGCTACAAATCGTAATTAGCAAAATATAACTATGAAGCATAATTAAGTTATTTTTAGTGGCTATTTGCGAAATTTCCCCTTTTGAAATGTGTTCTTTTTTAAGCAAATAAATTTCTATTTGGCTAAATAAATTTAAAGGGAAAATGGCTTGATATACCCCTCAACTTTACGATTTAGAGCTGATACACCCCTTGTTATAAAAGTGACTTATATATACCCCTATTCTTACACAAATGACTCACATATACCCTTTTCCTCTAACGGAAATGAAAAAAATATTTTTAAAACTTTTTTTAATTAAGAAAAAAGAGAGTCCATGTAGTTTGATCCTTCTCACACATCTTTTTCTTTGACTATTTTTATTCATCGACTAATTTAAGTTTATTACTTTTTATGGCCATATTTATTTTTTTCACTTAGTTTCTTATAAAATTAATTATAGATGCCCAAAATATTTTTTTTAAACATATAAAAACTAAATTACAATATAAATGAATTTTTTTTTAACTTTTTAATATTTTTCCACTCACATTTCTTTCTTTTTGTTTCTCTTATTTTTACACTAAAGAATGAAAGAAAAATAAAATAAAAATAAAAAACTCAAATAAAAAAAATCAAAGAAGTCAAAAAATAATTTATGTGTGAAAAAGAATAAATATATGATTTAAAAAAAATTTAAATATATATGAGCCACTTTTATAACGAGGGTAAATTAGTTCTAAATGACAAAGTTGAGAGGTATATCAGACCATTTTCCCAAATTTTAAAAATACTTTTGAGGTTGTAATTATCATTTAATCAAGCTTTTTCTGAAGAAAAATTAAACATATTTTTCTCAAAAATAGTTTTTAAAAAAAAGTGTTTTTAGGAAAAAGTTGTCTTTTTTAAGTTTATGAAAAATATTTTTTGCTATTTTGTAAACACATTTATTTATTTTTTCGAAAAGCTTGGCCAAACACCTTTTTAAAAAAAAAAACAAAACAAGCATTTCCCAGAAAAAATAAGATTAGCTGCAACTACTTTCTTGTATAGACTCTCTATTCTCTCCAAATCACATTCTATATATAAATAGTGGGCATGATATTAGGAGGATGGTGTATACGCAACCTTATAAGGATAGAGAAGTTGTTTCCCACTCGAACACCAACATTATAAATAAAAATTTCATCCATCTATCATTGATACAAACCCCTCATATACAAATTGTACCAACAATGTAGAACATATACTTTCCATACCATTTTATGATACATATATGGTTGAATACGAAATTTAAGAAAAAAAGAATAACATTTGAAATTTGTGATGTAAAACAAGTCATAAACAAACTTTGCATCACTCATTGCTTCCTTTTTTTTTTGGATGACCAATGTCACTTATTGCTTCCTTTTCATACTCCAGGCGAATTCCCCAGTATGGTTCTTTCTCCCTCCAGAACATGCAAGATACCTCCAACATGTAATAATCATTTGGGTTCTTCCCTTGTTTATTGCCATAAGCATTCCACAATGTTTCAAATGGTATGTAGGCGCAACAAATGAAAGGATCCTTGAACCTCCAAAATGGAGGGAACATGTAATACCTCAAGGAATATTTTCTTTCAGGGTCAGATTTGCAGACCAATGCAACTTCTATTGGTGTGTGACGTTTAATAGGAGGACTGTAACATATCCAAAAACCCATGAATTTATCGGTATACCAAGATGGGTTCAGATCAATTGATATCACGTTTTGATTTATAAACCGATTATAATCGAACAACTCTGGAATTCTGACTCCGGGAAAAGAAATGAGAAAATAATCCCTTTGGTGGAAGTCACACTGCATGCAATAGAAATTGTTATTACTACTAGAAATCAATTTGACGAGAATATATATTCAACATTCATATATGAGATAAAAACCTGGATGAGAAAATGCTGTAGGAACACATTAACTTGTTCACTTGAGACAGTTTCACATTCGGATATTGCAAGCACACACAGCTCAGGATAATAAATTACGAGATCCCTGATGCTCTTTAAGGCTAAATGATAATCTGCAAATAGCTCCCTTAAATTTGGGGGTAGCTTTCCTGGCAGTGATAAACCTGATACTTGATGGAAATCACCAATGTTTTCTGGCATCTTCTCTAGCTTTTTGCAACCTTGAAGGTAAAGACGACAAAGATTCATCAAATTACAGAGGCTGTCTGGTAGACTTACCAAATCTTCACAACCTGACAGATTTATCGCAGTGAGGCGACTCAGATTCCCAATGGACGAAGGCATCTTCTCTAGCTTTTTGCAACCTTGAAGGTAAAGACGAAGAAGATTCATCAAATTACAAAGGCTGTCTGGTAGACTTACCAAATTTTCACAACCTGTCAGATTTATCTCAGTGAGGTGACTCAGATTCCCAATGGACGAAGGCATCTTCTCTAGCTCTTTGCAACCTTGAAGGTAAAGACGACGAAGATTCATCAAATTACAGAGGCTGTCTGGTAGACTTACAAGATCTTCACAACCTGTCAGATTTAGATCGGTGAGGCCACTCAGATTCCCAATGGACGAAGGCATCTTCTCTAGCCTTTTGCACCCGCTGAGGGAAAGATCACGAAGATTCATCAAATTACAGAGGCTGTCTGGTAGACTTACAAGATCTTCACAACCTGTCAGATTTAGAGCAGTGAGGCCACTCAGATTCCCATTAATGGACGAAGGCATCTTCTCTAGCCTTTTGCACCCGCTGAGGAAAAGATGTTGAAAATTCATCAAATTACAGAGGCTGTCTGGTATACTTACCAAATCTTCACAACCTGTCAGACTTAGATCAGTGAGGCGACTCAGATTCCCAATGGACGAAGGCATCTTCTCTAGCCTTCCGCTGAGGAAAAGACGTTGAAGATTCATCAAATTACAGAGGCTGTCTGGTAGACTTACAAGATCTTCACAACCTGTCAGATTTAGATCAGTGAGGCCACTCAGATTCCCAATGGACGAAGGCATCTTCTCTAGCCTTTTGCACCCGCTGAGGAAAAGACGTTGAAGATTCATCAAATTACAGAGGCTGTCTGGTAGACTTACAAGATCTTCACAACCTGTCAGATTTAGATCAGTGAGGCCACTCAGATTCCCAATGGACGAAGGCATCTTCTCTAGCCTTTTGCACCCGAAGAGGAAAAGACTTTGAAGATTCATCAAATTACAGAGGCTGTCTGGTAGACTTACAAGATCTTCACAACCTGTCAGATTTAGATCAGTGAGGCCACTCAGATTCCCAATGGACGAAGGCATCTTCTCTAGCTTTTTGCAACCTTGAAGGTAAAGACTACGAAGATTCATCAAATTACAGAGGCTGTCTGGTAGACTTACCAAATCTTCACAACCTGTCAGATTTAGAGCAGTGAGGCCACTCAGATTCCCAATGGACGATAAGCTTCTTATCCAGGGAGATTCTAGAAAGAGTCTTGATAAGCGCCACATATCTCCACAGATTTCTGGAAATTCTTCTAAGCTTGTGCATGCAAAGAGATTGAGAGTCTCAAGAGACTCCATGCAGACAAATTTTGGAAGCTTCTTAAGTTTGCGACAATTAGACAAACTCATACGAGTAAGCATTCCGCAATGTCCAAGAGAGGGATGGACCTCTTCCAAATTCACACAGTTATCTAAATGTAGTGTCTCCAAGATTGGCATATCACCAAAATTAGGGCCTTTTGTTAACCCAAGGCTTTCACTTAGATCCAAATGCTTCAAATTGCTGAATTTCTGTATTCATTTAAAAAAACGAAAAACCAGTTAACTTAAGTAGTACTCCTAATAGAAACATTTTGTGGGGAAAAAAAATGCCCTTAGTGTTATTTAATGGGTCAAAAATACCCTTTTTTTCAAATAAATATATTATTATATCTTTTTAACACATTCTTTTTCTAACAATATTTTTTTAATTACCCAATGTTTATCCTACTTTAATTCGGAAAAAAATAAAAATAATAATATTTCTTATTTTATTATAATTGTTTTTATCGTTATAAAAATAAAAACTAATGATGGATTTGTATGTGAATTATTTATTTCAAATGAATTTATTTTAAAGTGCATTTACAAAGCCAAAAAAATTATTTGGAAATTATTAAAGAGGTGTAATTGAGAAGTTTTATTTCTGGGAGAAGTGGTAATTGAAAGAGGAAGCTGGCACATATTTTCCTCCTACGAAGACAAATTTGTCATATTTCTATTGTTGCCATTCCTTTATATAAAGGCTTCATCTTTTAACAACTACATATATCTATATACTTATTTTGCTTTCTCTTTATCTTACTCTCCCTCTCGTATCACCTCTCTTTTCTTTTTAAGATAATTGATTATTCTGGCTTTGTTACCCCTAATAACTTGCTGATGTTAATTAATTTGATGATTCATGTATTCTCTATTTAAATAGGGAATGTTTGTTTAATTCTGGAAAAACATTTCACACTGCTGAAATAATTTTTTAGGACAGTGTCCAGCACGACTTAAGTATTAATTTTCTGCACTATTACTTATATATCATCGTAGTAATATCTATCTATTTTTCAGTATTACTATTTTGCTAATTAATAAGTTATATTATTATTGTGATATTTAATTGTTCCCCAACAGGATTTACTATGATCTTATATATATGACATATATTATCCATTAAAAGGTTCATCAAGTTATTCTATTTTAATTGATAAAATGAGATTAAGAAGAAAAGAATTATTTCCTACATTTTTATTAGTTAAAGTGATTTTAAAAGAAAGAAAACAAGAATAAGGTTCTTTAATAATATTTTTATTAGGAACAAGATTTGTTTCAAAAGAAAAAAAAATATTTATTCGAAAAAGGGCATTTTAAAACCATTTAATAACTATGGGGGTATTTCTGGACCAAACTATCAACGACAAGGGCATTTTTAGACCAAAGTATTGACGACAAGAGATTTTTGAGCCAAACAATAAACGAAGGGCATTTTTGTTCATTTCACATAGTTTAAGGGCATTTTTGACCCTTTTCCGTTTATTATATTTGGTCCAACAAACAAAGCTTCTTGACCCTTGATTCACAATTTATTTAACTCAAACAAGACATTGTCAGAGAGTATACCTTTGACATTGGACAAAGTTCCACAAGCCAACTTCTCCGTAAACAAAGCACAACAAGCTGTGATGGTTCAAAGCTCTCTGGCAATGAAAATGAAGGATACCTCGGCCAATAAATAAACTGCAAGCTGGAAGGAAGATAAGTGATAGCGCAGTTCGAGCTAAACGTTCCATCACCAACTATGAGTATTTTTAAGCTTTGCATCCTTTTGAAAATATTGCTATAGTTGACAAGATCATCTTCAAAATAGCAATTTTCCGGTATACATAGGCTTTCCACCTTTTCTGTTATCTGTAAAAGAATGAAACATATATTTAATTGCTAACAAATAAAAATGAAACAAAAAAAAAATTAATAGAACTAAGAGCTTATGAAATTATTAATTACTTTAAATATTGCTTACCAATTTTCCTTTAAAAAGGTCACAAACCTCCTCTGGAAGCCATATTCTGCTGTTAGCATACTCTTCCCGTATGACATTTTCAGCCATTCCTCTTATCATATTATGCATCACGATACTATTATCCAGGTCGATGGATAACAAAGATTTTTCGATAAGGTAATCTATTAGAAAACCACGACTCGCGTCTCTCTGTACTAGTTCCACACAAAGACGAAAAGCATATCTAGTCAAGCATGCAATATCTAGAAATGCAATATCTAGAAATAATTCCTTCTCATCTTTGTCCAGACCATCAAAACTAAGCCTAAGCTTTCCTAGAATATCCTTGGGAGGGATTCTCTTCAGCCGATCAATTATGTGTCTCCAATGCTTTTTGTCTCGTCTGTAAAATAAAGAACCCAAAACTTTAAGAGCTAAAGGGAGTCCACCAGCATGGTTCACCACTTGTCTTGAAAGTTCCATAAAATCTTCTTTTGGTGATTTTTCTCTAAAAGCATGCCTACTGAACAATTCAAGTGCTTCATCCTCAGATAATAGTTGGACTTCGTACACGTTATCCCCAACGTGACTTATTAACAGGTGCTTGTCTCTTGCTGTTAAAATAATTCTGCTACCCATTCCAAACCACTCTGGCCCTCCAACTAAAAATTCCAACTGTTCTCGATGGTTTACATCATCGAGGATGAACAGAACTTTCTTCCGGCAAAGCATATTCTTTAAAATATTCATCCCTTCATGTTCACTAGTTAGAGGCATTTCTTTTCCCAAGAGCTTGAAAATGACGACTTGTTGTAGCCATCTCAGTCCATTTTTCTGACAAAGTGTTCCAACATCACCAAGAAAACAATCAGCTTCAAATCGATGGCGGTATATTTGATGTAGAACATTTGCAATTTCTGTTTTGCCGATGCCGCCCATACCCCAAATACCAATAGAGCGAACATCATTTGATTCCATATCTAATAATGAGGTTACTTTCTCAACCTGAGATTTCATACCCACTAAGCTTTCCGGGAAAGGTGAAATAATTTGAAGTGACTTAGGAAATATGTCATCAACTAGTTTCTTGATGCACTCTGCTTCATCCCTACGTTACAGTGGAAAGTAATCTCTGAGTAAATAAATAGACTTGTCATAGACTAATATCGAAAACAAACACATAATAATGTCACAAAGGTAGTTTAAATCGACTATTATGAATTATAACATTTTAAAATCTAATTACAATATCAAACAACCATATACATCTCTATTTTCCTAGAATCTTTGTTCCATTTTCGGTAAATGTATAGATGATGATTGTGTGGAATTGTAGCTAAAATTTTGGTCCTTTTCGCTCTTGATAAAGAGAAACCGGAAAAAAAAAGAAGAAGAAGGCTTACTTGAAATTAAGTAAATGATAGCCTGATATTTTCCCTGCCTCCACAAATGCACCCCTCCATCTTTGAACCTTCTCCATATCATCTTTGCATTCTTCCTCGTGTCGGGAAAATGAATCTGCAAAAGGGGGATTTTGATGGCACATCTGATGGACTCACATCATAGAAGACTGGAATCACAGTCTGCTCCAATTCCTTTTTACACTTTATGATGTGTGCAAGCTCCTCTAAGCACCATCTTGACGATGCATAGCTTTTTGAAAATATTACGACAGCGAATCTGGCCTCTTCTATGGCTTTCACAAGTTCAGCAGAAATTGATTTTCCTGCTTCCAACCGCTCATCGTCTTTGAAAGCGTGGATTCCTCTGTGTTCTAGAGCATTATAGAGATGACTCACAAAGGTTCTACGTGTATCTTCACCTCTAAAACTCAAAAAGACATCGTACTTGCAAATATTGGAAGAAGAAGCCTGAGACATTGTTGAAGAATATTGCTAAAGACTAACAGGCAATTTCTCAGATTTAGGTATATGGTGAGAAAATATATTTGTTGTGCTGCTTAATAAAGAGAAATGTTTGAAGCAAAATTATTTCTCAGCTATGTGAAAGCATAATTTGGTCTATGGGTAAATTTCCATTCATCTTCCTATCTGTTATAAAATTAAAACAACCTGGTCAACAAGAAGGAAAAGACAAAGCAAATTCTCAGCTTAATATTAATTAAAGACTTCACCTATTTCACTATTCCTAGTCAAGTTCTTCACAAAATTGATTATTGTGAGAAATTAAAGAGTATAAAGACACAACTTGGTCCTTGGACCAAAAAAGGGAAGAAAAAACTTGTCATCATCTTCCTAATTCATTTGTCCTATTTTAAAAAGATTTTATTGTAAAGACCTCTAACATTATACATAAAAATTTCATCCATTGTACTTGCAAACTTTGGAAGAAGAAGCGTGAGACATTGTTGAAGAGTATTGCTAAAGCCTTAGTGAAAGAGAGTGATATTTTTCAAAAGAAGAACTCAAAATGGATTCATTTAGCATTGCTAAATACACCCCATCTCCAGCTATCAGAAAGTGAATGCAAATAGTTGAGAATGAGGGATCATTAATTAATTTCGAAACTTCATCTCCTGCTAGCAGTAGTAATGTATGTGAAAGAGAACTAACGTTGGGTGGGCCTTTCCTTGTCATCCATTTTTTTGTGAGGGATGAAGCATTCCATAACAAAACGGGAAAACAAGTTCTACAAGTAGCATTCTACGTTGATTTATCCTCCAAAACCTTCAACACACCTCATCTTCATCTCATCCCCACCTCGCATATTATTTATCTAGATTATATACAGATGTTTTTAGAATAATATTTCTTCGTTACGTACCGAACATACACACACAAAAAAGTAACAAACTACTTATTTTCCTTCATACGGAATACATTCTTATCATCTAATTGTTATGAATGGGTCCAACATGAAGGAGTTAGGTTAGAGGGAGTCATTGATAGCTCACATCACATAATACATAGTAAAGACTTCAACTTTATCATTAATGCAGTGAGAAATTAAAGATTGAAAGAAAGAAGAAGGGCTAAATGTACGAAAAGGAGAAAATTCAACAAAATTGATGATAACTAGTGAGGCAGGGAAACTTCTTTCTTGTTTCTTTTTTGGTTTCCTTGGTGTCCGGTAAAACACTTCCTAACAAAGACAACTCTATATCTAATGGGACTCGAACCTGAGACGTCTTGATTAAGTAAGAAGGAGTATTTATTACTTCACCACAACTCAAGTTCTTCATCCTTGTCATCAACCCTACACCAGTTCCCTCATTCCTGAGAAATTAAAGAGTACAACAATAACATACTCAGTTTGAAATATCATAAGTGGAGCTTGGAGAAAATAAAATGTACGCAAATCCGGAAATAAAAAGGTTATTTTTGGTTTCCATGTGTCTGCAGTTGAATAACCACATACATTAAAGTCCGACTAATTCAAATTTCAGTTGTATAAAGTCCCATTCGAGAGGAAAGAAATCAATTTTTCTATACCAAAAGGCTCGAATCCGAGAACTAAGTGAGAGATAAAATTTTCCAGCTTTTACTTTGGTGTAAAAGCTTCCCGGAGAAAAAAAGAAGCATTTGAGCAGAAGCAAAACTTATTATTTTCGAGAGGCTGAAAAAAATAATTTTTCTTTAATTATTATTTTTTTGTTGAAAAAGTACATTTTAAATGGTTTTTAGAAATTTTGATCAAACATTATTACTGCTTATAATTGTCTTTCAAATTGATTAGTCATTTTTAAATTAATCAGTTAAACATAAATAATTTCTTATAAAAAAATAGTAGTAATTTTCTTTTAGAAATAATTTTCAAAAGAAATTGATTTTCTTTGCCAAAAATACTACTAGTTTTTCAATTTTAAAAGTCTGAAATTTTTGTTTAGAATAAAAATTTAAAGTTAATATTTCTTTTATTCACTTTTGTTTGTCATATTTAGATTTAAAAAAGAGAAGGTTAATAATTCAAAGGTCCAAATGAAAATTAATTTCTTGATTTATACTCACAAATTGACGATAAGCCATGATAACCCTTAGTTGAACAATTAACCAAAAAAAAAAAACCTTAATTGAACTTAATAATTAAATTAGATTTTTTATCAAAAAAATAGTAAGAAGAAGATAAAGAAACTAGAGAAAAGTTTGCGCCATTATCAAAATTGATTGTTATACATAATTTTCATCCTTAATCAAAGTTTATGTATATTTTTAATAGACAATATTTTACTCTCAAAAATAATATTTTCCAAATATAATTTGAATTAGTCAGATTTCAAATTAGGGCGGTTCAAAATCGAATCGAAAAAAAAGTTATTGATTTATCGGTAATGGGTTATTAGTTTAGTAGTTTTAGAAGCAGTTTTTTTATTTTTTTTATTATCGGATTATCGGTTCTTAACGGTTTGAAACTTTTTCTTGACGAGTTAATCGATAACTCGATAGTAAATTAAATAATTTATATTTATACCATTTGGTATATAAAGTCCTTGACTTAACGTTTAGTTTCATACTTTTATTTTACGTTGTCTCAAACTTTTAGTTATTCTACAATGTGACCGTCTTTGCTTTTGAGCAAAATGCATTCTGGCAACTCTTGTGCATGGTTCATTCGGTTTGTCACCTTATTTCTAAATGATTTTCCATTATTTTTTTGGGTCACATCTTAACGAATAAACCAATAACAATCAATAATCGATAAGCCAATATCTTAACGATTTAGCATGTCTACAAATCGATAACTAATAAATCGAATCGAACCGATCGATATGGAACCATGTCTTAATAGGAATCCAATACAAAATATCAAATAAAAAAATCGAGCCACTAGAATAAAAGGATAAAGAATAATAAGAGGGTTTCTCGAATAATAAAACACCTCTCATTTTTAGATTATGAATTCGAATCAATAAGAGAACAAAAAGGTCGGAGCTCGGATTCCTCCCGAAGCTTCTTCTTTTTTTTTATAAAAAGGAAAAAAAAAAGGAAGAAAATGCAAAACGATAATAAACAAAATCGAAAACAAAACTGGAATCTTTTGTGGCTGAAATTTGGCTAGCAACTGAAACCGTTTCATTTCTGAGCTAGCAATGGAAGCTCTTCTGGGAAGTTCTCCTTCTCCTTCATTCATCATAACCAGAAGAAACCCCATTACTTCTTTTAAGGTATGTGAAAAATTGGAAAGTTAAGTTTTTTATGGTTCTTGAAATAACCCCATTTGCTCAAGTGGGCAAATTCCATTTCATATTACTATTTGTTCTTTTAGTTGGTGTTCTTGATTTCATTAATTTCCGGATGTTTCAATTTATATGACGGTGTTTGACTAGAAATTGAGTTTAAAATAGTACTAATTTGATTTTGTGTAGTATGAATGGTGGTAGAAGAAACCCCCTTATTTCTTTAAAGGTATGTGAAAATTGGAAAGTTAAGTTTTTTATGGTTCTTGAAATAACCCCATTTGTTCAAGTGGGCAAATTTCCTAATATTTGTTCTTTTAGTTGGTGTTCTTGATTTCATTAATTTCCCTCAATTTCAATTTATGTGATGGTGTTTGACTGAAAATAGAGTTTGAAGTAGTACTAATTTGATTTTGTGTAGTATGAATGGTAGTAGAAGACAACAACATACCTAGTGTAGTCCCACGAAGTGGGGTTTGAGTAGGGTAGAGTGTACACAGACTTTACGCCTATCTAGTGGCGGAACCATAATTTTCAGGGGTTTCAAAATATGAAGAATTAAACACACGAAAAAGTTGAAGGGGGGTTCGATATCTACTTTATATACATAAAAGATAATTTTAACCATGTAATAAACAATATAATTCTCCATAGAAGGGGGTTCGGATGATCCTACTTGGCTCTGCCCCTTGTCCCTTCTTCAGAGGTAGAGAGGCTATTTCCGATAAACCCTTGGCTCAAGATGAATGGTAGTAGAAGAAGATATTAATTAGCTTAGATAGTTTTAGTTTGCTTAGAAAAGTATTGAAGTGTAAAATGAGTTTAGGAGGGGAGAAAATCTAGTGATTTTTGTACATCTGCCTAAGTCTGGAGGAATAATGAAGGTTTGCACAAGCTGGCCTGGATTAAATAATTTTAACGACTGAACGGTGTGTAATATTTATGAAATTCTTGAAAGGGGAAGAGTGTAGTGTAGATTTAAATTAAGAGAGTTCATTATTTAAGCAGTCTGTTTTCTAAATTGTGAAACATTGAAGTAACATGGAAATCCTTGTTTCAATTTTATGTAGTAAACAAGTACACTTACGTATTTTAAAGTTTCCTGGAGCCAGTAATTCGAGTAAATATTGAAACTTTGTTTTACTTTCTCAAAGATCATACATTTTGGACATTCTGCAGATGCTTTCATGGAATTCTTTGTACAGCGGAAGTAATAACTCTAGAGTATATCATCCTATATTGCGTCTGAAAAGAAG
The DNA here is from genome assembly GCA_018342035.1 of Solanum appendiculatum. Taxonomy (NCBI): domain Eukaryota; kingdom Viridiplantae; phylum Streptophyta; class Magnoliopsida; order Solanales; family Solanaceae; genus Solanum; species Solanum appendiculatum. Next base: position 943,305 of record JAGDQO010000622.1, on the reverse strand, counting down.
TGGCAATGACAACTCTGGAAGTTGCTCTCCTTTATGCTACATTGAGCAAATGTACAGAAACAGAATGTTTACTCTGCCAATCCGAAGGTGTAGAAAAATATTCATAGATAAGCAAAGTTTGCTGGTTATACAAAATAGCTTAGCTTTTCTACCAAGAAAATTCAAAACTAGTCTCCGCAAAACATTAAAGCATTCAGAAATTTTTAAGAGTATAGTACCTGAGATATTTGTTCGGTCCTGCATAGGACTAATGCTGGTTATGGCAGTTAATGCTGCTGTTGTCAAAGTGCCTTCTTGTAAGTCTGTCAGTTTGATGGATCATGTCAAGCTTTTCCATTTTGTAAGACTCGATTATTCAAATATAAGTAACGAGTCTCCTATTTTCTTCCCATTACAGTTGCTCTCACTGAAGAAAATCTACTTTTCCTGGAGGCATGGAGAACAATTGACCGTGCATATATTGACAAGACCTTCAATGGTCAAAGTTGGTTTAGGTACAGAGAAGACGCACTACGAAATGAACCAATGAACACAAGGCAGGAAACATGTAAGTTTTGCCCTTTTTCAGATGATCTGTTAGTGATTATCTGCATGAAGTTTTGCAGAATACTCAGGGAAGAAATGATCTGCTATGCATCTGCGTTGAAGCTTCTGATTGAAAAAAGAAGAATTCATTATTAAGAGTAGCTAGAGGACTAAAGTGTGCAATCTATATATAGAAGGGAAAATGTATTAGTTAACCTTACAAACATGTATAAGAAGATGCAACTTAGGAAAATAGTACCCGGCACATTTTTGTATTTTCTTTTTGCTGACAAGATGCTATATTTTGCCCATCAGTCTGTGGATATACCTTTTGGTCAAGGTCACCTGCATGATGGACTAATAGTTTGTATCTTGAGTTCTGAATTTTTGTCTGATATGTGCTTTAAACAACCTCATCTATTTTCTGGAACCATACCATTTGTGGCAGGAAACTCTGTTTATCAATATATATATAGTGATAGAAACGTACAGATTCCAATAACCAACCTTGAAGCTTTAAACTTGTCTGAAGTCTGAAATGACTTGTCTCAGCTACAGCTGTAGTTTTCCATCCCTTAAATGTACATATTGTTAAATCATTGCACTACACTGTCTCCAGATGCAGCAATAAAAAAGATGCTTGCCACTCTGGATGACCCTTTCACCCGTTTTCTGGAGCCTGAAAAGTTTAAAAGTTTGCGGGTATGGTTCTTGCTTTCTCTTGTCTTGTATCTGGTGAGTTAACTCCACCCCGATTGATCGAAAATTTGCTTCCTAAACAGATTTCTTCATCTGTTTTTTGAAGGCAGTCAGGAACTCAAAATGCAGTTACTGGAGTAGGGTTGTCAATTGGCTATCCATTGGGGAAAAATGAATCAGCCTTTGGACTGGTCGTTATCTCAGCTTCTCCAGGAGGTCCTGCAAATAGGGCTGGCGTCTCATCTGGTGATATCATTCTACAAATTGACAATACCAGCACAGAAAACATGGGTATATATGATGCAGCAGAACGGTTACAGTAAGTGTTCTTCTGGTCCTGAAGTGCAGTGTCATTTTATGCTTCACAGTTCAAATTCTTGATGAGTTGAAGTGTTATTCTGGGTTCATAAGACAAGTGAAGTACAACAACTGGGAGCTTGAACGGAAGGGAAACATCAGTAAATTATTGAATTTACTTACTTGTAACCATTGCCATGCTTTTTTTTTAAATATTATTTTGCCATGATTTCTTCACTTCCGTTATTTCTTTTTCAATCAGCTTTGATACGCCTTTCCTTATGCTGAGGGTCTATCGGAAACAACCTCTCTACCTCCCAAGGTAGGGGTAAGGTCTGCGTACACTCTACCCTCCCAGGTCCCATATGTGGGATCACACTGGGTATGTTGTTGTTGTTACTTACTCATAACTATTGCACCTGAGAAACCTAATGATAGGATCTATATGCTATAACTTTAAGCCAGAGGTCTTAATCTTTTCTCACGTTATACTGAATCAAACTGGAAATATTCCTGGGAGAAACAGTATTACTTCTGATTAATGAGGGAGAAACATTGACTTATCAAAAAGAAAAAAAAACCGCTGAAGTAAAAGTATTTTTACTCTGCTATCATACATGTGAGTTCATAAACAAGAATCATGTGGCTAATAGGTTTGTAACTGTAGGTCAATATCTCATAATATTTTCTGATTCTAAGATCCTAATATCAACAGGTTGGTAAACTGTTTCCACTAGCGATTCTGTCTAGTTTATATGTATATATTTTCCTCTTTATTTATTGTTATTTTTGTTGACATACAGAGGACCTGAAGGAAGTGGTGTGGAACTAACTGTACTTCATGGATCCGAGACAAGGCAGCTACCATTGATGTGTGTTCATCTTGTTGAACTCTTCTAAAGTTTTCTATGATCTGCATACTTCTGTTACTTTTGAATATGACTTGTTATATGTATTAAAGAAAAAGCTATGAATGCAGCTATTAATAAGTTTCAGCTCATACCTTCTTCCTTAGCTTTTCTTCGAGTGAAGATATGTGAATGTTTCATTTTTTTTTTTATGATTATGCTCTTTTATATTCTTAGCTAGAGATGCATATTCTTAACAAATACTAATAATCTACTGTCTTCCAGACGGGAGAAAGTTTCTCTGAATCCTGTAAAATCAAGAATCTGCAAGCTACCTACTGGAGGAGATGATGCTCCTCTGATCGGATACATCAAACTATCAACATTCAACCAGAACGCTTCTGGTAAACTATCTTATGAACCACTTCTAATATTAAAAACACTATCCTACTTACTAGACAACCAGACTACTCTCAATTCGCCCATTATCTGAATTAGTGGCCTTGCTTCTTCTTTTTTTCCCCTTCTAAGGAGTGGTTTGTCATGCATTGCATCAAATTGGAGAAACTTTTTTTCTACTCTCTGATTTGGTTATCATAAGTTATACACACTTCATGGTTTAGAATTTGACTTTATCTTACAGGTGTGTTCATTGTTAGTATGCCATAGTTGAAAATAGCATTTCCGTCAATGACAATGAAATCATTTGGAAAGTGAATCCTGCACTTCATATTGCTACCCTTGATATCTATCATTTTATGCATGCTTCCACTAAAATTTTCTAGAAATGCGATGATTTCAGTCCATGTTCAAAGAGTTAAACATCTGGGTAGTTTTTTCATAAATTCCAGCTAAATATTTATGTGGATCTCCCTATAGGTGCTGTAAGAGAGGCGATTGAAGCCTTAAGGAAAAACAATGTTAAGGCCTTTGTCTTGGACCTTCGGGATAATAGGTGATGAGCTCTCACCATGTCTTCATTTCACAGTCTTTAATTGTGATCTAAAAGTTGAAATCTTGTGCAGTGGTGGTCTCTTTCCTGAAGGAGTTGAGATAGCAAAAATTTGGTAAGCTTTTTGTGTTTGGATTTTCCAGTTTGAAGTGTCTGCTTAGTTTTCTTCTGATGATCCAATGTACTCGAATGCTAGTTTCTCAATAAGTATTACACATCTTTTCAAGGGTTGGTGTAGGTGCTGACTATGAAAACTCTTACCCTATTTTATTCTTTTAACATAAAGAGTGACGCATAGGTCTATATATTATTAAATACTAAAAGTTCTTTTGATACAATGTAGTCAAGTCAAAATAGTTTTTTCAATTCACAACAGAGAGATTACGAGGTTACTTTGTTAGTGATACAATGAAGTTGCTTTCTTTGGTTCAGCATATTCTTATTCTCTAGCTTTTGCATTTTAATGTTTGCCCCTTTGACGCTACTGCTATGCAAGAAGACTAAACTGTGCTATGCAATGGATTTCACTGTCAACCAGGTTGGATAAAGGTGTGATTGTATACATTTGTGATAGCCGTGGTGTTCGAGATATTTATGACACGGATGGGAGCAATGTGGTAGCTGCTTCAGAACCCCTAGCTGTTCTGGTAAGTTTAGTCATACTTAGTCATTTATGTCGACATGGATTAGCCTAACCTCAGCTAAGTGGTTTTTATGCTGAAGGTAGACAATTGAGTTGGTTTGTTTTTTTCCCCTCGTGTACTTAAATTCCAAGGTATCTTCTTGTTTTGTGATACTCACGTCTGGACTGTAGTTCTAATTCATCAAAAATATTGGTGCTTAATGATGTATAATGATCCTATTCTTCCGGTGTATTTGAGTTTGACATGAAATTTGTATTTTGCACTGCAAATCTTTCCAGTCAGAGGCTCACTTCTGTCACACTTTAGCATTTTAAGTTTATCTTTGGCTTCACCAAAAGTTGTTCTAGTTTCTCTTTCCATCACTTGAAGTTCACACTTCACACACTGATTCCGCCAATCCCTTCCACCCTCCCTGGGCCAAACTCATCAACATAAGTTTGTCAGGTAAACAAGGGGACCGCAAGTGCAAGTGAGATTTTAGCTGGTGCTTTGAAAGATAATAAGCGCGCGCAGCTGTTTGGTGAATCAACATATGGCAAGGGGTAACAACTTTTGTTACTTATGTGCAAATATGCTATAGCTGGCAAAAGAAGAACGCTATTCTTACTTGTTTCTTCTTCTGATACAGTAAAATCCAGTCAGTATTCCAGCTATCCGATGGCTCGGGCTTGGCTGTTACAGTTGCTCGGTATGAAACTCCTGCTCACAACGATATAGACAAGGTCCACACTCTCTCTATCTCCTCACTCTCGTTCTGTTATATACTTGCCACGAGCAAATATGGTTATTGATGTGTATCGTCTTTCTAGGTTGGTGTAATCCCGGACCATCCTTTGCCAGCATCATTTCCAAAAGACGACGAGAGCTTCTGTAACTGCCTTCAAAATCCTGCTGCTGCTTGCCAACTAGATAGAGTCGAGCTATTCTCCAAATGATTCAATCCTACAATCTGAAGAAAATACCTTACCTTTTTTCAACATTTTGTTTTAGATTCCATTGATTCTTTTACCAGATACATGCATCTGATGTTTGTAAATACAAAGAACCAAGAACAAGTAACAACTTCAATTTCTAGTATTGTTGAACTCTTGCTCTAAAAAGGGGCCCCTGAACTATTCGAAATGGAATAACTTTGCCTTCCGTTTTAGCTTTCATCATTAATCGTGTAATATCAAAAATGTCCTCGCCGTAAGCCAAATAGCTCAAAAAAGTCACATTTATCATTCGGAATTTATAAGTCACACTAGTAGTTGTTTTACATGGTGTTCAGAGACGCATCAAATGATGTGACATAGACATCCTACTTGATTTATAAGTCACATTTATTATTTGCGATTTATAAGTCATACTAGTCGACCGTCTTTCGAAAATAATCTTTCTACCTTGTGCAATACAACAACCAATACCAACAAATCTAAACCTTCAAATATTTTGAATTTTAAATTTCGATGTTTGAAAACTAAGCGAAAAATACTATAAGTTATCATATTAATATAATTAAAAATATATCTTAAATTAATCAAAATTCATAATGTTTGGCACTCTAGAAGCAAAACGTATAATTCGGATGTCGGGGTCGGGTCCATATTTGACCCGATTCCCCTTCTATAAATAGTCCTTGCACCTCTCTGATTCATTTTTACCATTTCACAATCCCAAAGCTCCAATTGCAACAGCAGAGAAGAAGAAGAAGAACAATCGTTGAAGAATCAACAATGAAGCCAATGGTAGTAGACTATTTAGCAGACATGGAAGAACAAGGATCAACAATGGCGATGGACGTTGATGACGTGGACGCAATCGACATGTTCGGCGAAGGTCCACTCGGCGGCGGCGAACACCTCCGTCTCGCCGACTCCGACTTCTTCAATCTCTTTCAGGATGATTTCGATGACTCCGATATCAACTGAATCTATCACCTTAAGCTCTTCCCCTCCTAAAAAACAAATATATGTGCTGTTTCCTCCCCTACCTAGGGTTTACTCTTGCCTATGGTACGTTGTACTTAATTTTCTGAAGGAATAAAGCAATTTTTTGGATGCTCTAGAAATTTTACATAGTTTATGTGCTTGCTTATTCACATCGAATTTTTCGTGTTATTTTTAAAGCTTTTCGGGCTTTGTGTTCTGAGTTTCTGATTATGAAGCAATAGTTAGTTGTATGTTGAATTTATAGCTGATTGTGAGGTATAGGTAGTTTCTAAGAGCTGAATTTGCTCTTGTTGATTGATCAATTGTTAAGTTCTAAGATGTAAGAGCTGATTCGAGTCTTGCTGTTAGCACATCTATCCAAAAAATATGGTTTTTCTATGGAAGACAATCATCTATACTGATACAGGTATAAAATATCTTGAAATCTAGACAGTTTTAGCAAAAGGTTTTAAAAAAATAATGGAAGTTGAAGATCTGTATAGGTGATACCAACTAGAAGACTAGTGTTTACTAGAGGACTCTTTAGTATATAATCATTAGAGCATATTAGGGAACTCGTAGTGTTAGATATGTTTAAAGTATGGAATAATGAAATATTATGGATTCAAACGAAGCGCATATGATGATGAGGATTCATACTGCTGACCTGAACTAGCTTGGGATTGAGTTGTAGCTGATATTGTTGGAAAATTTATGGTTACGTTGTCACTCTTGTGGTAAATTTACCTATGTGCAAATCATTGTTGGCCCCAATTCCGGATAAAGAAGGGAGGCTGTGTAGGTTGACTGTGCCTGATATTAGGATGAATTCTCTTGTCATGACAGGTAGAATGATAGATTCATGTAGATTGTAGTCGACCCTAATTTGGGATTTAGGTGTACCCAAATGTGTAATTCTGCAATTCAGGTTTTTCAATTGATATTTCTTGAGAAAACCTCGAAAACCAACTTGGACCACCTATCTCAGATAGAGAATTATGGGACCACCTGCAGCCGGCCTTATAAAAGACTTTTTCAAGTGATTGCTCGGCAGGACTTAGATCTGGTCTTTGAAGGAACTATACGACACCATTAATTCTATTTCACTATTTCTTGTGGAACTTGAGCTGTCTTCTGTAGTATCATTTTCTCGGAGATTCGAATTGCTTATGCAACACTTAAGTTTAGGTTACTGTGTTCTGGCATTTCATTGCTGGTGTGATACAGGGACAATACTCTGGCTGTCTTGGTTCCACAAGTCTGTTAGGCATAAGTGGTGGCTTAGTTTAATCTATGTCGTTCTTACTTAGCAAAAACATAAGATATGTCATTCTTGTAGCTTGTTTTTTGGTATGCCAGTACTGTGCATATTACCTAATGTTGGAAGGTTAATCCATGGCATAGGTATTGCAAGAACACACAAGCATTTGAAAATGCTCGTCTAGGTTATATCTTTCAGTTGTTCATGTATAGTGAGTACCAAGGCATGTTTGGTTTTGTTTGAAAGATTGAAATTCTTGCTTTTCATCTCAAGTTTTACCCTGCCTTTCACATAGTAGTGTTCTGGCCAGCTTGTGTGCGCATCTACTAATCCATTGAGTGTGTGCTATGGGAATCTCCCCCGGGAATATTTTAACCCATTGGAAGTTAAGTACTCAAGTGAGTGTTTCCAATGACCAGTGTCTTGTTTCTGTGGTTGCGCGTTGTTGCTTCTGAGTACACGTCCGTGAAAAGGACTGAAATAAAACTGGAGAATTAACTATCTTCTAGAGCTTATAGTAGCTTTACTGACATTGTGTGCATTATTTGTGTATGTACTTAAAAATTAGGAATTTTGTATCCTTTGTACTTGTTAACCATTCTCAGAAGAAGAACCATTCTCAGAAGAAGAAAAAAAGTTTATGATCCCTTGCAAATATCTTGATTTATTTACAACCTTATGGCGATATTGATATTTGTGCTGACTTATTTACAATCCATGGAGGTGGGGTTCTCTAGAACTTACTCCCTCTGTCCCAAATTAGTTGTCGTGTTTCACTTTTTTCGAGCTAATTTGAATAATTTGAAGTTAAATTGTAGTAGTCCAACTCAACATATAATTGAAATTTAGATATTTAAAAAGTACTACAGGTGGAGTTTTAAAATAATAATCAAACTTTATGCAGTTTGACTTTTGAAAAACACAACGTGACATTTAGATATTTAAAAAAGTACTACAGGTGGAGTTTTAAAATATTAATCAAAATTTATGCAGTTTGACTTTTGAAAAACACAACTTGACATTTAGATATTTAAAAAAGTACTACAGGTGGAGTTTTAAAATATTAATCAAAATTTATGCAGTTTGACTTTTGAAAAACACTTCCGAGAGAGCAGCTTTCGCCTCGGTAATTATCTAACGAGAGAGCCGATGCAAAAGTAGTCCTTTACGCGAGGAAATGCCAGACAGACTGACCTCTGCTAACTACGTGACAACTAATTTGAGAGACGGAGACAGAAGGGGTAGTAAGTAATCTTCTCAAGAAGATTGTATTTTATTTAAAATTGTATTTTATTCCCTTTAACATACTAAGCAAATACTTTTTTAAATTTTATCTTATAAAGAAAAAAGAGATAAAGATGCAAAAAAATGGAATGAAATAAGACATGATTAGATCTAAAACATGCATGGATTAACATATTTTTCTCAATATCAAACTAAAATTAGCCACAAAAAGGCAGATAACATAGCAGCAAAATGTGCATTTCAATTTATCTAAAAACCAATCACTGAAGAATCTCTCTATAAAAACTTCTCATTAGCCCAAAAGGTTTCCATATATATATTGAATACCAAAAACATCAAAATTTAAGGAGTTTTATATTTAATATATATAGATATTTATAATTTTTAGATAATATATCAAGAATCAATATGGCAAGTGCTCAATGCAATCCTGATCAATTCCATAGCCAAGCTGAGGTCAAATATCATATCCTAGAATATCTTATTTGCTTATCTGTTTCATTTTATATGATATTACTCTTTTTTTTTATCCGTTAAAAAAGAACAATATATTCTGATTCAAGATTTGAAATTTATGATTTCTGAATTTTAGCCATTTTGAGCTCAGTAGGTTCTAAACTTATGATTTGTATACAAAGTCGAATCAAAGGTACTGAGTTCTGTTGAAGTTATACCGTAAACACTATATCTACCCATATTTGAAAGTCTTAAACTTTAAACTTCAATTTTTGCCCTTAACGATAATACCCTTATAACCACGGAAGTATCTTGACATGTTTAATATCACAAAAAAATATTTCTAATATGCACGAAAAATCTCGCTATATGTTTAAATTCATCATTTAATCAAATTACCGTCATATAAAATAAAAAATATAGGAAAAAAAAAATTAAAAATTATGGTTTAATTTTTACCCTTTTTTTTTCCTTCTACTCTAATAAACTTGCAATTTTTGGTAGGCAAATTACTCTGTTAGCAAAGTTGAAGATGCAATCCAAAGAGCTTGTGAATCAGCTCAACTAAAAAGGGAACAGAATTCTGGATTTCTTCACCAGGTAATTTATCAGATATCATTGATTAGTCGAGGTGTGCGTAAACTACTCTGGACACCACGATTATAAAAAAACAAAATTAAAAATATTTTTGGTATATTTAATTATTTTTCTTGTTGGTTTGTGTTTTAGACTGGAGAACAAATGATGCACATGGCTCAAGATGCAGTTGATGGGGTGAAGAACACATTTGGAATTGGAACTAACAAAAATAAATGAAAGAATTATTATTCACTATGTTATATAAGGCATTTGTAAGCAATCAGAATTATCTATCACTATGTTAATAATATAAGCATGTTATAATAATTTTTTATTGGTGTTTGTTTGGGTATTAGATTATTTATAAAATAAACCAAAAAGAAAAATAAAAAAAAAAGTCAAATAGTTTTGCTTTCGATATCGATGGAAGGTTAGTTTCACAGTTCAAGATGTCTGTTCTTGGAGTTCCACAAGCATTTAAAGTATTTGATACTTAACAAACTATTTTTCTCTTTACACACAATAGGTTGTGGTTTTTGAGTTCATATGATAACCACATAAGAAAGCCTAGAGCGTGGTCGTTAGTCATTTTGTTGAGCTTGATGCTCTATGGCGTAGACGTCTTTGATTATATGAAGACAAAAATATAAGAAGAATATAGTGAGGGTGTTTATAAGATCACTAGTTATAGTCGTAATGGAATTTTTATTCTTTATGATATTATAGTACATAGCCATAGGAAGAAAACGAGGAGCATGGTCCCTAGTCTCATTTTTGATGAGTTGTTTCTTTATGACATAGACGTCTTTGATTGAATAGAGACAAATATACACAAAAGTATATGATAAAAGATACTTATAAATCACTAGGTAACCATACTTAACTCGTCCCAATCATTTATTATTAAAAATAGTCCCTCTGGTCATAAATTAACCATAGTATATACTAAATTGCTAAATGAAGCTAGCAAGTAACATTGTTCCTCATGAGAAGCACATATCTTATGAAAAGTATTTTTGTGAAGCACATTTATACTTAGTGGAACCAAGGAAATATTTATATTTCTATGATCTTTACTTGCAAATTGTAGAAATTCTAAGAAACAGGCAGCTCGGTGCACAAAGCATTCTCCGTTCACACATGATCCAGTGTGATATAGACAGCCTACCCTGATGCAAACATCGTAAAAGTTCTAGTTTTTGTAAAAAACTTTAGAAAGGCTTGAAACTTTTTTGTTGTAACTCATAATTTTCAAACTTTGCCTCAAAATATCAATCTCCCTCTCCCTCGTCACTTCTTGTTTCTCCATTGAAGCAATTTTTTCTTTTAGATGTGAAATAACTTCTTCTTTTGCTTTCAACTCCATATGTAGCTCTTCTAATAACTCCACTTCCTCTGTTCTCCAACAGAGTTTTTCTCCTATGAAAACAAATTAAACACATAATCAAGAATGGTAGAATTCATTTTGCATCTTACGATTATGCAGAAGCGGATTCAGAATTTTGAGTTTATGAGTTCTGGACTATAGAAAGGTAGATTACTGAATTTTAGACAAATTATTTATACATAATAAGTAGGTTTCTTAGCATAAATACAAAATTTTGGGCTAAAACTAATGGTTTCCACCGAATATGTAACTAGAGCTCTAAATCTGCCCCTACAATTAGGTTTTACTAATTGGATAAGGAGTTAAGACTCTTTAAGTTACAAGACTTCAATAAATTCAAAAAGTAGAACTTAATTTAAACCAAGAATTTTAATAAGGGAATTCGAAAAAATGCAAGAATATCATACTTGAGATATGAACTTGCGACCTAAATAAACTTTTGAGTTACCTTTACAACACTAGAAGCTTCTTTTAAGTCAACAAGATTCAACAATTTACATACTGATAAAAATACTTGTTCTTACTCAATTTGTACATTACTATTTTTCGATGAACAAAACTCAATTGAACCCTTTTGGACCATGTACCCACCCCCAACAAAAGGAGGGGAGTGGTGGATGAAAAGGCAAAAATGAAACTAACAACAAAATGGATAAGAGACTCGATGGATTGACATGATAAGACAAGGATGATCATATTTCTAGGAGTGAACTCCGGATAAGTGTCATTTTGTGAAATAACTCAAATTTCAAATCATTCATTCCTATATGAAAAGGGCATAATCCAAAAGAGGACTATAAACATGTGAATATTAAACAACAAAATTATAGAAAATGAAAGTTACCTTGATTTGTCCTTTGAATAAGTTCATCAAGCTCATTTTTAATAACAAAATAAAGATTTTTCCATTTCTCAATAGCTTCATCTCGTCTAACTTCCTCTTCTCTAATTTGCTCCAACAATGAATTTCTCACCAACATATGAAACTCTTTATTATCACATTTTTCACTTACTTGATTTTCCACTTTCTCTTCATCTTCTTTATAATCTTCCAATTTCTTCTTCAAATCATTTAATTCTTCATTAAGTTTCTTCTTTTCTTGCTTCCATTCTTCTTCTTTCAATGCAAAAATAATCATTTCTTGATTGTATATTTCACTCTCATTTTCCCTTATACACATTATTTCACGTACCTCTTTTTGAAGTAACCTTACTTTATACTTCGACTCTTCAATAATTTTGGCATTTGGATTGTTTTTATGATTTTTTGTTTGAAGACTTCCCATTTTGCTAAAAGTCTTTTTGAACTCCCTTGCCTTTTTTTTCTTCTTCTTCTTCTTCTAGTAATGGAACTATTTATATTAGGTGGCTATGTGGTATATATATATAAAACAAGTTATTGCAAATTCAGGTTTTGTTGTGTGTTTTAATAAAGGGGTGACTTAGTACAAGGGTCCATGTAGGAGGCTTCTAATAATAGTGAGGTTTCGAGGCGAGTCAAAAATTTATATAAGGAGATTCGAAAAAATAATAGAATTTTATGTATAGCTTTTATACTTGTGACCAAAGTAATTTTTGAGCCCTTTGCCACTTCACTAGCACCCCATTCAACCGTTTATATATAATCAAAAAGGTTATTTTTGCCCTAATTGCATAACATAATTCTTCAATAGGGAATTCATCCTCTTAGCTCAACAACTTGTGGGCTCGAACATCGTTATTATTTATTTATTTTTAAAATAGTTAAATTTATATACATTGATGCATAAAATTATTAAACTATCAGGTCAGGAAAATATAATAATATGTAGCCGTTAATAAAAAGTCGAAGTAATAACCTACAAAATACGATATGTAACCAAAAGTGACTTCCATGATTTGAATTCTGATGAGTTCGATCTTTAAAGTTTTTAGCATTACTTGTATTATCAAATATATATAAACAAAATACAATAAAGGGTTTGTTGGACCAATAAAAGAGAAGTGTAGGAAGGGGACATATATGCCTGAAAATGAGGCTCCACCAACACAACACTAAACAATAAAATGTGAAGTGATAGCACCAATTCAATTATTATTAATGGAAACTGTGAAAGATGCTTGTGAATTGTGATACATACCTACACACAAAATAAAAGTCACTATCTTTGAAAAAATTGACATGAACATGTATGACTATTTGACAGATACAAAATTCCAAAATCACATATAAATAAGTATCCAAGGACATGGTCTAGCAATCATCGAGAATCCACAACATCTCAAATTCAAATTTCAACGTAAACAAAAAGAAATTAAATATTAGTTAATTTTTTTTATCTGTTCTAACTTTACTGACTCGATCTTATATATATATGGAAAAAAATCACATGTAAATCCTTTTTTTATCTGTTTTAACTTTACTGACTCGATCTTATATATATGAAAAAAATCACATGTAAATCCTTTATAGGAGCGTGTGTTTTGTGGGGTATTGAATTTTTGATCTCTTTTTGTATTTATTTTGCCAATTTTCCTTTTTATAAATAATAATTATTATTATTGGGCCTACATTCACGGAGGAAAACATGGTGCGCATATTTGACAAAAAATTTTTTGTTTATATATATATATATATATACCTTTTTCAGCATGGTTGCTCAACATTATAATAATCTTTTATTTGAATTTAGATTATATAAATTAATGCTGTAAATTTTTATTTTTTTTTGTATGGTTTACCATGTTATAGCATGCAGTGGTGGAGCCAGGATTTTCATTAAGGAGGTTCAAAATCTAAAGAGTAAACACATAAACTAGCCGAAGTGGTTTCAACATCTACTATATATACATAAAAAATTATTTTAACCATATATAAATAATATAATTAACCCCTGAACACAAGGTGGCTTCGCCACTGATAGCATGTATCTCACAAAACATATCAAGTTGGGTGAGATCTGAGAGTATTCTTTCCTAGAAACTAGCTAGGACTAATGATTTTCTAGGCAATTTTATAGCACTATAACCATAATAGACATTTAAAAAACTTATCACAATCATTCAAGAGAATAAATTCTTCTGGTGCTAATGCACTTGGCTTGATTGAAGCACTAAACCTATTTTAAAATATTTTTTCTTCTTTATTGTCATACATAGGATAATAGGGCATTTCAAAATTCTAGGCAGCCTACCAATCTAACTAAAAAAAAATACTAGTACTAAGTTTGTTTTATTCAAGAAAACAAAAAAGGTAAGGAATATATATATATATATATATATAATAATAATTGTCAAAAACAATTCTTCAACAGTTAGGTACTATGAGAAAAATGTACACTAGAATGAAATTGATGTTTACCAACAATATGGAGATTTGTACTTCAAGTCAGCAGTATAGTTAATTTCAATTGGCTTTCTTCTTTAAAGAATATCATTAGTTTGAGTTCAAACAGAGTCGGTCACATATATTTTAAAAAATTCATTAATTAATATACATAAAAAGTCAAAATAATCTTAAAAATCTATTTTGTGATCCATGAACTTCAAAAAAAAAAAGAAAAAAAGAAAAAAAGAATTAGTGTTTGCTTTTGGGAAACTATAAGTATCATTTAGTTAGTTGTCATGAATGGATTCATAAAATTTGAGTTTAAATAGTGTCAGTCATATATATTCTGAATAAATTATGGACTAATACACACGAAAAATTAAGAAAATTTGAAATTTCTATTTCATGACCCATAAACTTAAAAAAAAATAAAAAATGGAGCATCTGCCCCTAGAAACCACGAGTATTATTTACTAGGTTGTCAAAAAAGGACACACAAAATTTAAGATCAAACAGAGTCGGTCACTCATATTTCAAAAAATTCATGAACTAATACACACGAAAAGTCAAGATAATCCTATATTCCTGTTTCATGACCCATAAACTCCAAAAAAAAAGAGGCGCAACATCTGCCTCTGAAAAACTATGAGTATCATTTACTAGGTCGTCACGAATGGACCAACAAAATTTGAGCTCAAACAGAATCGGTCACACATATTTTGAAAAATTCATAGACTAATACACATTAAAACTTGAGTTAATCATGAATTCTTGTTTCATGATCCATAAAACTTCAAAAAAGCAGTGTCTGCTCCTGAAAACTTTGAGCATCATTTTCTAGGTAATCATGAATGGACCCATAAAATTTTAGCTCAAACGGAGTATCACACATATTTTTAAAAATTTATAGACTAATATACACAAAAATGAGATAATCATGAATTCCTATTTCGTGACTCATAAACTTCTAAAATAGCGATGTTTGCCCCGGGAAACTATGAGCGTTATTTAGTAGGTCGTCAAAAAAGGACCCACAAAATTTAAGCTCAAACAGAGTCTATCACACATATTCTGAAAAATTCATGAATTAATACTTGCATAAAGTCCAGATAATCAAGATTTTCTATTTCGTGACCCATAAACTCCAAACAAGCAACGTCTGCCCATGGGAAATTATAATTATCATTTACTAGATCATCATGTATGGACCATAAAATTTGAGCTCAAACAGAGTCGGTCACACATATTTCAAAAAATGTATGGACTAATACACACGAAAAGATGAAATAATCTTGAATTCCTATTTCGTGACTTATAAACTCCAAAAAGCTACAACTGTCTCTAAAAACTATGAATATCATTTATTGGATCGTCACAAATGGACACACACGATCACACATATTCTGAAAAATTTATGAACTAATACACACGAAAAAACAGATCTAGAGACCAAACTTTGAATTTACGAGAATCCAACATATATTAACTTAAGTTCATTGTAGAAACTCATATATTAATGTTATAACTTTACTATCGAGCCGAAACACGAGAGTCTATCTATAACAACTCTCTACCCTATAAATGTCGTATAAGGTTTGCATACACCCTATCCTCCCTTAATCCCATTAAAATTTTAAATTCATTTGTTCAAAAAATATATTAAAAATACTATAAGTTGCAATTTTTCTACTTAAAATGTTGATTAAAGTCTATGCAATTTGACTCTCGATAAACAAAAGGTCACAAAGTTTTAGGCCTAAAAACAAAATTAACAAATACATTAGTAATAAGACAACACCAAAAGTAAATAAAAAGGCATTATTTCTCGAAGGTAAATGATACATTTCATCCTTTTCCTCTTTCTCCCACTATTAATTCACAAGTAAAACTATATCTTCTAAATATTTAATATAATATTTAACCAAACTTCATCTTGTTGCCATATCTGTGAAGTAATCAATCATTTCTTCTAAATGCATCTGCTTCTGGGAAATGAATTGGGACTATGAACCACTAATAGTACACGAAAACCATCTCCATCTGGTTACCAAAAATACAAGGCGCGGAGGAGCAAAAAGAGCTTATGATGTACAAAACTTGTCGAACTAAATAAGCTTGCTGGTTCTCCGCTTTGATGGTCCTCCAGGGAATAGCTTTATTATCCATCCTAAGACCCGTTCCACGACCTGATGCAAAAGAAGAAAGTATAATCAAAGACGAGGCATCAACTATCAAATTTAATTAGAAGGAGATGAGGAAGCCAAAGAGCGAGAGCGGTTGACACCAAGAGGATGAACACCTCATAACCATCTGACAAGCTGTGTTATACTGTTATTCCAAGATCTCTAAATGACACAAAACTACAGAAGGTTAGACCTATGTTTCTCGGACTCTCCAAACATGCTGCTGCACCCATGTTGGATCCTCCAAAAATGCACTACTTTTAGAGTGTCCAATACGCATCCGTAAACATTTTCAAAGATACCGAGTAACATAGGGTTAGATTTTGTTGGAGAAAAGAGTGTTTGACTGGCTCGTGAAAACATAAAGCAATAGTCCTTTAGATAGGCTTTTTAAGGCGAAGCTGCTTCATAGCCATTTCTGTGACAAGCTAAGCTATGTAAGAACCTCTACCATTTGTGGGTGTTTGAAAACTGGTATTCGTACATTTTGGTGTTTCTACATCACTGACAGATCCATAAAGCTCCAGCAGTAGCTTAGAGGAAAAGAAAGAATTTCAAACTTAGCTATCTCTTAGCCCTACAATATTAAAAGAACTAAAGCAGCTTACTCTTGAAACATAGTTTAAAAGTTAAATAACAAATCTGAGGGCGCAACGGTGTTGGTATTCCATGCCAACTTAAACTTCAATTCGAAATACAAAGTGAAAATAGAAGTAAAATTGTTAAAAGTTAACGGATAAAAGGGGCAAGACGATAACTTTAAGAGGCTGGCGTTTTACAAGCACACGGAAGCAGTTATATATATACGTCATATTACAGTACAAGAAAGGTTCACGCAACACCGTTATACAATGAAAAGTTTCATAGTAGGTAATTTTACCTCATCACCTTCATCAGCATATGTGGTGCTGTCCTGCACAGATAGAGCATCTGGTTGCCTTGTTTGGTTATTACCGGTTGCCATGCTTTGAGCAGTCAAAAGCTCTAATCTTTGTGTTTGAGCTTCAAGCTTTCGGTTTAAGTCCTTGTTTAACTCCTTTAGTCCACAAGAAACAAAAGAAAAATCCACCAGCCAAGTGTAGAGAGAGAATATTATTAGTATCCACTTTAAACTAGCAGTGAACTCTGTGAACGTTTAATTGCAGTTCCCAAAACAAAGTACTACATAAAGATTAATAGATGTTGAAAGAACATGTGCAAGCATACTTAAAAAAGGGAGACTTGACCAAAAAAATGTTACATTTGCAAGAAAACGTTGGTGGTTTATACAGAAGCAACAGAAAGGGAAAAAGATGAAAAAGAATCCTCAAGGTGAAAATAATTTGACTCACACATTAGATCCTGAAGAAAAAAAAATTGGATGATAATACTGACAAGTGACAAGTGACAAGGATAGCTTTTCTCAAATTACCTGTAATTCAGAGCACTGAGATGATTCCAGTGACAAGGCTTTCATCAACTCTTCTTTCTCCAAGGTTAACTATAAGCATCCAAGTTGGAAGAAAATTATTCAATTCTTTTGTATGGTAAAAAATGCCTTGAAATATATAAAACAGCTAAGCAGACAGGTAGTCAAGGGCGCAAAAATGATCATTTTCAAGGATTTTATGCAAGAAGCTACCTCAGAAATCAATGTATTGATGCTTTGAATCATCCTTATCTGATCTGGAGGAACGGAGGTCGATACACTTTCAAGACTGAGCTGGTCATTCTCATATAGATACGAAAAGGGGGGGCCCTCGGTACTGTGAGCTCCCAAGTTAGGGTCATCCATGGTAGTATTTACGATTTTTTCTTCACCTGAATCAATACAACACCATATAAATGAAATCTATAAAATTGTAAAAGCAAATATAAAGAGGCATCCTGAAGATGTAATCTGTGAAATCTGAAATCACATACGGAGATCCTCTGTTGAAGTTGATACATCTTTTTTACTAGGCATACTCCTGCTAACATCAAGTGACTTGCCACTATCAGAAGTTTTTCGTAGTTTCGCCTGCAAGAGCTTCTTTTCTGTAGAGAGAGAAAACAAAGATGTCATTACACGTACAAGAAACTGGTGGGGGAAAGAAATAGCAACTCTATATCACTCTAAACCAATTACAAGCAAAAACACTCGAGTCAAAAAAAGGATTTTTAACTATCAGCATCTGACCTTCTTTTAGAGCATCAATTGTTGACAGCAGATCCTGGCGTTCCTTTCCAAGGCTAGCTATTTTCTTTCTGCAGCGATTAAGAGAAAGTTGAATGACATCAACACCCACATTTAATGCAATTTACAAGAGTCAATGAGTAAGGCAAAACGATTCAATTCTGACTTCTAAAATTTATATCAATCTTCACGTTAATGCTAACCTTTCTTGCTAATATACATTTTGAAAAGCTGATGGAAGTAACCAATATGCTTTACAACAACTACTAAAGTTTCCTCCATTGTAAGCACCAGGAAAGGCACAGAGTTTTTGGCAGCACTTCAATATTATATGAAAGTGAATGGTGTTACAAAAAGGTAGACATGAATATCTGATACATGGTATATCCCTCTCATAGTAATAAACTATTAACTTCATTAAAATGATTCTGCTATCTAGTTTTCCTGATTAGCTTTTATCCCAATCGATAAAGGAGAGATGGGAGGGAATGAACAATAAAAGCGAAAGATGACTATGACCAGATCAGAGTTAGGAGGGAAAATTATGGACTAGAAGTGTTCACAGGCAAGTTTTGAGCATACTTGAAAGAAGACATTTCAGCTTGTGATTTCTCTAATTCCCTCTCCAGTTTAAGCTCATTAGATCTCAGACTAAGTGCCTGCAAGATTAGTTTGACAAAGTTGTTATCTCAAAGTGGAGGAATTATCATCTATCAGAAAAATAAATGGTCACACTTAATAATCAATTCTGAAGAAAAGAAATCTAGAAAAGGCACAGTTTCAAAAAGGTGAGCAGACAGTTCCGAAATTCTAATATCAACAGGAAATATAATCAACGAAGGAACATGAAAGAACCATATGCACTGATCCAAAGCAAAAATTAAAATGACAACAAAGATTGGATATATACCTTACCCAAGTCAGCATCGTGATCCAAGTGATATTAAATTTTATTTCTAAACCATTAGAACAAGGACAAAAGATCAGACTTCACATACCACCCCAGTATTACACGTGGCAATCCAAAAAGTATTACATGTAACAGACATTGAAAAGATACCTCAGTGAGGACTTAGTGGAGGCTACCATATGGGTTCTAATATAGCCTCACTCTACACTTTAAAAGTGAATATAGCAAGATACACCGCAATAGATGTGTTGGCTAATCAATATAACAGACTTTGCTGGACACACACAAAGCTAAGTTTGCTTCAAGTTCAACAAACATGAAATATCAATAAAAACTAAACATTATCAATGATTAGATTTTCAATATGATAGTTCTAGTGTAATACAATTTATCTTTTGAAAAAAGGGTATGTTCCTCTTCCAAAGTATATGAAAACAGAATATGTCAAACTTAACTATCTCTTTTAATCAAATAGGATAACTTAGCGGATGTAAATGATGTTGAAATTCATTTTCAATTCTCAATAAGGGCTTTGTGAAGGATTTGGCAATACAAGGCAATGCCATTATTGGTTACCTTTTCTTCCAAACCAATCACTTCAGAAGCCAATAGCTTAGCACGTTCATCTGCAGCATTACATTCTAATTGTACGCTTGCGTATTCCATTTTTACAGCTTCAAGTTCGACCTGCTTACATTAGATGCAACGACAAAGAAAATCACATACCTCAAAGATTATGGTAAGAATCAAGTCCATTATGATGAACAGAACTCAACAGGCTATGTTAGTACAAAGATAGCTTGACAGACATCTGAAATAATCTCAATATGAGAAACCAGTTCATTCCACAAGACCGATTCCAAAAGTGTTCTCCAACATAAGGGTCACAGGTGTATCCTTGAATATAGAGTTAAGATCAATGAACACATTCTTCAACATGCATTAGCATAGCAGATACGGTTCAAATGGTACCTATTTACAAAATTTGTATCTGGAAAACCATTAAACATCACATAGAGAATTTGTTGCACCTTGCTAACCAAATTACAGACAAAATAAAGGTACTTCATGAAGCCTCCTCAAAACTGAAGGAAGAAAGGGGGTGACCAAGAACTAAGGTTTTAATGTTGGAAAGTTATTTTTTTATTTAATAAAAATATAAACCACCAATGTGACATACTTAGACAAGAAAGATCATTGGATGCTTCAACTAGAGACTGGTCACCCCTCTTTCTTCTCCAGGTCAATCAAATAATTATTTGTGACCAGGCATTTCTTCTGTTTCTAAACAGCAGAAATAAATGTGATTGTTCGGATTTTTCATTCTTCATTTTTATAAATGAGTTATGTATGAAATGCCTGACTAAATATTTCTGCTGTTTAGAAACAAAAGAACAAAATTGCATGTAACTTTCCGCGACATCCTTATTGTGCTACCACTTTTAAAATGTCATATCAACAATAGTAAAGAAAATAGTCATTTCATTTCTTTGTCGATCAGCTTGAAAATGTATCCAGATAAAATCAGTGGAAGACACTAACTCCCACTACCACTAATTGACAATTTTAGCTATGTTTTGCAATGTAACTTAAGGTGTACATTCAAAAAGGAATACAGGTCAGGAAATATAGCAATAATTGGGAGCAAACAAGTGAGTTTTGTTACAAACCAGTTGTGCTTTAATTTCCTCCTGCAGTTTTTCTATGTCGGCCTTTAATTGGGTAACAAAACTGCCCTGCAAAAGAAAATTAAGCAACTAATTGGAGCAAGAAACTCATTTCTTCAAATAGATAACAAAATATTCCGAGAATGTTTGACATGTGCAAACTATACTTAGTACAACAAATGTTAGCTGGTGTTACATGAGCAAACCCTCAAGGAGAAGACGTGGCTAGTGTACTACATATTTGAAGGTTGTAACACGCTTCACGGTGTATAATTTATTCAACTTCCTACAAGTTTAAATGTGTGTTCTTTGCGTGCGGATATAATTTATATATGAACAGAAAAGAGTACCTGTTGATTATAACTCTCTGTCAGGGCTGAATTTTCAGCAGCTAGAGACTCTGCTAGAGCTCGTGAAGCCTCAAGAGCACGTTGTGAAGAGAACTTCTCTTGTGTTAAATCTTCAATATGCTGTCAAAAATGTAAAGGTACACATCATGCAAGTATTTGACAATTTAAGACCTGCTGTGAAATGCTACATCTCTGACACACATGCAATCATGCATGACCTCTATCATCCTCGTCCACTGTCCCTCATTGTAAATGCAAGAGACAATTCTTAATCTTGCCAGTTTCTCTGACCAAGCACTTGAAGAGTGCTCTTGTACTGACACACACTCAACAGGCAAAATAACTATCAGATGGAAAGTATTTTCTAACCATAAAGAAAAGATCTTTTTTAAGATTAAAGAACAAGAAATGTTATTGGCCGGTGTTCACTTCACATCAGAGCCTATTTATTAAGATATTTAATGTGTTAAATTATTTTACTTTGTTAAGCTTAATCTCTATACAATCACAGACCTTTCCAGGTTCATGTACAATAATATAGAATATAAACAAACCTGACTACTGCACACCTCAAGATTAGCGACATTATTCTAGCTTACTAACATTTTTTGCATCACATTCAACTTTATGGAGCCACAATCCACTATATTTAAAAATTAATTCTAGTCTACACATTTCAATGTGAAAGACTCAAAATCATGCCTTCAATACTCAGAATCTGTATCATTTATAGAAAATTTGGTAGCTCAACTTCCGCAGTTCTCTCCAAGGTGCTTCCATAACTGGTAACCAGACGGCTTTATTATTGGTGCAATGTACTGACTACTGAGAATAATTTTTTCAAATTATATTATTTTGTTGTAGTTAGTGTCCAGAATGCTTTCTTATGCTTTCAATCCCGTTTTTTCTTTTCCTGGACTGTTTTCCCTTGAGTCAAGGGTCTATTGGAAACAACCTCTCTACCTCTGTGGTAGGGGTAAGGTCTGCATATTGGTGCAATGTACTGATTACTAAGAATAATTTTTTCAAATTATATTATTTTGTTGTAGTTAGTGTCCAGAATGCTTTCTTATGCTTTCAATCCCGTTTTGTCTTTTCCTGGACTGTTTTCCCTTGAGTCGAGGGTCTATCGGAAACAACCTCTCTACCTCTGTGGTAGGGGTAAGGTCCGCATATACTCTACCCTCCCCATACCCCACATTGCGGGACTACACTGGGTATGTTCTGGTAGTTTTCAAATTATAGTGCCTTTGCTGACACGAAATCACAACTCCCCCTAAACTTCAAAATTAAAGAGGAAAGAAGAGAAAACAAGGGGGAAAAGAGCATGAAAGAAAGTCAAGAAGGATTCATAACATCCCAGCCAAACAGAGAAAACTTGCTTCATAAAGGGACAATTGATCGAGACAATTTAAAATGACTAAGCCAAACAAAACGAAAAGGTTTTCCATTCTAATATACTGATTTCTATCCTGAAGCAGCAGAGTGCTTTTCATATATTAGCCATCAAATAGCAGTATTTTCAAACTAAATTTTGACTTTGAAGACATCCTGACTTAAACTTATCACTTTCTAAAGCAAGGGAAATAAATGTAGAGAAACCTGTTCTAAAGCAGCAAAATCCTCATTCTGTTTTTGTGCAAAAGACTGATAACGGTTGTCCATGTTCCCTGTGTCTTTCTCAGTATGATGATGCAACTGATCAGACCCACTGACAGAAAAAGTTGAAGAATTCATCATGTTCCTGGAGTTGGACGATTCCAAAGTGTCCATGGGATGAACCTTTGGATCAAATCTGTCTGCAGAAACTGATTCAGTTGGAAAAGGGGATACCACAGGAACTTTTGAAATGTTGATGGAATCAAGGAAAGACGGACGAGATTTCCTCCCAACAGTGGGTGTAGACAATTTTGAATTACTAGAAGAACTTCTTGCTTCAGAACTGATGCCCTCATATTTAGAATCAGATGCCCAAGAAGAAGAATTATTGCTCATGTAAAAACCAGAGTTGCTGAACTGGCCATACCCAATATCAGAAACCATAGAGCTATTAGCTTCAACAGCACCATCTCTTTGCCCATCTTCCAAAGAAAACTTTGTACTGGTGGTTGTGCGGCGCATATGATCTATCAAAAAGAAAAAGGGAAATAGATGTCAGATTATGCAACCCCAATTGATTAACTGGATAGATGAATAGCAGATAGGCAATGAGGTTCTCTAGATAAAGAGAAAGCGCAATAAAGGATTAAAAAAAAGTAAAAACGAAATTCAAAATTACCATAAAGTTACCTTCATATGATGAGGAAGTTAACCCACTAGCCCAACGATCCATAAAACCTGGTTTCTTTTGCAGTCGAGGACCAAGGGAGTTTTCAGGTGAAACATTAGCAGGAAAAGCATGAGAAGTACTAGTGTTCATTACAGAAAGATCCTGTGTTTTATTTTCCTCTAGTTCGCTTTTACCTACACCATCATGACTAAACAGACCGGAAAATTTACTGTAGCTGGGGGATGATGACAGAAAATTAGGTGTAGAATGACTAGTATTAAATCCAAATCCAACACTTCCTAAGGCTCCATCATTCTCCGTCTTCTCAGAGGAATTATAACTATCACTGAATTGTTCAGATAACTTTGGTTTCTCATCACCCTTGAGCACTTTATCTCTAAAATGAGATGACACAGAGATGGAAGAATCAAAACCATGATTGTTTCCACTAACAGTAGAAGTAGCGCTAGCATCATTATCATTGTTGTGTAAACTATGAGTAGAACTAGCATTAGCATCATAGGAAGAAGCGAAACCACTCTTCCGTGCAAGATCAGGATTCTTGAAATCATGCTTAACATCTACTCGAGATAACTCTGAAACAGCTCCACCAACTGCATCAGATGTACCAGCTCCACGAGAGTCAGTGATTCTTGTGTGTTCATTGTCCAAAGGTTGGTTATCAAAGCCTCCACCCGAGCCATGAGGTTGATTATTGGAAGTTGACTTTTTAGCCTTCTCTACTTTCTTTTTGCGGAACTCTTCTAGCTGCAAATGATACGAGATAAAGAATTATAAGATCAAAGAAAAATTACAGCAAAACTAATAAAAGGAAAAGATATTCTATATATAGAATTCAGGCAATCCAATTGCAGATTAACAACATTGATAGGATGACAAGGAGGGCAACAGAGCCGAAAAGGTTTTGACTGTTAAAGGAGAACTAGGTCATGGCTTTGCTCCAATTCATGATGATTAGCAATTTATCTACCATTATGAAAAAGAGAAGGCATGAAGCATGAGAGAAAAAACAAGAATTGTATGATCCAACAATTAACCTTCAGGAGTGGCGGCAACTATCTTGGTTGATCAATGAAAATGACTGTGGTTTAATGTTTTACTGCACTCGATCTACGAGAGACACTAATAGATGGATAGAGTTCTTCTTTTATAACAATAGATGGATAGGCTTCTTTGGAATCATGGAATATGATTTGGAGAATGACTGGAGTTCGCTTGTCTGGCAAGCTAGAGATCACCACTCACCAGAGCATAGAACGAGATTGTCTTTTCTTGCAACCATGGAAAATATCAACTGTTCAAGTCTTATTATCTCCAACTCAGGCACTTACTCAATACAAGGCTAAAGCCCATATAGGTAATGCCCAACACAAAGTTCATGACGCATATCTTGTTTCATTCATCTTTTTGGTGTGACTCATATGAAATAGATACAACTGTATAAGTATCTTCTGAATAAATGTGTTTGTTGCGTTTAGATTTTTTAGGAGACATGTTCCGATCCTGACGAAAGAATGTACAGGAGTTTAATAATAACCGTTCTTTAGAGACAGCATTTTACATGTATACACACCATTAATTAACTAATGCTATAATGGAGTACATGCTATAAATGAGCTAATACTCCAACCGAATATTCATTAATTAACTAACAAGTATCACATATTGTTTCCGTTGCTAATCAAGGCATAATAATAGGCATATTCTTTCTCCAAATAATAGGCATAAGGGAAAAAAAGAAACTACCAAAGCTAACACTATTCTGCTAATGTTCACCCTGTATAAAGGATAATGTGGATGTGATTACAATTTACAAATAAGTTAAGTATTGATAAGATCCCATTGATCTTAATTGAAATTCGGTCCAGGAAAAGCTTTATACAATGATCATATGTTGCATATTCGGCAGAACTCAAGCCAAGAGAAAGCATCCAAGAATCCGAACAGCTCAAGAAGCAACTCATTCAAGTGTCTCTAGTGTCACTGCATCACCTAGCTTTCTTCATTTCATACTAGTTATCGTTACATATTCTGATATTAGAGGCTCTTTCGTTGACATAGAAAATGGTCTATGCAATGATAATTTTCCCTCGCATCTCACCTAAGTAGAACTTTTTATGACTGCTGA
This sequence comes from Solanum appendiculatum, assembly GCA_018342035.1. Taxonomy (NCBI): domain Eukaryota; kingdom Viridiplantae; phylum Streptophyta; class Magnoliopsida; order Solanales; family Solanaceae; genus Solanum; species Solanum appendiculatum. The sequence continues at coordinate 917,512 of JAGDQO010000622.1, read as the reverse complement.
AAGCTAGTATTATTCAAACTAGTATAAAAGAAAAATGTGCTACAAAATGTGTTCTCAAGCAACAACATCAACTGATTTCTCGATACAATTAAATATGTAGTTAAAACTTGCACCAAGGGAAACACTGAAATCAGTGTTGTCAAAGGTGAAAAGCTCTAAAAAGCGTGTTAGTTCTATTGCACCTTTAAGCGCAAAGTGAAATTGAAGTGTGGGATTAGTTAAAAAAAAATGGCGCAATGAAAGGGGGAAAAATATATATACATAAATACGTAATTCAAGTAGAAGGTAACAAATTCATTCATAATGTTTTCCTTAACAACTATGTAATACACTTATTTGCCGATTAAATTTGTTGTTTAATACAGCTCCATTCAAACTAGAATTCATGGGCAGTGATGTGCAAGCCTCAGTGCCTTGCCTAAACAGCGCAACTTAAGCGAGGTGAAGTTCCCTCCCTGAGCTTCAGGGCTTAATTGCACCTTAAATGAGCCTTTGACGACACTGACTGAAATTTTGCTTAAAATGTGTTGCAGTGACCTGCAGTTAGATCATTCCGCCCTTGATTATAGCAATTACCCACAAGGAAAAGCTAAGATAAAGTGAGATAAGAGCAGCCCATCTCAAATAATTCCATCATTGCATCACATTAATACTACTTTTGTTAATCAAGTATGCACAAAATAAATACTCTCTCCGTTTCAATTTGTTTGTCTTACTTTCCTTTTTAGTCCATTTAAAAAAGAATGCCTCTTTCCTTTTTGGAAACTCTTAAATTCTAACTTTCCAGATAGTATGTTTAAGACCACGAGATTAAAGGACATTTTGGTACATTGGTTAGATCTACATACGTATCTTTTATTTAAGTCCACAAGATTCAAAAGTTCCTTTAGTTTTTTAACTACCCACCAAGTCAAAATTAGATAAACAAACTGAAACGAAGAGAGCATCTAGCTACCAATCCCCGCATACCACAAATCTTCAGCTCACTGACATTCAGTAAACCAATATCCTCTACAACCATTCCATTATTTCCACCCGTTTCACAGTAGTACTCGTTCCAGAACAAACATTAAATGACAAAAAACATAATAGCTCAAATAAAGAGCTAGAACATCCTAAATCAAAAAAGATTCATTCCTCTCCACCAATCTAGTAATCCAACTAAAAACAAAAGGGAAAACCGATGCACTACTATGCACGGGTCCGAGAATAAACAACTTTCAATTCCCGCAACCACAAATCTTCAGTTCACCTCACTAATATCATTCAGAATAAACATTCAGTAAACCAATATCCTCAACAACCATTCCACTATTTCCACCTATTTCACCGCAGTACTCGTTCCAGAACAAGAATTAAATGATAAAAAAGCATAAAACATTGCTCAAATAAATAGTTAAGAACATCCTAAATAAAAAAAATTCATTCTTTTCCACCAATCTAGTAATCCAACTAAAAACAAAACGGAAAACCAATGCACTAAGCTCCCGCTATACCCAGAGTCCGAGAATACACAATTTTACCTAAAATATAGTAATCCAACTAAAAACAAAAGGACAAACCAATGCACTAAGCTCCCGCTATACGCAGAGTCCAGGAATACACAATTTTACCTAGAATCTAGTAATCCAACTAACTAAATGAATAAAATTCAAAACAACAATCATCGTAAATCTTTCTGAAAAAAAAATCATACCTTTTTTCTCCCAGCTTGCAAATGCTCTTGCTTTCGCAGAACCTGAGCCGATGCCATTCGAATCCACAAAAAGAGATTTTTTTTTTCAAAATTCCCTTAAATCATCATCCGAAACCCTAATAATTATCAGATTTTCAACTAAAATACGGATCAATTAGCAATGTAAGTGAATCTGTACATCAATTTTGATGGATTAAATAACTAAATTGTCGATTTTGGGTAATTAACAGGAGATTAATGGAAAATTTTGAAAGATTAAAGAGGAAAAATAACCTAAATTTGATTAAACAGCAATCTAAAAAATGGATTTGGAAAGGGAGAAATTAGAGGGAGAACCGAACGGCTCTCTGTGTTTTTTTTTTCTTTTACAAATTTATTTTTATGATCTCTTCTTTTTTTTTAATTTCCTTTAAGGCTGATTAATATATTAATTTTTTTTTCAAAATAATCTGATTTTAGAAATTTGGAAAACAAGCTAGTAATAAACAAAGGATATGGTTTTTTACTATCAATTCTTTTTATTTTTGATTCGGAATGATGAGTTCAACCGTAGTGGATATATAGCTCTCTTAGCTGTTTTATTGCATGCGATAAACTGTAATAGAAAATTCGAAAAATTGAGGGAGCATTTCCTTAATAAATATTAGGCATAATACATATACACGTCCTTTAACTTGGCTTCATATAATATTTATGTTCTCTGACTTTAGGTTTGTACAAGTAAAGACTGAAACTTGTATAAAACTGAATAAGTAGACACACACGTCTTACTTGACGTCTATGTGACAATTTGGAAATTTGGAAAACAAGCTAGGAATAAACAAAGGATATGGTTGTTTACTATCAATTCTTTTTATTTTTGATTCGGAATGATGAGTTCAACCGTAGTGGATATATAGCTCTCTTAGCTGTTTTATTGCATGCGATAAACTGTAATAGAAAATTCGAAAAATTGAGGGAGCATTTCCTTAATAAATATTAGGCATAATACATACACACGTCCTTTAACTTAGCTTCATATAATATTTATGTTCTCTGACTTTAGGTTTGTACAAGTAAAGACTGAAACTTGTATAAAACTGAATAAGTACACACACACGTCTTACTTGACGTCTATGTGACAATTCACATATCCTACGTGGCATCCTATGTATATTATGTCACGTAGGACGCGTGTGTTTATTTGTTCAACTTTGTACAAGTTTAAGTGTCTACTTGTACATGCTCAAAGTTGAAGGGCATAAATATCATATGAAGCCAAGTTAAAGGAATGTATTATGTCTAAACATTACTATAGTTTTGGAAAGCTGTTACTCTATTTGCTTATTTGGTAGATACAAATTCTTTATCTAGGTTTTTGATTGAACTTTAAGAAACGATCGAGAACAAAGGTAATCGATAGATAATAAAAGAGTTTGCAATGTTGAGAATGAAACCTATGATCCTTTAGTTGAGGACTTTATATATACTCATAGAAAGTCTATTAATCATAGATTTGCATCCGTCTTTATATAATTGGATATGAAATTATCTATTTTTAAAATAAAAATTAAAGTAGTAGACCATTTACCCTACTTTAACCGTACCAAACTGAGAGCCTAAAATCTTGAAACTGTTAAGTCACATACAATATATGTTTGACCCTGATATTTGTGTATCACAAATTTATACCTTAATTTTTTTCTTCTAGTTATTCAAGATGATTGATATTACGTATCAATTATTACCTTCAATCTTCATACAAAATCTAAATTTTTTTATGTTATTTAATTTCTTTCTTTTATTTTCTATACGAATTCACTTAAACTTACCCTCCGTTATATTTTTGGTCTATTTATATCCTTTTTATAAGCAAGTCATCTTGTATTTTGATATTAATAGAATTTCAGCATGAAACAGGTGAACTTCACGTGTTCAAATTCTTTGAGGAAAAAAATCTCATATTTATTGTGATCTTCTTGTGACTACAACTACCTAAAGTTTTATATTTTTAAGTGTATAAACCCATTGTTATTCGAGTTATTGTGATGCTAAACATCTTATACATATTCTTTACGATATTCTTCGACGATTGCATACAACAAAAATGGATTTAGAGAATTCATATATCGAGATAGTCAATGAGTTAACACCAAGAAAATTAATTAACTTCCTTCTTCTTTTATCTGGTTTTAATTTCTCTACTCGATATTTGGTATATCTGCACTAAAGCCCAATTTGATTAAGTATTTTAAATTTATGAATTCTTATAACAATCTTAAATTAATATATAATAATTACCATACCAACGAACTTGATTCCAAGCTAGAGATTATTATACATTTATTGAAATACATGGTCTAAGTAACATGATCATGTAACTATTAATACACTAGATCTTCGCTCTTGATTCCGAATAAATCGTGATTCATCAGGAAGTCCCAACCCAGGAATAAGGTTCTCTCTAGCTAACAAAGATGACTTTATACTCAGAGCTCGAACTTGCCTCATTACGGAGATGCTAAAATCCTTTCCCTAGCATTTTTCATGTACACAAACATCTCATCACGATTAGGTAAATTATCTTTGATTGCTTGAACTTCTTTGAAACTTTTTATCCAAATGTTAATTCGAGGAAAATTTTGAGGATCAAGTAATTTAACTCCAACAATTTCTTCAATAATTTCCATCCAAAGAGAATAACCTCCAAAAGCTATGTCAACAAGTCCAATATTTTCACCACCAAATAATATATTGTTTTCTCCCAAAGCATTTTCCTCTATGGTTTTAAACATTTCAAGGCTCTCCTTTATAGCATTTTGTTGCTTTTCTCCAGTGTTGCAAAACACATTCCATGTACTAGATGACTGCATCACAATTTAACAAAAAAAAAATGTTAGGTAGTTTCACATTTTATTTATTTAATTATATCTTCAACAAGTTCGATTTCTAAGTACTCTGATCCTAAGTGGAAACAAAGAAGGATGAGTAAATCTAACTAAGATGAACCATTTGCATACTTGTTAGAGCAGACGATGTTTCAGTTTCAATTTAAGCGTCTTAGTTTGATACTTTGATTAGGCATGAAATTTACGAAAATATGGGGGGTGGGGTTAATAGCTATGCAATCAAAATAACTACTAATCATATTAACATCATACCTTTTCTTGAATATATTTAGCCCAAAATCGAGCCATGGCTCGATCATACGGGTCAGTTGAAAGAAATGGATTCAGTTGCCACGTCTCGTCGATGTATTCGACGATGACCATAGACTCACAAATTGTCTTGTCACCATGGATTAGAACTGGAACTTTCTTGTGAATTGGATTGTATTTTACAAGCAAAGGACTTTTTTTGGACATGTCTTCATCTATGTACTCATAATTTATTCCCTTTAGCTTTAATGCCCAAATAACTCTATATGTGAAAAAACTAAAAGGAGTACCTATTAACTTCACTGTTTCCATTAAAAAAAAGATGGAAATATTGAGTGGAAAATTGAAGAATGAAAAAACTCACTTGCTCTAGGTAGTATTTATAATGTGTATTTCTTAGGGAATATTGCAACTTGAAAGTTTCAAAATAAGTTTTATTTCACTCACACTCTTGCGTGCGGGGTGATAAAATTAGTTCATGAGAAAGCGATTTAGCCAACCTGTTCAAGTTTGAGCATATTAATGACTCGTTCATTTACTAGTTCTGCCTATTTTGATCCGCTGAACTTAGTCCATCTAAAGATTGGGCTAAAATATATCCCAAATTGATCAACGGGAAATCTTATTAAAATATTTTAAAGAAAATAGTATTAGGTAATTAAATAAATTATAAGAAACAAACAAAGTCATCAAACTAATGTACGAGTTATGTGTGCTGAGCATTGATCCATTGTTTAGTTCATTTTGACCCAAAGTTCACTTACGACCATCCATTTGTTAACTCGTTGCATTTTAATCCGCCTAAATTCAGCTTATTCGTCCATTTAACACCTCTACACATATGGGGAAAATAAATTTTAGTCAATGTTTGTCATTAAATAATTCCTTTTTAATAGTACTTTGAACGATTGGAATATTATATAAGGAGTTAGGATACAAAAATTGGCAGTTGATGATTAGGTACGTTATCATCTTAAAAAAATGTAAATGAAAAATGTCAACTGAGTTTTTTATCCAAAAAATTAAAAGATCTACAGATCAGTAATATTTTAAACTAATCCCTTTATTTTAATGAAATAATATAATGACTTTTTGAAAACTTGAAAAGGCAAATCGACATTATTTGACTAAAACCCATTAGTTTCTTTTAACATTAAGATTTTTTTTTAAAATCAGAACACAAGATATTAGATTAATTATATATTTTCTCAACATCTGAATACGTAGGATAATCACTATACCAAAAATGATTCTTAGCGAGAATTAACTAATGGTAATAGCTTGTTGTCGCAAAAATGGTTTGTTTAGAGGCAATTGCTAGTGATAATTACATTTTTGCTCTCTTTGTAAATGACGCTAAAGCCTATAATTAACAATATTGGATCTTATGATAATTAATTAAATAATATTGATAAAGACTTTAGCCGTCTTTATTTATAATATGCATATTTATTACCGCTAAAAGCTATTTTTGTTATAGTGTATTGATCTGTCATAAACATAATGGAAATTATATATCCTACCATTTTTTATGGCCTTCCTTATATAACTCACATTGAAATTCTCATTATCATTACATTGTAACTATGACAGCTAAAATTTTGCATGTTAAATTCAAGTATCAAATCCTTATGAAAAGAAAAGAAAAAATTCTACACCCCCACCCCCCACCACACACACAAAAAAAAAACCTCACAAGATGAGTTATTCCCCCATCAAAGCATATTTCTTAATATTGATCATATTATTCATAAATATTTTACAAGTAAGAAGTTTCAAGCTACATAATATTTTTGTTCCCAAAAAATTTCATGTTCAAGTTGTAAACAATATTCCTACTACACACCCCTCTAATATTTTGAAAATTCACTGTGCTTCTAAAGATACTGATATGGGATTTCATAACATTGTTCCAAATAATCAATATGAATGATCATTTGGTGAGAGATATTTTTCCAATACTTTATTTTTTTTGTCACTTTTGGTGGGATTCAAAAGACAAATCTTTTGAAGTGTTCAATATTTTCCATGGATGTATTAGAAATTCACAACTTGATTCTCGGACTCATTTATGTAGATGGACAATATCAGACGCAGGATTTTTTTTAGAAGATGATAGAGGGAAAAAATATCTTGCTTACTCTTGGGATACTTAATTAAAAGTGATTAGTTATTCGCTCTGATCCCCAATTGTTTGGGATTGTGGCACATTAATACGTACATTATTCTATGCAATGCATGCACATGCAAGGGCAAGTCAATCCACAATAGGATAGGTGGATTCAAGAGAAATCCAGCAGTTTTGTCTACATCGTATATATATACGTATATATACTAGATGGTATTAGTTCGTATAAGCACGGACCCAATACTTTACATTAATTTTTTTATTTTATTTGGAGAGATATTGTATGAAATGTCAAGAGCATTGTAATTCAATAAAAGAAAGTTTTGATTCTTGCGAGCGCAGACTCAACATTTTGCATTAGATTATTGGATGAACATCATATAAAATGTCAATAACAGTATAATTTGTGACAAGTACAAAAGAAAATTAATCATTCATTTAATTCATAGACTATATTGAAATGTGTGATCATCTCATCTAAAAGTTTAAGCTGTTAGAGAGAAGCACATTTTTTATTAGTTAATGATATTCTCAACACGTCCCCTCATGTGTGGGCCTGATTTTTTTTCATGGGCCAAGCACGTGGAATTTTTTTTTAATTTGGGTGACAGTGAGATTCGATCTCAGAAAACCTCTACCTGCTCTGATGCCATATTGAATTGTGCTTTTAGATAGAACACACTTTTTATTAGTTAATGATATTCTTAACCGACTATGCTCATACTTTTCTTGGATATACACTTGAAAGAATTAATGTTTACAATCGACATATGTACACTTGCACAAAATGGTTAAATCGATTATGGTAAATTAATTAACCTATCAACATTATTATAAATCATAATCCAATCTATTAATGTCACCCCTTAATTCACATAATGCTTGATATAGAAGTTCGTTTAGAGTTTGAATTTTTTTTGTATAATCCATAAGTGAGGGAATAAGTGCATTATTCTATGTAATGTTGGGGCAGATCCACAACCTAATAGCTTTTGTTTGAACTACGCATATTAAAAAATTTACTTAGTATATTCATATGATTGTAATCCAATTATTATTGTATATTTACTTGAGATGTAGTTAAAAAAATTCATAAATTTTAAATTTCGAATCTAGTCTCTGATAATGCGTGTTCATTTACATTAGAAATTGAATCATTTTAAGGAGAGTCATAAATAAATTGATTGATCCGCGATCAGACATTAAAAGCTAAAATTACTAATATAAAGTGTGATGGAGAAAGAAGGAAGAAAAGAAGAGAAATACAGAAGAAAAATGATCAACAAGAAGGTTTGAGGCTTGATATTGTCGTCCCTGTCTAGAAATGTTACAAACCTTTCATAGAAAAATAAATGATTTCACATGATCCATGGACAATATCAAAAATAATTATTTAATATTATTTCACTCACTATACCTCAAAATAATTCAGACATATTTGCATGCCCTATATAGAGATGAACTAAAAAACCAAAATGTTCAAATAACAAAAAAAATGTACACCTCACTAAAAAGAACTTGTCTTACACAATGACAGGTTATCAGTTGGTTATAAATATAACGAAAATAATTCGCATTTTTTATGTCCTTCCTTAATTAAATAATTCATCTAAAAATCCTCATTACCATTACATTCTAACTGTTAATGGTGTAATTTTACATTATAAATTCAAGTACATAACAAAGAAATGTAAATTAAACTAACAAAATTCCTTAGAAAAAAAATTCTAACCCAAAAAAAAAAAAAAAACCTACAAAATGAGTTCTTCCTACATCAAAGCACCTTTTCTTTTATTGATCATATTATTCATAAATATTTTACATTTAAAAAATGTTGTTGCAAGTTCATTCCATGTTCAAGTTGTGAATAGTATTGATCCAACTAGATTTCCCTTTAATAGTATTAAAGTTCATTGTGCTTCTAAAGATAATGATATGGGATTTCATGACCTAAATCCAACTAATCAATTTGAATGGACATTTAAAGAGGGATATTTTTCTAACACATTATTTTTCTGTCATTTTTGGTGGGGATTAAAAGAAAGAGCTTTTGAAGTGTTTAATGTTTTCCATGGATGTATTAAAAATGCACCTCTTAATCCTGAGACTCGCCTATGTAAATGGACAGTGACGGATATAGGATTTTTTTTGGAAGATGATAAAGGAAATAAATATATTGCTTACGCTTGGGAGCCACTTAAAAAGTAAAAATAGTTAGTTATTCGCTCTGATCCCTAATTTGTTTGGGGTTGTGAAGCGTGTGTCTTTTTTATTTTGAGTTCTGAATATTTTGTATGGTGCACATTAGTGAGGGAATAAATGCATTATTATATGTAATGCGCAGGGGAAGATCTAGACCCTGTATATATGTATATATATTAGAAATTTATTAAATATCTAAGAATATTTGATAATTATAAGTATTTTATTTTGAATGTTGTTTCACTTTGCAATTTATTCTTAAGTAGTAGATGGTACATGAAGTTTATTAAATATTACCCTTAATCATAACTAATCAACTAGTGATTAATTAAGAAGGAATTAGAGAGACTATAATCTATAGTAGCAAAACCATTATTTTTTATTCATTTTCAATTTATTCCATAACATTTTTCAAGTACATTCCTAAAGTGAATTTTTTTATATGAACCTATACTAGAGTGACTTTTCATATAATTTACTCATATTATATGCGGCACAAATCTGAATTAGTCAAGCCAATAAATTTTACATACCAAATGGATTAAAAGGAAATATAAACCATTCGTATTTCGCTATGACAAAAAATAATATCGTGATTGACACCTGACAAGCTATATTACCGCACCACACTCGTATAGTCCCACATAAGTTTAAACCCGCATCCTTGTAATCGGCTCGCTTCTTTGTTATCCCTAGTTATTAATTAGTTGCTATAGAATGCTACAATAACTTAGAGAGCAAATTAACTGTCAAACTACTAGCTAAAATTAGAAGAAAAAAGGAAATATAATAATAAGAATAAATCAAAGTGATAATTAAGATGGATTAGGTTCAATAATTGGGCTATAACCATTCTCTGATCTGTAATGGACCTCTTTAATTTATAGATGATTATTACTAGCTCTTAATTATAATTCCTCTTTCCTACTGAATTCCAAAGTAACACTCCGTAAAGGTGTTTGAGCTGGTGCAACAAAAATAGTATCCCATAAGGGAGCCAGTGATCGATGATGCCCCAGTCAATATCTTTTCAGTCGAGCTCATCTCACCAGGCGTCAAGTATGGTTACATCTTCTGTGTGAACCCTTTTAAGGAGAGTCATAAATAAACAATAGGAAATGAACGATTTTAGTTTTTTGGTTCATCGATATCTTAACCCCTATCTATATATATTTGTCTTGAATATTTATGTGCAAATTATGAAAAGAGGAGAAATACAGAAGAAAAATGATCAACAAGAAGGTTTGAAGCGCGATAGTACTATCTCTGTCCAATAGAAAGATTAGAAACCTTTTACGGAAAAATAAATGGTTTCACGTGATTCATGGACGATATCTAAAAGTAATTATTAATATTATTTCACTTGCGATACCTCAAAAATGATTAATTCAGACACGTTTGCCCTATAGAGATGAACTAAAAAACCAAAATTTTCAAATAACAAAAAAACGTATACCTCATGGATTATTGACAGATTATAATCATAACGAAAATAATTAGCATTTTTTATGGCCTTCCTTGTATAATCCATATTCCTCAAAAAATTCTCATTACCATTGCATTGTAACTGTGAATGCTATAATTTTGCATTATAAATTCAAGTACTATCACTAATAAAAAAGAAATTTAACCTAACAACCTCCTTAGAAAAAAAAATCCTTAAAAAAAAAAACTTGCAAAATGAGTTCTTCCTACATCAAATCACCTTTTCTTTTATTGATCATATTATTCATAAATATTTTACATTTAAAAAGTGTTAATTCATTCCATGTTCAAATTGAGAATAACATTGATCCTTCTAAATTTCCCTTTAATAGTATTAAAATTCATTGTGCTTCTAAAGATAATGATTTGGGATTTCATGACCTTAGTCCAAATAACAAATTTGAATGGTCATTCAAAGAGAAATATTTTGCAAACACATTATTTTTTTGTCATTTTTGGTGGGGTTTAAAAGAAAGAGCTTTTGAAGTGTTCAATGTCTTCCATGGATGTATTAGAGATTCACCGCTTAGTCAGCGGACTCTTTTATGTAAATGGACAGTGACAGATAAAGGATTTTTTCTGGAAGATGCTAGCGGGAAGAAATATAATCCTTACACTTGGGAGCCACTTCATTAATAAAAGTGGTTAGTTATTCGCGTTGATCCCTAACTTGTTTGGGATTGTGAAGTGTATTTCCTTTTTTATTTTTGAGTTTTGAATATTCTTATATGGTGTTCAATATTAGTGAGAGAATAAATGCATTATTTTATGTAATGCACATGGGAAGATCCTAGAACAGGATCTAGACCCTGTATATATGTATATATATATTAGGAAATTTACTAAATATCTATAAATATTTGATAATTATTACGAAACATTCAAAATCGATTGTCTATTTGTGACAAAATGTGTACCTATGGTAAGTGATCTAGGAACTTCCATAATGTTGGCGTGATTTGGTTTAAAACTCTAATAAGAAATCCCTCCCAATATTACAACCTTACTACTGCAATTATGCCTATGATCTATATCCCCACAATTATATAAATTACGTCTTAGTTTCAAATAAATTGAAGTTAGCTATATGAAATTTATGAATTTTCACTTTTCCATTTAAACTCAATCCATATCAAAAGAAGGGATGCAAGGGTCACCCATACTAGTACTACGCTTGCACCCAAACACACTTAATGAGATCAGATACATTAATGCTGGTATGACCGTGAAGAAAAACCAGCTCAAAATTAACCAATTTCACACACGTTAGCTTCGACTTTCTTGGATTTTTTGGAACTAAGTCTCATTTACACTCTCCTAGAAACTATCAATATCAATCAATCAACTACGCCTCAATTTCAATCTAATCAGGGTTAGCTATTTGTATCCTTCATATTCAACAACAACAATAACAACATATCCAGTATAATCCCACAAAATGAGGTCTGAAAAGGCTAGAGTATATGCAAACCTTTTCCCTACTCTGTTTCCGATAGACCTCGACTAAAGGGAAAAATAGTCCAAAAAGTAATAAAAGTACAAGAAACAATATATAGTAACAAAAACAACACACATATATATATATATATTGTACCTTCTTGTGAAATCGGCTTCCGTCATTTTTCGCTGTGATTGCAATGATGAACATGGAGTTTGCTTTACAGGAATGGTGAAAGGAAAACATAAGAATAAATAAAAGGGAGAACTAAGATGGATTAGGTTCAATAATTGAGCTAATCCTTGTATAATATGAAACCAACTCACTCTAATACATTTTTAATTTTAAAACACAAATTAATCATGTATAGAACTTTCTATTGTTACATAATGAATAATTAATGACACAAAAAATTGTAAGGTTTTGTTGGAATAACTCCAACAATTGCACCATAACTCTTGTCACAACAACTCAATCATATCCCATTATGATTATATTTCTATATGAAGTTCCAATCTTGACCATAATGTCATAATCAATCAAACAAATCGTAAAGAAGAACAAAAAAACTTTGTTTTTCCCTATAACCAAAATCTCAAAATGTTATCACCATATTCCATTTTATTTGCAATTTTCTTTGTAGCAATAACCAAATTGTCACCCCTTGTTGTTGCAATCGATACTCAAGCTCCCGGAGGATCGATACTCGAGTTATACATGCATGATATTCTGGGAGGAAATAATCCAACAACTCGGCCAATAACTGGATTATTAGGCAATATTTATAGTGGACAAGTTCCTTTTGCAAAGCCTTTAGGTTTTCAACCACCTAAAGATGGTGTAGCAATTCCTAATTCTAATGGTGCAATCCCAATATTTAATATCAATGGTGTTCCTCTAGGAACTGGCTTAGCAGGCACAATATTTGCTGGAAATCAAAATAGCCAAACTAGTGGTGTGACTACTCAATTAGGCCCTGATGGATTGGGCCTCGGTTTTGGTACGTAAAAGTTTAAGCTATTAGAGAGATATTATACTTTTGACTACCTTACTTATATTATGTCTTGAAATGCCCTTCTCACGTGTCGTCCTGATTCTTTTTGTTGGTTAGTTTTTGCTTTTTTTCGGCGATGATGAGATTTGAACATAGGACCACGTGCTCGATCATGTTGAACTGATCACCCTTTTGATTACGTACTATGTCATATCTCAACATGATCTTCACGTGTGGGTCTGATTTTTTTTCATTAGTCTAACATGTGATTTTTTTTCTTTGCTATTTGTGGGTAGTGATAAGATTTGAACCTAGGACCTTTAGTTTGTCCTTTACCATGTCTCAGCATAGCCTATCATGTGTCAACGTGATTATTTGTTATTGGCCAAACACATTGGATATATAGTGTCACCATCTAATCTACCTTAACTATATCATGTCAACATGAGCGTCTGATTCTTTTTCATTAGTCAAACACGTCAAAGTATCTTTTACTTTTTTTTAAGGTGGCAGTGCTATTTGAGTCCAATAACGCTTACCTACTCTGACACCATGTTGAACTATGTGACCTATCTTATCTAAATGTTTACGTCATTAGAAAAATCACAATTTTAACAACCTTAATTATATTATGTCTCAACAGGTACCATCACAGTTATCGATGACTACTTGACGTTGTCCCCTGAGTTAGGCACACAAAACCTTGGTAAAGCACAAGGTGTATATGTTTCAAGTTCTGCAGATGGGACTACTCAAATGATGGCGTTTACCGCCATGATGGAAGGAGGTGAATACGGCGATAGCCTCAATTTTTTCGGAGTTTATAGAATTGGAAGTACAATGTCAAGAATTTCAGTAACAGGAGGAACTGGTAAATTTAAAAATGCTTGTGGATTTGCGGAAATTCGTTCACTTATACCAGCAGGGCAACATGTTACTGATGGTGCAGAGACTTTGTTAAGGATTACTGTCCATCTTACTTACTGAAAAAAATTCTTTAAGCAAGAGTTGGTGGACTTGTTAAATATTGTGTGAAAGTTGAATTTGAATCAACTTTGGTTTGTGTTTTTTTCTTGTAATGTTTTGCGATGGAATTGAATATATGCATATACCTTTATGTTCTATGATTTTTAAATCTTATTTCGTACCGACCTTTTGTTGTCCTAATTTATATGACTTACTTTCATAAGTTTTCACTGAGGTACAATCTTAATTACCGGCAACCAAAGTTGTAGTGGCCGCATTGGGTCAAAAATATTATTTTATTTTTTAAAAAAAACACAATGATGCTGCAACAACTCACAATTTCACAATACAAACACTGATATATATATATATATATATGTTTTACTGAATACTATTACAATAAGACAAGACATAACAAAGGAAATTGTAGGAAACAACGATACAGGGAATAGACTCGAAATCTGAGACTAGAAGTCTAGAAGCGGTTGATTGTCCAACCTTTTAGGTGGAATTATACTTCTAGTACTCCGATGCAGTTTGCTAATGTGGAAATCATCACTCGTTGCATCCTCTTTATCATCCAAATTAGTAGATGTATCAACTGAGTTCACAAGAGATACCAAATATATTTCATTTTTAATCACCAACAATATAGTAGTAGTTATTTACAAACAAATACAAAGACATCATTGATACATTTTTCTAATCCTCGATTTATTTTAAATATTTTTGCAACCTCTTATTAAACAGAAATACTACGGAGGACAATTGTCTCAACAGTTAGGCCAGGTCCAAACCCAAAAAGCACGCCCCATTCAAGGCCTTCACCTGTAGTACCCAATCCTGCCCTGATAGAGGCTTTCCTCATCTCGTCCAATACAAAAAAAACACAAACACTGCCCATGTTCCCATAATCACTCAAGACATTCCGTGAAGCCTTGAATACAAAAAAAACACAAGCACTCATGAATCGTTTCACTGCCTCCTTCCCAAGTTTTGGCACTTGAACAATCATGATTTCTTGCCTAATATTCAAGGATGGAGCATTGTACTCACAAATATTAGGATTTTTTTTCAAAATTTCCTCTGTTAAATAAAAATATCTCTTTTTAATCTTTGATCCCTCACCTGCAACAACATATTGAAAATTGTAAACCAACATTAAGTTAACTAAATCATAATTAGGGAATTTACGTACATAACTAGGTACGTAAAAGCATTCAAATTTAATGCTTATATTAATTTACATTGAAATTTATTTATTTTTCCTTTAGGTGAAAGTGGCAAAAAAATAAAATCCAAAATCTTCAAGTAATACACAAAACTAGTCGATTGTTTCAAATCCCCTTAATACATTTTTAATATTTTTGTGAGGCTTTACTATATATATATATATTTTTTTTACTATATATATATATATATATATGAATAGTTTTTAGCAACTCTTTAATTTAAATCCACGTGACATGTTTAAGACTATAAGATTAAAGAACATTTTGACATATCTTTAATTTAAGACCACAAAATTTAAAAGTCTTTTTTTTCTTAAACGTCATACTAAATCAAGACATGACAAACAAATTGAAAAGGAAAGAATATAACAAAGGGTAAAATGGAATATGTACCACAAATAAAAAGAAGGTAATTAATTATCTTACACATGCGCTCTAATTTGTCCTTAAGTTCTGTTTTATGTTCACTGTTAGTGACACGGAAAAAATAATCAGCATATGTACTTTGATAGTAACAATTGGAAGGATTGGCTGTTCCGATGGCCAACACGGTGGCGGGCCCCGTGGCCCGTTGTGCCCGGCGGATCTCGTCGACGGTGACCATTTTCGCCGGAAAAAATATTGATTTTATTTGCTAGGTTTTTTTTCTTCTTTTGGTAGTATTTAGAATGAATACACTTTTTTTTTTCTTTTGCATGGTCTCTTTCTATATAGGCATTTTGGTATTGTAACGTGGCCTTTTATTATTTGTCCTTTCAAATATGAATTATTGTTGGCTGATTTTTGTCCATACATTTTGAAGACACCAACAAACAATAACCTACAGCAAATAACATGGGTGTTTCGTATTGTATCGAACCCCCCATGGTAGCGATCCAACTAAAGATTTTTATTAAGTTTGGGAATTGTGTCGGACCAATGCTACGAGCTTTATCTTATTTGTATCGTCGAATGAAAGTGATAATTCGACTAGAGAATCAGGAAGTTTTACCCGCCTGGAATCTGAATCGAGTTCGGAATCACTCAATACTTTTCGAGCCCTTATTGCCGCGGAGAATGAGGCGGAAATATATCGGTGTAGTGAAATCTCAAATTAAGTGAAGAAGTCGGTTGAGTGTACGAAAATCTTTTCACTATTTCTTGAAAGTAAAAAAGTAGTTTTTGAAAAACCCTCGACTTATTTCGAAGAGTGTTGTCAAAATTAAAATAATGGAATACTAATAAAGGTTCCTATAAATAGAACTTTTAACCTAAATAATACATTATTTAAAACAATTATAAATCATGATATAATGTTATTAAAATTTAAGAATTAGAGAGGTGTGAGTAACGTTTAGGTAATATTTCAATGCAAAAATAATCATTTCTTGATTGTATATTTCACTCTCATTTTCCCTTATACACATTATTTCACTTACCTCTTTTTGAAGTAACCTTACTTTATACTTCAACTCTTCAATAATTTTGGCATTTGGATTGTTTTTATGATTTTTTGTTTGAAGACTTCCCATTTTGCTAAAAGTCTTTTTGAACTCCCTTGCCTTTTTTTCTTCTTCTTCTTCTTCTAGTAATGGAACTATTTATATTAGGTGGCTATGTGGTATATATATATAAAACAAGTTATTGCAAATTCAGGTTTTGTTGTGTGTTTTAATAAAGGGGTGACTTAGTACAAGGGTCCATGTAGGAGGCTTCTAATAATAGTGAGGTTTCGAGGCGAGTCAAAAATTTATATAAGGAGATTTGAAAAAATAATAGAATTTTATGTATAGCTTTTATACTTGTGACCAAAGTAATTTTTGAGCCCTTTGCCACTTCACTAGCACCCCATTCAACCGCTTATATATAATCAAAAAGGTTATTTTTGCACTAATTGCATAACATAATTCTTCAATAGGGAATTCATCCTCTTAGCTCAACAACTTGTGGGCTCGAACATCGTTATTATTTATTTATTTTTAAAATAGTTAAATTTATATACATTGATGCATAAAATTATTAAACTATCAGGTCAGGAAAATATAATAATATGTAACCATTAATAAAAAGTCGAAGTAATAACCTACAAAATACGATAGGTAACCAAAAGTGACTTCCATGATTTGAATTCTGATGAGTTCGATCTTTAAAGTTTTTAGTATTATTTGTATTATCAAATATATATAAACAAAATACAATAAAGGGTATGTTGGACCAATAAAAGAGAAGTGTAGGAAGGGGACATATATGCCTGAAAATGAGGCTCCACCAACACAACACTAAACAATAAAATGTGAAGTGATAGCACCAATTCAATTATTATTAATGGAAACTGTGAAAGATGCTTGTGAATTGTGATACATACCTACACACAAAATAAAAGTCACTATCTTTGAAAAAATTGACATGAACATGTATGACTATTGACAGATTCAAAATTCCAAAATCACATATAAATAAGTATCCAAGGACATGGTCTAGCAATCATTGAGAATCCACAAGATCTCAAATTCAAATTTCAACGTAAACAAAAAGAAATTAAATACTAATTAACTTTTTTTATCTGTTCTAACTTTACTGACTCGATCTTATATATATATGGAAAAAAATCACATGTAAATCCTTTTTTTATCTGTTCTAAAAAACCATATGCACTGATCCAAAGCAAAAATTAAAATGACAACAAAGATTGGATATATACCTTACCCAAGTCAGCATCGTGATCCAAGTGATATTAAATTTTATTTCTAAACCATTAGAACAAGGACAAAAGATCAGACTTCACATACCACCCCAGTATTACACGTGGCAATCCAAAAAGTATTACATGTGACAGCCATTGAAAAGATACCTCAGTGAGGACTTAGTGGAGGCTACCATATGGGTTCTAATATAGCCTCACTCTACACTTTAAAAGTGAATATAGCAAGATACTCCGCAATAGATGTGTTGGCTAATCAATATAACAGACTTTGCTGGACACACACAAAGCTAAGTTTGCTTCAAGTTCAACAAACATGAAATATCAATAAAAACTAAACATTATCAACGAGTAGATTTTCAATATGATAGTTCTAGTGTAATACAATTTATCTTTTGAAAAAAGGGTATGTTCCTCTTCCAAAGTATAAGAAAACAGAATATGTCAAACTTAACTATCTCTTTTAATGAAATAGGATAACTTAGCGGATGTAAATGATGTTGAAATTCATTTTCAATTCTCAATAAGGGCTTTGTGAAGGATTTGGCAATACAAGGAAATGCCATTATTGGTTACCTTTTCTTCCAAACCAATCACTTCAGAAGCCAATAGCTTAGCACGTTCATCTGCAGCATTACATTCTAATTGTACGCTTGCGTATTCCATTTTTACAGCTTCAAGTTCGACCTGCTTACATTAGATGCAACGACAAAGAAAATCACATACCTCAAAGATTATGGTAAGAATCAAGTCCATTATGATGAACAGAACTCAACAGGCTATGTTAGTACAAAGATAGCTTGACAGACATCTGAAATAATCTCAATATGAGAAACCAGTTCATTCCACAAGACCGATTCCAAAAGTGTTCTCCAACATAAGGGTCACAGGTGTATCCTTGAATATAGAGTTAAGATCAATGAACACATTCTTCAACATGCATTAGCATAGCAGATACGGTACAAATGGTACCTATTTACAAAATTTGTATCTGGAAAACCATTAAACATCACATAGAGAATTTGTTGCACCTTGCTGACCAAATTACAGACAAAATAAAGGTACTTCACGAAGCCTCCTCAAAACTGAAGGAAGAAAGGGGGTGACCAAGAACTAAGGTTTTAATGTTGGAAAGTTATTTTTTTATTTAATAAAAATATAAACCACCAATGTGACATACTTAGACAAGAAAGATCATTGGATGCTTCAACATAGAGACTGGTCACCCCTCTTTCTTCTCCAGGTCAATCAAATAATTATTTGTGACCAGGCATTTCTTCTGTTTCTAAACAGCAGAAATAAATGTGATTGTTTGGATTTTTCATTCTTCATTTTTATAAATGAGTTATGTATGAAATGCCTGACTAAATATCTCTGCTGTTTAGAAACAAAAGAACAAAATTGCATGTAACTTTCCGCGACATCCTTATTGTGCTACCACTTTTAAAATGTCATATCAACAATAGTAAAGAAAATAGTCATTTCATTTCTTCGTCGATCAACTTGAAAATGTATCCAGATAAAATCAGTGGAAGACACTAACTCCCACTACCACTAATCATTTCTTCAAATAGATAACAAAATATTCCGAGAATGTTTGACATGTGCAAACTATACTTAGTACAACAAATGTTAGCTGGTGTTACATGAGCAAACCCTCAAGGAGAAGACGTGGCTAGTGTACTACATATTTGAAGGTTGTAACATGCTTCACGGTATATAATTTATTCAACTTCCTACAAGTTTAAATGTGTGTTCTTTGCGTGCGGATATAATTTATATATGAACAGAAAAGTGTACCTGTTGATTATAACTCTCTGTCAGGGCTGAATTTTCAGCAGCTAGAGACTCTGCTAGAGCTCGTGAAGCCTCAAGAGCACGTTGTGAAGAGAACTTCTCTTGTGTTAAATCTTCAATATGCTGTCAAAAATGTAAAGGTACACATCATGCCAGTATTTGACAATTTAAGACCCTAAACTTCAAAATTAAAGAGGAAAGAAGAGAAAACAAGGGGGAAAAGAGCATGAAAGAAAGTGAAGAAGGATTCATAACATCCCAGCCAAACAGAGAAAACTTGCTTCATAAAGGGACAATTGATCGAGTCAATTTAAAATGACTAAGCCAAACAAAACGAAAAGGTTTTCCATTCTAATATACTGATTTCCATCCTGAAGCAGCAGAGTGCTTTTCATATATTAGCCATCAAATAGCAGTATTTTCAAACTAAATTTTGACTTTGAAGACATCCTGACCTAAACTTATCACTTTCTAAAGCAAGGGAAATAAATGAAGAGAAACCTGTTCTAAAGCAGCAAAATCTTCATTCTGTTTTTGTGCAAAAGACTGATAACGGTTGTCCATGTTCCCCGTGTCTTTCTCAGTATGATGATTCAACTGATCAGACCCACTGACAGAAAAAGTTGAAGAATTCATCATGTTCCTGGAGTTGGACGATTCCAAAGTGTCCATGGGATGAACCTTTGGATCAAATCTGTCTGCAGAAACTGATTCAGTTGGAGAAGGGGACACCACAGGAACTTTTGAAATGTTGATGGAATCAAGGAAAGACGGACGAGATTTCCTCCCAACAGTGGGTGTAGACAATTTTGAATTACTAGAAGAACTTCTTGCTTCAGAACTGATGCCCTCATATTTAGAATGAATACACTTTTTTTTCTTTTGCATGGTCTCTTTTTATATAGGCATTTTGGTATTGTAACGTGGCCTTTTATTATTTGTCCTTTCAAATATGAATTATTGTTGGCTGATTTTTGTCCATACATTTTGAAGACACCAACAAACAATAACCTACAGCAAATAACATGGGTGTTTTGTATTGTATCGAACCCCCCACATGGTAGCGATCCAACTAAAGATTTTTATTAAGTTTGGGAATTGTGCCAGACCAATGCTACGAGCTTTATCTTATTTGTATCGTCGAATGAAAGTGATAATTCGACTAGAGAATCAGGAAGTCTTCCCCGCCTGGAATTTGAATCGAGTTCGGAATCACTCAATACTTTTCGAGCCCTTATTGCCGCGGAGAATGAGGCGGAAATATATCGGCATAGTGAAATCTCAAATTAAGTGAAGAAGTCGGTAGAGTGTACGGAAATCTTTTCACTATTTCTTGAAAGTAAAAAAGTAGTTTTTGAAAAACCCTCGACTTATTTTGAAGAGTGTTGTCAAAATTAAAATAATGGAATACTAATAAAGGTTCCTATAAATAGAATTTTTAACCTAAATAATACATTATTTAAAACAATTATAAATCATGATATAATGTTTTTAAAATTATAACGTGGCACATAGATTTTGGAGGTGTCTAGATCATGATTATTTTGTAAGTTGAAGTGTTCAACTCACAGTAGGAACGAGTTGAGATATTTAGATGTACATACTCAAAATTTGAGTATTTATAACTTGTCAACTAAGACCAAGTTTGAAAGTATGTTTATGTATTATATACGTCAATTAAAATTTAATGTATGTTTGAACCAGCTATATACAGTTAATGTATTATAGCTAATTAATGATTTGTTATATCATTTACACGTGAATCTTGTTCAACATTTCGAAAGAAAAATTAAAATCAAGAAAAAAGATGACTTTATGAGATAATAACTATGTACGTAATTGAATGTCCATCTAAGAAATCAATGCAACACAATCTTCTTGATTTCTTAGTGTATTTACTTAAATTAATTATTAGGGTCCCTATTAATTAATGAACCTTGCACAGGTGGTGTTGGAACTCAAATTATGTTTTAGTTTGTATTAATTTACATCTTTCATAATGTATAAGTGCTCGATTAATGATTAAAAAGTGGTACTCCAACTTAACAGAAGAAATTTTGAAGAAAAGTCCTAATACTAGTGAATACAAAGCACCTTTATTTTGATGCTCGACAAGAATTAGCAGTTACTTGGCAAGGAGGCAGTTTAAACTTGTTATCACAATTCGAACTCTTCACTCAGATAGTAGATAAGTAATTTTTCTGAGTCCGGAACTTAAAGGACTAACTTTTTCTTCAAAATTTTCAAAGGAATACAACAAAAAATAAAAAGAAATGAAATGGGCAAAAGCGTGCAGTGTCCCACACCTTAAAATAAACATTAACGGAGGCGCTAACTTTTATTGATAAGGCGTGTGAGGGTCACCACACCTTGTAACATGCCTTACAAATATATGAGTCTTATTTTGTGTAGCCCAAAAATATATCCCAACCTAAACAGATACACTACGGAGGACGATTGACTCAATAGTTAAACCAGGCCCAAAACCCAAAAGCACACCCCAGACAAGGCCTTCTCCAGTGGTGCCCAATTTTGCTCTGATAGAGGCTTTCCTCATCTCGTCCAAAACAAACAACACACTAACACTTCCCATGTTCCCATAATTGCTCATGATATTTCTTGTAGCCTTGAGTTTTTCGGGCCTTAAGCTCAATTTTAATTCAATTTGATCCAAAATTGCACGTCCACCTGCATGAGATACCCAAAAGATTGAGTTCCAGTCAGAAATGCCAAGAGGTTGGAATGCTTCCATTAGGATTCTATCAATATTTTTGGAAATCAGCATTGGAGTATCCTTATGTATTTTAGCTATCAGCCCAGCCTCATTGAGGTTACCAATAATTGCATGCCCACTATCTGGGAGAAGAGTTTGTGTTGCAAATACAAGCTCAAACAAAGGCCTCTCCACCGTCATGATTGGATCTGAACCAACAATGACAGCTGATGCCCCATCACTGAAGAGGGCTTGCCCAATCAAAACGTCAATCTCGGTTTCACTTGGTGCATGGAAGCATAACAAATTAATTTCTGAGCAAACAACAAGGACTCGAGCACCCTTGTTATTCTCAGCTAAGTCCTTAGCCAATCGAAGAATAGTCCCCCCAGCAGAACAACCTTGTTGGTACATCATAAATCGCTTGACTGATGGGCCAAGTCCAAGAAGCTTAGTGAGTTGGTAATCTGCCCCAGGCACATCCACACCACTAGTGGTACAAAAGACCAAATGAGTAATTTTTGACTTAGACTGGCCCCATTCATTGATGGCTTTTTCGGCTGCTTCCTTCCCAAGTTTCGGTACTTCAACTGTCGCAATTTCTTGCCTAATATTAAAGGAAGGTGCTTTGTATTTGCATAAATTAGGATTCTCTTTTAAGATTTTCTCTGTTAAGTGAAAATATCTCTTTTTAATCATGGATCTATCACCTGCAAGATATGAAAAATATAATCAATATTAATTAAAACATAATTAAAGTTCACCAACATCCCATCCCTACATAATATCAATTAAGGTGCAAATTTACTCGAAGCTTAATTTGAAATTTAATGCTTATATTGATTTACTAGTTGAATAAGCATTTGTTTATTTATTAGTTGAAAATGGTGGTCAAATATAATCCAAAATTTGAAATCAAAATCTTCAAGTAATACATAAAGTTAGTTAGATGTTTCTAATCACATTTTAACTTCAAATAAAGTGTTCTAATTAGACACTACGATTAAATTTTGAATTACTTCTTTGCATACATTCTAATTCGTTTATCAGCTAGTTTATAAGTTAGCCACATTATGTTCAATTCATGATTAATTAAGTTCTCAAATATATGTAAGAAAAAGGAATTAAAAAGAAATATATTTTTTTAACTGAAAAACACTTGGAATCATTGATATTGCATAGTGACGATAACATTAAGTAAAATGCAATGTATATATACCATAAATGAAAAGTAAATTATCTTACACATGCGCTTAAACTTTTGCTTAAGTTCAATTTTATGCTCACTGTTAGTGACACGAAAAAAATAGTCAGGATAAGCGCTTTGATCGAAACAATTGGGAGGATTGGATGTTCCGATGGCCAACACGGTGGCGAGCCCCATGGCCCGTTGGATCTCGACGGCGGTAACCATCTTCGCCGGAAAAAATAGTGATTTAAGTTTATTTGCTAAGTTTTTTTTATGGTAGTAAGAATGAATACACTTTGTTTGCATATAGTCTCTCTTTATATAGGCATTTTCACGTTGTATCCCCCCCTCAAAAATATAAATATTGTTGTCTATTTTTTTTAGGATTATTTGAGCTTTTGCCTCTATTTTGTGGCTGTCTTAATTTATACCTTTTTTAACGGATAATTTTTTTTTTAGAGTATAGATTTATATTTTTGTATCATGACATTTCACATGTTATGCTCGAACATGATTTCAGTTTTTAAAAAATTTATGTCTCACTAGACATAAGTTCGATTGTTGGAGAACAAATTTAATTTATACTTTTGACTTGTGACACCCCAGCTTAGGATAACAAGCCCCACATCGATGAAAACACAGGAAATATGTTAAGTATATAAGTAAGCAGGCCTTACACCTCCAATGATATGTGTTAAAACCATGCAGGCCTAAGTTCAAAGTGGATAATATCACTAGCAGACTGAGCCGTTACATGACTTATCTTAAAAGAATAGTTAGAATGAAATCAATCACAATAGGATACGATAGGTACTTATATAATTGCTCTTAAACTTGATATTTTTATAAGATCGCCATTCAAATTTAATCAGTAATCAAATTGATATTTGAACTTTATAAAAATATCTTTTAAACACCCGCATGTATAAGAGAAGCTTCTAATATGTTAAATAGACTAATTATAAAATGACATGTATAATTTTAAAAACTATAAGTATAACTAAAAAATAAAATAAATACAACCTCACTCCCACCCCAAGATCATCCCCTCAAGTTCCCCATCAATAATTTCTAGCTCATTCACTTCATAATTATGGAATCTTCTTTTTGTCTTTAACTTTTAGCTCTATTCTTGATTAATTTATTTTAGACATAATGGATAAATATGTCAAGTGTAAATGTCTAATTTATAAAAAAAAATGTCAAGTTTGAAAAGCTATAAAGGCGTTTAGCTATGAATTTTTTTCACTTTTTTCCGATTCGATTATAATTGTCTGAAAAGATTATTATTATTAGTTAGAATACAAGCAATCACCATAGGACAAGAATGGGAGGCAATTATTTAAATGCTCTTCTTGTCTTGAAAGATAAGTTAGAACTTAGAATAGAACCAATCATAATAGGACAACTGCAAGATATTAAATAACTACAGCCTCTCTAAATTAATACTCGGTAATTAATAGACTCTCTAAGATAATATTTTTCTTCAATTTCAATTTATTAGACCAATGGAAAAATCATCGATAAGATAAGATAATATATATTCAGAAGACCCTTATATAAATATATGGTCTCATTAATATTATAAATTAATAATTCTTTAAAATTATAAAAATATCTAAGACAATTTAGTGAAATATGATTCTAGTGTTTTTTGTTAAAATTTAAATCTAGTTGAATTTCATCCCTCACTTTTCTTTTTGCATCCAAAAGTTCTGGTGTTGTCTTGTCAAACTATTTCGAAAAATTGTGAAGAGTTCTAGATGCGATAAATTAATGTTTCCTTATGCGTAACTGGTTTCAAAGGTATTGTATCGTCTTTAACTTCATCATCAATATTATTTTCTCATATGGTATCCACAATTTCTTCTAAGCTCTGAACTTCTGAAATGCTTCATTTTCATTCGGGTAATCTAACAGTCTATTGACATCCATTTTACTGTGGTAACTGAGATTATTAACCATGACCTCAAATTCATGAATGTCAATTTCACAAGAGGATTCATTTTAATTCTTTGAGGTTTCATCCTCCGAATTATGTAATCAAACTTAACCTTCATTGAATCTCGAAATCACTCTTTAAATTAATAAAATTAATTTATCGATTAAATAATACCTCTATAAAAGAATAATATTTCATGGCCCCGATAATATTTGGTTTGATATATTATGAACACTAATTAAAAAGGAATTTAGAATTCATGTGCCGAGAGTCTATCAAAAGCATAATCTCTACCTCAAAAAGGTGAAGATAATGTCTATATACATCTTATTTTTCTTACTTATAGAATTATACTGAATATTGTTGTCACGCCCTGAGCCTACACCCTGGACGTGGCCGGCACTTGAGAACCATTGATGATCCCCAAGCGAACCCTTGGCCTGGCTCACTACTCATCGGAAGACTTATCTCGAGCCTATAAGGCTCCTAACACAGCACAAGTAAGTTCACAAACTTAAATGAACAGTAAAATTGTTAAAGTCTGGAAAATACTTAATTCTCATAAAGTGGGGAACATTAGTCAAACTTCAACATAGGGAAGTAAGAATAATCATGGAAAAACTCATCAACTCTAGAACTGTCTATGAAGCCTCTAAATAACTTAGACGGGTGTCGGGACAAACCCCACAACACCTCAACAAAACTAAAACCACAGAATAAAAGACGGATCCTCCGGAAGTACTAGGAGGCTCATCACAACTGCTATCTGGAGTGCAAACGGTATCAACGAAGCGCCTGTTGATGACCCTGAAAATCTGTAGCTACATCATGAAACGATGCAGGTCGAATGACATCAGTACATTGAATGCACTGGTATGTAAAATGGATGAATATAACAATAGTAGTAAAGAGAAGGCTCAAGTAAGTACCAACCTCAACTCAACTCAAAGCAAAACAACTCATAACTAACTCAAGTAAAAGTGATACTCAAAAGTAACTCAATATAAAGCTTTTAAAAATACAAAAGCAACCTCAAGAATATGCGTAAAATATCATAAAGTAAATGTTTACTCATATTTGGGAGATTCTCTAACCGACAACCATCACTCTGAGCTAAATGATGATACAACGTCTCGTCCACGCTGCCAGAACTGTCCTATACCTTGCCGGAGTATAAGACATCCTCAACTAAGTGGATCCACTAAGCTCTACTCGAAGGCATAATGAAATCATTTAAAAAGTATGACTCATTTACCCATGTTAGCATACATTATGACTCATTTACCCATGTTAGCATACATGGTTTATGGAGTTGAGTTGTCTGAACTCATCCCCATATAGGTGCTCAATACTACTCTCAATAATTATACTCATACTCAAATAAGTAAAAATTATAACTCTTCCTCTGTTTTTGAGATAATTTCTCAAAAGATATTCTTTAATAAATAGTGCCTCAAATTCTCTTCTCAAAACCCTCTCAATTGTTTCTCAACTCAAAATCCTCTTTCTCACTCAAAATGATAGTTTTTGGAATTCAAAGTTTCATTTAACAAGTTACTAAAACAACCTCTTTAACTCTACTCACAACTTCCTTTATCTCTCTCAAAAGCAAAATCATTTTAAATTAAAGTCTCAGTTCAAGAAATTCTCAAAATATTCAGTAAATGCTCAATTTATAGAGTTCTTTGTAGAAAATAAACTATGGACATCCCACTCAATAATTAGGGTTCATACCAGAATCTAAGCATAAACCATAGCAAGATAACTACTCAAAAACATGGATACAATACTCAAGAACATGGGATGGAACCCTAGATTTCATAATTCTGAATTTCTGAATGTAAATTGGCGTGTGAACGTACTAGCCCAACACTGAGGGAAGGCTCACATACCTAGAAGATCAAAGATCTTGGCGAAATCGCAAGCTCTTGGTTGAAGTTCTTGGAACCCTAGCCTTTTCTCCTCTTGAACCTCCTCTCAAATTTTTCTAAGTGAAATAATGTTTCCAGACTGGTTCTGCTGTTTTTAGCCCGAAAATAATAGGGAAAAGTCAGGATTTGGGTTTAGAAGGGAGGGGGAAAGGTCTAAAATACCCTTAATAAAAACTATCGGCGCGACTTACGGTCGGGACCTACCGTGCATCCTATTCCTCCGTCGTTTTATCCAGAGAGTTTGCCACTTTGGTCTTTTAACTGACGATGCCCATGTACGGCCCATCATCCGATCTCCGGTCCGTACATGGCCACCGTAGATCAGGCTTTGAGAACTGAAATTCGACCAAGTCTGGAGGGCAACCTACAGGTCCTATCTACGGTCCGTAGATCAAACTACGACTCGTACCTTTGGTCCGTAGAATCAACTCCTGAAACTTGACATTCTCCAACCTCAACCTGGTCTCTACGGTTGCCTTTCTACGGTCCGTAGAACCACCTACGGTCCGTAGGTCGGTCCCGTAGAACCAGTACTGCAGCAGTTTCTGCATTTTCTCCAACTCCAAGTTATGGGGTGTTACAATATCTCCCCCTTGGGAACATTCGTTATCGAATGAGCCCATACTAAGCCTATAAGGGGTGGGGACATCTAACAACCCAATACAACACAAATCCAAGCAACATATGCCAATTAAATTCAGAAACTCAAGAACTCAACATATTAAACTGAGAATGGTACTTCGTTAAGAGTTAATACCTTGCTCTGG
Source organism: Solanum appendiculatum (assembly GCA_018342035.1). Lineage (NCBI taxonomy): Eukaryota > Viridiplantae > Streptophyta > Magnoliopsida > Solanales > Solanaceae > Solanum > Solanum appendiculatum. Next base: position 889,215 of record JAGDQO010000622.1, on the reverse strand, counting down.
GTCTACATTGGCCGAAAAAAGATGTGGATATCACTTTTTCATGTCCTCCTCGGCCTCCCAAGTAGCTTCATCAATGAGCTGATTTCTCCATAAGACTTTCACTGATGCAACCTCTTTGGTCCTCAATTTGCGAACTTGGCGATCAAGGATCTGAATGGGGATCTCCTCATAAGATAGGGTCCTTGATGCCAATTTTCTCAGTGGGCACAACAAGGGAAGGATCACTCAAGCATTTCCTCAACATAGATATGTGAAATACTAGATGGACTGCCTCTAACTCTTATGGTAGCTCCAACTCATAGGGTACATTGCCAACTCTCTTTGATATCCTATAAGGACCAATGTAGCGGGGACTGAGCTTCCCTTTTTGGCCAAACCTCATCACACCCTTCATGGGTGAGACCTTCATATATACCCAATCATCAACCTTAAACTCCAAATCTCTTCTCTTAACATCTGTGTAGGATTTCTGATGACTCTGTGCTGTCTCCAACCTCTCTTGAATTAACTTCACCTTCTCCATAGCTTGATGAACCAGATCTGGTCCTATCAATTCAGCTTCACCAACCTCAAACCAGCCAATGGGAGATCTACAACTCCTACCATATAAAGCCTCATACAGAGCCATCTGTAAGCTGGAGTGGTAACTATTGTTGTATGCGAACTCGATAAGAGGCAAGTGGTCATCCCAATTACCTTTAAAATCAAGAACACAATGTCTCAACATGTCCTCCAAGGTCTAAATGGTGCGTTCTGCTTGACCATCCGTCTGAGGATGAAAAGCAGTACTAAGGTTCACCTTTGTGCCCAAACCTTTCTGAAATGACTTCCAAAAGTGCGCAGTAAATTAAGCACCCCTGTCTGAGATGATGGATAGTGGAACTCCACGCAGTCGAACTATCTCGCGAATGTAAAGGTTAGCATACTCCTCTTTTGTATTGGTAGTCTTCACCGGTAAGAAGTGGGCTGATTTGGTTATCCGATCCACAATCACCCAAATGAAATCATGCTGCCTACGAGATCGTGGTAAACCGCTGATAAAGTCCATATTAATCATCTCCCACTTCCATTCCGAAAGGGGTATAATTTGGGCTACACCACATGGTCTCTGATGCTCCGCCTTGACTTACTGACAATTCGAGCACTTAGCAACAAATTCAGCAATGCACCTCTTCATGCTACTCCACCAATAAACTTCTCTTAAGTCGTGGTACATTTTTGTGGAACCTGAAAGAATTGAATATCTGGAACTGTGAGCTTCTTCCATGATCCTCTTTTGGAGGTCATCTACATTCGGAACACACAATCTTTCTTGGTATCTCAACACTCCATCTCCCCCTTGTGCAAAAGCGATCACTTTCTGCTTATGCACATTTGCCTTTAATTCAAGAAAAATGGGGTATTGGTCTTGCTTCTCTTTCACCTCTGCCACTAATGAGGACTCAGCTCCGTTCATAACAACAATTCCACCTTCACTGGAATCCAACAAGCGAACACCCAACCGTGCCAGCCTGTGGACTTCCTTAGCTAAGTCCTTCTTGCCTTCTTCAATGTGGGTTGTACTCCCCATGGATAACCTGCTCAAAGCATCAGCAACCACATTAGCCTTACATGGGTGATAGATGATGCTCATGTCGTAATCCTTGAGCAACTCCAACCACCTTCTTTTTCTGAGATTGAGCTCTTTCTGACTGAACACATACAAGAGACTCTTGTGGTCCGTGAACACATCCACATGAACACCATAGAGATAATGACGCCATATTTTGAGAGAAAAGACTACTGCTGCCAACTCGAGATCATGAGTTGGGTAGTTCCTCTCATGAATCTTCAACTGTCTAGAGGCATAGGCTATAACCTTACCATTCTGCATCAATACACAACCAAGCCCAACTCGGAATGCATCACAATAGACGACAAAACCCTTTGTACCCTCTGGTAGGGTCAACACTGGAGTTGTAGTCAACCGAGTTTTCAACTCCTGAAAGCTTTTCTCACAAGCTTCGGACCATTGGAACTTAGTAGTTTTCTGGGCTAGCTTAGTCAATGGAGACGAAATAGATGAGAACCCCTCGACGAACCTTCTGTAGTAACTAACCAATCCCAAGAAACTCCTTATATCCGTTGGAGAGGTGGGCTTTGGCCAATTCTGCCCTGCCTCAATCTTCTAAGTGTAAACTCGAATCCCTTCACCAGAAATAATGTGGCCTAGGAAAGCCACGGATTTGAGCCAAAACTCACACTTCGAGAACTTCGCATACAACTCTCGATCCTTGAGGGTTTGAAGGACTATTCTGAGATGACTAGCATGGTCCTCCTCATTTCTCGAGTAGATCAGTATGTCATCAATAAACACGATAACAAACATGTCCAGTTATTTCTTGAATACTTTGTTCATCAGATCCATGAAGGCTGCAGGAGCGTTAGTCAAACCAAATGACATAACAAGAAATTCATAATGACCGTTGATCTGAGGCAAAAAATATATTTTCTTATCATTAATTGCCTCATATTTATTATTTATATTTGTCCTTTTTTAGCATGGATTTTATGGATTGTGCTAAATAGTGTATTTTATTTGTAGGATTAAATTGGTACAAAGTTGAAGAAGTTTGGAGCTAAAATGAATTAATTATGAAAGATTGAAGAAGGAAAATCAAGCAGGCAGCTTAATGGATTAAATTGAATATTATATTAATATTTATATATATGGAAAGTTTGAGGCGGCACAGTTTCACGTAGGAATCCAATTCCGTTTTGGTTTTGGGTTCCTAATTTGTTTTAGACTCAGTTATTTTATTCAGGGTTTTCTACATCTATAAATAGTCCATAGAAATAATTATTTGGGGGAGAGACTTTTGAAGGAAGACACTTTGTAAGGAAAAATTGTCAATACTTTTTAGGGTTCTTTTCTTCTTCTTTTTCTTAGGTATTAGTAGCTAAAGACCCTTGTTCTGGGGCTGCGGCCATGGGTAATTGTTGAACATCGATTGTTTTGAATTAATGTTGGTTATCGTTTAAATTACTTTTGTATTCTTGTTTTAGTATTTCATGCTTGATCACCATAGAAATAAATCTATTGTCTATTCTTGGACTCGAGAGATAAAGAGGTAGATAGACCAAAGAATGCAAAGAGCTTGTTCTAACTTTGTTTAGATTCGTGTTCAGGAGTGACGCCCGGACGAACACCTCGCTTGGTTACGAAACAGGACGAAATATAAATGCTCGCCAATTAGGACTGCCTATCCCCGCTCAACGATGTAGTTAGACATCTAGTTGGAGTAGGCGATTAGAGGTCGAGAGCTCATGATCATAAAATCAACCCTGTAAATCAGTAATTTGATAACCTTAGTTAATTCATTACATGAGATGCGATACATGAAACCCTATGCATGTTGCAGCCCTGGAATTGTCTCAATCACTGTAAGTTAATCTTAGTATTTAATTCTTGCATTTTTTTATTTCTTTTGACACTCTTAAATAAATAATTAGACTAGTATAATTTAGTAAATAGTTAATTGACAAGTCTCTGTGGGTTCGATATTCCGGTTCTTAAAGAGCCACTTATTACTTCTGTGACCACGTACACTTGCGTGTGCATTTGGGAGCAACAAGTTTTTGGCGCCGCTGCCGGGGACTTAGAAATTAACGGGTCCTGAAAGTTGTTTTCGAGATGTCACTTTCTCTCACTCTCAATTGATGATAACCAGATTTGAGGTCTATCTTATAGAAACAAGTGGCACCCTGAAGTTGGTCGAAAAGATCATCAATTCTCGGAAGAGGATACTTATTCTTTATTGTGACCTTGTTCAACTGACGGTAATATATGCACATCCTAAGGGAAACCATCATTCTTCCTTACGAACAAGATCGGAGTGCCCCAAGGTGAGACACTTGGTCGGATGAAACCCTTATCAAGGAGATCTCTTAACTGCTCTTTCAACTCTTTTAACTCAGCTGGGGCCATTCTGTATGGCGGAATGGATATGTGTTGAGTATCTGGAAGAATATCTATTCCGAAGTCTATCACTCTCTCAAGAGGGACTCTGGGAAGATCATCTGGAAAGACCTCTGGAAACTCACTCAAAACTGGAACTGACTGGATAGGTGGTGCCTCAACACTAGAGTCATTAACTCGGACTAAGGGGTAAATGCACCCCTTGGAAACTAACTTTGTAGCCCTAAGGTATGAGATGAAACGACCCTTAGGCACTGCTGAACTGCTCCTCCACTCTAGAACTGGCTCATTAGGAAACTGAAACTTGACTACTCGAGTTATGCAATCAACTGAGGCAAAACAAGCATGAAGCCAGTCCATACCTAGAATAACATCAAAGTCCACAATATCTAACTCAACCAAGTCAGCCATGGTGTCCTTGTGATAGACGGAGACAATACAATCACGGTAGACTCTTTCTGCTAGAATATACTCACCAACAGGTGTAGAAACATTTAAAGGCTCAAGAAGTTGTTCGTGGGAAATGCCAAACCTCATAGCTACGAAAGGAGTCACAAAAGATAGACTCGCACCTGGATCAATCAAGGCATATACATCAAATGTAAAAACTCGAAGCATACCAGTAACAACATCTGGCGAGTTCTCCTGATCCTATCGAGTACCCATAGCATACAGGCGGTTTGTACCTCCACATGTCCCTTAAGTAGCTCCCCTCTGGTTGTTCTTATCTGCTGGAGCTGCTGAAGAAGACTAGGCTCTATTACCCCAATTACCTTGCTTGTTATGTGGATACTCTCTCATAAAGTGACCCGGCTGATCGTACTTGAAGCAGCCCCTCGAGCCATCACGACACTCTCCCGGGTGGTCTCTACCGTATCTGGTACATGTGGGGATCCAATTTGTCCTTAGTGCCATGCTACCCTGAGACTGAGTAGATCGAGCTCTGGAATTCTGGAAGCTCTAGTTCTTGAATTCACCTCTGTTCCTCCGTGCAGGTGCACTAGCTGATGATGGTACTGGTCCGGTTGACCTCTACTGGAAAGAGGACCGATTCTCATTTCCGGTCTTCTGGTGGCCGGACTCATGGCTGGTTGTCTTAGCCCTCTTGCTACGGAACTCTTCCCTGTCCTTCAACTTATCTTCCTCAACTTGTTGCACTTGGATCATGAGCCTAGCTATGTCCATGTCCCCTATCAGCATAGTCGCCTTACCTTTCTTACTTGACAAGCGGGATAGCCCTGACACAAACAGGCTCATCCTGCTCCTCATATCAGCTACCATCGCTGGAGCATAACGGGATAGCTGAGTGAACTTGATGTTGTACTCCTGCACGCTCATAGATCCCTGCTTCAAATTAAGAAACTCTCTTACCTTTGTTTCCCTTAGTTCGCGAGGAAAGAAGAGCCTCAAGAAAGCATCTTCAAACACTGCCCAACTCAAAGGTGGTGCCCCCTCTGCCCTGTTCTTCTTCCATTGGTCATTCCATACCCTAGCAATACCATTGAGCTGGTAAGAAGCTAGCTCCACACGCTCTACATCATCAATACGCATAACCTCAAACACCCTCTGCAGTTCCTCCACAAAGTTCTCCGGATCCTCTGTGATATTCGACCCACTGAACTCTGGGGGATTCATCCTCAAGAATTCACGAACTCTGGATGTATCAGCCACATCCTGATGACCCACTCTCTGTTGTCCAGCCTGATTTGCCACAACCTGAGTCAGCATCTGAATAGCATTTCTGAACTCAGCATTGGTGACATCTTCTTGCGGAGGTTGCACTTCTGGTGCATTGGGAACTTCTTGACCTGAAGGGTTCACGTTCCTCCTAGCAGGACGTCCTCGAACAGCTCTTCGTGGAGGCATGATCTGAAAAGATACGCGTAAGCACAAGTTAGAAGAAAGACTTTTATAGAGATGAACTCTATAGCACGCAGTGGAATAAGAAGAAAGTGAGAGGTTCCTAAATGTCGCATCCTCCTAATTATAGATGTGGCGTGCTTCACACCGATAACTAGGACTCTACTGACACGACTTCATAGACTCCTTAGGACTCTTGAACTCTGTACTCTGATACCAAGTTTGTCACGCCCCGAGCCTACACCCTGGACGTGGCCGGCACTTGAGAACCATTTATGATCCCCAAGCGAACCCTTGGCCTAGCTCACTACTCAGCGGAAGACTTATCTCGAGCCTATAAGTCTCCTAACTCAGCACAAGTAAACTCATAAACTTAAATGAACACTAAAATTGTTAAAGTCTGGAAAATACTTAATTCTCATAAAGCGAGGAACATTAGTCAAACTTAAACATAGGGAAGTAATAATAATCATGGAAAAACTCATCAACTCTAGACCTATCTATGAACCCTTTAAATAACTCAGACGGGTGTCGGGACAGACCCCACAACACCTCAACAAAACTAAAACAACTTAATAAAAGGCGGATCCTCCGGAAGTACTATGAGGCTCACCACAACTGCTATCTGGAGTACAAACGGTATCAACGAAGCGTCTGTTGATGCCCCTGAACACCTGTAGCTGCATCATGAAACAATGCAGGTCGAATGACATCAGTACATTGAATACACTGGTATGTAAAATGGTTGAATATAACAATAGTAGAAAAGAGAAGGCTCGAGGAAGTACCCACCTCAACTCAATTCAAAGCGAAACAACTCATAACTAACTCAAGTAAAAATGATACTCAAAAGTAACTCAATATAAAGCTTTTAAAAATACAAAGCAACCTCAAGAATATGCATAAAATATCATAAAGTAAATGTTTACTCATATTTGGGAGATTCTCTAACCGACAACCATCACTCTGAGCTAAATGATGATACAACGTCTCGTCCACGCTGCCAGAACTGTCCTATACCTTGCCGGAGTATAAGACATCCTCAACTAAGTGGATCCACTAAGCTCTACCCGAAGGCATAATGAAATCATCTAAAAAGTATGACTCATTTACCCATGTTAGCATACATGGTTTATGGAGTTGAGTTGTCTGAACTCATCCCCATATAGGTGCTCAATACTACTCTCAATAATTATACTCATACTCAAATAAGTAAAACTTATAACTCTTCCTCTGTTTTTGAGATAATTACTCAAAAGATATTCTTTAATAAATAGTGCCTCAAATTCTCTTCTCAAAACCCTCTCAATTGTTTCTCAACTCAAAATCCTCTTTCTCACTCAAAATGATAGTTTTTGGAATTCAAAGTTTCATTTAACAAGTTACTAAAACAACCTCTTTAACTCTACTCACAACTTCCTTTATCTCTCTCAAAAGCAAAATCATTTTAAATTAAATTCTCAGTTCAAGAAATTCTCAAAATATTCAGTAAATGCTCAATTTATAGAGTTCGTTGCAGAAAATAAAATATGGACAACCAACTCAATAATTAGGGTTCATACCAGAATCTAAGCATGAACCATAGCAAGATAACTACTCAAGAACATGGATACAATACTCAACAATTAACTGGAATTTGGTACAATAGGCAGAAAACTAGAATATTTCTCAAGAACATGGGATGGAACCCTAGATTTCATAATTCTGAATTTTTGAATGTAAATTGGCGTGTGAACGTACTAGCCCAACACTGATGGAAGACTCACATACCTAGAAGATCAAAAATCTTGGCGAAATCGCAAGCTCTTGGTTGAAGTTCTTGGAACCCTAGCCTTTTCTCCTCTTGAACCTCCTCTCAAATTTTTCTAAGTGAAATAATGTTTACAGACTGGTTCTGCTGTTTTTAGCCCGAAAATAATAGGAAAAAGTCATGATTTGGGTTTAGAAGGGAGAGGGAAAGGTCTAAACTACCCTTAGTAAAAACTGTCAGGCGACTTACGATCGGGACCTACGGTCTGTAAGTCGACCTACGGTCCATCATGTTCCTTCGTCGTTTGATTCAGAGAGTTTGCTACTTTGGCCTTCCAACTGACGATGCCCATGTACGACCCGTCATCCGATCTACGGTCCGTACATGGCCACCGTAGATCAGGCCCTGAGAACTAAAATTCGACCAAGTCTGGAGGGCAACCTACGGGTCCTATCTACGGTCCATAGATCAGACTACGACCCATACCTTTGGTCCGTAGAATCAACTTCTGAAACTTGACATTCTCCAACCTCAACCTGGTTTCTACGGTTGCCTTCCTACGGTTCGTAGACCCACATACGGTCCGTAGGTCGGTCCCGTAGAACCAGTACTGCAACAGTTTCTGTATTTTCTCCAACTCCAAGTTATGGGGTGTTACAATTTTAATGACCCATAAGGTCATTTTTAGAACTAGTCCTCTCTCTTTCATAAAAGACCATATTCGTGTAACTATAGTTAATTAATTAATGAGTATTTTTAGATAATTAATTTAATTGTTACTTAATGGATTAAATTTATAATACCCTATACCACTTGACTCATATTTATTAAAAATAATTTACTAGGATTTGTCACTTTTAATACTGAACGAATGGCAGAGGAAAAGACCGAACATCATATCGCAGGTAACAAACAAATAGTGCAACTAGTCCTAATTTTTTTTTATAGCTAACTATATATTGAATGGATGGCACCTTTTGGAGTTGACTAAGAATGTAAGAGTTTTTAAAAAAAAATATTGAAGCCACCAATTTGCCATGTTTTTGGGGGGAATTGGTAGAGGCAAGATAATGATTGCCTAATGATTAAGGCAAATGATAGATAACAATTGACTAGGAAAAATGATTCAAGAGTTATGGTCTATGTTTCAAAGGCACTAGAAAAGTATTAGTATTTGGTAAGTTAGCATACTATTTAGATAATTTTTAGATTTTCTTTTAGTTATCAAATTATAAGTCATGTTTTGATAATATTAGTATATGTAGTTGAATAATAGATGTATTGTGTTATATGAATGCTATTAGAGTTATGATATTGGAGAAATTGAGATTTAATCTTAGGTTTGAAACTTAGGAACTTGATTATAGATTTGAGTGAGTTTTTGGGTCTAGGCTAGACATATAGTAATATGAGTGTTTGTTAGTTTCAAAATTTTATTGTGATTATTTATTTGAATAGATGACATTGATTTAGAAGCTCAATGAAAGGGGAAGGCTCAAGTCCCGGAGTAAGTGTTTGATTGTTTAAAGCAAGTGAATTTCTCGACCCTTGTTAAGTGTATAGAATCGTGTATTTCCTTGTGGTATGTGTTGGGGAGTAATGAGACTTAGTGATGGGGCGATTTGTTCATATTGAATAATATTAATAATGAGGAAAGGGTGATAAAAAGACAATTTGATTATATATTGATGTGTGATGTGTTGAGAATGACTGGAAAGATTTATTGATTCATTGTTGATGTTGTATCACGATTGTGTTTTTGTGAATTGTGCATTAATATGGAAATGGTCATCTTCTCATTAATTGTGTGAACATGTCATTTGCATTGATTGTGAGGCATGGTTATGACAAGTGTTATGTGAATTGAGGAAAAATAAGAGATTAAAGAGGATGTACCATTTCGAGGGACGTGTCGCGCGTCGCGACGAATATTATGATTCAAGGGACATGTCGCACGCCCTGAAGGATTCTATTATCGAGGGATGTGTCGCGCGCTGCGACAAATTCTATTATCGAGGGACGTGTTGCACGCCGCAACGAATTCTATTATCGAGGGTCATGTCGCACGCCGCGACGAATGCATGGACTGATATATATTGATAACTATTCAAAATTACATGTTCACACTTTATTTATAGACCGGTAGAATCTGCCAAACCCCCTGTACCACAAAGAGACGTTTGATGAAAGAAATATTTCTTAACAATCTACAACTTGATTAGTCTGATTGAAATAATGTGAGGTTCAATTAAATGTCACTAGTGTTATTAGCGTCCTATGGATAGTTACATGCTATGAATTTTGAATTTTTAAAAAATAATAATTTTATATTGAATTCTAAATAAATTACTTGTACAATATGTCAAGTGAACTTTTATGGGGTCTAGACTAAAGCTACTAAAAGAAATATAAATACATATCCTTTTTTCAAAAAAAAAAAAAGAAAGAAAGAAAAGATTTCGAATTTCTACAGATTTAGGATCTATCCAGATTACCCCGTTATTGGTATTACAACTTATTAATGATTTGTTATATTACATGTGAATCTTGTTCAATATTTGGATCGGGAAATCTTAGTAGTTCAGTTAATTAACTATCTGAATTTTCATCTTGTTGGTAGAGATTCGATTCTCCACCTTTTAATTTTCTTCCCTAACCCCCAATTTTATTTTTATTTTTTCAAAAAAAAATTTCAAAAAATGCTCAACAATGGGATAGAAAATATCAGTAGTATTTTTCCAATCCATGATTCCTAGCTAGTTGTAGTATCTAAAAATTTAATACTCCTTAAATAGCTAATTTAATTTCGAGATTTAAAAATCACTTCCTTGTTTTATATTACTTGTCTATATTATTAAAAATATTTTTCCTAAATTACTTGTCAGTTTACAAAATCAAGATAAAATCAATTTATTTATTTTCATTTTGTCCTTCAAATTGATTCTTTTTTAAAGTATAAATATTATAAAGTTTCTCCATTTTTAATCTTGGTACTGATAAATAAAACACACAAATAGAATATATTTAAAAAAGAGTTTTAAGAGTAAATTAACTAAAATACCCTTCTTTCTTTTTTATAATTTTTTTTAAAAGGCATATTAAATGGAAAATGAACCACTAATATAGAACCTTGGACTAGTATATATATAGTAACTAATGTTGTTATATCATTTGCATGTAAGTCCTCTTGAAATAAATACTAGTATAATTTCTTAGTATAAAGATGATAAAATGTTTGTGTTCCAATTTACCGCCATCGGCGAAAATAGTCACTATCAAGGAGCTTCGTAGGGCACAACGGGCCAAGGGGCTTGCTAGTGTGTTGGCCATCGGAACGGCCAATCCTTCCAATTGTATCGATCAAAGCACTTACCCTGACTATTTTTTTCTGTGTCACTAAACTTCTTGGACTTGATCTATCAGTTAAGCGATTCATGTTGTACCAACAAGGTTGTTCTATTTCACATTAAGAAATAATGATATTGTTAACTGAATAAATCAAATAACTCACTTTATTTCTTGCTCCCTTTTATCTTTTTAAGGGTCGAAATAATGTTTTTCATTCCTGAGTTATTGTTTTATGTATTACTCAATAAAATATATTTTTTAATCCTAAATTCAAAAAAGGATCTGTCCAAATTATATACTTCGAACAATATGAAAGTTGAAACCAACGGAAAAAGTTATAAATATTCTCTCCATTTCAATTTATTTAACATTTTTAACTTATCAAAAAGTAATTTGACTTCTTATTAGATCGAACTCTAACTCAATTAATTTATTTCACTTTTAATTAAAATGTGTACATTTTTAAAAATACACCAAAAATATGTATTTCACAATTTAAATCTTATCAAAATTGTAAAATAAATTATAAGAATATTTCTTACACGAAAATACTATTTCTTATAGCACATAAATTAGGCAAGAATATACATAAATTTCTATGAAGTTTTTCCATACAAGAGAATTTAATGGGATCCATATGTAGGCATGGGAGATTAATAATATCCCTAGGTTTTGGTGCTTGATGGACCACTTTATCATATTGAACCAAAAATAAGTAATAAAAAAAATTTAAAGATACCATAAAGTACTTCCTTCGTCTCAAAATACTTATTGTATTTTTATTTACACATCATTTAAGAAAATATTAGTGCAATATTTGATATTTTACTTTTATTTATGACTAATTAAGATATAGTCTTTTTTCTTTGAATATTTACTCTACTCATGTGTTATAATTAAGGTATTTATAATTTTTCAAAAATAATTACTATTAAAAGTTAAAATATAATTAAAATTATTTTCAACTTCATAACGGGTAAATATTTTGAGACAGATATTTTAAATAAGGACAATATGTATTTTGAGACGGAAGAAATATATAACAATAATAAATTTAGTTACTCTCCGCGTTAATGATAGAAATTGTCGGCGTAGTTTATGTATATTTTAGTACTATCTTATTATTGGTCCAAAAGATAAAATAAATTAATTTGTAGTTCATGTTGACCAGATAATTATTTCAATTATCTAAGGAAAAAATTGAGCTTTAACATTGACTTCGAATAAATAAAAAGAATCTTTTTGCATAAATAAATGTGATAGGATTGATTATATATACAATAGAAGATATTCAAAGATATTCTTACTCTAGTTTATACAAAATGATTGTTTTTATTTAAAATTTCATCCTCAAGATATTCTTACATTAAAAATGAAAAACAAATCGATTTCGACGTTTTGATCTAGTGATAAAAACGCAATTGATGTTATATGTGCATTAGATAGATGTTGTGGGTTTGAACCTTATTATCGATGGCTTACAAATAACAATTTAATATTTAGATGGAGAAGATTAGAGGGTTAATTTCATTGTTTATCGATTTTAGAATTATGTATAAATATATATATTATATGATCTTCAAAGATTTTTTTATTTTATGAATTATGATATGATGATGAGGGGAAGAATGGTCATCACGTTGCATATTTCTGATTTAGTTCAATTGCCTAAAATATTTTACCGACGCCAAATAACTAATAAAGGGATATCTTGAACAACAACAAGAAGGCCATATTGAGAAGATAATGTCTACGTAGTAGCTTGTATTTTTATTTTATGCAGATAAAAATATTATTTCTGGTAGGTTGCGGTTAAAAGGAATAACTTAATTAACAACTAAATATATATACCGACTTTGAGAATACGTATTTAGACATATCAACTCGATTTCATTATGTCAGTTGAACACTCCAACTTACAAAATGATCATAATTTATGTATCACATGAGTATCAGATCAAATTCTATTAGTTCATCCTCCATTACTTCATAAAGGCCATGAATACAAGCAATGCCATTACAAAGCAATGTTATTATTACAAACGCAATAGAAACAAGAAACAAATCGAGGTATCTAGATGTGCATGATGTATAAAAGCAAAAAGAATTTTTAAAAAATTCAAAAGAACAGAAGATGACACCATTGCTAGCATCACCATCTGATTTCACTTCCTCTGAGTCCTCATGTACAATTTTTCAAGAAGAAAAAAAACTGTCTCAATCTCAAAAGTCCATGTGAATATTTTTCTTGAAAAGTGTATGTAAAATGCCTAGAAAGTTGACAGTTAGTGACCCTTTGAAGCACTCAAAAGCAACTTTTTAGAGAGAAGATTCTTGAAAACATCTTTTGAATATTTTTCATCAATAAAGAAAAGGGTAACAAAATCTTTACTTATAAACATTACATTTGATTTCCCATGTTTCTTTTTGCTTGTTAGATACGTAAAGTTTGAATCTTTTTACCCTTTTCACAAATTGTCCATATAGATGGAAAGATGATCCCCGCAATTCTTGGAAAAAAAGTAGGAGCTTTTAGTTTTACATATATAGAATTTTTCATCAATAAAGAAAAGGGTAGCAAAATCTTCACTTAGAAACATTATATTTGATTTCCCATGTTTTGTTTTGCTTGTTAGTTACATAAAGTTTGAATCTTTATTTTACCCTTTCACAAAATTGTGTATATAGATGGGAAGATCTCCACAATTCTTGGAAAAAATTAGAAGCTTTTAGTTTTATTATATACAATTTTTCCATTTCAAGATTCTATGGTTTTTGCTGTGTTATCAACAAAAGGAATCACTTGACAGGTCTCCTGCATTTTGAAGAAGTGATGCTACAAAAGTCTAGAGGTATGATAAAGCTTTGATCTTTAATGGATTTTCTTTATATAGTTGACTTGTTAATCTAGCATATTGGCTATACATTATTTGGTGGAGTTTCTTGGCAATTCTGAATCTATGAGTTCTTTGAAATGGTTAATTTGTCAATCTTCTGGATGCTTATTTGGATTAGACTTTGCTTTTGTTTGTCGGATCGAGGATTTAAATTTGATCAGTTCAGTTTATTTCATTTTAAACATAGAACCATTACACTTTTGAAATTATTAGCTCAAAATTTAGTTTTAGCTTTCTAGGATTGTAGTGATATTTTACATATATATCTATACTCCGTGTCTAAAGTTAGGTTGTTGATCCCGACCTGTTTGGGACTGAGGCATAGTTGTTGTTTGTTGAAAATATTAGGTTCAGTTGAACTCGTTGACTATTATGCAGTATGCTACATCCATAGCTGGTCTTGTCAGTGTTGCTTTCTAACTAATCCTGCTGATTCATTTGCTTTGTCTTGACGATTGAATATGTGATGGTGTGAGTTCTTGTCTAAATTTTGAGATATTTGGATCAGGATAGGTTGGATAACAAGTCAAGCTGCAACTTTGGGTTATTGAGAGTTTTCGTAATGTCTGGAGTATATGACTCAAGAACTGGTCTAATTCTGATTTGGATAGTTTTCTTCTTGGCTTCCGCGATGATGTTTTGTCCTGCAGAAGGATTGAATGCTGAAGGAATGTACCTACTTGAGTTGAAGAAGAATTTAAAGGATGAGTTTAACAATCTTGGAAATTGGAATCCTAGTGATGCGACGCCATGTAGATGGAAAGGCGTAAATTGCACTTCTGATTATAATCCAGTTGTGCAATCTCTTGATCTGAGTTCTATGAAGCTTTCGGGCACTTTGAGTTCTAGCATTGGTGGTCTCGTAGATTTAACCGTTCTTGACTTGTCTTTCAATGGATTCACAGGGAATATTCCGAAAGAAATAGGGAACTGCTCGAAAATGCAGAGTCTTCAGCTCCATGATAATGAATTTTTCGGGCAGATTCCTGATGAATTGTATAATCTTTCTCATTTGGAAGACTTGAATTTGTTCAACAACATGATATCTGGTCCTATTTCAGAGGAGTTTGGGAGACTCTCTTCTTTAGTTTCTTTTGTTGCATACACCAATAATCTCACTGGTATACTCCCTCGATCACTCGGGAAACTAAAAAAATTGGAAACATTTCGAGTGGGGCAGAATCCGCTTTCTGGAACCTTACCCGCTGAGATTGGTGATTGCAAGAGCTTACAAGTTCTTGGTCTTGCACAAAACAGTATAGGAGGAAATATACCCAAAGAGATCGGTATGCTTAGTAGATTGAAACAACTTGTGCTTTGGGACAATCAACTCTCGGGTTATATCCCGAAGGAACTTGGAAACTGTACAAAACTTGAACTGCTTGCTTTATACCAGAACAACCTGGTTGGAGAAATTCCTGCTGACATAGGTAAGCTCAAATCTCTCAAGAGGTTATACCTATACCGGAATGGATTAAACGGTACAATTCCAAGGGTCATTGGGAATCTTTCGTCAGCGATAGAAATTGACTTCTCAGAGAACTATCTAATAGGAGACATACCAAATGAATTCAGTCAAATAAAGGGACTGACATTGTTGTATCTGTTTCATAACCAGCTCAATGGTGTGATACCTCGGGAACTTTCTAGTTTAAGAAACTTGGAACGTCTTGATCTGTCGATTAACTACTTATATGGCTCTATTCCATTTTCATTTCAGTATCTTACTGAATTGGTTCAGTTACAGCTCTTTCAGAATTCTTTAAATGGAGCTATTCCCCAAGGTCTTGGGAATTATAGCCGACTTTGGGTGGTTGATTTTTCTAACAACTACCTCACAGGAGGAATTCCTCCGAATATTTGTAGGAATTCTAATTTGATTTGGTTAAATCTTGGTTCAAATAACTTGCATGGAGACATTCCATCTGGTGTTATTAAGTGTGACTCATTGGTACAACTTCGTCTTGATGGTAACTGGCTACAAGGGAATTTTCCTTCTGACTTGTGCAAACTGAGTAATCTATCTGCTCTTGAATTAGGACAGAACACGTTTGGTGGTCTAATTCCTCCTGAGATTGGAAACTGTCGAAAGTTGCAAAGACTTGATCTGTCAGGCAATTATTTCACACATGAATTGCCACAGGAGATAGGGAATCTTGAAACGCTTGTGACTTTTAACGTCTCGTCTAATTTGCTAACAGGTCAAGTACCACTAGAAATTCTGAAATGCCAGGCGTTGCAACGACTTGATCTCAGTAGGAACAGCTTTAGTGGTGCTATACCTGATGAAATTGGAAAACTAGCACAGCTTGAACGTCTTTTGGTTTCAGATAATAAGTTTTCTGGAAAGATACCAGCAGCATTGGGGAGGCTTTCTCGTTTGAATGAACTGCAGATGGGTGGAAATTCATTTTCAGGTGAAATACCATCAGAATTGGGTGATCTTACTGGTCTACAGATCGCGATGGATCTTAGTGACAACAATCTCTCTGGTTCAATACCACCTAAGCTTGGAAATCTTATCCTACTAGAGTGTCTCTATCTCAACAATAATCATCTGAGTGGTGAAATACCAATCACATTCGGAAACTTGACGAGTCTAATGAGCTGTAACTTTTCGTACAATAACCTCACTGGACCATTGCCGGATATACCACTCTTTCAGAATATGGATGTCAGCAGCTTTATTGGAAATAACGGGCTATGTGGTGGTCGTTTAGGTGGATGTAACGAATCTCCTCCGTTCAATTCTGATCCTCCAATCAAAAATGCAGGTGCTCCAAGAGGGAAGATTGTTATTATTGTTGTGGCTGTTGGTAGTGGTGTTTTTCTTGTTTTGATTATGTTAGTTTTTTATGTGATGAAGCGGAAACCAGTTGATCAGATGGTTGCATCAGTTAAAGATAAGGACACATCATTTCCAGCTTCGGACATATATTTCCCTCCCGAAGAGGAGTTCACTTTCCAAGACTTAGTTGAGGCTACAAACAATTTTCATGACAGTTATGTAGTTGGAAGAGGAGCTGTTGGGACGGTATACAAAGCAGTCATGCGATCTGGGCGAAAGATCGCTGTTAAGAAGCTGGCTTCTAACAGAGAGGGTAATAACATAGAAAAGAGTTTCCGAGCAGAGATTTCAACTCTCGGAAAGATTAGACATCGTAACATTGTAAAACTGTATGGCTTTTGCTATCATCAAGGATCTAATCTGCTTCTTTATGAGTACATGGACAAGGGTAGCTTGGGTGAATTGCTTCACGGTGCATCTTGTAGCTTGGATTGGCCTCAACGCTTTATAGTAGCTCTTGGGGCAGCTGAAGGACTTTCTTACTTACATCATGATTGCAAACCACAGATCATCCACCGCGATATAAAGTCCAATAATATTTTGCTCGATGAGAAGTTGGAAGCTCATGTTGGTGATTTTGGTCTTGCTAAAGTTATGGACATGCCTCAAACTAAGTCGATGTCTGCAATTGCTGGATCATATGGCTACATAGCCCCTGGTACGTACATTTCATTATTTTTTCATGAGAACTTGTGTAGTATAGCCTATCTACTGTCTGGAATAATGTCAAGAAACATATGGCCAGCTAGATTGCTCTAACAAGGCTAATATATTTTAGATAAGCAATGATTATAACTCTTCATGGAAAACCAGTGAATGTACACGAAAAGTTTCATGTATAGTTCCTCCCATGAGCTGACTAGTGTTTGTTAGTTTTCCTCACACTTCGACTAGCAAATAGTACTAATGTTTCCTTGGTGAACGTTTTTGCTTCTTTTGTTTGTATTCAACAACAACATACCCTGTGAAATTCCACAAAATGGGGTCTAGAGAGAGTAGAGTCTACGCAGACCTTATCCCTATCTCGTGGAGGCGGAGAGGCTGTTTCCGTAAAGCAAATCAAAATAGTAATGGAAAGGAAAAATGACAGTGAGGAGAACATGACAACTAGAAGAAAAGAGTGCAGAGCATACATGCAAGGACAGTAACATCAGTAACATAGTGTGATCACTTAAACATAGTAAACAACAGATGATAACAGATAACGAAAGCCAGAAACTACATGAACAAGGCTAATACTACGACAGACACAATGCTCTAGACTACCATCAAGCCCTATCCCATCATAAAGTTAGACAATGATACTGATATGTTTAAGGTGCGGTTGTAAATTAGATCTTTCTCACACGTTTAGTCCTTGCCTCAAATGGTAAGGTACAGTTTTGATGTTCAAATTTCTTTGTCATTATATGCACACATTTGTTTTAACTAGATAGAACTGTATACTACACGTTTGTTTATTTGATGAACTATTTGAAGAGAGTAAGCAGACGCGTCTACTTTGTTTAACGGTTCTGCTTTTCCCATTGCAGAATATGCTTACACCATGAAGGTAACAGAAAAATGTGATATCTATAGTTACGGAGTAGTCCTTTTAGAGTTGCTAACCGGAAGAACACCGGTGCAGCCACTCGATCAAGGAGGTGATCTTGTCACTCGTGTGAGGCATTACATTCGGGACAATTCGTTGACACCAGGGGTACTCGATATCCGATTGGATTTGACAGATAAAACTACCGTTAGTCACATGCTTACAGTCTTGAAAATTGGTCTAGTCTGCACTTGTTTGTCCCCGGTTGATCGTCCTTCAATGCGCGAAGTCGTGTCAATGTTGATGGAATCTGATGAGCAAGAAGGTAACTTCATCTTGTCTCAAATTTGATCTCCCTATGACAGAAACATAATAACATGTTAAATGTTATGTTGTTCGGACTCTCCAAGAATGTTACAACACCGTGTCCAATCCTCAAAATATGCACTGCTTTTGAAGGATTTAACATTCATCTGGTGGCATTTTTGAAGAGTCCGAGCAACATAGGTTAAATGTATAAAAAGCGCGAAGTCTGATAAGCTTTCTAGTGTTAGTTCTTGTATTTGTATTCTACAGTTGAATAATAGAAATTACCACATGTTTCTCAAAATGTAAATAATATCTCACTTTGTAGAATGAGTTTAAAGGTTGATTAATGCTTAATCTGTCAAATCTTCCAAAAATGCATAGCTTTTGAAGGATCTGACGTACAACGATCAGTATTTTTGAAAAATTCGAACAATATAGCTTGTAAAAATTCTACATACGTCACTGAGTTAATTGATGAGGTAAAGTGAAGACGTCTCTCAAATTCCTATTAAACGAAGAAAGTTGGTTCTAATATTTTACATCACTAGAAGTTCTTTACTCCTCGATAGGAGTGCAAACTAGTTGGTCAGATCGGATATAAACGGGTTGAAAATGAGTTGAATAAAAATGGATAAAATAATATTCGATTTGCCCATATTTAATACGGGTAGAAAGTGAGTTAACCAATAAATAATATAGATTTTCATATATCCATGACTTTAAAAATAGCTAGGTCAGACACAAGCTAAAAGTCAAAATAAGCTAGCTAGACTCTCAAAAAATAAAAACATTTTTTATGTATATAGAATATATATATATATATATATATATATATATATATATATATTACATATTGACACGACTCATACCAGATGAATTGAATTAAATTAAATGATTACTTGTTCTTAAACCATTTTGCCAACCCTACTCCTCAATTATTATACTACATAGGTTATTAAAGCAATAGTTAATTAGGAATACCTTTTTTGGCAATCATAAACTAGATGCCTATAACTCAATTTTTTTTTCCTAAATTGATATAGGACAAGTTACAAGTGACATAAAACTAAAATAAAGTTGTATATATCTTTGTGGAATATGGTAGCTGTTGACAGAAAGCATTTGCATGTTTTACTTATCAAGATCAATTTAAAAAAAACTAAAATATCTACTTTGGTGATGCATAAGTTCATAAACTTTTTGGCTTTAACACATTTTGAAAGGTAAATTGCACAAGTTGGAAGTTATGTTCAGAGACGGATTCAATATTTAAATTTGACGAATTCGACTTCTAGAGTTTTTAGTACTCAACTTATTGTACTTTTAAAATTATTAGTTCAAAGATAATAGCTCTTGAAAGTTTGGTGGAATTCCACGAATACATCTAGATACGTCATAAATAAATATTGAATTCAGATGAATCCGCTATCACTGGTTCAATGATTGAGAAGGGATAAAAGGTCAGTGTCAATTAATTAATTAATTAATTTCCTTAATTAAATAAGCTTATCATGACTTAAAAAGAAAGCACTAGGAGAATTAATTATCAACTGAACTAATTAAATGGGACAAGTTGCAAAACAAAAGCTTTAGGAGTTTACACCATTAGAGATATAAACAAAAATTGTTGTCTTTTTTAGTTTAAGTGGGATGCATGACTACTTTATAACTGGCAATTTGATGAAAATATGATATCATGTTTTAGATAATTTAAATATAATACTATGTTTGTAGCTTTTAAGCTACTAGGGAGAACCAAATATACATATATTATTTGTATACTTATCCAAAAGAAAATCTGCTTTTTGCATTGAAGAGCAACTTTAGCTCAATTAAAAACTTGATTCATTGAGTCCCACAAAGATCCTATGCTATCATAGGGCAGTCGTTTAGCTTAAAAAGGGATTTGTTTTGATAAAATAATATAATTGTCACTTTAATAAATACTTACAAAATAGTAATTTATTTTTTCATTAGGCTAGGTGGGAGGTGCGGAGACGGATTCTAAAGTCTAAAGAGTTCAGATTGAGCATGATCAAAACAAAATATTTGAAGTGATAATTCAGTAATGCAATGCATGAGGCCAAACAGGCGTGGAAGTGAGGCTTGACACACAAACTATTTCTAAGAGGGATAATTTCAAGTATTTTGCGTCTTTAATTCAAGAAAGTAGGAACAACAACGGTGATATCACACATCGTATCATGGTGTGTGTGGATGAAGATGAAGAGGAGGCTTGCGGCCTCCGGAGTCTTGTGTAATAAAAAAGATACCACTAGAACTTAAAAGTAAATTCTACAAAGTGGAGAATAGACCGCTTTTGTTGTACAAGGTGGAGTGCTGGCTAACCAAAAAACTCCATGCATGTTCAGAAAATACAAGTAGCAGAAATGAGGATATTGAAATAGATGTGTGGGTATACTAGGAGTGATATGATCATGAATGAGAATACTCAGGACAAGGTGGAGTGGCATCTGTCGTGGACAAGATGAGGAAAACGAGATGGAGATGGTTTAATTTGGGCATGTGATGAGGAAAAGCATAGATGCTCTGAGTGAGGAGGTGCAAGAGGTTGGATATAATGGGTACGAGGAGAAGTAGAAGTACGCCAAAAAAGTATTGGGGGTGAGGTGACTAGGCAGGACATAGTGCAACTTCAACTTATCGAGGACATGATCTTAGATAGTAGGGTGTGGAGGCCGCAGATTGGGATAGAAGATTAGTAGTTAGTAGAGTGTGGTCTGTTGTAGTATTAGCCTTATTATTGTAGTGTAGTGCTTTTGATTTTTATCATCATCAGTTGTTTTTGTGTGTTTCGATTATTGCACTATTTTGTTATTGTTGTTATTTTTTTAATTAGTTGTTATGTTTCTTCACTGTCGTTTTTTCTTTTCAAACCTACTTTAATTTGTTGTACTCGAGCAAAGGGTCCTCCGAAAACTATCTCTCTACCTCCACCGGGTAGAAGTAAGATCTGCATACGTACACTCTATCCTTCTCGGACTCCTCTATGAAATTTCACTAAACATATTATTATTGCTGAATGATCGCTAAAATATTTTCAACAAAGTGATCAGTGGCGTAGCCACATAGAATGAATGATGATCATCACCAATCATCAAAAAATAATACATGGTAAACATTAATTTAGAATTCGAATTAAACCTTACATCCTACTAATCGAAATTCATACTCATTTCCAATCGAATTATGACAATAGATCGATACACTTGTAAAAAAACCATGCCTATACACACTTTGTTGCTATTAAATTTTTGAAAATGACAAGAGCCACCACTAAAAATGGTGCCAATTTTTACAGATTTTTTGCCTCCCACAAGTTATATGCAAGCAAGGAAAGGAAAAAGATAGTTCATTAAGAATGTTTTCGTAACCTAATTTCTTAAATGGGCAAACGCACTATCCTATCATTTTAATATTAGTGGAACAAAATAAATAAATAAAGTTTTTTCTTTTTTTATTTTATTTTTGGGCTAACTTTAATTTTATAATTTTATATAGCCGCATTTCAATCTACATGTCTTAATTAACTATTTTGAGAACTATATATATAGATTTTAATTTATTTCGAAAAGTTGGATGTGATCATAATTATGTCCCATCTGACACTAAAACTTAAGAAAAAGTAAGTCTAAAATTAGAAACTAATTGAAATGGAGAGCACAAGAGATCGTTGAAATAACAGACAATTTTTTTTAAAAAAAAATATTATTATTAATACCAACAAAGTTAAAATTCGAATATTTAATCAACTAAACTTCTAAGATTTCTCAGATAACAGATGATTGAACTATAGAATAATATGTTTATATTCGTGTCATAGAAACTAATTATAGAAGCTCGACTAGCTTGTACGCAATTGACACAAGTGTAATTAATATTTAAATTCATATAGTCCATGGTCGTAGTAGAACTAAAATTTTCAATAGAAAACGTCAAAAACTCAAAATATAAACAAAGTAATTAAGTTCACTAAAAAAGTCAATAGATTTTAACATATAATACATATACATAACAATTTTTTTTTACCAATTTACATACAATGTGATTTTTCAGCAAAAGAGTGTCAATTGATCGACACCTCGGCCTTTGGACAAAATTAGCTCGGCCACTATTATATATATTTATTTCACTAGTCATCTAAATATTTTTTTTAAAATTTTTTTTAAGTAAATGACTTCTATCATATCGAATACGCTCTTTGACTCTTTGTTATCATCATGATAAAAAATTCTTGACGTAAATATAATGTGGAACAAAAAACTGAGTTAATTCACATATAAAATGATGAAATATTAGAAAAAGAATAATTTTATACAAACGACTATAAGGTAATAAGTAACAAAGAAACATTGTGAATTTTAATCAAATCAAGGTTTACTCTTCAAAGATTTAGCTTAACAACACTCCTCGCAAAACTAGATATACTATCGACATATAAAAGTTAAACTCATCCGAAAAACATAATCGCTTACCTTCATGACAAGATGAGCAAAAAAAAAAAAAACTTTAAAAAATACATCTCATATCCAAGAAAAATCTTTTTGCCAATATATTTCATCATTACTAAAATAAAAACCATCTTCTTTCACCAACCAAAAACAATGCTTTGTAGGATTACACCTTTGAACATCTCTATTTCCATGAAAAGCTTGAAATTTCCTCCTTTTTTGGTCCAATTTCATTGTACACAAGTACATAGTGTTCTTCCAAAATTTTGTTTCAACACTCCAACTAAAATCATCGCGTTCTTGGAGGGCACGTCCTCCAATGTCACCGGAGTCATCATCGGACGAGCACCACACGATCAATGGGAGGGATGAGTTGTTGGTGAAGCCATTGATAATGTGGATGTTGTAGATGTTGTTGCCAAAATAGTAGTAGTTATAATGATAAGGTTGTTGTTTTAAAGAAATGAAAGTAATATAAGTAGCAAGGCCTAATATTAGGAGAAAAATGTTGTGTGCCTTCATAATTTGTTTTTGTTTTATGGTGTTTTTATTTGGTGCAATCAACTATGTAGTTGTAATATATATATATATATAAAATGAATGGTTATGAAAAAAATTGAAGTTGTAGTGGCTATATATATAGATATAGGGAGCTAGCTACATGATTCCTTTATGGTAAAGTGGTGTACTATGAACATGAAAACCATACTATTCAAGTATATGGAATAGTTTAGTGTTTGAGCGTGCGATTTAGTGGTCAATAAATAAAGTTAAATGTATAGTGTCGAGTTCAGATTCTAATGAATAGATTGATAGAGTTACTCGATACATGTGTTTGTGGGAGGTGGAAAATGATTTCTCGTAGAGTTAATCGAGTTGCGCTAAAAAATACTAAGTAATCATTTTTTTCTATCTGTACTTTAACTTTTGATAGACAGAGTTAATTGACACCTACTTATGAAAGGTCAAAAACGATATACCTTATGTAGGTAGCTAAATTGTACCTAAACTGACTCGAACATGTACACTGTAATTATATATATAAAAAAGGTATTTGAAATTAGTTATAGGGGGGCCCTTTCTTCTTTTTTTTGTGAATAGGAGCCCCTTAGTTATATTAACAACTTGATTTTTGAATTTTATTAAGAAACCCCTTTAAGAAAGTAGAATATGCGATTAGCACCTTATGGTTTTGTCACTTTGTGGGATTTTTTTGCGGCATTAATAATGAGCGAATAAACGCATGTGAAGTGAAATCACTTTTTATTGTTTTTAAAAATTTTAAAAATTCTAAAATTCAATTTAAAATTGAATTTTAGATACGTGTTTAATTTTCGAAGTTCAACTTTAAAAAAAATGAAAAATTTTCATGATCAAATCCCCGTTAATTTCATATCTTTTGTTTTATGCAATTATGGTCGTTGCTGTCATGCTTCTATTCCTTGGTTATGCATTATCGACAGGCTAAAGATATTATCAGATAAGAATCAAAAAAGAAAAAAATAGAAAACGCCAAAACAATATCCCAAAAATTTAGGTAAATAACTAGCATAGTTTAATGTGTGCATTTTTCTGATTAGACTTTTGAGTGATTATACTGTGCAAAAAAAACATTTAGGCTAATCGTGGTCTATTCAAAATTTCTCATAATCTTGTTTACGTTCGGGAATATTAAGTCAAAACTATTCCCATAACTTCAATTGTAGCTCCGCGACCAGAGGCAGATCTAAAAGATAGCTCTACGATTATTAATTTAGAATTTAATAAATTTAAAAAGTAGAATTTCAAACTCATATATATTTTTAAATCTTGATTCCGCTTATGCGATAAATATGAATCATGGTCAAGTACTACAATAAAGTTTCCTTTTTATCCTAAGGATCGATTGGCCAGGTTTCATGACTAGTGATTGAACATATATATATATACTAAAATCCCCACGTCTGTAAATCCTGTAACAAGCATGCTGATCCTATAATATTGTTCAAGATTTTAATAATTGGTCATCATAATATTTATGAATTCCTTTTTTGAAATTACATATATATGATATTAGGGATGTTAAATGAACGGGTTGATTAATACGTCAAAATAGATTGAGTTAATATATGAGCAGGTTAAAATAACTTGGGTTAAAAATTCAAATGTGTTGTATTGAATGGGCTAAAAAACGAGTCATAAACCGATCCTCCCAGTTTTTACTAAATTTTAATTTCTTTGTTTGATTGTTTTATGATTCTTTAGTACTTAAAATATGTATTTTTCTTTATTATGGTTATAATTTATACATAATATATCAAATAAAACAAAATGTTTTTTTGAAAATATTTCGATAAAATTTCTCATGGATTAATTTGGGCTATATACCATCCCAATTTTTGATGGATTGAAATGAATTGGACTGAGTTTCGGCATCTATTAATCTTACTAATTCAGTTTCACTCTGTATAAGACCCACCAAAAGAAGCGCTTCCAACCATAATTTTCTATTTTTCAAGACTCGAATCAGAACCTCAGAAGGGATCTTATCCATCCCACCACACCCATTTATGATTATTTTATGCTATCATTAAATGAAGTGTTCAGTCCCACACATATGATCTTGGACAATTCTCACCTCATGAAAATTAATTTTTAAATTGAGTTAGATTCCACTACTAAAAAATACTGCATTTAGCTATGACTTTCGTCACTGGTCCGTCACTATTTAGCTCGTAGCTAATGAAAATCAGTCGCTAAGTAGGATTAGCAACGAATTTTCCTGTTTAGCTACAAAATTTATCCGTCGCTAAATCCAGTCTTTTTAGTAGTGTTCGACATGAATTTTTTTTTTAATCATGATATCAGAATTAGGTCAATCTCAACTTTTCAATTATTTTATATTGAGCCAGCTCCATATTGTATAATCTATACTCTGGTTAGCAAGTCTGGACATGCATAGAGATATAAATAAGCTCCCAAATTTGGTCATTTAAGGTACAAGAACAAAATCTTTTTATATGATCTTCGACAATTTTATCAATCGGCATAGGGAAATAAATATATGAATTAGATTCTATCATGGAGGGAAAAATTCTGTTATGTGAAAGTAACCATACATAATGATGGAGGAATTTCTATCATATATTATCTGAAATCATATTCTTCAATGACTTTAAGCTTTATCTATAATAGTGCTGACCCTAGAAATGATCATGTGCAATTAGTGGTGCAATATATGATTCTTCAAGAGTTGCAAAAATCTACACGAAAAGAAATTAAAGTAGATGTTGTTGGGATATTCCGATAAGATGAAATCTACGTCAAGTCTCATTATAAAATTATGAATCCTCAAATAAAACTTTGGATTAGCGAAAAAGAAGGGTTACCAAAAATAGTCATCGAATATTGAAGGAATAAAAATAATAGCTGACAAATATATATATGTTTTGGTGGCAAATGTGCTAAAAGGGCATGTTACATCAAATATATTGTCCCTTTTGAAAATTTCATTTCTTATTTTTTAATTGTCCTGAAACAGAAAAAAGAAACAATTTTGTTTTATTTGTTTAAGAGATTGCTCTGCTGGTAATGACTCACTGGGACATTTTTTAAATGATTTTTTTCATATATTTAAGGCATATTAATTTAATTTGATCTTGAAAGTCGTGCATCATACAGCCTGGGGCAAGACAAATTTGTACAGTATTGGTCACAAATGATAAATAATTATAAGTGTTTAGTTAAATTATATATATACATATACTTAAATCTCAATAATCCAACGAGGAGAATCAGTGTTTAACTTGTATATATTGACAGAATAGAAATATAAAGTAAAAATTAAATTATGTATATACATATACTTTAACCTCAATGATTCAACGAGTAGAATCAATATTTAACTTGTATATATTAACATAATAGAAATATAACGTAAAATGATTAGACAAATAGTAAGGTCCATTAAATTTTGTAAATAATTTATGCAGAACTCATTGAGTCACTAAATTTTTTTTGACTATTTATTAAAATATTATTAGTATAAAAATAGTTAGAAACTAAACACCTATTTACATGGGCAAATCCACATCCCCAAACCCTAAACTATATTTGTTCTTATCCTCTAATGTAATCTATAATCCAAACATTTGTGAAGTTGACAATAATAAACACAATAAAAATAGAATTATTGTAACAAAAAAAATGGAAGGTGAAAAGATTATCTAGTTTGAGATTTTTAAGGAAAGACTTTAATTACCAACACTTATAAATACTTGAACTTTCTTTTTACCTAACTATCCCATCAAATAACTTCCCTCCTTTTCTTTAGATTAACCAAAACAAAAAATAATAATTAATTATCTTATCTTTGCTATCTTAATTATCCTATCCCTCTTAGCTTTACTTTATTTACTTTCAATAATTCTCAATTTGATTCTTTGTTGCAGTACTTCTATATGTGATAATATCGTGAGTAAAAGGGTCCAGTTAACAATCCGAGCCAAGTATAGCAGCCTCCCAGATCATTCCGCCTTTCCTCTATTTTTTTTTATTTTTTTTAAATCACTAAAAATGACTATCCAACTCGAGGGGAAAAAAATCCATGACCAAGACCAAAACCAAGACCAATTTATGGTGCCTCAAACAAATGCATTTGGACATAATTTTAGGGACTACAACAATGCACAAAGTGAAAGGCAAAAAGGGGTAGAAAAATTCTACAAAACACAACATATAAATCAAACATATGATTTTGTGAAGAAAATGAGACAGGATTATACAAAATTAGACAAAGCAAAAATGAGCATATGGGAATGTTGTGAATTACTAAATGATGTTGTTGATGATAGTGATCCTGATTTAGATGAACCACAAATTCAACATTTATTACAAAGTGCTGAGGCAATTAGAAAAGATTATCCTAATGAAGATTGGTTACATTTAACAGCCTTAATTCATGACTTAGGTAAAATACTTGTTTTACCTAAGTTTGGTGGTTTACCTCAATGGGCTGTTGTTGGTGACACATTCCCTTTGGGATGTTCATTTGATGAATCAAATATCCACCATAAATATTTTCAAGAAAATCAAGATTTTGATAACCCAATTTATAACACAAAAAATGGAATATATTATGATTTTATTGGACTAGAAAATGTCATGATGTCATGGGGTCATGATGATTATATGTATATGGTTGCTAAAGAAAATGGTACAACATTACCATCAGCTGGACTTTTTATTATAAGGTATCATTCATTTTATCCATTGCATAAAAATGGAGCTTATAAACATTTGATGAATGATGAAGATGAAGAAAATTTGAAGTGGCTTCATATTTTTAATAAATATGATTTGTATAGTAAAAGCAAAGTTCATGTTAATGTGGAAGAGGTCAAACCTTATTATATGTCTTTAATTGAAAAATATTTTCCAGCAAAACTAAGGTGGTGAAAAGGAGGTGATATATGAAGTTATGAACAAATTATATTTACTATTATTGTAAATATAATTTGTGAGATGTGGATTAAGTTGTATAATATATAGTTTGTAATATTGAAGTAATAATAATAATAACTAAGGAGTGTTTAATTGCCTCTTATGGGAATGGAATGGGAAAATTACTATGTAAAATGCCCATTTTTTTCCTAAGAAAAAGAATATGTACATAATATATGATATTAATAAAATGATATATAATATTTATATTATATAATATGTGTGGCTCATCTCTTGTTATTTATCTTCCATATTTTTAGGATATTATTTTGGCTTAATACATTCGCATCCTAAATTTGCGACATAATTCCATTTAGATATTTGAACTACATTTTGTTTCAATTAAATAACCAAACACATGATAAAATGTTTTTGTTTAGATTCTTACATTTCGATTTTTTAAAAAAATGTGTGTATTCTCATGTGTCTATATCGAGTAGTTAAGTTAATCACACACACAATATGTCATATGTTTTAATGATACACACCAGCCTCAATTAGAAAACGTGTAGGGTTT
Organism: Solanum appendiculatum; assembly: GCA_018342035.1. Taxonomy (NCBI): domain Eukaryota; kingdom Viridiplantae; phylum Streptophyta; class Magnoliopsida; order Solanales; family Solanaceae; genus Solanum; species Solanum appendiculatum. Next base: position 860,244 of record JAGDQO010000622.1, on the reverse strand, counting down.
ATGGCTTAATGAAGCGAATATGTATAATTAAAAAAGGTAATATATTATTTTAAATGGTTAATTTATTTACGTAATGAGCAATATTTGAAAACATACACAAAAAAAATTCAAAATTTAACGCAAAAAATATCGAAATAAAAACACTTAAAATTAAAGGGTCAAAAATACCAAACTTAAACAACATGCATGATTTATAATAAAGGTTGCTTCATGAATTAATTAAAGACTTGAAAATTAAACTAGAAAGGAGGAATTAATTCTTGGAAAAAAGTTCATACATTAGAAACAAGTTAAACCAACAAGCCCAATGAAATTGGGAACATAATTAAACACAACCTAAGCAAACTATACTATTATATCCTTATTACACAATAACTTGGGAACAATACTAGATAACACAATGATCTAGGAAATAATAGTAATACTAACACTTTTAATTAAAAACATCAAATTTAAAAACTAGACACTTAAAACAACACAAGAACTAGGAACATGCATGCATGCAATAACAAAATAAAAATATTAACTAAACACTATAGTAAAACACTTCAAGGAATAATAACTCCCACACCTTTATAACCACCAATTCCACCACCAACACCTAGTCCACTACCACCAACACCTCCGGCACCGCCAATGCCACCGCCAATCCCTTTAAATCCGGCACCACCAAGACCGCCACCGACTCCACCAACACCACCGGCGGCACCACCAACGACACCGCCAAGTATTGGCAAAACCCCACCTACTCCACCAATTCCGGAACAACCACCTATGCCACCAAATGTTACAAAATTTTTCTTGTCATTAAGTCCTCCAATTTCGCTTGGTGTAGGAGAATTGGTACTTAAAATCTTAGTGTTTACATTTTTATCATTATGAGTTTGAACATCATGAGGAATATTTCTTGCTGTGGTATGGACTAGTACTAGTGCAAACATGAACATTATGTACCAACTTGCCATTTTGTTCACTCAAAAAAGTTATGTTTCTCTCTATTTTTCTGATCTCCTTATACGCACAAACAAACAAATAAAAATAAACTAAGGTTGGTGAATTGTGGTATGTAAGAAATGGTGACAATAGGTCTATTTAAAGATGCATTTGAGGGACAATTGAGTAATTAAGGAGAAGGCAATAAATATATACTAATAGAATAGGTTTTTTCCATCGTGAATCAGTAAAAAAAAAATATGTTATAAAATATGATTTTTTTCATTCATTTTTTATCTGACCAGCTCACTAGGAAAACATGTGGTGGGAGCAGATTCTCATAATGATAGTGAGAAACTTCATATTTTTTCATGTGAAAATATTATTATTATTTCTTTTCTTACCAATTCATCAATCAAAATATCTATATATGAGAATAACAACTAAACATTTTTTAGAGAAAAATTTCAATGGATAAATAGTGATTATTTTAGTAGTGGTAGTTTTGGTAATCTGAATTTGTTTCAAAGTATTTAATATATTTACAAAATAAAAAGGTCATTAATTATTTCATTTGTTCTAATTTATGATACAGTTTGAATTGAATCGAATTCAAAAAAGAAATGATTGATGGTGAAAGATGAAAAATATTTTATAAAATTAATCGAGATGTGCGAAAGCTGACTCAAACACTAGGATAATTTAAAATTTAAAAACTCAACCATATAACATCTCGAGGGTAGCATTTTATAGACTATAGATCAGAGTTAGGTGAAGGAAAGGAATAGATCATTAATGTTTTTATAAATGTCAACTCATGAATAAAAAACAAATTCCATGTATTTATTGTGTTTATTATTTCACGCAATTCAAGCTGGCCATGCAACTTCATGCATACTCTTTCCTCAACACTTGTAACAATTGTAGATGAAATCAATTAGTCATGCATTTTCCTCTATTTTACATTTCCTATACACAATTCTATTAAAGATGACTCTTTTTGGGATCAATAAAAGGAGAATATGTCCAAAATTCATATAGTAAAATAATTATTTGTATTATTGATTCGATTAATTAAAATTTAATTTATTCGTGTAAATAGTTGTTAAGAGAAAACATTCTCTATCATAGATTTCTTCATTTCAAAAATTTGAACTTACAACATTAATTTGGTTAATGTTGGTGGAGAGATTTCGACCATTCATCCCATATGTTCGACCTTTTTAATTGAGATAGTAGCCTTCGAGCTTTGTCTTCCCTTCGTAATAAAATATTCTAGCTTAGTTCGAGAAAGTGCCAACAACAACAGAAAGGATTTGAGGAAGGTGGTGTATACATATATTAGTCAATCGATAATAAATTTTCATACAAATTAAATAATAATAATATATTCAATGTAACTTTAGCTGAGGAGGGTGATGTATATAGTGGCGAAGCCACATATATTTGAGGGGTATCGACTGACATTCCTTCGTTGAAAAATTACACTGCATGGTTAAGTAAAACTATTTTTTTATGTATATATATTACATATTGATATTCTTTAACTTTTACGTACACAATTTTAGTTCTTTATATTTTGACACTCCTTAATCAAAAGTTTGGCTCCACCTCTAGATGTTTACACAGTTTTATTTTTACTTTGTGAAGATAGAGAAGTTCAAATATTTTCTCTGCAATGGTAATATTAAAATAAGAAGAAGAAAAAGAATATTTCATGTAATTTCTTGAATATGAAAATAGAACAATTTCTCGTAAATATTTGAGAAAAAACTTTGACGAGACTGATCAAATCAGAAATGAATTAGTTGGATGTATACCTAGGGAACCTCAATTATATATATTGATGAAATTACTATGATATATATATATATATATATATATATATATTAATGAAACAGAAAATATTCAAGTCTTTGTCAGTCTGATGATCAGTTGATCTATTGAAGATATATGCATTAGAAGTAAATGCAATTGCAGTGAGGCATAAATTTGGTGACACTTTGTGTTGTTGAATAATAATAGGACTACTCGGATGGCAAGCACCTTTTATTTTCAGCTTTGAAACCTTTTATTTTCAGTTTTGAAATTGTACGTTCAAGTTATCAAGGAAAGTGAAAAGATAAAAGCGCTTAAAGGAGGGATTAAAAAAAAATTGAACCTTTGTTAATAAGCATCAAATAACACCTTGTTTGGATGATTGTTACATGTTGTACTGTATTATATTATTAGTTTATAAATACAATGTTTGTTTTGATTATTACTTAAATTATATTATATTGTATTGTTTAAATCCATTATTAGGGAACAACGAAAAGACTCATTTTATGTAACGATCAATTTGGTGTGATATATCGCGCCGTTATCTTAATATTTTCTTCTCATTTTGTTTTTACTTTTTATTTATTAATTCTATTTTATTTTTTACCTTACCTTTTCATAGTAGCTCTACCTCGTACCCTACTTTTCTTGTAGGTTTATCATTCAAATTATAAATATGTAACACTATGTAACGATGAAAAACTAGGGTTGTTTATCGAACGGATCGGGCGGATAATTTCACTTAACGGTTTGGCTTAACAGATATCGATTTTTAAATTTACTAATCCACTAGCCAACCTATAAGATACCGGTTGGTTCGATAACGGAATTAGCACTTATCGGGCAGTTATCGGACGGTGTATTGGTGCACCTTAAAACATGACTTCTTTTCCCTATTTTAAATGCACTTAAATTATAACATTCTTCTATATTATAAAAAATATAGATTAATAGTAATGTAATAGTTAATAACAGAAAAATAAATAGGTTTTCAAGTTTTTGGCTTTACGACCTTAGGACTAATAATATATAATTATATATTATGGAAAAAAACTAAAAGATGCTAATATACATAAGTTAAAAGTGTAAGTATGGTAACTCTTAACGGGTTAACGGTTTATCCTATAAAGAAATTGAATAATCCATCCCCACTTCAATAAGTCAATAAATTAATTTTACGGTTGACTTAACGGTTACGGTTCGATTTTGAACACCGAAAAACGATAGAATCTACCCCAACAAACAGTCCCAAAATCATTTAAATATTGCACAATTTGTTCTTTAAATTGTCTGTCCATTTTTTAGCCTTGTCCAACTTGGTCTTTTCTGTCAAGCCCAGCCCATTTTAACACATTCCTTGAGGATTTAAAAAGTTAAATTTGTGTTTAGAGAAATTGTTAATTTGTGATTATAAAAAAACATGTTTCTTCAAGTTAATTAGAACCAACATGATAGTTAATTAGCATGATTAGTTCTTAACCATAGATTTTTTTCTCCATTATAGCAACAAAAACCTCAAAATGAGACACATGGATACATGATTTTCTTCCACACTTCCAACATACAACTACTAGCAATAACATAGGAAAGTGAACAAAAACAACAAAAAAGGGAAAACTTTTAATCAAGATTATTATAATTATCTCAAGAGAAATAAATTAAATAGCAAATCAAGAAGAAAAAAATGGCTCATTTAAAAGTAATTATAGCCAACGTGTCCAATTGTATTTCTACTAGATTCATGATGGTGCCTGCAGGAAATGTATTGATCTATAGAGACTTTGTTAGTGCCACAAGACCTTCTCAAAAAGTGAGTTTTAATTTGTTTATTTAATTTTGTTTTATAATCATAGTGTCCGAGTCAATTTGAGCACACGTTGATTGATTCCTCATCGACATAGATAGATATCGAGTAACTTTGTCCACCAGAACAGATAATTAGAAAATATCATCTTGTATATTTGTAGGTCTCCACTGAAATTTGACTCTGAAACACTCATTTTTTCTTCTTGAATTAATCATGTTTTTATATATAAATAAATATTGGAGTTTTAATTTGTAAATGTTATCTTTGTTTAAAATCATAGTGTCCAAGTCAGCTTATACGCATCGAATAACTCTGTCAACTAAGGCGTGAACAAATAATTAGAAAATATCATATATCTAAGATATTTGTGTGCCTCTACTGAAATTTGAACCCGAAACCCTATTTTTCTTCTTGAATATTACATTAATAATGGATTTTTATATATATTTATACACATAAATAATTGTGTAAATATTTTCTTGTTTTTGGTTTAAATTTTGGAAATTTTAAATGAAGATTGATAAAGAGACATGTCAAAAGATAATAGAAGCAGCAGAAGCAGTGAAAGAAGGAGCTAAAGAAGTGAAAAGTGTGGGTGAATTTGTCAAAGAAACTGTTTCTTCTAGTGCTGGAAATGTAAGCCTTTTTTTCACCTATTTATAGCTACAAAATTTATCGTTAATCTCCAGATCTCATATCTATCTCGATGAAAATCAGGATAAAACCTATTTTGTCGCTAAATAACATATATACCTAACATGATTTTTTAAAAATAATTCGTCAATAATAAACTCAATGACAAATTGATTTATTGTTTAGCGACAGAAGTTATTCTCGTTAATTTTTATTTTATTTTATGTTGATTAATCAGGTGATCTCAGAGGTGGCAAAAGCAGCACTAGAAAAGGCAACTGAAAAAGAAGAAAAAGGTGCATGGGATAAAGTCAAAGACACTGCAACTGACATCAAGAGGAAAGTTGTTGGCAAGTGATTATGTAATTAATAGCCTTAATTACATTTAAGTTTTCTACGTCGTCAATATAAAAATTTATCACAAAGTGTAATTTAATTAATTTATACGAAGAATTACATTTTATGTTGTAGGTCATATAGTTGATGTGTAGTATAGAACATCTATAAATATACTTTAAGGTAATTTTTCCTAAAAAATCATAGCTAACAAAAATTTGTGATGATCCGATCCGTTGCTAAATGGAATTATCAACAAAATTTACTATTTAGTTTTAAAATTTGTCCATTATTAATATCATTTTTTTTAGTAGTACTGATAAATTATTTCTTGTTTTTCATACCTAGTGAGGTACGTAGGATAAGAAATGCCACTTGACTTGAACTAGGTTAAATAGTAGCAAAGTTTAATTAAGCTCACTTCGACTCAATATTGTAAAAAAGTTTGATAAGGCTCGACTCATACTTTGTTTGACAATGAAATAGTCTAAGTCGAACTCAATTCAGCTCGGCTCAACCCTCAAGTGTATGTATGGAATAGTAGTCTACCAATCTCTTAGGATACCTCAGTTGCATATATCACAGCGCTTCTACTTGACACCTATATGATAAACGACTCATTTCACCGTGACCTCAAGTATCATTAGCAATAGAGGCAAAATGGATGAATGGGCTTGGGATGGATAAGAAGTTCAGAATTATCCAGACCAGGCCCATGGATTAGTTTTCCTTGTCCAGCCCAAATAGAGGATGGATGGGCCAGGGATTTAGCCCAAGTACTTTCACCTTCAATCATTATTAATAAGTACAAATGAATATGTAGTTTAGTTTTTCTTTGAAATTGTCATTATATTCAGAAAGTAAGAAAATTTGTATTTAGACTATATAATTATTTTGATTGTTTTTAAGAAAAAAAAATAGTTCAGATAATATAATAACAAAACACTAACACAAGAAAAAACAAATAGTTTCATTAAAACATTATTAAAAAAGTAACATTTGGTCACAAAGAATTTTAATGGTTGTGTATTGTGTAGAGAACTTTAACATGGTAGAAGAGAAAAGGGATTTTTTTTTTCTTATCTCTTAATTTCTTTTTTAATTTTTCGATTCAAATGACATGATTTGACGGGGGAGATAAATGAATTTATTAGATCTTGACGTATTTCTGACAACCATAAGGTAAATTGGAAAGGAAATTCACGCATTGACCTTTCACATTGATTCGGAAAACTTTTTTCTCTTGATAAAGGGGTAGCCTCGCCATAGTGACTGAAGAATCCAAGACTTTTGTAATGTAGTTTAATCGAACACAAGACAAATCTCATAGGAGAAGGAGCTCACTCACCAATAAACTCAAGTTAAAACCTCAAATAAAATTCACCATTGATCACTATTGGTACTTTGTATCCAAGCCTCAACTATAATAAAGAAACCCTATGTCATTTGGTTATATAGAGATAAGGCATAAAATTTATAAATAATTATTTTTCAATTTTTATAATTAAAAATAGTCATTATCCTGAAATTTCACCTCTAAAATTGAAAACTCAATGATAATAATTATTTCTCAAAGACAAGACCAAAAAATGATCAATAAACATAATTTCCACAAGGAATTAGGAGGTTACCCAAATATGGAATTTGAAATTAATTTATACCCATATTTGGCTATGGATATTAATGAAAACCAAGATAAAATTTATACTAAAGTCTTGAAATTATAATTTTAATTGAAATAACCTTATTTTGAATAAAGACATATTAATTGCACAATGGAATAAAAATGAAAGAAATAATAGGAGTGGAAACCAACAAATGAAGGGACTATGTGAGTATGTTGCTACCAAAAGAAGAACAAAAATTTGAAGGGTCAGAAACCTTGTACTTCATTCTGTCATAGTAATAAACTAAAAAAAAGAATAAAAATAAAAGATTCACCAACCTTAAATCTCATAAATATGCTATATATATCCCCCTCACTTCAATGCATGTCACAATTACCTATGCCAAAAGAGCAAAGTACATATTCCCTCGGTCTCAAATTATCTATCGTAATTTTTAAAAATAATTATCTCAAATTATTTATTATTTTAAAATTTTAAAATAAAATTAATTATTTTTTACCATTTTGTTTTTAAAAATAATTGTTTAAGAAAGTAATAATAACAATCTACACAAATAAGTTAAATATACTTAAACAATTTGACTTAAACACAAACCATGCATGCTTCACTTCAAAATTAATAGCACAATTACAAGCTAAAATATAAAAATTTAATAAGAAAATATAAGAATTTAAAATTTATTCTTAAAAATTAATATGTGGTGTATATATATAATTATAAAAGTTATACTCATTATATAATTTGTTGGTTCAATTCGATCCCATTTTTCTTCAACTCTTTTTTAAAATTAAAATCAAATCTTATCTAATTTTTTATTATTAAAGTGCATCACATCACAATAAATGTGTACACACAAATTGATTCGAACACTACAATTATAATTTTTTATTATTAAAGTGCATCACATCACAACAAGTCAACAAATATATGCACGCAAGCTAACCCGAGTACCATCGTTATAATTTTTTATTATTAAAGTGCATCACATCACAACAAATGTGTACACACAAGCTGATCCAAACACCATAATAATAATATTTTATTATTAAAGTGCATCACATCACAAGCAAATATGTATACACATGCTAATCCAAACACCAAGATTATTATTAAAGTGCTTCACATCACAACAAATATGTATATACAAGTTGACCCAAACACCATAATTATAATTTTTTATCATTAAAGTGCATCACATTACAACAACAACAAATGTATACACCCAAGTTGACCCAAGCACTATCGTTATAATTTTCTATCATCAAGGCACATCACATAACAACAAATATATGCGCATAAACTGACTCAAACATGGCCGTTATAATTTTTTATTATTAAAGTGCATCACATCACATCAAATGTCACTGCTTAGATCAATACTTCACTGTCACTCAACCATAAGAAGTTATGCCAAGTGGAAACAGCTAATCTACACACCAAACACTTCAACTCCATCACAAATTCTTTTATTCCTCTTAAAAATCCATTTTTCCCCCTTTTCTTGATTCTTGATCTCCCCCAAAAAATGCAAATGCAATACAAGAATTTAGGCAGATCAGGCCTAAAAGTATCTCAGCTCTCATATGGAGCATGGGTTACCTTTGGAAATCAACTTGATGTCAAAGAAGCAAAGACCCTTTTACAATGTTGTCGTGACCATGGTGTCAATTTCTTTGACAATGCAGAGGTTTATGCCAATGGCAGAGCAGAAGAAATCATGGGTCAAGCGATTCGTGAACTTGGGTGGAAAAGATCAGACATTGTTGTGTCTACAAAGATTTTTTGGGGTGGTTCTGGTCCAAATGATAAAGGGCTTTCAAGAAAACATATAATTGAAGGAACAAAGGCTTCATTGAAGAGACTTGATATGGATTATGTAGATCTGATCTATTGTCATAGGCCTGATACAAGTACACCTATTGAAGAAACTGTTAGGGCTATGAACTATGTGATTGATAAAGGGTGGGCTTTTTATTGGGGTACTAGTGAATGGTCGGCTCAGCAGATTACTGAAGCATGGGGGATTGCTCAAAGATTGGATCTTGTTGGTCCTATTGTTGAGCAGCCTGAGTATAACTTGTTGTCTAGGCATAAGGTAATTTTTTGGACTCTGGTTCTTGGATTTAGATTGTTTCTAGTTTATATTGTGGTTTATGCTTTAGTATGATAATGATATGAAATGAGCTTGAAATGAAGAAATGGGATTCTTGTAGCCTGGGGCTGAGGCATAGTTGTTGTTGTGTTATGGTTTGTTGTAGTTTTTAAGTATGATGATGATATGAAATGAGCCTAAATGAAGAGATGGGATTCATATAGCTGATCTCAACTTATTTGAGACTGAGGCATAGCTGTTGTGTTATGGTTTTTTGTTGTTTTTCGTATGATGATGATATGAAATGAGCTTAAATGAAGAGATGGGATTTATACAGCCGACCCAAACTTGTTTGGGACAGAGGCATAGTTGTTGTTGTTATGTTATGGCTTCTTGTTGTTTTTAGTATGATGATGATATGAAATGAGCTTAAATGAAGAGATGGGATTCATACTTAACTTGTTTGGGCCTGAGGTACAGTTGTTGTTGTATTATCGTTTGTTGTTGGTTTTTAGTATGATGATGATATGAAATGAGCTTAAATGAAGAGATGGGATTCATACAGACGATCCCAACTTGTTTGGGAATCACCAGGCTTGTTGATTAATGTAAAAACAATTTGTCAACAGTTCCCAATATAGTACCTTAGTGTATTGTGCTGGTTTTGAGAACCGAAGCTTGACCAGATCCCCTAGTTGAGCAAATGCCGTGACAGTAGCTTTTGTTTTCTCAATATGGTTACTATGGATCCCTTAATTCTAAGAGTAGTGGAATATTCAGATGTTCAACTAGATAGAAGATTAATCTTTCATTTCATATAAATTGCTGAATGAATGTACAGGCTAGATCCGGTACATATTATAAATCAATGTCAAATTGCCAGACAAGTGAAATGAAAAAAATGGAGGGAGTGGGTTGATGGCAATAATGGGTTGACAGGGTGCTTGAGGTAAAACAAGAAATATTTCCTGACATCCTCTAGGTCTCGATACGGTTAAACCTTTCAGTGCAAACTGCATTCTTTTACAGCTGTATGCACTAGGTACTGTTGTGACAACTTCAGTGGAGGATTTTTAGGGTGTTGCAGGTCTAATATTGTTATTGCCTATTTGTATGAGGCCAAAACCCATCGCCTTTCATCGAACATGCTGTTAACTGTAGAAATTTCTGGGAAGGTGCTCTGACTCTGAGTATGGTGTAGGACAGTAGGAGGTCCAATGTTGTCCATTGTTTCTTCTTCCTCGGGATCTGTCATTGATTTAGGCTGTTTTCGGCTTTTCGTTGAGTGATTCAACATGGCTAACTGCTAGATATTGGCTGATTGCCATTTTTTTATGCTGACATGAATTCATTACCTGAACTTGTCAGATTTTAGTGCATATGTAGCTCCAATGTTCTTTCCTACTTGCTAACTTAATTAAAATTTTGCAGTAGCTTTGCGAAAATGTCATTATCTTTGTTTGCAACTTGTCATGTGTCTTTTCTCTAAAAATACACGACCTCACTGAATGCTTGCAGGTCGAATCTGAGTACCTCCCTCTGTATAGCAACTATGGAATTGGTCTTACCACATGGAGTCCTCTCGCTTCAGGCGTTCTGACTGGAAAATATACCTCAGGGAATATTCCACCAGACAGTCGATTTGCACTGGAAAATTACAAGGTAGAACCCTCAAAGTTTAACAAGAAAATCCCGTTTGTTGGAAACTGTACTTTGCCACTCCTGTTGGCTTTTAAGTTAATGCTCTTCTTATATTTACTTGTGATCTTTGTTAATTCCTAGTTCCCCGCTTCCTAATCTTTTTTTTAAAAAAAAAAATTGGTAATGTTACAGCTTCCTAAATAATTATATGGAAATTTCTTTGAGCAGCTCATTGAGTAGTTAGCTGGTAAAAGTTCTCCAAATTTAAGATCATTCGGTGATCTTTGAAGCAATTAGTTCTTGCGATTTTTAACCAGTATCTTCGTTCATCTAGAACAGATGGTTTATGTGTTTATGCATGCCGAAAGGAACTTTTCCCCCCTCCCTTGGACAAGCAGATAGTTCTTACTTCTTAATGTTTGTGAGCAGATGTCCTATACCTGTTTCTTAATTATTCTAATCTAGAACATCAAAAGAAGTTAAACATTATCTCATGTGCTACAACCTATAGAACTATGAGACAAAAGTCACCTGAGCCTTTAGATAACGAGAAATGGAAGTGCTATTAGCAGGTGGCTTCAGAATTCTTTTATTGTTCCTTGTGAGTTGTTCTCATATGTTAGAAAGGGCTCAAGTTTTTTTGAGTTGCTTCCAAATTGAGGAACCAAATGTCCAATAGTAGAAAGTGAAAATTTCCATGTAAGTATGATTAGATATATAAGTGGGCATATCCAAACTTCACATATCAATGTGTACGCATATGCATACTTTGTTATTTTCACTCTCTTTTTTTATCTTACTCCTATTGAAGAAACTTGACTAGTAATCTTATGCATTGCAGAATCTCGCCAGCAGATCTTTGGTGGATGATGTGCTAAGGAAAGTAAATGGATTGAAACCAATTGCTGAGGAACTAGGTGTACCTCTGCCTCAACTGGCAATTGCCTGGTGTGCTGCAAATCCTAATGTCTCATCTGTCATTACTGGTGCCACCAAAGAGTATCAGGTCCGTTAGTTTTTCCCTTATTCTTTTCATGAGCTTTCCCTTTCAGAAGACGATTCTTTTATTCAGTGTTAGCTCTCACTTCAATAATTGATATCAATCTCGATTGGTTGAGATTTCAGTTTTGCCTGTATTATTTCTGTTTTTAAAGCATGCATTCATGGAGTTTCTCGTTCTTTTTAGATAAACATGTTGTTTTTTATACCTTTCTGAGCCTACTTTTATAGTTTTTCTATCTGTTCATTAACTGTATTCAGTCCTCATAACCCCACCCCACTCCCGTCCCCACCCCCATCCGAAGTTAAAAAGTACTAAAAGGAAGAATCCTCTTGCTTTGCTTTCGAAATAAGTACTCATTTTGATTTTGTTTCTACTTTGAATCTCTTTTGATTTAACTTATTCTATAGACATCTGGGCAAAAAAAAAAAAGAAAAAAGTATAACAATCTTCCTTTTGCATTGTTTTCTACTAAAGTTTTGATTGAACAGAATCTTAACTTTTTGCATTTCATTTATATGACTATGTTCGACTAGGCACATAGTTTAAGAAAGAAATAGAAGACTTTAAGGCACATATCATAAGTACCGTTGGAACTTGTGGTCTTAAACATGACTAGACATTTCTACAGCTACAAAACGTGCCATTAAGGGAAAAATACTAAAATCGGAAGCTAAAAGTTAACGTATTTCCAAATAGGAATAGTGTCATTCTTTTAAGAAGAAACTTGAAAGGAAAGAGTGTCATATAAAATGAAAAAGAAAGTAATATTAGTCTATGTTGCTCGGTCTTCAAAAATACCCCTAGGTGTATGTCAGATCCTCCAGAAGTGCAATGCATATGGTGCGACAACATTTTTGAGGGTCTGAGCAAATTTTACGTGGTGTATCTTATGTTTGGTCTACATTAATGCAGATTCAAGAGAACATGAAAGCTATCAATGTGATTCCAATGTTAACACCTGCTGTGATGGAGAAGATTGAAGCTATTGTTCAAAGCAAACCGAAGCGCCAAGATTCATATAGGTAGACAAATTTGTGAGATCCATTAGTAGTTCCAAAGAGAAATGTTGTTCAGACTCAGTTTTTTCATCATTTCGTATTTGCATCCCCTTTTGCTTGTCATATGTGAAGACACTATGGGAGTAGGTGTTGTTTCTGAACCAAAGCTTTAATGATGGTGAATTTTCAACTTTTCTTTAAGTGGATGATGATTATATTGGCTTTTGAAGTGTTTTATCAACTGATGTTATAATGTAATTCATAAATAAGACATTCAAACTTGGTCTTGACGGGTAAGTAAACACTTCAATTTTGAGTATGCACGTTTAGACATCTCAATTCGTCTTTATTGTGTTAGTTGAACACTCTCAATTTACAAAATGGTCATCTAGATACCTCTAAAATTTGTGTCACGTCAAATTGGATCACTACGAGACACAGTGGGGTGAGTAGGAGTGTTTAGTTGCTTGTGGAGATTAAGTTGAGGTTTGGGTAAAAAAAAGATCCGATTAGTCAATTTTTTAAAAAATCCTGGACTAATACACACAAAAAATTGAATTTTTTGTTGTGACCCATAAATGCTAAAAAAAAAGTGATGTGAATCCTTTAGAGGCTATGGATCACGTACACTAGGTCATTATTACAGATGGTCTCAAAAAATTTGATTAGTCATATTCCTAAACCTTCATGAACTAATGCACACGGAAAACAAAAAAAAAAATCCTAAATTCCTATTTCGTGACACCGTTAAAGGCTAAAAAAAATTGGCGTGGAACCTTTAGATGTCATGAATATTGTTCACTAGGTTATTACTGATGGTCCCACAAAATTTTGTATCAAAAGATTCGATTAGTCATAAAAATTCATGGGCTAATACACATGAGAAACTGAGAAAATTCTGAATTTCTATTTCATGACCCCTAAACGCTAAAAAAAATGGCGTGAATATCATTGCTCAAGAAACACTCTTTATTTTATTTTTTTACATAATTTGTAGTGTTTTGACTGTGAAGTAATGCCTAAAGCATCATTTGAATTCACATCAAATAATTAAAAGTTCAAACATCCTTGGGAAAACTCTAATACGTCTGTTATCTATGAGTAGAATCCTATTGAAAAGAGGATGTATAATGCCTACACCAAATATTTACACCAAATCAATGAACGAAACGAAAGATGTGTATCTTTCGAACTCACATTTATTATTTTACCATAATTACTTATCGTAAACACCAGGAACGTACAAAATATTTCCTTCAAAATTTGTTGACTTAACAGATTTCTTGCATTTTCATGACAGCTTATATGGAATTCTGCCGAGGGTATAGTATTGAATCCATGCCAAGAATGCATATTTTATTTGGGAAAAACATATAGAACAAAACTAATTTTACCCACCAATGTAGGACTTTCGGGCGCAAATCCGGATTTAGTCAGGCTCCAACGTGGGTACCAGACACTGAGTGGGAAACCAAAAAGAAATCTCAGGGACAACAACAACAATAACATGCCCAGTAAAATCCCACAAGTGGGGTCTGGGAAGGGTAGAGTATATACAAACCATACCACTACCTCGTGATGGTAGAGAGGCTGTTCCCGAGAGATCCTCGGCTCAAGTGTAGCAAATCCAAGAAAACAGTGGGATCAAGTCTCATGGACAAGAAGCTCAAAGTGGGATCACGTCTCATGGACAAGAAGCTCAATCATAATAAGAGTCCAAAAAAAAAAGTCATCATTTCATGCCTCTTGAACTTGCAAGCGAACAGGTAGTAGCAGGTACTGATTCACAATACCACTCTCCATTAGGAGGGGAACAGTAAAACAGAAATCACCACTGAGGCAGCAAATTAAGTTTGAATTGGTCTAAGAGCTACAAGATGAATAATGTTATTATCTGCATACTAAGTTTACAAGATGTAAAAAGACGAGAGTTGATAATAACACATGGTCTACGTTGGCACCAATGACAGAATTTGGTTTCTGATGATTCCCATGCACTTCTGTATTTCACGGTAGATTGGAGCATTCTGCGAGCAACTTGGTTGCAAGCTTGCTACAGCGGAATCAAGCACTTTTGCCACATCAGCAGGTGGAAACTGTCGTTCTGTACACTTCTGCAATAATATACAATAGATAAACAAGTAATGCCAAAACATAAAGATGGAAAATCGGGAGGCATTGTTGGGGATCACAGAATGCCTACAGAAATTTCACATATAAGATAATGCGGATAAAAGGGCACCAATAATTTATGTGGAAGACCTAAACTAGAGGGAAAACCACGTTCCAAGAAGAGCAAAACAATCACTACAGTGAGATTAGATGCACTCTACACTTGAGTATCACATAGTTCTTGATGCTAATACAATCAAAAGAAATGCCCTCTTTTGAACTTTCCTCACTATAAAACCACTCAACACTATGTTTCCCGCAGATGTATTTCTCTCGTTGAATTGGGGTGATAGCAAACGAAGAGGAAGTCCCCATTTGCAGGGTTGCAAGCTTGTCTATGTCCAATTATAGTTGAATATCTTGATTTTTTTGGTAGTTCTACTTATCGTTGAAGCAGTTTATTGGTTCTGAAAGATTTCTTTTTCCATTTGAAGCAAAATCAACGGAAGGTTCCAAGACATTACAGCTCTTCTTCGGCTAATCTTCTAGCCATATTTTCACTCTTTCAGCCGAAACACATTCCCCACCACCTCACCTGGAAAATGCTCGAGTGCACACACTTCTTTCCATCCTTCAACCATGGATTAACCTTCCTATCTAAACCCTTCTTCAACCACCGCACCTGAACACTTGATCATCACCATACAAACAGACCCACCAGAAAATCAACAGAACTCTTCCGATAGATAAAAGTTTTGTCGGTCGAGTAAAAACTCCAGTAACATCAGGGTTTTGGGTGCTCCAATCTGACCAAAACAAGTTGAGTCAGCAAGGTTGTCCGGTCAAAGGTTCACGGTTTTCGTTTTGGGCTCTCCGGTCTCAGTATGCCATGTAATTCTGTTTATGAATGTGGTGAATTGCAATCTGAACTCTGAAGTTCAAGAATCTGTTCAGTTCTTGTTTCCATAATCAGCCTTGTGATAGTGGTATTGTGGTGGTTGGAATTGATTAACACAAACTGAAGGGAAGAGGAGAAGAAAGAAGGGCTTTTCTTCTTTTGTTATTTTACACGTCACTCAGTTATTGGTTTCTTTTCAATTTTCTGGGTTTGGTTGGATTATTGGTTCCTTTTCCATGTCACGATGCACTTCATTGTGCAATAGCTACATTTTGATGGGTGTCTAATAAGGTACAAGGTCAATTGAGGTGCCAAAATGAAAATTGGTGTCAACTTCAAGGGGTTG
Organism: Solanum appendiculatum; assembly: GCA_018342035.1. Taxonomy (NCBI): domain Eukaryota; kingdom Viridiplantae; phylum Streptophyta; class Magnoliopsida; order Solanales; family Solanaceae; genus Solanum; species Solanum appendiculatum. The sequence continues at coordinate 843,996 of JAGDQO010000622.1, read as the reverse complement.
TTTATGTATTTAGCCAAGTTTTTTTTAACTGGAGATCATGATTATGTAACACACAGCCAGAGACTATAAATTCTTTTCCCCCCTCATCTTCCAAGGATATCTAGCAATCACTGTAGGGGTAAAACTTGGTGAGGATCGTCTACTTAGCTTGTATTGATCTGTAACCAAAATTATGGGAAGAATGGGGCGCATCTTTTGGATGTTATGGAACATTTTATGTCATGCAAAAAAGAGGCACTCAACACGGAAATCCAAAGTCCAGTAAAGGACAGAAAGTGATAGGTAATCCAAGCAAGGCAATTTCCATCTCGGACGTTCTAAAGCAATAATCACTTCACAATAACCAGTCCAGAAAAAATATAAAAGCTTGGAAAATGTACTGGAATTATGGAATAAAGGAACTAGTCAACATAAGACAGGAAAAAAACTGACGCTATAAATTGTATTTACCTGAATCATAAGTAAAGTAGCAACACATTTTGAGATAAGTTCGGAAGGAATTTCTGCTTCATTTATATCAGACATATTCTTTGACTTGGGATCAGGTGGCTGCAGGAGATCAATGCACTTTAAATCAACTTATATGTAGAAGCAAATGTAGCCACTAAGAGAACATGAATTAGTAAAAGATCTCACAGTGGGCATGCAAGAGTCATCTAGCGGAATCTGATCATTCATATAATCAATAGCCGCCTCAATCTTCTCAGTAGTGTTCTCTCTATGACCAAATGAATTCATTGCCTACACAGATAAGTTAATAAAAATCTAAACAAATCTACAACAAAACACAGAAGAAATTGACGAGGTGTCAAGGTCACAAAAACGACAGAAGAAACATAAAAAATATTAGGATGCTATAAACAAACATAATATTTCCGTATGGTGGTATTGAATTAATAAAATCAAGTCTAAACAGATTAAAAGAAGTCTAATATTATCAAATTTGGTTAAGAACCCTAAAGGTTTTAATTAAGCTAAATTTAAATAGTTCTCAAAAGAATGTCTCAATAAAAGTACTGGTATAATCTTCTCTCTAAACTTTGATCCTGATGTATTTTTTCAAGATATTTTGATCTGGTTATATACATGAAAATAATACAAAATTTATGCAAAATCACTTCTATTTTTTTATAACCGTGGTGTCCAGGTGGGCTTGCGCACACCTCAACTAATTCCTCAGGATACGTGCCACCTCCCACCACCAACAGGTACTAGGTAACTCTATCCACCAAGGCTTGGACAGATGGGAAGAAATCACCTAGTACTAGGCCACACCTTGGGTGCAAATCACATATTATTTTTAAATGGAGTCGAAGGGCCTAAAAGTTTCAAAAGACCCTGACAAAAGAATTATTTTATTAAAAAATGATTAAGACATCACCAACTGATCTAGCTAAATTAAAATGAAAAGGTATCCCACAACTCTGCCGATCAGAATAAAATGTCATTCATAGAACTTCCAAAATAAGATGTGAAAAGATAAATAATAGAAGTCCGGAGACATTGCAATATAAAAAACCACATTGAGTAAGCAATATTATTGACACGAAAGGGAAATAAATTAAATGTGTAGACCAAAACCCTAGAGAGGAAATAGGTAAAACCCAGAAAATAGTAACTTACGCAAAAGTTTCTCCTCTCAGATTAAAGAGGGACAAAAGCATACTACTATGAATTTCATTTATACTAATTAAACAATGAACAAGCATCATCACAAACTGTGGTGTTTGTCATGTTGTAAATGCTATTACTGAAGAGCAAATGGATGACTGCATTTGAAGAAACACATTTAAATACCCCCCCCCCCCAAATCTACTGAGGACAGGAACTACTCACCCTGGAAACCATGTGAATGAGGTCTCCAAAGAAACTAATAAATATCGACATGTTATGAATCATAACCCGCTATAGAATCTTTTCAAACATCATTTAAAACTGATTTGGGTCATACCATCACTGCTTTTAGAAAGAATTCCAATATAAGTGATAGTTGATTGACTGTGTACCTGCACAGCAGCATCTACCATAGTCCGGGCTTTGATTTTTGAACTTTCTATTATTTCGTTGACAAGGGATTCCTCCGGCTGACTTGTACAACAATCAAAAATGCTCAACACACTAGGATCAACGAAATTTGTAACTGGCCTTGGCAATGCAAGTGGCATGTTTCCCGGATAGTTATTCCTCTGTCTCAAGCGATATAGAGCAGAAGAAACCTGCCAAAGCAAATGAATGCTATAGCGAACTTTGTGCATCTTAGAAATTTAAATTCTAATAAGAGGACAGACATACTTGCTGATTGACTTCATTTAACTGTATTAGCACGGCCGCATATTGCTTCTTGAAAGGCTCTGAGTCTTTAAGAGAACAGTCATTGCTTTTTTGATTTTCCAACACATCATCATTCATGCGCCTCAACTCTGAAATCACTGCATCCTACAAGTTCAACCCGATGTCATGAGTTCACTGCACATCTAGCACAAAATATTCATGCCTCTTATATATATAACATCAACTAGAGAAATACATCTTTTGACAGAAGTCCCAAACACATACATTGAAATACAAGAACAGCTTAACTTAACAGCTACCTCAAAAAATAGAAGACAAGAAGCAGTACAACTCTAAAACTGAAGAAACTAGTCATCAGTATGGTTGCAGCATCTGTTTAGACTAGCTCACCACTACCTTAAATATTCCCAACTTCAAACAAAATATTAAACACAGATTTTCTCATACACAAATACATGCTCAATGAAAACCTCCACAGATTTTCTCAAACTAGAATATGCCCGTATGTAGACTAAGTTCTATAAACCTTCTTTGGCCTTAGTTTTTTAAAAAGTAAATAGAGCCTTAGCCTGCAGGTTCATGAAAGGTTACCCCTTATACAATTTTTTTCCTGTTCTTCTTTCTACGCAAATAAACCCTTCAATTTTGGAAAAGAATTACTCCCTCTGTCCCAATTTATATGACTTACTTTCCTTTTTAGTCAAGCCCAAAAAGATTGACACTTTTCTATATTAAGTAACAATTTAACTTTAAAATGCCCATTATACCCTTAGGGGTCGTTTGGTTGGGAACAAGTTATCCCGGGATAAGTTATCCTAGGCTAAGTTATTCCATCATGTAAATGGGATAACTTATCTATCACTAAGGTATAAATGGAGGGATAAATAATCTCAGGATTGCCTAATACCTCTAACCAAACGCAGGATGGAGGATTATCCAGATTTATTCTCTTTTTGTGACAATCCTGAAGCATCTATTGCTGAGACTTGGATTCACCAAGGACGGAATATCAACTTTAGGAGGCTTCTAAATGACTGGGAGGTTGAGAGAGTGGCCAGCTTATTGCAAAGGCTGGATGGTTTCTCTGGTTTAAACACCAATCCTGATACAATCAGATGGAGACATGGTAGAGATGGAAATTTTTCAGTAGGAAGATTGTACAAAAGAAATCTATCCTCACAACCAGAGAGCAGATCTAGACCCTGGAAACAAGTATGGAAATCGAATACCCCTACCAAGATCAAATGTTTCACATGGCAGGCATGTAGAAGAGTTTGCCTGACTCAGGAAAAGCTGAAAAAGAGAGATTTTCAGATTGTCTCTAGTGCTTCTTTTGCAATGAAAAGGAGGAAACAAATAGTCATTTGTTTCTTCATTGTAGAGTGACTGCTCAGGTGTGGCATATGTTTCACAATCTTATTCAACAATCATGGGTGATGCCTGAACATACTTCAGATCTTCTAAGCTGCTGGATAAGGAGAGGTGGGAGTAAAAAGCAGAAAAAACGGTGGAGCCTAGTTCCTTTTTGCATATGGTGGTCGGTTTGGAAGGAAAGAAATAATAGATGTTTTTAGAATATTACTAACCCAGTGCAGAAAGTAAAAGAAAACTGCATTAATACTTTATATTTTTGGTGTAAAGAAGAGGGTATAGATGAGGTAGAATAGTTAGTAGATTTCCTAGGCTACTTGTAGTTATGATTACCTGCCTTGTAAGTTTTTGATGGTCGCCAGCATACTCTCATTGCTGAGGAATACAACTTTACCTTTCTCAAAAAAGAAGATTAAAAAAAAATAGTAAACTGCATTTCATCTCTGTGATTATTATACATTTTACCTCACACCAAACGACTCCTTAATGAAATGATTTACAACCACACAAACAACTATTAATTATTTTAGACAACAAATTTCAAAAGTCTTTCTTTCTTCCTTAAACACCGTGCCAAATCAAACTAACTCACATAAAATGGGACAGAGGGAGTATAATTCTCCATCATTAGCTTATACTGGTAATTCTGACATGAACGCCTACAAGTTTGATTGTCATTCTAGTATTTAGTTGAATAAAAGAACTTACTTTTGAATTTTGTGACCATCTCACCCAACAGTTTAAAATGTTAAAAGGAACACATTTATTTATTAATTATAGGTTTGGAACACACTTCCTCACATTTGAAAACTTATTGTTCACCAAAGAGCTAAGTTGCACGGACTCTTCACTTTCGTTGCTGCACCCGTGTCGGATTCTCCAAAATACACTACTTTTGGAGAATCCGACTCACACCCGTTGACATTTTTGAAGAGTCCGAGCAACATAGCCAAAGAGTCAAACGCTCTACATGGTACAGATTAGGGAAGCATATTCACAAATTTTCTGACAATTCTGGTTTTACTCTCGGAAACAGCAGAAAAATAAGATTTTGGAAGGGAGTGTGGTTGGGTCATTCACTGCCCAAAGATTTTGCAGCATCTCCTCTCTTCATAATGCAGTGATCGCTGATTTATTCACTGATTAAGGTTGGACTCTCTCAGGAAGAATTTAAATGATTTGGAAGTGTCTAGGACTTGTGAGTTGTTGTCTACACCAAATATCTCTCTGGGCCACCAGAAAGTGGATTCCGTAATGAGGCGAGGACACCAAATGCCTTTTTTCGATGAAATCAAGCTACAATATTTTCTCTTCTATTTTATTTTATTTTAGGAATACAAGACGCTGTCTTTTAATGATAACAGTGATTCTTCGCCTTGGAGAAAAATATGGGTCAACAATGCTCTTTGAAACTCTACTGTTTCTCCTGGTTAGTGGCAAGAAAGGCCTGCCTCACCCAAAGCAATCTTCAGAGAAGAGGATGTCAACTTTGTTGCAGATGTCCTCTCTGTGAAGACCATCCTGAATTGTCAATCACCTCTTCCTCCACTGTGAAACCACATTTCAGTTGTGGAGTTCAAATTTTTCCTATTCTTGGCATGAATAGGACTATGCCTTTATCCACTCCAAAGTTTCTCATGTATTGGAACATAAGTGGACTTATGTGTCCCTCAAAATTTGGTGTATTTTACCCCAAGCAAATTGTCTAGACAGAAACAAACAACAGAATTTTTAAAGGCAAAAAGTGAAATATTCTTAGCCTTAACGCCTCAACTTCAGAGCTACTTCGTTGCTAGCTTTTTAGTGCAAACTAGTTGTTGTACAGTGGTAGAATCTCGTAAATATTCTGGAATATTGTAGTTATAGATATAGCTTGATTTACTCCCTGTAATTATATTGTAATCATGCAATTGATTTTCTTTTCTAGAACAGGACATGTAAACTTAGGTATTTAAACCCCAATAGCTTAAGGGAACAATCAAGTTTTGTTCTCCCTCAATTACTCGTTCTTTCTCACATACAAGATACAGATATCTTGTTAGATATGATTGGAGAATTGCACAACTTGTAACTATGTTTGTCGCACCAACTTAGTGCCTCTTCTCATTTAATACAATACCTTATCACTATCAAAAAAACAAAGAAAAGAAACACACTCCCTCACATGCAAGCCTAATTAGTAAACTTGAGTAAAGCACGTGAAAATATTTCTGACTTTGGGTGCCGGTGAGGCTTGAATTCAGGATCTATGTCGCTATGATACAATGTTGAATTGTGTGACCACCTAATGTAAAGGCTTAAGTTGGGGAGAGCAAACAGATCTATTTAGGTCCACAACAATTACATAAACAGATCAAGATAATACGGAGAGAAAGAGAGGAGCCACCTAGGTTTCATGGGTATAATTTTCTTTCATGGATCATATAATAAATAATGAAGTGAAAAACAATGAGTTTTGCAACCTTTTTGTCTAGTGCCCGATTGAACTCAACAAGAGCTTGAACATCAGCTTCCTTTGCTAGAATTTGAGCAGCAACAGAAAGCTTTGAATGTGTTGTCTGTTGATATGCGGCAGTTTCCATGACTCCAGATTTACATTGCATATCAGCTTCTGCTGAAGCCACCTGACCATCAGGGTACTCATAAATTATGTGGAAGGATAATATTAAGAAGCATAAAGAAAAACTATTCGTCCTTCTTAATTATGTGAAAAAGAAATTGTCGCACACAATAAGGGGAGTAATGATCAATACTTTAGAGGGACTTCTCAAGGTATATATCAATTATGGTATTGCAAAGATTGTGAGATCAGGTATAAAATTGATAATCATGAAATCTACCAAAACTCATGTTGAATATTGGGTTTTCCATTATAAGGTAAACTGAATTAAGACTCAGCTTTCTAAATTGAAAAGCTTAAATATATACCCTTTCTGTTTAAATGGCCTACTTTGACGTAGTATTTCGCCTCAATTAACCAATTAGGGTGTTTGATGAATCTAAAAATACACAAATAATGAAAGGTACATAAGGGAGAGTATGAGGAGAATCAACCTTATTCTGCATTAGGAGATTACTGATGGGATGACTTGGTGGGGAGAAATGAGAGAAAATATCTCCATTCTCCATGTTGTCACCAACCGGAAATTTCATAAGCTCATTTGCTCGTACATTCACCTTGAGCTCATTGAAACTCTCAAAACACTTATCAACACCATCTGCATGCCTTTTAAGTGATGTAGGCGTGTTTTCAAATGGATTTCGAGGCATGCATTCAAAGTCCTGCCAGAGCATTAAATGATCCAATAGCCATCAGTCCAGAAAACAACCACCTCAGAACCAAAAGTACTGAAATACTAATTCATACACACAACATGTTGTGAACCAAGGGCCCAAACTATTTACGAGGGCACATAAAGTTTGTCTTCCAACAGATAAAAGAGATTAGACGCAAGAGTGTAATACATCAGTTTGGCTTAGTAATCCATTTAATTTGGTTATGTATTTATTTTTCTTTTTTCTCGCATTCAGAAGCATCCTCAGAAGAGGTATTAGACTTACCATATTTGGAGGATGGGACCAGTGTGAATACATTTGGGCTTACTTTAACATAGCCTACCTACTATTTTATTTCTCCCACATTATGAGATGGCTCCGAAAGGGACCAAAAAATCAATGAACTACTCCTAAAACCAAAGATAGTTGAAATTGGCTATATGAATATTTGTATCTGTCAGCTCTAATCAAACCCACCTTATTCAAATAGTAAATCATGTCTTAAAGAAGGCAAATGAGAGGTTTTCTAAAACTAAAAGATTTCTTTAAATCTTACACTTACTCTTGTACAGTGAACGTAGAACTCTTGTCAAACTTTGGACCTAATGCGAGTGTAATAGAAACTAAACCTTAATCCTAAACTAGTTGGCATTGCTTATATGGATCCTCTGATTCCATTGTGCTCTATATTTTAGATAATACACTAGGGCGATCAAGGACATGTATATAGCAACAAGAACCGGGTAAGGACACTGGGAGTGAGAGGAAAATCAGAGCACCTCCCAGTTGTGATAAGGTTGCACCAGGGATCAACTCTTAGCCCATTTCTATTTGCCTTGGTGTTCGATGAATTGAACACAACACATCCAAGGTGAGGTGTCATGGTGTACGTTATTTGCGGATGACATAGTTCTGATTAACGAGACTCACGGAGGAATACCGCTAAGCTAGAGGTGTGGAGACAGACCTTGGTGTCTAACGGGTTTAGGTTGAGCAGAACCAAGACAGGATATTTGGAGTGCAAGTTCAGTGACGTAGCACAAGAGGCTAGTGTAGAAGTAGGTCTAGATACATAGGCAGTCCCAAAGAGAAAGAGTTTCAAATATTTTGGATCTATTATCCAAGGAGAAGCGGAGATAGACGATGATGTCATGCATCGTATTGGTGTCAGGTGGATAAATGGAGTCTTACATCCGGAGTCTTGTGTGATAAGAAGGTGTCACCAAAACTTAAATGCAAGTTCTATAGAGTGGTGGTTAGAGCTACTATGTTGTATGGGGTGGAGCGTTAGCCAGTCAAGAAATCTGTCTAGAGGAGATGAGGATGCTACGATGGATGTGTGACCAAACTAGGGGGGATAGGATTAGAAATGAAAATATTCAGAACAAGGTAAGAGTGGCCTCGGTGGAGGACAAGATGCAGGAAGCAAGGTTGAGAAGGTTTGGGCATGTGAAGAGGAGATGCACAGATGCTCCAATGCGGAGGTTATGGACGGTTTCAGAAGAGGTAGAGGTAAGCCGAAGAAGACGAGAACTGATTAGACAGGACATGAAGCAGTTCCAGCTTACGGGTGACATGACCTTAGATAGGATGTTGTCTCACCTATATTTCCTTACTTGTAGTCGTAGTATTACTCAAGAGTTTCTTGTCCTTTGATGTCAGCTATTACATGTTGTTTCTAGCACTTCGATTATTGTGTTATTTTGTTGTAGTTACGCTTCTTTTTTCAGCGTGCTTAAGGTCCGCATACACCCTACCCTCCCAGACCCCACTTGTGGGATTACACTAGGTATGTTGTTGTTGTTGTCCACATAGATTTCAAGAGATTATACACCCTTTGATACAACTTCATCCATACTACGTCCTTTTTCTATCATCTTCAATGATCAAAATGTTGCGCCTAAGGAAAAGTGCATATGTTGGTCTACATAGGATGTCGGTCAAATCATCTAAAGATAATCCTCATTTTACCCTATGTGTGTGTTACTTGCATCATTGTAATTATTTCTAATCTTGTTCCAATCTTGGTGCCAGAATGTAGTATGCGCATATATTAAGCAGTAATGAATTACCATGACAAACTCAACCCCAAGCTCAGGTCGATCAAACTGAACACGACATCTGGAGCGATCAACTGTTAGCACACTTCCATCATGAATCTCTCTTGTTTTTGGATGAATAGCAATGACACGCTGTCCAACTGACAATGGCTTTGCAAGATCTGTGGGTAGCCCTTCTCTTGTTCCTTCACGAAGTTCATTATAATGTGTTCTGACAGATTCTCGGTATTGATTAAGCTTCTCCTTTTCTTCATTCAAAAATTGCTCAGAGAATCGCCGTGGTTTTCCAAGAGAACTACATAAAGGTGAGGATTCAATGGACCATCATTAACATAAAAATAACAAACTTCTTAATATTTAGGACTTGCCCAGGGAATACAGAAGACTTCCAAATTTCAGCAAAGTTGAGAAACTACCTTCTTATGACACCCCACTCAACACGAGTTAACCTTGGAACATGACCCAATCCAACATGATACAGGTACTCCACAAATTCCCTTTTGGCAAACCAGGGGTAGTCAATTGCACTGTAGAACCACTCATAAATACACCAACGTCGAACCTGATGTTTGGAAAGGCGATTGGAAATCTTTTCCTGCATGTGATGTCTCTAAGTTAAATAGTGGTCATATCACGAAGATGCACTACAACAGACAAAGGTGCATAACTAACCTTAAGACTGAATGCTCTGTCATGAAATGCAGTGACAGATGCACTAGTATCATCCAAATTTTCATCAGAAATCTTCGATTTTCTTTGTCTTTGAGGTTTTTTCAGGTCCATCTTGCGCCTGCTTCTGACTTTAGCAGGTAAATTAACCTGGTTTTCCACAGGGATCTGTGCAGTTGATTGAGCTGAATCACTTCGTTCTGTTCTTGGATCTACACATGATGCATGCTCCTGATCTTTGATTAATTTCGGTGACATGCTCTGATTGGATCTTTTACCCTTATTTTTTGACTTCTTTGGTAATTCTTTTGCCTATAGGAGGGAAAGATCAAGTCAAATTAGAAAAGAATGCAGCTGATTAAGGTATCCAATCTGGCAAAATGTTTAAGGCAATGGCTCAAACATCTGTCTAAATCTCTAATGATCATTTGAAATAGACAAAAATAAGAAAATCACCTCAGCTTCCAGAGAGACTTCATTGTCAATATGACCTTCACTTTCTCGAGCCTGAAAGATTATTGCCAGCATTGTTACACATCATTTACCTTGTCAGAATATTGAGTAGGGATGCAAAGCTGCCTTCTAATACCTTAGACGGCATTGCTTTCTGTGCCCTCCTCACCTGCTTTGTTTCAGGAACAGCACTAACATCAGTGGGTCTAACTTTTCCATGCTTTGATGTTTTACTGGAAGCAACTCCAAACTTTGATACAGGTTGACTCCATCTTGATCTAACCCCCGCTGATCCACGTTTGTCTCTTTGTTTGTTTGCAGGCAATGCTTCTAAGGAGCCAGATTCATCAACATGATCATCAGTTTCATCCTTGGCCAGGATCGACTCTGAAACAAAAAAAATAAAATCTAATATATTCGCAATTAAGACAGAAAATAACAACTGAAAAATCAAGTGGACACATGAACTGTGATCAAGACACGGGATAGTCAGCACATCCAAAGCTTCAATTTCTCATATATAAAAAAAAAAGAAATAGTAAAAGAAAAAACAAAACTGAACAGCGGAAGTGAAAAGCACAAGCAGAAAAAAATAGCAACATCACAAGGTGGAAGAACCCACACTTGGGTCTACAAGTTCCAGGTTTTTAAACTTGCTTCAACATATTCAGAATTCAACATACTTTAGTGATGACTTACCATCAAAATCCTAAATTTGTGACCTCTTTAACTTTTTCTGTAAATAATTCACAGGAAAAATCCTGATACCCGAGACCAAAGTAAATTTAAGAATCTAAAGTTCCAAATAACAATATAGAAGACCTGAAATGCATAACCACCAATACTTGTGGCAGTGGAATGTAAAGGTTCCTCCATCTTTAACTGGAGTCTCAGGTTCGACCCTTGGGAATTGAGTCCTCTTTGGTAGGGAACATTAACCATCACCCACCCACCCCACCCCAGTAGTGGGCTTTCTATCAGCCAAATATGGATTAGTCGGGCCAACGGGTTCCAGACACCAAATTGGTTAATCAAAAAAAATGCATAGAGGTTAAAGTCATCAAAAGGCCAGGCTAAGACAACGAGAATGTGAAAGGAGGAAAGAGAGATACTAGCAACACCCAGCATCTCTCCAATAGTCAAACAAGCAAGCCTCCATACAAAGCTCTATAGAAACAGAATTTATATACTTACCATCTTCATTTTCTGTTGTTGGCATCATTAGTGACAAATCAGCCAAAGTTTGCAGAGCATCAAAAGGGGAATCTTCGTCTACAAGATAAAAAAGCAAATTAGCAGATTTATCCTCTAGTTTACATTCTACCAACATATATAACAGCTTCAATCAGAGGTGGTAGAATTAGCCCATGAAATCATAACCCGCGCAACCCACCCAAGTTTGAACTGATTATTGACCCACCCATTTATTAGTTCAGCCCATCAAAGTTTGGGCTGATATCTTGCCCAAATTGATTTATCAGAAATCTTGTCAAAATATTTTCAAAATACATTTTATTTTATTTGATATATTATATATTGTAGTAATAAAGAAAAATAATAATTCTATAAGGTACTAAAACATTACAAAAGAATAAATAAAGCAATTAAAACTTGGTAAGAGTTGCGGGGTGGGTTATTGACCCGCCCAATTATTAACTTAGCCCATTTTGACATCCCAAATTCCGCCCAACCCGCCCATTTGTCACCTATAGTTTCAATGACATCATAACAAGTTTACTTTTTTTTTTTTTGAGATTGACATGATAACAGCTTTACAGGCAATTTTTTTAACCAAATCAGCATGCTACTTTGCATTGACATAACAAAATCGAAGAAATAACTCTTGCTTTACAACTTGGAAAACAAAGTCAAACTAATGAGACAAGAAGAAACAGTATTTTTGAAATATAACAGAACATCAATGGATCTCCCAAGCCCTAAGTTGTCCAGAACTTGTAATTCTGAGTCCTTCCTTTAGGATTTATCTACCTTTTTCTGGCATATCTAAGCCTTTTGCAGATGAAGCAACTCCCTAGAGATTAATGTCATGAAAGTAATGTTCTGATCTAGTGCCAGCCAAAGTAAAGCCTTGTCAGGTGAAAAACTGGAGAAAAGGAAGAAATCCCCGAGAATGGCAGTACAGCTTAGCTTACAACAGCTTTGACGGCAATTGGTTTATATGGATCCTTCCTGTGTGAAAGCACAGAGAAAAATGGCATTGCCAAAAATTGACAAGATAAAATTTCCATTTATTCATCAAAAGAAACGTCCCTTTTGAAGCCAGAATTTCTTTTCCTTGATACCTAACATAGATAATGCATGAAAGGATCCTTGAATAACCATAAGGTAACCTGAAAATCCTTAGCAAAGACTTCTACAAGACGTTCTATTTCTCCATAGAAATATATTCGTTCAAGAAGGGCTCCTCCAAAAGATGTTGATCGTAAATGAGAAGATTGGTTCAGTAGAAAGACGAAAGTGGATTCGCATTCATATACATAAGAATTTTATAAGAAGAAGAATCTTTGATTTCTTTTTTGAAAAGGAGTAACCGGGCTTCTTTGAAGTAATAAGACTATCGAAATTCCAATATTCGTGGATAAAGAATCGTAATAAATGTAAAGAAGAGGCATCTTCCTGGCTTAGAAATAAATCAAAAATCCACCCTTCGCCCACCTCTCCCTCAGCGAGGAAATAGTAGTAGCAGCAGTCTCCCCACTAATTCAAGGTTACAGTCCCAACCAAGCCAAAATAAGAGAGCGTTGAAGGCAGACTTGGGCAACTTTATTTGATGGTTAAGTGTTAGGATTTAGCTTAATGATGACCAAATTAATGTATGTGTGTGTTTTACATGTTGCAGGAATACAGGAAAATTCTATAAAGGAAAGTTGACTTACTAAAAAAGAAGTTTGAGGAGAAGAAAATAAATGAGTATCTTCCAACACTCATTTATGGGGAACTTTCTATCAAGATTAGTGAAGGAAAGGAAAGAAGACTCAGCAAGGATTTGCACGCAAGCGCCAAGGAAAGAAGACAATCAGGATTTCAGTGCATCAAGTAAGGCGAATTAAAATCACATCTATATAAACAAGTACCAAGAGCTCAAGTTTGTAAAAACCCTAGAAGGCAATGAGCTACAACAAATAAAGTTTGAAGATCTGCTCAACGGCCTTAATGGAAAGCTCTAAACTTGTTCTTGAAAGGAGATCAATCTAATTCACTGGACAGAGCCAAGTGTCACTTTACTTTATGCTCTTCAAGTTCTGCATCTTTTATGGTATGCTTATCACCCGTCTTCATGAAGGTAGCCACATCTGCCTCGATGATCATCCTAATATCACTATCAAGCAATGCTACAATTCCAGAGCTTTTGGTAGTATGGGCTTTACTCTGTCCAGTGATACTTGGCTCAAAAAGGATGTTTCCGACGGTACCATAATTGTTGCTCCTTCCAAAACCAAAAATTCATCTCGTGCTTCTCCTTCCACGACCTCTGTTGACTGCTCTCTGGAAGTTCTTGCTAAGCTGTCTACTCTAATGCTAAAGTTGAGTCTCTCAAGGAGGATCTTATGGCTTCCACGTAGTGCAATGTGGAGAAAAATTGTGATACTACGAAGGAAACAGGTGCTGATGTTGCTCGTCTCAGGATAAAGCTGGATAAGGTGATCAAAAAAGATGTCAAACATTTTGGAGACCTGCCCACCAAAATGTTTAACAAGTTTGAGGAGTTCTAAGGTATTGTTGGCACAAAGTTTGATGCTATGAAGGAAGCTATTGCTAACACCCTGGTGTACTTTCTTATGCCCCATTAGATGTTTCCTAGATTGTTATAAACTTTGTGTTGTCTGAACATAAGTCCAGCTGACTATTATTTTGCTTGTTTTGCTGCTTTGACAATTACCTTTGCCCGCTTTATGCATCGTATAAGATTTATAGGTCTATATTTGTGGTAATTGCCTCTGTGCTATTTGTGATGGCACGAATTCCCTTTTTTTTTTACGACAAAGGGGATAAAAATGAGTACACAAATGAGTCAAAACTTCAAGGGGAGTATACGAAGTGTTCTCATTCAGGGGGAGTAAACTAAGGAGAAATCTACCTAGTATACCATCCTGAAAAGCCACTTAACACGTTTTAACATCGTTGTATTTAAATTCCATCTGCTAACAATATTATGTTTTTAACTTACATTATATATCATCTTCAAAAATATATTCTTGAATAAATTGTAAGTTTGAATATTGAATACTATAGTTTGTAATTGAATACTGTAAGTTTGATTTGAATACGGTAATTAATTTTCTAATATTAATTACTTCACCTTTGCTTTGAATATTGTTTTTTATTTGAATATTGTGGTTTTTGAATTGAATATTGAAGTTTTTATTTAAATGTTGTAGTTTTTTCTTTGAATATTCTAGTTGTCGTTTTAATATCATTTTTTAACAGAATAAGAAAAGCCACTTAACACGTTTTAACATCGTTGTATTTAAATTCCATCTGCTAACAATATTATGTTTTTAACTTACATTATATATCATCTTCAAAAATATATTCTTGAATAAATTGTAAGTTTGAATATTGAATACTATAGTTTGTAATTGAATACTGTAAGTTTGATTTGAATACGGTAATTAATTTTCTAATATTAATTACTTCACCTTTGCTTTGAATATTGTTTTTTATTTGAATATTGTGGTTTTTGAATTGAATATTGAAGTTTTTATTTAAATGTTGTAGTTTTTTCTTTGAATATTCTAGTTGTCGTTTGAATACTTCATTTTTTAACAGAATAATGTAGTTTTGAATTGAATACAATAGTTTTAAAGCTAAATATTGTATTCTTGAATCAAATATTGTTAGTTTGAATATTGAATACTGTAGTTTGTAGTTGAATATTGTAAGTTTGATTATTGAATACTGTAGCTTGTTCTAATATATTTTCTAATGGTGGCATGGATTACAGTCGTCTATTTTTAGGAATCAGTTGTTGATTAATGCTAAATTTTCAGAATATTAACCCATAAAACACGTTGCCACCGGTTTTATTTTTTTACTATGCTTGGTATAGGATGTCAATATTTATAGGTTTTTCTATGTAATTACTATTACTATGGTATATTGTGAGAAGAGGGTCAGTAGGATGTATAATTATGTTTTTTCTCTAAACTAGGTGCTTACATTTAGGGGGAGTCAACTCATTGCAAAGTCTAGAGACATTACAAACAGGGAAGTTGACTATGAGTTATTAATTTTTTTGGTGGACAATTTGGAAGGAAAGGAATCAGAGATGTTTTGAAGGAAAGAACAACAATATTCAGAAGATAAAGATAAACTGCCTAGGTCTTTATTATTTTTGGTGTAAGCAAGTAGTGATAGGAAATTCTGAAGATGTTTCTAATGCTATTGACTGGATGTAACTAGAAGATCTTAGGACTGATGTAAGTATAACTTTTTGGAGGGGGACTACACTTTGATGTAGTATACCTGTGGATATATAGAAGTAAATGTTACCTTTATAAAAAAAAAAGTTATTAATTTTTTTATTGTCATCATCAAAAAGGGGGGAAATTGTTAGGTTTAGTTTTAATGAAAGACAGAACTACTGTAAGTGCGTGTTTTACATGTGCATGTGCATGAATACAGGAAAATTCTATAAAGGAAAGTTGACTTATTAAAAGAGAATTTTAAGAAGAAGAAATTAAATGAGTATCTTCCAACAATCATTTGTGGAAAACTATCAATCAAGATCAGCGAAGGAAAGAAAAGAAGCCTCAGCAAGGATTCACACGCAAGCGGCCAAGTGCTAAGGAAAGAAGACCCAACAATTATTAAAGGTCAAGATTCACATCTATGGAAACAAGTACTCAAAGCTCAAGTTCGTCAAACCCCTAGAAGGTAACGAGCTACAACAAATCAAGTTTGAAGATCTGCTCAACGTAACTAACGGAAAGCTCTAAACTCATTCTTGGAAGAGATCAATCTAACTCCTCTTTCCAATGATCAAAACTCTTGGATTGTCATCTCTATCAAAAAGTTCAACAGCTAATTCAAAGACGACATAAAGTTATTCGAAGAAAGACGGAAGACATACTTCTGTCTAAACCTTCTCAAGCTCCTTTGTTCTACTCTTAATAAGCATTGTATTTCATTTTAGATTTATTGTGTACCCAATAAAGAGAAGAGAGGAAAAATATTGTTGGTGAGGCATTGTATCAAAAGTCTCGAAAAAAGAGATTGAGTATAGAGGTAAAAACTACACTATGTCACAATTGTACCAGTCAAACTTCAAAAGAGCTTACAATTTATGCTCTTTAAGTGTTCTTTATTGCCTTCCTAAATAGTCAACTAGAGAATCGAAGAAGAGTTGAATTCATCCACATCCCCCCCTCTTGCACTTTTATTAAGCAGTTGGGAAACCTATAGATGTGTCTTCTTTTGTAAATAACTTTTCTCCATCCATTTTAATAGCATGTCAAGAATACCAGAAGAAGGGTGAAGGGAGGAATGATTTGTACTAGACATGAAAAGGGAGGAGGTGGTAAGGAGATGATGTTTGAGGCTAACTGTAACACCCTAGGCGAATTCCACATCGATAAAATATGGGAGAGATGCTGGATATATAAGGAAGCAAGCCTTAGACCCTGGTGATGCATTTTAAACCCATGCGGGCCTAGGCCCAAAGCAGACAATATCATTAGTGGGTTGGGCTGTATTAAATATGGTATCAGAGTCATTCTGCGTGCAACCATGAACAATGATGGGGAAAACCTCAGCAAGGACGTTGAGTCCCTAAGTAGGGTGTATGAAACACCCTAGACGAATCCCACATCGACAAAACATAGGAGAGATGCTGGGTGTATAAGGAAGCAAGCCTTAGACCCTAATGACGTGTTTCAAACCTGTACACGCCTAGGCCCAAAGAGAACAATATTACTAGTGGGCTGGCTGTGACATCAACATAGGTTTCTACTAAAGAACACAGAGATACGATACGATATGCACACATGTACATTGAAATTGAAAGAATAAATAGTCAGTGTGATGAAACTAAAGATTGTCATCCTCCTTCCAAGGGAATTAGCCCTAGTTGGACTTGGGTTAGTGCGATAGCAACAACTCACACTTACTGATCAGCCCTCTCATCAAACTTGGTTAAATGTCCAAGTCCTATTAGGGACTCAACTTTCCTTCTGTTTCCAAGAGTAAATCCCCTTCCCCCTTTTAAATTAATGGCAAGAGATAAAATAGACTAATCAAAGAGGACTAAAAGGAGCATATATAATGCTGTTAGAATTACTGGAATGGAAAGTTCTGGTGAACTACTAAGTAATCTACAATTATAATTTTTTTCAGAATTCAGTAATCTATAGAACTTTGTAATACCTCTCCTGAAAAACATCTTTTTGCTCCTCTTTCTAGGGCCTTGCAAAGAGGTCCTTGAATTCTTTTCATCTGAGGCCTCCAGTTCAAGTTTACCCCCCACCGTGCCCAATCTTTGACCTTCTTCTGTACCACTACATGCCTCTTTGATATCATCAAAATGGTTGTCACCACTATCAACTTCCAATTTTTCACCATAAGGTCTTCTTCCCTTTTGTGCTGTTTGACTAATGGTTCCAGTTTCCGTCAAATCCTTTTTATACCGCAACAGCTCTCCAGTGTCTGCTTCCATGCTTCCCTCTTCTTCGTCCACTTCATTACTGAGAAGCTTTCCGTCGCCCATACCCATTTTAACACGCTAGTTGAGAATACAAATAAGAAAATATCAAAAAAGTTGATGACTCATAGTTTATAGAGATAAGTCACGATATGAAATGAAAGTTGAGCAATACCTTTCTTCCAGCAGTCTCAACAGGCGAGGACATAGCACTGTCCGTCCAACGGTTTGGTGTCTGAGAGACCTGAGGAGAACCACCTCTTTGTGAAGCTTCAGTTAAAACTAATGCTATCTTCACATCATCATTTGTGTCACTGTCATCTGCCTGAAGTTTCAAACTCTGCCTACTTGGAGAAAAATACTCCTCACCCATGGGATTTTCATGTGAAAAAGAAACAGGAAAGCGTGGGGTTCTTTTTCCAACAGCACGAGGCCGGCTCCCTGAAAGGAACTCCAGAAAAACTTCATCAATAATATCACATGAAGGGCTCAATCCTTAGATAATAGAAGAAGAAAATAGGCTTCTATCCATAATTACAGATAAATAAATGAAAAGAAATATTTTGTTCGTCAACAATCAAAGAGGTTAAGCCTCCATTCAGTAAGCAAATAGACCATGTCTGCATGCAAGTAAAATGCACTGGTGACAGTAAAATCTATGCAAGAATAACAAGTAAGAAAGATCCTAATCTATGTCCAGCCGGGAGATACTTAAAAGATATTTTATTTTATTTTATTTTCCATGGGAATAGTTCTTCATTTATTTTAATTCATCCTTTTTTTGTTGCGGGAGGGGTAGAAGGGACAACACACCTCCTGAACGCTTCTTCTTCAACAAAGTTAAACAGCCATGAGTAGCTGCTAATGTTGGGGATGCCACCTCATATGTTTTAGAAACATTAGGCTGAATCTTAACCCGAGCACGTTTTTGAGGTTTTCTAGACGTTCCAGCATCCTCATTACTTTCTTGCTCACTGTCACTTGCTGCCTGAAATCCCATAGTGAAGTTACTTCAACAGAAAATACACAAAACTAAAACTCAGGTACAATAAATAAACACTGAGACTCAGAAGCCATGAACAAATATAAGAGAGCACTGAGCAGATACTTGCTTCTCTTTAAAAAAGTTTTTCTTGTCGACAGTCGAAAGTCAGAACAATGCTTTGCTACGGCCTAATGCGTAGAATCATCTTTCCTGATGTTTATTTAGTAAAAGCTTGCAAAGAGCTTTCTGTTCAAGACAAACAGCATTCTTCAATTGAAGTATACAATCAACTCCATACACTGATGCCACAAAGCTAAAATCATGGTATCTCTCACATGCAACACTACTCCCTCAGCTTGAAAAAAAATAGGAAAGGGAAAAATAAGTCTGACGAGTACACAAGGGAGTGAGGGATGGCAGATAAAACATATAGTACACACACGTTCCTCTTGCTCAATACTCTATATCTCAAGCCTTACCAAGTTGCAGTAGTGATCAGTCATCATGGCAATCAGCCCAACAACAGATGCAGTCCCCTCTGGAAGAGATAAATAGGCCTGAAAATACAGTAGAATAGAGTAGGTAATTTTATCTTCATTTTGTATGACTGAATATATTCATGCAGATTAATTATTCATTGTCATTTGTTCTAATTAAATCTTTTAATAGTATCTCCACAGAACAATGATCAAATTGATTGTTCAAATTGTTGCTGACCTGTTGCTGGAAAAAATTAAAAAACCATGATTTATGATTTTTCTTTGGACAGAGACAATGGTTTATGATGATTAATATGGCACTCGGTGCTTTTATGTATATAACCATGGAAGCATAAAAACGATCGCAAGTTGAGTGATAATTCATTTTTATCGCAAAAAATTAGTCAAAAAGATGATTCGTATTCTCTTCTGAAAGAGATGACTCTTTCTTAGTCCCATGCGCTTCACCAGGAAACAATAGTTTTCTATTTCAAGTGCAATGGAGTATGGAGAAGTGTTTCACTGTATTAATGCAACAAAATAGCATTAAAAAAATGAACAAATCATTTAACCCACTGGTAGTGAAGATTTATGAATCTGAGAGTCACCTTTGATCCAAATCTTTTCAAGTAATATAAATTACTCACAGGATTGCATGGTTCCATATAAGGATCCAGAAAAGGAAAATAAAGTAGCACTAAAAGTCAACCAAACTGGTTAAGATGACATGGAATCTGATACTGCCTAAACAGACAGGGAAAGAGAGTGAAGAGGATGATATTGCAACAGGCCAATTAAGAAACTAATTCAATGATGAAAGTGCTAAATTTCCAGTTACAACAGACTAAAATGTCATACTTATAAAAGAAACAAAGAGGGAAAAAACAGAATATAAGAGTCATATTATTTTTTGATAGGCATAAGATAAGAGTCATATTATTGCTGATACATATACGATGTCCTCCTGCAAAAGCTGCGGACTATGAGCCTGTTTGGATTCACTTTTGGCTTTTGACTTGTAAGCCAAAAGCCATAAGTTAGAAATCCTAACTCATGGCTTATTTTTATCATTTTGGCTTAAAATCAAATGCTTATAAGCACTTCTTAAATTTACCCAAACACTTCAAAAGTGCTTAAAAGCACTTAAAATAAGCCAATCCAAACGGGCTCTATGTTCTTTCCTTAAACAGTTTCCTTCTCCTTTCCAGCTATTTCTTTTTATTTTTATTTTGAGAAATCTGAACAGATAAGTATTCCTTTCCTACTGCTCTTGAGTGGACACATCATTCTTACAAGGTACAAAACAGAAATTATGTGTGTGAAAGTGCTTGATTACATGACGATCTCAGAGGACTCAAGGAACAGTACTTTTGGACGTCTAAAATCTATGTAGCTGATGAGTACAAAATAACAAACAGCAAGTACATAATTGACTGCAGCTCATATTAATAACATCCACAGGCGTCTATGATAAAAGAACGACGCACATATCACCATATCAGCAATCATGACCATGCAAGACAAAAGGCTAAATTATTTCAAAAGTAAGACAGGAAACAAAGGCTATGTGGGCAAGTGCAGGCAACGTAAAATAATTTCCTACCAGAAAAAAGAGAAATTGAATATAAGATGAATACAGCCCCACAAAAGTAGACAACCCTAACCAGATTTCACTGTGAAAAAGATTTGACTTATTAGAGTATCGTGCTCCTCAAATCACTTATAATGAATAATGTCACAAGCCAACAACATGAAGTGTTAGAACAAGATTCTCACAAATGGACTCTCTCACCATGCAATCAGTAAGATGACATTTAAATCAGCTATAAATCAGCAGCAACATAGTTTGAAAAATGGATAAGAAGATGAAGATAAGAATTGCCAATCAAGATATATCACTCGATGATTTCATAAGCAAAGAGGATCCGATTATAAAGACGTGTGGTGTGACTTTGTTGTCTGCATTCAGAGCCTACCCTATTCATTGTGTAAAGAGCCTCCACCATTTCTGCAGTTCGGGGTTTCACGGCACCAGCAACCTGTAATAAGTATAAAGCAGCTCTTAGAGGCAAGCATTAGAGATCAATCAACCACAAATATATGCAAGTTACTGGGGATATTCAATAAACTTCAATTAATGGATTATACTTTGAATTTGGACAGACCTTTTTCCAATCTTTACCATACTTGCGGTATGCTTGATAGAAGTGTGTCAGGTCCTCGTCACTCCACCTGGGACCTAGCATGTCAGACAACTTCCTCTTCTGCAATTTTATAGAAAGAACCGCTTCAAAATGCATTCAGAATTCCACAAGCCTTCAAAGAATGCTTTACATCTAACAAAAATGAAACCAGATGAAATCTGTCTCCCTTCCAACTCAACATATTACCACTTTCCTAAAGGAACCATTTGATTGACAAGAATAGGGAAGGGAAGATCTGGAACTTTAACATTCCAGCATATTTTCAACCTTTAGTAAGAGGAAAGCTGTGGAAAGTACAAGAGGAGACTTCCCCACAACTTCCATCTAATCCATCCAAATTGTGAGAAAGTCGAAACCAAACTTTTTTTCTCATTCCATATTCTCCTTTTTCCTTCAAAGAAAATCATGCAGGAAGATGTCTTCACTTCACTGACACATTCCTAGCAACAACCTGACATCCTTGACGAAGCCATTCATCTTTCTTCTTGTACTGTCTACCTCTATTCATGTAATGCTACAAGAGAAAACAAAAGTATAGTAGAACTCACCCGTTGCAAGCTTTTCTTCAAATTGTCCCCATTACCATCTTTACTGGGAGAGATTTCAGTTGTAGGAGAAAAGCGCTTATTTACAGTTCTGGATTTTTTTGCTGGAGCCATGCCTAAAATCCAGGGAAACATATAAGGAACAAAAATATAATCAGGCAAGCACAATGTAAGAGTCTGTTTTATGACAATTGACTGTTTTGGAAAGTGATAAGCTACATAGAGAACAAACTTTATTTTACATCAAATTATAGTTTCAGCAACTAAAGGTTCATGAAATAGTTACTTGATTTTGTCAAATTATATACGAACAAATGGACAAAATTATATAAGCGAACAAGCATATAGATTCAAAAAGGAGCCAATTCAACCATGCTGAAAGATAACATCAATAACTCTCAGTTTGTTGTTCATTGTAAGATACGGTACGGTTTTATTTTTAAAAAATTCTATACCACTACCATGCTAAATTAATCTGGTACAGTTTGGTATTTTTAATTTTGGTTTGTGCGGTACGATAAGTTGGTGGCTACAGTTTGTTCAACTCCGACGACAATGGTGGGTATTCTTACAAGTTTCTGGAATAGCAATTTCAGGTCTTCATCCTTTAAACGAATTAAGTAGGCGTTTGGTCGTAGGATTTGGGACTCCAATTTCACTATTTGATTTGAAATCGGCGTTTGTTTATGAAATCTGCAAAATTTCAACATCAATTTCAAATAGAAAATTCTACAAAAAGTAGGATTTCAAATTCCAAATTCCAAATTTTAAATTTTAAATTTTAAATTTGATCCATATATATTTTGTAAAAAAAGACCCATCATTTTAAATTTTGTAAGAAAAGAACCATGCTCGATGTGAATAGATTGTTTGTACCATGTGGAAGGATTATATTAAAAAAAAATAGCTACTTACTACTATTGTTGATTTTTTGGACCCGTGCCTTAAGAATATAACATACAAATTAACTCTGAAGTTTAATGGTTTTTCAGAAAGACAAAAAATTTAAAGGTAGAGGCAAACGGTACTATAAGTAATCTGCATTTTATATGACTAAATGTAATTAACTTAATTCAAGATTTATCTTAAGCAGCAAAGGTTAGAAGGTCAATTGTTGGTGGGAGAGATGAAGAGGTTGTTTTGATTAATTGTTCAACTCTAACCAAGGGAATAACATTTTGGACCTCCATATGTCTGTGCACGATAGAAACTTTGGCTCAACTGTAGAATTAGGCACATGGTGGTAAAGGATGCCATGAAAATATGAGAATTAGTAAATAGAATGGCTTACCAATTATTCAATGTTATACTAAGAAGTGGTAGGATGTCTGACTAGTGGAGAAACACTATCCTGATTCCAATTTATAAGAACAAAGGAGATATACAAAATTGTGCGAACTACCGTGGCATTAAACTCATGAATCATACGATGAAACTCCACGAAACAGTGTTAGAGAATTGACTTAGAATACGACAAGAGTAACAGATAATCAGTTTGGATTTATGCCTAATACATCTGCAATGGAGGTTATATTCTTGGTAAGAACATTGATGAAAATTTATCTCTGAAAGAAGAAAGATCTACACATGCTGTTCATTAATTTAGCAAAAACATATGATAGAGAACCATGAAAAGTCCTTTGGTGGGTGATGGAGAAGAAAAGAATTCATATTAAATCTGAAACCCAACCAGCAGTATATTTACATAAAGGCATTTCAAACTTGTTGAAACTTTGATCTATACTACCATCAAAAGCGCTCTAACCTTACGTCACCTGAAACATCTCAAATTAATAAGTCTAGATATGACGTCAGATACTGAAAACAAGTCTAAAACTTCAAACCTATCATGTGATACTCATATTCCTACGGGTAGGATCACCAACATGACATACAAATATTGTTATTTGTGATGCATTCATGATAATTAATTTAAGTAAATAAGAGTTGCCTGCTACATTCATGCTTTCTGAATTAGTGCATACAAAATCCTAATTCAGTATCATCTCAAATGTACTGTATTCGAACTAGAGCACATATTTCATAAACAATCTGTCCAGTAAATCATAATCAACTTTATGACCTATAGTCATATCCTCTATGCCTTAAATGAAAACATACCAAATCAAGTTTTTACACCACGCATCAGAACATAGAAACTCGTACTCAGCCCTCTTTAAAAACATTCAACTCAAATGAAGATCCATTAACACCCTATAGTCATAATCTCTAAAGCATGAACAAAGAAAACCTTATATCAGTACTTTAATCACACCATGTCGAAACATAGAAAATGGAATATTCAGATCAGATAAGTGATGCACCACATACATTCTATAATCATGATTGCTAAAACTTAAAAGAAAACATCCAATCATGGTTTCTACCAAGTCAATAAACTACTACGACCTATTCTAACAGTAAAAACAGAAAAAATACTTTCGTTTGAAGCTCTAACCTTCTTTTTCGGAATTGAAGTATGCTAGGGTGTTCCGGGTCAAGCCTGTGTATCCCAATTCTAAGTCAATCAAACAGAATCAACCACAAAGTTTCAATCTTGCCTATACTAATACTGTCTAATTTCAACAGGGAGAGTTATAACTTACAGATAACCAGTAGCAAGTCCAAATTCGTGTTCAGACCTTTTTAGGACTAGGGTTTGAGCTGAATTTAAAAAAAAACACAGTTTAAATAATCAAAATCAACAATGGCAAACATCTACCTATACAGTAAAGATTCAGCAAAGCGATAATTAACACAAAAGAGTGAAGAAATCACCGTTTATCAACACGAAAGAATCCAAATCCAACCACCAGTCATTTGGACTCGTAACTGAACACACTTGCATTCAATCATTGATTTGAATTAACATTGTTGATCTACTCATCCACTAGCATCAAATCAATGAAATTCGGTTCAGTTCGGTTTGATTGATACGAAAAAAGGCGAAAATTTGCAGAGAAAAATGGAGAAACTAACACTGAAGCAATTTGAAATTGAAAATTTTGGGTAAAAATGGGAACGAGGGAATTTCAGAAACCTATCTGAATAAAAATTGAATTTGAGAAAAGGGCTTAAATATATAGGGAGAAGGACTAACCGTTCGATTAATCTGATCGAACGGCTATGAATGAGTCTATGATATTCTCACTTTGTGGGATTCTTTTTGACATCCAAACAGACCCTAAGATAGCGTTTGACTATAGATTTCTGAATTAAATTTTAGGAAAATTTCTTAAATGTTTGTTTGACTATATATTTTGTAAATCTGTCTTCAAGATATTTTTCGAGTTTTAAAAATTGGTCCACATGGATTTTTTGTTGTAGAGTGTAGTTTATAAGTTTGGTCGAATTCAGCAGTTTTAGTTCTTTTTTTGTATTTGTCTTTAACAAATTTATTAAATATGTACAAATAATTAATTTAAAATCTAATAATTTAAAAAACTAAAATCTCAAATTCTAATTTCGATGGTGACAAATTGCAATACACCTCAGTTGATTTTTGGGCACATGTAATAACGTTTGTGTTAAGAAAATCGTTAAATATATACACAAATTAAATTTAGAACTCCCTACTAGCCCTTA
Source organism: Solanum appendiculatum (assembly GCA_018342035.1). Taxonomy (NCBI): domain Eukaryota; kingdom Viridiplantae; phylum Streptophyta; class Magnoliopsida; order Solanales; family Solanaceae; genus Solanum; species Solanum appendiculatum. The sequence goes on along the minus strand of JAGDQO010000622.1, from coordinate 818,417 downwards.
AGTTACTTGTCTTAGTGATTGATGTTGGGTAGTATTAAAAACTATAATCTTGTGTTTTAATTAAGAGAATTGTTACGCCTATCGGCTATCACTACTCATTAAGCGTTTGAATATTTAATTTCATCTTGTTTGGACATATAATTTCATTTCGTTAAGATATACATTATTCCAACTTATCTCGAATGAATCGATATTGGCTCTGTTTATTGGCTTTGTTGCTATTAAGATATAATAGCAGGACAGAGCCAAGATTGCGAGTCATCAAGGAATTCATCTGATTCTTCAACAAAAAATTATACTATTTATACATGATTACAAATATTTTTTTTATATAGTTAATATATATTGAACCCCTTCGACATCTTCATATATTTACTTCCATATTTTAAATTCGCTTAATGTAAATTCTAACTCAACCCGGATAGCATCCAACCAATAACAAATTTTGGGACAAATACTTGCATTCCATAGGATAGGAGCTAGGAGTAATACATGCATGAACATAACATAACATACACATATGATATGGACCTTATTATAACTTGTTAATTAGTCCATATATATTACATGTGTAATTTATTTATTTTACAGAATAACGTTGCATGCACTATATCATATAGTCACTTAATAATTTAACATAGGGAAGCCACAAATGACATGGCCAAGTAAATTAGGAGCACAATTGTAACATGTGGCGCCTGCACAATCAGCGTTGGTTCGACATGGCATGCCACAGTAAGCCCCAAGGACATCATGATTAGTTCTTAGTATTTTTTCAGCAACATTTCTCACACACATAACCTCATCAACTGCATGTATAAATTAAACAAGGGTGAGTAAATCTTAGTAAAATAAGTTGTACTCAGACTCGGATTCGAGCCCTGATATGAAATCCTTTTTGGATATATAGAGTCGATATGAAATCCTTTTAGATATATAAAATCGTCTTTGTTAGAGAATGTTTTACCGTGGAACTTCGATGCCGGGCACCTATATAAGTATAGAGATGTACATTTGACGGCCGGTAGATTCATTCAACTAATTAATATTAGTGGTTATTAACTCAAAAAATCACCTTTTTACTTTTTTAAAAAAAAAATTAACAAAAGAAGTGACTTTCTAAGATCCATAACAATTGTTTAATTTCTTTTTTAACAAAAAAAAAAGACTTCTTAAAATAATAATTATTTATCCAAAAAAATTACATTTTTTCTTACCAATTTTCTTCAACAAAAAATCCGTAACTTTCTAAGATAACAACTATCAATTCAGTGATCGGTTATTTAAGAAATCAACTCTCTATTTGACTATAGATTTTCCTTTTACAAATTAAAAGAGAGATATAATAAAATTAATTAAATGAAAAAAGAGGAGTTATTATTACCAGAAACCACAAGAAGAAGAACAAGAAGAAGAATAGGTAGAGCAGGAGAGAAGCTCTTGTTGGCCATGTTAATTAATTAATTTCACTACTTTGAATAACAAGAAGTAAATTATAAAGAGAAAATATGAAAGTGCACTATCTTCCTTCATGAAAGGGTCACATATATATAGGCATAAAAGTGCCCTTCAATTATTTAGCTTCAGCTGGTATTTATGTACTTTAATTTTTGGTGTGCACAAATAGACACTTAAATTTATATAAAATTGAATAAATAGGCACATTCATCTTACGTGACATCTTACATGCAATTTAATTTGCATTCTACATGACGTCCTACATGTATTATGTCACATAAGACATATGTCTACTTATTTAATTTTATACAAATTTAAGTGTCTTATATATACCCAATATCAAAGGATATAATAAATGCTAACGAAAATCAAGTTAGAAGGCATATTTATGTACTATACATGTCCATAAATAATGCTTACTTAGCTTTTGTTTTGTAGTAAGAAATTAATTAGTAATATAAAACAGGAAAAGGGTACATAACAAAGAGATGTGTCATTGTGTTAGCCATGTGTTGAGGGGGTACTTGCATGTTCATTATGTGTTGGCAACCAAGACTATCATAGCCATGCAGTACTTTTGTTTGTTGAGAAGGATTACAGTGCGCTAAAATTTACTTCCTCCGTTTTAATTTATTTGTCTAATGTTGATTTGGCGTGAAATTTAAAAAAGTACAATAAAGAAGATTTATGAATATTATGATCTTAAAGAAAAGATACGTAAAATATATCATTAAAATATTCTTTAATTTTATGGTCTTAGACATGTTATATGCAAAATTAGAAGTAAAGAATTGCCAAAAATAAAAAAATCATTTTTTAAACGGACTAAAAAGAAAAATAAGATAGATAAATTAAAACGAAAAAAATAACTTAAACCTATTAATAAATTTCGTAAGATAAATGTAAAATTTAAACTAAAGGTATTGAGTTGGATTGATCAAATTTGAAATCTAAACTTTAGCTTCACCCCTGCAGGATCTTAAATTCTTAATTATATGAAGAATGACTTGTTAATTACCATTGGCTTATTAGGAAGATCACTAGAATTTTAAAGGTCTATAATCTATATATGTACTTAATAATAACATTAGTATATAGAAGATCGATATAATAATTTAATAGCGGCTTAAGTAGTTTTTTTGGGTCTCCCACTCTATGTCTGGTACACATATTATAACTTGATTAAATTTGAATTTACACCGGAAAGTCTCATATTATGAGGTAAAGCGCTCCCTAACAAAGACGACTTCATACCCAGAGGACTCAAACCCAAAATAAAGAATACTTACCACTCCACCACAATATTTTATTTTATTTTTCTTCCCCAAGTTTTTGTTTGTTTGATTTAATAAGACAAAGTCAATGTGACAGTATATTACAATAATAATTATAATAAGTAGATGGTTCAGATACCTAAAAAGAATCTTTATAAAATAGTATAATCAACTTGATAATTTTAATTTCCACTTAGACCAATTGCCAAATGCCAATTTCTTTAACTCATTTAGTCATTTAATTAAATTAATCATTATTGACTATAGAGTACAAGAAGCTTTTTGAGACTTTAGTTCCTATGCTACAACAACAATATACCTGAAATTTCACAAATAATGTTCGAAAAAGGTAATGTGTATACAGTTTCAACTTATTTTGTGAAGATAGAAAAATATTTTCGATAAATCCTCGATTCACGTAACACATATCAAACAAAAAAAATACATTAATAAGAAATATAATATTGGACTCATCTATATCACAATGGGACCTAGTCAAATTGACATTGTAATTAGTAGATGGTTTAAATACCTAAAGAGAATCTTTATAAACTAATATATCAACTTGAAAAAATTTCCACTTAAACCAATAATTGCCAATTTCTATAACTCATTTAACTATTACAAGTTGAGGCTTCAACTATCTTAATAGATTGCTATAAATTTATTCATTTTACATACCAAAAACACAAAAGATCAAATACCCAAAGATGAATTCACCTATTAAGAGATCAATCCCAAATCTTCCTCAAGATGTCATGTCAAATATACTTTCAAGATTACATGTTAAATATCTCTTACAATTCAAATGTGTATCCAAATCTTGGCTATCTTTAATTTCAAATGAAGAATTTATCAAACTTCATCTTTCTCTAGCTATTTCTGACCCAAACACAAACCATTTTAGGATTTTAACTATGTCACCTTTTAAGTCTTTGGACTATGAATCTCCATCATCACTTGAAGATCATGTCGATGACGATAACGCCATTGTAGATTTGTGGTATCCATCCACGGATGAAGAACTTGAATCCAATAATGTTGAAATTATTGGTTCTTGTAATGGATTGATTTGTTTGTTATTATGTGACACTAGTAAAATTTCTCTATGGAACCCCTCCACTAGAGTCTCTAGGGACTTACCAATTAGTTTGACTTGTAATTTTCATGATGATTGTCCTATTTTCAATGGTTTTGGTTACGATTCGATTAATAACACGTACAAAGTTATTAGAGGTACATCAGATGGAATAGTCGAGGTTTTTTCTACAAGTGGCGAAAAATGGAGAATGATTGAAGGGTTTAAGAACATTTCTATTTTTGATGAAGAACAAGGGGTTTTCTTTAATGGAACTCTTCATTGGCTAGGGTATAGTGACATTAATGTGACAAAGAAGGAAAAAATCATTGTCACACTTGATTTAGGACAAGAGACATTTGGAGTAATGACACAACCTATGTTGGAACATGATGAAAATGTCAATTTTCATAATATTGGTGTTTTACAAGGATGTTTATCTTTGCTTAACAAAGGTAATGGACTTTATTGTGAAATTTGGGTGATGAAAGAGTATGGTGTTATTTCATCATGGATTAAATTGTTTGTCTTGGACATTAATGATTTTGAACATATTGGATATGTTGATCCAATTTGTTTCACAAAAAATGGAGAGGTCATAGTTGACAATGAGGGATATCAATTGGTGAGGTACAATATTGAAAAGAAAACATGTCAAACTCTCAAGAATCATAATGATGATTGGTTTCAACAAATTGTTTATATACAAAGTCTTGTTTCACCATATATGGTAATTAATGATAGGGTTATCTAGTATCATGTATTTGTTTGTTTTGTAATGTTTTACATAAATAACATTACTTATATGAGGTTGTCTACTATTTAGACAAGTAAATAATAGGGAAAAATTCGAAAAAAATAAATTATACGCACATTAGGAGCATAAAATACAAAAGGCTCTAAGATTTAGCACAACACCATATAATATTCTACAAAATCACAAACAATCACTTATTTCATAAGTTTATTGTGATACAAAACAAGATATAAGGAAAAACAAACGTAAAATATCATAAGAAATAACAAAATTAAATGCACACATCCGAATTCTAAAAGGATAACTTATTAAGGATCTGCTTAAATGTTACTAAATTATGCGGAACTCATAGTAGCAGAACTATAGCTCTGTCCCTATTGATCGACGATATATAGTACTTACATCTCCTTACTCTTAGGGACACAAGCTAACCTCCCAAGTTTTTCTATATACTCACATGAAACACAAAATCTTAGTGGTATACAACCCTTATCTGTCTTACATTTGTGTCCACAACCTTTTTTCCCAAGATTTGGGAGTATAACTTGTTCAAGAATTTGTATTTCTGATTGTAGTTCTCTTAGAGCCACAACTTGGTGAACTGCATATATCATAAAAAAAATTTAGATCAAATTACTAAATCAATATAAGATACATAGAAAAAATATATTTAGAGATGGATTTAAATATACATGTAAGAAACCACTAAAATATTACTCCATATGTTTCAATTTACGTGACACAGTTAGAATTTCGAGAAGTTGTAAGTTTTTATTAAAAATAAATTTATATATTTGAAAACTATGTAAAAAGTACAATAATCACAATAATTAACAACTTAAAATATTTAAAATACATATACAAAAATTCAATAAAAAGAACTTGACTGACTCTCGAAATTCGAACAATGTTACATAAATTGAGACGGATGTAATACTTGTTATTGAATCTGAACCCATAGTTTTTAAAAGTTTAGTCATGAGTGCAGTGCTAAGAACTATTTAGACGGAACATATCAAATTTAAATTATGAATCCGCTACTCTCTGCTCGATTAGTAAGTACATAATTAAGCAAAAAAAAAAATGAACCTGAGGCCATCATGAAGAGGATAGTGAAGAAGAAAGCTAGTGAAAGAGATGAACACTTGCTAGCCATGTTTCAATTATTTTACTTTGCATTGTAGAGGATAATTGAAAATTATTAAAGAGATAAAATGTGTATATTACATTTTTATTTCAATATAAAAAGGTCATATATATAGATGTCCACAAGTGAAATATTGATGATAAAGGGGTCTACACACTTTAATTTGACATTAAAAAGCATAGTTACCCAAGTTGAATTATTAAAGTGTCCTTTCGACCCTTTTCAATCATCAATATATATTAAAGTTTTGTACCTTCATGACTCATAATTTTATGATTGAAGAGTATTTTTTTTCTAAAAAATATATATATATTCAGATATGCTATCGAACTTTGAGAAAAAGTTTATATATATCATTTGTTCAAAGTTTGGCTTATCTATAACATTTTTGTTTTAGAAAAGACTCATTCATGTCATTATTTGTTAACTGAAAACAATTTTCGATTTGGCAAAATCATTTTTTTTACATGTGGTCAATTATGATTCGGCCACATCATTAATTAAAACATTTTTTAAAAGGGAAAAGGCTCAAATATGCCATCGGAGAAAAAACTCATTTATGCCATTTCAACTAACAAATAATGATATGGATGAACCTTTTCTCAAACGAAAATGACATAGATAAGCCAAACTTTTAACAAATAACATAATGAGTCTTTTCTCAAAGTTCGATGACATATTTGAACCGTAAACAGTACCTTTATTGGGAAAAAGAAAGCGTCTAATCATAGGTCCACATCACCTAATTAAAAAAACACAATATTTAATTAAAATCTAAATTGAAATTAGATTTAAATAAAACACGATCCACCTCTTAAATGTGTTTAAATGTGTCAGTTTTTATTTAAATATGTCCAGTTTTAATTTTAATTAATATTGAGCATTTTAGTTAGGTGACGTGGACCCTCTAATAAGAGGTCACACACATAAATGGTTTTGCAAAACTATATATATTTGCAAAACTATATATATTTAATAATAATATATTTTCCAAAACATTAAATTTAATAATTCGATAACATATTCGATTTTTTTCTTTCAATACTCTTCCCTGCCGACACTACTCTCATTTAATCTGCACATAAAGTTGCAAACAACTGCATTCATTGCTAGATAATTTTTTTTTAAGAGAAAATAGCTAAAAAGTCCCAAAAATCTATTATATTTTTATTTTTAATATATCAAAAAAAATAATCATGTTCTACCGTTAGCATTAATTACTTATTTTTCAAATTATTTTTTAAAATTTAATACTAAATATTAATTAATAAAGATAGTGTGATAAAATATCAATTTCACATTTATTTTTTTTACTGAAACTCTTTTACCCTCTTAAATTAATAAAAGCTGAAATTAGTACACTTTTTAAAAAAAAATTAGCACACTCACAAGTCATAATCGCAATTATTTTGAGCTGAACACGTTTGACATGTAGAGAATTTATTTAAAATATTTTTTAATTTTTAAAAATAATTCTTTTTCATTTTTTGAAATTACAAAATCACCAAGATCCATTTCATGATGTGCTCGAGCTTTTCTCAAAGTCCTTTAATGGTGGTCTTTTAAATTTCATCTCTATTAATTTTAAATCAGTTTATAGCTATTAATTTATTCTTAGTTAATTATCTCTCATTTGTTTTTTCTTAATAAAAATAACCCAACTCACAATAAATTCTCAGATTTGAAGCTCAAAAATTACCAAGCCTCACTGCAATAAATAAAGAATTTTGTGGCAATTATTTAACCATAATAAATATAATTATTTATAATCAACATTCTATATAAATACTGCTAAAAGCTTTAGCAACTCTAAATACAATAACATTAACTCAAATTTTGCTAAATATTATTGCGACCATTTTTGTATATCTTTCTTCTAAATCAAACGACCCTTTATAATAATGTATTTGGGGTATATTATTCAAAGTAAGAACTTTGTATTTTGCGCAAGTTATGTATGCAACATTATCTCTATCTTGGGAATTCTGATACACCCTTGACTCAAGTATTGAAGCATATAGAAAATAATAGAGAAAAAAACACTAGCAATCACAAATAGTACGATAAATAAGGCAAAAAAACACCAAGTAATATAGTAAAATCGAAAAATACGATAATAAGAGAATTACTAATAATGTCACTGATAAATGAAACTAAACAAACCCTCGACTATTTAGCTATAGCTTATATTATCAAAAAAAAATTGTTAGCTACAAACTATATATAATATTTATTGATAGATTAATATAATAAGGACAATTTATTAATTTTTATTTATGATTTTTTTTTCTTGTTTTCCCCCAAATTAATAAAATTACATATTCATTTCCACTTTCTTCTTCAACCATTCTCCTTTCATTCCATGCATGCAAAATATTTTCCCAATTCATTTCTCTCTAGAAAAATAATATTCAATTTTTCTTCATTTTCTCTTCCATTATAAACAAATTAATTCATCGAAAATTAAATAAAAAGATCAATCGATCGATCAATGGGACAACAAATGTTGATTTATAGCTTTGTGGCCAGAGGAACAATAATTCTGGTGGAGTATAGTGAATTCACCGGAAATTTTAGCAGCATTGCTACCCAATGTTTGCAGAAACTACCGCCATCTAGTAACAAATTCTCGTATAATTGTGATAATCATACGTTCAATTTCCTCTCCGATAATGGATTCAGTTAGTTTCATCTTTTTCCTATATTCATGATATAATTTATTTTTTGATTTTTCGTATTTTGATCAATTGGATCTACTCGATATAAAATTTGATATTTTTTTAGTGTTTGTTATTGAATTTAAATGTGCATCTTGTGATTTTTTTAGTGGTGGTTATTGAACCTGAGGCCTCATGGAATTAAGAGTCGAATAGGCATTGATTTGTTAATATGATAATCAATATTCAAATAATTCAAGAAATTTATGACATTTGTAGAAGATAATTTGTAAATTAGGAGTTTTGATTTGCAACCTAAATGTGATATAGTGGTTAATGAAATAACATGAGAATTATAAGGTTTCAAATTCATATTTTTAACGAAGACAAAAGTATTTGGTGACTTTTTCTTATCTGTCTAGCCTTCGTGAACAGACCTATATTCAATATATGCACGAATCCAATAAGAGATTCATATGAAAATTTATATTTATGTGTCAATATGTACCAAAAAAGGGGAAATAATAAGGGCAAAGGGTTAAAATTGCCTCTAAGCTATTTGAAATGGTTTAATTTTAATTTACCCTTCATTAAAAATTGAGGTCATTCATGCCATGGTCGTTATAATTTTGACTCGAAATTATAAATTCATTCCTCAAAATTCTCATTGTATCATTGAGAAATCAATTCTCTGTGATAGAATTCTACATATATATAGTTAGAGAGAGAGAGGCCGCGCTCTCTCAACTCATAATGCACAAAGTTTAAATTCTGAATCCGTTAGTGACATGCTACTTGATTGTGCAGCCTATTGTGTTGTGGCTACTGAATCTTCAGGCAGGGAAATTCCCCTTGCCTTCTTGGATAGAGTGAAGGATGATTTTAGCAGAAGATATGGTGGAGGCAAAGCTGCAACTGCTAAAAGCCTCAATAGGGAATTTGGGTACCTTCATTTTTTTAATTTCGGTTTTTTGTTACTGTTTCAATTTGTTTGTCTTATTTTCCGTTTATAGTCTGTTTCAAAAAAGTAATATGGTGTCACACATTGTAGGTCAAAATTAAAAGAGCACATGAAATACTGTTGTGATCATCCTGAAGAAATCAGTAAGCTTTCTAAGGTCAAGGCTCAAGTTTCTGAAGTTAAGGGAGTTATGATGGAAAACATTGAGAAGGTGAGATTATTTTTCTTTTTGTAATATATTTCTAATGTAAATGTTAAAGTAGGTTAGAGTCCCACATTGGTTACAGAATAAACTGGTGGTTCATTTTTGAGCAATCTTCCGGCCCTCAAGAGTTTGCTTCTGGGGTTGAGTTAGGCTTAAATGTCATATCTTTACATGAGTCGTGAAGGGGTTGTTAGAGTCTCACATGATGTCACCTGACATTGCTTCGTCGAAAAATTCACTTTGTTATATTGAAACAAGCATACATATGCTCCATGTTCTCAAGATTTGCTTCAGTCTTTTACTCTTTGTTTTTGTTGTTTAATTATCAGGTTCTTGACCGCGGTGAGAAGATTGAGCTTCTAGTCGATAAAACAGATAATCTTCGATCACAGGTTAGCTCATAATGCAGCATGAACATATATTTGAGCAACTTCATTAACATGATTAATGTGTCCACTTGACTTACATGGTTTGTTCAATAGTTTGTAATCACCGATCAAAGTTGTGGAGGAGTGGTAAGTACACCTTTATCATTAAGCAGAAGTCTCAAGTTCAAGTTCTGGTTACCCCAATATGAGACATCCTGGCGCAAATCTAAATTACAGGGGTCCTAATATGGGTACTGGACCCTTCAATTTTTTTTATTTATAATATGCTCTTTTGTGGATTTCAGGCTCAGGACTTCAGACAACAGGGGACAAAGATAAGGAGGAAGATGTGGTATGAAAATATGAAGATAAAACTGGTTGTTTTTGCTATCATCTTGGTCCTGATTCTCATTATCATTTTATCTGTCTGCCCTGGCTTCAAATGCACTTCGTGATTCAACCTTTAAGGTTCTTAGCACTGAACTCATTTTACTTGTAAAATTATAAGTTCAGAATTCAACATTTGTTGAAATCTCGGCAGTTTTTCAGACATATGTCTATATATATTCCGTGTCAAAAATACTGCATTCAGTTGAACCAAATGGTCATAGATTCCATCCGTCTATGCGGACCTCATTGTTGATGTTAAACTTACCAATCAGTCAGAATGTTTTCCTTACAACTGGAGTTTAGCTCATGAAGAGCTAGATTGGCTTGTATTTTGATGTATTGTATAGGTAATATAGAGCTGTCTCAAAGTTTTTGGCCCTGGCGGAGCCAGGAACCCTAACGAGGAAATATTATATATAAGAGATAATGGTCAGAAACATACCTGAAGTGTCACTTTTTTTGTGAGATCTCTAAATTCAGGCGTTCGCGTTTCCTACCTGAACTATCACCAGAACAGGGAGTGAAAATAGTTGAAAGAAACAGAGTGAAAACAAGAATTGATGCTATAAAACAGGTGCCATATTTCATAAGCAAAATGAGTTTTTTACATGCAGTAACTCACTCTTCTATCGTACATTAATATAGCGAATCAACTATATAGATAACTCAAGTTCGACCTTTTGGTGAGAAGGTTCATATTTATGAGGATTTCAGTTGATCGAGAAAAGAGGGAGTCTAGGAAAGGCATGGTTCAAAGGATTCTTCTCTTCTTTATTCTGGTCGAAACTCCATTCCTTGAACGGTGAGGCCACCTTTCGCAAAGAGACGCCTAACTTCCATCAATCTAGCCTCAACATATCCATCCTCTCCCGCGTCATTGAAAAAATTTCCCATTTCTATTTCCATCCATCCATCGACTCTTCTCTTTGATTGATTCTCACCAGGTTGTCCTTCTTGTCTTGAAAGACTAACAACACTAGCTCGTTCCTCAGCTTCCTTGTCACTTTCACAATCAACAAATCTAACAAATGTATTAGCAGTTTCAAGGCCATAGCATCTGCTTGCCAGTTTGAACACTAGATAAACAACATACTTGGTTCTTTTTGACAGTAGTCGAGTTTCAATCTTCCCTCGCATATCAAGCCAATAAACTAACCGAAGATTAGCCACTTCCGAAAATCTGCATAAGAAAATAATGATCAGTGTTTATGTTTAATTATAAGCAATTTCTTTCTAAATTTATACAGCAAAGGAACAGAGAAAATATAAAACCTGGAGTCTGGGTGAGGTGACCATGCCCAATAGTGCGGTGTATCGCTCCATGAAATAGCAAGTTCCCTCGCTGGTACCATAATACATTTCTTCCCAGTCTTTTTGTCCAATGAAAAACTCTGTTTTAACAGATCAAACCATAGATACACAACACATCAGGAATAAAATCAACGAAAAACCAAAAAAAAATCTCCCAAACTATATCTAGCTACATAAAAGCAAGTTCGGGACCCAGACCACCCAACGACCCCTATGGATGGGTCGTGTCGGTCACTAGCCTATGCTTACCAGTTCGGGATGGGACGGTCACAGGCCAATCCTGCCCGCTTGACATGACTAAGTACAAACCACCTGTACATTTCCACCCCTACACCATACACATCCATAGCCATAGGACCCTTTTTCATTGACAATTAGCTGTTTTTTCGTAGTATCCATGTAAAATAACCATATTTACGTCTAAAAGACAAACTTAAAAAAGGAAATAAATCCATAAACTTTTGATCTCTCAGTTGTTTATTGAATGAAGATCGTGGTCCTTGTCTAATAAAACACAACCAACCAACAACAACCACCCCAATATTGTAATCACACAAGTAGGATTCGGAGAGGGTGGTGTGTACACAAACCTTACCCCTCCCTTTGGCAGGTAACGAGGTTGTTTCCGATAGACCTCGACTCAAGTAAAGCATATCAAAGCAGGCAAACACAACTAACCCTTTGCTCAATAAAATATACACTTCAAGCCCATTTCCATTAAAAAAAATCTAATTTTGATTGTGAATACAATTGTCATATATAAAGCAAGACTATTGAGATCCTTCTAAAACTGTATCAATCTATGAAAAACTTCCCTATAAATACTAATATACTTCCTCTATCTCAATAAACGTGAAACAAATTGAAATTTCGAGATTCAAACTTTTAAATTTGACCGTAAATTCAGATATAAAATTTTTAATTTTTTTGAAATGAAATTTCTATATTTAAAAACTAAGTAGAAAGTACTATAAATCACAATAATTAACATCTTATAACATTTAACGCACATATAAAGAAATCTCATCAATTGATCATAAAAACAACAACATATTACATAGTTCACACATATGGTGGTACCGATCAATTCAATTGATCATCGCGCTTGATTTAATCAGGAAGAATAAATCACTATCCAAAAAAAACCAGAAAAGAGAGAAAATAAAGTACCAGTTTGCCTCCATCAGTGAGAATTGGGGAATCACTGAGACTAAAGTAAAGTTGTTTCATCGAAGAAGAAGCCAGTAAAGATTTTGATTTAGAAATTATATTTTGATAATCCGACGGCAAAAATTTCTCCCAAACGACGTCGGATTCGGCAGCAGAATTGAATCCTCGAGAGCTCGCCGATAACCTAGCAGTATCCTCCGGCGAAGTAAACGACAAAATTGCCGATAAGCAATCTTCCGGCATCAAACCAAAATAATCCATCGGAAAATTAATTTTACAAAAATAAAAATATTAATTGATTAAAATAGCTGACAATTTGGCGGTGTAAATATAAAAAATGAATACTATAGTCTATAAGCTTGGGAAATTTCTTTATTAAAGGACAGCTAAACTAAAGTCGGCAAATCTTATACTTCCTCCGTCCCATTTTATGTGGCACAGCATTTAAGATGGTCCTGCTGTAGAAAGATTGATTGAGATAAGACGTCTTGATTACAAATTAAGTGGCCTCATCATTGAAGGAATTGAGTTTCGTCCTAAAACTTAAAATTCTAAATCCACCTCTAACCACTTATTCGATTGTTTTAGGACGAAACTCAATTCCTTCAACGATGAGGCCACTTAATTTGTAATCAAGACGTCTAATCTCAATCAAATCTTTCTAAAATAGGACCATCACTAATATCTTTGCTATTAAAATTTTCGAATTCTATTTCCATCCATCTATCTCCTCTTAGTCAGGGCAGGGCATTCGGTAATTCGGTTCGGTTTCGGTTTATTTTTTTTGGTTTTTTCGGTTTTCGGTGCTTGTATTTGTTGTACCGAATACCGAACCGAAATAATTCGGTTTGGTTCGGTTTTTAATATTTCGGTTCGATATTTGTTAGTTCGGTTTTTTGTTATGGCCCTGCTTAGTGGGCTTTATAAAATTTAAAATTTTACAATTTTTATTTTTATTTTTCAGCTTAATGGGCTGAAAATAAGTGGTCCTTAATGTGTTGAAGTTATAACTCTATTAAATATAAAGTGATAAAAAAATTTTGGTGCTTCACTATTTATCAAATTTCAAATATGAAATATTTATTATTTAGTAAAAATCCATAACAATATGAAGGAATAAGAACTTCCAATATTTTACCAACAAGTCAACAATGATTCGATAGTTTCACGTAAATAGTAATGACTAGCAATCTAGCCAACTATAGCCAAAAAGGCACAAACAACTCAAGTATTGGCTAGCAATATTTAGTAATGACTATCAATCTAGCCAACTATACTAGGCATTTAACAAGTAAAGATAATAAAGCCAACAAGGCACAAACAATTTAACAAGTAATAAAACTTCACTAGACTTCACAAATACAATGATCAATTGAAATTTTATCATGCCATTAAACAACAACATAATAACAATCTAACAAGTAACAAGTAACAAAGTACAAACTAACAATAATGCACCAGTGTAGTTTCTTCCATAAGACCACTTTCAAGTTTAAGTGCCAACAATAACAAATAACAATAATGAGCAACAAGCCAACAATGTAGTTTCTTCCAAGAGATCACTTTCAAATGTCAACAATAACAAATAACAATAATGAGCAACAATGTAGTTTCTTGACTTTCTTCCATGAGACCACTTTCAAGTGCCAACAAAAACAATAACAAAACTTTAGTATTTTACGTCTTTCTTCATTGTCAGTGGTTACAATCCCACATTGGTTGGGGAACGGACCAATAGTTTTGCTTGTATAGACTTGGGCAATCCTTCCCTCATGTGCTAGTTTTTGAGGTTTAAGTTAAGCCCAAGATCTAGTTTTACAGGGTTCAACTGAACCCGTAACTCTATTATGGCTTCGCCCCCCGTGACAACATAGTTGAAGTATGTTCAAGTTGGCTTGGACCTTATAGTGTTTATGTTGCTTTTATTTCCAAAGTTAGCACTAATATATTATTAATTTTCTTAGTTTACATTTATCTATTTGCCGAACTGATAACTCTATTATGGCTCCGCCCCTGGAAGTTGTGATAATGTAGTTGAAGTGCATTCAAATGGTTTCGGACATCAGAAAAAAGAAACTCTAAGACTTTCTTAGTGATTTATGTTGCTTTTATTTCCGAAGTTTGCATCATAGATTAGCTTGTTAAGTTTATATTTATCTACTTGATGTTGATTCATTGTTCCCCTGAAAAGATGTCTTGATAGATTCAAGTATATTATTGCTTTTATTATTTAGATGTTCCAGTTGGAAGCTTAAAACATTCTGCTACAAAAAATAGCTATAATAGTTTTTTTTGGATATAAACACCGATATTTACATATAAATATATTTTTTTCATAATGAGTTTATCTCGCAAGTATAAGATTTGTGCGCACTAAACATTATAAGTCCATTCAGTTTATACTTTTTCTAGAGCCCTTCTTATATTGGCTTGCCATATTCAAGCTCGAATAAAGGAGGGGTCACAGTATGAATCCTCATAATACAGATGTTATTGGGATGTGATCACCTCGTAATGCTAACTTTGGAAATAAGAGCAACATAAATAACTAGTAGAGTCTAGAGTTTTTCTAATTACCATAATGTCATAGCCAACTAAAGCACAATTCAATGCCAAAATAAAGTTTTGGATTTGGCAGAACCCAACAACTTAGGCTCAAAATCCACATTTTAAGAAATTCAGTTAATAGGTATAAATAGTGCATTTCAAACCCATAAAACAAAAAAGAGATATTGTTCAGAACCCATACAACTTAAAATCCCAAATCCGCCTCTGACGACCTGCATTTGATTATTTTGGGACGAAACTCTATTCCTTCAACAATGAGGCCACCTTTTTCACCACAACGTTTCATCTCAAGCAATCTTGCTTCGACAGGACCATCACTACCTTCCTTGCTATTGAAATATCCCAATTCTACTTCCATCCATCCATCTCCTCTCAGTTTTGCCAATGTCACAAGCTTCACAGTGTTGGCTTGTTCTTCAGTCTCAGTATCACTCTCATAATTAACAAACCTAATAATTGAATTAGCATATTCAAGTTCACGGGACATATATCCCAATTTGAACACCAAATAAGCAGCATAATCTGTCTTTGGTGACAACATTTTTGTTCCTATTTTTCCACGAATATCCAACTGAAGAGCAGAGTGAAGATATGCCACTTTCGAGAATCTGCAAAAGTATTGCAAGAAGCATTTGTAAGGATAATTTTATAATTTTTTAATGATATGTAGGGTATATCTCATTAGCAGGTCTACCAAATGCGAATTTGAATTAACGAGCGAGATTTGGGTACCAGATGGTTGAACAAAAAAGATTTATATATTATCTATGCAATTTAACATGTTATAGCATATTTTTCTTTTTACGATCAAAATATTTACCGGAACCTCACACAGATTGCGGCGAATAATGGTGACCTTCCAATACTTCTTCGGCTGGTCCTTAATTAGCATTAAATGATTTTCAAGTTATGAGCAACCAAATGACCACCTCTATTTATCGGCGTTGATGGAAGGATCTAGTGGATGCAATATTCTAGAACTACAACTTTCACTTCTTTCTCCAATTCTTTTAGACTTTGCACTCTAGAACTCTCATTCTAAAGTTCTTCTTTCAATACAAGTCTTAAATATTCTAGATTCTTCTTTGAAATATCTTAGATATTAATTAAGTTGTTGATGACCTTTTAACACCCCTCTCAGCACCAACTTAATTTATTCTTTGCATCCATTTTGAGTGATCCTTGAGACATTGCAATTATCTTGATGAATCTCTTCCCCCTTTGAACTTCCCTACTCAATTCTCCTTGAAGCTTCTTCGAAGGTAGTAGTCTCCTTAATCTAGACCACTCTGCTAATGTTGCGTCATTATACTTGGTGTTTGGGAATTTCAAACATGTAGACCTCCTTAGTCACGGTTGCGGTGCTTCTTGGACTTCTTCTTGCAACATGACAGGAGTTTCACATGCTTCAGTTTGCCATGACCTCTTTTTTTTTTTGGTGGAGATACCTCTGGTGTAGGTGATTTGATTTTTCCTCTTGCCTCTTGGTTAGTTTCTATCTTGATCCCCTGTTCTTTTACTTTGATCTTATCTTGTATCTTTTGCCTAAGTGCTATTGAGTCTAATAGGAAACCTCTTTGGACCACCATGTTGATGCTTCATCAAATACCAGATTTCTTGACACATATGTCCTATTAGTGGTAGGGTCACATCACCTCCATCCTTTTATTTGTTCGTCATAACGGATAAAGATGCAACCAACAACCTTTTTGTCAAACTTGTTGTGGAGATGATCTGGCACGAGCACATGGTGAGATGAATTCCAAGAGTTTTCATGCATTTTGGTCAAAACCTTGCTGGTACATGCATACTATTAAACATACTTCTGCATATCCTTGCAGGTGTCTATTTTCTCTTTCTGCTACTCCATTTTATTGTGACATATTTGGGCAAGTCAATTGTTGCCGTATCATCTTGTCTTATGGTAGTAATTAAACTCACGTGACGTGTATGCTCCCCTATTATCCATGCATAGACATTTGATTCTCATTTCTATATAATATATATCATTCTTCACAGTTTGTCAGAACTCTTTAATCTTCTCAGATACTTCAAAATTCTCCTTTAATAAGTATATCCACACCTTGATAAGTCGTCAATGAAGGTTACCATGTATCAGTAACCACTACTAGAAGGTTGATTTACTGGTTCAAATATGTCTAAGTGCACCAACTCCAGTGGCTTTTTGTCTTGATACTTAGATTCCCCATAGGAAAGTTGATGTGTTTTTTTCATATTGGCATCCAACACATATAGTGTCTCCTCTAATATCAAGCTGGGAAAGACATTTTTATTTTGATTGTCGCATCATGCCTTTTAACTTCTTGTAGCTCAGCTGCCCAGGACGTGCATTCCATAGATAAATTGTTTCATTATTCCAAGTCTTCTCTACATCAGTTGTCTCGGTTAACACTACATAGATTGACTCTAATTTTCTTTCCTCAATGAATGGAAAGCTTGTAACTTTCAAGTTTCGATATACTTTTACATCATTGGTCCAAACATGATAATAAGTTCTTTTTCATAACTTGAAACATGATATACATTTTGAAGTTGCACTTTTCTTGAGCTATGATGTGTCACAAATATTGTCTTGGCAATATGAGTTATTGACATTCTAAAATTGTTTGATGTCACCACTACTCAACTGCCTTTATATTCGCTCATGTTGATAAGCATTTTCTCATCTCTGATCATGTCTTTGGAACATCTTGAATCAACAATCCAATTATTTTAATAATCGACCAATTTCTCACTTACAATTGCACGTGCAAGCTCCTTTTCCTTGTCAGAGTAAGAGGTGACAAGATCTTCATGTTGATTGCTTGGTTTCTTCATCTTTATAAGCGGTCTCAAAATCCCAAGATTCTTCTTCATCTTGCTTGTTTCTAGTAGAAGTGGCTATAACACCTTTAGCTATCTTGTAACAACAATCTCTAGCATAATGTCCTTTCTTTTCGCAATTGTAGCACTTGTCCCTTTGCCAGTTGTTGAAACCTTGATTTGCCTTCTTTGATGTTGATTCTTCTGGTCTCCCCCTGGACATACTTCTCTCTTTATCCCATTTTTGATATCCTTGCCTTTTGATGTACCACATGATCAAGCAGGGATGATTATTGTGTGTCAATTGTCTCACATTAATTAGAAAGAGAAATACTAAGGGATATAGGATAGCCTTTTCAATTGAGCCTTCTTGTTGAATCTATAACAACTCTACAATAATTTAACTTGATAAAGTAGGTATTAGGGCTCCCTCGCTCTGGCAGCTCTTGTGATTCCCTTGGCAGCAGCTGTGCAGCCCTCCATGTCTGCTACGGACACTGGACAGCCTCTTCCCGAGGTAGTCCAGCCCACCCCAACATGGCTTTATCTCGTTCAGTGAAGGTTCAGTATTAGCAGTGATGCAAGTTAAGGATTTGAACAACAGGATCGGAGGGAATTTGGCAGCTAAGAGGATTGGAACATGGTAATGCGCAAGAAGGCAACATCTAATGCTTCTCCAGGTTGTGAGAAGATGCACGATATTAGTAATGCTTCAAGAGCCCTATTACATTTGAACTTTGATGCTTTCTTGAAGGCTACTAGAAAAGATGGTAATATTGTGGCTCCGACATTACATATTTCTAATCCTAAAGTAGCTAATTAAGATTATTCAAGAAAATCAGGATGCCATGCTACTCAAATCCAATCCAGCAATCAAGCCACTCATTGTCACATTGAACACCTCGGTTCATGAGGTCCCTTCCCAATCTTTGGAGTCACTTGGTCAATATCAAGGTGAATCAGGACAACTCCTATTGTCAACAGGGAATGACGACGATTTGGTGAAAGGTATCCCATCACTCTTTCAAGCTATTCACAAATGATTTGATTATTTCAAGGAAAAACAAGGGGAGATGAGCGTTCCTAGGCGGGCTCTTTGGTTGATAAAAAAGAGCAGGTTTCACCACCTGCTTTGAATAGCAAATTAAGTCTAGAAGCTCTGTATTTGTGCCTAAAAGTGTGATTGCAAAGAAGAATGAGCCAAGGGCCTTAGCGTCAAGATTTAGTCCAACTAATGCTTACACAATTGATTTGGAAGAGGATTATCTGATGAAGACAAGGAAGACAATATGCTGGACATATGCTTTGATAAAGTGGCTAGGGAAGGGGATATCTCTCCCAGGCAACAAAGAAGTGGAAGCAATAAAAACAAAAAGAAGACATATGGAAGACAACATAGTTGGAACGATAAAGTGACTAAGAAATTTGTTCCAAGACACCTACTGATGTGACTGTCAAAGAAGAATCATATGGAAGTATCAATAGCTTCAACAAAATTCAATAAATCCATGAAGAAATGATGAACTATCAAGTGTTGTTGGACAAGTTTGAAGAAGAAGACGAGGAAAACACTTCAGGTTACTTTAGATGGGCAATCAATCTTTTTTAATTCATGCACTTGTCAAAGGAAGTTTGAGGCCGATAACTCAACCTTCTTAATTCTTGGTTGTTATATTTTAAAATTATTTAAGCATCCTCATTTGTAATATCATCACAGAGAGTATTACAAACTCTGGGTAATCACAAAATCCTAGTTCTCTCTAGCTCTTATTTTCTTCATGCTTGTTAGTTAGTAGAGGTTTCTTACCTCATTAGGACTGATAAGGTAAGGTCCAGCTCCCTTTGCTTGTACTTATCCCTATTGAGGTTTTCTTATTTTTAATAGAAGGCCGCTAAAAAGATGATTAAAAAAAATCTATTTTATACGTTATCATATCAAACTTGGTATGAAAAATTGCATATTGTGATAGGTTAACTTGACCTGATAGTGAAGGTTATTCCTTATACATTGTACATAACATAAACTCTAACATAAATGCATTCTCTTAATTTTATCAGTAAAAATGAAGAGACAATCTTTATAATATTCAAGCAAATAACTAGACAATCTTTGAAATAAATGATTTAAAATAGAGAAAGAAAGAGAAAATGCATAGCATAAAACATTTATAAAAAAGATGAATGAAGTTGTAGATCAAATTAAGGAAATGAAAAGAAATAAACCTGGAATTGGGGTGTTTCTTCCATCGCCAAGAGTTTATGTCATCACTCGCCAAAATTTCAAGCCTTCTTGCCGGTATCATAAAACATTTTTTCCCACTATGCTTATCAATAAAAAAACTCTGAGAGAAAAAAAAACATTAAACAACATCCAAAACGTATAGTATTGTATTTATAATCTAATCATTAATCCAAATTCACACCACGTAAGAAACTTACAATTTTATAAAGAAAAGTAGCTTACATGATAGAGTTATTATAAATAAAGGTAGGGGAAAAATAAAAAAAGGATTATAAAGTAATGAACAAAGTCAAAATAAGAAAATAAAAATATCGTGATGACATGGTCATATCAAATTGATCGTTACATAAAATGGCACTTTCATTGTTACATAATGATGAATTTAATGATAAGATATAATAAAATTTAAATAATTAACAATCAAAATAAGCATTGCGTTTAAAATACAATATAATACAATATGATAGCTCACAACAACCCAAAGGCATATAGTTCAATTTTTCGAATAACCTAAACTTGGTGAGTGAAACAGAATAAAACATGATTCTTTTGATCTTTCTAGTTTCATTAACTATGAAAAAAATAAAGAAGTACAAAAAATAAAAACATCAAGAAAGATATAGCCAGTGAACAATGAATTGATTGAAAATTATAAGATATTAGATTTTAAATTTTAGCAAAGATAAAAACACTGGGTGGTAGTCATTTCTTTCTTCCTGCTTGAGTTGTAGAGTTACCTGGTATAGTAGTCGTGATAAAGGACGTGAAAAAGTTTAATTGAATCCCCTTTACTCGAAATTACACCGATACAAACATGGTAAAAATATTTTTTAAAAATTATGTATTAATCGTTGAATCCAAAATTCTAGTTTAGCAACAGAGGGCGTTCAAAGGTTGTTTTAGATTACAAGTTTAAATCCTAAGTGTGATACTCAATATTTTTTTTAATTCCCTTATATGAATTTCTAACTCCACCATTATATTGTTTATACTTGTGTTAGTGACAGGCTAAAGCAGATGTAGAATATTAATACCAGTTTCATATGAATCCTATACTTTCATATATAGCGAAACATAAATTTAGGTGTAAAAATTCATGATAAATGCAATAGATAGTAGATATGAACCACAACTTTAAAGAATATAATGATCTAAATGTAAGTACCTAAAAATTGAATCCATAAATCTTAAATTTTGATTTTGCCTCTGGTGAGAAGTAGCAAATACGAACCTAATAAATAATTTTGGTTCACGCAAACTAGCACATATACCACCATTACTAAAAAATAGATAAAATCATAAAAGGTAATTAGCCACATCAAAATGGGATTTTACCAGTCTGCCGCTATCAAGGAGAATGGGAGAATCACATAGATTAAAAAAGAGCTCCTTTTTGGTGTTGCCAATCTGAGGAAGCTTAGATCTATCAATTATTTTTTGGTAATCGGAAGGCAAAAATCTTCCCCAAATTTCATCGGATTTTGCAACAAATTTGAATCTTTTTGATAAAGTTGTAGATCTTACTGCATCTGTTGGAGTTGTTTTTGAAATTATTTCAAAGATGCAACCTTCTGGCAACTTTTCAAAATAATTCATTGGAGCTATGGACTCGTAAAAATTTATGTCAAAATTCTTATAGAAGTTTATAACCGAGAAATAACCCTAAGTTTTTTTGTTCCAAGCTTTATATATGATTAAATAATCAAAAGAATAAAGATTTCAGAGGTCTATACAATGTCAAATATAGTAATAAGGACAAATAAGCACATACAATTATGTTTTTTCCTTTATTTGTCAATGAGTACAGATAAGCAAAGAGTCAAACTTATTCAAACAACAATAACCACTACCACATCTCAATCCCAAGCAAGTTTCACGTCGCTTTAGTTAAGTGTATCGAGACTATTATTATATTCAATAAAATAAAAATAACAAGCACGAGAAGATCTCTATTTAATTTGGTGTGTAAGAGCCCGTTTGGATTGACTTAAAATAAGTAACTTTTTAAAAGTTAATTTAAAGTCATTTTAAAAATAAGTAGTTATGTGTTTTTGATGTGTTTGGCAAAAAAAGTGTTGAAAGTCACTTTTTTTTTTATCAAAATGTCTTAAATACCCTTAAAGTTGTTAACATTATTAAAGAATTAAAGGAAAAAAAATAATATACTTGGTCAAAGTAGAATGATTTATAAGTTAAAAAAAATAAGTAGGGGGCACCCTACTTTTAACTTTTAATTTATTTTAAGTTACTTTTGACTTATTTTAAGTTATTCTTTAATTGCCAAACACTCTAATAAGTCAAAAACTGATATAAAAGTTAGTTTGACCAACTTAAAATGTCATCCAAACGGGCTCTAAGTGTGTGATTGGACTAAAAGACTCATAGAAAGTGTTGGACCTAAGTAAACGTATTGACATGACTGAAATGTTATGTAAAAGTCTCAAATAACTGGTATCGCTTGTATGAA
Source organism: Solanum appendiculatum (assembly GCA_018342035.1). NCBI lineage: Eukaryota > Viridiplantae > Streptophyta > Magnoliopsida > Solanales > Solanaceae > Solanum > Solanum appendiculatum. Next base: position 795,541 of record JAGDQO010000622.1, on the reverse strand, counting down.
AAAAAACTTCCATTGTGTGCCATACTTTCGAGACAACTCCTTTGTGATTTTAGGTCTACTCCGTCTCATTTTAACACCTTCATTCACTATGATTTCATAGTGTAACAGCTTAGTTATTTTTTGATTTAACCATGATAAATTAGTATTATATGGTATATACTTAAGAAGCAAGTAAATTATTATTCAGTAGAGGTCAATGTAGAATATGACCAAACCGTCTCATTTGTTTTATTTTTATTATGAGCTGGATTTATTCTTAACTATTTCAGCATCGATTCTAATAGTATTTATATCTTTCAAAAAAACTTGTTGAAATATTTCTACAAGAAAATAGCCATAACACATCACTGTTTATATCAAGAAAACACAAGTTATATTATAGGATTGTACAATTTCTTCTTCATTCTGGTCTAAATTCAATTCCTTGAACAATAAGTCCACCTTTTCCATGAAGCCGCGTAATCTCCATTAATCGCCCTTCAACATCTCCATCATCTCCCGTATCGTTGAAAAAATTTCCCAATTCTATTTCCATCCATCCATCAACTCTTTTTCGTGGACGTTTCACATTACGTGTATGTCTCCTAACTTTTTTCCCGACTAGAGTCACGATGCTAGCTCGTTCCTCGGCCTCTTTGTCACTCATGCGATTCACAAATCTAACAAATGCATTAGCAATTTCTAGGCCATCATGATCCTCTGCCAATTTGAACACTAAATAAACAACATATTTGGTTCTTTTCGACAACATTTGTGTTCCAATCGTGCCTCGTATGTCTAGCCAACATACACCCTTGAGATGAGCCACTTCCGAAAATCTGCAAAATAAAATGTATTGTCTCATATACATATATTTAGTGAGTTTAAGTTATATATACCATCGCCAGTAAAAGGAATTTTTGCACCATCAAATCATCTTTACATGTTGGAATAGGTAACATGTTTCATTACAAAATTTAACGAGGCTCATCTATATATAATACTTTTGGGTGGCCTGATTGTGTATAAAATTCTTTATTACCGATAGTGACGGAGGTAGAATTTCAATCAAGGGATTAAAAAAATAACATACGTAGAAATTCGTTAAAATGCAATGAAGCCTACGGATCAACATCTAATATACATAGTACATACATAAAAAAAAAAGAGTAACATTTTATACGTAGTATAATTTTTCAACGAACCTAGAGTCGGGATGAGAAATCCATTCCCAATACCAATGTGTATCAATTCCCCATGCAATAGCAAGTTCTCTGGCTGATATCATAAAACATTTCTTCCCTGTTTTCTTATCAAGTGAAAAGCTCTGTTTTCAAAAATAAAATAAAATCTTAGATACAAAGCACATCACAAAATAAGCTGAAATTTCTATCTTGTATTCATAAAAGTAATATCCCATTTTAATATATTCACACTACTAGCTTATTCCATTCAAAAATAAAATAAAATTGACACTTATTAATAGAATCTATTTAATTTTGCATTTTTAATGGTGTTTGTAACCCATTGGCCGGAAAATCTTAGAAGTTCAGTTGGTTGACTATCTGAACTTTCGTTTATTGCTGAGAGTTCGATTCCCAATTTTTAACAAAAACAAAATAAAATAAGAAAAACACATTGGCTGATTAATTAAGATTTGCACAGCTGTAAGCATACACTAGTGTATTTTAGTGCTTCCTATCGAACACGACTCAATTCCTAGATTTCAACTGTGATTAAAACTCAAACTTGAGATCTCAAGTCAAAGGTTTGTGACCTTTACCATTATACCACACAATAGTCAGGGACGGAGTTGGAACGCTCCTAGAATGACCTAGGAACACAATAATTTTAGTTCAAATCATGTATTTATCTTTTAAAAAACTCCTCTAATATGTACCAAATTATTAATTTCGAATCAAACTCCTCCAAAAACACACAAAAAAAAAATCCCGAACCCATAAGCTTCAAATCAATTATACATATATTCAATTAATGAGCCAAAAAAAGAAGCTTGCTACTTCCCAATTTACAGCTACTTACCAATTTGCCTCCATCCATTAGAACAGGAAAGTCACATAGACTGAAGTAAAGATCCTTTTTAGACGGACAAATCCGCGGGGAGACATATCTTGAGATAATATCTTCATAATCATCCGGTAAAAAACTTTCCCAAATAACGTTGGATTCAGCAGCGGAGTTGAATCCCCGGGAAATTGTGGATGCAATCACGACGTCTTTCGGGGAAGTAAAGGAGAGAATATCACAAACACAACCTTCTGGCAGCAATAGGAAATAGTCCATTATTGGAAAATTGAATTTGAAGTTTTGTGAATTTTTTGTTTATATAAAGCAAACGGAGAAAAGTTTGTTGGAGTTTATACACTTCTTATGCCTTAACGGTTAAGTATTGGTTGGTCAATGTTTATCTCGAAAAAATAAATGAGTAAAAAAAGAAATAGGAGGAAATTCATATTATAATATATCTAAATGAAAAAGACTTAGGATATTTACTATTGTTTTGTTCATTTTTACATGTCTAGTGTGAATATAATAAAGCGAAAAAGGCATATGATTTAGAGCTGATATATATCTTCGTTATAAAAGTGGCTCATACATACCCTTATTGTTACACAAATGACCCAGATATACTTTTTTGGCCTAATGAAAGTGAAAAAAAATTAATTTTAATTTGTTTTTATTTTATTTTTTAAAATCAATTTTTGTTTATTTTTCATTATTTTAATCTAGTTCTCACATATGTTCATTTTATTTCCAGAAAATAAAATAATTAAAGAATTGATGTCTTAATTAAAACAAATTAGGTGTCTTGATTCTGACATTTACCTCTTTCTTTAAAATTTTCCTCTAAAAATTGAATAATTGAAGAGAAAAATGGGATGTGCTTAGATACACCACACAAACAACTCATGTGGAAGATATTCCAATAACACTACACATGAAATGTTTTGAGTTTGAAACTTTTTGTCTTTCCTTTTTAGTGAATTAAAACATGAAATGTCTAGGAAGATCCATCATTGGGTATTCGAAATTTACTTGCCCGACTAATTCAAGATTAGTATCATGTAAGGTCCATTTATCCAGGAGCGTTCTTGACCAAGATTTTCTCCATTCTCCGGATTCAAACTGGATATTTCTTGTTTAGTTCACAATATAGAAATCACATTCATTGCACCACATCTTTGATGAGTTGTGGCAATATTCACAAATTCTTACATTCATCATTTCATCAATTTCTTATAGTTATAAACTACAACAATAACATATCTGGTGTCTCCCCACAAAGTAGAGTCTGAGGAGAGTAGAGTGTACATAGACTTTACTCTTACGTCAAAGATAAAGAGGTTTTTTCGGATAGATCCTCAGCTCAAGAAAACAATTCAAAGCAGTTCAGAAAAAGAAATAACAAAAGTACAACAAACAACAGATACTAACAGAACAATACTGGAATATAGTATTGGATGGAGGCATTATAAATTGTCTTAATTTGAATAATATTGTTTTCCGAAGTGTTTAGGTAGAATGAATTTGCCACTCCATTTTGATTCAACATTAACAAATTACTATCTCTTACACAAAAAATGAACTCGGAATTCATAAAGAATAATAGTAACAGAACATACACTTGTTCAAGTGGAAATCTATATACAGTACTTTCAAAATCAATCTCTCGCCCGTACTTGAGCTCGAGAAAAATTCCTTATACTAACCGCGTCTTTCCCATTTCACGAGCAATGGAGAGATCGTTTCACGTGATGCCTTCACTACTAATCAATCTCTTATTCAACTTTCCTCATACATCTTTAGCAGGTAACGTCTTTTTATCTTGTTTGGAAGTTGAATGCCTTAATAGCGAAAGCAAATGTGAAGCCAAAAAGAACAGTGTACCCAACAATCGCGACTGCAACAATTGGAAGAAAATCATGCTTAAAGCCAAAGTAACGTCTCAAGAATTGTTCCACTGTTTCTTCATTAGTAAGTTTGTTCTGAAGATCTCCAAATTGTGATGCAACCAAACCATACAAGGTCCAGGCAACAGGACAACACCAGTAGTACCATCTCCACCATATGGGAATACGCTGTTTTTTAAATGAAAATGGAAAAAATACAGAGAACATGTCATTTCCGAGCTCTAAGTCAGTTTTGGTGTAACAATAAAATGGAAGTGTTTCAAGAACTTACAGTTCGTGGAACGATGAATCCTGAGAAAAGATTCCATACTCCATAGAAGAAGGAGCCAACAATTTGAGCAACACTTACATTTGGGGTAACAGCAACGGTCATCATACCGTAGAAAGTGAAGTACAAGAGGGTGAAAAACAGGAAGAACAAGTACCAAAAGAACTTTGCGACCGTCCATTCAAATCCAATCATAGCATACATAATGGCACCACAGAAAACAGCTTGCATAAAGACATAAGGGATTTCAATGGAAATCTGCAACATAGAAAAAGTTTAAGTAATTTAACTTTTCACCTAAAATTGTCTAGGCACACTCTTAATATGACATAAAACAGTTTTATGACTTTTACTGTTAAGAGTGGATAACATGTAGTCACTCCAAATGTGACAATTTATAGTGGGAATAGCTCAGTGATCATATGTGAAATTAACGCGAGATTGGCTTATAAGAAATTGAACTCTATGTTCACCTGTCCAAAGGCATAGGGTAAGGCAGAATACATTCCAGCAGCTCTTTCTCTATAGAATACTGTACGTTCAACGGCTACAACAGGCTGCACTGATGATGAATTTTGTGTACCGAGGAAGAGAACAGTAGCATACAAGCATCCCATTGCGTTAAATAGATCTTGGCTCTTGCTCCTGTAACCGAAAAAAGATCGAGCTTTAGTTTTAAGAGTTGAGGGTATTTTTTAGTTTGTGTAATTGTTGTTTTTTGCTTCGTAGTTTTTGACTTACACTTTACCACCAATATCCCAGAACATTGTCCCGAAGACCAAGGCAATGATGGTTGTAAACAGAAATCTGACTGCCGTATAAGTAGGATTGCGCCAGTATGACCAGTGTTGCTTCCAAAGGCAAGCTATACATTGGGTCCAAAATGGCTGTGAGTATTTAGTATCGAAATGCAGATCATTTGTACCAGGGCGAGGCACGCTTAGTTCACTAATCAACGCTTTGTTCCTTGTGTAAAGATCTGATTTCTTGTATAAATCAGTAAAATCAACCCCGGACAGTATTTCCTGAGCCGAGGCTGTGACTTCTAACATCCAAGTTGCTGGATTGTAGCCGTCTTTTATTTTACTTACCCCTGGCATGGACTGAACACAAGAGAACTCAGCTTAGTATTTGGTCGTATGAACTCGAAAAAGGAAAGCTCTCTTTCACTAAGACAACTTACCTCAAAGTATTTGATCAAATGGCAAGAATGGCGACCCAATGGACCAACATATATCTCTTGTCCTCCTCGTTTCATTAGAAAGAGCTGCAAAGTGGCATTTATATTAGTATTCGATGACAAAAGTCCAGGAAAAACAATAAGTCGCTTGATTGAGTTCAAAAATCTCTAACTCACCTCATCAAATGCTTCAAAAATGTCGATACTAGGCTGATGGATGGTACAAACGACAGTTCTTCCTGTGTCGACAGTGTTCCTAACAGTTCTCATAACAATTGCAGCAGCCCTGGCATCCAGCCCGGAGGTTGGTTCATCCATGAAAATGATAGAGGGGTTAGCCACTAGCTCCACTGCAATGGTCAACCTTTTGCGTTGTTCAGTTGAGAGACCGTTGACCCCTGGCAAACCAACTAAGGCTGATCTTAACGGTCCAAGCTCCACAAGATCCATGACTTGCTCAACAAACATCTGCAGGACCATAAATAAATAGGAGATTTTTACATGAATTCAACCTTCTTTATTGTGTTTAATTGATCTTTCGGTGAAATTCATGTCATGGAAGAAACTTTTTTTATAATAACCAACCTTTCGAGTCTTTGTATCAACATTATGAGGTAAACGCAGCCAAGCTGAGTATACTAATGACTCATAAACTGTAACATAAGGTGAATGGATGTCATTCTGCTCACAGTATCCAGATATACGTGCGAATGTGTCTTGCTTCTTAGGATAGCCCGAAATCTTGATGTCACCCTCGATATATCCTCCTGTCTTTCTTCCAGCCAATACATCCATCAATGTTGTTTTTCCAGCCCCACTAACTCCCATCAAAGCTGTCAATACACCGGGCCTGAAAGCTCCACTTACGCCCTTAAGAAGTACCAATCTATCTTCAGTAGCACCCTGATCTTTCATTTCCTGCAAGTATCGTGAAAATTTAGTAACATATCTGTTGAAAATGGAGGATTAGCATTGCTAATTTGATAAATAGCAATTCCTGGCTAGCTAGTTAGTTACCTGAGGCATGTTGACAGAGTACATTACATCATCGAAGGTGATGGAATGCGGTTCAAATGGAAGAACCATTCCTTTTTTCTTATTCTGATTCTCACTATTGGAGTCTTCTTTCTCCGCACTAGTTGTTTGTGCATCTTCACTGTCTTCTGGTATCATAGCTTGCGGCTTACCAAATGCTGTAGATATTCACACCAAACATTTAGCATTTTTTGCATACGGAAATATAAATGGAGAAGTTTGAGAGATACTCACGTTTTAGGTAAGAGAGTGCAATGGTGTAGCAGATGTTAAACAGGACTGTGAATCCAACAAGTGCGCCAAAGCCTATCCAGTACCACGATGCATCTGGAAAGAAGCCTCGACCTCTTACAACAGCAGCTCCAAGTGACTCAGTTCCATTTGGTGGAATCTGGTTTGGATTACAGTGAGCTTCAGCATTTATATAAGGAAACTAATTATTTGCACATTGCAGTAGATAGAGAAACTTACATGTTTCCACCTTTTTCCGTCAAATTCATTCACAAGAATTGCATTTACGGAATACATCATAGGTGAAGTCCAGTAACCCCATATCCACCAGTTCTTCACATCATCTGCAGCATTAGGCAAAGCGGATAAGTAACAATTTAACGTTAGTCGGTTTAAGCAAAGCAAGAGCTACTGCAGACATATAAATTATCAAATATACCTCGTGAAAGAACGAATCCTCCCAACGCAAATTGTAAAAGCAGAGCAAATGATCCAAATATACTAGCAACTCCTAGGGTCCTGCCAACTGCCCCAATGAATCGAAACAACCCTGAGGCCATCTGGCTTACTATTATGAGTAGCAAGAACTGTTTGAACAACCTGCAAAATCAAAATCCCGATAAGTAATCACGGGGAAAAGGAAATAGTTGAAGGTAACCTGACCTTTATTCACGTACCTTGAGGGGTGCGGATCAAATCCCATGACATAGTAAGTGAGAAACACCCAGAGAGCAGTTTCAACAAATGTTACAGGGATTTTGAGTATCCATGAGGGAATTGCATAAGCCCATGCAGGGAAAAAGAGAAGGTCCCTTTGCTTGAAGAAGACGGGAAGTTTATAAATTATCATCCCGAGCTCAGACATTCCATTAAACATATTCATAATGATCACAAAAAAGAGAGCGCCAGCATATATTCCTCCATCATCCATAGTATCATGTTTCATCTCAGTTCGGAAAAAGATGGTCATCGAGATGAGTGCCATAATCAAAAGCTGCAAACAGATCAAACTTAGAATTTGCAAGAAAATATGATGAGACTTGAAGAAGTTCAATATTTTTAATAGACTAAGTAACTCACCTGGCAGAACTTGAAAATGTAAACAAACGAGTTCCTCTTCATTAGCAAGTATTCTCTTTCCTTGCAGACGTCGAAGAGCTGTTTCTTCCCTATACCGTACTTTTCAGTCGTCAGAGCAGCAGGATGGCTTTTGGTCTTGTCAAATGAGACTGCAAGATCGTTCCCGAGTTTCCTCCCAACATGAAATGCTTGGTATGCCTCGGCAAATTCTTTTGATGTGATAAACCTGTAAGGCTCATCCTTCCTCACCCAATATTGTTGTTGATCCTTCTTCGATGTCACCTGCAACAAGTTTAAATCTCCACTATTAGGACAAAAATGCATCATTGTCTGTCAACTATGACAGTCGGGAGCTCATTATAAGACATACTTCTTGCAAAAAGTCAGCCACGCCTTTTCGTTCAGGGCATTTGAAACCCATGGATTCAAAGAAGCCAATAACATCTTCTCGAGGGCCCTGATAGACAATTACACTATCTGACAACAAAATAATATCATCAAACAAATTGTATGTCTCGGGCGCTGGCTGCAAGAGAGATATCACAGCAGTTCCCTTCAAGATTTGCACAGTTTGCCTTAGAGAATTCACAATGGAATAAGTGGTCGAACTATCCAATCCAGTAGAGATTTCATCCATGAAAAGTGCCTTTGATGGTCCAACAAGCATTTCACCTGTCGTCACACGCTTCTTTTGTCCTCCTGAAATGCCCCTTACCATTTCATCTCCCACCATAGTATCAGCACAAATGTCAAGTCCCAAAATCTACACACAGCATTCAGAAAAACTTAAGTCACAAAATTTCTTCTTCCTTTTCATTGTCAAAACAATCGAGAAACTATTGAACTTAATTAACGTTACCTTAAGAACATAATCGGTCACAACATTAGCTTCTTGTCCCTCTGTTGCTGCTGCCTACATTGTCATCAAACAATGAATGTCATAAACATTATTATTTTTTCCTTTTGCTATTCCGATAAGATTCTAGTCTTATTAATCTAATGTTATTTCATTACGAATTACTAGACTATAAAAATAGAATCTTGCATAAATACAACCCGACATAGTCTAGCCCTTTATTGGATCCCATGCATAGTTAGAGCTTAATACATCAGACTGTCCTTCTCAACATAATTCTTTTCGTTTCTTTTCTTCAACTTCACTCTTTCTCTACCATTGCTTCATTTTCAACATAACTAAAACAGGAAAACAGGAGTGACAGAGCTGACTTTAAAATCCGGTGTGTAAAGATATGGCACCTGAGCCTAACTCAACCCCAAAAGCTAGCTCATGAAGGGAGGTTTGCCCAAGTCCATATAAGGAGACCACCAATCCATTCCCCAACCAATGTGGGACTTTTACCCACTCTAACATGGTGCAAGTACACATACCATTTTACGAATACTGCCAATTAAAAAACTCCGAAAGTTGGTTCCGTGGTAGGGACAATGACGTCTTTGCATTAAAGGAAATCTCTTTTTTTACATTATCACATGATTCTATTAATAGAATTCTTGCAAATCAAGTCCCAACAACTCAATAATATCACATGGAAACATGATCCTATATTATTTTATAGTAAGAATTCAGTCTCATCAATAAAAGTGGTTGTGGATTTTAATAATTCAACATAGAAAAATATTATTACCTTCATAAAAACATCAACATCAGGATCTGGCTTGATATTTGCTGTTTTCTCTCTTCTTGACAGTTCAGCCAACATTTCTACAATTTTTTTCAAGAAACATTAATCCTATAGATATGAATTTTCATCGAAAAGTTAATTGGACAAAAAAAAAAACAAACGCTAACCATAACGAGAGCCAACTCCTTGGCATCTAGCAGAGAATTCTAAAGTTTCTCTCACAGTCATTTCTCCGATGTGTAAATCGTGCTGGCTAATATAAGCAGCAGTTCTTTGCGGCACAAATTCATTCATTTCATGTCCATTATACGTCACCTTCCCACTAGCCTGATTTCCGGGGGAAGAAAACACAATCAGGCGACTTATAAGATAATTCCATGTAAATATCTACGTTATTGACAACCTCGTAAAAATGATTGATCTGCTATCACAAGTTATAATACAATTGATAGTGTAAAACATCAATTAGTAACATTGACAAATATGGTAAACTAATTTGCTATGTACACATGTAGTACTGTAAAACTTATTTGTACTGTCAGTGTATATAACTTAAATCAGTTCGATATTTAGTACAAAATCATGAACTTACTTTAAGTTCAGCGTCAAGCTTTCCAGCCAAAGCTAATAAGAGAGTAGTTTTGCCAGAACCAGGAGGTCCTAAAAGCAAAGTCAATCTGCAAGGCTTGATGATACCGCTCACATCATCAAGAATAGTGAGTTTCCTCTTTCGATTTGGTACGATATGGAGAGAATTCAACAATGGCTACAAACACGAATAAAAAAATGATGTTAGTTTCAAACATTTATCAATCAGATGAGTTTCGAGATATGGAAATCAAGATTTTGGTCCTGATTTTTACCTCGATAAAATTAGTCACAAAGTTGATAAATGTAGGCAAAGCACTGCTTCCTACATATGCATCTGCCTCAATTTTTAGATGTTCATATCTTACTTCAATTGTTGGCAAATCAAGCCCAACTCTGTAGAAAGTAAAAATATGTCAAACCAGTAAAATTTTAAAATAAATAAATCGCAAAGTCAAATCCAAGATTAAAGTCCGTGAGTTCATAATGAATGTGATCTTATTACTCTCTCTGTCTCATTTTTATGTGATCAGACATTTTTCTATGACATCTTTCTATATTTAGAAATAATTTAGCCTTAAACTCCATATCAGTCAAACACCTTCACGTGAAATGGGAACGATGAATTATATGCAAAGGCGGACTAAGTGATTAAGCTATGGGTACATCTGTTTTTAGCAGCTTCCGTTTAAATCGTATATATACACAAAAACTAGCCACCAAAAAAGTGCATATGACATATTCTGACCCCAGTAACTGGATATGGTAAAATTCTCAATCCGAACTTATAAATTTTAAATCTTGAATATGCCTCTAAACCAAGCTATGAAAATGAAGGAGTATATGCAAGGGCAGACATAGTGAATAAGCTACGGGTACATCTGATCTTAGTAGCTTAGGTTTAAATCCTAAAAATACCCACTAAAAAGCTCCAGTAACATATTTTAACCACCAAAAAGCGCAGGTAACACATTTTTACCACATTAACTTAGACAAGTCACGATAAAGTTCAAATCTTGAATCTACCCTCCGAGCCAAACTAAACTAAACCACCCGAGCTCGCCTTAGCTCCGCCTCAAAAAACACAAATAAACAAAAAAGCACAAGTAACATATTTTGACCACCCGCACAAGTAACATATTTTGACCACCAAAAAGCACAACATATTTTGACTACCAAAATGCATAAATAACACATTTTAACCACCAAAAAGCACAAGTACCGCATTTTTACGACAATAACTTAGACAAAATACGATAAAGTTCAAATCTTGAATCTACCCTCCAAACCAAACTAAACTAAACCACCCAAACTCGCCTTAGCTCTGCCTCAAACACACAAATAAATAAAAAAGATTCAATCTTTAACAACCCCTCCTAACCAAACCAAACTAAACCAACAGAACTCGTCTTAAATCCGCCTCAAACACACAAATAAACAAAAAAGATTCAATCTTTAACAACCCCTCCTAACCAAACCAAACTAAACCAACAGAACTCGTCTTAAATCCGCCTCAAACACACAAATAAACGAAAAAGATTCAATCTTTAACAACCCCTCCAAACCAAACCAACAGAACTCGTCTTAAATCCACCTCAAACACACAAACACATAAGAAATATTCAATCTTTTCACATTACCTATCAATTCTATCTCTGAGTTTCAACAAAAACTTCTCATTATCTTCATCAGCAACTTTAACAAGCCTATCAACCAAATCTTTACTTAGTTGATTTCCAAGATCATGTATATCAACTTCATTAGCTCCACCACCTTGTGAACCAAATAAAAGTCCTTTTCTTAAACGATCAAAAGTTGGTAACTTTTCAAGTGCTGCCCATTTAAGTGCTTCTTCATCATCTTCATCTCTTGATGAACGATTAAATATATTATTATTTCTAAATATTGAATTACTATCTGATCTAAAACTTCCTCTAAAACTTCCTTTTACACTTCCTCTTAAATTACTACCTCTCAAATTACCAAAATCTATTGGTTCCATTTTTTTTGGGACCAATCAAAATATGGCACTATGTTTTTTTTCCCTCCTTTGTAATTCTTTTTTTTTTGGGGTGGATTTTTTTGGGTTTTTAGAGATGCCCAAGAAATTTTCTTGGAATTTTTTGGAAAGAAAAGAGGAAATGAAGGAGTTGATTGCAATGGTGTAATTGGCTTAAGGGGATTATATATATAAGAGTAGTACGGGAAAATGGTGTGCTGTTTGAATGGATTAGTTTTTTAAAGAGTTGTTGAAAAGATATGTTGAAAGATATTTGGTGTCATACGTGACATATTACACGTAGAATGTCATATAGAATATGAATGCCTAGATATGGTGCATGTGTCTACTTGTTTAATTGTATACAAGCTTAAGTATTTATTTATGTACATCCAAAATTTGAGGACATAAATCTTAGTTGAAGTAAAGTTAAAAGACTCATTTATGTGTTAACAATAGTAATTCTAAATCGACACGTTGGTTTTTTGGTTTCCAAAAATCGACTAAATCTGAATTTGCTCATTGCAAGACTCATTTGGGGATGGTGCTCCTAATAGGAGTTTTTTAGTTCTCTGTTACTCGAACTCGAGATGTTTAATTAAGGATTCAGTCAGACATGTGATATCAGATATGGAATCGATTGGTAATCGGATTGACATGAAATTAAGGTTTTATTTGGATATACAATTTGAATTTCTTAAATTGTACTTTTTTCAAAAACTTACAAATTCTTATACTATCTTTCCAAATGAGAAGAATATATAAGGCATCGTATTGATAGAACATATCTCGATGTTTTTGTTTTTATATTTAAAAATGGGATACAGATCGCTCCATTTTTCCTATTTAATTTGACCAAACAATTATTTCAGTGAGTCAAATAATTGAGACTTTTTTATTCTTATATTATAGATTTATTTATACTGCCGTCCTTTTTATTTAAGTATTTTTTAATTTGATAGATATTTAATTTAAGGGTTAAATACAGACTTCTAGAAGTTATAAATAATTTCATTTTTTATTATTATTTTCACTTAGTTTACCAAAGTTGAAAGTCAAACATGATCATATCATTAAACTCCGCGGTGAATCTAGTAGACAGCTATTGGTTTACGAAAATTTAATAGCTTTTATTTATACAAATTTAAGATTAGTATATGAATTTATAAAATTTTAATTTTAAATTTATCATTAATTAATTAATTTCTTAAAAGACTAGAAATACCAAAATAAATAGATGGTATTCTTTCCCGTAATTACTAAAGTAGTAATAAGTAATGAACTATGGGAGGAAAATTAAAATTTCCTCCATCGAAAAATTATACAACATAATAAAAATAAAATAAAATATTTTTTCTTAAAGTGTTCTTATTAAAATTGTTGTCTCCGCCTCCATAATTGATACTCGTGAAAGAGGAGAACTTCTCGAAGTAAGGGATGTGCTTACTGACATTAAAAGCAAAACTCTATTGTTTATTTCTTGTTTATCGGATTTTTAATTGGCACAAAATTTAAGAAAATAATTTTTTTTAAAAAAATTTATAGTCTTAGTTAAAGTTGCTCGTTGTTAATTTATAGTGATATGTTAAAAATTAAAACAAAAAAATTATTTTAAGAATATTTTTTACATAACTAGAAAAAATTAGATAAAAACAAATTGAAACAGAGGAGGTATCTTTTTAAGCAAGGAATTGACCATAATATAAGAAAATTTCAACTATGATATTTTTCTCAATTCTTTTGACCATCAAATTCAATTATTGACATCTATTTTCTAAATTAATAGCCTATATAGAGTATTTAGTTCTACATTATGTGATTTTCAGTTACGTAAATGTTTCTTTTTAGGTTATCGTTTAAATTATATCTCTAATTTTAATATTTTTAAATATAATCTTTGGGAAATATTTCTTTAACATTAGATTCAAATCTAATATTTGCTTATATACTGTTCAATTATGTGGTCTAATGTTTGTAATAACTTATCAAATTTTAAATCATACTATGTAATTTAATATTTTCTCATAATATTAAGAACCTATTATAGTCTAAAACGTTCGTAAGTTGCAAAAAAAATAATAAAGATCCTTACTTATGGGCCTTTTGGACCAAACAGTTGTCCCAAAAAAGAACAAACGAACTTTCGAACTTACTTATTGTAGAACATATGAAGCAAAAGCTAAAAAACCCAAAATTAAAAGGAAAATAAAAGCAATATGCAAATATATAATCTCATCGATATTATATTAATATTGCTAGTTAATAGATTTTTTTTTCTATGAGCTAGTTAATAGCATATGGAGAATTTAATTAGAGTATTGTATATAATAGCCTAGCTTCAACACCTATAATTAGCATTTTTTAAAAATTATTATTTACATAATCTCATTAAATATGCTTATTGTGAATCCACAGAAGGAGACACAATAACAAGAATATAGTATGTTAAAATTACTGAATTCTATCGAACTCGTAGGTGAAGTCTAGCTTTGCCCTTGCACTTCATTTGTACATGTTATGGTTCATCCTTGAGCAATCTTTAACATTCTTTGGGAGGTCTTTCCAGTTAGGGGCGGAGCCACCTCCTTCTTCTACGGGCTCAACAGAATCTAATATTTTAGCTCAAGAACTCAAAAAGAAAAAAAATTATGTTTCATAACACATAAACTAAAAACTTCGACTCCACCTCTATTTGCGGTCATATAAAAGAACATTCCCAGTTAGCATATTACTTCCAGCTTTAGTATTATAAAATAAAGATTAGAGAGCAACTATTAGAAATGTTAACCATGGAAAGAATTTGCTGGTATATTTTCTTTAAACATTAAAAAATTACTTGTTAACAACAACATACTCAGTAATCCCTTCATATGAGCGAAGTTTTCTGGGCCATAAAGGTGACGAAGGGTGCTAACTTGATCACCCGACCAGTACGTTAGACACTTAAGAGAGTTAAAGTTTTATGTACTAAAACCGTAAAAAGATATATACACAAGTAGGTCACTTATAAGGTAATTATAAGTATTTATGATAAGTACTTATAATAAATGAGTTATTTTCTCATTTAATTTAATAGAGCCCCTATCAAACATGGGTCAGTCCAAGTCCTTTTCTTTTGTGCATATGCATACATTGCAGTTTTGTTTCCTTAATCTCGCGTTCTCAACCGTAAAAAGATATATATACAAGTAGGTCACTTATAAGGTAATTATAAGTATTTATGATAAGTACTTATAATAAATGAGATTATTTTCTCATTTAATTTAATAGAGCCCCTATCAAACATGGGTCAGTCCAAGTCCTTTTCTTTTGTGCATATGCATACATTGCAGTTTTGTTTCCTTAATCTCGCGTTCTCATTCAAATTGGTAGTGCTTTCATTAAAATAAGATTCGACAATTAATTCACCAAAGAAGTAAAGAGAAAGAAAAAGATTGTCACAAAGAGAAATTAATAGTGTAAGACAATAACTTACATCATCTAGCTTGAACTTTGAAAAACAATATACTCCATAGCTATTGTTACATTAAAAAGTGACAACATATAAAGGAGGAATGCTTATAAGGCTACATACAATACAAACAAATATGATTAGAGATTCATAGATATTCATCGTTTACTACAATGGTTGTTGTGGCATCCTACATAGACAGTTGCAGGAGCACTAACACTTCAACAACAACAACAACAACAACAGTATCCCCATGTATTAAAAAAAAACCGAGTCTGAAAAGTGTAGAATGTACATAGACCTTATCTCTACCTCGAGATGTTGTTTCCGAATGACCCTTCCGCTCGAATAACTAACATCAGAGCATGGGAGCACCAACACTTACAGATAATAATTTTGAGCTCAAAGGGGAGTTTCGAAAAGTTGATTGACACTCAACAGATTGGGAATCTGAATCATCTGTTTAGCTAGAATATACATACATCACATAATTTTGAAACAAACCTGAATTGCAACATGATTTCATAGGAGTATCTCCATGAGGATTTCTTCGAGAAGTTGTTTTCTCATCTTTGAAGCTCTAGTTTTCACCATTTTGGTGAATTTTGCAGTTTGGGATAATGATGTCGGCTGCGGCTTCTTTAGGGTTTTATATTTGAAATAATTGCATAGGAGGGTCTCTTTGTGAGAGTTTTTAATCAAAAATCCCTTATTTATTGGAATTTGTTTATTTTTATCTTTTAAATGTTACTTTAAGCATCTTTAGTCCATAGTTGAATTTTTTAAATCAAACTAATAGAATTAACCTAATAACTACAAAAAAACAATATTAGAAACACGATAAAACCAACCGACTTGAGGAACTAAAGATGCTCAAGATGATATTTTTAACCATTAGTAAGAAAAAAATTTAATATTAGAAATTTTGTGTAACGACATTAAGTTTGACGTTATTAGGTACATAAATAAATGGGAAAAAACTCAAATATGCCATCAAACTTTGATAAAGGCTCATTTATGTCATCCGTTAAAAGTTTGGCTCATCTATGCCATTTGCTTTTGAGAAAAGGCTCATCCATGTCATTATTTTTTAACTTCGATTTTACAAAACCTTTTTTTTACCTCAACAAGAACCCAAACAACTTTTAACACTTTTTAATTGGGATTTTGAAGCTCTAGGTTCCACCATTGTGGTGGATTTTGCAGTTAGGGATAATGATGTTGGCTGCGGCTTCTTTAGGGTTTTATATTTGAAAAAATTGCATAAGAGACTTTTCGAGAGTTTTTAGTCAAAGTTGTCCCTTATTTATTGGAATAAGTTTATTTTTGTCTTTTAAATATTACTTTAAGGGTTTTTAGTCCACAGTGGAACATCTTTTAACAAGGGATTAGAATCAATAGTTGCTGATCAATAAAAGTTCCAGGATGTCAACAGTACAGAGCATACAACTTCACTAAAGGAAAGTTACAGATACATAACCTCCGGCCAATGAGTTTACCAACATGGCGAAATATTTCAATCTCTTTAAGGAGATTCAAGCTCGTTGTGTCATAATTTGCGTCAATCCATATTGTAATTCTTGAATTGTCCCCTCCATGATACAACAGTCTAACAACGTCGTATAACTCAAACAATTCCAAATTAGTTGAAGAGTCCAAAGCTCTACCAAAAAAAACAACTTCCTCCAATATAAAATTACTCTCTTTTTTTATAGTGAATTAGTTGAAGATTTATAATATTTTTTTGTCTCAGTTCTCTCTTTCACTACCCAACCCATGGGCCCGAAGAAGACAAGAACGTCTTCTCTAGGGCCGTGATAGACGATTTGCCTTCCTGATAAAAGAATAAGATTATCAAACAAGTTGTAGGTTTGGGATGTTGGCTGCAAGAGAGTTCCATTCAAGATTTGCGCAAATAGAGATCTCATCACACAACCTACAAGATATGTATGTTGAGGTCGAATACATAGTCAGTCCCTCAAATTTATCGCAATTTAACATTTCATTTAGACACCTTGATTGTGTCCACGACCTATTGGCCAGTGAATATCTATTAAAAAATGTAGAAAAACCTTGACATAAAAAATAACAATTTTTTAGGCAAATTATAAAAGGAAATTACGATGCATAAATTGAGATATACTATTCCCTCTGTCTCAATTTATGCATCTTAATTTCCTTTTATAACCGGTCTAAAAAGGAATGCTACACAAGAGTTGTAATTTAATATTTTTTTGTTATTCATATCTCCGTTAAAAAATTAAGGGTGTAAAATAAAATTACTTTTACTTATTAATAGATGTGGTTACCATTAATTTTTTTCCTCTTTTACACCTAATTTCAGGAGGTATTCCAATTGAATTTCTTTCGTGAAAAATCTTGTTATACAAATAAGGTAAGAATTATTTTTATACATGTAAATAAACTAATGAATCCCTTCATACGAGTGAAGTTTTTAGGGCACATGGGTGACAAAGGGTACTAACCCGACCACCCAACCCTATACATTAAATACCTAAGAAAGTTTTAAGTTTTATATATTAAAAATGTTAAAAAAATTACTTACACAAGTAGGTCGTCACTTATAAGGTATTTATGATAAGTATTACTTATTGGTAATCAAGTACAAATGCTAAACTAACATGTCATTATAGATTAACCTGCATTAACAATGTAAACAATATTTACACTATTAGTGTATATAAGCTAAACCAATTTCAAAATCACTAATAGAGCAAAGTGCCGAAGGATTCATGTTTATAGAAAATCATTTAAAATGTATAGCAGAAGTTCAACATTTAGTCTAGTTTAATATCACTCTTATACTAAAATATAACAACTATGTTAATTATGTC
Source organism: Solanum appendiculatum (assembly GCA_018342035.1). Classification (NCBI taxonomy): domain Eukaryota; kingdom Viridiplantae; phylum Streptophyta; class Magnoliopsida; order Solanales; family Solanaceae; genus Solanum; species Solanum appendiculatum. Next base: position 777,300 of record JAGDQO010000622.1, on the reverse strand, counting down.
TTGAATTATTTCCTTGTATATTTTAAGAAACTATAATTCCTATTAGTTTAGAAGACCCTTTATCCTAATAGATTTGGAAAAGGAAAATATTGTCCTTATAGGATTGTAAAATCTTTTCCTTATAGGTTTAAGATTATATGAGATCTATATATAGGGGATATAATTGGGGATTCTAAGACATAGCACAGTATACACTATGTAGTCCTAAAGGGCTTGAAAGCATTGTAAAACTTGTTCTCTTTCTTTCATAGTGGAAAACTCTCTTTGTTTTTGCTGGAAGAAGTAGGCATAGCCGAACCTCATTAAATCCTTGTGTTATTCTTCTTTTCTATTTTCTTTGTTTGTGATTGTGTGCTAGTTAATCCACGATATTTTCGCAACAATTTGTATCAGAGCTTGGTTGGAATTTCTAGACATAATCAAGGGTTAAGATGTCTCCATCATCTTCAACAAAGTATGAAATAGAGAAATTCGATGGGGGATCTAATTTTAGTCTGTGGAAGATTAGAATGAGATCGTCATTGGTGTTACAAGGATTGTGTAAGGCAATTGAGGAGTTTATTTCAGAAGGGTTGAAAGAATCAGAACAAGTAAACTTGAAAAAGAGTCTGTACAATCTTCGAGTATCTGGTGTTCCATATTTGAGTGTAGTTGGTATGTATGCCATGGTTTGCACTCGTCTTGATATTTCATATGTAATTAACGTTCTGAGTAGATATGAGGCACATTCTGGTAAAGAACATTGGCAGGCAGTGAAGTGGATCTTGAGATACTTGAAGGATACTGCAGATGTGCGCTTGACTATTTCAGAAGACAAGCTAAGTGAATCAGCAGTATGTTATATGAATTCAGACTATGCGGGTGACTTGGATAAGAGAAGATCTCTGACATGTTATGTTTTTACTCTTTTTGGTAGCGTTGTCCGTTGGAATGCAACTGTGCAAATCCGGTGTTGCTTTACGGAGGTAGTGAAAGAGGCTATATGGCTGGAAGGCTTGGAACGGATAAAACATATGGTAGTCAGACATCACTTTATCCGAGATATTGTATCTAAAGGGGTTGTGGATGTGAAGAAAGTGTCTACACATAATAATCCAGGAGATATGATGACCAAGACAGTCCGGACCAATAAGTTTAGGTATTGCCTAGACTTGATTGGTGTGAGTTATACTCAGTAAGCTCTTTGGAGGGTTGGGAGCATAGTAGAGAGACGTTATTTCAATTGATGAAGGGAATTCAAGCCAAGGGGAAGATTTGTTAATTATGTCTTGAATTATTTCCTTGTATATTTTAGGAAACTATGATTCCTATTAGTTTAGGAGACCCTTTGTCCTAATAGATTTGAAAAAGGAAAATATTGTCCTTATAGGATTGGAAAACCTTTTCCTTATAGGTTTAGGATTATATGGGATCTATATATAGGGGATATAATTGGGGATTCTAAGACATAGTACAGTATACACAATGTAGTCCTAAAGGGCTTGAAAGCATTGTAAAACTTGTTCTCTTTCTTTCATAGGGGAAAGCTCTCTCTGTTTTTGCTGGGAGAAGTAGGTATAACCGAACCTCATTAAATCCTTGTGTTATTCTTCTTTTCTATTTTCTTTGTTTGTGATTGTGCGCTAGTTAATCCATGATATTTCCGCAACAAACTACAATGAGAAAAACACAACATTGTTTGTTTTCAGTAAACAACAAACAAGAAATGACAGTTGTCATTAGCACCGGTGGAGACATCTTGAGACGTGCTTATGCATTTTATACAAAGTTTATCCAATAAACATTCAAAACGGGGATGTCCAGCTTCATCGTCAATTCATGCATTCCGAGTTCAGATTACTCATATACAATACATAAGCTACAACTTCCTGAAAGTTGAAGAACATCAAACAAGTTAAGAAAGCACACCTATGATATTTCACATGACTAATAAATATCCGTAAGCAATGCATAAAGGAAAATCAAGCAGCAGATATAATACAGTCCTATCAACGAAGGGGTCTGTCCAAGTCCTTTTCTCCCCAGGATTCACCCTCGTGACTATTGCAGCTTTGTTTCATAAATCTTGTGTTCAAGTTCAAACACTTTGTGCTTTCATCACAGTGTTTGTCAGAGTGAAACAAGGGATTGCTAATGCATGCTAGCTTCCACCTAATTAATGGTGGTCCGTGGTTAACAGGTCCTAAATTGGAGCTTTGACTACATGGGAACTTGGTTAGATCTCATAACCATTGGGCTGCCCTTTGTCCCAGATGCATTTGAAGTCAGTTCTTGCATAAAGAAAGAGAGACCCAGAGAAACGTCGGTTAGTGACAAGGCTATTTCATCATGGGCTGGTTTCTTTGCTTTGCTTTAGATTCGACCATTAATTCACCAAAGAAGTAAACAAAAGATAAAAGATTATCCCAAATTTTATTTTTTGAAGAAGATAGAAGAAGACAAGGCGGGAATTTCTTTTGTTGTAAATGAACTAACAAGCTCTATGCCGGACAAGCTTACTACTACTAATATAAATATAGTTGTAGGAACCAGTACTACTTTTGGCCACCTGGCTTGTATTGATGCATAATTAATATATAATATTTCTCTTTTCGACCAAAAAAAACAGTTTACTAGGTAGCAACTATGTTTCCTAAATTGCGTGTTCTCATTAAAGTTAGGTCTTTTAAGGCTTTGTTCAAGAGAACAATTTACATCATCTAGCTTGAATTTTGAAACACAATATACTACATCCTAGTACTAACTTTTGTTTCATGTAAATAGTGACAACATAAAAGGAAGGAATGCTTATAAGGCTTCACACATTACAAGCAAATATAATTAGATATTCGTCGACTTGGTCTAATATACGACAAAAAGGACGTGCTAGAAAAAAACATCAACTAGTTAAATGTGTTGGTGATAAATGGATAAATCCGCACACTTACATGATTTTCAATCTTCATTGTTATCATGTCCCTGATCAGCTACGGACAAGGGGATTAACAAGGCTCTCGACAAGGATTACTGCCTCAAACCACCCCAAAAGTTCATCAACTTCTACTTTCCTGATTGAATCCTCCTTTGGATTGTATAGCATGAAATCGGAGCGAAACAACAATAAAACTTCACCCTTGTATGACTGGCAAAAAAATGGGGAAAATGATACTGAATAAGGAAACATATCATTCCTAGGATCAGGAGGGCTACTAATGGTGAACATCTTTTTCCAAGACGCTTTAACCCCACACTCATTCAGAATCCACACATCCGAATGTTGTCTCTTGTAGTTACAAAGCACTACAAGATCATTTCCCAAGATTCCCAACTTCAAATCGAATTTGCCTTGATCTCCACAATCGGGGTTCTCCACCTCAGCCCATGTTTCACTTGCTAAATCAAAAGAAACAATGTTGTGGCTCATGTCATAGCCATCGATATTATATTAATATTGCTAGTTAATAGATCTTTTTTTTTCTATGAGCTAGTTAATAGCTAGATATGGATAATTTAATTAGAGTATTGTATATAATAACCTAGCTTCAACACCTATAATTTAATTAGAGTATTGTATATAATAACCTAGCTTCAACACCTGTAATTAATTTTTTTTAAAAAAATTATTATTTACATAATCTCATTAAATATGCTTATTGTGAATCCACAGACGGAGACGCAATAACAAGAATATAATATGCTAAAATTATTGAATTTTATCGAACTCGTAGGTGAAGTCTAGCTTCCCCCTTGCACTTCATTTGTACATGTTATGGTTCATCCTTGAGCAATATTTAACATTCTTTGGGAGGTCTTTCCTGTCAGGGGCGGAGCCACCCCGGCCCCTTCTTCTACGGGTTCAGCAGAATCTAATAATTTTAGCTCAAGAACCCAATAAGAAATTTTTTTTTATGTTTCATAACACATAAACTAAAAATTTCAACTCCACCTCTATTATCGGTCAGAGAAAAGAACATTCGCATTTAGCATATTACTTCCAGCTTAAGTATTATAAAATAAAGTTTTGAGAGTAACTATTAGAGATGTTAACCGTGGAAAGAATTTGCTGCTATATGTTTATCAAACATTAAAAAAATTACTTGTTAATAACAACATACTCAGCAATCCCTTCTTATGAGTGAAGTTTTTAATTAGGCCACAAAGGTGACGAAGGGTGCTAACCTGATCCCTCAACCCGGTACATTAGACACCTAAGAGAGTTAAATGTTATGTACCAAAACGGTAGAAAAGATATATACACAAGCATGTCACTTATAAGGTAATTATAAGTATTTATGATAAGTAGATCCACTTCTTGTTGATTATAATAAATGAGATTATTTTCTCATTTAATTTAATAGAGCCCCTATCAAATTAAACATGGGTCAGTCCAAGTCCTTTTCTTTTGTGCATATGCATACATTGCAGTTTTATTTCCTTAATCTCGCGTTCTCATTCAAATTGTTAGTACTTTCATCACAATATTTATCAGAGTAAAACAAGATTCGACAATTAATTCACCAAAGAAGTAAAAAGAAAGAAAAAGATTGTCACAAAGAGAAATTAACAGTTTAAGACAACAAAACAATATACTCCATAACTTTTGTTACATGTAAAATGTGACAACATAAAAAGGAGGAATGCTTATAAGGCTACATACAATACAAACAAATATGATTAGAGATTCATAGATATTCGTCGTTTACTACAATGGTTGTTGTGGCGTCTAGGCAGTTGTTGGAGCACTAACACTTCAACAACAACAACAACAGTATACCCCGTGTAGTCCAAAAAAGCCGAGTCTGAAAAGTGTAGAATGTGCATAGACCTAATCTCTACCTCGAGATGTTGTTTCCGAAAAACCTTTCCGCTCGAATAACTAACATCAGAACATGGGAGCACCAACACCTGCAGATAATAATTTGGAGTACAAGGGGGAGATTCTAAAATTTGATTTACACTCAACAGATTGGGAATCTGAATCATCTGTTCAGCTAGAATACGCATACATCACATCATTTTGAAACAAACCTGAATTGCAACATGATTTCACAGGAGTATCTCCATGACGATTTCTTCGAGAAGTTGTTTTCTCATCTTTGAAGCTCTAGTTTTCACCATTGCGGTGAATTTTCCAGTTTGGGATAATGATGTCGGCTGCTGCTTCTTTAGGTTTTATATTTGAAACAATTGCATAGGAAGGTCAATTTGTGAGGGTTTTTAATCAAAATAATCCCTTATTTATTGGAATTTGTATATTTTTATTTTTTAAATGTTACTTTAAGCATCTTTAGTCCATAGTTGAACTTTTTTTAATCAAACTAATAGAATTAACCTAATAACTACAAAAAAACAATATTAAAAACATGATAAAATCAACCGACTTGAGGAACTAAAGATGCTCAAGATGATATTTAAAGGACAAGACATATATTGTGCATCTTTTCTTCACCTATTCACTGCAAGATTTTTAACCATCAGAAAGAAAGAAAATTTAGTATTAGAAAATTTGTGTAATGACATTAAGTTTGCTGTTATTAGGTACATAAATAAATGGGAAAAGGCTCAAATATGCTATCAAACTTTGAGAAAAGACTCATTTATATCATCCGTTAAAAGTTTGGCTCATCTATGCCATTGCCTTTTGAGAAAAGGCTATTCCATGACATTATTTTTTAACTCCAATTTTGAAAAACCTTTTTTTACCTCAACAAGAACCCAAACAACTTCTAACACTTTTTAATTGGGGTTTTGAAGCTCTAGGCTCCACCATTGTGGTGGATTTTGCAGTTTGGGATAATGATGCTGGCTGCGACTTCTGTAGGGTTTTATATTTGAAACAATTGCATAAGAGGGTCACTTTTCGAGAGTTTTTAGTCAAAGTTGTCCTTTATTTATTGGAATAAGTTTATTTTTGTCTTTTAAATATTACTTTAAGGTTTTTTTAGTCCATAGTGGAACATCTTTGAAGAAGGGATTAGAATCAGTAGTTGCTGATCAATAAAAGTTCCTGGATGTCAACAGAGCATATAACTTCACTAAAGAAAAGTTTTGGATATATAACCTTCGGCCAATGAGTTTACCAACTTGGCCAAATATTTCGATCTCTTTAAGGAAATTCAAGCTCGCTGCGTCATAACTTGTGTCAATCCAATAGTGTAACTCTTGAATTGTCCCCTCTAGGATATAGCAGTCCAACAACGTCGTATAACCCAAACAATTTCAAAGTAGTTGAAGAGTCCAAAGCTCTACCAAAAGAACAACTTCCTTCAATATAAAATTCTCTCTTTTTATAGTGAACTAGTTGATGATTTATAATATTTTTCTGTCTCAATTCTCTCTTTCACTACCCAACCCATGGACTCAAAGAAGACGCGATTTTCCTTTCTGATAAAAGAATAAGATCATCAAACAAATTGTAGGTTTGGGATGTTGGCTGCAAGAGAGATATCACAATAGTTCCATTCAAGATTTGCACAAATAGAGATCTCATCACACAACTTACAAGATATGTATGTTGAGGTCGAATACATAGTCAGTCCCTCAAATTTATCACAATTTAATTTTTCATTTAGACACCTTGATTGTGTCCAAGACCTATTGGCTAGTGAATCTCAATTAAAAAATGTGGAAAAACCCCACACTCATTCAGAATCCACACATCCGAATGTTGTCTCTCATAGTTACAAAGCACTACAAGATCATTTCGCAAGATTCCCAACTTAAAATCAAATTTTCCTTGATCTCCACAATCGGGGCTCTCCACCTCAGCCCATGTTTCACTTGCTAAATCAAAAGAAACAATATTGTGGCTCATGTCATAGCCATCAACAATTAAAGAAGTCCAATAAGGTTTCCCCTTTACACACTTAGCTGAACTATCTATCCAAGTATCCAAGAATAGTCCGTCTTCGAACTGTAAATGTCGACCTTGGTATCATTACAAAAATTAAAAATCACAACCATTTTGTATTCATCATGTATCTCGTCATATCCAAAATCATATGTAAATAAGGTACGACAACCTCAAATCGGTATAACTCTTGGCAATATTTTACCCTTCCTAATTGAGGGGTTCCAAATATATAAACTAACTTCTTTTTCCTGAATCCTATCTGATTTCTCCATACCCACTAAACAAATCAATCTGTTTATCAAATCGCTCCATTAGATATCCAAATCATTCATGGGATAAGCGATTTCAGTTAACTCAGTAATTGGATCATAAAGTAAGGAAGGCAAAGAACATTCACAGATTTTACTGTATATCCACCTTAAAATAACCTTATGGTTGTTGTACAATTTGTCATTTGCTGATGAATTGAGATGATTTTTACAAATTCATAGCTAGATATTAAAGAGAGCCATGATTTTGAAACAGATCTGTACTGTAACAGAGATTTCACAGGAAGCTTTGAGTGTATCACCATGATGATTTCATCAGGAAGCTGGGATGGAAATTGGGGATCAATTTTTGAAGCTTTAGATTTCGCCATTGTTGATCTGCAGATTTTGCAAATGGAAGGACGACGGCGGTGGCTTGTGGTTGTTTAGGGTTTTATATTTTTAGAGGTTTTATCTAAAATTATCCTCGAGTATGTTTATATTTATCTTTTTAGTCCTGAGTGAAGCATCTTTGATCCAATTACCTCGAAACTAACGGTGACTATAAAAAAAATGTAAACTTGGACCATTTTTGGATTGGTCGATTCAGTCGATTTGATCTAAACTTAAGATGCTTAAGATGATATGTAAAGGACAAAATAGGCTTCTAAAGCATTTATTGATAAATTTAGTGTTGGCATTTACCCATTTGATATATCGCTTAAAGTTTCAGATGTGTTGGTAAATGGAGAATATATATATTTCATATGCAACTTATTTTTTTTAATGTCTCAACTAAATTGCATTTTATCTCTAAAATGTTATTTTTGTAGACAAAAACACTTGGAGTGATGAAACATATATTGGAAGAGTTAGTACTAAATCGATACATAAGATTTTTTTATGGTGACATAAGTACCCACATGAAAGAATATGGAGTAATATATGGAAGCTATGCATTCCTGAAAAGTTCAAATATTTTGTATGACTTGTCAGGCATAATAGACTCATAACAAACAAGCTTCGATTTACCTGAAAAATAATTGAGTCACATAAGTATGAACAATGTGACTTTAATGTGAAGGACTACTCGCATATTATCACGGCCTGTCCAAAATCTAAACACATTTGAATTTAATTTTTCTCATAGATTAAAAGTGATGTTATCATGAATACTAAGCCAATGCTTGAATGACTCGATGATAGTATAAACAACACCTTCCAACCCTCTTATAGTGCTAATGTTATAATTTCTAACATTTCTATATATTATATGGCATATATGGAAATAACAAAATAAAATTTTGATTGAGTGAAAATGCTTACTTTTAAATCTTATATCTTACACGTTAGAGAAAATGCTAATGAAATTGATAAAGTATATTCTAGGCAAACCTCTAATTTCAAAGAATCCAAACTAATAGCTTGGTGTTCTCCTTGGGTACGAAAGCATAAATTGAATACGATGTAATGTCAAGACTTAAACTGGTGATGCTACTTTTGGAGGAAACTTTAGAGATGATCAAGGCAAGTGGTTCTTGGGATATTCAAGTAATATGAAGCCTACTTCAAAACTCACGATAGAGTTATGGTGTCTCAACAAGGGTTGAAATTAGTAAAAGAAATGGAATATAAAGATTTAGAAATGGAGACAAGATTGCCTGCTTGCTGTCAAGGAGGACATACAATCTCATCCTCTTAAGGCTTTTATTACGATTATAAATATTTACTGAAGATCAATAAAGCTACCATTCCTCATATTTGGAGGGAGGTAAATTAATGTGCAGATTTTTTTTAGAAAATGAAGACACAAGCACGAGGAAGATCTGATAGTATGAGAAAAACTGCTCAAAGAAATGGAGTTCTTTCTCCTTGTTGATTTCAGCCATGTAGAATTTGAAAGGTTTTAAGTAGTTTATTAGTTTTTCCACTTTACCCAAAAAAAGAGAAGGAAACATGGACCAATTCTTTTTTTGGGCTTATTTCACATCATTTTCAGGGCGAAGTCATATACTTATAAAAGGTTTATGTAAATAAATTAATGAATCCCTTCACATGAGAGAGTTTTTAGTATAGCGGCAAAGGTGGATCGAAAATTAATTTAAGTTGAAAGTTTGAATTTCAAGTGTGATATTCTTGAACTTGATTGTTAGAATTCATATATATCTCTGCATGACCACTATAAATATGGTTATGATGCTAAATGTAAATCAACATATGGAGACACTTGTGGAGTATCCTCGTATGGGTGAATATTCAAATTGCAATTGAAATGAAATCTGTATGATAAATTAATGTGATTTAAAAGGAATCACAAAAAAGTTGGTAATAGTAGTTAGGTTCACTTTCGATAATAAAGTATATACACATGAGAAATATTATCAATTCAGGGAGCCATAGCTTAAAGGCAAGGAGCGAGGGAGACAAAGTTAGGTGTCGGGTAGCACAACACATCTGCTTTGAGTACATAGATGACTAGGGGTGCTAACTTGGCCGCCACCCATCAATGTACATTACACATTAAAAAAGTAACTATAGAAAATGTTTATACAAGTTACTCATAAGGTAATTATAATATTTATGAAGATCATCTATTTCTTTTAAAATCTCTTTCTTGCTTGGAGACTATGCAAAGGGAAACTACCTTTTAAAAAGATGGTAGCCAGATTTGGATTTTATTGTTGCAATGATCTTGTAACAGATTCTATTCAACACGCATTTACACAAGGGAAGGTTGCAACTCATATATGAAATTATATTGGTGCCTCCTTGGGTATTATTCATCTCAGAAGAATTTTCAATAACTGATGGAGCGTTAGGACCAAAAATAGTGTTCATGATCTGGTCATTCAAATTGCTCCCATATTTCTTAGTTGGGAAATATGAAAATAGTGGACAGGTTAGGTGCCAATTGGTGTGTGGAGAAGAGAATTAATAGTTACACGATCGAAATTGATTCTTTTGGTAATCACTAACATGTTGAATAACATGAGCACTGCTAATCTAACGCTGAAAAAGATAATATATGATACTAACAGAAGTGTTAGCAATGCCAATGTCAACTTCACTCATTGTTATCAAGAAGCTAATATGGTGGCTGATTACTTTGTTCAAGATGGCCTCTACTAGTGGAAATGAAACCTATTTCTCCTCTTGGCAATCTCTTCCTCAGGAGATCAAATGTTTAATTTAACTAGATAAGTGGCAAGTACCTTCCACGAGGAAAAAATATGAAAAAATGTAAAAAATAATAATTGTAGGCTAAGAATTGATTTGATATTTTGATAAAGAAGGAGATTGTATAGGCTACTCCTTTCCCACTCTTTTTTTGAAGCTTTTTATGATGTAATCTATTGGATAGGGGTATGGTCCATGTTCCCCTAACAACTTTAACTTTTTAGTTTAATCGGCATGGTAGGGGTCAAGACTAACCCCCCACACCAAAGGAATCACAACCCGAGATGATGACTTATCAAAAAAAAAATGATAATCTATTACAAATGTTATCTAATACGTCATCATAGACATTAATAGCATAAACAACCTCAAAGGAGGATTCAAATTTATAAAAGATCTTTTAAAATGTAATAAAGCAGATCAACATTAATTCAAGTTTTATATCACTCTTATACTAAAATATAATAAATATAATGAGATATGCTATTAAACACCAAACAAGAATGGTAACTGCAATTAGCACATGTGGAGACGTCTGAGATATGCTCTTGCATCCAATAAACATCCATAACAGATATATCAAGCTTCATCATCGATCTATGTAATTCGAGTTTAGATTACTCATATACACATAAGCTTCGACTTTCTAAAAGTTCAAGAATGCCAAATAAGTTAAGAAAGCATACCAATGATTTTTCACATGACTAGTAAAAAATTATAGCACTAAAATGTGTCACATGCCCTGGCCTCCATTAGCATGTAGCAAAAATCAAATATAATTGAATGGAAATTATTCTTTTGGGCATATGCATACATAGTGACGTACAAAAGTTTGATGACATTGCAAGCTTAAATAATTAGTAAAGTAGATCTGTGTCTTATTGAAAATAATAAATATCAGATTATTTGAACATTCTCCAATTCAAATTAATAATAAATATCATATTATTTACACATTCTCCATTCAAATTAATAGAGTCCTATCTATCAGGATTTAGTCCAAGACTTTTTCTCCCCTTGGACATGATAATTCTATCCATCCTTATGAATATTGCAACTTTATTTCCCAATCTCTTGTCTCATTCAAACCTTTTGCGCTTTCATCATAATGTTTGTCAGAGTGAAACAAGAATTGATCATTAATTCACCAAAGAAGTAAAAGAAAGAAAAAAATGCCAAAAAGAGAATTAATTGTGTGCATATGCAAACACATTGAAAATAACAATATAATTGTATATTCATCATGTAACTCATCAAACTCATTGAAAATAACGACAATTTTATTACTATTCATCATGTAACTCATCAAGCACATTGAAAGCAACGACAATTTTATATATATCATTTAACTCATCAAGCACATTGAAAATAATGACAATTTTATATACTATTCATCATGTAACTCATCAAACACATTGAAAATAACGATAATTTTATATTCATCATGTAACTCATCAAGTACATTGAAAATAACGATAATTTTATATTTATCATGTAACGCATCAAGCACATCGAAAATAATGATTATTATATATTCATCCAGCAACTCATTAAACACATTGAAAATAACGATAATTTTACATTCATCATGTAACTCATCATACACATTAAAAGTAACGAAATTTTATATTCATCATGTATAACTCATCAAGCACATTGAAAATAACGATAATTTTATATTCATCATATGCTCATCAAGCACATTGAAATTAACGACAATTATATATTCATCATGTAACTGATGAAGCACATTAAAAATAACGATTATTTTATATTCATCATGAAACTCAACAAACACATTGAAAATAATAATAATTTTTATAGCAAATCGGACTCAATGTAATTTCTGGCAATTTTTTATATTTCCTAATCCAAATACATAATTAACTCTAATTTACGGCAACAGAACATTTGGCTACTATAATGAAATATTGTTACAAAAAAACATAATATAAAAAATTTGCTCCAAAGAACATTTGGTCTTCATAGTGAAATGTTGATATAGAAGAGGCAGAACGAGTGTGGACTTCCAGCCTTTTTACTTGTCGTATCCTCAGCTTGTTGAACCAAGTCCCTGAATCCCGAAAGAGAAGCATTAGCACCCCAAAAGAAAAGCTTGGTCTCCTAAATCCTTAGTTGGTATATATCCAACTAGCTAAATAGATCTAGAAAACTAGAAAAGTTTTGTGCCATATGTGCAGATCTTCCCCTCATCATCATCTTCTGCTCGCTTGTGGAATCCAATCATCCCTCATGGTAGTCATGCAAATCTAGGCAAGTTACTGTTTAAACTTTCCTTAGTGGCCACAAACGGCCACGATTTGCAGACAAGACTGAAATTCAGATAGTCTTCAATCAGATCTATGCGTCTAACTAGTAGATCCCATAGATCATGTTGAAGTACCGATCAATCAGCCCTTTTTTTAAGTATCAATCCCTAGCTAACAAAAGGAAGGAATCAAATCACTATTTTGAAAAAAACCTGAATTGTAAATGAGCAGCTTCGATAGTATCGAGGTGATGATTTATGGGAAGGGAAGAAATTTTCGTTTTCTTCCATGGTAGTTGTGCATTTATGGGAAGGGAAGAAATTTTCATTTTCTTCCATGGTAGCTGTGCAAGCGGCACAAACCAAATGAATGAGGCTATGTTAGGTTCAATAGGGTTTTATAATTGAAATAATTATTAGGATGGTCCCTTTTCAACAGTTTTTAGTCAGAATTATCCAGTATTTAAATGATATGTTTATTTTAGTCTTTTCAATATAATCATATTCATATTCAGTCCCCCACCTTTGATAAACTAATAGAATGGACCTAAAACCAATAATGACTAAAAAAAATGACAAAACCAACCAACTAGATCGATTTGATCCAAAATAGGAAATTAAAGATGCCCGAAATGGTATTTGAAGGTCAAGTAGATTAATGGGGACAGTTTTGACTTCTACTTTTTGAGATAGCAATCAAAGTTAGTCACCAAAAAATATATAATTAAAAAGTATTCAATCCTATTTTAAACTTAAAAGTTATATCTCGCTTACACTTAAATCTAATAACGTAAATTATTGTACAAGTAGAGAAATTGAACACTTGGATATAGAAAGTTATTAAAAAAACCTAAATAAATGAAAAAATGACTTTTATTGGATGGATTAAGTTATTAAAATATAGAGAGAGTGTATTACATGTGTTTTGTTGTGTAAGATATGATTCCGAGTAAAAGAGCAGTTTTGGTGCTAAAACAAATACTTTGAAGTCTGAGTAGAAGTCTAAGAAATTTAATCTAGATTGAGTTCAGAGGTCGAGGACCAAGTATGTATTTAAAAAATTGAAGAAAAAAATCGATGCTTAGAAAAATAATGTGGAGCCTGTAGCGATTAGAAAAAATGAAGTAGCATGGTTTCTTGTAAAATCAGTCCACCACTATGCAGAGCCCGTAGCAACATGTTTATTTCGGTTCGGCTTCTTATTTCTTCTTATTAAGAGTAGCTTGGTCCAAAGTTATTTCTAAATAGTATAATACATCAAAAACATGACTTTAAGGGGACTTTGGACGCTTAGAAGATTGAGAGGGCGGCTAAGAGATGAGGACGCTAGAGATTCATTACTTTCCATCATCAAGAATCAATTCAATACAAGAAATTCTATTGATAGTTGAATATTGCAATGATCACTAATTTTCATTTTTTTTTCTTGATATGTGTTTTTATTCAATTATGAATTAATTTTTCCTTAGGGTATTTATTGATATGATAATTTTTGGATTTATTTCTGGATTTGACTTTACTCAATTGCTCGAATTTGTTAATGGGTTTTCAAATGAATATCTTTCATGAAAAATTATGTTATACAAATAAAAGGTAAGAATAATTTTTCAGTATATTAAATAAACTAATGAATCACTTCACATGAGTGAAGTTTTTAGGATACAAAGGTGACTAGCGGTGATAACCCAACCACCCAACTCTGTACTTTGCACATCTAAAAGATTTCAAATTTTACGTACTAAAATTATAAAAATTTATGTAAGTAGATCACTTGTAAGGTAATATATAGGTAGTTATGATGAGTATTAATTCGTAATCTTATAAATGTTAGCTAAAATGTCATCATTGATTAAACTACACTAATAGTGTAAACAATATTTACATTGTTAGTGTATATAATTTAAACCGATTTCAAAATCACTAAGAGAGCAAAGTGAGGAATGACCATTTTTGAATCTCAATGAGAGGGGTTGAGGTGGCTAGATGTAGTTTAAAAATAAAACAAACGGAATTCAAGTTTATTGCAAAGGAACAACATTTAGTCAAGTGTAATATCACTATGATACAAAACACAACAATTATACAATGAGCAAAAAACAACAGTGTTCATCTCTTGTAAACAACAAACAAGAAATGACAACTGCAATTAGCCCCGATAGAGACGTTGAGTCATGCACATGCACTTTATACAAAGATCTTTCAATAAACATAAAAAATGGAGAGATCAAATTTTATCGTTTTGATCCATGCAATTCGAGTTCAAATTACTCATATAAACATAAACATCGACTTCCTGAAAGTTCAAGAATACCAAATAAGGTAAGAAAGCACACTAATCTTTTTTCACATGACTAATAAAAAATTGTAGCACTAGCAAACATCAAATTAATTGAATAGGAACCAACTTCCTAGCTTAAGCAAGAGGCAAAAGCCAATCCATGAAATAGAGTTATTCAATTCCGAACGAGTGTGATCTATATATATCTAGTGTGATCTATCTGTCTATTTATCTATCTATATAAATAATATGTATAATTCTTTTCCTTTTGTGAATATACATATATAGTTCAAGTTGTCTTTCGGAAACATTCTCTACCTCAATAAGTTGTGGCAGAGCCACATATACTTGAGGGGTGTTTTGACACCCCTTTAGCTAAAAATTACACTGTGTGTGATATATATATATTATGTATTGATACCTCTGAACTTCAACACGATTTTACTTTTTTATATTTTGACACCTCAAAGTAGAAATTTTGGCTCCGTCACTATCTATAAGGTATGGGTAAGATCTATTGTTTTATACATGGTTCAAGTTCAAAGAAATGAGTTCGGGCTTCCCATGATTCACATATGATAAAAAAATATCTCAATGAACTTGTAAGCAATGCATGAACGAAAATCAAGCAGCAAATATTAGCTAAAGCATAAACTCAGCAATTAATTATGAGGACCAACATTTTTGCTGGTGACTAATTGTTTTGTGAAACAAGATTTGACTATTAATTCATCAAAGAAGTAAAAGAAAGAAAGAGATTGTCAGAAAGAGAAAATCAACAGTGTGACGTGATATACTAGAAATAGAAGTTATTTCTTGGTTGCAACTTTGTTTCCTAAAGCACGTGTTCTCATTAAAATTATGTCTTTTAAAATAAAGATTGTTCAAGACAACAATTTTACACCCTCTAGCTTTGAACTTTATAAAACAATATACTACGACTTAGAAATAAATTTTGTTTAATGTAAATGGTGACTGAATAAAAAGAAGTAATACTTATAAGGCCACACATAGTACAAACATACTTAAATAAAAACTATTTAATTCATCATGTAACTTGTCATATCCAAAATCATATCTTACATATCCCAAATGATGGATTTCAAATACATAAATCCATAATCCTAAAGAATTTAACAACAAAGGGAGTAATGCACACATTCTCTTATGTGTCTAAAATGTTGTAAACTCATGACAGCAAAATATTTTTATAGAGAACATATAACATTATATAACACAACATGAAAAATCGTCTTCAAAAAATATCTGGCCGTCATAGTAAAATGTTGATATAGAGGATGCCGGTTGCATTAGCCAGGGGACTGTCTTTGCAACCGAAGTAAACCAAAGATCCGAGTGATGTGCCAGCGCTTCTAATAATTGAGTGTCAGCATCTGTGTTGTCGGTAAGAAGGTAGCCGGTGCCATTCCGCTTGACTAATAAGATAGAAAAGGTCTTTCTATCTTGTTTGTGATGGCAGGTGATGCCCAAAATGATGTTCCCACCATCGGTAACAAAGCTACCTAAAATAATTAGGAATAAAAGCCATTTAATTAGTGACATACAAGTAAAAATAAACAAAATCCACCACTACATAAATTGCTCTTTGAAACTTAGGAGAATGCAAACCTGCAGGATTGGTGATCCAGTAGTTAGAACACCAAAAACCTACCCATCAACTCCTGAGAATCGAGCCATAATTTTGAAATAGATCTGAATTGCAAACGAATAACTTCGAAAGTATCGCCTGAATTGCAAACGAGCTGCTTCCAAAGTATCAAAGCGATGATTTCTAGGTGAAGGAAAGGGATTTTTATTTTCTTCCATGGTAGCTGTGCAAACGGCACAAACCAAATGAATGAGGCAGCTATTAGGTTCATTATTTTATTTTTTTAAAATGAAGGTGGGCATTAAGCCCTTTATTAAAATGCAAAAAGAGTTATGTACAAGACCAGTCCCAAAAGTGGGCTGGCCTAATAAAATCAGAATTGGAACAGTAAGTAGACATTAGCATCAAATTAGGAAAGTAAGTCGAAGTTTCTTCATCTTCCTCGGTGTTTTGCTCAAGCTCTCTTGGTGCCTTGTCGTTTTGCCCTCAAGTGCTAATTGGTTGCACTACCCAGTAACCAGCTCCTCCACCATTAATGAAGCTCATCAGCTCAGTTGCATCACTTCTACAGGTAACTCGACTAAACTTCTACTAGTTGCACATTTGAGTCAAGATGCCTCTCTATGTCTCCTTATGAATTGTTGTAACGTCGTGGGTTTGCTATCTTCACCGTTCTATCGTTAGTCCACTCATTTTCTTAGATCTAAATCTCGATGGGTTGAACCCCAAGTGGGGTTAATACCATCATCGATATATAAATCGGTAAAAATTTACGAACTATTATTGTTGAAGGGGAATATGCTCATTGGTACTGCTTACGGATATTTCTTCATCTGCTATGATTTTCATCAGATGTGTTAGGGTCTCAGGTACCCCATTTACCTCATCTCTCAATAATCTTCAATTGTACCGAATCTTGGCAAATACTGTTGAATTGTTGTACTTAAACTTCTATAGCTTGTAGATGATATTTAAACACTAAGCACTAAGATTAATGTGTCCTGGTTTTATATCATCTTCACACCTCAAGCTCTCACCAGGTGCATGATAAATTTAACCAATAGAACTTAGTTCAGACAACATTATGAACTTAGTAGATTAGTATCATCTAACAGACTTTAGAATTTCAAGAGAAATCTGATTTTGAACCTTTAAGACCATGATTAGATTGTTGTGTATTTTCTTATCCTCATCTGTGGTGTGCTCTGTTTGTCCAAATTAATAATTCTCTTAGCTGTGCTTGGCATTTCTTGGAAAGTTCTGAATTCAAAGTTACCTGCAAAATGAAAAGCCATGTTAGCTAAATAGTCAGCAAGAGTATTTCCCTCCCTTAAGGAGTGTTGTACTCTTGTTGTGATTGCCTCCATCATCTTCCTGATGAAATTGACCTCCAATGTCACATTCCAAGGAATTTTTCAAATACCATTGATTATGTTCACTGCTGCTAGAGAGTCGGATTCAACAATTAACTTTGGAATGAGATTTTCCAAACAAAATTGTAATCCTGATCGTATAGCAATAATTCAGTCACCAAATTAGTATTATTAGGAATCATATTTGCTTTTGCACAAATTAGATCCCCATGATGGTTTCTGACACAAAATGCAGCAGAACTTGGGCCTGGGTTACCTTTAGATGCCCCATCAGTGTTGCATTTCCACCACCCACAAGGTGGAGGAGACCATCTGGCCCATTTAGTCTTGAACTTGGGTCTATAACCCTCCATTGTAGCTACTATTTGAGGCCAGGTGTTTGGATTTTGTTCAAGATCAAATTTACTTCTAAGCATCTTCTGGACCATATAATTAATGTCCCAAATCACCTTGTTGGTATTATATGACCCTCCATGTAGAATTGAGTTCCTCCTTTTCCACAGGAACCATAAAATCAGGGTAGGTATGGCTTGAAAAATGTACTTTTGCATAGGGTTCACCTTAGTTGTCCACCATTTGTCCATAGTCTGCTTGATTTGTATCCAGGGTCCTAATAAGCCTGCAGCATTAGAATAGTGTTGCCATACCTCAGTAGTTGTTTCTCCTTTTAGGAACAAATGTTCCAGTGTTTCCCTTTCTGGTGCAGCACAACAACAACACAATTCTGACAAATTTTGGTTCCAAAGATTTAATACAACTGCTACTGGTACCCTATTTGTCCAAACTCTCCAGCCAAAGAAAGATATTTTAAAAGGGATTTCCTTCATCCATAACTTCTGGAATTGTACATTTACATCTTCTCTTCTTCTTAGTACATCCCATACACTCTTAGTAGTGAATTAGCCAGTGCTTGTTTTAATCCACCAAGGTCTATCCCCCTCCTCATTCTGTCTCACATGATCCAAATAACTTTTAACATGCTCAATGATATTATGAGGAATGCACTGTTGCGTACTCTCATAATCCCAGCCTGTATCCTGCATAAACACTTCAATGTCCACTAAAGGGTGACAAGTATGTACTTCTGTTTGATGTTCTATATTAGAAACAAATGCAATGGATGGTCACTTTTCGAGAGTTTTTTGTCAAAATTATCCCTTATGTATATGAGTATATTTATTTTTATCTTTTAAATATAATTATAAGCATATTTAGTCCCTAGTGATGCACTTTTGATCAAACTAGTAGTTTGACAAAAAATGTATAGTTAAAAAGTAGCTCATCCTTAATGTAAAAGTAGTATTTGGATAAAAATATAATAATAATAATAATAATAATAAATAATATAAAATTTTGATAAATATCTTGAATAAAATAACATTTTTTTCTCCACCTACCCCTGACAATTATGAGAAGATAGGGTATTCAACTTTATTCAAAAAGAGTGCAGCAAGAACATAAGCCTAGAGAGGAGACACTTCACGTAAATCGAATTATCATAATTGTTTCGTAATAGCTACTTGCGTCATGCATATATAATGAATAAATTTAGAGTTTATAAATCGAAATCATCAATGGCTGTTAGAGGAAGTTTGATTAAATATGTCAGTTGCTCTCATGAAAGTGCTCGTCTAGCTCCATCTCCTTGATCTCTTCTTATTAGCTAGATTTGGCATTTTATCTATGTCTTCGATCAAATAGAGATTCCTAGCCTACATTTATCTTCTTCTCCTCCCCCCCCCCCCCCCCCCCAATAGCGATATTCCTTTATTACTTCTTTCCTTGGCTAATGGAAAAGAATTTCCTTAGTTTTACCCTATCTAGCATCATCCATCTCCAAATATAGTAAATGTGTTCCTCTTTATTCAATAATAAAAGATAAGCTTTTAAAGGGAACACACTCTCGATAGGGAATTAATCAATAATTTGATCCATCATTGGCATTATTGGAAATAAATCACTCATCTCTTATTCAAATCCTTCTACACACTCCAACTGCTTCCTTCTGAGCTAGTCAAGCCGATGTTGAACACGGATTGAGACTCTCCTATATACGTCAACAACAAATTATGAATACTTAGCTCTTGTTCTCAAAAATAAATAAAGTTATGTGTATCTAGCTCTCAAGTTTAATTTAAAACCCTTTGCATAAGTTTTACATTAACATGACCCATAATATGTAACATTTTGAGATATTTGAGAATATTTTCCATAGCAGAACTCCAAAGAAAATGTATTTGGATTAACCAGAAAATAGTTTCTCTAACCATAGGAACTAAAATAGATGGTAGTTATTTCTCAAGAAAGCCAATATATCAAGCACTAGTAACCAGATAAAAGATTTCTATATTTAGGTGGTCAATTCTGAATACTTCCATTTCCAATCTTAGTTTCAAAAGGAAAGACTAAGGCGGAGCCAGAATTTAAACTTTATGGGTTCTAAATTCTAGAAACATGTTATCAGGTGTTAGTAACTAGGTTCAAAATTTAATTTTTGTATATAGTTAGTGGGCTATAGCTACTAGATTCGGACAAACCCGTGTAAAACCTTATAGCGCTACCCCTAGCAAAGAGGATACTCAAAACTTTTAGAATCTAGTGGATTCCCATCTGTTTTCGGGAAGTACTGGATTAACATTGATTTTAAGGGGTTTAAGAAATGGACAATGATCTTATTCGAGGTATCATCTTCCAAGAAAATAAATAGGAGAAAAGCCATCAAACATTGAGCTCAAACTCTCAATTTCAAGCAAAAGTAGTTATTGGGCTGACAAGAGCTATTGGGCCGAGAACAGCTAATAGGGCCATGTTAATTTGGGATCCAGATTGAATAGTGAATGTGAGAACGGTTTCCTCAAAAGGGATAATGGTACGTGATTCAGGAGTCATGACTTATGCCTATTGAAGTAAATGTTTGTGTTTCTCTCTTCTTCTTCTAGAGTCGTAGCTTGTCATCCTCATTCTTATCTCTATCCTTACTTATTATTTCAATATTTTTCATTGTAATTCAATATTTAAGTATTGTCGTGATAATTTGGTTATCAATAATTGTATAGTACTTGAGTATTTGAGTTGAGAATTCGGATTTAATTTACTACATATACACATAAGCTTTGACTTCCGAATAGTTTAAGAATATCAAACAAGTTAAGAAAGCACACAAATGCTTTTTCACATCATGACTAGTAAAAAGTTGTAGGCTTGTAGCACTAATGAGGTACAAAAACTTGCCCTCTATTAAGAAAGAAGCCTGAATAATTTTTTATTGTTTAAGGAGCATAAATAATTAGCAAAGTAAATGTACTTCTTGTTGAAAATAATAAATATGAGAGTTACATTATTTACTCATTCACAAATTTACTCCCTCACCACTATGACAGCTTTGTTTCCTAAATCTCGTGTTCTCATTCAAACTCTTTGTAATTTCATCACAATTATTGATGCGATATACTAGTAATAAAAGTTATTACTAGGTTACAGATTTGTTTCCTATAAAATCGTGTTGTTCTAGTTAAATTTACACCTTTTAAGACTCCGCTCAATACATTAATTACATCCTCTAGCTACAACTTTTAAAAACAATATATTACAACTTAGCTAGTAATAACTTTTGTTTGAAGAAAAAAACAAAATAACTTTTCTTTAAAGTAAATGGTGATAGAATAAAAAAGAGGAATTTTATAACGCCATACATAGTACAAACACACTTAAAATAACAACTATTTTATATTGATCACGCAACTCGTCATATCCAAAATCACATCTTACTCATCCCAAATGATGGGTTCCAAATACATAAATCCGTAATCCAAAATCCTAAAGAATTTAACAACAAAGGGAGTAATGCACACATTCTCTTATGTGTCTAAATAGTTGTAAATCTATTACAGCGAAATAATTTATTTTGACTGCTATAGCAAAATATTGTTATAGAGAACATATAACACAACATGAAAAATCGTCTTCAAAGAATATCTGGTCGTCATAATAAAATGTTGATATAGAGGATGACAGTTGTATTAGCTAGGGCAAGTTTTTGCCAATGAAGTGAGCCGAAGAGCCAAGTGACGTGCCAGCGCTACTAATTGAGTGCCAGCATTCATGCTAATGGTAAAAAAGTTGTTGGCACCTTTCGCCTGACTAATAAGATAGAAAGGGTCTTTCTATCTTGTTTGTGATGGCAAGTGACACCTCAAAATGATGTTCCCACCATCTGCAACAAATTAAAGCCACCTACAATAATCAAGAACATAAGTCATTTAATTAGTGACACATAAGTAAAATTAAACAAAATTCATCACTATATAAAGTGATCTTTGAAATTTATGAGAATGCAAACCTGGATTGGTGATGGAGCGTTTGGAACACCAAAAACTTATCCATTAGCTTCAGATAATAAGGCCATAATTTTGAAACAAACCTGAATTGCAAACGAGCAACTTCGAAAATATCGAACTGATGATTTCTAGGGGAAGTGGAGGAATTTTCATTTTCTTCCATGGTAGTTGTGCAAACGGTTCAAACCAAATGAATGAGACTACTATTAGGTTTATTAGGGTTTTATAGTTGAAATATTTACTGGGGTGATCACTTTTCAAAAGTTTTTAGTCAAAATTACCCCTTATGTATATAAGTATGTTTATTTTTATCTTTTAAATATAATTCTAGACATATTTAGTCCCTAGTCAAACTGATAGTAGTTTGACCAAAAATGTGTAGTTAAAAAGTATAAGCTCATCCTTTATATAAAAGCGATATTTGGATAAAAATATAATAATAACAATAATAATAAATATAAATTTTAATAAATATCATGAATAAAATAATAATTTTTTTTTGCCGCCTACCCCAGACAATTTCTTAGAAGATTGGGTATTTAGCTTTATTCAGAAGGAGTGGTAGCAAGAACATGAGCCTAGAGAGGAAACACTTCATGTAAATTGACTTGTCATAATTGTTTCGTAATAGCTACTTGTGTCATGCATATATAATAACTAAATTTAGAGTTTATAAACCAAATCATCGATGGTTGTTAGAGGAAGCTTGATTAGATCTGTCAGTCGCTCTCTTGCAAGTGCTCATCTAACTCCATCTCCTTGATCTCTTCTTCTTTTTTTATTAGCTAGACTTGGCATTTTAGCCATGCCTTCAATCAATAGAGCTTCCTAGCCTACATTTTTCTTCTTCTTTTTCCCCACAATAGCAATATTCCTTTTCTACGTCTTTCCTTAGCTAATAATTGGAAAAAAAATTCCTTATTTTTACCCTATCTTGCACCATCCATCTCCATGATAAATGTGTTCCCCTTTCTTTAATAATATAAGGTTAGCTTATAAAGGTAACATGCTCTCGATAGGGAATTAATCAATAATTTGATCCATCATTGGCATTATTGAAAATAAATCACCCAACTCTTACTCAAAGCCCTTCTACACACTCCAACTGCTTCCTTCTAAACTAGTCAAACAAGCATTGAACACGCATATTAGTTCCTTTCTATCATGTTAAATTTAACACCCTTCGCATAATTTTTCTTATTGAGTAGAAATATAATTATATAAGTATGTAATAAAAGTAAATAAGATAACATATCTTATTAAAGTAAGCTAACAATTCCTACATCAAGAGTTTCAACAACAACAATCTATCTACCTCCACGAGGTAGGGTAAGGTCAGCGTACATTGTACCCTCCCCAAACCCCACCTCTAGGATTACACTGGGTATGTTGTTGTCGTTGTATCACAAAAATACAGTCTTTTCTCTCCTCACATCTCTTATTTCAGTGCCATTCCAAACCCCCTAGAGTTGTAGAACCCATTCCTTCCCATACTTCATTACACCCCACTTCTTCATTATCAACACCTTCCATGTTGCAATCCCACCAGCCACCTCCATTTGCATCTGAAAGCAGAAAAAGAAAACTTTTTTCATTTTTATGAGAACTTGCATTTGGAAGTACAGTAAAATATGTTTTAGTAGAAGAATATTTCGTGAAAGATTACGATTTTAAGTAGACTTACAATGATTGAAGAGAGTGCTAGGTTTCTCAATGTTATCAAGCATTCTCACTTTTCTTCTAGGCTTTTCTGCTGAACCTTCTCCAAGAACTGCCAAAACCTTTCGAGCTGATTGATTTCCGCTGCTACCTAGAAAACCATTAAAAAAATGTCAGGGCTAAACAACAAGAATTCATCGATCACTTCCTGAGAATATACCAAATTCTATATGTTCCAAGAAATCCAAGAACATGTAACATTTTGGGATATTCGATAATATTTTCCATAGAAGAACTCCAGAGCAAATGTATTTGGATTAACCAGAAAATACTTTATCTAAACATAGGAACTAAAATTAAATGGTAGTAGTTATTTCGCAAGAAAGCCAATATGTCAAGCACTAGTAACAAGATATAAAAGAGTTGCGAATTTAGGTGGTGGATTTTGAATATTTCCATTTTGTTACAACAGCAAGACTGGCAGAACCAAACTTTGAACTTTATGGGTTTTAAATTCTAGGATAGTGATATAAGTTGTTAGTAACTGGGTTGAAAATTTAATTCGTGTATATAGTTAGTGGACTTGATATAAATACAAGGTTTGGACTAAAACTACTAGATTCGGCAAACCTGTACATAACCTTCTAGCTCTACCCCTGGCAAAGAGGGTCCTCAAACATTTAGAATCTAGAGGATTTCCATCTGTTTTGGGAAGTACTGGATTAACGCTGTTTTTAAGGGGCTTAAGAAATGGACAATGATCCTATCCTTCCTAGACCCCACTTGTGGGATTACGATAGGTATGGTGTTGTTGGTGTTGTAAGAAATGGACAATGATCTTACTCAAGGTATCATCTTTCAGGAAAATAAAAGAAGAAAAGCCATATGCCTTTTTCTCCATGTAGCCAACATTGAACTCAAAGTCTCAATATCAAGCAAAGCTCTTAACTTAACTCAAGCGGAATAACCCCTTTGGCTTCTAGAGTTCAACGTTTCTCCAAGTACAACAGGGTATTGGAAATATTTAGTGGATACTATATATATACATAATATCAGCTTTATAAAAGGAGAAGCAATACCAACTAACAAAAGATTGCATTGCAATTTACAATCAGCAGCTTAGCAGCTAGACACGAGAAGCCATACTGATTAGCTTCTTGTTTTACCGCACATGTATGTTAGTTACAGAAACAAGCTTAGATACTCAGAAATGAATATAATCAAAAAAATTACCAAAGGCAATCTCATAAAACCTAATTCATCAAGAAAATATGATGAGCACAACAAACATGTGAACAGGTGAACCCATTCATTTTCTGAAAGAATGACTAACCTTCAATAAAGCCTCTTTTTCTTGATGTTCTGACATTATCGGTGACGGATACCTCACGGGAATCATTAGGAGCAGAAACATCTTGGTTCTCTTTCATGGTCCTCTTGTATTGTTCAAAAATAGTATCAAGAGCATATGGAATTCCTTTTTCTCCATCTTTTGAATGATTGAATCGTCCATTGACACACTTACTTGGGTCTTTACTACATTCTGGCACCGAGAATTTCTTGTTTCCCTGCAAACGTTTAGGTCCCATTTACGCTTAAATCAAATTAGGTAAAATTATTGTACAAGTAGAGAAATTGCACACCCAGATATGGGAAAACCTATAATAATTTCTACAGGCCACTCAGGGAAACAGTTCCATGTTCCAAATACATGCAAATACAGAACGCCGCTTATTGCTGTTTTATAGAACACAGGTGATGCAAATGACAGAACTTAAAACTAAACTACAGTTTAGATCCTTTCTAATATTTGACATTGGTTGAAGCCGGTAGCCTCGTCACCTGTTCCAATTATATACTCGAAGTCTTGAGGTGTTCTGAAAGAGAAATTTATCTAAGACCAAGTGACCATATTTAGTCCATCATTTAAGGCATTAAGTGAACTTCCGTGAACGAAGTCTAGAATCAACAAGAGTTCATAGAATGAGGAACATATACATTCTTAAAAGAAATTTTCTCTACACAAATATATATGCAACTGAGTCTGAAACTGTGGATGCAGGTCCATCCACTGCTTTTATGTATTGTATTGGCCTACAAGTTCTACATTCAGCTATAACAGCATACTCAGTGTAATCCCACAAGTGAAATCCTCCAAAGAGTGTATGCAGACCTTACCCCTACCTTGGGAGGAAGAGAGGCTATTTCCGATAGAAGTTCTACATGCAGCTACAATGTGAAATCTTGAAATAATGGCAACACATGAACAGGACACAAAATTTCCAGTTCTACAAATATTTGAAATCTTTCTTGGGATCCCAACACAATTTTTTTTTATTTCAAGCATTTCCATGAGAAGACAACAACAACATACTTAGTGTACTTGGACAGGTAGGGTCCGAAGAGGGTAGGGTGTACACGGACCTTACCCCTACCTTGGGAGGTAGAGAGGTTGTTTCCAATAGACCCTCAGCTTTCATGAGAAGACAGAAACTAAAATACAACAACATACTGAGTGTAATCGCACAAGTGGTATATGAGGAGGATAGTGTGTACAGAGACCCTACCCCTACCTTAAAAGGTAGACAGGTTGTCTCTGATAGACCATCAGCTTCCATGAGAAGACAGAAACTAAAATAATTTAGCTTACTTACTGGAACTACTCCAGGCAAAACAGGACTTTTGTGCAATTTTTTGCTGAGGAAGTCAGCTAGAGATATGCTTGAACCCTTTTGATTGGACCCTCTGCTTTCCACTTTCTTCTCACAACCAGTAGACCTTAACAAAGCACAAAAAATGAACAACAGATCAAAAATTACACCCAGAAAGCCAAAAACTGAGAGATATAACAAGAAAACTCAACTTCATTCATAGAAGTTAAATTAAACACCAAAAGCTAAACCCCAGATCACAAACTACACCTAACAAGCTCAAAAACAAGAAGTTTAACCAAAAAGGTGAATTTAAAGCAACAAAATCGAAACCCCAGATCACAAACGAAACCCAACAAGTTGAAAAACAAGAAATTTAACCAAAATTGTGATTTTTAAGCAACAAAATCGAAACCCCAGATGACAAAATAGACCCAACAAGCTAAAAACAACAAATTTAACTAGAAATGTGAATTTTAAGCAACTAAAGCTAAACCCACCAGATCACAAACAAGTTTAAAAAAAGACGAAACTTAACTAGATATGTGAATTAAGCAACAAAAGTGAAAGCCCCAAATCCCCAATGAGTGAAAATGCAAACATCCATTCTTACTGATTTGGAGAACGAAAGAGGAAAGTTGAAGCAATTGACCGCTGTCCCAGTGGCAGTATTTCAGGTTGCTTTTTCATCTTCTTCACCAAAAACTTTCTTCAAAATGCGATTTTGGGCCAATTTGTATAGCAAATTTGGCGCATTATTTGAAAATTTCACCAAAAAATGGGGAAAAAAAATATTCTTTGGGGTGAGAGAGGCTCGAACTCTCGACCTCAGGATTACTCAGAAGCTATGAGACCTACGCGCTAGCCAACTGCGCCACCACCCCTTTGTTGTTGTTTGATCTACAATTCAAAAATAGAGTGTCACCTTGACGTGGTGAAAGTCACCTGTTCGAGCTTGTTTCTATAACTATAAATACTTCTCCTTCTAACGAATTAATAAAGAAATAATATCAAACAAAGTATAACGGAAGAAGTACTAATGTAATCAAAATCACTTAGTTACTGGTTCATTCACAAAAGGACTAACTGTGCAAAGTAAAAATATACTAGGGGCAACATAGAAACCTGAAGAAGAATACAAACCATTTTGGATTAAAATTTTAATTATGAATTTCTTTTTTATAAGGAGTAGTGCTTTTCGTGACATAAATTCAAATTAATTAGAGCTAGCTTCCAATACGATTATCGAACACTGAATAAGATCATGATGCTTCTCACTTTTTCCCTAGTATATTAGAAAGTTTTGCAAAGCATATATATAGTACTAATAATATTTTCTAGTTCTATAAATTTAAACTTCTTAATTTCTTCTATCTCCCTAATAATTCCCAACTTGGAAGTTCCATTTGGTTCATGGATATTGATGTCCCTAGTGTTATCAAGGGATGTTTTAACTTTTCTTCAGTTATTCAACTTTTTTCATGGCAAAAACTACACAACCACAAGTTCATCTTCTTCTTTTCTTTCTGCTACTACTCATGAGCACTTATTCTTTAGGATTTAACGTAAGAGCCCTTCGAGATTATTCTCCAACAAGAAAAAAATCTACCATGCAAGTTCTTCCCAAAAAATCATCAACTACCACAACCACCACCACCATTACTACCCCTACAGGAGTTGCAGCCACCCATAATGCGAGGGGGCAATCTGGGGTGGCTGCTCATAGTGTTCCTAGTGGTCCAAATCCCGAGTCCAACCGATGAATCAATTGAGTTTACTAGAGTTAGTTTCCCTCTTGCTTATCTTTTATTTGTGCATTCAGTTTGATTAATCTGAATTTAGGCCATATAGGGCCTACTTATAGAAGAAGCGCTCTTTATCAAGAAAAGTTTTTCTCTTCATGAGATAAGATGTTTTTCTCTTGCTTGTAATTTTGCTATAGAAAAAAGTGTTGTTTACTTGCTATTCATGTTGAACATTTTTCAGTTTTTATGCTATAGTGTATATATGAACAATATGTATAAAACTCTGCTTTCTTTGTTTTAGTTGTGTTATTTATGCATATTATACATGAATTTTAATTATTTTTTTATTATGTGTTTTTCATCTTGGTAGTATTTATAATAAAAGATGTATATCCTTGTTTAACTTAAATTTACATGAAATTTCAAGATTAATTAATGACACATTCTTAATATCTCATGAAGAAAAAAGAAATCATTATCTAAGGTTCAAATAATTAATTGCTAGCCTTTTCTTTACTCCACAACTCCCCCCCCCCCCCCGCGTCCTCAAATCCTTTTTTAGTCACTCAATTATTAATAAATTTTTATTTTGCTTCTTAACATACTTGATTAAACATATTTTACTTCAATTACTCAAAATGTGCACTTCTGATCCCTTTACTTCTAATGTTCACAATTTTTTCAAAATTATTAATCGTTTCACTTCCACCATTTTAATTATTGAATATGTTATGTTAAAAATTTGCATTTTGTTGCTTTATGACCAAAATTCAAAATTAGGGGACCAAAAATACCATCATTTCTTTTTATTTTTGTAGTGAATTCAAGTCTCTCTGTTTGTTCAAATTAATTTTTATTATTTTAAAATAAAACTATGGATATTTAAATTGAATTTTATGTCATGTGATATGAAAATCTTATAAATCAATATTGAAGACAGTGATTCAGATATGAAAAAGTTGAGCCATCTAATTAATAGAGCAGTGGTGTCAGATCTTTTTGTAAACTCTGATGTATGTATCTAACTTTTACTTCTTGTTTTTTATCTCTTGAAAATAATAATTCATGGATTTTTGCATTTGTCTTGTCAAATATGTGGGCCAAATACAAAACAGAACAGGTTACCCCACAAGGACAAAAAAGTTTGATTGTATTTGTAACAGTGTGAAATAAAATCACTACAAGTTCATCAAGTTAAACTGACTTTAAAAAGTTGAACAAATAGATATATATGTCTTACATCACGTCCTATATAGCAATTCACATCTTATAAGACATTCGATGTGTATTATATTACGTAAAATGCGTGTGTCTGATTATTCAATTTATACAAGTTTAAGTATCTACTTTTGCACACTCAAAGTTGGAGGGCATAAATACGAGCTGAATCCAAGTTATAGGGCATATTTATGTACTATGCCTATAATTTATGTCCATAATTTTATGAGTCAAAAGTCTTGTATATTGTTAGCGTAATTAATATATATTGTTGACATTATTCGGCCATTCAAGTTTGACTTAGACGTAGCTTCCTTCTTTTTTTGAGGAGTGTGAAGCAATGTCAAATTAAAATACCGAACAATCATTAACTCTCTGTGAAAAGGAGGTGATAGATTTAGTCGCACCTTCTATTATGACTATCTTGTTACAATTTTACTTCAGTCACTAACCCTGCTTTCGATATCCCAATTCTTGCGAATATTTATATATATTTAGATAAAAATCTTCTTAAAATTTAGGTTTTGAAATTTTAAAATTACGACAAATTACATGTTAATATATAAAGAAAACTTGATAATGTAAAAATTATTTACCATAGGAGTGACCTCTCATAGTGGATGAGGCATCTTTATCAAACTTCAATTCACTTCTTTGGGCATTTTGCCTAGTAGTATTTTATAAGACAAATACAAGCTGCCAAATATCTAGCCTGGTGGGGAGGAGATGATGGACTCAATTATTAGTTTTTAGTGAAAATTGAGAATTTGAAGTTTACGGGTTTGAGGTTCTAGCTTGACAAGCATGATTACTCTATATTAGGCCCATATCTTATATTAATGTTCATGTTCTATATGTCCAATCCTAAATAGTTATTTGATTTGCTTATTGATTTTGATAATTTGTATTTCATAAGCTAACTTCGACCGTGAATAAGCTAGACTCTTGTAAGTTCATTTCTTTATCATGATATTAAAATTAGATACATCTTAATCCATGACTACTCGATAATTTTGGACTAAACCTCTATTTTATATTATCCACACTTTAAATATTTGGCCTTCAACAAACTTCACCTCATAAACTATGTTTGAGAGTTGAGTTAGATTGATCAAAGGTCCATTTCTAGTGGTTCAACATTAGTCAATAATAATAGTGTTATCCAACTCTATAAATATGAAAATGAAGTAAAGAATAAAATTGGAAAAGAGAAGGTCAACAGAGTGGAAAAGCATTTAATTTAACACACTTGGAAAACACCATACTTTATTAACAATATGGTTGGATAATACAATAGTCCCCAAGCTTTTATTTTACATGTAACATGTAAAGAAGCTTTTAAAGGACAAATTCACTTTGATATATAATGGATAAAAATGCTATACTCTTGTTTAAGTACTTTTACAAAGTACTCTCACAAAAAAACAGAACTACAAAAGTACACACACATATATATATTATATATATATGTAACACCTTGATCACATTCTTATATAGTTCATGCAAGATATTGGAAAAACTATATATTGATCAATTAATGACCACCACCAGTGCCTCCTCCACCACCAAATCCACCACCACCTCCACCTCCTATACCTCCGCCAACGCCTCCACCTGCACCACCACCAAAGCCTCCTCCTGCACCTGCACCACCACCAATTCCACCACCTCCACCACCACCAAATCCTCCGCCTCCACCTCCACCTAGACCACCTCCAGTTCCTCCACCTGCACCAAAACCACCTCCAGCACCACCACCTGCACCTCCACCTAATCCTCCTCCACCACCAGCACCACCACCAAATCCACTGCCTCCACCAAGTCCTCCTCCAGCACCACCACCTACTCCACCACCAGCTCCACCGCCAAGTCCACCACCTCCACCTAGTCCTCCTCCAGCTCCACCACCACCTCCTAGTCCACCACCTCCTCCTAATCCACCCCCACCACCAAGACCACCTCCTCCTCCTAATCCACCTCCACCACCTAGACCACCTCCTCCTCCTAATCCACCTCCACCACCTAGACCGCCACCAAAATGCTTCCCAAACTTTCTATGTCCATAGAGGAGCTTCTCATCTCCAACTCCATTAACATCAGCAAACACAACACAATCAACAAACAACACAAGTAAAAGCAAATAACCAAGAGAACAAGATGATAATCCCATACTTATTATATTAGTTCAACTTTGAAACCCTAGACATGCAAAAATCAACACTATCCCTTGCCAATTATATAGTAGCAAAAATAACTAATCTTTTTACACAAAATTAAATCACATGGTAGGTCCAGTTAAAACCCAACGGTCATCTTCTTTTACTTAAATGCATGTTTGCTTTATGATTGGTCTATATATTTAATTCTTCCAACTGCCCTCCTCTCCAATACACAGACACAGACTTACAAAGTCACAAAGACAGCACAATTATCATTATTACTGTTTTTGGTTGTGAGAGATAATTTGACTTTTAGGGTGTCTCATTTAATTCTTGATCTATATATCCATATTAATGGTGTTTAATTAGTTGATTCCCTGCCTATATTAGTTAGCAATTATTTCCATGTGTCCGAGCCAGTTTGTGTCCATCTACCTAAGTGGTGAGTAATTAACCATATCGATTAAATGTATATCTTCATAGTTGTACGTAGATGACTGTCCTCAAAAGTCTTTTTTGCGGTTTTTGAAGGCTAGGTTCTTGTCCCCCTCCTCTTCTTTAATTTTCAGTGAAGATGAATGGGCAATGACAACGTC
Organism: Solanum appendiculatum; assembly: GCA_018342035.1. Taxonomy (NCBI): domain Eukaryota; kingdom Viridiplantae; phylum Streptophyta; class Magnoliopsida; order Solanales; family Solanaceae; genus Solanum; species Solanum appendiculatum. The sequence continues at coordinate 745,149 of JAGDQO010000622.1, read as the reverse complement.
TGAGAGACCCGAAATTTATATATAAAAAAAGGTATAATACATAAATATGTCTTTTAACTTGGCTTCAGCTGACATCTATGTGCTCCAACTTTGAGTCTACGCATGTAGACACTTAAACTTATATAAAATTAAACAAATAGATACACGTGTCCTATGTGGCGTAATACACGTAGGACACAAATTGCCATGTAGGATGCCACTTAGGATGAATGTGTCTATTTGTTCAATTTTGTACAAGTTTAAGTGTCTACTTATGCGCACACCCAAAGTTAAAGGATATAAATGTCAGTTGGAGCCAAGTTAAAGACACATTTATGTATTATGCCAAAAAAAAAAAAACCATATCGATTAAAGTTGAAACAAATATATAGAAATTATCCATAAATTTTGTTTATTGCATTTTTTGTTTATCCAGTTCTATTTTAGAAACAAGCCGTTGATCCCACGAAAGCAATGTTGACTTTGTTAGGGTTCAACTGAAATTGTAATAAGTGAGGTAAATTGTCTTACTTCCGATTACCCACATGCCTCATGTATTTCATAATTTTCATTTACTTTATTGATCATTAGGCCAACCTATTAATTATCAAGTTAGATCCATGTAGGCCATTTATTCTTAATTAATGGCTTTGAACTTTGTATTCAACAAGCTAACTCTCATTTATTGGGTGTTCTAATTGTCATTAATGGATCAACCAAACAATTTCCTGCCACCAGTATTAATTTGTTCTCTCTGTGAATGTACTGGTTGCAATATTCTTTAGTTCACATTATATATGCATAGCTATTAATGTAATTAACCAATCAAGGCTGTGGTAGAGTGGTAAGTACTCTATTATCCTTAATCAAGATGTCTTGGATACGGAGTCGTCTTTGTTAGGAAATGCTTTACCCCCCATTGTAGGACTTCCTGGCGCGAATCCGGATTTAGTTGGGCTCCAATGTGGGTATCGGACACCGGATGGAAAATAAAAAAAAATTAACTACTGCTGTTTTTCTTACTCCCTTTTGGTCTATTTTAATTGTTGTGCTTATATTATGATAAGAGGGAGTTGCTCAGATGGTAATAAGTACCCTTCACTTGTTCATTTTATTAATCAAATTTAAAAAATCAAAAGATAATTTATCAATTAGCTAGTTCATAATTTATCATTGTTATTAATTAATTATAGTCATTTAATTTTTCAAAACATTGAATTTTATGATATTCAATAATGGTGATATATAGTAAAATTGAAATTTTATTTATTGCTTGGGTATGCCAAGTCAATAATGAACAAGTAAAAATGGATGGAGGCCGGAGCAATTGTCTCGAGACATAATTTATTATTCCCACCTAAAAAAGTTCAAATTTTCAAATTTTAAGTTGCAACTTTAAAGTCTATATATATATGGTACAAACGAGTGGTTAGAACCCAATTGTTATTACTTTTAAGACTTTGAGTTGATCATTTTAAAATAAAAAAAAATTATAAAGTTGAAATCATAGCTCGTAAAACAGTGGCGTAGCCATATATAGCTCAAAGTGGCCAATTGGATGCTCTTCGTAGAAATTTTTTACTATGTATATAAAAAATTGTACGAAGTATATATAGGTCAAAAATTATTTTCATATATATATGTTAGATGATCTTGAACACCCTTAACGAAATTTCTAGCTTCGCCACTATCACAAACCATTTCATAACGGAGATGAAAGATACACTAAACAAGTCCAAAAAATAATGTTGAAATCAAAACAAATACTTCTATAAAAGTAATTCACCCGCCTTTATAATCATTGATACAATTAAAAACTCCAAGAAAAAACCCACACGAACACTTAAAAAAAATGATACAATATACGTAAGAAAAAAATTGAATAAGCAATAAGCTCTTCTTTGATGAATCAAAATCCAAGAAATAAAGAGCCAATCCAAAATAAACACACCAAACACATACTCATATTATCTCCAAAAAAAAAAAAATAAATAAATAAAAGTATAAATTTGATCTTTTGCAAGCATATAAAGGTAAATCAATTAACGGAAAAAAGGGTCAGATATACTCTCGAAATTCAAACGATCGAGGAGTATATTATTTTTGATAGTACATGAGTATATTTGATCCTTTTTCGATTAATCAATCACCACCACCAATGCCCATACCTTTACCACCAATCAAACCACCACCAAGTCCGGTGCCACCACTTGCCTCACCAATACTTCCACCAATACCCAATCCACCGCCAAATAAACCGCCACCGCCACCACCTATGCCGCCTGCCGCAAGCATGCGCCGCCCTAACACGTCAGCAGAAACCATAATGCCACTAAAAAGAACAATTAAAAGAATTATTCCAATAACACGAGCTGATAAAATTGCCATTATATTAATTGTAACTTTAAATTAAACGTATGGACCAAAAATATTTATAAAGAATAAAAGAAGAAAAAATGACCAAATTGTTAGATATATGATAATAATGTACTTCTATGGGCAAGTATATATAGTGTTAAATGGGTCTATTTTTTATTGAGCATATGTTAGGAAGTCTAGAATATATAATTGTGAATAATAAGATTATTTCTATGATCTTAGCCAAATATCCTATTATATTTATTTTATATTGGGTTAAGGATCAATAAATCTATTAGTTAATTATTAGAATGAATATATAATGGGATCATTAGAAATTAAGCAATGCACGATTGTGAATAAATAATGTTTTGTACTCGTATTCTTAGTGGCTTTCCATGAACTGTAGTTGATTATATTATTTGCCAGAAATATAATGTAATGTATTTGTATTTTGTAATTACATGTCTGTATATTAAATAATGATCAGAAAAACAATTATTGTTGGTTAATGTCAGCATCCTGACTGTGGTAAGGCCCACGAGGGACTAGGCATTCTGGGATCAGAGTCATGATTGAACATGTCGTTTGCTTGGTGAACTTAGTTAAGAAATAAAGTTGTCTTTATTATCAGTTATAAATTTTGGCATGATGATAACTGTTTGATCCTAAAAAGTGGTATCAGAGTCAAGGTCGTATTGGGCTCTCTCTCTCTTTTTATGGACACCTGCAATTTATCAAGTATATGATGCTATATAAGCGGATATAGAGATCAAGATTAGTAGGTAGTCAAGTGTTATAGAGATTAAGATTAGTAGGTAGTCAAGTGTTATCTAGTTTTCTTGTCAGTATTACTATGATTACCCCCCTACAGTCTTAGTTTTCAATTCGATTATTACCCATTGTTTTAATTTCTTTGTTTTGGTTATCGTTATTATCTATTGTTGTTGCGATTATTTTTCCACTATTTTAATTTCTCATGGCGCATTTAATGTAGTACGATATATATTTCTTTTTCTTACTCATTGTTATTATGCTAACTTTAGTCGAGGGTGTATTGGAATCAACATATATATCTACGTTTACTAGGTATGCTAAGCTTGCATACACACCATATCCTATTCTCAGACCCTATTTGTGAGATTACACTGGGTATATTGTTATTGTTATTGTTGATTTCTTCTTTTTTATTATGAAATAATATATACTTGGAGAAAATACAAAAAAAAAACTATATCTAGTTATCGGGTGGGTACAAAATGGTATGATAGACCACCAAAGATTGTGATGGAACGTCAGTAATTAATATCTCGTCATTCTTAATAAGAGATTTTTTTAAATCCACCTTAAATAGAAAACACTTTACCCCTTAAGAAAGGGCTTGTGGTGCGAATTTGAATTAATCGGGTATTAAAACGGATTAAAGACACAACTGATAGAACATTAATTCTTAGAAGTGAAGTTGATCGAATGACATATGAGTAGTTTACATATGATAACCATTAGAGGCGGACCCACATGGTGTCGTGAGGGTGCACGTACACCCGATAATTTTTTTAAAATTGTATATATAGTATACGTATAGATAGTCTAAGAAAGGCTTGTCCTGGTGCCTGGTTGAAGCCTTGACTTACCTCGCAACATCGCGAGTTTGAGTACAGACAAAGGCTTTTTTTTTCCCTTTAAAGCAGTCCTTTCTTACATTACTACATTTGCATGACTTTAACGAGCAAACAAAGGTGTTTTTGGGCCTTTAAAGCAGCCCTTTCTTACATTACTATATTTGCATAACTCTAATGAGCAACCAAACGACTGCTAAATGTCCCAAGAGAAGTTTTTACGTATGAGTTTACATATGGTTACCATATTTCAAGAATTCACCTAAATGATAAGAAACGTGTTGATCGTTGATCATGTGATTTTGTATGTAATGTCAATATACATATGTCTCTTGAAAAGGAATTTTTGAATAAGATAAAGTGGCCTTTATTGATTTCTTGAAGTGTAAAATGAATATAACCCTTGACAATTATTGGGATTAGTATAAGAAGGTTGTATATAAAATTTGGAGTTGATTTAAGTCAATTCTAAAGAAAAAACGTATTGATGAAATTTAAACATTACAAGTTATGATGATTCGTTGAATTGTGTCACGATTTTTTGGTCAATAATGACGATTTCTCAAAAATTACGATTATGATTCTGACACTTCATCAAAACTTGCCACAAATTCTAATGATCAGTCAGAATTTTTAACAAGACAATTTTTTTATCAATTTAAAATTAAATTTATCTAATTTATGACCAAATTTTGGCGATTCGTCAATATTATGTTGGGAACTTCAAGGTCTAATTTAGCGCTCGCTTCCGTCATGAAATTATAACAAATGTAGAAAAGGAATTCACATGTCATTAAACCTTTGATACAATTGCAATTAAAAAGAATAGGAAGAAGAAATCAAACAAATAAATATAAATGATACAACATGTGAAAGAATATTGACTCAAGCTGCAAAAAGAAATATTTCTCCAAATTAAATCCAAAAAAGAAAGAACTATAAACCAAAAGAATTGTCACACCAAATTAAACACAATTTCATGACACCATCTCCAAATTAATAAAAACACCACTTATTTCGCAATAATAATCTTATAATTAAAAACACTTGCGAATATAGTATAGAATATAGTGTTACAATTAGAAATATTTATTAAGAAGAGATAAAGATAAATGACCAAATAATTAGAAAACACTTGAAAAATGTGAGGCAAGTATTTATATATGTATAGAATATAGTGTTACAATGACCAATTATTTTTTAGTTGACTACCATGAACATTTTAATATTGAACATGTGTTAGGAGGTGTGAAATAATTAATTTTAACATATGTGAATTGTAAAATAATGTAATACAACTATTTGGACATTACTTTTAATTATATTTCTTTTGTGCTGATTTCGAAATCTCTATGAAGTTAGTTTTATGATTATTAAAAACGATCAAAGGATTACGATTTACGATACTGGATATGTTACATTGTTGATTTGTTGTTGACTTCTTGCTGTATTATTTCAAGTTATCAATACCATTCAGCTACATCCATACATTCCTTTTTGTATTATTGTGTAATGATATATGATTTAGGTTCAGGTTCACGATTTTCTCTCTTTTGCAATCAGTTTCGCCACAGCACCCCATTGCTCTAGCTAATTCTCTGTCTTATCACTCGGTCATATCGCCAAAATTACAAATACAAAATAGATGAAAACTTTTCTGAATTGCTGAAGTGTTTTTTTTAACTGTACAAGTAAGACGTTTAGGTGGATTTACTCATCAAGTTTCCATTGAAATAGGATTCATCCTTTGAAATTATTCTGAAGATTTACAAGAAGAGAAATTGTATCAAGAATTATGTAAAAAAAAAATTAAAAGGTCTCGTCATTTGATTCAATTCATGAATTTGCCCACTATGAGTCTATTACATTTTTTAAATAATAATTATATGTAATTAGATCCTTAACTAACCAAGGAATATTTCTTTTGAATTCTTAAATATGAACAAATTAGATTAATTAAATCATGACAATCTTCATGAAGATATCTTATTGACAAATACAATCTTTTTTATTAATTTCATATAAAGTTCGTGGGAAGCCAATAAGAAGATTGCTTAATGATTCTTGATCTCTTTTAATAATCATAAAACTTACATATATATTAACATAATAGCCAAACAATTGTATTATTTCTTTTAATTCACAATGTTATTATTATTTCATACTTAGGTCCTAACACATGCACAACATTAAAATATTATTGGTAGTCGACTACTATTGAAAAAGGATTAAATGACCAATTTAACACTATATATACTTGCCTAGACAAGTGCACCCTTTTTCGATTCATATAGCATTTCGCGTAGAAGTTATTATCTTAGCAATAGTATTCCTATGACATCTCAAGGGCTTTCTCATTAATTATTTGTTCTTTTTAACTCTTTTTTCATAAATATTAAAGTCATAATGAGTATCTCATCATCTTCTGTTATTGGAATAATTTTCTTAATTGTTCTTTTTAGTGGCAATATGGTTTCTGCTGACGTGTTAGGGCGGCGCATGCTTGACGTAGGCGGCTCAGGGGGCGGCGACGATGGTGGTGTGAGCATTGGAATTGGTATAGGTGCAAGTATTGGGCATGTAGGAAGTATTGGCATCGGAATTGGTGGTGGTTTGCTTGGTGGTGTAGGTAACGGCATTGGTGGCGGTGGACACTAAATAATTTACTTTAATTAATTACAAGATTATTGTGGCTAAATAAGTGATTTTTTTTATTAAATTGTGTTTAATTTGGTGTGGTAATTCTTTGGCTTAGCTCTTTCTTTCTTTCTTGGATTTTGACTTATTTATTTTCGCTAAAGACGATATTATATATATATATATATATAAAATAAAATAGAAACTTAATTAGACATTATATCGAAATATATTTTCTAGTAGAATATCTCAAAGAAGGAAAGAATTTTGTCCGTTACTAACAAAAAGAACTAGGATTCCACGATCTTTGTTTAATGAATGTCCTTATTTATTAAGCACCATTCAAGCCAATTATACATACACCGTTTAAGCAATTTCAATCATATTCAAAATCTTTCCTAGGAGAAAATGGCAGTAGTACTTGTTGGTTCATACCCCACCTCATTTATGGTGGTTCGCCTTTACTATTTTCATATTGGGCTATATCATCGTGTGACGTATTGATATAGCGATGAAATAATTTCTCCCAAAAACCAAGGGTAATAATCTTTCGTTTAAATAATTTTCACTTGAAAATTAGGACCTACAAATTTGAGTTCTAAGAAGGGGTTTCTTATCGATATATATGAATATTATGATGGTTAAAGGTCAAAGGAGATCCAAAACAGACTTTAACTATTATGATGGTGTAACATCAAGTTGCTTTTGATGATGACAACGAGAACCAGGTTCATCGAACTCAGTTGACAAGACATAACGCAAAGAGGTAAAGCATGAAGTAGCAGCGTTATCCTATCCTATGCAAACTATGAATGCGTGAAGAAAAGGCAAAATTGTTTAAAGACATAATTCCACGTTAACAAAGAAAAAGGACATAAAAGAAGAAAGTTTTAAAAGAAAAAGGAAAACCAATTCGATAAGGAAGTCTTTCCATATAGAATTTGGTTAAGCCTAGATCTCTATAAAAGGACAAGATCGAGGAAGGCAAATTCAGTTCTTGCAAATCCACAATTGAAAGAAAGTTTTAACAAGTAGAGGCAAGTTCAAGCATTCAAGAAAGTTGAAGTTAAGAAGTTCTAGAGTTAGGATTTCTTTTGTAGTGATTTATTCAAGAAGTGGGTTTGGCTTCTTGAAGAGTTGAGAGAATTGTTCAAGAAGTGGGTTTGGCTTCTTGAAGGGTTGAGAGAGTTGTTCGAGAATTGGGTTTGGATTCTTGAAGGGTAGAGTCAACGATTATAGCTAATTTCGTTGTAGAGTTAGAGTTGTTTGAGTTAATTATTTGATTATTAAGTTGTAATCTTGAATTGAGTAATAAAACAAAGGTTTAGTTTTTCCTTCCCTGCAAAGGAAGGTTTTAAACAAATAACTGTGTGTTATTATGTTACAAGCTTTACGTTGACTAGTTATTCAAGAACCAAGTTCTTGTATAATAAGGCAAGATTCTTACATATCACTGTATGGATCTTCATTCGACTACAAACTATTGACGAGTTATCTGGTAAAATTCATAAATAAAGAGCGCAAGAGATATGGAAGAGATGTAGTGGTCATTATTACCTGTCAAATAGTAACTTATGGCACGGATAGTATTACTATCAGACTTTGCTACAAGAGTGAAATCATCTGCGCAGAAAAGATAGGATATATTTATACCTTCACCGTTTAAATGATGCATATTTATCTTTTTCGTTAACACATTAAATTTTAAAAAATAATCCTAAAACTAGTTTTTAAATCCAAAAATGCCACATGAGTTTAAAAATTACTGCTTTCCTTTTTGTTTTACCTCTCTAGATCCAACCCAACTAAAAAAATCAACCTCTTTTATTTCATCTGACTCAAACTCATTTTATGACTGAGTTGGAGATAAATATAGGTCTGTTGACGAAAAAGGTAAATATACACCATTTGTTAGACGGTTAGAATATATATACGCACCATTTTTAAAACGAGTGGTATATTCGTTCTAAATCGCAAAGCCAGAGGAATATATTTTTCTCCTTTTCCCTTTATTTAATTTGTGTGATTTCTTCTTTCCAAATTTTTGGAGTTTCTATTGTATCCGAATCATAATGACAATAATAGACTGTGAATTAATTAATTAGTACTAGTAATACTTTCTACAGAGTAACATCCAATACATATACAATCATCCATATTTTCGCATGGGCATCTTACGTAATAATACAGGTGACAAAAAATTCAATAAATATGATTGTATGTATATGTAATGTATATATAATATATTTATATTGTATAAATAGTTATGTAAGGTATCGATATTATATACATAATAGATTAATGTGTATATATGATGTATAATTATGTATCAAAAATATACATATATTCATATACGTTGTTTATATAATATTTACATACACATATTGAGATTGAACAAAAATTTAAGTATGAAATGTTGATGTTTGAGCAAAAATTTATATGAATTATATTACTTTATATTTAATATTATATTTTAATATGTAAGAATAAAGTGATATGAAGATGAATATATTTGAAACAAATAAAAAGTAGAAAGAAAAGAAAGAATGTTGGCATGACATTAAATGACACAAAGGAAACAAAGAAAAGGAGAATTTAAGAAATAAAAAAAACAAACCTCGCTATGGAAATATATAGTGATTCAGTAGTATTTTCACTAAAAAAATTTAAAATATTAAAATATATATTTTTAGAAAAATTAAGTACGTACTTAAAAATTATCTTAAGCTTATATACATAATTTTGTTTTTTAGAAAATTTGAACGAATCCTTTCTGTTAACCGATACTCTAGTTTAACCCATTACTACACAATAATCTTAATATTTTCCATTTACAAACTTATAATTAAAAAATACCATGCATAAATTAAGTTATTGTTTAATTTTAATATTAATATTTGTATTTTTCCTTGCTGAAAATGTCATGATTTAATAAAAAAGTCAATAGCTCATCAATTAATAAAGAGATATATGGGCAAGTACTGATTTTGTAAAGGAAAAAAGATCTCACACAAACAATATAAAAAGGGAAAGGGGCAAATATACCTCTCAATGTTGCACATAAACAATATAAAAAGGAAAAAGAGACAAATATATATATATATATATATATATATATATATATATTTTTTTTTTTTATTTTTTTTTTATTTTTTTATTTTTTTATTTTTTTTATTTATTTTTTTGATGTCTAACAAATGATGTATATTTACTCTTTTTATGGACAAATCAACATTTACTAAATTAAAAAAAAATAAAAATGCTAGAACTGATTTTAATTTAAAAAATATCACGTGATTTTAAAAAAATTACCTCATTTATTTTGCTTATCCATCCTGACCCAACCCAAATGAAAAATACTCAATCTTTCTTCTATTCAGTCATTTACCTGATGACTTAGACTTAGAACGCTTGTTCGACTGAACAAGATCATCATCAGGACTGCAGGGTAATGACTGAATAAAAGAGGGAATAAACTTTTTTTAGTTGAGTTAGGTTTTTGGGGGTAAAAAAAAAATAGATGGGGTATTTTTTTTTAAAAAGCCACTTGGCATTTTTAAAATTAAAAAAAAACAATTTTAGTATTATTTTTTTAAAATTCAGTAAATATGAATTTGTTAATGAAAAGGGTAAATATGCATTATCTGTTACATTGTGAGGGTATATATACACCATTTGTTAGACGAAAAAATTATATGCACCAATTATTTTATCGATAGATATATCCACCCTAAATCACAAAATTGAGAGCTATATTTATCTTTTTTCCCAAATAAAAAAGAAAAAGAAGGGAGGAACTAAAAGATTCAACACTCTTTTAGCAATGAAAGAATCTTAATAACCCAATTGGTTAGCTGCCTGAACTTTCACATTATTGGTGGAGGTTCGTAATCCCTTCTCCAATGTCTCCTTCCTAAACCCATGCTTTTTTTTAATTTAAAAAAAGATGGAAATACTTGTGCAAATTTTCTTTGTATGGGACCCACCGAATTGTAGCAAAAAACAAAAATAAAATAAAAGGAAAAAGACTCAAAAGGCAGAAAAGAGCAATTCCAAGAAATAAAAGAGGTGCATTTCAAAATAAAATGCAACTTGCCAATTTGGGAAAAACAAATGCAAATTGCAACTCTAAAATCAAAAATAAATGCAAGTTGCATCCTTAGGAGAAAAATCTATAAATTGAAATAGTATATGCTCATTCTCTTCAAAGTTTCTCAAAGTATCACTTCAAATATTTGTTGTTTTTGTCCAATATATGAACTTTGTTTCTAGTGCTAAATAGATTTCAATTTTGGAAATTATTTTAGTTTCTGTTTTTATTTGAATAGCGAAATTATTCTTCATGAATACTTCTTCTATTTTTTTTTAATTTAATGGAGAAAAATATTTATATTAGTAATACTAACTTCAGTGTGAAGTAACTTTTTATTGTGTGTGGAAAATGACGGATATTGATATTTCTATATAATAGTAAGTATTATTTCTAAGTTTCATTTATTTAAGGTAAAGCTTTCTATTTAATTTTTATTTGATTTATAGTTAAGTGTTATTTAATTTATTAACATTGTCTATCTATTTTGTACTACATATTAACATATTACCAGCTTTGTAAACAAGAGAGGCAGAAGAATTGTAATAGCGTTAATTGAGGTATTGATATATTGTTCATATTTATCTAGTGATATCTATGATACCTTTTATGTTATAATTGATTTTATATTTATTTGTAATTGAAAGAGGTGAATAGTGTAATAATAAGTTATAACAAGTAAGGTAATCTAAAGGAACTTACTAAAAAGAGATTAATATAGTGCAAACACTTATTTCTGGTTCTCTAATAGGAGTATTACTATTTTGACGTTTAATTTATATAATCGAGAGACGTACATTTAATTGTTCAACATCAGTGATAATATCAAAAAAAAAATATAGTTGTGAAAGGTATTTATACATATGTGAGAAACAAAAATTGTAGAATAAATAATTTACTTTATTATAAAAATATCAAGTGAAGTTAGGATTTCAACACTTTTTATCACATTTATTCTTTGAAAAAAAATCTTTATTCTCTATTTACGGATTATTAATCTACTAATTTTCCACCCAATTCTTTATGATTTTTTTTTTCAAATAGTCATTAAAACAAGAAACATGGCAGAATAGAAAAATCAATCTCTATAGATTTAACATCTTTTAATATTACATTTGACAGAGTAGGAGTTAATATCTTAATTTTTTTTAGTGCAATCCAACCAATTAGTAAGTTGGTTGAGTTGGTCTTGTAAACCAAGCCTATTTTGACGGTTCTATTGGGATTGTTATCTCCTCATTTCTTACGGTAGCTCAAGTAATAATTTTTGCCCAAACACCACAGCGAGACCATCATCAATTGACATTACATCGCCAACAAGGGTTGTGGTGGAGTGGTAATAAGTACTCCTTCATCCTTAACCCTCCTTCATCCTTAACCAAGAGGTCTCAGGTTCGATTCCTCTGGGGTACGGAATCGCCTTTGTTAGGGAGCGCTTTACCCCCCAATGTGAGATTTCTCGGCGCGAATTCGGATTTAGTCGGACTCCAATATATGAGTACCAGACACCGGGTGGGAAACCAAAAAAAAAAAAAAAGACATTACATCAGAAATATGTATATTTCTTCTCATTTAGGCAAATTCTTGAAATATGTGGTTACCATATGTAAATTTATAGTCATTCATCTACTTTCTCTTTTAGGACTTAATGTTTTATTATTTTATTTTTTTCATATTCAGTGTCTGATATATGTTTTAGATCTTGATTTAGTTTTACTAGCATGGGAAATTCTTCTTTGAGATTTGGGGGGGGGGGGGGGGGGGCGTAAATAACTTTTTAATCTTTTCAAATTCAATATATAAAATTACATACACAAGATATATTATTATTATTATTATTATTATTATTGTTCTTGTTCTTAACGATCTTTGATCACTTCTTATAGACATAAATTAATTCCATACGGATAGAGGAAATCATAAAAATTTCTTTTTTATATTCATAAAGAAAATCAGTATAGGGGAACTCAATCTATATTATATATTAAAAAAAATCTTATTTGACTATATCTTTTCAAATATTCTTAAGAGGAATTGATAGAAAATGATGTGTGAAATCACATAAAATATTAATTTTGTTGATCAAATATAACCAATGACAGGCATATAATTCATATGGTAAGCCACCATGAGTACAAAAAACATTGTTTTATCATATCGTGCATTAGTTTCACAATTCCATAATTATACATTCAAATATAGAAATATCTGCCTAAGATCATGAAAATATTTTTTTTTAACCATTCAAATTGATACTATCTATCATTTTTGTTACTATCTATTTTTATTTTTTTTTGTTACGTACGTCTTTTCTAGACTATTTTTTTGTCTTGAGTCAAAGGTCTATTACTATTCCACGAACAGAACACTAGAGATGCACAACACATGAACCTTGTCTAACGAATGACGTGATATATTCATATCATAATATATGAACAGTAAGAACTAGTATTCTTATTGAGACTATAACTCATAAGGGAAAAAATCGATTTATGGATAGAATCAGATATGCAGTATTACAGACAAAAATATTTGGATTTTGGGGAAAAATCAATATAATTCTAATGTCGAATCAGGATCAACTAGGACAGAAATAAAATATTGGGTCGAATTCTTCTTTGGTGTCGAGGTAATAGCTATGAATAGTCATCGACTTCCAGAAAAGAGTAGAAGAATGGGACCTATATTATGGGACATACAATACATTACAGACGTATGATCATTACAATATAGTAATATGGAGAAGACAAAATAGTTTCAAGCACCGACAGAACCGAAAGCACCCCTTCTTTCAAAGAGAGGAGAATGGGTTATTCACATTTCATTTGATGGTCAGAGGCGAATTAAAAGTTAAGCTATGAAAATTCTAAAGATTTTAGAAATAAAAATAGAGATGTCTCCTACGTTATCCATAATACGTGGAAGTATCGACATAATTTCATAAAGTCATTTGATCTAAATAACGTATCTATTTCACCTCTAAAGTAAAAATATATACAATCTACATACCCACTGATCTCCAAGCCCCACTTAATTTGTGGGATTATGTACATTGCATATTTTGCATATGATGTTGTTGTCACATTGATACAATTATACTATAATAATGTTACTGTTAGTTGACAACTAAAAAAAAAAGATTATTTTGACATTGTACATACTTTCTTTTTCAAGAACGAGTGCATAACCTTAAATAAATAAATATTTATATATATATATGTGTGTGTGTGTGTGTGATATTTTTAGTTTGGACAGATCTTTTAAAAATGAATAAATTTTAGGAATAGCAAACATAAAAATCATGTTAGCGCTCTATAGCTACAGTTTTGCTATTTGAGTTACATAGCAAACATAGTTTGCTGTGGAGCATCAAATTCGTATAAAATCGCAGGCAGCATCTAATTTGTATAAAATCGCAGCGATTTGTATAAATCAGACTTCTATGTCTATGAAAATTGCGTTTGTATATGGATATGTTTTTTGTGTTGTATATCTGCATAAAATTTGAATTCGTATACAATTGAATCGAGTGTATTTGTATATCAAATCTCTCTCTCGCTTTATACAAACACAAATTATACATTGTATTTTGTATAATTTGTGTTTGTATAAAGCGAGAAAGATAAAAAGGCAAAAGAGAACTGGGTAGGAGAAGATTTGTATTTGTATAATTATAAATGTATAGGACGAAGATATATGTATTTATATTTGTATATACAGTTCTCTCTCGCTTTATACAAACACAAACACAATTTATACATTTGTGTTTGTATAAAGTGGGAGAGGCGAGGGAGAGTGGCGAGCGAGATTCTGGGGAGAGAGGCGAATGACAAGTGTTTGCTACGAATTAGAATTAAATGAAACTGTAGCTATAGCTATAGCATTTATTTTGAATTAATAATTTACTATAATGCACAATTTTCCCCTTAAAAAATTCACTTACTCTTAAAATGTAAAACAATCATTTTATTAACTTACTCTTTATTAAATAGTTATTTATTGAATTTAGTTTTTCAATTACATAAAAACTCACTTATCTAAATAGGAACAGATTTGAAAGAAAATAATTGTTATTTTAGCTAGCAGCTACTGTGTTAAAATCACTTACGCAAAAACTAAATTGTGAAATTAAACAACAAATAAGTAATGATTTATAATCGTAGCAATTAATTGAGTAGGTTTTTACGACAACAAAAGAAAAATTAAAAACTATCAAATCGTACCGATTGAATTTAGGATATATTTTATATATAAATTTAAAAGTAATAAAATATTTTTTTTTAAAAACTGTCTTGGGCCTAAAGTGATGAAAATGACTACAAGCCAATATATAATTAACACTCAAAGTTTCAACTCTAAAACCTATTATGTTACTCCAATTGAAATTAGGTTAGTTCTACTATCTTAATAATCGTAATTAGCAAGCTACAAAGTATATTCAAACAATCTTGATTAGCAATTAGCTACAATGTATTAGATATATTTCCTCTCGTACGATTTGACTTTATCTTATTGGGATACTTAATCTTAGTGATTAATTTCTTAATCTTTATTCAACTTTGTTTTACTCTACTGTAAAATAGTAGGATAAATCTCTATTCTTATCGTCTTTCATGATTCCTTAATTAATCACTTTTTAAATAGTTAAAGTGTCTAGAGATTTTTTTATCAAAATTCTATTGAAATATACTAATATCGAGCTTTAACATCTATTTGTAACTTTACATGATTTTTTTCAAAAAAAATAATTAATCATATCAATACCAAAAAAAATATATGATGCATCGGCGGTTTTAAAAATCTAATTTTAATTATATAAAATAAAATAACTAAAAATTAATATGATATAAATTTATTTATTTAAAAAAAAAAAAACAGACTGAATCGTATCATTGACACTCATAAAATAAGGAATTAATTAACATCCATGGGATATGATCAGAGAAGGGAAAACTTATTATATCATAAAAAGAATATACTTTTTTAATATTAAAAGAATAAGAATATATGAGAACGTGCCAAACTAATTCAAGAATATTTGAGCTCGTCAAAAAGAAAAAAAAAACAGAAACTAACAACTTATAATTATAGATTCTTCATATGGTAATAAAATACTTCATCCATCCCAATTAATATAATATTGTTTGACTGAATACAAAGCTTGAAAAAGAAATAAGAAGTTTTAAAATTTATTATTTAAAATAAGTACATATTACAATTTTGTAGACAACATTCATATAGATTTATTACACCTACAACAATATGAAAACCTAAAATATAATTTTCATATAAATTCAGTATATAGTTGTTAGGATTGAAAATAATCGGGTGTTATGCGGAAGCTAGCAAAGCAAATCTCGATAGACCATGAGTAAGAAGAGACAAACGAGAAATATACCAAAAGACACAAAGATTTAACGTGGTTCGGTCAACCGACCTACCTCCACAAAGGAGATGATCAATCTACTATATAAACATGAGATTACGAAATATAGAGAGAAATAACCTCACTCAATTCACTCGGAATACAAAGAGATTCACACAAGTGATAACGTATCACTTGTGTCCCACAACTTCTCCGCCCTAACCAAGGACTACATTGTGAATGTTGATTAAGTTAGAAGGAACTCTTAAACCTTTTCCTACAAGAAAAATACTAGTCAAATATGGAAACTTTATGTTTTCCTTTTAGGAAAAAGAAAACTTATTTATGGTAAGAAACTCAGGTCAATCAATACCAAACAATAATTATAATAAAAATGTGATACAATTCGATTATAACTTTAAATTTCAATGAACTATGACCGAAATTCAGCCAAAACTAGCTCAAACTCCCAAATTTTAGATTCAAACTACCCTCAACATTTCTATTCATTTGAGATATCACCTACACAAAATGAAGTCCGTTTACGAAAAATTCATTTTTCCAATTTGAGCTTCGAATTTCTTTAATAGCTAACATTGGAGTTTCAAGAGGCTGAAGTTTGAAGAAATATCACAACAATCTAAAAAAAAAAGTCACATAAATTGAAATGGTAGGAGCAGAAAAATCTTAGCAGCTCAGTCGATTAACTACATGAAATTTCACCTTATTAATGAGGGTTCAATTTCTTGACTAAAAAATAATTTTGAAGAAAATCAAGCGCAAAAAGTGTGTTATACTAGAAATTCACAATTTTAAAGAGTCTCGAATTTTCCATAGAACCTACCTGATAATCCCCACCCCATTTTCCTTTTCACCGCCCCTAATTTCGTTTTAAAATAAAAATAAAAATAAAAATGTGTGAACAAATTATACAATTTTCTAGAAAGGGGAAAGTCTTACAAATAATAAAATATTAAGCGCATGAATGAAATCATAATGATTTTGTACAAGTCATAAAATAGATAGTTAGAAGAAGTATTCAATATGTATATATATTGTATAACATATATACTTTGTGCAGGTTAATTGACTTAAAAGATCTTATAATGAAAGAAGTATTAATCAGAGCAAAACCCTTTTTTGCTGTTGTATTTCTTCAATTTGGTCTTTCAGGAATGTACATCCTTTCAAAAATGGCCTTGAATGAAGGATCTAGCAACTATGTATATGTTGTATACCGCCAAGCTGTTGCTACTTTCTTCATGGCTCCTTTTGCAATTTTTCTTGACAAGTAGATCTCTTTCTCTCTTCTCCAATGTTCAATTAATGTGTTTGCAATTTCATTTCTATAATTTCGTACGAATGACTGAGTTGATGAAGCATGTGGTATCTCATTAGGGAGGCAAAGGATTGATTCCTCGTGCCAACACCTTCTTAGTCGAGCTCGTTGAACCAGGCTTGCCTAGAGTTGTTTACATTTATTGTGTAATTTGCGAGCTATTGACTGAGTTGGTGTAGCAGTTGGCATCCCCATAAAGGAGGTTAGGGATTGATTCCATCTGCCAACGCCTTCTCAGTCGAGCTCGTCGCACCGGATTTGCCTAGTGCGGTTTACATCTCATGTGTAATTTGCGAGCTATTGGCTGAGTTGGTGTAGCAGGTGGTATCCCATAAGGGAGGCTAGAGATCGATTCCTCCTGTCAATGCCTTCTTAGTTGAGTTCCTCGCACCAAGCTTGCCTAAGTGCGCTTTGCATCTCTAGTGTAATTTGCGAGCTATTGGCTGAGTTAGTGTAGAAGATGGTATCCTATAAGGGAAGCTAGGTATCGATTCCTCCTGTCAATGCCTTCTTAGTCTAGCTCGTTGCACTGGGCTTGTTGAGTGCGGTTTACATTTCTATGTAATTTGTGAGCTATTGTCTGGGTTGGTGTAAGCAGGTGGTATCCCATAAGGGAAGCTAGGGATTGATTCCTCATATACCAACGCCTTCTTAGTTGAGCTCATCACACTGAATTTGCTTAATGCGATTTTACATCTCCTATGTGGTCTGCGAGTCATTACATTGAAACAATGTTTACCCAAAAATTTTACTAAGAAAATTTAAAATGTAAATGAGTTTAAGTCAAAATAATCTGGTTATTTTTACTTGTTATAACATCAATTTTCCGAGGTGACTAATTGATAGATTAAAAAATTATTTATACTGACGATGAATAAGTAGGGGTTCATTCGATCCTCGATAATCTAGAAAAAAATTCTTAAATAAATATGTGTATATACCTTGAAAAACAAATATGTATGATTAGCCACTCTGAATACACAAATGATTGACAAGCTGAATGTTTCTTACAACAGGGGGAGAAGACCAAAGATGACTTTTTCAATATTTGCCAAGTTGTTACTTCTTAGCATATTGGAGTAAGTCTCAAAAACTTTATTTTATTTTATTTCCTTAATTAGTGCAATAATGATATTAGTAGGGAGAATTGGTTTTGTGGTCCACTTATAATTTTTATTTAAAAATAATAAAATTGTTTTCCTTATATAACTTATCTAAAATGGTCATTTTCTTCTATTTATTTTTTAAAGCCGCGAAAAATCTTAATTCCACCAATTAGAATTAAGATCTCTTAGCCATTTACAAACTGAATAAAAGAAAATGAATCTATCAAATTTCTTACGTGTAAAAATGAAAAGTTCTTGTAAGAAAGATAATAAGAAAAAATAAAAATTTATAAGTGACCTTAAAAATCAATTCTTCCATATATGTTATGAACATAGTTTTTTTTTTGTCTATCAACAGGCCAGTCATTGACCAAAATCTCTACTCTCTTGGCTTGAAATATACAACAGCAACATTTGCAGCTGCAATGTACAATACTCTTCCTGCCATTACTTTCATAATGTCCTGGATATTCAGGTAATTAATTAGATTATACATGCAATATATTGTCTCATTAGTTCATGTTTAGAATTTTTTTTTGAGTAAATTAAAAATCTCAAGGGAAATAATGGGGTTTGTGGAGGATAGAGTATACGTGCAGATGTTATTGTATTTTAAGAGGTAGAGAGGTAGTTTTTGATACACCATAGATACGGGATTCTGCCAAAAGAAGAATATACTCCCAGATTAAATATTGATGATAAATTTACTTATCGAGGACATGACCCTAGATAGGAAGATATGAAAGCCGGGTATTAAGATATAAGGATAATAGGTAGTCTAGGCATGCATTGTTTAGTTTTCCTTATCAGTAGTATTATTAATGATTCTCCAACTATCGTATTCTTTAATTTTACTAGTACTTGTTGTTTCCCTTGCTTCATTTATCATACTATTTTGTAGTTGCTAACTTGCTATTATACTGTTCTTGTCTCCATTATTTCACTACTAGAAAACAAGGAATATTTAGCGACAGACAAAATTTCATAACTAAACAATAAAATCACATGCTAATACCATTTAGCAGCGGACTATAAGAAAATTAAATTACCTAAGAGCTTTTCAACGACGAATTAGTTAGGAATTGCAGACAAATTTCGTAGCTAAATTCATGTTTTCTATTAGCAGTGTTTTCTCAATGCTTTACTTGAGCTAAGGGTCTATCAGAAATAACTAGCCTCTCTACCTTCAAAAGGTAGGGGCCAGATAAGGCTGCGTACACATAACCCTCCCTATACTTCAGATTGTTGAATTACACTGATTATATTATTATTGTTATCGTATGTTATTGAAAAAATTTCTAATATGCACATATATATATTTTGTTGTATATATCCTAGGCAGGAGAAGGTAAAGTTAACAAGTATTGGGAGCCAAGCCAAAATAATTGGGACTATTGCTACACTTGGTGGAGCCATGATTATGATGTTAGTAAGAGGCCCAGAGGTTCAACTATTTCCAACAAATGAATATTATGTGACTAATGATGCATCTGATCAAATTAGTGGTGGGATTAATCTAATTGATGCTATCAAAGGTTCCCTCATGATAATGCTTGGGTGTTCCAGTGGGGCCGGCTTCATAATTTTGCAGGTATAATATAATGAAATGTTATTATAGAGAATCACTATTACGGAGAGATCTGACGGTATATTTTTGATTCATAGACAAAGATGTCTATTACATAGAGATCTGACTGTATATTCTTGATTCGTAGACAAAGATGTCTATCACAATTTATGACGGAATTCATAAATTGATTGTTTTAATGAAATGTTATTATAGAGAATGACCATTATAGAGAGAGCTGGTTGTATATTCTTGAGTCATAGACAAAGATGTCTGTCACAATTTATGGCGGAATTCATAAATTGATTGTTATAATGAAATGTTATTATAGAGAATGACTGTTATAGAGAGATCTGACTGTATATTCTAAGTCGTAGACAAAGATATATATCATAATTTATGATGGAATTCATAAATTGATTGTTATAATGAAATGTTATTATAGAGAATGACTGTTTTAGAGAGATCTGATTGTGTATTAATTTCGAGTCGTAGACAAAGATGTCAGTCACAGTTTATGAAGGAATCTATAAAATGATTGTTATAATGAAGTATTATTATAAAGAATGATTGTTACATAGAAATCTGACTGTATATACTCAATTTGCGTAGACAAAGGTACTGCAGATATATCCAGCAGAGCTCTCACTCACAACTTGGATATGCTTGTTGGGAACAGTTGAGGGAGGTATTCTAGCAATGATAATGGAAAGAGGGAATACTGCAGTTTGGATCATAAATTGGGACTCCAAATTTCTTGCTGTTGTGTACAGTGTAGGTACTCAAACTTTGTTTCTTTTTTTTTTTTGGTTTAAAAGAATTCATATTAGCTAGAGTTAATGATCAAAAACATATTTGAACTGTTGTTGTTTTACGAATTTCACATCTCAACTATTAGTTGTTCCTTTTTTATATTTGAACTATCACCATATCTATGTATTTACTACTAAAAATCTCTATTTTCCTATTAAAAAATGTTCAGTGGCTATTCATGCAGATATTTTGATTGAATCGGTGAGAAAAGAAAAAATTATAGTGTTTTCATAAGAAAAAATTAGGAAGCTTCTCGATATTTCAGTGGAAATTTATTCCCCACCATGAATTTTTCCAATGAATTGGTTCGATGGAAAATGGATGGAAAAATCTTGTTTTATAATACAAATTTCTCATTGATTTGTGGTAGGAAAAGTCTCTGTGTTCTAGTGGTGATTTAACACACCTCAACTATCACTCTATCAGTTGTTCTCTTTTCTAACCTGAACTATGACCATCATTTAGGTAGGAAAAAATGGAACGATTGATAATTGAGATCTGTTTTAATATATAAATGGTGCTAGTTCAGGTAGAGAAAGGAAATAAATGACTTTTTAAGACATGAAACTCGCAAAAACTTAATATATAGTTCAAATGTACTTTTGATCATTATCTCGATTAACTATCGATAGTTAACATAGAAAGTTCAAAAAAAATTAATCAGAATGAAATGTTATTATAGAGAATGTTTATTTGTTGATTCAGGGAATATTTGGTTCGGGACTTGCATATTACATCCAAGGAGTTATATTGGAAGATAGGGGCTCTCTTTTTATCTCAGCCTTCAATCCATTAAACATAGTTGTCGTAGCTATAATAAGTTCAATTATTCTACGTGAACAAATGAACCTTGGAAGGTACGTAATTCGACTTATAGACACTTTTAATTTGATCAAATATTTTACGATTTTATTTTTGACATCTTTTGTAATTTTCAAAATACTTTTTCTTAGACATAAGTTGTAATTATCTCCTTATTTTATTTCAGTCATTTATCCTTCTTTTTTTAGCCGATGATCTATCAGAAACAATTTCTCTACCTCACAAAGATATATGAGTAATAAGGTTTTACATATATCCTATCTTCCTCAGATTTCACATGTAATTACACTGAATGTATTATTGTCCCTTTTTATGTAAAAATACTTTTAAATTTACATTCTTTGTAAATATATAGTTCTATTAAGGTTATTTTTAGCAAACAAAAATAATTTGTTTATCAACACCTTTTTATCAAGGGATTTTTACACTAATAATCAGCCAGATTTCCTGTTTACTTTTCCTAGCTGATATGTAGTCTTTACTCTGGTTATATACAATTATACACATAAGATACATATATTTTATATTTGAAGATTATTTTTAGTTTAAATGATTTGGTGAAAAGCTATATAGATTAATTATCCTTTTCTAACTTATTATCAAAGACACTAACTATATTTATTATCGAATTCAACCCCCATAAAATCAACTTCATCAACACCTAAAATAAATAACTTTGAGCTAATTTAAATTACAAAAATTATTATATATTTAATGCTTAGTTTGATTTTTTAATTTTGCAGGGTACTTGGTGTTGTGGTGATTATTATAGGCCTTTACATAATCTTGTGGGGTAAAAGCAAGGATCATAAAATATTATCTCCATCAAAAGATGAACAAGCAATAGTATCACCACAAAAAATATTGGCAAATGAAAACAAATTAAGTGACAATAAGGATAATTTAAATAGTCAGAATAATGTTGTTATCAACATCAATCCATTAAAAGAGACAATTGTTAGTGAAATAGTAGAGTGCTGTTGTTAATTTGTAAACAAAATTAATCATAGCAATGTGCCCAAAATTTTGGCCAGTAATTATTTAAGGACCATAGGAATTAATTATAACAACTATGTATATTGTTAATGTCAGTTGCAAATTAATTAAATACAATTGTCATTTTATTGATATATACTATACATAATTTGTTAGTTGCATAGTTAGTGGAAAGTCATTCGATATAAAGGAAAATGTTTTTTCAGGAAAATAAATGAATTTTTTATATATTTTATTGTGCTCACCTCCTCTTTAAACGTGTCCTTAACAAAATATATACCAATTTTTCGAATCAAATTTTTTAAAAGAAGAGTCACTAGGGCATGCAGCAAATCTAATTTTCAAACTAGTTGGAATCTTTGGGAAAGTTATAAAGAAGTCGCATTTTATTTAACGACCGATTTATCTAACAATGAATAGTCACATTATTACTTCAATTTTATTACTCTAACAATTATATTTATCCTTATCTTATATTTTTATAAATAGTTCTACTCCGTACTTTATTTTTCTTATAAATTTTTTCTTCAAATTATATTGTTGATGTGTGGCATTACGTAACGACAGAAAAAAGATACAATCAATATATCTAGACATTATATTCATCTAAATAATACATGTAATATGGTACATTATAGCGACATGTAACAACCATCCAAACAAATTTAATAGCATATAATTGATATATATTTCATGTCTTTTCTCATATTTAGCCACATGAGCTAGCTTAACTAAAAACTTAATGGCTGCGGATTAGATCGTTCTGCATCTCCAACAACCTCAACTCAAAGGCACATGATGATCTCTCTAGTTAAGGTTGCTTTCATTTCTTCATATTCAACTTGATACTGCGTGAAAAGGGCTTACTCTGCTAATGTCTTGGTTTAATCTCGCTCCCTTCCATCATATTCCGTTTTCTCCCCACCCCCCATCCCCCACTCACACTCCACTAAAAAGAGCGATTCATGAGAATCTCGAAAACTTTTTTGAGCGTATGTCTTTCCGAGGTGATTGGAAAAGAAAGGAGTAGTATTTATTTCTTTTATCGTCTTTCATTTATTTGCTAAAACGCCTCAGTTTTTTAAATAGGTTGAAAACAAAAATCTTAGCGCAACACACGCAAATTAGATGATCTATATTTGTAACCCGTCCGATAATTATAGTTAGTTTTATATTATTTAGATGAAGTATATATGTTCATGGAAAGCCACTATGAGTACAAATTAAAATACATTTTTTACAATCGTGCATTGCTTGATTCCGAATTAATGATGCTCATTCTCCTCTAATCATGATTAAGTAATAGATTAATGAATATGGTGTATATTTGGCTAAGAATTAAGATCATGGAAGTCATCTTATCATTCATAATTATATATTTCACATCTCCTAACACATGCTTAATATTATAATCGATTATTAAATTAAAAAAAAACAATTTAACACTATATATACTTATCCATAGAAGTACATTCTCATATATTTCACTACTATTTGGTCATTTTTTCTTCTTCTATTCTTCATAAATATTTTTGGTCCACATTTAATTTAAAGTTACAACTAATATTATGGGTATCTCATCAGCTCGTATTATTGGAATAGTTCTCTTAATTGTTTTTTTTAGTGGCATTATGGTTTCTGCTGACGTGTTAGGGCGGCGTATGCTCGGTGCAGGCGGTGTAGGTGGTGGTGGTGGTCATGGCTTAGGTGGGTTTGGATTTGGTACGGGTGGAAGTGTTGGTGAGGCAAGTGCTGGCACTGGATTCGGTGGCGGTATGCTTGGTGGTAAAGGTCTCGGTGTTGGTGGTGGTAACTAAATTGATTAATTTACCTTATATGGTAATAATTAATCGGAATTTTTTTAAATTTTTTCTGTACCAATTTATGACTTTTGTTTTTATGAGAAATAGGTGTGAAATTGTGTTTAGTGTGTTCCTTTTTATGTGATTTCTTTTTTCCAAACAAGTGATGTTGCAATTGTACCGAAGCTTAATGAATTAATTTTATTTTCTTTTTAATTTGATATGATGGTGTTCAAATTTCGTGTGTCTTAGGTTTATTCTTTTACAAATAATGGTTCCGGCACTATGCCAGAAAAGGGAATCCCCCTCGATCATATATATTCTTTTATTTTCATTTTAGAAGTCAGATTGATTAATCGGTTCAACCTATATTATCACGAGAGTAATATCTTAGTATTTTGTGCTTATTGCAAGTTATATTTTTTAGAGAATAAATGAGTTGAACAAAAAACCGGTTCGATTCAAAAAGCTAATTGAGTTTTCAGGTTCACAACAACAATTATTCATGTTATTATTGTTGGGTACTTTGAAGAATGGTTCATGCCAAATATGCCCTCAAAGATCACTTATTTGTTTCAAAAAAGACATGGGGGGAAAATTATCATCGAATTTGATCTTTAAAAAACACAAGGTAGACAGTGCCTATCGGAAAGAGAATTCGATACTTTTTGATCGTGAATATTTGAACGGGTTGTTTGCTGTTCAAGAATTCTTGTTTAGGCAGTTCATACCATCCATACATAGTGTTTTGATCTAAGATTTCAATTCTTCCATGTTTCAGTAGTAACATATTCTTCCATGGATACTAAGGTTCAAAATATGAAAGAAACAAATGTTTCCACGACTCTACCACCCAGTCAATTCACCTCCTCTTCAAAAATGTTCTTAATTGATAATCTAATAGTTCATCAATCTCTACTTTTGAGAACGAGAGTTTCCGTTCTTTGAGATTTTCTTTTAACCTCCATGACACTTCATTTCTACCTGCTCAGAAATTCATCTAATTAACAAAACACTAATTTTTTGAATCAGAATCGTTGCGTAAGCTACATAGCAGATTAAGTTATGTGATTTGATAGAATATACTCCCTCCGTTCACTTTTATTTGTCTCGTTTGGACTTGTCACCCTCATTAAGAGAATAATGATTGACATGACTATGTTACAGCACTACCCCTATTAATTGTTGTGTAATATTAAGTTTTGAAAAATAACGATTTAACGCAAAGGGTAAAATATAAAAAATATATATAATATGTATATTTTCTTGATATATTAAAAGTGATAAATAAATATAAAGTTAACTTTATTTTTCTAGAAGTTGTTCTCCTGGGTCAGTATGGAGGGTCCTGTAAAGTTTTTGCGAAAAATGTATCCGAAATTCATATCACCAAAATATTCATGCAGACACACGAAAAATTGAGAAAATCGTATAATTCTTATTGAGTGGCTCCTAAATGCTTAAAAAAAGGTTGTCTGGATCGTGTGAGGCTATAGCTATTGTTCCTCCAGGTCATTACGGAAGGTCCTGCAAAAGTTTTGCAAAAATGGTGCCCGAAATCCATCTCACCAAAAAATCAATGTACTAATACATACGAAAAACTGAAAAAATCGTCTAATTCCTGTTGAGTGGCCCCTAAATGCAAAAAAGTGGTGTAAAGTATGGTGAGGCTATAGCTATTGTTCCTCTATGTCATTACGGAGGGTCCAGTAAAGTTTTTTCAAAAAAAGTGCTTGAAATCCATATAACCAAAAAGTTCATGTATTAACACACAAGATAAAGCTGAGAAAACCGTCTAATTTATTTTGAGTACCCCTAAATGCTAAAAAAACATCGTGGATCATGATGATGCTATAGGTATTGTTCCCCTAGGTCATTACGAAGGGTCCTGTAAAGTTTTTGAAAAAAATACCTGAAATCCATATCACTAAAAAATTCATGTACGAACACACACACAAAAATTGAGAAAATCGATTAATACCTTTTTAGCGGCCACTAAATGCTAAAAGAGTGGTGTGGATCATGGTGAGACTATAGGTTTTGTTCCTCCATGTCATTATAGAGAGTCCTATAAAGTTTTTGCAAAAAAAGTACTGTCCAAAATCCATATCACTAAAAAATTCATGCACTAATTACACACATGAAAAACTGAGAAAATTGGATAATTCCATGTTGAGTGTCACCTAAATGCTAAAGAAGTGGCGTGAATCATGGTAAGACTATAAGTATTGTTCCTCCAGGACATTACGAAGGGTCCTGCAAAGTTTTTGCAAAAAAAATCCGAAATTCATATCACAAAAAAATCAATTCAAGTACTAACAAACACAAAAAATTGAGAAAATCGTCTAATTTATGTTGAGTGACCCCTAAATGCTAAAAAAGTGGTGTGGATGATGATGTTGCTATAGGAATTGTTCCCCCAGGTCATTATGGAAGGTCATGTAAAGTTTTTGCAAAAGCAAAAAAGTGCCCAAAATTCATATTACCAAAAAACTCTGTAATAACACACACGAAAAATTGAGAAAATCGCTTAATTCCTGTTCAGTGGCTCCTAAATGCTAAAGAAGTAGTGTGGATCATGGTGAGGCTATAGGTATTGTTCCTCAAGGTCATTAGGATGGTCCTGTAAAGTTTTTGCAAAAAAAGTGCTCGAAATCCATATACATTATTCATCAACTTCTCTTCTAAGATTTATATCATATTTTTCTATCACACTTTTTTCTTTATTTCTCATCTTCGGTGTCCCATATTATCTGCTTTATAAGTCTCGACTTATTCAAACTCGCATCGAAAATCCTTCTTTGGGGGTGGGGGATACAACCAGCTCTATATAGTTCATGGAAACCCATTAAGAGTAAAAAATATTTTTTAAAAGATTTACAATCGTGCGTTGCTATATTCCTAATGATCCTACCATTTTTCTAATCATTAAACTAATAGATTTATGGATCCTAACATAGAAGAATATTGTCTTTTTGGCTAAGATCATGGAAGTCATCTTATCATTCACAATTATACATTTCATATCTCCTAACACATGCTCAATATTTTATAATCGACTATTGAATAAAAAAAAATAGACCAATTTAACACTATATATACTTGCCCATGGAAGTACATTCTCATATATTTCACTATCTGATCATTTTTTCTTCTTGTATTCTTCATAAATATTTTTGGTCCATACATTTAATTTAGAGTTACATTTAATATAATGGGCATTTCATCAGCTCGTATTATTGGAATAGTTCTCTTAATTGTTCTTTTTAGTGGCATTATGGTTTCTGCTGACGTGTTAGGGCGGCGCATGCTCGGTGCAGGAGGCATTGGCGGTGGTGGTGGTCATGGCTTAGGTGGCTTTGGATTTGGTTCGGGTGGAAGTGTTGGTGAGGCAAGTGCTGGCACTGGATTCGGTGGCGGTGTGCTTGGTGGTGAAGGTCTTGGTGCTGGTGGTGGTAACTAAATTGATTAATTTACCTTATATGGTAATAATTGGAATTTTTAAATTATTTTTTCTGTATCAATTTATATGACTTTAATTTCGTTTTTATAAGAGATGGTGTAAAATTGTGTTTATTATTGTGTTCCTTTATATGTTATTTCTTTTCCCAAACTAGTGATGTTGCAATTGTTCCGAAGCTTAATGAATTAATTTTACATTCATTTTAATTTGTTATGATGGTGTTCGAATTTCGTGTGTATCAGGTTTATAATTTTACAAATAGTGGTTCTTGCACTATGCTAGAAAAGGGAATCCTCCTCATATATATGCTTTTATTTTCGTTTTAGTTATCAGATTGATTAATTGATTCAACTCTTGTCCCGAGAGTAATGTTATAATATTCTGCGCTTCTTGTAAATTTTTTTTTCTTCGAGAGATGAGTGAAAGAGTGGTACAACAAATCGGTTTGATTCAAGAAGCTAATTGAGTTTTATGGTTCACCACCACAAGTATTCATATTCTTACTTATTTTTGAGTGCTTGGAAGAATGGTTCAGGCCAAATATGGCCTTGAAGATCACTTATCCAAATACTCTAGAAAGACATGAGTAAAAAATTATCATCGTATATGATCTAAAAATATACAAGGTGGGCGGCAATTGCCTCCTCTTCAAACGTGTCCTCAATTGATAATATGACTTTTATTCAATCTCTACTTTTGAGAACAAGAGTGTTCATTCTTTGAGATTTTTTTTTTTAATTTCCATGATTACTTTATTTCTGTCGGCTAACAAATTCATCTAATTAACAAAACATCAATTTTCGAATCAAATTCTTTAAAATAAGAACCGACAAGGATATAAAACAAATCTAATTCTTAAATAAGTCAGAATCTTTGCAAAGGTACCTAAAGGATTAAGTTGTGTGATTTACAACAACATATCCAGTATTATTTCACACATTGGGGTCCGGGGAGGATAAAATGTACGTAGACTTTACTTCTACTTCGTAGGTGAGGGAGAAAGGTTGTTTCCAATAGGTTTTTTGCAAAAAAAAGTGCCTGAAATCCATATCACCAATTCATGTACTAACACACATGAAAAATTCACCTAGATCTTTTTGAGTGGCCCCTAAATGCTAATAAGATGGCGTGGATCATGGTGAGGCTATAGGTATTGTTCCCTCAGGTCATTACGGAGGATCCTGTAAAATGTTTACAAGAAAAAGTGCCTGAAATCCATATCACTGAAAAATTCATGTACTAACACACGAAAATTTGAGAAAAATCGCATAATTCATGCTGAGTGGCATCGAAATGCTAAAAAAAAAGTGGCTTGGATCGTGGTGAGGCTATAGTTATTACTCCTCCAGGTCATTACGTAGGGTCCAATAAAATTTTGGTAAGAAAAGTATCTTAAATTCATATCACCAAAAAATTCGTAAATTAACACACGAAAAACTGAGAAAATAGTCTAATTTATGTTGAATGACCCTTAAATGCTAAAAAAAAGTGGCGTAAATCATGGTGAGGCTATAGGTATTGTTCCTCCAAGTCATTACGGAGGGTCCTATAAAATTTGCAAACAAAGTGTCCAAAATTCATATCAGAAAAAAAATTCATGTACTAACACACACGAAAAATTAAGAAAAACATCTAATTTATGTTAATTGGCCTCTAAATGCTAAAAAAAGCAGCGTGGATCATGATGATGCAATAAGTATTGCTCCCCCAGGTCATTATAGAGGGTCCTAAAATATTTTTACAAAAGAAGTGCTCGAAATCTATATCACCAAAAAATTTATATACTAACACACACGAAAAATTGAGAAAATCGCTTACTTCCCGTAACAACCATCCAAATAAATTTAATAGCATATAATTGATAATTCATGTCTTTTCTCATATTTTACTGCATCAGCTTGCTAAATTAAAAGCTTGATGGTCTCAGATTAGTTCGTTCTGTATCGCCAACTGACGTAACTTAAAGGCGCAGATTGATCTCTCTAGTTGAGGTTGCTTTCATTTATTCATATTCAACTTGACACCGTGTGAAAAGGGATTACTCTACTAGTGACTTGACTTAATCTCGCTCCCTTCCCTCCCCCCTCCCCCATCCCCCCTCGAAACTAAAAAGACAATTTGAAAACCTTTTTAATTTAGCGCATATCTTTTTGTAGTGATTGGAAAATAAAGAAGAACTATTATTCTTTTACCATTTTTCATTTATTTGCTAAAACATCTCAATTTTTTTAAAAAGGTTGAAAAATAAATCTTAGCACAACACACGTAACTAGTAGGTTGGTTGAGTTGGCCTGGCAAACTAAACCTATTTTGACGAATCTATTAGCGCCCGACCCGGTCTACTATTTTCTTAGGAAATATGGTGGCTAAAATACTAATAATTTTTTTTAGCTCAAACCATATCGAGACAATCGCCAATTGACATATACATTATATATTCATCAACTTCTCTTCTAAGATTTATATCATATTGTTCTATCTCGCTTTTTTCTTTATTTGTCATCTCTGGGTGTCCCAAACTTGCTTTAGAAGTCTCGATTTATTCAAACTCGCATTGGAAATCCTTCTTTTGGGAGGAGGGAATACAACCAGCTCTATATAGTTCATGGAAAGCCACTATGAGTAAAAAATAATTTTAAAAAAATTTACAATCGTGCGTTGCTTAATTCCTAATGATCCTATCATTTGTCTAATCATTAAAATAATAGATTTATAGAAGAATATTCGGTTACGATCATGGAAGTCATCTTATCATTCACAATTATATATTTCACATCTCCTAACACATGCTCAATATTATAATCAACTATTGAATTAAAAAAAATAATTAACACTATATATACTTGCCCATAGAAGTACATTCTCATATATTTCACTATTAATTGGTCATTTTTTCTTCTTCTATTCTTCATAAATATTTTTGGTCCACATTTTATTAAAGTAGTTATATACAATGGGTGTTATCTCAGCTCGTATTGTTGGAGTAATTCTCATAATTGTTCTTTTTAGTGGCATTATGGTTTCTGCTGACGTGTTAGGGCGGCGCATGCTCGGCGCAGGCGGCGTAGGTGGTGGTGGTGGTCATGGCTTAGGTGGCTTTGGATTTGGTACGGGTGGAAGTGTTGGTGAGGCAAGTGCTGGCACTGGATTCGGTGGCGGTGTGCTTGGTGGTGAAGGTCTTGGTGCTGGTGGTGGTAACTAAATTGATTAATTTACCTTATATGGTAATAATCGGAATTTTAAAAAAAAAATTCTATATCAATTTATATGACTTGTTTTTACGAGAGATGGTGTAAAATTGTGTTTATTGTGTTCCTTTTTATGTGATTTCTTTTTTCCAAACTAGTGATGTTGCAATTGTTCCGAAGCTTAATGAATTAATTTTACATTCATTTTAATTTGATATGATGGTGTTCGAATTTCGTGTGTATCAGGTTTATAATTTTACAAATAGTGGTTCTTGCACTATGCTAGAAAAGGGAATCCTCCTCATATATATGCTTTTATTTTTGTTTTAGCTGTCAGATTGATTAATTGATTCAACTCTTGTCCCGAGAGTAATGTCTTAATATTTTGCGCTTCTTGTAAGTTTTTTTTTCTTAGAGAGATCAGTAAAAGAGTGGTACAACAAATCGGTTCGATTCGAGAAGCTAATTGAGTTTTATGGTTCACCACAACAAGTATTCATGTTCTTATGAGTGCTTGGAAGAATGGTTCAGGCCAAATATGCCCTTGAAGATCACTTATCCAAATGCTCTAGAAAGACATGAGTAAAAAATTATCATCGAATATGATCTAAAAATATACAAGGTGGGTGGCATTTGCCTCCTCTTCAAACGTGTTCTCAATTAATAATATGACTTTTATTCTCTTTCTACTTTTGAGAACAAGAGTGTTCATTCTTTGAGATTTTTTTTTAATTTCCATGTTTACTTTATTTGTGTCGGCTAACAAATTTATCTAATTAACAAAACACCAATTTTTCGAATCAAATTCTTTAAAATAAGAACAGACAAGGACAGCAAATCTAATTTTTAAATAAGTCAGAATCTTTGCAAAGGTACTTAAAGGATTAAGTTGTGTGATTTACATGCTTTTATTTTCGTTTTAGAAGTCAGATTGATTAATTGGTGCAACTCTTATCATGAGAGTAATATCTACTTAATATTTTGCACTTATTGTAAGTTTACTTTTTAGAGAGACTTAAAGAGTGGTACAACACACCAGCTCTAGAGATGGCAATGGGTCGGGTTGAGCTTGACCCGCAAAAATTTTAACCCGTCCCGCATAAATTCGCTTTGCATGAACCTACCCCGCATAAATTTTTGATTATTTTTCTTTTTTAATTAAGTTTGAAATTAAAAATAAATTCATTTTCTCATTAAGTTGTATTAATTTAATAGATAATGACTTTAAATTTTATTTTTTAAGAGCTTAATTGGGAAGCATGTAAGAAACTGTATTAGTTTTGATTGAACCAATTTTATTTACTATTTTAAATATTTTAGTAACTTTAAAGAAATTATCTAAATAAATAATGCTCTATTACTCTTATAACATATAAAAAGATAAAATTAAGTTTGAATTCGCATAAATCCGCAACCTGTCCCGCCCCGATTAATTTTTAAAAAACCCACTTCAACCCGCCCGTATCTCCTCAATCGATAATCTGGCAATTTGCCAATCACTACTTTTGAGAACGCAGTGTTCCTTCTTTGAGATTTTCTTTTAATTTCCATTACTTTATTTTTGTCTACTAACAAATTCATCCAATTAACAAAACACCAATTTTTTTTAATCAAATTCTTTAAAGAACCACATATTGTATGATCCATTTCTGCCATTGTAATAGGATTATCTGTTTTTAAGTCTCAAACATTGTAAATCTCCAACTAATTAACCATTAATTCTATAGCTTTTCAAATAATATTTTTTAATCTTATTCCAACTTTAGCTCAGAGTCTAGGTGTAGCGAAAAGCCAAAAATCAAGATTAATAAAAGCAAAAAGATACTCATGATTAATAATTTGATCAAGGAGCGTAAATTAAAGGAGAGTTTTCAATATTGGAAGAGTATATATTTATATATATTTTTTCATGTATTAGCACACACGAAAAGTTGAGGAAAAAATCATTTAATTCCTGTTGAGTTGCCCCTAAATGCTAAAAAAGAGGTGTAGATCATTGTGAGACTATAGGTATTGTTTCCCCAGGTCATTACGGAGAGACATGTAAAATTTTTGAAAAAAAAGTCCCCAAAATCAATATCACCAAAAAATTTATGCGTCAACACACACAAAAAACTGAGAAAAGCACTGAATTCCCGTTGAGTGGCCAATAAATGCTAAAAAGGTGGCGTGGATCATGGTGAGGCTATAGGTATGTTCCTCCACGTCATTATGGAGGGTCCTATAAAGTTTTTGCAAAAAAAGTGCCTAAAATTCATATCACTAAAAAATTTATGTACTAACATACACGAAAAACGAAAAAAATCACTTAATTCCCGTAAAAACTATCCAGAAAAATTTAATAGCATAAAATTGATATTTCATGTCTTTTCTCATATTTTGCCGCATGAGCTCGCTTAATTAAAAGCCTGATGATCGCGGATTAGTTCATTATGTATTGCCATCTGCCTCAACTTAAAGGCGCAAATTGATCTCTCTAATTGAGGTTGCTTTCATATATTCATATCAATTTGACACCGTGCGAAAAGGGCTTACTCTACTAATGACTTGACTTAATCTCACTCTCTTCTCTCACTATTCCCTTCTCTCCCCACCCCACACACACACGCCACTAAAAAGAACGATTCATGAGAATCTCGAAAACCTTTTAAAGCGTATGTCTTTTTGAAGTGAATGGAAAAGAAAGAAGTATTGTTTAATTCTTTTACCGTCTTCAATTTATTTGCCAAAACACCTCAATTTTTTTGAATAGGTTGAAAAAATTTCTTAGCGTTACACACAGAACTAGTAGGTTGGTTGAACTGGCCTCGTAAACTAAACCTATTTTGACGAATCTATTAGTGCCCAACCCAATCTACTATTTTCTTAGGGAGGCTAAAATGCTAATAATTTTTGCTCAAATCATATCGAGACAATCGTCAATTGACATATACATTATTAATCATCAACTTCTCTTCCAAGATTTACATCATATTGCTCCATCACACCTTTTTCTTTATTTCGCATCTCTGTGTCCGATATCTACTCTATAGGTCTTCACTTATTCAAACTAGCATCAGAAATCCTTCTTTGTGAGGGGGGAGGGGGAGGGGGAAATACAACCAGCTCTATATGGTTCATGGAAAGCCAATATGAGTAAAAGATATAATATATTTTAAAAAAATTTACAATCGTGCGTTGCTTAATTATTCCTATCATTTTTCTAATCATTAAAATAATAGATTTATGGATCCTAAGCTAATATAGAAGAATATTAGGTTAAGATCATGGAAGTCATCTTGTCATTCACAATTATATTTTCTCACCTCCTAACACATGCTCAATATTATAATCAACTATTGAATTAAAAAATAGGTCAATTTAACACCATATATATTTGTCCATAGAAGTACATTTTCATATATTCACTATTTGGTCATTTTTTCTTCTTCTATTCTTCATAAATATTTTTGGTCCACATTTTATTAAAGTAGTTATATACAATGGGTGTTATCTCAGCTCGTATTGTTGGAGTAATTCTCATAATTGTTCTTTTTAGTGGCATTATGGTTTCTGCTGACGTGTTAGGGCGGCGCATGCTCGGTGCAGGTGGCGTAGGTGGTGGTGGTGGTGATGGCTTAGGTGGCTTCGGAATTGGTATTGGTGGAAGTCTTGGCCATGATATAAATGGTGGCATGGGACTCGGTGGCGGTTTGCTTGGTGGTAAAGGCCTTGGCATTGGTGGTGGACACTAAATTAATTTGTTTACCTTATATGGTAATAATCAGAGTTTTTTTACTATTTTTTTGTCTCAATTTATATGACTTTTGTTTTCACTGGAGATGGTGTGAAACTATGTTTCGATTTATGTGATTTCTTTTTTCCAAAGTTGTGATGTTGCAATTGTTTTCGAAGCTTAATGAATTAATTTTATATTCTTTTTAATTTAATATGACGGTGTTTGAATTTCGAGTGTATGGATTTATTCTTTGAGAATAATGGTTATGTCTGATCTTCTGCTATTCGGGAAAGGAATGCCACAAAATGGAATCCTCCCCATATGCTTTTATTTTCGTTTTAAAAGTCATATTGATTAATTAGTTAAAATTTTGTCACGAGAGTAATGTCTTAATATTTTGTGATTCGGTTCGATTCAAAAAGCAAAAAGATACTCATTATTAATAATTTGAGTGTGTGTGTGTGTATATATATATATATATATATATATATATATATATATATATGTATATTCATGTACTAACACATATGAAAAATTGAGAAAATTGTGTAACTTCTGTTGAGTGACCTCTAAATGTTAAAAAAAGTGACGTAGATGATGGTGAGACTATAGATATTGTTTCCCAGGTCATTACAGAGATTCGTGTAAAGTTTTTGAAAAAAATGTGCTCGAATTTCATATCACAAAAAAATTCATGTGCTAACACATAGGAAAAACTAAGAAAATCACCTAATTCAGGTTGAGTGGCCCCTAAATGCTAAAGAGGGGGTGTGGATCATGGTAAAGCTATAGGTATTGTTCTGCAGGTCATTACAGAGGCTCCTGAAAAGCTTTTACAAAAAAGTGCCCAAAATTATATCACCAACAAATTCATGTACTAACTGTCACGATCCGAGTCTACACCCTAGGTGTGACTGACACTTAAGATCACGAATGACCCTAAGCGGACCCTTGGTATTGGCATTCTGCTAATGAACTGATCTGACATTTTATGAAATGCGAGCGGAAAATGAAACTCATTTAACTAAAACATATACTTAAGATAAGTCTGAGCAGAATAATCAAAAGATCCATGAGACTGAACAATTTATGTCTGAATATAAGCCTCTACTAACTGGAATGCAGAAAAGAGTTTGTCGGAACATGGCCCCCAGCTACCTTAAAATAAATACTATCTCTATTGAAATGTCTAACTAATAGATACTCCATAAAGTCCCCGAATGAGGAGGACTCATCAACTGCTGACTAGAATGTTGTAACCTGTCTAGCCACGAGTCTGAGAGCGAATGCCTAAATCTACATCATAAAAGGATGCAGTGCAGAGAAAAATATGTGGTAGTACGTGGAATGTACTGAATATGTAAGATGAAATCAGACACAATCATAAAGTAACACAATATAAATGAAAGGTATCTCAAAACCAGTGTATGAATGTTATATCTTATAAGATCTTAATGATGATACAAATGCATAAAATTAATAGTAGCTTTATTGAGGAGTTTCTTACAACCGACAAATACCATGTGAGCTAATGATGTCCAACTTACTATCCCAGTTGGGTGGGCTGCCTTATACCTTGCCAGAGTATAGAACATGTCTGTCTCAAAGGGCTAAAGAAGTTGACCGTCAAAGCGGCATACTCAAATCCTATGGTGGCACGTAGTTATGGGACTTGGATTTTCTAAACCCGCATCCATTCGGTGCTAAATAATCCTCCCAAAATAATATACTTATATGATATGCTCATAAGTTGATAAACTATCTGTCTGTCTGAATAAAGGGTGAGACATAGCACTAACTTTCTAAAATATATCTTTCAAAATCATGTTTATAACATAAATCATGAGAAAGTCTCCTAGAACTTGCATAGCTCAAAAATAGGTTTCATAATAACGT
Source organism: Solanum appendiculatum (assembly GCA_018342035.1). Taxonomy (NCBI): domain Eukaryota; kingdom Viridiplantae; phylum Streptophyta; class Magnoliopsida; order Solanales; family Solanaceae; genus Solanum; species Solanum appendiculatum. Next base: position 708,391 of record JAGDQO010000622.1, on the reverse strand, counting down.
AAAGCCTTTAAAATCATGTGCTGAAATATAAGCTTCATGAAACTATAACAATATCATATCAATAACTCATAAGAATGACAATGGAAAACCTTACTAAGTATGAAAAAAAAACAAATACAATAATGAAGAATCCATAATCATAAATAATGAATCCAAGAAATCAAGCATTTTGGTCATAAATATGAAATTGACAAGTGGGTTTGATAACCCTAATTATAAAATTAAGTTCATGAAGATTGAGAAAAACCTGGACATGAGGATGGAAAGAATTCCTCATTAAAGTCTTACATACCTTAGTAGGAAAGTTTGATGGAGAATCTTGAAATATGAATCGTAGCCTTGATGTTTCTTGAAGTTCTTGAGCGTAGAATTTTAGGAGTGGATGAGAGGGTTTTAATTATGAAAAACTGATTTTCTACATGTTTAGGGCCATTTAGATGACTCCCTAAAGGTTTTTAGGACAAAAATACCTTTAAAAAATAAATATTAAGAGCTGGAGGACGAAATTTAATTCGAGTGGACAGTGAAGTTCGTTTTCTCTCCACATCGCAGTGCCATCACGGAGCATTTTCCAGGTTAGAGCGTCAGTAGTAAAACGGTCATAGCCTTTTACTCAAAATTCATATTAATATAATGCAAACTTGGTGGCGTTGGAAAAAGAACGCATATATCTTTAATTTGATAGGTTATGGGTCACCTAACTCTTCATATTCTAAGAGATATGCTAGTTTGAATTTGACCGTTATATGAACTCATGCGAAAACTTAGCCGATAGAAATGTTTTGAACTTGGCGTAGTTTTTTAGGCACCTTACGACCCTAAACTACACCCGATACACTTAGTACACTTATTAAGGAACTTGACATACATTTACAACTTAGAAATCATCGGGTTCGAACTTATATGAATACGAAGGATGGTTCGGATCTTTGCTTAGGAGTTGAGAGGCGTTACACTAACACACACGAAAAATTGAGAAAATCGTCTAATTCCTTTTGAGTGGCCCTTAAATGCTGATCATGATGATGCTATAGGTATTGTTTCCCTAGGTCATTGTGGAGGGTCATGTAAAAACTTTACAAAAAAAGTGCCCAAAATCCTTATCACCAAAAAATTTATGTACTAACACACACGAAAAATTGAAAAATCGCTTAATTCCTGCTAAGCGGCCCCTAAATGTTAAATAATTGGCGTGGATCATGGTGAGGCTATAGGTATTTTTCTTCCAAGTCATTACAAAGGGTCCTGTAAAGTTTTTGCGAAAAAAGTGCTCGAAATACATATCACCAAAAAATTAATGTATTAACACACATGAAAATCTGAGAAAATCGTCTAATTCCTATAACAACCATCCAAACAAATTTAATAACATATAATTGATTTTTCATGTCTTTTCTCATATTTTACTACATGAGCTCTCTAAATCAAAAGTTTGATGGTCGCAAATTAGTTCATTCTGCACCGCCAATTGCCTCAACTTAAAGGCACAAATTGATCTTTCTATTTGAGGTTGCTTTCATTTATTCATATTTTCGACTTGACATCATGTGAAAAGGGTTTACTCTACTAATGACTTCACTTAATCTCATTCCTTTCCCTCCGTATTCCCTTCTCTCCCCACTCCCACTCCACACACACGCCACTAAAAAGAACGATTCATGAGAATCTCGAAAAAAAATTTGAGCGTATGTCTTTTTAAAGTGATTGGAAAAGAAATAAGCACTATTTAATTCTTTTATTGTCTTCTATTTATTTGCTAAAAACACCTCAATTTTTTTAAATAGGTTGAAAAAAAAATCTTAGTGCAACGATTAACACACGCAACTAGTAGGTTGGCTGAGTTGGCCTCGCAAACTAAACCTATTTTGACTAAAATATTAGAGCCCAATTATAACCTGATCTACTATTTTCTTGGGGTGGCTAAAATACTAATAATTTTGCTCAAACCATATCGAGACAATCGTCAATTAACATTTACATGCATTATTTATCAACTTCTCTTTTAAGATTTATATCATATTGTTCTATCACACTTTTTTCTTTATTTCTCTTCTTTGTGTCCGATATCTACTCTACAAGTCTTGACTTATTCAAACTCGCATCGAAAATCCTTCTTTGGGAGGGGGGAGGGGGAAATACAACTAGCTCTATATAGTTCATGGAAAGCCACTATGAGCAAAAAAAAAAATTTTAAAAAGATTTACAATCGTGCGTTGCTTAATTCCTAATGATCCTATCATTTTTCTAATCATTAAACTAATAGATTTATGGATCCTAACATAGAAGAATATTGTCTATTTGGCTAAGATCATGGAAGTCATCTTATCATTCACACTTATACATTTCATATCTCCAAACACATGCTCAATATTTTATAATCGACTATTGAATAAAAAATAGACCAATTTAACACTATATATACCATATATAGAAGTACATTCTCATATATCTCAAGCATTATTTGGTCATTTTTTCTTCTTCTATTCTTCATAAATATTTTTGGTCCACATTTTATTAAAGTAGTTATATACAATGGGTGTTATCTCAGCTCGTATTGTTGGAGTAATTCTCATAATTGTTCTTTTTAGTGGCATTATGGTTTCTGCTGACGTGTTAGGGCGGCGCATGCTCGGTGCAGGTGGCGTAGGTGGTGGTGGTGGTGATGGCTTAGGTGGCTTCGGAATTGGTATTGGTGGAAGTCTTGGCCATGATATAAATGGTGGCATGGGACTCGGTGGCGGTTTGCTTGGTGGTAAAGGCCTTGGCATTGGTGGTGGACACTAAATTAATTTGTTTACCTTATATGGTAATAATCAGAGTTTTTTTACTATTTTTTTGTCTCAATTTATATGACTTTTGTTTTCACTGGAGATGGTGTGAAACTATGTTTCGATTTATGTGATTTCTTTTTTCCAAAGTTGTGATGTTGCAATTGTTTTCGAAGCTTAATGAATTAATTTTATATTCTTTTTAATTTAATATGACGGTGTTTGAATTTCGAGTGTATGGATTTATTCTTTGAGAATAATGGTTATGTCTGATCTTCTGCTATTCGGGAAAGGAATGCCACAAAATGGAATCCTCCCCATATGCTTTTATTTTCGTTTTAAAAGTCATATTGATTAATTAGTTAAAATTTTGTCACGAGAGTAATGTCAATCGGGCAATTTGTCAATCTCTACTTTTGAGAACGAGAATGTTTGTTCTTTGAGATTTTTTTAAATTTTCATGATTACTTCGTTTTTATCTGCTAAAAAATTCAACGAATTAATAAAACACCAATTTTCTGAATCAAAATTCTTTAAAAGAAAAAACAACAAAAACAATAAATCTAATCTTCAAATAAGTCAGAATCTTTGCGAAAAAGTCTATAAAGGATTAAGTTGTGTGATTTGATAGATATATATTTACAATTTCTTTTGTTCTAGAAGTTGTACCCAAAGTTAATTCTACTTTCTATTTCTGTCTTCCTTGACCTTTAAACACACAAAAGAATTGGCAGCACAAATCATGGAAATCTTAAACTTTGGTAAATGGAGTATATATGACTTGGGGACCAAGCAAACATTAATAAATAGGACCACTTTTCTCTTCAAATCTTTAATTGGACAATAGCTTCAATTTTACTACTACAATTTCATCTGGCATAATATTATAAATGCGTTTTTTTAACTTGTTTTTTTAGCTAGCATCTATGTCATTTAATTTTGGAAATGCGCACAAATATATATTTAAATTTGTATATAGTTGAACAAGTAAACACATATGTGTCCTACATGACAATTCACGTCCTATATAGTGTCTACTTGTATTATACTGCTTCTTTTTCTTCATCACGAAAGAATCCTTTATGTGCTACATTCCCAATAAAAAGTTGTATGGAGGTTTTTCACTATAATTACGGTTCGTATAACCTTGAGGAATCGAAACTAGTTATTCATAATTACTTATTACACGTTAACATTTTAAAGTTAAATATATCTTCTTCTTTTTTTAAAGTGAAGTTATATAGTATATCACATGTCCATATATCTTGTTATTTTTTATTATTATTTTGGTTTTTCACGCCATAGTTAATTAGTATTTGTGTTGAAACTCAAATAAATTCAAATTTGTATCATTGAATTAGATAGTAACGCCAATTTACTTATTTGGCCTAATATAACTTTTTGTGTCACGTTATTATCTAAGTCCTTAAGTGCAACTGCATACTTAGTGTGATTAATTTTTACTATTTTTCTAATTGTCTTTAACCAAAAGTTACAACTTATTTGGACTATATGTCTTTAGACACCGCAAATGTTTCTTTCTCATTATTTTTTTATATGTAGCTCGATTTCATAAATAAGAAAATGATTCATGATATTTATTGAATTTTATATAAGTCGGAAAAAGAAACAAATTTCAGTAATTGCTGGCTATAAATCCACATTTAAACTAAATTTAAATTAAGGATGATACTATGTAAAACATAAAATCTATTCATTAGTTTTTATATAAATGAGCGATAATCGTCAATGTGAGCATCAACAAAAGAAAATTTTATTATAAGAAAATTCATAGAACTAATTTTCGTAATTAATAAGCGAAAATTCGCATCTAAATATAATTAAAATTAAGGATGGTACTTGATGAAAGATAAATTTTACTCATTTTTATATTGAATGAACGATTATCATCAAGGTTATTATTAGCAAAAAAATAAAATAAAAAATTCATAAAATAAGTTTTAGCAATTATTAAGCGTAAATCCACATCTAAACTGAATTAAGATAAAATAAAATAGAAAACTCAACTAAAATTAGTTTGCTAGAGTTGGAAAACTCTAATAAGTAATTGATAGTTGAATTATATTCATTAATCCTATGTATTTGAGCAAGATACTTATGTTCATAAATTAGTTATGTCATATTTAAGCTACAAGCCTAATCTTTCTTAAAATAAAAAATGAATTTTATTTTCTTGCATTTTAAGTGTTCGATATAATTTATAGCTTTGTAAAATAATTTAGTTTTAGAAGTAATTATTTAACTACTATCTTATTTGAAGATAACTCTCGGGCAGCTTGACACATTCTTACTCTTAATGAGATAATTAATCCCAATCTTTCTTAGATTTATTATTGCTAAAACTATACTATATTTCATCTTGAGGTGACGTAATTAGGTGCTCTGTGAAAAAAATAAATTATTCATTCATTTTATATTAAATAAGCTATTATTGTCAAAGTTATCATCAACAAAATAAAATTTTTAATATAAAAAAATTCATTAAAACAAATTTTAGTATATTACTAAGCGTAAATGCGCATCTAAACTGAATTAAAATTAAGCATAGTACTCTGTAAAAAAAAATCACTAATTTTATATTAAATAAGTAGTTTTTGTCAAGGTTATCATCAGTAAAACGACATTTTAATAGTCATAAAACAAATTTTAGTAATTACTAAGTGTAAATTTACATCCAAGACTGAATTAAAATTAAGAGTAGTACTCAGTAAAAAAAACATCTACTCATTAATTTTATATTAAACAAGCGTTTATTGTCAAAGATATCATCAACAAAATGACATTTTAAAAGTCATGAAATAAATTTCAATAATTACTAAGTGTAAATTTATATCTAAAATTGAATTAAAATTAAGATTAGTACTCTGAAAAAAATCTACTCATTAATTTTATATGAAACAATCGCTTATTATCAAAGATATTAAGTAATTACTCAGCATAAATTTTTATTCAAAATTGAATTAAAATTAAGAATAATACTTTGTGAAAAAAATATTTACTCATTAGTTTTATTAAATAAGCGCTTATTGTCAAAGATATCAACAAAACCACAATTTAATAGTCATGAAACAAAATTCAGTAATTACTAATCGTAAATTTATATCCAAAACTGAATTAAAATTAGGATAATACTCTGTAAGAAAATAAAATATACTCATTGATTTTATACTAAATAAGTAGTTATTGTCAGAGTTATCATAAACAAAACGACATTTTAATAGTCATGGAATAAATTTTAGTAATTAGTTAGCGTAAATCTACTTTTATTACTGAACTAAAATTCAGGATAATATTCTGTAAAAAGAAATATCCACCCATTAATTTTTACATAAAACAAGCGCTTATTGTCAAAGTTGTCATCAACAAGACGACATTTTAATAGTCATGCAACAAATTTCAATAATTACTAAGCGTAAATTTACAAGTTTTTGGCCAAAAACATCCTTAAACTATACATCCAACTTAAACTACATCCTTAAATTATTTTTCTTAACAGAGAACATCCCTCAATTATCTAAAATTTGACAACTTTTATCCTTTTGTTAAAATTTGTCAAAAATTAACAAAATCTTCACAATGCACGGTTCACACTACTTCCAACAAAACTCCCTAACTTACCCCAATAAACCAATTCTGTTCATTCTACATACATCTAAAATAATATTGTGAATTTTTTAGCAACAACGTTTTGCATTGTCTAACTTTAATTATCAATTTTGTTTTTATTTACTTTTCATTTGATTTGATATCAAAGAATTATCAGTTGAAATATTTTCTTCTCATTGAATCTGCAAAAAGTGGTGTCGATTAGAGACTTTTACTTATAATAATAGAAAATGAAACTCGAGTACTAGAGAACAAAATCAGTTGAATCTTGATCACCTCAACTATCAATTTGACTTTACAAGGTGAGGATAGTGTGAAACTAAACTCCAACTCCATTCAATTGGTAAAGGAGAAGAGCAGATCATGTCTCCTCATAGACTCACACGTTCCTAATATTATTTTTTTAAACAGCAAACAAGGGTCTCGAAAAAAATTATTTTTTATTTTTGGAAGCTTTTTTCAATCGGTATTAAAATTATAGAAATTTTTTTGATGAGAATAGTATGAATTGCATATGTTTTTGAGTGGAATTCGTTAATTTTTAAACAAATTTTAATAGAGGGATGAAAGTTGTTAAGTTTTAAATACTTGGAGGATATTTTTTGTTAAGAAGGATAATTTAAGGATGTAGATTAAATTAGGGGTACAATTAAAGAATGTTTTTAGGCAAAAACTCTAAATTTACATCTAAAATTGTATTAAGATTAAGAATAGTACTCTATAAAAAAATATCTACTCCCTAATTTTATATTAAACAAGCACTTAGTATCAAAGATATCATCAACAAAATGACATTTTAATATCATGAAATAAATTTCAGTAATTACTAAGCGTAAATTTATATCCAAAATTAAATTAAAATTAAGGATATTACTCTGTAAAATAATTACTCATTAATTTTATATTAAATAAGCGCTTATTATCAAAGATATCATAAACAAAACTATATTTTAATATCATGAAATAAATTTCAGTAATTACTAAGCGTAAATTTATATCCAAAACTAAATTAAAATTAAGGATAATACTCTGTAGAAAAAAAACTACTCACTAATTTTATATTAAATAAGCGCTTATTGCCAAAGATATCATTAACAAAACGATATTTTAACAGTCATGAAATAAATCTCAGTAATTACAAAGCATAATTCTATATCCAAAACTGAACTAAAATTAAGGATAATACTCTATAAAAATAATAATATACTCATTAATTTTATATTAAATAAGCGCTTGTATCAAAAATATCATCAACAAAACGATATTTTAATAATCATAAAACAAATTTCAATAATTATTAAACGTAAATTTACATCCAAAATTGAACTAAAATTAAGGATAATACTCTGTAATAAAAATAAATCTACTCATTAATTTTATATTAGATAAGCGCTTATTGTCAAAGTTATCATCAACAAGACGATATATTTTAATAGTCACGAAACAAATTTCAGTAATTACTGAGCGTAATTTATATCCAAATTAAAATTAAAATTAAGGATAGTACTTAAAAAAAACTCATAAAAATATTTTATTTTCTAAAAAGGTAATAAATTTTTTTAAAAAATTATGAAATAATCAAAGGTACACTAAAAGACCCTGCCCCCCCTCTCTCCCCACCCTGTCCTTTTCCTCTTCCCCTTTCTTACCTCCAAAAAGGGTACTCCTATATATACATATACCTCTCTATCTCTACATACCCTCTTTCTCTCTCTGTCTTTTTCTCTCTCTCTCTCTCTTCAACCAACAACTGCAAAATCCCCCTTCTTTCTCTTAACCAACAACTGAAAAAAGTTGTTCTCTTTTCTACCCTTTAAGCTCCATGAGAAGAAGAGCTTAAAAAACAGAGCATAGAAAAAAAAATCAAGATTTGAGGTGAAATGGGGAAGTATATGAGGAAGAGGAAAACAAAAACTACTGGTGAAGTTGTTGCTGTTTTGGATGTGAGTCCTTTGGGTGTTCGTACAAGAGCTAAAACCCTAGCTCTTAAGCGATTGCAGAAATCGAGCTCCGGCGGCGGTGATGGTGGTGATGTGGGTGGGGGATGTTATCTGCAGCTAAGGAGCAGGCGGCTGGAGAAACCCTTGGTGGGTTTTGAAAGGAAAAGACGGAAACACCCTTTGAAGGAATCGAAAAGACAGAATCGGAGTTTGAGGGTGAGGGAGATAAAGGGGCAATCTTGGAATTCTGGGTCGGTTGAGGGTGAAGAGGAGAAGAAGGAAGAAGTTCATGTACAGGAAAATCAGAAGGAAATTGACAACAATGGCAGCTTTGAAGGAGAAAACTTGCTGGAATTTGAAGGTAGAGAGAGGTGAGTTTTCGCCTTTTTCGGGTTATTTTTACTTCAATTTCTCATTGTAGTTGTTAGATTTATCAGTATGCATGTTAGAATTGATGATTAGGGTTGATGCTCTGTTTACTGGTAAGTCGGAAATCGAACTCTCACCAAAGAGGTGAAAGTTTGCGAAGTCAATCAACTGAGCTACTTAGATTTGTCGGAGTGCTAAAAGAATTCCCCTTTATACTTTTTTGGTTGTTTATGGCTTTGGGAATTAACTTTTTCTCCTTCTTTTTTAGCTCTTTTTTTGGGGTTAATTTCCAAAGAATCTTTTTCTTAGTTCCATTTCATGGATTAATTAGATAATTCAATTTTATGAATTAACATCTTTTGGTGTTTTTTTTTTTTGAAGTTTTGGAAAAATCTAAACTTTTAATGGTTCCTTTCCTTGTGCTTATTTTTAGAAAGTGATTTTTCCATTTTTTTAATGTTTTTCTCAGAATGAAATTAGAACTTTATCATAAATTTTGATAGAAAGTTGTGTTTTTTAATGATGTAAAGTTGGAAAATACACAAGATAGATTGTTGTCTTCTAGCCATATTGGTTCACATGGAATTTTTAGAAGTGAAGTCACTTTCCAAAGAAAACTTTTTCTTTTCTATAATTTGCTTTTTTCTTTTTTGGTATTGAGAGTTTTCTTTTCTATTGCTTTAAACGAATTGCTTATGTGTTGCATTTGTCAATTGTATCGCAATTTAGACTGTGGTAGAAGAGGAGAGTAAAATTGCTTATGTGCTGCCTCTATAGTTATCGCGCTTGTCTTTGTTTGATCATAGTTGAAATGTTAATTCTATACCATTATCGTTATGTGCTTTGTTAAAAGGGAATAAAATCACCGCCTTCCCTGATTTCCTGAGCTGCTAGAATTCCCATTCTGCTTTTTGTTCTGTTATAATTTTTTTCTCAAACGTGTCCGAAAGGAAGTATCTGTAGTCTCTTCTTTATTTAAGAGCCAGAATTGGTGGTTTTATTGAAATTTGCAAATTACTCTTCCAAAATTAACTAAAAAAAATCTGAGAAGTTGTTCATTATACCATCATCCTTTTTACCATTCTTGACCATAACACCCGTATCATCAACACATTTTCATTTGATGTTGTTGATAACTTGTTCTTCATTTTGACTTTTATGAACAATCGAACAACGAATGGGATTTGATTTGATATGGTGAGACAGTGAGTGATGAGTATATGATATAAGGTACATAAATGAACTCATTTCTTGATTGTTCTACCTAACAAATAGACAAAATAGTCCCATTGTACACCTATGTCATTGAAAATTCCATGGTGAAAAATGTTTGTTGTCTGCATTGTACATGTATATTGGTATCTTTCTGTTTAAATTTAAATAGTTGCAATCATTGTTGGGAGCATTTACCATTGAAAAATGAATGTGGGGTATCCTATATGATTGGAGCTTGGTTGGATTAGAGGAAAGAAAAGGCAAGAGCCTCACACCCACCCGTTGAAGGAAAGAGGATATTTTTTGAGAGCCACTAATTGAATTCCTTTTATTACTTTTGTTTCTGTCTTTTAGTTGAGTGCAGGGTAAGGTTGCGTACTATAGACCGTTGTGGTCTGCCCCCACGTAGAACGGGAACTTAGTGCACCATGCTGTCCCTTTTTTTAAGGACTACCTCATTTTACCTTAGGCTTACAAAGCCTATCTTTGCGGTTCAGGTGAACTAGTTAATATGATTAGCACTAATAAGAGGTTTTGTGCTTTCTTATAGGACCACTAGGGAGAGCACACCTTGCAATTTGATCAGGGACCCGGATAACATACCCACCCCTGGTTCCAGTACAAGACCTAACAATGCTAGTGAAGCTAACGGCAGAGAGCCAAATTCAGGGCAAAGAATTATCCCAACAGCTCATGAAATGAATGACTTCTTTGCTGGTACAGAAGAGAAGCAGCAGAAACAATTCATTGAGAAGTATGGATTTTCTCGGCTCGCATATTTTAAGTGTTGATTCTCAAGTGGTCAAGTTACAGATACATCCTCTTTCTTCTAATTGATCATGTTTTGAAATGGTTTGCAGGTACAACTTCGACCCAGTGAATGACAAGCCCCTCCCTGGACGTTACAAATGGGTGAAAGTAGATCGTTAGACATGGTTGGAACTAGATCGTTAGATATGGACATATGGTATCGGCATCCCAGAAGGACTTGTCCAGCATTTTCTTGTTTGATCTTTAGGTCTAGAACTCTAGATAAAGGTAGGAAAACAGCAAGGATTGTTAGTTAGTCCTACTTGGTGATGGTCATATTTTGTTTCCAGTCACCCTTGTAAAGAATTTAGGACAGCAAGTTCTAAACTGTAGACTAGTGATCTGTAGCATAACAGTGTGTGAATTTATGCAACAAATATAAGGAGATCCTTTGTCTAACAGGAACATCAAAGGGTGGTTGTTGTAGTCATAATGGCAATGTTAGTGATAGTGTTGTAGTACATGAGGTAAAGTCTAGTAATCTTTGTTTACATTATCATGTAGTCCCCACCCCCACCCCCACCCCCACCCCAACCTTTGTTGTCCATATCTGTGATAAATAAAACTGAGCTTCAAAGTTTACCTTCTTCATTACTGTCTTTTCATCTATCCTGTTCTGAGAAATTGTATGGTTGGATTTTGGATTGTTGCTCCACCTATGAGACAATGTATCTTTCATAAACTCAACTTGCACACAAGGGTGTGTGGACTACTGGTTGATCAATGAAGTGAGTTGAGAATCATGAGGTCTCATGTTGTCCTAACCTTGGCGGACAGAATTATCTAGTGTTTGTTGTTAGTTGAAGGTGACAGGTATTCTATGAAACTAGTCGAAATGCACAAAAGTCTGGTCAATGAATTGAGTTGAGAACCATGAAGTATAACGTTGTTCTAGCCTTGGTGGATGGTATTTTGTGGAATTAGTGGAGGTGCACGCAAATTGATTTAGACATCACGTTTATCAAAAAATTAAAAAAATCAAGTTGTTGTTGTCCTTCATGTGGGGATAATAAGGTCCTTGTTGCTCTTAATTGAAACCTTGCCCTTTTTCAGCTGTTAGTGAGAATGTGGTGGGGTGGCTTCTATGTTTGGTGGATATGTGTTGGAAGATTCTTTTTCTTTGCCTGCTTTTCATGTCTATCTGGTTTAACTTTTTGTATATTAATGGTACAACACCTCTATATGATTGATTTGCAAATCTTGTTCACAAGCCAAAAACATAAAAAAAAGTGATAAGACTTGGGCAGAATTTATGAAATTTAGTGGAGTAGTGTCTGAAGAATTGGTGTTTTGTGGAAACTCAAGATAGTTGGAGTTATACTGTTTCTTGCCCCCACTCTAGAAAAATTCTCAGAGACTATGAAAAAGTATTGTTCATTAAAGATAGTTCGCTGCCCATAGCATTTCATGTTCATGTAAACTTCGAGAAGTAGCATTTCACGTTCACGTAGTATTTGAGAAAAGTTATAGTCTAACAGGTGTGATATAGATAATTTATCTTGGTGTGATATAGATAATCTATCTTAATGCAAGCATTAGCGATTATTTTTCTGATTTAAATTTGTGATTTTGTAGTTATAATAATGCTAAAGGAATTTACTTTTTAAAAAGCAATAGGCCTCATAAGCAAATGACACATAATGTGCTTTTTCTTCATTAATCCCAAGAAAATAAGGTTAAAAAGTTAGGCAGCTTCTTGTCCCTTCACCTTCGTTGAAAAATAATCCAACAAACTTTCCTTTGGACTACAAATTATCTAAATTCTAAAAGATTTTTTTGTAAGGTAAGGTAATTCCGTCGTTTCATTTTACTTGGCCTCTATATTAAATTCAGATGTTTTATTGTACTTATCTATTTTAGCAAATTAAAAAAAATATTACTTTTTTTTATATTATCCTTAGTAAATAACTATATAAAATAGTAGTAATCAACTTTAGAATTTTAAAAATCATAAATAAAATTATTTTAGTAAAAATAAATTGTAAAAGCATTTGAATGATGGTCTTGGGTTGGGGTGGAGGGAGGGGGGGTGAGGTTTTTAGTTGGAAGCTATAATGGATTTATGTTATTTCTTTAATGGCATCATAAATTATGTGAAATATTTCTTTAATGACATTATTAATTTTGTGAAATTGAGAATTTTCAATTCCCAATAATACTCTTTGCTAGATTATAAATTTGGGACATATCACTTAAAAAGTGATTTATCTCATCATATACTTTAAGTGGGCATTGTTAACCAATGATTCTTTCTTGTTAAAAAATACTGCCTCCCACAATTAAGTTTGCTTTTTGACTGCTCCACACTACCTCTTTCTTCCATAATAATTTTGTTTTTATCGTGATAACTGATACGTATCTTTTATTCTTAATTAGAAGTCTTGAATTTAAATTTTATAAATAAATTTATTTTTAATATAAAATACTCCCTCAAAATGGAATTGAAATACACAAATTCATATTAATTGGATTTCAAAGTGTATATTGAACTCCAAGTGTCAGAGGTCTTTAATCGAGCTTTAAGAATTCGCGAGATTTTTTTATACTGAATATTGAATAGAAACAATATAAAAAGGAAAAGTTGCATGTTTAATAGATCGGCTAAAAATATTTACATTTGTTAGCAAATATATACATAATATAATACGATTATTTAATTATATCCTCACCAGTCCACACGATTTACAATTTTAACATATTTTGTCTAAATCACGATTTATTTCCAAGGGAGAGTATTCTTTTAGTATTCTTTCTGATCTCAAATATTTGTTGTTTTGATAAAATTGAATTTATTTCAAAAGATTAAGTACTTAATAAATTCAATCATGCAACTAAGTATGATAAATAGGTCAAAATTTTATTCTTAATCATCAAAATAACCATAGTTAAATATTTATTGTGGCTAAAATTCAATAATATAAGGTGAAACATTTTCACCCTTTTAAAATTAATAATTCACATTTCAGAACTATTTTGTTGTTTTTATGTAAAGGGTCCACTTCTACAAAGGACTTTGGAAGCTAACTGTAGATGAAGTCACAATGTGGAGATTTGTGCATCATGAACAGTACTAAGGTCAGCCAGTGTCTTCTTCCACTTATAAAATAGAAAATTAGAAAAAAATTACCTATCTAATTGTAATAATTTGTTATCATATTTAGTGAAATTTTTATAAATGAAATTTGGAGAGTTTTACTCTTATCTTTTTAGAATAGAGAGGTTGTTTCTTATAAACTCTTGATTAAAAAAAACTATGTATTCAACGCAAAACTGTAAGAAAAATATGACAGTAAAATAGCAAAATACAAAACAATTACAACAACAGATATTATTACATCGAAGAGTAAGAAACTATATATGTGTTAACTAAAGAATATTGCTAAAAAGGAGAAGAGGTGAGAGGGCTAGACCCCGCCTCTTCCTCATAAAGTGTGACAACACTCAACTATATCTACTAGTCTTTATGTTAATCTTGATCTTGATATTTTTAATTTCTATCTAAGGTCATTTCATTAAGTTGTGTTGTGTTCTATCTAATCATCTTTTCCCTCTTCAGTTTTTCTTCGGCCTACCTTTACCTTTCATAATTTCTACTATAACCAACCTCTCATGCCTCCTTACTAGCGCATCATTGCTATCCTCTTCACATGCTCAAATCATCTCAGTCTCGTTTCTCTCATCTTGTCCTCTATGGAGGTCACTCTCATCTTGCTTCTTATAACTTCATTTCTAATCATATCTCTTATAGTATGTCGACACATCCATTTGAGCATTCTCATCTCCGTTATGTTCATCTTTTGTACATAGGCATTCTTGACTGATCAACATTGTGCTCCATACAACAAAGTAGGTCTAATCACCGTCACTCTATTTTACCTTTAAGCTTTAATTTGGCGACATATTCCTATCACAAAATATTCCAGAGACGAGCCTCTATTTCATCCACCCTACTTCAATATATATAACGCACAATATCAATATCATCAATCTCTTCGTCCTCTTGAATCCTGGATCAAGATAAATTTATAAAAAATATATTTAATCAAGATTATTTTTGTTGTGTGGGCTTCTTTAGAATCACGACAAATTTTATGTTGATTGCCAACCTGCTGCAACCTTCCTCCTTTATTCAAGTTGGATGACAAACATATATATAAGCAACCTTATACAAGTGAAATTATTTGATATTGAGACATAATTATTATTGTTGATTTATGAGTTAGGTTGAGATGCATCACCTGCCCTCTCAATTTTTACTCCTTATGTCTAACAATAGTTGTCCACTATTAACTTGGCACACCCTTTAAGAAACAATAAATAATAGGGGCAATATTACTATTTAATTCTTGGACTTTATTAAATTTAATGCTTTGAAAAATGTGTTAGATGATAAATAGTATTTAATAACAAGGATAAAATAGACACAAATGGTAAATTATCTCTTGATTTTCTAAACTGGACAACTATTTTTAGTATAGTGGACAACTATTATTGAACGGAGTTATTTTTACAAAAGTAGTGTAAAATTGTTTATATTTTCAGAGTGGATAAGCTAACTACCAAAGGAATCTCTTTCATGATGTGAACTTATTCCATTTATAGACTCATTTAAGTGTAACTTTCTTGAAGTTTGCAATTGTAGCAACACAATCCAATATGATGCACAAATTAATTACATGTGCTTTCTTACAAGAGCTATCATGCATATATATAGTGAGTATATACTAGTTTAGATTGTGTTGTGAGGTGTGCATTTGGTATGACCAATTAATGTTTTTATTTCCTCTTTGAGAATAACAACCTTTCAAGTTTTCTCAAATACTTGTCATCTCAAAATATCTATTGTAATTTCTAAAAATAATTATTTTAAATTATTTGTGATTTTAGAAATTCAAGATAAGATTAATTATTTTTTCTCATTGCATTCTTAGAAGTGGAGTAATTGTTCTTCAAAACTACAAATAGCTTAATAGAGTAAATATTTGATGAAGTAAAATTATATCTTAAGATATAATGAAGGTAAAATAATCAAAATCTCCTCCTAATTAATATTTTCTCAAGGATTGTGTACAATATAAAAGAGAAATATGACAGATAATTTGAGACGGATAACATAGTTTTATAAGGAAAAAATTATTGCTTCTGAAATGGCCTTTAATTTGGCCCCTCTTCACATAGAATGTTACTGGTCATCATTATACACATGTGATGATCATGGTGATTATTTCTTGGGACTCTTGTTGTCATACTTTGTGTTTTGGGGCCACTTGGAAAGGATTTTAATTTCCTCCCTCTAACATCCGATAAATTAAGAATTGAGATTAAAGTTAATTTAGTTATTATTTATAATAAAAAGAATGAAACTTGAATCTGATTCAATTCCAAAAACTAACTCTATGAAGATTATCTAAGACATGCGGAACTTATATAATGATTATTTTCGATGAACCATCGGCTCATGAAATGACACAAATGTGAAAGTGAAACACCAAACACACACTTTAAGTTTTTTTTTCTCCATACTTTCAATACAAGAACTTAAATAGAGTACTGCCCAACAACAAGATTACAATTGGCATAAAAAATTGAAGAAGTTTTACTTTTACATTTTGCCTGGATGACTTGCCTTGATAATAATCAATATTATTCTGCTTTTGAAGAAAATTTGTGGTGCCCAAAGTGGCATTATTTTTTGTAGAAGGATCAATTTCTCCCACATAGAATTCATCTAGCATCAATCTTGCTGCACTCCCATGTCCTGCTTCTTCAAACTCTTCACTTGCATCCTTGCCTATAAAATTTAATTGATATATGGAATTAGAGACGGACGCAAAATTTTAAGTTTATGAGTTCATATAACTGACTTTGAGTTAGTATATGTATAATAATAACTGAGTTCATAATCAAATAATTTAATAATTTCTTT
This sequence comes from Solanum appendiculatum, assembly GCA_018342035.1. Taxonomy (NCBI): domain Eukaryota; kingdom Viridiplantae; phylum Streptophyta; class Magnoliopsida; order Solanales; family Solanaceae; genus Solanum; species Solanum appendiculatum. Next base: position 691,736 of record JAGDQO010000622.1, on the reverse strand, counting down.
ATACATAAACATGATGTAGACAAAAGTTACTGAATTTCTGTAAACACACATGTCATATTGTGATCCGCCCGGTATGAAATACTTTAGGGCCCGATTACCCTTTACCAATTACAAAGAGTAACAGAGGTATGCGAAGGTAGGTAAGATTCTGCTCGTGAGCGTAATGATATAAGCTTGCTTGATTGTGAGACCGACGGGTTGAACAAAGACGAAAATCGACCATCCTGATCTTCTAATCTAAAATAATGTGTGCCTATTAGGAGCTTTTCACATTTAATCTTTACTCAAATCTAAATTCAAGGCTTTTAATTAAGAATATATGAATACTTAATTGGAGACAATTAATCTTTATTCAAATCTAAATTCAAGACTTTTAATTAAGAATATATGAATACTTAATACTCCACTATAACTGGATAACTGGTAATTAAAATCACTATACTTTTACAATGTTATTTATGTATAAAGAGGGGGGGGGGGGGGTTGTACCTGCTGCTGCCAACAAGACATCTTCACCACCAGGATGATCATTTAGGAAGTTTGTCACATTGTATGCCTGCATATATTAAAGTACTTTAATGTAATTTTTTAATACAAATTTGTATCAAAAATAAATTCTATGATCATATCATAATTTTGCTCTATGGTATGATTAGGGTTGACTTCCATAAATACAATAAGACATGTAATTCGAGATCATAAAAAAGCATAATTAAATTGAATCTAGCTAGTTCTCATTAGATTCAAGAGAAAATTCGTGTGACCTACATGTCATGATGAATTTGAACCATCGAATTAGTTACTAATATTTGCGTTAGGATAATACTGTTCTTTTTTAAAATCTGCATAAACGCAAAATACTATACTGTACCAATAAAATAGTGAAAGTTTTTCTATACACACCTTAGCATTTATGATAACCCAACAATCTTTAGGATTATTATGCAAAGAAACTTCATCATATGTTTTCAAAACTTTATTATCAACTCCCATAACTCCTTTTTCTTTTTCTTTTTCTTTTTCCTCCTCTGTTTCTAAGTGCTATTTCATTTCATCAATCAATATATAGAAACAACAACTCAAACTATAGCATAATTATTGTTCAAATAAACAAGTATTTTTGTGTTGTACCATGAAAGTGATATATCCACTTATTTTGAGGTATATCATATTCAAGTGATGATTATTATTTTGTCATAATGCATGGACAAGAAAAAAGGTGATGTGTAATGGGGTCAATTGGGAAAAAAAACAACCAAATTTTGAATATAAAATTTATCCTCTCTGTATTTAGCTAAATTCATAATTGGGTATATGCAAACTTAGATGCTATTTGGTGGTTTGTATATAAGTAATATATTTTCTGGTACATTATTGGGTGGTTTGTATATCATTTTCTTGTTAATATATAATATGAAGTTTCATATGATTTTTTCCCATATGGATTTAAATATAGTCAGACTCTAAAACGGATATCATATATCGAATAAGAAATAAAAAAATTTGTTATGTGTTATTGATTTGAGTCTCGATTACAGAGTTGCCTTTGTTAGAGAGCTTTTTACCTTTCAATGTAAGACTTTTCGATGTGAATTTAGATATAATCGAGCTTCAGAGCGAGTAACAGACACTTGATAAGAAACCAATTTTTTTTATGAGTCTTTGAATTGAACCCCGACTATGGAGTTAAGAGAGCAATTAATCTTTTAATATGAGACTTTCCGAAATGAATTTAATTATAATCAATCTCCAAAGTTGGTAACATACACTAGATAAGAAAAAAAATGTTACGAGTCATTGATTCAACTCCTAGATATGAATTCGTTTTTGTTAACAATCACTTTACCTTTTCGATATGAAACTTTTCAACGTGAATATAAACATAGTCGGGCTCCAAAGAAGGTAACAACCACCGAATGAGAAATAGAAAAGATTGTTATGAGTCATTGATTTGAACCCCGGACATAAATTCGTCTTCATTAACCTTTTAATGTAAGACTTTTCGATGTGAATTTAAATATAGTCAAGTTTCAGAGCGGGTAGCAAACACCAAATGAGAAATAAAAAAAAATGTTATGAGCCATTAATTTGAACCTCAGCTACGAAATCGTCTTTATTAGTGAGTGTTTTACCTTTCGACGTGAATTCTAATTTTACTCAGGCTTCAAAACAGGATAACGAACACTAGAAGAAAAACCTATGACCCATGGATCTCACCTAAATCAGATATATCTAATGGGCCATAAACAAAAAAAAACCCAATCCACATAAAACTCATTCACGGCCCATTTAAATCCCCTAAAAAAACCCTAGCCTTCTTCTCCATTGCTTCACAAGCAGCAATCTAGGGTTAGCAGAGCACTGTGTGTCTGTGTGTTAGAGAGAGAAAGAGGAGAGAGAAAATGGTATCAGGTTCAGGGATCAGCGCAAGGAGGATAGTGGTGGATGCTCGCCACCATATGCTTGGAAGACTCTCTTCAATTTTGGCGAAAGAGCTGCTTAATGGACAGAGAGTTGTTGTTGTTAGATGTGAAGAGATTTGTCTTTCCGGTGGACTTGTTCGCCAGAAAATGAAGTATCTTAGATTCCTTCGTAAGAGAATGAATACAAAGCCCTCTCATGGTCCTATCCATTTTCGTGCTCCTTCTAAGATCCTTTGGCGTACAATCCGTGGGTATGATTTGGTTATCTCACCTTTTTTGTTGATTGTGGTTTTAATTTAGTTTTTGTAGTAGCATTTGTATGCTATCGGTTACTAGTAGTGTTCGAGAATGTTGAATTTATGTTAAAAGGTGTGATTTTGATTATTAGTGTGAAGTTGTTAGTGCCAAAAAGAAGCATAATAGATACTGTGCATTCACCCTGTTGTTATGAAAGAACATTTCAGGGGAATGTTGAAGTATTTCTCGTGTTCGAGAATGTTGAATTTTATGTTAAAAGGTGTGATTTTGATTATTAGCATGAAGCTGGTGGCACCAAAGATGTTGCCCAAAGAAGCATAATAGATAATGTGCATTCACCAGGTTGTTATGAAAGAACATATTTAGGGGAATGTTGAAGTATCTCTTGTGTTTGAGAACGTTGAATTTATGTTAAAAGTTGTGATTTTGATTATTAGTGTGAAGCTGTTGGTGCCATAAAGAAGCATAATAGATAATGTACATTCACCAGGTTGTTATGAAAGAACATTTTTAGGGGAATGTTGAAGTATCTCTTGTGTTTGAGAACGTTGAATTTATGTTAAAAGGTGTGATTTGGATTATTAGTTTGAAGCTTTTGGTGCCATAAAGAAGCATAATAGACAATGTGCATTCACCTGGTTATTATGAAAGAACATTTTAGGGGAATGTTGAAGTATCTCTATTGTTTGAGAACGTTGAATTTTATGTTAAAGGTGTGATTTTGATTATTAGCGTGAAGCTGGGGATGCCAAAAAGAAGCATAATAGATACTGTGCATTCAGTTAGCTAGTTTGGAATAAAGGCATAGCTATTGCAGTTGTAAATATATACAATTTTATGTGTATAATGCTATTTCAATAAGTATAAATTGTTTATGTTAGATACTGCCTTGACAAGAGCTACTGAGCTAGGTCATGTGGATTTCATTGGAATGGAGCAGGTGTCAAAAGAAAGCATAATAGATGTTTGGGACTCGCCTTATTGACCCGAAATAGTTTTGAATTAAGTCATAGCTGTTGTAGCCTGAGTTGTGCAGCCTCTTTGCTTTTGATGCCGCATCCGTGTCGGAGTCTCCAAAATACACTACTTTTGGAGAATCCAACACGCACCCGTTGACATTTTTGAAGAGTCTGAGCAACGTAGGTTGTAGCTGTAGATATATTTTTTACATGAATAGTGTAGTAGTGTTTGACTAATCTAAAGAGTTATCTTACGGTAGTAGTATAAACGATGTTGCTAAATCTCTATTAGTGTTTTTGGAATCAGTGTGAATCTCTAATGAATATGCTATTACCATTTCCAAACAAATAAAAAGACAGTATGAAGGATGTTTACTATCTTTTACCGAATTTTAGTGGCTATGGTGCTGAGTTTCAAAACTCTGCAAGTAACACCTGTAGATAGGGCCTGACATATTTTCGTCTGAAAGTTGATAAAGATTTTTAACTTGTGGATTGAACCTGGACGAGCATTTACTGAAGGTGTGTTGCATTTAGTATGCACACATGTCTAGGTGATGCAATGTTTATTTCATATTTTTTGTAATTGACACAGGCCACTTGCTGACTCTCATATTCTCCTTTTGTTTTCCCTGTTTGATTGATGGGTGTTATAGTTGAGTTGTCCATCTAGAACTATTATGAATTGTTTCTGCGTTCAAAATATTTGATGGCTGTGGTAGTTATTTCACCTCCTTGCCGTGTAGCTGTTTTTGACTAATTATGTCTGTTCATTTCACCGTAGGATGATTCCCCACAAGACCAAGCGTGGAGCAGCTGCACTTGCCCGCTTGAAGGTTTATGAGGGTGTCCCACCCCCATATGACAAGATTAAGAGGATGGTCATTCCCGATGCTCTAAAGTGAGTTGAAGCTGCAGATATAATTAAATTCTTAGTATCATTGTTCTAGTAACACTGAAACTTTTGTATTTTCTTATTAGGGTATTGAGGCTCCAAGCAGGACACAAATACTGTCTCTTGGGCAAGCTTTCATCAGAGGTTGGATGGAACCATTATGATACTATCAAGGTAAGTTTCTTCATCTTTACCTTTTTCATACTCATCCGATCGAGCAACATGTGGTAATTACAACATATTTTTAGTAAGATTTTACGGTAAGACCATCATAGTGTATAACATGCTTAAAGTATGCGGATTTGTTTCAAGCAGTTGCTTACTTCTCCGTTGAAATCATGATTACAACAGGAACTCGAGAACAAGAGGAAGGAGAGAGCTCAGGTAGCCTACGAGAGGAGAAAGCAGTTGGCAAAACTTAGAGTTAAGGCTGAGAAAGCTGCAGAGGAGAAGCTTGGACCTCAACTCGCCGTTATTGCTCCAATCAAGTATTGAATTGGGACCTAGTTATTTGAAATACAATTTTGTTAAAGATCGATAATTCATCTTAATCTCGACCTCTTTCTAGTTACATTGACCTCCTGAGTGGTTTATTTTCAGTTTTTAGCATTGTTTGAGACAACTCTTATCTTTCATTATTTTTGGTGATGAAATTGAACCTCATGCTTTTAGTTATGCACAGATGTTGTTATCTCTTCTAGTACCTCTTATGTTCACTGGATTCTATTCTTTGGGCCAACTGCAGCCTTCGAAACTCGGGGTTGATGTGTTCGCTCTTATACCCTTCTTCATTTAAATACCAGACTCTCTTGAATCCTTCTCGAGTAAAAATATCGATAACGACTCTCAATGTGGATGTTGAGACTATTTGGGAAAAAAAGGAATTTTTTTAATTGACTTTGATTAGGTAAGATTATATCTTTTTTACAACAAATATTAACAATTTATATTTAGTTTAAATTGTTGATTGTGATATTAAACTGAAAGGGATTAGAAAATAAAAGGCTCAGATTAAAGCTGCTTTCAGTGAATAGAACCTTACATTTCTTAAATTTCACATTAATAACATCAAACAACCCATATATTATATATAACGTTTATACTTTGATCATATATAGTACTTGATCAAATTATCAATCAGTGGAAATTCCAGGATTCTAATTAAATAGTACTTGAGAAAAAAAATATATGAGAAAATGATATAAAAATGGAAAGTCACATTTCAAAACAGATTTTGCAAATCATATCAATTATTTTCTTCCAGGAAAATTCTTTATTTGATAATATTTATTTATTTTCCCTTCCATTTATGTCTCTCTATATAGATATATATTTATTTTATTTCTTCCCCCCTCAATATAGAGTTGTATTAAATTGAGGATTTCCATATATAATATAGTTATATATTTTTCTTCTATACAACTCCTAATACAAAGTTGTAACCCAATTTTTTAATCTTATACTTATCTTTTCTTTAAAATATGTCTTCTTTTTTCTTTAAATTTCTTATTTTCTTCTTCTTCATGAAAATTATTGAACCAAAATTTCTTAGTGATTTTCAGTTTAAAGAGCAAAAAAATATTCCAACAGTGTATGTTGATCCATCTGGACATGGCAATTTTCAAACTATTCAATCAGCCATTGATTCTGTCCCTCAAAATAATCAGGATTGGATCTGTATTATCATCAAACTTGGACAATACAGGTATCATTTTAGTATCTTTGGTTTTATATTTTGTTTCGGATTTAAGTTATATGTACTGATAGTAAGCATACGGGAAAAAATGAAATAAGTTATGAACTTTGTCGCTAAATAACAATATAGGTGTCAGTATAGTATCTTGGTTTTGCTTTATATATTGTTTACGGATTTAAGTTATATACATTGATAGTAAACATTATTAAAAAAACAGATTTGTTATGAACTTTGTTGCTAAATAACAATATAAGTATCAGTTTAGTATCTTGGTTTTGGTTTATGTATTATTTTACAGATTTAAGTTATATAAATTGACAATAAACATACAACAACAAAAATGAAATTAGTTATAAACTTTGTTGCTTAATAACAATATAGGTATCAATTTAGTATCTTGGTTTTGATTTATATATTCTTTTATGGATTTCAGTTATATACACTAATAGTAAACACTACAATAAAAATTGATTAGCTATGAATTACTTCATCACTGAATAACAATATAGGTATCAATTTAGTATCTTGGTTTTGATTTATATATTTTTTTACGGATTTAAATTCTATACACTGACAATAAATATTACAATAAAAAATTGATTAGATATGAATTTTTATTGCTAGATAACAATATATTTATTAATTTAGTATCTTGATTCATGTATACTTTTTTCTCATTTAAGTTATATATACTTACAATAAACATTAAAAAAAATAGAATTAACTATGATAGAATGATTTATACTATCAATGCAATTCAACCTATCTTTCACGCTATAGGATAAATTGTTATATCGTTTTGACTCTTTAAAAATGTTATTATATTTGTGTTGATTAATCCTCAAAAATACTTTATTCTTGAAGGATTCAATACGATCGCAACATTTAGTTCAAGTACTAATACAGTTAGATGGTATAACATCTACATTGTCAGTTCATAAAACTTAAACTTTTTTTAATATATTTTTTTTAGTGATATATTATATTTATTTTAATTTGATTTTGTGATATTATTGCATGTAGGGAACAAGTGAAAATCCCTAGAGAGAAGCCTTATATTTATCTAAAAGGAGATAAAAGTGGAAAAGTCATTGTAACTTGGGATGCTCATGGCTCAATTGCTACTGATGCTACTTTCACTACTGAAGCTCATAATACAATTGTGGAAAGTATAACATTCATAGTAAGTGAAAACCACAACTTTTTTCTTTTTTTTTTTTTAAATTATTTTAATTATACAAATTTTTTTTGTATATGTCATTAGTTTGATCCTTGTAATAATGAACTTGTAAAAGTAGATTTATTTATTCAAAAGAGATCCATCGTTTTTTAACAAGTAAAAGTTCTGTCTTGATCCAATAACTGAACTCCTTCTATAATTACAAAAGAGAATTTTTATATCTCGCATTTATTTAAATAGTGGAAATATTATAATTTCTTTGGTTGAGTTGATGAAAAGATAATTTTACATCAAGAAGTAAAGAAAAAAAAAAGAAAATTTTAATTTTGTAGTTATGTTGCGGGGACTTTTCAAAATTATTATTGGTGTTCTCATGTCCGATCCTCAAAAAATGTACTATTACTTTTATAGGACCTAACACGCATTCGAGCTATATAAATTTACACTACTATTTTTTTATCTAAGCTCATTCATTCTTTTTGAAATAGACTACTTTACTAATTTTCTAATATGTTTTTTTAATCTTTAATCTTGCAAATTATTAACAAAAGTTGGTTTGAATTTATTTTTTTAATTATCAGAATTCTTATAATTATCCTCCAAAAAGCAACAATAATCCAAGGGTGGTGGCAGTGGCAGCCATGATTTCTGGTGACAAATCTGTATTTTACATGTGTGAATTTCTTGGATTTCAAGACACATTATGGGATGTTGAAGGAAGACATTATTTCAAACTTTGTACCATTGAAGGATCTGTTGATTTCATCTTTGGTAATGGTCAATCTATTTATGAGGTAAAACACTACTTCATACATCTTCAAGTACTTTCATATGGACCATATCTTTCTATAATAGTATCGTTTGTTCACATAAATTTGTTTGTTTTAACGTAATGATAACTCCTAAAAAAATCAGTTACAAAAAAACTTAAATGTTATAGTGCAATGTTATTATAGTAAATGAATATTATAGAAATGTCTTATTTTACAAGCAAATAAAAAGATAGCTTGGTGCATTTAATCAGGGACAGAGCTATATATAATATTAGGTACGAGTTACCTTTGGATGAATCCAATAACTTTTGCTTAGATCCTAAATTTGTATGAAAAAATTCATGAAGTATTATAAGTATTTAATTGTGAACCTAGTAACTATAATGATCTATGGATATGATGGCAAGTTCAGAAGTTATAAGCTTCAAATCCTGCTTCCACCCAGCTATGCACGTGGTATATCTTACGTTCATGCAGGATATGCAAAAAGGACGTACTCAAGTAGTGTAATGTTAGTAGTCTATCTAGATACAAGCATTAGTGATGATGTTTTCATGATGCAAACCCATGATCATACGTCATACGAACAGAATCGGACCCAAAATTTGAAATTTATGAGTTCAACGACTTCAAGTTAATATAAAGCTATAACTGGTTCACAGTCTAATATTTCTAAATATTTTAGGCATTTGTTTATATAATATAAAGTCTAAACAAAAATTACTGATTCATAGCACATAAATAACTTTACCGTTGCTTTAAAAATCTCCTTCATAGACTACTATATAGTATATCATTATAAAATCTTCTTATACTAATGATATAATTAAGCACTAATTTTTTAATTGTTGTATATGCAGAATTGTACAATATCAGTAAATGCAGGAGCTTTAGATGGATTAATAGGATACATAACAGCACATGGAAGAGAAAACCCTAATGATACAAGTGGATTTGTGTTCAAGAATTGTAATGTTATTGGAAATGGACAAATTTTCTTGGGTAGACCATGGAGAGAATATGCAAGAGTTTTATTCTATGATTCATCCATGTCTAATGTCATCACACCTCAAGGTTGGGATGTTGGAGTCTTTGTTGGCAAAGAGTAAGTTCTTTTCCAATTTAATCATCTGATATTTGAAATTCACTTTCTCGAGTAATTTATATTTGTGTCATGAGTTAGTCCTACTAAACATACGTACCATAAAAGATTATATTCCCAGCGTTCGAATTTGAGACCTTTATTTAAGATCGAAGAGATTTAAACCATCTCATTTCGTGCTTTGATGGTACTTGAATAATTATGCTTATATAATGATGAATTATACCTATTCAGATGTTCAAAAACAAACAGTGTTCAGATCTAGAGAAAACATCTTAATCATTGAGACGTGCTTTCAGATTCAGACATCTCAATCTTTTGAAAACAAATGATTTAGGATCTTCTTATGCATTAACTTTTGTGTTGATTTTAATTATGTTTTTTTTTTTGGTTTATGATTTAGGAAACAATTAACATTTGCTGAGGAAAGTTGCAAAGGAATGGGATCAAACACTTCAAAAAGAGTGTCATGGAAAGCAAATTTGAGCCAACAAGAGTTACAACAATTAATAAGTCAATCATTCATTGATAATGAGGGTTGGATTACCAAACAGCCCTTGAAAGTACTTCAATAGTTTAATTATTAATTAGCTTTAATTTTCACAAGAAAAAAATTACTAATTTATTAGCTTAGCCTAGATATATTTTACTTACTCGTATATTAGTATTTCTTCCATGTGCCGCGAGTTTTATGAATTAGGTAGGGAAGTTAAAGCAGGACGTCTCTGATGTGATGTCGTCATCCTTATGGATGTGTTCATGAAGGTCATGTTTGTCACTATAGTACAATATATTGCAAGAAATTACATACAAGGTCAAAATTTATTTTTACGTATATATAGTAGATGATGAGCCCTCTTAGTGAAAATCATGCGTCCACCTCTGGGCCCAAGACTATCAAACATGTTAATCGTTTCACTTTATATTAAAATGCGAGTTGATCGATAGGATGAACTCAAAATAGGCAATAAAAGTCTACAAGTAAATCAAAATGGGAATGAAACAATCAAGAAAATAGCCAAAAAGATGCACAAGTTTTGCTTTTCCAGTTTTGGTTTACTATCACAACATAAATGTCAAGAGCAAAAGGTAAATGCCTATGAATATTCCAAGTATAAGAATATACATTCTAGGTTCTCTTCTCATAAGCAAGGATAGGAACAAGTGAATGGTGGTTCATCAGCAAAGACGGTCGCCAATCGAGTACAAAATAGCCTTCCACCATCACTGACTCCTACCCTTCTCGACCACCACGGAGTCTATAAATGATGCGTCCTTTACTGGAATCATAACGACTTACTTCAATTTTGACTCTGTCTCCAGGCAACAGCCGAATGAAATTCTTTCGTATCTTTCCAGAAATGTATCCCAGTACCACATCTGCATTATCCAATTTGACCCTAAACATGCCATTGGGGAGAGACTCGGTAATGGAACCTTCATGAGTCCATTTCTGTTCCTGTGAGAGACACTGAATGCTGGTAGTACGTCTGGAAGTGGCGGAATTATTCTTCTTCTTTGACTGTTGCTGTGTTTTAACCAAAAGTCCCTTGGCTTGTTTCATTAACTTTTCCTGCTTGCTGACAAACATAGAGAGCGGCAGTGCTAATGAATTGGAGGTTTTACAGGACGTTGGAGTTGGAGAACAAGCTGCCATTGCAGCAGTGGCAGGAGTGGGATTCCACCATGACAGAGATGCCATTGTAAAGAGAACTAGTCTATGGTGCACGATCACGACTCAGCAACACAGCTATCTAAAAATAGCCAAAAGACAATACAGCTACATTATGATAGGATAAAAGAAATTATGTATGAAAATACAAAATTAGACAAATGAGTAACTTTCTTTAGTCTTTTCGAGTGATAAAGAAACTTAGACCAAAACTACTTTGGCATTTTTCCTGAGAAACTAAGTAAAAGTAGGACCAGAATATGACTGCACATCACAAATTAGACAAAACGCTGAATTTCTCTAGTATTTCAAAGTTCAAAGTGAACTGAAAACCTTAAACTTTCACCACTTTGGCATTTCCTGAAACAAAATTTGAAAAAATTATCTACAGAACTGCAATAACAAAAATAATATGCCAATTCACCCTTCTATTTACTATTACTAACATTCTAGTAAAACTAAGGATAAAAGGGAAGTTAAATTTTATTCTTTCTTCTTTTTCCTCTTTTATTTCTGACTCAAGTCCATCTCCTTTACGCCTCTTCTTCTTGTCCTTCTTCAAGTACCTTCAGGGTTCCCGTCAACTCCCAACTGCCATTACAACTGGCAGTCTACCACCTCACAAACAAACTAAAAAGTTCTTTTTTTTCCGTTCCTATTTCAGTCATATATACGTTTTTCTTTTGGTTTCTTACTCACGTTTCTATGCTCTCTTTCCTTCTGCTGCTGCTACTTCTCTTTTTCCTCCGACGACTCCTGCCTTCACTAGCTCTATCAGCATTCAGCCCATTGTGTCATCCCACTCCGACAGCTTCAATTCAGCTCGCACAGTCCAACCTACAATCACCATTGTAACCCAAAAGTCCCACCCCCAACCATACCAGTGGTTTGTTAATCTCCCTCCCCCTTTCCTGTCCCCATCTTCCTTTGTCAAATTTCTACCCCAAACACACATTTAATGGGTGCCGATTGGGGAGAGGGAGGAGAAAAGTAAAACACAAAGACAAAAAGATAGGGCCGGAATATTGAAGAAGCAAAAACAATAAAAGGAAACAAAAACACACTTGATTATTAAATTGGTATTTTACCTTAGTTCAAATGATGTCACGTAAAAGTTAACAAAAGTGTGAAGCTTGAGACAAAAGACACCACAAAATAGTGTCACAAAGCTAAAATTTTAAGGTTCCGGTTTAACACATCAAATGTACCACTATAGAAATCACAACTGAAAGACAAAGGTATCACTGTTGTTCGCCTTTTCACCATTATTACCTATTGGCTATAGCAATAGGATTATTCCTTCTCTCATCCGCCATTATCTAGTGTGCGAACGTTATCAGCTCAGTTTGGACTACCACCAGAACTAGCAAAGAAGGTTAAAAAGTGGCAGCTCTTAGCTTTTCATGTTCAAAATTTTCACCTTCCGAATTTCTAGAAGATTTGGAACCCTACAAAGTATACTTTTGAGTTTTGACTCCTCCTAAAGCCCGAAACTTCATAAAAATTGATATTTACTTCTTCTTCTTTGTTCACTAAAGTAATTGCCAGCAGCCCAGCACCTAGGTCAACATTGACTTGGAGATTCATAGTCTTCTATTTTAAGCATAAATCACCCAAAGGAGTGACCTACTAGTCAATGAAATGAGTTGAGAACAACGAAGTCTCATATTCAAATAAAAACACTAGCTCATTTCTTCTCACATGTTCTACCCTTGTTTGGACAGAGTCACCTGGTGCTTGTTTTTGGTATCCCGTAGAATTAGTCAAGGTGGGCGCGCAAGCTAGCCTAGACAACACGATTATCAAAAAAAAAAAATTACTATCATGTTCTCTAACATACTAATCTTAACTCAAAAGATTTCCAAATGCAATAGGATTATTCCTTCTCTCATGCACCATTATCTAGTGTGCAAATGTTACTACCGCCAGAACTTTTAAAGAAGGTTAAAAAGTGGCAGCTCCTTAGCTTTTCATGTTTAAACTTTTCACCCTCCGAAGTTCTAAAAAGATTTGGAAGCCTACAAAGTATCCTTTTGAGTTTTGACTCCCAAAGCCCGAAACTTTATAAAAATTGATATTTACTTCTCTCTTTTTTTTTCGCAAAAGTAATTACCAGCAGCCAGCACCTAGCTCACCATTGACTTGGAGATTCATAGTCTTCTATTTTAAGCATAAATCACCCAAAGGAGAGGCCTACTAGTCAATGAAGTGAGTTGAGAACAATGAGGTCTCATATTCAAATAAAAACACTAGCTCATTTCTTCTCACATGTTCTACCCTTGTTCTGACTTCAGACAGAGTTACCTGGTATCTGTTTTTGGTATAGAATTAGTCAAGGTGGGCACACAAGCTAGCCCGGACAACAAGATTATCAAAAAAGAACTACTATCAAGTTCTCTAACATACTAATTTTTAACTCATAAGATTCCAAATGCTTATAATTGAGATAGTTAATACTTGAAATTAATTGTTCAAATGAAACTCAAATTATCCAAAAATTTCAATTTCAGAACGGCAAATTAGTAAAGATACACAAATTTTACAGAAAGAGAAACTTACAACTCAATTTCGCCGGAGAAAAAAAACTGCCAACGATAAACCGGAAAGTAGTAGTATCAACTTTGCCGGAGAAGACGAGCGTCAATTCTAAACTTACAGAAACTTGAGGTCCTTATCTGCAAAAAAAAAAATAGGACTCTAAACCACCAATCGCCGCTGCTTATACTTTTCCGGCGCCGGTGAGAGTGAATTTACAGTAAAATTAGTAGCGCCTTTATATTTGGATAAGAGAAGGAGGGACTAGAACCCAATGGATTATTTCCAAAAGAGATTCTCTTTATCCCTAAAAAAAAAAAAGAAAAAAAAAAGTGGTTTTTAAACTCTATTTTAAAAACTTTATTTTAATCTCAAGAAGCAAAATTTGGTGTTTAAATATCTAATAAGAATATTTTATCATATAATCGATGTATGCGACCTTTTTTTTCTTTAATACTAGTACTACATTTTACTTGCAAAGGTAGCTAAGTTGGTTGAGTATGTGATCTCTCAAATGGCGGGTTTCAGGTTCGAAACCCTTGCAAGCTTTCTTGATCGAGCTCGTTACACGAAATTTACCTTGTTTGGTTTAATCTCTCCTATTTGATTGAAGTTTACATGGTGTGCACCCGAAGGATAGTTGCAAGCTCCTTAATGTTTAAGGAAATAGTTTTGTATCCTTTATTGATAGATAAAAAATGTTATTTGGAAAACTTAAAAAGTGGCAACTACCTTCTAAGCAAAATGTAAAATGACATTGCCTTGCTAATCATTCTTTTCACAATGCTTACATGAAGCATTCTTGTTTAATAGACTAAAAATTTTCAAAACAAACTTGATAGAACCACCTTGAGAAAAAAAATAGTTCAGAGCACCAATCACCCACATTCACGCAGGATTCAAGGAAGGGCCGAATCCCAAGGATGTGATGTAAACAACTACCCAAATGCAAACAATAATAATTGTTTTCACGACTCAACCTGTGACTTATATGACCAGATTGAAAGATGACTACAAGACCAAAATTTGGTAGGCAAAGGAAGAAAAGAACAAAACACAAACTAGAAACCAATATATTCTCATTATTTCCTGTAAATATGGCCATTTGAGGAAGTGCACAAAATAGAAAAAATCAGAAACACCTTGTGATAAGTTTATCATGCTCTCCCTAAATCCATTTTGACTCTTGTTGAACTCTAAAAGAGTGAGAAATAAATATTACAATTAATCTCTTGTACCACTCTCAGCTTTTGATACTATCGTTAACACGTTCGTAACCAAGAATCACAAACAATCTTAATCCGATCACACAAACCTCGGTATCATTGCTATAGAAGGACATCGAGAACTCTGTTATCTCCAGCATCTTCAAAAATTGTGTTCCAGATGCTGAACTGAAGGTTGAACAACATGTTTCATCGATTCAAGTCACACTGAGAAGTGTCCTCTCTACACTTGTGTTACGTGCCTCCTTGAACACCCTTGCTATAGAAGAGGGAAAAAAAGGGAATGGTCTATTTGACGTTATGTGTGGGAACGCTCAAATAAACTTTGGTGTTCTTGAAGTCGTCCAGGAGGGGGTTATATCCATCTTTAGTTCTCGTCTTTGTTGGGAGACCAAATTCTTCCATAAATGCTGCTGTGTCGAGCTACAACAAATATTTACATGAATGAATATAAAACGACGAAAAATACAAAAAGAGAACTTAGGTTTCTCACAGATGAAAGGTAGGAATTACCGAAAGAGTACGTCTTTTCTTTCCCCGCTTCAATGGCTCGCCATCTTTTTGCTGCTTCATCCACCCAGAGCAGTAATGATCCATCTGTTCCAAGAGCAAAAAATCTGTTGGAAAGAATATGTCGGCGTCCCCCTGCAAATAAAAATGTATATATATAAACCATTGCGGCCAAGTACAGATGTTATTACAAAACAGATATTCAAAGTTTCACATATTCAGGATCAGGAGCATAATGATTAAAATATCGAATATATAACTCCTACAGAAGTTGACAAGAAAATTATTTAGATAACAACCGAACAACTCTATCTGGGAAGGGCCATACTTTCATAGGACGGACAGAGGGGAACACAGAAAGATTAAGTTGATTAAAATCACTTCTGCAAGCAAAAGAGTTTCTAACATGTTTTCCCATCAGTCCATGAATTGCGACCATAGTAGAGAAGGGTGAAACGAAAAACAAAGTATTCTACTTGCTGAAGTGGAAGTCCGTCAAGCAAATACCTCGTATAAACAACATTCATGATAAAATCCAGGGAGAAATACAAAAGATAAGGATCAGATCACCTTTGCATCCAAATAACTGTTGTAATCAGAGCTGCTGCCATCTTTCTGCATTTAATATGAAAAGGGTAAATGAATTTTTAAGATGTCGGTTAACTTGTTATTATAAAAATGCATAAACTAATAAAAGGAAAAAGAAAAACTAAAAGCAAGCTCTTGCTTTTAGGATGACAAAGGATTATCCCATAAGACATTTTGCACAAAAAGAGGTAAGTGCCAGAAAAAATATTAAGTGAAATGCACGTCAAAGAAAACTATGGCAATCAGCCACTCACGTTGGTTCTTTCGATACCATTTTTTTTTTCAATCCCAATCTTTAACGGGTAAATTTGTAACCTACATGCTTGCGAAAGGTCTAAAGATTAATGAGACAGTTCTAACACAACAGCACCCCCAACTGAACTTGAACACAATAAATTTAACCATTAGACGCTTTAAATTAAGGGCGTGACTTTTCTGTCAGTTCAAGTCTTTAAGAAAATTCATGTTTTGCACAAGGACACATCTATAGACCGGACCAGCTAATTGATATAGATGTATTGCTAAATCCAAGTTTGCTCCCAAGGCTTTGGTCTATTGGTAAGAGTGTAGCTTGTGATGTGTGGGCTCACTTTTTTTTCCCTAGAGAGACATATCCTCCACAACTTTGTACCTTTTGATGCATATCTATAGATCTTTCATATTTTAACTTTGGAAAGGGAAAAAGTTGCTACTGAAATTTTATTCACTATGAGAATAAGGTCCCCAACGTGGCGAGCACAAGTATCTTCCCCAAATATGGAGTCTTCAAGACTTAATTATTTTCTCTTCTAGACATAAATTGTGGAGGTGGAAAAGCTAATTATGTGAGTCAGTGGCTAAGAAGCGCAAGTAATATTTTAACCAACATACTGCAATATTTAGTTGCTCAAATTTCCTTTTCTCTTCTTTCTTGTTTCCTGATTTCCTCCCCTTCAAGGTTCCATCAATTTCTCCAACCCGAGTAAGGCTCAGAGCCCAATGTCCAACAAGACATGCATGCTCTATAGTCATAGTCACAATGAGAAAAGATATGACAGTAACCAGCTATAGGATCAGCAAACATGTACAATGAACGAATAATTATTGCATTTTAGTCTAATACTTCATGTTTTAAATTTTATAAATATTTAACAACTACTGCAGATATTCGCTTCATTTGACAACCCACTGCAGTCCTCCAACCACCATCATCCAAAAAATGACACCATTGTCTCATTTGACAAACTAATTTGACTAAGATGTTTTAGTAGTACGAGTATAATGAAAGATCGAAAGAGGCTACAAAGAAGCACAGAAAATAAATGGGATAAAGAGAAAAAGCAGAATGTACCTTGGTTGAAACCAGTGGAGCTCTTTCACCAGGAATTTTAACATCAGGTAGAAAATTGAAATCGGAAGCGATTAAAGACATCTTCGGTAAAGCTCCATGTAAAACTTCTAGAAGTTTCTGAATTTTAGGAAGTAGTACTGCATGAGTATATGATATTTTTTACCAAGCATGAGCATTAAATATGTTAAACTAAGCTGAGGAAAGAGCTCAATCAACATTGCAGAATTATTACCAAGCAACCAGTGGGAAGCCAACACCGTCTTGGCTTAGGGAGGACTTTTGCCCAAATATTTTTCATGGCTGAACTAACCCTGCTCCCGCCCGTTGTAGCATCAGGCATATCTATGATTTCCATGCAAGATTTGATTAAGGAGTCTTCAATTGGCCTATACAACTCTGAGAGTTTTTCCCTGTTAAAAGAAGACAAACATGTGTATTAGCATTATAGACAGATTGACAATCTTGCTCGGCCACTAAACCTACTAATGAACAAAATCGCCAATCCAAAATAATTCAGCATCAAGATAAATCCAGCAATAAAGCAAACTTCTCTCTCTTATCTTCTCTTACACTTTCTGTGCATGGAGTGGGGAGTGGCATAAGAGATCCTTATGACAAAAAACCTTACTTACTGCTACTTCTATTAGTTCTCAGGATTTATCAATCAAAGGGCAAGGAATCATTCCATAAATATGTATCTAGAAAGTTCATCTCAATATTTTCCCTCAATAATCCCTTTTCTGCAGAGAGGAGATAAAACTCTACAAATGAAAGACCAACCACCCAAAGAGAAGAAAAAAAAAAGAAGAGGGACACGTAAGACCTCTCAAGGCAGAGTTACCAACTAATTTCATTAATAGCACTCACGGTAAACATAAACCCCGGATGGCCTACATGCTTGGATGATCACACAGAGCAAGTGTTGTAGATAACTACGCTTGTGCAAATGCTACTTTTTTAGCAACAATCTTGAGGCTATCAACCTATATACTATTGAAGAAACATCTCAGTTAAAAATGTAAACTTGCTCAGGCCTTGGTGAAAAAAATCCCAGAGCACAAAGCATCAATATGTCATTTCAACAGTACAAAGTGAATTACCCTTGCTTTCTTTCAACCCACACTTCCATCCATGGAGACGTTTGATTCTCAGAGTAAATGAGATCATGAGGAAGATTGTCAAGCACCTAAAAGATTACTCCATCATTAATAAGCTCAATAAATAAAGTTAATGGTTCAATATCTACTTTATGGATATACTCTACTACTTAGTTTAGGCCAGAAAATAACTCTTTCAGCGGACACAACCTTTCAGGCTCACAGTTTAATGGGGAATTGCAGAATCCAAAATACATGAATTGAGATTACATTCTTGTATGATTTGCTAAGTGCTCATAATGAGCATGTCATATCTTTGTAATCAACACTATAAGAGAAGAGTCAACTTTCACCAACTAGCTAATTTGTTTCATCATATTGAGCTTCATAAACCACCAAGTAGGAAAGCAAGGCAGTCAATTTTAATACACAAGTAATTTACCATACTTCCCTAAGAACATAAAAAATGGAGGAATAGACAAAGTAGGAGAGCTTCTGAGGGCTAGTCAATGATTTTGTACATTTGAGGAAATCCCCTTATTCTTAATTTTTAGTTCATCCATGTAGTCCTTGTACGTATAAAAGATTGGATGACATTTGTAGAGAACCATATGTTGTGATGGTTCTCTACTCTTTGGCACATGGCTTGTATACGGGAGTTTTTCCCACATTAACAAAATTATTTACCTTATTACAAAAAATAAGAATTAAGAAAATATCCATACCTCTAGCATGATAACCCAACAAGGTTGTTCATTCACATCCCCTGTTTCATCAAGAAAACTTCGTTGAGTGTGCAGAATAGGTCAATCTTTAGAAACCAAACAAACTGAATTTCAATCCACCTTAATAGGATCAATGAGCCAGGATGTACTTACATGTATATCATCTATGACAATGCAACTTAAGCTGTTAAGCAATAATTTGTTTGTTTATTTTATCAAGAAGCCACTAAGCAATAGTGCAAAATAAAGAACAGGATCAGATAAATTACAGTATCATACCCCATCCATTCCTGTCAGTAGCATCACGATGCTCAACTCTAAACTTTGATAAATGGCTATCAACTTCGCCAACAGTTTGAATCTGTTTTGCTGCAAGTGAGGAACTGATTTCAACTGAACTGTACTCAAGAGAAGATGGGCTTTAGTATTTCTTTCAGGATTAATTGAATGAAGCACCTGTGCCGAAAAGAATGATAAAAGGAGTAGCATACAATATGTTGCACTGATATTCTGCTCTGAAGACCATAGGGAGAATGTAAGAATTTAACCCTAAAACCTAAGACCGTGAATGGAGTAGCACAAGACCTTTATAAGCCCTTTTGGATGCCCTAAGGTTCTTTAAACAAATTTTTCCTTCGGTTTATTTCATGCATAATTCGAAAGAATTTTTTGCTCTGTTACTCTAAATCCATGCCACAACAAGTTCATCATGTGTAGCATTCTCAATTAGGAAAGACAGAGGAGCATTATAACATACGTGTAACTGATATTATCATAAACTCTTGTAGGTGCATTTAACTTTATGTAATCCAGGATGCCTTTTGCACAAGTTCCTGATCCACCACCTATTTCATATATCTACACCCAAAAAGCTGATGGTCAACATGCAAAGCAAGTGAAGGATTTATCAATATAGTAAAATTTAAGATGAATAAGTAGAGAGCATGTATACTAATAAGCTTCAGTGGACAATGTAAAGATCATAATGCAGCTAAAAAGCTGCATTCTTTCAATATTAAGGAACTTACTTTAAGAGGAACAGATAGGTTTGTAGTACGCAAAATGGATTCAGCTATCCCATGTGCATACCAGGGCTGCAGAAAATTCCATATGACATGAGTTCATCTAACTATTAAAATAGTAAACAACAAAAAGGTGTGAAAAGGAAAGATTCATGCAGATGAAAATTTTGGTTACCTCAACTAAACTGTCTTAAAATGAGAATGAACCTTTTTCAGCACTAATATACCCTCAGCATTAATTTATATTTACCAAACTATCAAAACAATATGGACAAAAAGTAACTGCATGCATTGTCGACAACACATCCACTATCAAAGTTTCATTGTGTTCTCTATCTCTGTTTTGTGATTATTGTTTTTTTTTATATTTTAATTAAATGAGACTGGTAAACTTAATTAAGGTCTCTCATAATAAATATTTCAAATTGCTTATCTAAATATCTCAAACTATTTATCCTACTTAAATAATACTAATTATAAAGTGAATGTTACATGATCTTTTTCATGATGAGATGCTCAAAACAATTCTGGAAAGCTTTACCATATACAAACTGCTTCTATAGTACTAGCAAAAGTATTGCCAACCACAAACTGCTATAATCCGGAAGTACTTTTTTTGTAATTCCATTTGACAAAAAGTTGTTTCCAGAACAAGCAATTTTTTTTTAAGTTTGGCAAACAAGCTCTTAGAGTGGTGAGTGGTGCGCAACTACATTTTGAAAACAAGATAAGAGATGAGGAAAGAAAAATCATCATAAATTGATTATTGACAATATACAAGAGAGACTCCTTGTATAAGAGTCTTAATATACGTAAAACAAGGTAATAATCCTTCTCTTACCTTTAAGTACAGAACTTTCTAGTATATCCTATGAAATATCCTACATAATATTCTATGATCAAGTTCATTAAATCTACACACATTTTAAGATATAACTTTATTAATTCTGTTGACTTTCAACGGGCCTCAAACACAAGGTGATGAAAAAAGTTGAGTTTGTAAGTGAAAACTAAATAGTTAACTCAAATACGCCGAAAGTGTTTACTGTTTCATAACATGGCACAGACATAGTTGTGTAACCTCTAATGTGGTCCTCCTTGAATAAATAGGGACGGTTGACTTAATAGGTCAATAGACAAAGACTCTTAACTAGACATTTAGTTGTGCAGAGCAGATTTGACAGGTTAGTTGACATAGAATGATATATCAGTCCTAGATGAATGTGGTATGTACTGCGGAAATAAAGGGCCCCAAGAGTAACAGAAGAGAATGCAATGGTGGAGACTGATGCCAAAGCGGTCATTGGAAAAAAAGAGTCATACTCCTAGACCAGTCACTATAAAGAGACAAAACTGGTAAAATAATGAAAATACAGGAAAACATAGGCCAGCAGACACCTGGGTAGGCAGAAACTACTTAAGTCCCCACAAAGCAAGGCTCCAATACAATAGAAGCAAGAAAAAATAAAGAGAAAATCTTTGGTGAACTTTGGCCAGCAGACACCTCGGTAGGCAGAAAACTACTTAAGTCCTAACCAAGCTAGGCTCCAATACAATATGAAGCAAGACAAAGAGAGAGAGAACTCTCCAGGAGTTGATAATATACAAGAGGGACTTCTCAAATAGGACTACAGGAGCATTAGTCTACCATAAGATAAGTAATTATTCTCTACTCATAATAAGATAAATAATATTCCCAACAATATCCTAGGAGATAGTCTACATCATTTTCTCATATATAATTAGCAATCACATTTAGAAGGATAAAGAACAATAATATTACCTTAAAAAGCTCCACTGGAGTAAACCATGAGACATCACTCTGCTTGTAAATCTTATCCAAATGTTTCATGTATGCTTTCCTACCTAAACATTCATAATTTCCATCTTGTAAGGACAATATATTATACATTTACTGATTTTAAAAAATGACATCTACTTTTAGATTGCACGATCATGCGACTGAAAGCATCATAACATTTCACATCTCCTGCTTCCTTAGTTTTATAAATTCCCTGTAATTACTGTTTAACTGAGGAAATTGTTAGAGCAGTTTGAGGAATAGTTGTTCAGGGCTGTCATACACATACTCTTGAAAGTTTGTTTTTTTTCAATAGGAACCATCTGCAGCAAAGATTGGACAAATATAGGTGAATCGTTATATTTGATTAAAATTCAAAATTTCAACGATACAGTTACTTGATTTTTAAGTCCAGCAGTTCAATCTTGAAAGACTGAAGTTTGAAGCATCGCAGTTCATATTAAAGAGAAGTCTGCTTATGTGAGCTTCATAATAGCATGCTCAGTAATCCTAAGCTCTTATAAACTATGACCAATGCTATCAGAATTGCACCTGAATAGAACTAAATTGATACAACAGATTATATATCAGACTCCAGCTAATTTAGACTTTAGGCGTAGTTTTTGATTGATTCCGCTTCATATTTAATTGTCATTGATCGATCGCGCTCCAACTAATTTAACATTGAGGAGTTGAGAACTTATGTAGCAATACAATTCAACACATCCCTATTAAGTCATTGAATAGACGAAGAAACAGTAAAGTAAAATAGGCCCCGATTACCTTCAAACCTATTGAACTTAATGCTACTATCAAGCACTCCAACTGATGCCGATTTCTGGGAGAAATACCCGACATTTGGATCATACAATGCCTTGTGAATAAAATCTCTAACCTTCACATCATCAAGGAACATAAAAATAAGCCAATAAATCAAGGAAAAACTAAAGGGTGTGTTTGTTATGCCATAAAAAAGTTTTCTTGAAATAGTTCCTTGACGAAATCATTTTCCACTATTTGTTAACTTGAATAGTGAAAAGTACTTTCACCAAGAACAATTTTTTCACTAACAGTTGAAAATAAAGTCTTGGATCATATAATGCCTTGTGAATGACAACTCTAACCTTCACATTACTACGGAACATGAAAATAAACCAATAAATCAAGGAAAAACAAAAAGGGTGTGTTTGGTATGCCATAAAAAAGCTTTCTTGAAATGGTTAATCTGTTTTCCACCAAGAACAATTTTTTTCACAAATTATGAGCAAAGATTGTTTCTTTCATTAAATATCTCTAAAGATTATCAAAGCATTATCCAAAAATTGAATCTTTACCAAATGCACATATATTATAAACAACAAGCATAATAAAGAGAAGAAGTGAACTTACAAGAATTGGGATGTCCCCAACAATGTGAGTAGAGAACAAAGCTGAAGATGGCTGACCCAAGAACTCAAATGGTATCACTGAAACACAACACAAAATCATTAAAATTTCAGAAAAAATTTAAACAAATTAACAGAAATTAATGAAAATTAGTGTACAAAGCAAAAGAGAGAAAAACAACCTCTGTGCTTGTGGAAAAGGGAGAAGAGATTTCGTGAAGAGGCCATAACCAGTTTTGATTTTGTCGAATTTGAGTTTCAGATTTGAAGGGGGTTTTGTTCTTGAAAGGGTTTAAGGATTTATTTTTATTTATCACTATTTTTAATTATTATTTTTTTGTTTTATGATCGAGGTGTTTGAGCTAGCTTTTCCGCACTCAACTAATAAGTGATATCTATCAACTGAGTTTTTGGCTAAAAACATTCTTTAATTATATCTCTAACTTAAACTACATCCTTAAATTATCCTTATTAACATAAAATATCCTCCGGGTATTTAAAACTTAACAACTTTCATCCCTCTATTAAAATTTGTTAAAATATTAACGAATTCCACACAAAAACATATGCAATTCACACTATTCTCATCAAAAAAAAATTCTACAATTTTAATACCTGTTGGAAAAAACTTCCAAAAATAAAAAATAATTTTTTTTTGAGACCCTTGTTTGCTGTTAAAAAAATAATGTTAGAACGGTGTGAGTCTACGAGGAGACATGATCTGCTCTTCTCCTTTACCAATTGAATGGAGTTGGAGCTTAATTTCACACCATCTTCACCTTGTAAAGGCAAATTGATAGTTGAGGTGATCAAGATTTAGCTGTTTTTGATCTCTATTACTCGAATTTCGTTTTTCATTATTATAAGTAAAAGTCTCCGATCGACACCACTTTTTGCAGATTCAATGAGAAGAAAATATTTCAACGGATAATTCTTTGATACCAAATCAAATGAAAAGTAAATAAAAACAGAATTGCTAATTAAAAGGAAGACAATGCAAAACGTTGTTGTTAAAAAAATTCACAATATTATTTTAGATGTATGTAGAATGTACATAATTGGTTTATTGGGGTGATTTTGGGAGTTTTGTTGAGAGTAGTGTGAACCGTACATGTTTTTGTGAAGAATTAGTTAGTTTTTGACAAATTTTAACAAAAAGATGAAAGTTGTCAAATTTTAGATAATTGAAAGATGTTCTCTGTTAAGAAAAATAATTTAAGGATGTTGTTTAAGTTGGGGGTATAGTTTAAGGATTTTTTGGCCAAAAACTCTCTATCAGTTCCCACCAACAACAGATATCACGTAACTCTATCCACCAAAATACTTTGCTCCAAATTAGGTGTTGTTGATTTTAATTTTGTGTTGTTTACACTACTGCTTCGTCCATTTTTACTTATTTATTATTATTGACTTGCATGATTCTTTAAATATACTAAATTTAATAGTTTGTAAATGATTATAGTTAATAATAAAGATAAATTATTCTCGTTTCATATTATTTGGTTTATCCTTACAAAAACTATAATTAAATATGCATTTTACTAAACCATCTTTATTAGTGTTTTTTTTAAAAAAATCTAAATTTGATTACTACTCTTACTACTTTTATTTTATGTAGTTATTTAATACTAACGATAATATGAAGGGAAAAAACACTCTTAATTTGTTAAATGGACAAATAAAATAAAATATTTATTTTTGATACAAGAGTCAAGTAAAATGAACAGGACAGAATAAAAATTTAGTGCTAAATTATCATTTAATTTTTAAACTAAATAAGTAAAAATAAATATTTATTTTTAATATAATAAATAAGTAAAGGTTCGCAAAGAAAATACATAAAACTTCTATTTTAGTAGAGATACAAAAAAAATTATCCAACTCTTTTGAAATAATCAAATTCATAGGTTGAACTTAAAGACAATAAATCCAAAGTTATATATAAACTTAAGACACAATAAATCCAAAATTATTTCAACGTAAATATACATAGAAAATACGAGTTATTACAAAGTAAATATATATATATAAAAAAATACGAATGAAATGACCACGTCAAAATCAAATATTCGTGCACGTCCTCCAATTTTGAGTCCACAGTCAACTTGTCCATGTTGATACCCACTTAAACCGACCCATGTACCTGTCTATTTCAACTTGAATTGTTTTTAAGAACTTTATTTGAAGAGTAGAAAAAAAAAAAGGCACAAATTTTAAAACATTTTATAATATCTTTATATAGTTGTAAAATAAATTAAATCTATTTGAATATAATAATGATTTGATATCCAAATTTATATCAAGTATATTTAATGTGTTGACTCTCATACTTAAAAAAATATTCTATCACGTCAACCTTATTAACCATAATTTATACTCTTGCATTTTTATATTAATGTTTTAGAGAAACATGAACTATATTCTCAGATACTCTTTTTTGTCAAATTATAGGCAGATAGAAGAAATTAAGCCTCAAACTTTATATTAAGTTAATTATTTGGGTAATGGGAACTTTACTTAAGACAAAAATGTGACACTTTAGTCAATTAAAATAATATTTTAATTATTCCTAAAAAAAAATGAAGTCAACTTGCTATGTGGGTTGAACTATATATGGCAAATCATGAAGTTTAATTTTGAATCATCTTTATATTTCACGTAAAAAAAATTTGAGAATAAATAATAGCATTAAAAACGAATAATTACAAGAAAGTCTTATGAGTAGATGATCGATTATGACATATGAAAACTTGTGTATGAATATACATGTAATTTGTAAAGAGAATTTGTAAAGGGGTATTGGTGTTATATGAAATAAGGAATGATTAGTTAGAGTGGTATTTCATGCATTTGACGTGGAAACAAATAGAACTGATTGTGTATGAGTAGACATGTTAACATTAAACGCAATAAAATTATGAGAAAACAAAATACACTCACAATTCATGATATTTTTTTAATTCGTACTCCATGCATTCACTTATTTAATGAATACACGATAATTGGTACATGTTTCTTATACGATAATTAATAAATTATTGTAACTTGTGTTCAAGAAACTAAACGAGTAGGAGCTAAAGTTGGGAATGTGAACATGTACAAGTTATGATACCCCATAGGTGTGGTAAGTAGGAATTTCGATATATGAGAAGTCGAGAGTGAGCAAGTTGTAGAGTTTAGAAAGATCAACGACAGTAAAATATCGATTATGTTAATCCTTAAAGGTCACAATTTGAACATTGTTAATGTATATACCCCACAAGCAATTTTGAAACAAGAAACACTTATGCGAAAATTTGAACAAGCTAGGTCGTGCGAGGTATACCTCGCATGAAAAAGCTATTCGCAGGAGGAGATTTCAATAGTCACATCTAATCCACATACTTGATGTATTGATTGATGACCCTAAACAACAACAATTTATATTTTAATATATTTAAAAAAGCATCTTAAAAGATCGTAATAAAAGAAAAACTCGTTTGAACTTCTATCCTCGTAAACAATCTGATATAAATAGTTTTTTCTTTCTCACTCGGTGTCTCGAGCCCACCTTGAAATTTCAACTAAATTTTTTTCTTTCTCACTCGGTGTCTGGAGCCCACCTTGAAATCTCAACTAAATGTGAATCATGCAGTGCAGAGTTCATTCGAGGGTAACACTCCTAACAAAATTTCTCCATACTCAAGACTTCACCCCGAGACCTGGTGAAACAGTCTCACCTTTACACCACAACCCATCTCGGAAATAGTTTTTTCCTTTTACCAACTCCCCCCATTACCCATTTCTCTCAACTTACCTGTCACTTATATTATACTATAGAGAATAGAGACAGCAAATAGAGACAAGAAAACGACAGTACACAACGGGACATCGCTGTCTTGTCCTTCCAATTCCTCCACCCCCACCCAATTTACCCATTTGGGTATCAACAATTTGTTCTTGAATGTCCAAAACACTAATCAAGATTCAATCTTTTTGATTTTTGTTGCTACTATACCTCATTTTAATGCTAATTAGTGTTCTGGGTCACTCTCATTTTCTTGAAAAACTTTGAAATTTTTAATTTTTGGGATGAAAATGTACTCTTCTTTAGGTATTGAAGGAAATGGAGGAGTTAATGAATATCATCATCATCATCATCTTCATAGTTTACAGAGTTCACTTTCTGGGGAAATGACAAATTTGGCAGGGGATGCTTGTTTGGTTTTAACGGCGGATCATAGGCCAAGGCTCCGGTGGACGGCGGAGCTACATGAAAGATTTGTTGATGCCATTACCCAACTCGGGGGCCCGGATAGTATGTTACTCGTTTCAATTTATGTGACACTTTTTGCTTTTTAGTACGTAGCAAAATGAATTTAGTAACTTTAATGAGATTGATTTATAGTCGTACAAATGTTGGTAGCTTTTGATTGTTTTTTCTTGAGCTGTGGGTCTATTGGAAACAACCTCTCTACCTGTAACCCTCCCTCTCCTGACGCTACTTTGTGGAATTACACAGAGTTTGTTGTTGTTGTTGTACTACTTTTGGTAGGGATCATTTTCCATAGTGGAAAGTATTTTCTAGGAAAATAATGTTGTTTGGTTGGTAAGTGAAAAACAATTTTTTGAATTTTTCGAAATTGGGAGTAGGGAAAGGGGAAGGGGAAATGGGGGAGATTACAAGGTGGGGAATCGAACTTTCACCTTAAAACTTTACAACACAAGACATTTTCTAGGAAAATATTTTTTTCCCAACACAAGTCAATTTAATTTCATATCATTTACTCCAATCAACATTATCCATCATTATCAATCTTTAATCCTCAAAAATTTCATCCAAACACTATCCAACTTGCATTTCACGGGTAAATCTTCGGATTTTTCATGATTCATCTTGAATCTTACCTCCTCATTACTTGTCCTGGTTGAAGTAAGTTAAGAAAGTGGCACAATACTAACTGTGGAATTATTGCTTCACTTTGCAGAGGCAACGCCGAAAACAATTATGAAGGCAATGGGGGTGAAAGGACTCACCCTATATCATTTGAAGTCACACCTCCAGGTTTTTCTATTGTCTCATCTGTTCTAGTTGTTTTTAGTTGCCTAGACGCTCTTCCCTCTATTCAATCAAGATTCCACCACAAGATCCATCTTGACAATAGGGTGAAGAGTTTAGCTTAACTAAAACCTTATCTAGTGTCTCACAAAATTGAATTAAGGGCAACTTTGAGCCAATTTTGGAATTTTACTTTACTTCATAAATTTGAGTTTACTTAGATATGAAGCTAGACCTTAAATCGTTCAAGTTCAATGCGAGTCTTGAGCAGTGAAATGGTTCTAACTTCTAGGTTTCAATGATATTCACTTTGACAAAATGGCTCTAGTGATGAATTAATGATGGGACAAAATTTAAGTGGAGAAACACGTTTAGTGAGGATTCATATAAATATAGCCAACTCCAACTTGTTTGGGACTGAGGCATCGTCATTGTTGTTGATAAATTGATGATGTGTTCTCACATATGATTTTGGCCAAAAAAGGACTGAATATAGTTCAGTTTAACTCCCAGTTTTTTTCTAAGGATCAAGAATAACTACTTAACACAGTCAGTTTCATTCTCGGTTTTAGCCAAAGAAGAAAGCAAAAGGATTCGGGTCGATATAGAAAGAGATCAAGACTAAGTAGTTCAAAGTTCTTTTCTTATAGTTTGCAAGCAGATCCTGAGCTCTTTATATTTCACATTTCCTTGCAGAAATATCGCCTTGGGAAGCAATCTAAGGAGGCAGCTGAGAACTATAAGGATGGTATTTGAACACTCCGACCAATGCCTTCTAATCATCCTAACTATTTTAGCTTTCTTGCAATTTCTCCATTACCTTAAAAACCTTAAACAATGCAATGACTATGTACTTACAATTCAATGCACTGCTTTCAATCATTCTTTTTCGGGACTGCTTTGGACTGTTTTTCCTTGAGCCGAGGGTCTATTGGAAACAACCTCTCTATCTTTGAGGTAGGGGTAAAGTCTGTGTACACTCTACTCTTCCCAGACCTCACTTTGTGGGACTACACTTAATATGTTGTTGTAATCTGGATATTCCATTTCTTTCACCTGGCTTAATTTTGAAACATGCTGCAGTCGTAATGCTTCAGTAATCCGGAAATGCTTCTCCAATTTCTCTTAATCAGTCTTTTCATGTCCTCCGTAATTCCTAAAAGAATAAAAACTATTGAAAACCTCTATTAACAATAACAATATCAATGCTATAAGAAATGTTTGGATTCAAGTGTCTGATTGCCATTCTTCTTTTGTTGCTCTCTTTCCATTTGCGAAGCTATTTATAGAGTGAACTTTTTGTTAACTCTAAATAGTAGTATATTTTTGCTGGCCACTTGCTTTAAATATTATTAGTTCCGTTGATATGTTACTATTGACACCTCTAAGAGGAGTTTATGATGGGTATGGGAGTATAAGTGAATTAGGGGAGGGTATATATAGACAAGACGGGAGTTTATGATGGACATGTGAGTACGCGGATTACTATTTCCATAAGGAAGAAAAGATGGTTGTTGCTATATCTTACCCTTTTGAGCAGTTGAATCCTAATTCTTACATTGTTACTAGCTATGTGTGTTAACAGAATCATGTGTGGCAGAGAGTCAAGATACAAGTCCCTCTGCATCGGGTTCATCAAAAATAGTTGCCCAGGATATAAATGAGTATGTATTGTCTTCAGAATTTCTTCTTTAGAAAGAAAGTGCTGTGCTTTGCATCAATTTTACATGCTCTTAAATGTTTTTCAGCTGTGGGTACCAAGTTACGGAGGCTTTTCGAGTACAGATGGAGGTTCAGCGAAAACTACATGAGCAGCTAGAGGTCGGTCTCTTCCCCTTTTTCTTGCTCGTGTTCTAATGTTTGTGTAACTATGAGTCTCAACTTCTCGTTGGACTAACCCAACCCGAAAATACTCTTAACATGGTGTGATATTGTCCTCTTTCGGTCGTTCTAACCCATCATGGTTTTCCCCAAAAAGCCTCGCACTATTAAGTGTAGGACCAAATGTAACATCCATCTCTTTATTAAGTTCTTATATGAAGGTTAGTTTATGGTGTGTATTCATAATCAAACGAAAGTTTTCGTGGTTTGTTGAAGTAGGTACAACGCCATGTCCAGCTTCGTATCGAAGCACAGGGCAAGTATTTGCAAACGATACTCGAGAAAGCATGTAAAGTTCTTAACTACACGGCCGTGGAATCTCCTGATCTAGACACTGCCAGGGAACAGCTTTCTGAATTGGCAATCAAAGGCGCGAACAACTGTGATGGGATTGTCCCGGTTTCTTCATTACCTGAAGTTGTTACGAGTTTTGAGAACAAAAATGCTTCCGATATGCCTTCTAGCATTGGTGATTGCTTGCCATCGAATTCAAGCATGGCTTCTCCCACGAGCATCGGTGCTTTAAAGAAGAGACCACGAGCTTTAGCTAACGGGGATGTCTTGCCTGTGGAGAACAATATGACACAAGTGCAATGGATGATGACAAATTCCTAATTGAAGTCCGTTGTATGAATCCTCACTGTCCATGTCGCTCCATTTAAGCTCATTGCATTCAATCCTAGATAAAAAATATGTCCCTCCTCTATTTGTTTGATGATCTAGAAAGATGAGACATGTTGAACTCCACATGCAACTTAGTTTGTACATTATTAAGTTTACTTGTTTGTATATTTTCTAAGTTTTTATTATTTCAAGTACCTTTTATTTGGAAGATCATTCTTCTGCGTTGTTTGAAAAGACTATTCGATCGAGTTCACTCATAAGGGATACTAGTGAACCTATTACCCATAAGTTAATATTCAACTTATATCCTAACTTATTGTCTATAAACACACTATTATAGATGTGGGAAAATGAGTTTTTCTTGTAGGATAACAAACCATTAAATTAACATTTGTACAACCAAAAAGGAGTTGTTAGACTTAATTATAAATGCAAAAGAAGGAATTAGCCCACAAAATTTGAAGTCAATAATAATATAAACATCTTAATTTTTATTTATAATCAAATAAATACCTCTATTTTATACATGTGTGTGCAGAGGCGGATCTAGGATTTAAACTTCTTGGGTGCTGCAGGCAGGGTGAGGCGGGGCAGGTCGGATCTATAGGGTAGCGAGGGGTTCATCCAAACTCCATCGACAAAAAATTACATGATATATATTAAATTAACATTTGTACAACCAAAAAGGAGTTGTTAGACTTAATTATAAATGCAAAAGAAGGAATTAGCCCACAAAATTTGAAGTCAATAATAATATAAACATCTTAATTTTTATTTATAATCAAATAAATACCTCTATTTTATACATGTGTGTGCAGAGGCGGATCTAGGATTTAAACTTCTTGGGTGCTGCAGGCAGGGTGAGGCGGGGCAGGTCGGATCTATAGGGTAGCGAGGGGTTCATCCAAACTCCATCGACAAAAAATTACATGATATATATATATATATGGTATTTTTAAAGTTATTTTATGCACGTATATATATTTTTTGAACATCTTAAACGTAAGAGTAAAGGTTGAGTTAGCAGTTAAGGGGAGATCAAAATTCACCTTAAGGTTCGACGTTTAAATTTCAAGTACAATATTTTTATTTTCTGAACTTTCTTAGAGAGAAATTAATTGACGAAAACATGAATAGTAATAAGATGATAACTTTTGTATTAAGAACAATGATTTCTTTTAATATGATAATAGAGAAGGGAACAATGAAAAAGAAAGAGAAAATAGGCGCTAAGTTAAAATTAGATGGAGCAAGTTAAAATTCAAAAATTAAAAAATAATACATTGTTATTTGGGTTCAATCTTGCATCTAGAGGGTGGAAGTGTTGTCCTTTCGCCACAAGCATCCGATGTCCTTTGGTTCTCTGGGTGACAATTGTATTATTTATCTATAACTTTTGTATATATACATGTATATATAAGGTTTCGATCGAAGTTTGTGGGTGCCGTGTCATCCCCACCGAGCTTACTAGATCTGCCCCTGTGTGTGTATGGTGTACTCATTATACTATCATAACAAACAAAATATATACATGTCGGCAAGCTATCTTTGATCAGGGGCATAGCCAAGTAGAGTCGAAGAGTTTTGACTAATGAAAAATTACCCCCTATATATATATATATATATGATAATAAATATTGAACCTTTTTAATTTCTTCGTGAATGAATATTTAACTTTATCATTCAAAAAGCAATAAAAATATGATACATGTTGTTAGTGGAAGGTGACATATATTCTATAAAATTAATTGAGGTGCGTGAAAACGGACCCGATCGTGAATGAACAGCTAATTTTATCACTCAAAAAGCAATAAAAATCTAATACATGTTGCTAGTGAAATGTGACATATATTCTATAAAATTGATCGAGGTGTATGAAAACATGTTGCTAGTGAAAGGTAACATATATTCTATAAAATTGATCGAAGTGCGTGAAAACGGACCCGAACACGAGCATCATAAAAAGGCTCTAATTGGATAAAAGTTGAATGATATTAAATGTAATGTAGATAATGCACGTGGTCTCCAGAAGCTACAATGAGCTGACAATAAACGACCTGTATCATCATTACCATATGACTAATCAAGCATGTAAAGCTCATCATACGACATCGTATTAAATCCTTCAAGAAAACAACATAAAATATCAATACACAAAACTTTCACATGTGAGAAAAATCCTATGATCGAGAAAACACAAAACAGTCATTATTAGGGTACCCAAATCAAGAAAACAACAGTTTTTTTCATTGATAATAGGTTTAAAAGTTGATGGGGTGTTCTTTCTGGTTGGTTTTGTTCATGGGTTTTCTTGGAGGAATCAATTGGTCATCTCTAAGGGGATAAATTCAAATCTTTTGTAAGTTGGTTCAAGGAAAAAGGTGGGATCTTTACTTTGTTTACTAGTAAAGTAACAATTTTTGTGCAAGTTTATACTTTGTTTAGTAGTAAAGTTGGAATTTTTACTAGTATTTTGAGGTGAAATTGGTTTGTGAGTTGTGAAAGTAGCTATATGTGGAGTTAAGGAGATAAAGTTCAAATCTTTTGAAAGTTTATCAAGAAAAGGTGAACCCTTTACTTTGTTTAATAGTAAAGTTGCAATCTTTGTGCAAGTTTTTATGTTTGGTTTACTAGTAAAGTTGGAATTTTTACTTGTCTTTTGAGGTGAAAAATGGCTTGTGAAGGTATTTATATGTGGAGTTTGAGTGGTATTGTGGGAGCTTTTGTTGATCTTGCCATAGCATATTTCTTGCTTTGTGCAGCAACAGTAGCTTTTTTAGCATCAAAGTGTCTTGGTTTTTTTGGTTTGAGATTGCCATGTCCATGTGATGGACTTCTTTTTGGTACTGTTCCAAATAGAAATTTATGTTTTCATAGACTCTTGGTTGATTTCCCAGCTGAGAAAGTGTCTAATGTCCAACTCTCTATAAAAGCAAACTTCCCTTTTAATGATACTATTTTGGGGAAAGACCAGAATTGTGATTTGAATTGGAGATTAATTGGTCAAGAAAAGGGGAATAGTCCTCATGGGTATCTTGAAATGGGTGATGAGGCTTCATGTAGTTCAGTATCTGACGCAAGAAAGTCGCATAATATTGCTATGATTGAGTTGAGTCCAAGAAATGAATTTAGGATAAAGGGGAAAGGGGTGATGAATCAGAGACAAAGAGGAGGGATTCGTCGAAGAAGGCTTAAATCAACTGTTGATTATGGGAGATGTTCGTCAGTTTCATCATACGATCCTCCATATGAAGAGTTTCCACTAGGTCCTCCATCTCCTCCTAGTACTAATAAAGAAGGTAATTGAATAATTGAAAATGATACATTGCCCTTTAGATTTCAGAAATGCTAATGCTCTCCTTTCTATGTTTGATGTTTAGTCGTCTTTGAAGTTGTTTATCTGGGAAGTACTTTTTCAGCCTATTATTGCATCCTGTTAGAGTGGGTCAGAGTGTCACATTGGTTGGGAATGGACTGACAGTCTACTTATATGGACTTGGACAATCCTCTCCTCTTGAGCTAGCTTTTGGGGGTTGAGTTAGGTCCAGGTGTCATATCTTTACATGGTATTAGAGTCAGATCTATCCCTGTTTGGGCTCCTGGTCCACGCTCCTGTTGGACTTGGGTGTGAAGGGGGTGGTTAGAGTGGGTTAGAGTCTTACTTTGGTTGGGGAATTGACTAGTGGTCTGCTTATATGGACTTGAGTTATCCTCCCCTCTTGAGCTAGCTTTTGGGGTTGAGTTAAGCCTAAGCTGCTGCAGACGAGCTTGGGATTGAGGTGTCGTAGTTGTTATGATGCATCCTAATGTTCATGACTGTTGCTAGGAGCCCTAGTTCCACTGATAAGGGAAGAAAATCTGGAGACATATTAGTTTTTGACTTAGGGACATGTGTTTGCATCTTTTATTCCAAAACAAAATGATGATGTAAACGATGCATCTCCTTTGTATTACACAAACTAAGTGTATTATGTCATCTTTTCGCATTTCTGTATAATTATGTAACTTAAACCATTCTTATTTGGTGCAAATCCTAAGCAGAAATGGTTATTTTTCTATCTATCAAATGCTTTCAAGTGAATGTTTTACCTCTTATGCTAAGATTTTTTGGGTATAATTTGTTAAGGAAAAAAGAAAAGAAAGAAACTTTTGGTAACATTTAATTTGTTAAGCAACGATTTTAGGAGAAGTAGAATTAAAGAATAAAGATTGGTTGAATACAATAGAAGAAAAAAGATCCATAAAGCTGATATTTATTTGGAAATGTATTTTTGTCTTGTTAGTATATTGATTTTAAACCTACTGCTTTTCTTGGAGTAAAAGATTTAAATGCGAGTTAAATAATATACAAAACATTTATTATTATTATTATTTTTATTTATATATCTAGCTTACTTTTTATTTTTATTTTTGTTTTTATTTGGTATGATTATGAGATGTGTTGAGCTTAAATGGAGAAACATGGTCGGTGAGGATTCATTAGAGTTGACCCCGACTTGTTTGGGTTTAAGGCATAGTAGTTGTGGTATTCAATATGTTGAGCAGAATCAATTACTTTTCAGTTTAGTAACTATGGCCAAAAGAGGATACAAGAGAAACAACAATCTAAGCTTCAATCAAGACTATTTGGGGCAAAAATGAAGATACATCAAATTAAGTATTTTCAAATTATTAATTTCTACGATTAGTAGCCTCCCTTGTTTTATTTAACTTTCAAGCCTTGGGGTTCCAATATGTATCAATTTAATGCTTCTCTTTGTGGTGAATATAGATGGTGGCCACCCTCCACTGGTTATGAGATTAGACCAGAGAGACTGCTTTGAACTGAATGGATCTTCTGATGAAGTTGAGCACATTGAAAAGAACGTTGCATCCATTGAAGAGCTGAGACATAATGGTGAACCGGTTTCCTGCTTCCATGAGGAAAACAAAATAAGACTCTTGGAACTAGCCTTAGAGCACGAACGAGAAGCTCGAGATGCTCTTTGCATTGAGCTGGAGAAGGAAAGAAATGCTGCTGCGAGTGCTGCAGATGAGGCTTTGGCCATGATCTTACGTCTACAAGAGGAGAAGGCATCTATTGAAATGGACGCCCGGCAATATCGGAGATTAATTGAAGAGAAATCTGCTTTTGAAGCAGAGGAAATGAACATTCTAACGGAGATCCTGATGAGGACAGAGAGGGAGAAACACTTTGTAGAGAAGGAACTTGAAGTATATAGGCAGATGACTTATCTTGGAAATGAAGAATCAACAGTTGATAGTGGGAATGTAGTGGATGCGCTAAGACGTCCTGATGCTTCATCTTATCTTAATGAGGATCCACTTCTTATGCTTCATCAGATTTGTGCATCTTTCAACAAGAGGACTGTTGCAGAAAATAGGAACTCCGAGGAGGTCATTTCTCTTGATAATCAAAACTATATTGCTTTAGGGGGAGAGGCACCAATTCAAAGACAGAATAAAGATTTCAACTCTCAGAAGCAAGTTGACTTAGCAGAGCATTCTTGCAGTCAAGAATTTCAGGAGATGGTGTTTATGGTTAACCACTCCGATATGGCACCAGGGAATGGGAAAATACTGGACACATCCTTGAAACCCTGTGAGACAGGTCTTTCGAAACAGAAACTTCTTGATCAGGCCATTTCCCTAGAAGGGGAAGTGCTAAAAGAAAATCCAATTATGGAAACATGTGACAGAGCTTGTATTGATGTTTCTGGAAAAGATAAATGTTTGAAGTACCATGAGACAGTTGGATATCAGGGATCAAAATGTCCATGTAATTTGACCTCAGGTAAAGAACCTCATGTTCACGATGTTCATGTCATTGTCGATGGGTCCAACTTTTGCAATGATGTCAATAGTGGTGAATCTAGGAAAAGTGCATTAGAATTTTCTGGAAAATCTAGTCTCCCTATTGAAGCTTCTCCTACACAGGATGTTATTAGAGATCGTACAAGTACTAGCACATTGTATACTCAAGTGGATCTTAAAATCAGTGCAGACACTACTGGTGGGCTTCCAACAGTGGGCTCACGTGGTAAACCTTTGCTTTGTGATTTGCGGGGAAATTCCATGTCCTCAGTAGACAATGAAAGGCTGAAAATTGAAACAGAAGTGGAGCGGCTTCGAGAGAGGTTAAAGATTGTGCAAGAGGGAAGAGAAAAACTTGACTTGACTGCAGAGCATAGAGAAAGAGAAATGATGCAGTTAAAGCTTTTGGAGGATATAGCACACCAACTTCAAGAGATTCGGCAGTTTGCTGAACCTAAGAAGGCTGTACGACAGGCTTCTTTGCCCCTGCCATTCTCTAAGGTATGAGACTAGCAGGTTCATATCTATTGTCTTGTATGGTTAATAAGTTCTTACATACATCTCTCAATTATATATGCATTTTTCTTCAACTTTGAGGTTACTCTTATTGTGACAAGAGCATGATGAGCGTAGAAATGTTCAAATCATTTTTAAGGTTGATCTTCATATTAATATTGTCCTTGCATTGTCGCCGGAATGTGATATATAAATGAATGTCAACAAGTTATCATGTGATCATTTCTGTGAAAAGATGAACTTTTTAAAGCTGCTCCAGAATTGAGTCCCGTAATGCCACTGGCACGTGTTTCGTTTATCTTGGAGAAACAGATGGCAATTTGAGAATGATTTCGTAGACTCTATGAGCTGAATGTTATGTTGTAGCCATTTTAGTTCTCCTCTTTTTTCCTAGACTGGACTAAGCATCATTGGACATTGGAATGCATTTGGAATCTGGTTATCATTAGTTAAGAATAAAGTAGTAGGAAGTATTTGGGTGGCTAGAATGATTATTCTTCATCATTGACTCATTTTATTTTGGAGTACCAAATCTAAGATTTGTCCTCTCAAGCTCTGTTGTGTTCAACAAAACCAATTTCTTTAGTTTGTTTGTCATTTGAGATCAATTTTATTTGTTAAATGAAGTACCAAGAAAATATGATTTTTTTTCATTATAGGTGACACTCGTATAAGTTGCAGTTTATGGGTGTGACTGGCAAGTGTAACTACTTAATGAATAATCTGGAGTAGACTGCTTAATGATAGATCGTGAATGAGTTGACCAATTCATCTTTTCCTGAATTTGATATTTGTGGAATTTGAATGGTTCTTCCAAAAGTTTGGTGCTCATTTCAAATTGCTTTTTTTCCCCAGTAACATTTAGTACCTTATTGAGTTCTTTTTTGACCTTATTTATGTTGTTGTTTTTCACATTAAGAGTGTAGTCTAGTCACTATGTTGTTCCTGCTTCATCTGTTCCTTGAGCATACAAGTAATGGTATGCAATTGTGTTTCAGGGCATGTCAAAGAAAAGACGTTCTCGAAGTGTTTCTGTAGGAATGCAACAAAGCTCTTGAGGTATGGTAAATCTACATGACGATTACTAGAATTTGCTCAGATCTGGGGAAGACGGTCCAAATAATACCTCCATACTCCGTATTATTTTTCGAAGAAGTGTTGTGCAGTTCTTTGAGAACAAGCTCTGCTGGGAATGGCCTCTCTAGAGCATGCAGCTGATGGTATTAAAGTGCAACTTCTGAGAACAAACTGGGGTAAATCCTCTACTGGATAAGAAGAAAGGTTATGACTAAGAAAGCACAGAATTTTTATCGTTTTTCACGGCTGGTAACAACTTATCACTCTGCTATTTTGTTGACCTCTATCCAGTGTTCAAATGTAAGATCCCTGTCGTTTAAACTTCTGTTGTATCTTCCATCTTTTTGTCGATCGTTAGATGGTATAGCACTGAATCTAAGTTACTTGTACAAAAAGTTAACACATTTTCTTTCTAATAATATATTAGTGGACAGGTTGCCTAAAGTACTTATTGAGGATGTCTTACCTATTTACATCAAATAAGAAGCGAAAAAGCTATAACCTTCAGAAAGTATGGCCTAGTGGTCAGTGAATTGTGAGTAGAACCGTAAAGTCTCGTGTTCAAATCTCTGTGGAGGCACAAGACACTAGGTATGATTTCTTCCCATCTGTCTGAACTTTGGTGGGCAGAGTTACCATGTACCATCGTTGGTTTCGTGATGTAGCACACTACCATTTACAACATGGAACTTCTTCTTGTATTGTAGTTATTAGCTCATGCATCACAAGGGTGAACCAGTGCATGCTCAATGCTGACCCTAGGTGTAAACTAATGGTTAGGAGAAATTCCTTTGTATCTCCTACTACTGTTTTTATGCTAGTGATGGCTCCTAAATACATGTCCGATTTGTCATTTATATATTTAATATAAATTCCTTTCGTCCCCAACACCCACCAAAGACCTTTCTAGCTATATGACTTTCTCTACGTCAATTAACACCAATCTTTTTTCCCCTTGCTATTAACTCCCATCGATCTCCTTAACAAAAATATAGCCTTTGTTGTAAATTTACCAGCATAAATCGAATTTGGTTCTCTGTCAGTCTTGTAGTGTCCTTAAATCTACATTCTATCACTTTTTAAATGGACCAGCTACAATCCAAATTAATCAAGGTATGCCGCGGGGTAATCTTTTTATTTGGATTTGAGTCATTAGATAAAAAATGATCCTTGAAAAGCTAAACTTTTTCCTTTTTCAACAATATTACAACACAGGATAATACCTTCTTTGCGCTATCTAGATATGATAAGTTCCCTAAGACTTCCTCAACTTCACATGAATTACGGGATCAAACAACATTTAGCACCCTACTTAACTAGCTTTAGTCTGTAAAACAAGGTATATGAAATCATGGAACTCTTAAAAAAGTGGGAGTTTATTCAAGGATACATAGAAAAATGATATTTCCACCTCCCCTCCTCTTGACGAAGGGAATCCTTTCTTCGAATTCATCATTTTTTGACACAAAAGAACCAAGTCTTATTTGGATACTGAAGCAGGAAACCGTGCAATGCTCTGCTCTTGTCGTAATTTCGACCTGTTTCAATTATCCTTTTCGTTACCTTCTTTCTTCTGATCTGAGCTTGTTGCTTCTGAGGAATCGGTATAAAACACCTTATAGCTTCGAAGTGGTAGCTTTTGGATGTATGACCTTATAAGATCAGCATAGAGAGGGAATTGATTAAATGCAAAAAACACCACTGGTATGCATGTTGCCCCGTATATTGGAAATGCCGCAGTCCTGAATTTATCCCGGAGGACAAAGAAATGTGCAGCACAGAACGAGATCAAGATAGCAGTTATTGATGCAAAAAGTGAAGTTAATCCAAGGAGCAACTTTCTTGGCAAGTCTTTCTCGAAATCATTGTGTCGACATCGTGATGTGAGGATAGCTAAGAAAAACACTAGGGCCGTGACGGAGAAGCAAAGAGAAACAAGTGATGATATAGAGAACACGTCGAAAGCAGGCTGATTTTCCAAGTGTGGATGGCCATTATCATCGGCGCCGCCTGGGATTGTGGCAGATGTAGCAAATGCAACAGTAGCAATCAGTGCTGCTACGAGAGAGAATGAATTGGCAGTTGTGACGAGCCATTGAGTTCCATCACTGAGTAACTTTGCATGTGTCTCTACGAAGATCTGTCTTGGTGTCTGACCTTTATTGTTATAACGAACATATGATTGTGGTGGCAATGTGTGCTTGACATACTGCATTATGATAGGAAATTTTTTTACACGTTAGTGTATTTAAGTTAATCCCTTGTGATATTCAAATATGGTTGGTTGTTAAAAATTTCTTACCTTGTACCACTTCCTTTCGCCTTGCAACTGTAGAGCACTACCAGGGATGCGCCACACCTCGAGCTTCTGATACATTGCAGCTAGGTGCACTGCATTGTTTCTATGTCTGTCCACATGATAAAACACGTACTCTGGATACTTTTCTCCTATTAACCAATTATAGACATCTGTTTGCCTATGCTCTACAGCCAAAAGCAGTATGTTCTTCTCGTCAGAGTCCGTATCTTGAAGGGCTGTTGGGAACTTTTTGAGGATCCTCTGTACCATCTCTACTATACCCATCTTTGATGCCACTAATAGGGGTGTCTCCTTGGTCTTGGGCATCTCTGTATTTAGAACTATAGTTATTCTAGTTGCTTTTTGCGAACATATAGCTTCTGATTAAGTTATAACTGGTGTAAAAAAGAAGAAAATTGATCCTGACTTGGTATATTAGAGTAAATTTTTAGCATGTTGACGTGATAGATCTTGAGTTGCTAAAATTGCAAAGTCTTGATGACCCGGAACAAAGTTTTCCGTGCCACACAAGTATGACCAGAATAAAAGAGATTCTTTACCAGACTTGAGATCATCTATCTTCTTATCTGTGCTTGAAGTTGGTGGTTGCTCGATCTGTGCAGTGTTACTAGCGCCGTCTTCCTTTTTATCATCATCTATTTGAGGGGGGGCTGTAGGAGGTGCTCCAATTTGTTTATAGAGGTCTTTACTATAGAGGTACTTATCTTCTGGCCTCTCCCCAGTACTTTCATAGAATTTGTAACGTTCTTCTTTCTCAATCATCAACTTCATAATTTGAACTCCCCATGTATGTTGCCTTTTCCTTTCCTCTAATTTTTTGGTCCTTTGGAGTCCTGCATGCAACAAGATTTGAATCCTGATGACATAATGTGGAAAGTAAAATGTGAAAAAGATAGGACTTGCCTACATGTCAAACAACAAAAACATAACTTCCCCCCTTAGTTTTCTATTTCAACAAGAAAAAGAAGAAGAGAGTTTTTAGTCCTTTTCCACTTTCTCTCCATTGATATCTCTCTTATTCTCAACCCGTTCTTACGTTCTAAACAACAATCAAGGGTAAAGAAGTATCAAAATGTAGTCATTAATTCCTAGTTTAATTTCCAAACAAGGGGTGAAGGAGAAAATATATCAGAAAGGGGTTGGAACTATGTTCTTCGAAAATAACAAGTTTGATTCTTTAGAATTACAATAGCTGCACTCAATAGTCAAGAAATGTATGCATGATAAACTAGAAATGTTTTAAGAATAATTCTTACCAATACCCAATACAATAAGTACAATGTTCATTATACATTTGAGGAACTCGATAAAGATGGTGTAATTGGCTGGAAACAACTTGCGGTTTCTCTTCCTTTCAGCTGGAATTCCAGAGATCAATTGTTAGCAGAAATATGTTGGAGAATCACACACTCTTTTATCAACTTTCTTCACATAGAAAATGTTCACATAGCTTGGAAACAAAGGAGCTCTAATGCTCAATGCTATGATTTTGATGGAGAATCAGTATGGTGATATATTTTGTGTCTTTTTGTTGATATTTTATACAGAGAAAAACAAATCTTACAGAGAGTAGAAAGAAGGTTCAACTTGGTTAGAACTATTGTCCAAAAACGTAGTAAAATCTATATTTGTATTGTTAATTCTCTAATTAGTAAATCCTCATACAAACATCTAATGAGAAGAAGATGCTTGAATTTACTGCTGTAGAATAATTTGTATTTAATCGCGCCAAAGTAACTTTACATGATTTGCAGATTATTGATTACTGGATTTCTTTTTGTCCAGTGATTGTTTTCATAATTGGAAGCTACAGAATAATCTAAAACAGAACAAGTATGAAGAGCCTCTCCAAAAAGAAAGTGAAGGAAATATGCTTCGAAAAAAAGGCATGTAAAGAATTCTTGCTATAAACATATGATGAGGCTTAAGAGGAGTATATATACTCTTCTAGTTCTAGTTAGTGTGCTTTAAGTGATGGCTTATTCAGAATGTACTTGAGATCTCACCTTTTAGGATGAGTACCTAACTAGTCACTAAACACATTGGTGCTCGTAAAGAGCAGCTATTTATAAAACTTAAGTTTCCTTATGACAGAGAATAATTTACTATATCACGCTTTTAGAATGTACCTCATTATTTCTTTTTGATACTTTGTGTGGTAGTTTGTATACTTGGTGGAACTATATCCAATCATCGTACTTGAAAGCAATATTTAGTTTCAACTATGCTACACGAATGTACCTCATTATTTCTTTTTGATACTTTGTGTGTTAGTATGTGTACTTTACTATATCCAATCATCGTACTTGAAGGCAATATTTAGTTTCAACTTTGCTACATAACAAATGTATGTGTTCACCTTCAGTTGGAGGATTACTGGTATCATTTTGATGGCCTTGGTGTGGAGAAAAAGTATTAAATAAGAGTTATCCTTGTGATAAAAATCGTATATTATAGTTTTCTTGCATCTTCAGTAAGCTGCTTACGTTGACATAACCTGAAAGGCTTACATGTAATCACATACCTGGAGACTTCTTCTCTTGACTCTCATTAGTAACTCCAGTAGTATCTGGATAAAAAAAGAGAATCAGTCTTTGAATCTGCAAAAATCTTAGGTACAAAGTGTCAAACACTCTCCTGATGAGATGCTCAAATCATTTGGTTAGTTCATCTTCAAAAAGAAATTGGTCTACTTCTT
The DNA here is from genome assembly GCA_018342035.1 of Solanum appendiculatum. Taxonomy (NCBI): domain Eukaryota; kingdom Viridiplantae; phylum Streptophyta; class Magnoliopsida; order Solanales; family Solanaceae; genus Solanum; species Solanum appendiculatum. The sequence continues at coordinate 648,591 of JAGDQO010000622.1, read as the reverse complement.
AACTCAATATGAATGAGTTAATAAACTGTAAGGTTCCTGTGTAATTACATGCCCCTCCTCTTGATATTTTGATGAATTATATCTAATCATCATAGTTTGAGGTAATATTTAGTTTCAACTGCGGTATATATGCATGTGTATGCATTCACCTTGAATTGGGGGATTCTCAGGGTCGTTTTGACGATAACTTTGATGGCCTTGGTGTGAAGAAGAAAGAAAAATAAGTTGGTACTAGTAAGAGTTATCCTTGTGAAAAAATATAGAGAGAGTTTCTTGCCTCTTAAGAAACCTGTTTAAGTCCACATAATCGGAAAGATTTATTACATAATCACGTACCTGGAGACTTCTTCTCTTGATTCTTATTAGTTACTCCAGTAGTATCTGGATATAAAAGAGAATCAGTCGCTGAGCATGTAAAAATTCTTAGGTACTATGTTCCAACAAGAGTTCCCCAAGGCACTTGAATCATTTGCTTAGTTCATTTTGAAAAAGAGATTGGTACTATTGGTTAGCTCAGAATGGATGAGTTAATAAACTAGAATGCTTCTATGTAATCATGTACCTTTGAACTTCTTCCCTTGATTCACATCAGTTGTTCCTGTAGTAACTGGATGGAAAAGAGAATCAGTCTTTGAGCATGTAAAATTCTTACGTACTAAATGTCAACACTCAACACTCTCCTGATGAGATGCTCAAATCATTTGGTTAGTTTATCTTCAAAAAGAAATTGGTCTAACTCGAAGGTTCCTGCGTAATTACATGCACCTCTTCTTGATATTTTGTGGCATGTTTTGATGAATTTATATCTAATCATCATAGTTTGAGGTAATATTTAGTTTCAACTGTGGTATATATACATGTGTATGCATTCACCTTGAATTGGTGGGTTCTCGAGGTCATTCTGACGATAACTTTGATGGTCTTGGTGTGCAGAAAAAGGAAATATAAGTTAGTACTAGTATGAGTTGTCCTCGTGAAAAACAAATTAAAAAAATAATATATATATATATATATATATAGTTTCTTGCCTCTTTAGAAACCTGTTTAAGTCCACATAACCTGAAAGGTTTATTACATAATCACATACCTTGAGACTTCTTCTCTTGAGTCTCATTAGTTGCTCCTGTAGTAATTGGATAGAAAAGAGAATCAGTCTTTGAGCATGTAAAATTCTTAGGTACTATGTTCCAACAAGAGTTCCCTGAGGCACTCAAATCTTTTGGTTAGTTCATTTGGTAAAAGAGCACTGGATGACTAAAATGGTCACTAGTACTTACAGATCAAGCCTTTGGAGAGCCATCAGAAACCATTGGCCAAAGCTCAGAGGAAACTGCAGTATTAAATTGGGTAATGGTAGGAAAACCTCTTTTTGGGAAGATAGATGGCTAGAACAAGGATCTTTAAAAACTTTGTTCCCGGATATTTTCACCCTAAACCAGCAGCAAAGGGCCACTGTGGCAGAGATGTGGTCAAACCAAGGGTGGAATCTGAGTTTTAGAAGACCTCTAAATGACTGGGAGATCCAAAGGTCGGTGGAGTTTTACAAGGTCTTGGGGCAGTTCAAAGGAACTACTGATGCACAGGATAGTTTGGGATGGCAGGTTCACAATCAAGACAATTTCAGTGTCAAAAGAGCCTACAAGAAGTTTAATCGTTGTAACAGAGGAATGGGTGGCCATGGAAGCTGATATGGAAAACTAACATACCCTACAAAGTGTCTTGTTTTACTTGGCTCCTTGCTAAGTAGGCAGTTTTGACCCAGGAAAATCTTATGAAAAGAAACATTCATCTGAGTCCTAGGTGCCTCCTATGTGGTGAAGAAGAAGTAGAGACCGTCACCCATCTCTTCCTTCACTGTAGAATAACCAACATTTTGTGGAATGCCTTTATCAATCCGAAGGGCATGAAATGGGTTATACCTAGGAGAGTTACCCAGACTTTGAAGATATGGAGCAGTTATACAAGCATTACTGGGCATAGAGAGAGATGGAAAATCATTCCGGCTTGCATTTGGTGGTCTGTGTAGAAAGAAAGAAACCTCAGATGCTTCCAAAACAAGAGTAATTCCATCCAGAAGATTAAGATGAACTGCTTAGTTTTGTTTCTTTTTTGGTGTAAACAGGAGTGCATGGAAGATCTAGAATCAATTACAGATGTATTAGGTTCCTTGTAAATTTTGCTATAGGATTGAAGATCTTCTTGCTACTCTCCAGAATTGTAATTAGGAACCTGTAACTTCTTGTGGCAGGTTCTGGTTTTTTTTTGTTTTGGAATAGAATACAAGTTGTTACCTTCTCAAAAAAAAAAGAAAAAAGGAGGAGTTTGGTACTATTGATTAACTCAGCATGGATGAGTTAATAAGCTAAAATGTTTCTATGTAATCACGTACCTTTAGACTGGTTTTCTTGATTCCCACGATATGTTCGTTTAAGATAATCTGGATAGAAAAGAGAAAATCAGTCTTGGTAATGTAAAACTCTATGGTAGAAAGTGCCAACGACAGTCTCTCAAACAGTCTATTAGTGCATTTTCAAAAAGAGATTGGTCTAGCGTTTTCATTAAACCCCAAAAGGAAAAGGAAGTGAGCAACTTTCTTGTTTTGACTGGAGTATCTGTTGGCCTTTCCTACCTAACAAGTTTTTGTACTAGTATAATGTACTATACAGATTAGATAAGACATTGATCATGTGTGGTAAATCTACCCACCTAGAGTTCTCGATGTCCCATTCCAAAGTAGTTCCAAGAACTCCACCATTGTTTGATAGTTCTCTGGGAGATTCCAACCAAGTTTACTATATGAGACTTTTTTGTCTTCAGCTTCATATGTCATTGGCTCTAGCTCTTCAATATTTGTGCCTGGGAAAAAAGAACCCAATATTAGCTATATAACCTTCACAAACGATGAACATGAACCATCATGCAAAAGTATTGGATGTTTATGGCTAACAGAAAACAGTAAATGTGTTGGACTGACACAAAGGATAAAAAGACCACATACTTACAGTAGTAGATGGTGCTATCTATGAACCGAAAATGGATGCCACTTTTGAATACTTGAGGCATCCTGGAAAGGAAGTGTAGAGGAGACATGCCCTCTACGTTGTAACGGTTGACAAGTTGCCCATAGTAATGTATTATCTGAAAAGCCAGATCTGTTACAAGATAAGTTGTTAATACTACTGTCCCATTCTACAACAAAGAAGAAATTATAAACATATGTAAAGTTGAAATATCTGATAATCAATAGAAAAGTCTTTGTAGGGGATTGGCTCTTACCGAAGTACTCGCCAGAGATTGCAGCGTGTAGAATGTTATCCCCATCTTCCCTCCTACAAAGTTCAATTGGACCTTCTCCTTGTTTATTTAGACTACACTTATGTATGTAGAGAAAAGCTTGTAGCTTGCCACGATAAGCAGTTACGAATAAGGGGGTTTCCCCTTTTGAATTGGTCTCCCTGATGAGACATAAGGGGGTTTCCCCTTTTGAATTGGTCTCCCTGATGAGAGCACGTTCTGCGCTTACAATACACTTAATAATCGGGACACTCCCGAGTTCTGCTGCAAGGTGAAGAGGTGTGTTCCCTTTATCATTCTTCTGCTTTAAGATACGTACTCGATTAGCCTCTGGTATCTGAGCAATCATTTTCTTGATACAAGAAAGATGAGGATGCTGTAAAGAGTCGTCTCGATCTGGATGGTAAGAAGTGATAGCTAAGTGAAGAGCAGTATCTTCAGATCGAGTGAGTTTGGATTCATGGACAAACTTGTGTTTGCTGTACAGATCCTCAACTTTTGTCCACTTATTCTCCATAGCGGCTTGAAATATTTTATCTTTAGTATCTTGCTTCTCCTTCTCTGTTGACTCAGTTGAAGGCGTTCCCATTCCTTGTCCTGATGGCTGTGTTTTAATTTCTGAGGCCATTTGCACTGCTTGTTTCTACAGATTATGTTGATGCCACTCACCAGTCACCAATGGCTTTAATATATACTGCTAGGAGAGGCATATTGTTGAGAAATATTTCTTTACAAGCCTCTATGCTGGTGCATGTGTGATGGCTCTTCTAATACCCAAAGTATTTAAGAATCTAATATTTCGTTACTGTGACTTTTATACTATCATATCACCTAAAAGATAATTCCTAATAATCGTCCACAATAAGTGAGCTGAGTTTAGCTTATGTGCATTGTGTAGACGAAGAATTATTGGTATTGAACTTTCTTATGCTGTCTTCAACATCGTCAAGTGTCCCACATTGGTTGAGGAAATGTGTTGTGTCCCCGAGAATCCTCACATCATGAACTAGCTTCTCAGGTTGAGTTAGGCTATTCACATGATGTTAGAGCTAGATCCATCCGTGTTTCTTGGTTTACCTATTGTTAGGCTTCTATGTTACGTTGTCAACGCACCAAATGTTCGTTCCTAGGCATGAGGGGAGAGGGTGAGTGCTATGTGTTTCCTCATTAGTTATAATCTCTTTATACGATGTTGGTCAATCCTCGCTTTATGAGCTAAGTTTTGGAGTCGAGTTTTACGCAAGATACATTTTCTTTCACATTTATGTCATGCAATACACAAGGACAATACCTCTTTAGTCATTTGTTCCCTTCTTGTTGCTATCACCAAGCATCTCTTTTTTGCTTTTTGCATTTATTCTATAAAACAAGAATTGTTACCGGTTGAAACTATTTTTTTTTTATCGGAATACATAGATTATACACTGATTATATGTGGTTATATATATATATTATACATCCGCCAGCTATTTTTAGTGCGGTATCTCTTATGTTTGTAAATCCATAACAGGGTAGGGCCAAAATTGGACTTTAGACTTGAAAAGAGATGCATTTTATTTGGTATATATTCTTTGCTCAAATGTTGTGTTATTCTCTTCTCTTGGTTTTCTCTCTATTCCTTTACATTGAAGTAATTCCTCAGATTGTAAAACTTTGAACTCTTAGAAGGTTAAAAACACACCCAAAGTATCTTGGTTTTTTGAGTTTCATAGTTGAACTATCTGTTGTTTGAGTTTCCTACTTGAACTATCACTAAATGTTTATCAAAACACACATCAATTATCGATTGTTCACTTTTTCTACTCGAGCTTGCTATTACCAAATGTTTGTCGAATCACATCTCAATTATCAATTGTTTACTTTTTCTATCTGAACAATGGTGTAAAGTCTGCACTCTTTTCAAATCCCACTTATGGGATCTCATCGAGTATTCTGGTGGTGCAAAATGCAACCATACACTAGAAGATAACTTATATTTTTCGAGAAACATGATAGGTAAAAAAATGCTATATTTTTTAATATTACATACATATAATATTGTGTCCACTATATTGGGGCCAATGCACAGATAGCCAAATTTGAGATCATCAAGTTTCGTCATTTTATAATCAACTTACGACATATTATAAATTTTTATTCGAAGGATGCCATATCACTTGCGCAAGAAAACTTTTAGGTCCAAACAATTTTTCGGAATAATATTTTTTAGGCAAAAAATAAAAAAATATTCATGGTCCAAGGGCACTATTTTACAGGCAAGGCAACCCGAAATAGGAAAAAATGCCCCTATTTTAAAGCTTTTTCAATATTACCTATTTTATTTTTCGTATTTGAAATTCAAAACTCACTTTTCAAATTTGTAACACGATTATAGTTGATAGGCTTGGATAAATATCATAGTTCATATGTTGTACAATACATTCGAAACACATTATTGTACATCAGGTAATTTTTTTTTTGGTCTAAAGTTGATCGATAGACTACTACTATGTATCGTAAAGGTTCTACTATTTAAAGATAAATAAAATTGACTATTTATGTCATCTGTTAAGTATAAATTTATTTGGCTTATTTTCTTTTTTAGTTCATTTAAATAAATGTCTTTTTTTAATAATTTTTTATTTTAATTTTTCACATGACACGTTTATGATCATAAGATAAAATGACATTTTAGTATATTTTACATATCTTTAGTTTAAGGTTACAAAATTCAAAAATCTTCATTTCTCACTCTCCATGATTGATTTTATAGTAAAAGTCAAATTTAGAGTTTCAAACACATCATTAATTAATTTAGTAAAATTTATCCATAATAAGAGTTTTTCTAAAAGTTCAGTCAAGTTAATATGTGTCAAGTAATTAAATAAAACAGAGCGAGTATATATTTTTTTTGTTTCCCCTCGAAATGTCAAGCATATTATATTATGGAGTATTATGTTACTCATTCGTTTTTAATTTATTTATCTGATTTTGACGTGAGTATAATATTCTTAAGGGAAAAGGGTCAAAAATGCCTTTAAACTATGTGAAAGGAACAAAAATGCCATCAGTTTGTAATTTGGTTCAAAAATGCCCTTGGTGTCAATACTTTGGTTCAAAAATGCCCTTGTAGTCAATATTTTGGTCCAGAAATGCCCCTATAGTTACTAAATGGGTCAAAAATGCCCTTTTCCGAATAAATATATTATTTATTTTTCTTTTTGAACACATCTTCCTAATTAAAATATTATTTAAAAATCCTATACTTGTTTTTCTTTCTTTTAAAATCACTTTAACAAATAAAAATGTAGGAAATGATTTTTTTCTTCTTAATCTCACTTTATAAAATAAAATAAAATAACTTCATGTATCATTTCGACCGATAATATATGTCATATATATAAGATCATACTATATCCATCATTAATTTTATTTATATAACCATAAAAAGTAATTATAATAAAATAAGAATTTTTTTATTTTTTATTTTTTTGAATTAAAGTAGGATAAACATTTGCTAATTTAAAAAAAAAATTATTAGAAAAAGAAAATAAATAATAAATTTATTTGGAAAATGGGCATTTTTGACTCATTAAAATAACAAAAAGGGCATTTTTGGACTAAAATATTGACATCAAAGACATTTTTGGACCAAATTACAAACTAGGCCATTTTTGTTCCTTTCACAAGGGCATTTTTTTTTTATCCTTTTCCCTATTTTTAATATAGAAATTTGTCTCGTCTATATGCATGTCATGTGTTTTGCACATATTAACGCAGCGTAATTCATTCTCATCTTCATCGCCAAACTGCCGGAAAATCAAAATTTCCTCCTACCACAGCTCCGAATGGCCTCCTCTCGGCGGCGCTACCACTTTTTTACCCGTGGACGGTGGTTAATCCCGGCCATCACCGTCGCTTCCATCTTTCTTCTCCTATTCTTTTTCCTCTCGATTCTCGCGCCTTCTCCTAATGGCAATCGTATCTTCCTTCTTCCTCGTCGCGATTCTTCGGTACCTCATTCACTCTAACATTAATGCTACAATTAAAGTTTCACGTTAATAATATACAATAATAACTGGATTCACAATCAAATTAGTTATATGAAAATAATTGGGAAGGTGAAAAGGAAATTAAGGGGAATTGAACATTTATAATGAAAGTTTTGATACTCAACCAACTGAGCTAAACTAATCGGGTTTTTTGTTAATTGGGCCTAGATCCGGGCTCTGAGTAAAATGCACGTCCATTTTTGTGATAAAATTGGTAATGTGATTGCATTTTTGAGATACAATTGGTTATTTGATTGTGATTTTGTATTTGTAGGGAGAAAATGATGATGCAATTGAAGATTCTCCGTTATCTGTTCCGGTTAATCTCTGCGTTGATGTTTTCTGTATGAAGTTTTTTTTTTTTAATTTTTCGTTGGATCTTATATTTCTAAATTTTGTATTGATTGTTCTTTTGTTTAAGGCTAAAGAGAAAGTGAGTAATCGGGATATGTGGAGTTCGAGAAATTCAAACCTCTTTTATGGATGCAGTGATGCTAGTGACAAATTTCGGAGTGAGTAATGTTATTGATACTGCATTTCGGAAATGATAATTTACTCTGACCTTTTCTTAATTCGAGTCGTTGTGAAATTTGCAGAAGCACAAGATATCACTCATCCAAATCGTTACTTGTCGATTGTAACAAGTGGAGGTCTTAACCAACAAAGAACTGGGGTAAGCAAATGTGTTTTGCACTGGCTTTCAATTAAGAAATCTGGTTGCTGCTGTGATTACTAATTTGTCGGCTTAAACGAGGTACTAATTTGCTTGTGGTTGTTGAACACTAGCTAGTAGACGAGAAAGTAATTGTTTTTGTAATTAATGTTTAACCCAAAACTAATCAAAGATTGGTTCTTTGATATTATAGTTTTACGCCTTATGATGTGCTCCAAACTGGTGGCTGGAGCCTCATAGAAACTTTAGCTATAAATGATGAAGGAGAGACTATAAATCCTTGATGTGTAACGTTTCGCATAACATTCCTGTCATTAACTGTTGCATAGTCTAACTTCTGTGACGTAAAACTAAAATGATTATATGGAATGCAGAGTGGTTCTGTATTTAACAGTATAACCTCTCTCACCTCAATGACAGATAACGGATGCTGTTGTTGCTGCTCGCATTTTAAATGCTACTCTTGTTGTTCCGAAGCTAGACAAGAGTTCTTACTGGAAAGATTCTAGGTGAGTGTGTAGCTGAAAAATGATATTTTGCTTTTTCCTTTGCATATTAGTTACACTCTAATATCTCTGCGAAGTGAACTATGCATTTTCCTTGCAGCGTCTTCTCTGATATTTTTGATCTTGATTGGTTTATAAAATATCTTGCCAAAGATGTTTCAGTTGTAAAGGAACTTCCACTCAGAAAAGGGCAAATCTGGTTACCTTATAGAATGCGAGTTCCTAGAAAGTGCAGTGACCGTTGCTATATACATCGTGTATTGCCTGTACTTAAAAAGAAACATGTGAGTATATCAGGTCTCTTAAATTTCTTCCACCAATTGTATGCATGAGGACAAAACCATACTTTTCGTCAAATGCATTACCAGAAAATATAAAGCCAAGTCGTGGATACGGGATATGTCTATGCCCTATATAAGATGTTTGAATGTTGATATTTATAGACCTGTATAGTGTCTGCTTCTCGTAACAGGCTGTACAGATCACCAAGTTTGACAATCGACTTGCAAATAGTCTGGATACAGATTTGCAAAAGCTTAGATGCAGAGTTAATTATCATGCATTGAAGTTTGTTGACCCTATACTTAGAATGGGTGAGAAATTGGTCCAGCGAATGAGGATGAAGAGCAAGCATTTCATTGCTCTTCACCTAAGGTTCGTCTTCTATTTGTTTATTTATCATTTTCTCATTTACGATCACATACAGTTAGTATTTGATCCTTGTTAGTGTTATGGTTTTATTCTTTCTAGTTTTACTTCACTTTTCCATTTGTCCTGTTTGATTTCCTTATGTTTACTTAACCGTTGTGCTCAGACTTCTGCTATTTAATTTGTCTGTTGCCTCTTCAGGAAGTTAAATAGTTTACACAGCCATGATTATAGTATAAAAGTTCGACTTTGTATGAACAGTTTATCAAACATAAGAATTGTGTCTAGGAATGTTGATAACAAACACCTCATCATTTTGAATACAACAACAACATACCAAGTGAAATCCTGCCACAAATGGGGTCTGGGGAAGGTGGGGTGTACGCAGACCTTACCCTCCCGTGTGTGGGCTATCATTTTGATCATGGCAATTTTTTCGTATTCCTAATTTTATACTCGTATATTGCTGAGATGTTTACTTTTGATGCTGGGAGGATTTTGATGGATGTTTTAACTAAAATTCAGAAATTGTATGCTGATGTTGCATATGGTACAGGTTTGAACCCGATATGCTTGCATTCTCAGGATGTTACTATGGAGGGGGCGATAAGGAGAGGGAGGAACTCGGGAAGATACGAAAGAAGTGGAAAACTTTACATGTAAGTACTTGAGTATCTGCTTCCAGTCATATCCTCATAATGAATCATTGTAACTGTGCGCTTCAAAGATTGGTTCTATAAGGAGGCACATACATACGTACATACATACATTTTCCTCTATAAGGAGCATTTTAATCTGTGAAATTATGTTCTTTCTCCTTTTTGTGTTCTTTCTGAATGGACCTATTAGGTTATGAGTTAATTTTACCCCTGCTTTAGTACAATATGATGTGTGAACTCTATTTCCGATATACTTTCAGGAGAGTCACCCAGATAAGGCAAGGAGGCATGGAAGATGCCCTATGACTCCTGAAGAAGTCGGTTTGATGCTGAGATCACTTGGATATGGCGAAGATGTTCATATATACGTAGCATCTGGTGAAATATATGGAGGGAACGAGACATGGACTCCGTTAAAGGCCCTCTTTCCAAACTTCTACACAAAAGACACCCTTGCTAGCAAGGATGAGTTAGAACCATTTTCTGCATTCTCTTCTAGAATGGCTGCTCTAGACTTCATAGTTTGTGATGAAAGTGATGTATTTGTCGCCAACAACCATGGAAACATGGCCAAAATTCTAGCAGGACGAAGGTCTGCTGCTTCCCCCTCCTATTTCACTTTTTTCCTCCAAAGACATAATACATAAACATGTCATTTAACTTGGCCTCAACATCTACGTCCTTCAAATTTGGGCATGTACAAGTAGACACTTAAACTTGTATAAAGTTAAACAAGTAGACATACACATCCTATGTGATACACATCCTATGTGACATAACACACCTAGGACACCTATTAGGATACTGCATAGGACGCGAATTGCCATGTCGGACGTGTGTTTACTTGTGCAACTCTATACAATACACTCAGAGTTGGAGGACATAGATGTCAGATGAGGCCAAGTTAAAGGACACGTTTCTGTATTATGCCTTTCTGCAAAATAGGTACTTCTCGAAGGCAGACTAATATACTTTTTCCTTTTCGATGCAGGAGATATTTTGGCCATAAGCCAACCATTCGTCCAAACGGTAGGAAACTATTTCGATTGTTCTTAAACAAAAATTACATGTCACACAAGGAATTTGTATATAGAGTCAACAAATATCAGAAAGGCTTCATGGGAGAGCCTAAGGAGGTAAGTCCAACCTGGGGTGTGTTCCATGAAAACCCGTATTCATGCATATGCGAGAAAGTAGATAACTCTACAGGAGGAGAGGTATCGAATAGTACCTCTCGAGTTGAAACTTTCACCAGGGTAACAAATACTGACTATGACCCTGACACTCTTGATGATCCTGAGGTGGATGTGTTGCTCTCGGATTGAGAAAGTATCGATAAGAGCTTTTCAAGAAAGTTTTGCTTGTATATACACCATTTTTGCCATGATATTTGTTAAGCCTTCAACAAATGCAATATTGGAGCCCTTGCAACAAAGGGGGTTGTGTTGGAGTTTCGAGTTTTCGTTGAGAATTCTACTTCAGGGAGTGGATTACAAGGTGGAAAATCGAATCCTCACCAATAGTGTGAAAGTTAAGGTAGTCAACTAACTGAATTACTAAGATTCCTTGGAAGCTCCAACAATCATTTGTTCATAGCTACTGGACTTTTTCCAGCAAAACTATATATTAGAGTTCATACACAGATATTACACATCGCATACATGTAATTATTTATGAACATGTTTTTTTGTTTGTCAAGTTTTTCATGGTTATTAATTTTAAATTTGGAAACTATAGTATTGTTTTCTCTGATGTTATGAAGTGTCAATTTTTTTCCTCAAATACTTCCGACATGATCTCACGCAATTGTCTCATTATATTTCACATCTTTAGTTTAAAAATCATAAAATTTAAAATTTCTTTTTGCTTTCTTAAATTTCGTGTCAAATTAAAATTATCAGACAGACAAATAGAAACTTCGGGAGTATAAAATATGTATAATTTGATCGGAAACTAAAAAGAACCTTAAAGTTCAATTCAAACTCCCAATAAAAGCAAATCTAAAAGGCTAAAAACAAAAATATAATACAGCACAAACCCCAAAAAATATAATACAGCACAAACCCCAAAAAGGAAAAAAATTAAAAGTGAAACAGCAAAGAAAACAAATAAAGTACAACGTATCCTTATTCCACTTGAATCTGTCTCTACTTTTCTTTTTAAATCATAATGATGGTATTTAAATCAGTTTTATTTATTTATATATATATATTATTTTATAAAAGTCACTAATTGTGTTCTGAACAAATTAACTTTTTAGTAATGACTTAATTTCTAAATAGAAAGATCCTATGATGGAAAACTACCATGTTAGATTTGAAGAGAGATGAGATCAGTTATATAATAAGAGAAATAAATATAAACTTTTTTTTAAATAGCTAGGCAAATGATTACACGATCATCGATCTACTCAATACACCATTATTGAATTTTATACATAAGGTTTTTCCATATTGCACTACAAAAAATTTTGTTATTTATGACAGATTATTTAATCACTTAAAAAAACATTTCATCACACATAAAAAAATCAATCTTTTATCGCTAAACATGATTTTATCCATTCACAACAACTCGATTTTATATCCAAATATTACATGCCAGCAAATATGATCATCATAGATACTCAAGTATAGTATCACATATTTATATATACACACATCTTCATATGATAAAGTTGGAAAGGCAAATATACTAATTTATTCTAAAAAATTTGAAAGCATAGTGCAGAGTCAAGCACCCAAAGCAAAAATAAATAAATAAATTGAAAAGATAAATTAAAAAAAGAGAATGATAACATGAGCACACACACCCATAAAAGCAAAAAAAGAAAAAAAAACACTACATATATCAATCATTCCACTCCTTTTTTCCCTCTCATATTCCCAAAAACTCTCACAACTATAGCAGATTTAAAATTTAAACATTACCAACTTTTTTTTCATATACACAAAATTCGACCCTAAAACACTTACACAAACTCAAATCACCAACTTTCTTGACCTTCCAGCACAGGACAAACATTATAATTAGCCCTTACACAAACATAATCATACGTCGATTTTGCAGAAACCTCTATTATTTCTGGATCCGTCTCTGTATATATATGTTCATGGAAGTGTTGATAATTATAGTCATGATGTTAACTATTATTGTTAGAACAAAAGCTACATGGTGTGTAGTTAGAAGTGATGCAAGTTATGAAGCATTACAAAGAGGTTTAGATTATGCTTGTAGCTATGGTGCTGATTGTGCACCAATTCAATCTACTGGCCTTTGTTATCTTCCTAATACTATTCAAAATCATGCTTCTTATGCCTTCAATAGTTACTACCAAAGGAATAACATGGCTCCTGGCTCTTGCCAATTTTCTGGCACAGCTACTTTTGCCAAAACTGACCCAAGTAAGTCATTTTTACTACTACTCTCTCATTCGGTGTCCGATATCGATTTGATATTGATTAAATTTCATATTTGCATCGAAAAGTCTTATATTAGGGTATAAAGGATTTTCTAGTAATATAACAAAGGCGAGACTCTATATACTATACCTAGGTGTTGAATTCAGAATTTTTCTGATTACGGATGAAGAAGTATTACTTATTGCTCTATTAAAAAAAATCGGGTTTTAATGCAATAAAAGTTATATATATGGTCAAGGACGTTATGTAAATGATTTTTTACTTTGTCAGGTTATTCAAAAGATATCTACATGTAAATATTCTTAAAATGTAAGATTTGAAGTGTTGAAAATAAAACAAGTTATGTATCTGCTATAAGTGTAAAAATAACTAGTATTGATGGTGTAAAAAATCTTTATAGTACTAGTAGTGACGATGTGTATAATTTAAACTCTTTAATTCACATACACAACATAAATAATTTTTTGAATTTTCACTATAGTTTGACATCCAAAAAAGTTAATTAGTTATTTATTTTATTTTTACATTTTTTTTTTGTATTGTCTTAGGTTATGGATCCTGTGTTTACCCAGCTACTCCAAGGTATGTTCTTTTAATATTTATTTGTTTCCCATCTTTTTTTAATTTATTATTCTTGATCATTTTCTATAGCTTTTCTTCTTGAAAATAATGTTTTTTCTTTCACTTTGTTAGCTACCCAAAATAATGCTACCTTTTAAAAAAGAAAAGAAGAACATTGGGTTGTAAAGTAGAAAAATACCATAAGCAAAACTTTTTTTTTCTTTTTTTGAGTGTTGGATGGAGATAATGGTTTTTTGGGGGTTCAAGAACATTGTGGAGTGTTGCTTTTGTGTATAATGATGTCCATAGTGCCTTATTACGTGGAAATGTGTTGATGATGTTTCCGGTGCGGATCTAGAGGGTATATAGCGAGGGTTTCATCCGAACTTTTTCAGCAAAAAATTAAAGGATATATAAGATTTTTTAAATTTTTTTAATTTTCATGTATATATATATTGATTTTGAACCTCTTGAACATAAGATTAGAGGTTGGTTTAGTAGTCGAAGGGGTTCAAATTTCACTTTGAAGTTTCATGTTCAAATCTTTAATCATTATATTTTTATTTTTTGAAATTCCTTAGTGAAAATTCTAAATATTCCGGCATTGAATGTTCATGTTGTTGTTCTTAGGTTGTTTTGTTGTTTATATAGTCGATGTAATTTAATATATTGTTATAGATAAACTATTTAGTTTGTTACGTTGTTGATATTTGAATTTTTTAATTTTGATTAGGGCGGCTGGAGCGCCGCTTCCTCCGGGAATCGGAGGCCGTAACGACACAGGTGGAGGAATTACGACCATCCCAGTTCTATATTCACCACCACAGGCAATTATAAATCCTGTGTATGCTAACACAACGACACCGATTACCGCGGGATCAGATGATCCTAACTCTCAAGATTCAAAAGCAACTTGTCCCAAGTTTTGGACAATGACAAGCTTAATTCCAACATATTTGATGTTTCACCTAATTCATAATTTTCAACTTTTGTAGGAAGACTTGATTTACAGAAATTTTGTAAGAAATGACAACTTTATTTTGGTATTATGATGACAAGTGTTATCAAAAGTATTGTTTCGTCGCTTAAAGCAATGGAGCGAGTAAATTGGGACAGAGGGAGTATTAGTATGATAGTTCTTATGTATTTAAAGATTTGGTGTTAGTATATAAAGACTTAGGTGCAATTTTGAAATATTATCTTGATATTATGAAGCTAGTGTTATCAAAAGCATTGCTTCGCCGCTTAAAGCAATGAAGCGATGTAAAATGAGAGGTTATTCCCTCATGAATGAACTTATACGCTTTAAATTAACGCATAGAGTGACTCAAATAAGCACTTTAGTCGATTTTCGAAATCTAAATTTTGAAAATTCATAGTATATATAAAGGCACTACTTATGTTTTATATATATATATTTGACGGCTATTATTTTGATGGACGACTCTTTAATTTTCCAGCCCAATTGTCCCAATAATGTTGCAGCCCAAATATATGACCCACAAGCCCAAGCCATTTGGTTTAGTCTCCTAAATCCAAGTTCATTTCCTAATTCCCACTACACTCCAGTGCCTCCGCCGTCGCCGTTGCCGTTGCCGTCGCCGCCGTAGGTTCCGTCTTGTTTAATTAGATCCTTAAGATGTCAATTTCTCACTCTCCTTGCTTTCAACCTCTGAAAGTGTTCCCTAGAGGTAATCGTATTCGTTCAACCGGAGCTTTGACCTTGAAGCGATGTAATGTAGTGGTATGTATGAAGAAATCACATGAAGATACATCTCTCGAAGCAAAGGTATGGACTCAATGGCGCGTTAATGTTGCTTATCAAAGTTCCTTAATTGATTAGAAGCCACAGTTCTTTTGTTTATGGGTTTAGGATTATCTATGTTTAGCTCGTTTATGATTTAATTTGTAGTTTATTTGATTGATCAGATATAGCCAGATGCATCCTGTGTTAATTATGGTATATATTTGATAAACATGGTGTGCTGGACAGCTTTCGTGCAGCTCGACTAATTCATCATGATACTTGTTAATTAGTTTAGCTTGTCTATGAATGAATTTGTAATTTATTTTGATTCATCACACATAATCAGGTGCATCATGTGTCAATTGTGGTATTTATATATATTGATAACCGTGGTGTCTGTGCCAGCTTTGGCGCACTCGACTAATTCCATGCTATACCTGTCAATTATGGTGGATATTTGTTATATGTCCAGGAAACAAAAGCTAGGGTAGTAAAAATGATAGTTGATTTCCTCGTATATCAATTTGATCTCTCTTTAAGTCTTCACAGAGGCCTAATAATTTGTTCATTGTTGAGTTGCATTTGGATGCTAGTTGCCACGTTATCATTATCGGGTTACACATTACCTAATGAATCTAAGTCAATAATCAAAATCAAATTTTGACTTTTATATCTAGTACAATTGCTCAATTTTCTGTTTTGTATGCTAGGTCTAAATTCCCAAAATTTAGACTATGAAAACTCAAGATTTCATGGTTCAAGTTATTCCAAATTTATTTATAATAACGAGACTTGATTTAGCTAGAACATTAGATAACATTCTTCTTTATGGAACGCGACAAGTTATTAGATATCAACTGAGTTAGGTGTCGTAGATGTGCGCTGTGCCAGTATCTTACATGTCTGGAAAAGAAAAGCTAGGTAAGTAGAAAAAGATCGATGGGCTTCTCATCTGTCATGTTGATCTCTCTTGAAGTGTGTTGTTTTTCTCTGTTGCACTTTGCAACTGATGGTTTATTGCTACACTTTTGATGATATGCAGCACCTTGCTCTTTGGACTATACAACACCACCTTCCCTGCAAATGCTAGTTGAAATGTCTTCTATTTACTGAACTGGAAGGATGAATATATTGTATCACCTTTCCTTTGCCTCTTGTTTTCTCTTTTCTGATAACAGTACTTCAGGTTGATTTCTTACTAGATCATGTCAAATGGGACGACAAAGGCCTAGCGGTTGCTATAGCCCAAAATGTTGATACAGGAGCAGTCTTAATGCAAGGGTTTGCAAACAGAGAGGCTTTGTCAACAACAATCTCATCACATAAAGCAACATTTTATAGCCGGTCACGGTCATCTTTATGGACAAAGGGAGAGACCTCCAATAATTTTATCAATGTTTTTGATGTCTTTCTTGATTGTGATCGTGATTCTGTAAGTTTTTAGAATGCCTTTTGATTATTAAATGGGGCTTCCTTTGATTCCATGTGATTTTTTACTGAAAAGATAATCAAAACTACCTGTCAGATTATATATCTCGGGAAGCCTGATGGCCCAACATGCCACACAGGGTCAGAGACATGTTATTACACTCCAGTTGATGAACTCTTAAAAAATCCAGAGGTTAGTCGCATTCTGTCTCTTGTTTTAAGTTTTTTTTTCCATCATCTTAATATTACTTCTAAAAAGAAGTTTTAAATCATCTCATGAATTCGATGAAAAATAGCTCAGCTTTTCTATTGGAAATGGTCTATATGAACCTGCCTAAAGATGTAGTAGCTGTGCTAGGTTGAGAAAAACGAGCTGGCTTTGACGACGTTATACGCATTAGAATCTACAATCAACCAAAGGAAGGTAGAAACATCTAGCTCTTCAAATGGAAAACCCTCGTGGACAAAGCGATTGTTGCTTGATGACAAGTTGCTTTGCTCCAAAATTCGGTATCTTGCTTGACATCCTTGATCTTATCATTGACTGATCTTCAGAAAAATACCTTTCCTTACTCCCTTATAGCACATAAATATCTGGGTATTAAATTGGGGTTGATGGGTATTAAGTTTTCTTCTGAATTTTTTTCTTCACATCTTGCAGAGAGGAGGCTGACGAGTTATGCCGAACGCTGGAGCAAAACGAGGCTAATGGGCGGACTGCCTCTGAGATGGCAGATGTCTTGTATCATGCCATGGTTTTGCTTTCTCTTAGAGGAGTAAAACTCGAGGAAGTTATGCAAGTCCTTAGACAAAGGTTTTCAAAGTCAGGGATTGAAGAAAAGAATAGTCGGAAATCCTAGGACATATGGTATAGTAAAATCCTCTTCTTCTATGACCTTATTGAATTTACCTCAATACAAATAAATTACCCTTATGAAGGATGCCAAAATAGCTTTATCTGGCTTAAACATCATATGAGAGTATAGTGTAATACAGAAGTTCAATGTTTGTCTTCTGTCTTCCGCGGAAATGATGCCGATGTCCCACCCCCTTAAATTTGTCAGTATCTTCCCTGATCTGCTGGCATTTTTGTTGTAGTTCCTAACAAGCATTGAAATGTTATCCTTACTTGGTGCAACTTTTGCGTTCTCGTCATTCTTATTCACGAGTAATTACTTGTTTTTCAACACGTCCATGCAGGGTTTACAGTTGAGGAAGGCCTTATTACAGTCGACGATTGGTCTTTGTTTTCTACAAGAGAGAGAGAGAGAGGCATACTCCAGCTCTCTAATGTTGTTGTTAAATGGGGGAGATCTTTGAAGTCTCCTATGTCAATATAGACCTTATTGATGTACTTTTTGTTTAACTATGGAAACATATATGAACAACATTTTAGTTGTCAGTACAGACAGGAATTGAGGTCACCATTGTTAATTTCTCTCTTTTAGTGTGTGTTAAATCTCTCATATGATAATAAAAGATTTGATTCTCATCATTTTTCTAGCTGGACCCAAGACAAATGGTCTTCCTAGTTCCTATGGTTCAATTCGCTTTATTTTTTGCCATGAAAATTGTTGTAGGCTTGAGTCGCAATTATTAGGAGCGTGCTCTACCACTGAACGCCTTCTAGTTGGAATTTCCAACTATAACCAAGATGTGAAGATTAAGTCCTTTTAAGAAATAAAGGTTTTGATTGGATTACGATGGTCTAAAACAATGATTTTTATCAGCGGCAACAAAGAAAGTGTTTAAATTCAAATTGCTTTTACAACTTGAAAGGGGATGTAGCAAATAAAAAGTTTGAAGTTTGATTACTTTTCGACGAGAAAGGGGGGTGTAGCAAAGAAAGTGTCCGAATTTGTTCGCTTTTACGTGAGAAAAGGGGGAGGTATCAAAGAAAGTGTTCAAAATTTTGATCGCTTTTACGCAAGAAAGGGAATGTATCAAAGAAAGTGTTTGAATTCTAATCACTTTTACACAAAAAAAAAGGGACTAACAATTCATAGATGAAGAAATGACCAAAAATAAAAAGAAGCATCAACAAAAAACTAATTAATTTTATGATGATTCCTCATAATACAACCTAATATGAATTTAAAGGTAGCAGCACGATTACTAAAATTACATAGTATATTTCAACTTGCTTGAGACCTTGCATAATAATTCTTTCAAAAGTGGGTATTTACATCATTTTAATTATAATATAGCTTATCAACCTTTTCATTAAATATGTAAAATTATTTTTCACATTAGTTAAATCAATTCTAAGTGAGAACACTATTAATCATTTAAAATAAAATAAAATAAAAAACTCCTATAAAACCAATAAAAAGATAAAGCCTTTACCTCTCCCAGCAACAATGGACACCAAACCCCATTGACGATTCAAGGGAAAAAAAATAATATAGATCTCGTTTTTGTGTTTATCAAATCGCAATTCAGTTTCAGTTCAATTGAATTTTGGATTGAATTATCAGTGTTGCAGCAATGTCAGGTGTATCACTGCAGTGTGGTGATTGTGGAACTCTTTTCAAATCTGTAGCAGAAGCACAAGAACATGCTGAAGTTACCTCTCATGCTAACTTCTCTGAATCTACTGAAGCTGTTCTTAATCTCGTCTGTACTGCTTGTGGCAAGCCTTGCCGCTCCAAAACGGTAAAAAAAATTGCCCCTTTTTGTTGATTATATATAGCTACGAATAGGGTTTTAATGATTTCTATTGAAAATTGATGGATCCTTTGTAGGAGTAGTTGTTGTAGGTTTGAAGTACCCAGATATTGAGGAGTAGTTGTTGTATGTGTGAAGTACCCAGATATTGAGGAGTAGTTGTTGTATGTGTGAAGTACCCAGAGAGATTGAGGAGTAATTGTTGTAGGTGTGAAGTACACAGAGACGGATCCAAGATTTGAACTTTATAATGAGTTTTAGATAACTAGTGATTATTTGAGTAATTGGGTTCCAAATTTGATGTTTGTGATGATTTTTAACTATGAGAGCCTGGTTTCGATCCTTGAGTAGATTTTAAAGAAAAATAGTAGGTGATTTCTTCCCAGCTTTCAAAGCCTTGGAGGACCTTGGTGGATAAAGGTACTAGAGATGGTGGGAGGTTGGAGGTGGTAGGTATCTAGGGAAACTAGTCGAGGTGCCCGGATACCACAGTCATAAAATAAAAAGAAGATTTTTAATATGGGTTTGGATTAAAGCTACTGAATTGGGCTGAGATCATATCTTTCCTTGTACATCTGCCTCTAGAAGTTACCACTCGTCTATTGTGACATGGGTGCAGGCTTAATATATTTTAGCTGGTGTAAGATTGGATACACCCATGGCACCCACGACTTTGATCTAATGATAAAGATTGTACCAAAGGTGGATTTAGGACTTGAATATTGTGGTTTTGAGTTCGGTATTCTATCATGGCCTATTTGATTTACCAAGTTTCGAAACCTATTAATTATATGTAATTATTTAGCAAAACTTTCAACACATATTTAGGGTCTGAGCCAAGGTAACTGGGTTTGGTTGAACTTGTAACTAAAGCAGTGCGTACTTCTCTGTGTAGTACAACATAGGTGAACCAAGTCTCGTAGTTAAATGAGAAAGGTAGAGGGGCAGATTCATTATCCACCAAGTTTTGAAGCCGAAAACAGTGGAATTCCTAGTTATAAAAAAGACGAATAGAAGGTTGGATCCACTCAGGTGCTTAGTGTAGTATATTATGTTGCTATTTGTGTGATTTGGGTGGAGATAATGCTGGAAGTCAAAATATGCAGACTAATGCTGTAAAAACTTCTGATCGGAATATGAACAGTTTATTTTTGCTGTAATGACGATTTAACTGTTGATATAGCTTGACAATGTAGCTTTTTGTGAATTTGATGTATGAAGGAGAGTGATTTACACACCAAGAGAACTGGGCACACAGAATTTACAGACAAGACAGCAGAGGGAGTAAAGCCAATCAGCTTGGAGGTGCCAAAGGCAAAGGCCGACGATGATGAAGACATGGCAGAGGGTGGTGATGACAGTGGTACTGGCCAGCATGATGGTAGTAATTCATTGTTGTTGCAGATTTTGGTCTTTTAAGTTTCAATATAGTTGCTAGATAATCTTATTTATTAGTTATGAGATTTGCTAGTTGGGTGAGGCTTATGAGAACAGGAAAAGGTGTTTCTTTTCCTCTTTAATTGTTTTTGGGGAAACCTATTTGTACTAGGACTTAGATGATGTGCTACAAATAGTTCATGGAGGATTTAGGAGAGTGTTAATTCTTTTCCATGAAATACATATGACGAAATAAAGATTATTTACTGAAAATTCCACTTCCCTTTTGAAAAGAATGTTCCTTTTTTCAGTAGTTTTATTTTATGAGTTAGTTTAGATGGATAAAATACCCTTGGACTGTCAATATTGAGGACCAAGGGGGGGGGGGATAGTACTGAAGTACTATGAACATTTGAGAGAAATTACAACATCTAGACAAGTCGGGATGGAGGGGGATTTTCATTTGTTTGCCGCTTTGATTCATCAAACAAGCTCTTTATGTAGATCTAGAATTTGCAAGTGTAAGGTGCTTATGATCCAACTCTAATAGGGAAGAACTACGAAAACCAAAATTTACAGCTAAATATTTGGTCAAATGAGGCATAAACATCTGAGCATTCCTTTATTTTTATTGTTTATACATGGATACATTGGTACTAATATACCTTTTTTTGGCCAGAAATGATTGTTCCTGAAGTTGACCAAAACCTGCTATCGGAACTTGAGAGTATGGGATTTTCCAAAGCTAGGGCTATCCGGGCACTCCACTTTTCTGGTGAGTATTTTTGTAGATGAGAGGATATCCAAAAAATAAATCCATGTATGATGCATTCAGGTGACTGATGTAATTTTTTTTAATCAAAACTCTTGAATACATCTAGAAATAGATCTCTAGAGCTCCTAAATGGTCCATTCTCAGCCAAACCAACTACTGTTTTGTAGTACTGGACTGAGCTGAGAAAGCTTAGCCTGTTAATACTCTAGAAAGGGGGAAGGGTGAGGGTGGGAGCTGAATGCCAATTCTACTATGATTTCGATCTCCCAATTCATGTGACTGTTGACCACCTTGTTGTCTGTGTGAGGTTCCTCTCTGTTTCATCTATAAAATTCAAGGCATCTAATTGGTCATGCCTGTGAATTCTGGATACAGGCAATGCCAGCTTGGAGGCTGCTGTAAATTGGGTTGTAGAGCATGAAAGTGACCCAGACATAGATGAAACACCAATGGTATGGAAATTTCAGATTCCTGCATCAAATTTCTTAGTTCACTAACTAATTATATGTTGTGGTTACTGTTTCCTTATGAGATTCATAAAGATGTTTAAATGTGGCATTTATGATTTACTTCGATAATGCAATGATTATTAAAATTTACCTAGGTACCTGCCAGTGCCAAGAAAGCTGAGGCTCCAAAGCCTTCTCTTACTCCAGAGGAAATAAAGATGAAACAACTAGAGTTGAGGTAAATTCTTGCTGCTAAATTGTTCTCTGTGATTTCTGAGTAGCTGAACATCGTTTTGGGACTAGTATGTGGTTTAATTTCAGAGACGTCTAGTTTAATCTTTTGAATAATTTCATTTGTTTTGTGACATTGTGTATCAGAATAGTTTCTGACAAATGCATCTTTTATCTTACTGTTTGATTGCTCATTTTTTAATGTTTCAATGACTTCTAGGGAGCGTGCTCGGAAAAAGAAAGAAGAGGAAGAGAGACAAAGGGAAAGAGAGAGAGAAAAGGTAACTCTTGATTTAGATTTTGACGTTAGTTTGCATTAATGGAAGTTAATTGAATAATATTGTTGAATTACATTCTGAAACCAGTGATGGTTGATTGGTTGCATTATTAGTTAACTGCATTTTATGTCTTGACTTGTAATCAATCTAGTTGGATATGTTAGTAAAGTCGTTTTGCCTTCTGCTTCAGGAAAGAATTAGAGCTGGTAAGGAGCTCCTGGAAGCAAAACGGATTGAGGAAGATAATGAAAGAAAACGGTAAGCCTTGAACTTTGCTACTCTTTCTGTTTTCACTCTCAACGATTTCTGTTAATATAATTGAAAATTTTCGCCCTTTGCTGTATAGTATAATAGCATTGCGCAAGGCTGAAAAAGAGGAAGAACAAAGGGCTAGGGAGAAAATTCGTCAGAAGCTGGAAGAAGATAAGGTCAGAAACTCCAAGTTTCCAACCTATCATGAAATTTCATCAGCCCTTCTATATCTAGTAGAGTGCTTGATGGAACTTGTCAATTTACTTATGTATAAAATACCCTTTGTCAATATATTTGATTTCACTTTGAAATAGTACTATTTGTTACTATCTAATTTATAGCTATGCATCTAAAAAAGTTAAAAGAGTGAATTTCGAAAAAATACATGAATTTATTTAAAATATTTATAAAATCTTATTATGTTTTGGCTTTAGGCCACTGATTGTATTGAGCTGCCGCTGCATTCAGGGGATCATGGGGAGAAAATGATCTGACCTAGATGATGTCATTCTAAGTTTTTGAATTAAAGAGAGACTGATGAGACTCCTGGCACACACAAGATTTGGAATATTGAAAAGATGTATGCCTATTGGGACTCTGGTGACCTTATTGGGTTCTTCTGGGTTGACGCTAAAATTTCTTTTCCTTTTGATTCCTGAGTTTTTCAGCTTTTTGAAGCAACAAGAATCTCCTTCTCAAAAAAAAGTAACAAGAATCTGGCACACATACAAATATATTCCAGAATATGCGCATACATTATGCATAACAAAGAGTTCCTTTCTGTGGTTGACGTCTCATCAATATCACTAATTCAAATGATATTTAAATTCGTGCACCAAATTATAACTCATGATCTGGATCACTTACGTGCAATCCTCACAACATAGTTACCTGCTTCTTCTTTTGTCATGTTGAAACAATTGTGTTTACTTTCACAGGCAGAAAGAAGAAGGAAGCTCGGTTTGCCACCAGAAGATCCTGCTTCCCCCAAACCTTCTACACCTGTTGTGGAGGAGAAAAAGGTGTTTATTTATTCAAAAATTCTGTTTATAGTTTTGTCCCATTTGGATATATCTTGCCCTACTCAAACTGTTTGTATGTATTTTTGGTAGAGCTCGTTTTTGCCTGTCAGACCAGCTACAAAAGCAGAGCGGATGAGAGAGTGCCTGCGAACTCTTAAACAGACACACAAGGTAATCATTCAGTTGTTTTTTTGGATCCTTAGAGTACTTGCTTACAAGTTTGAGCTTTGGAACTGAGAGGTTGTTCAAGGTACACCAGCTTGCCTTTATTTAAAAAACAAAGTGAAGCTTACTTTTTCTTCCACCCTCAGTTTCCAAACTCAAAAGAGTAGAAAGCAAAGGACATGGTCATAATTAGCCATTCACGTTATATTATTCTTTTTATCAAGACCTAAGATAAACGAATTTTAAAAACAAGGATAGAATGGATGCTTCTTTTCCTTTCTTTCTTCAGTGTATTACATTAGGAAGCTTTTTCGTTTGCAAAGTAATCAACAAATACTTCCAAGGAACTGAGTAGCCTATGATTGACGTTCTACATTCCTTTGGTGGGTTTAGATATGAAGCGAAAAGGGGAAGGAGCTTTCCAATCGATCACACGGAGATGTCATTCTTACTTAATTGTTGGTGAACTGATTCTTTGTTCATTTTCCTCTTCTGGTCCAGGATGACGAGGCTAAAGTCAAGACCGCTTTCAACACACTTCTAACTTATGCAAAGAATGTCGCTACAAATCCCAATGAGGAGAAATTTCGCAAGATTAGACTTAGTAATGCTGCTTTTCAGGTGAGATGCCATTAAGGAAATTATTATGCCTCTATTTTTGTTCTTTAGATACTTCTGAATTGACTCCTCCACTCTCTGAAATTCTATAGGAGAAAGCTCTTTTAATCATTATTGCTTTTATAGCCTTGTTAGTTGGTTACACCTTCAATTCAATTTCTGAAAATAGGGGGTGGAGTGATGTTTATATACTTGATTATTTGCTTAGTCGATTATTTTTGCATGCCAAAATGCAGTATGATTTAGGACCCTTACCTCCAATTCTTTGTGCCAAGAGTATACCAATCCCCAATTTCTTTTGCTCCCCTACTTGTCAAAAAATAAAAAAAAAGAAACGTTCTCTCCCCTATTTCTCTCATTTTTTAGTTTCTGGGTGGCGGTGGGTGGTAAGGTTGTATACTCTTTTGCCACCCCCATTTAGTTCTTAGTCCCTGGCTGTAGAAGGTGGTCTAGAGCTCGCAAAACTGGTGAAGGTTGCAGCAATTGCCAATATTCAGATGTTTTTTTAGTTAGATACAATAGATTATCTCTGCCATGTTTATTCATATTAAACTTACGATTCTTGTAATAAATATTCAGAATTCTTTAATCTGATACAGTAGATCATCTCAAGCAAGTAGATTCCTAGACTCAGAGAACTAACACAGGTGCCTCTTTGGACGTTTCTTTTACAGGATAGAATTGGCAAGCTGCAAGGAGGCATTGAGTTTCTTGAGCACTGTGGATTTGAGAAAATTGAAGGGGGCGAATTCTTGTACTTGCCAAGAGAGAAAGTGGATATCGCAGTGCTTAATACTGCTGGAACTGAGTTGAACAATGCTATTAAAAATCCCTTCTTTGGAGTCCTCTAAATTCTAAATTAGTTAAGATGAATAGTGAAGGATGCTTTGTATGTCCCAACTTTTTCCCCTTTGTTGAGTGATGAAGGTTACTGAGTTTTATAAACTGAAATTGTATAAAGCTACTAAGGTTTGGTGGAATCATGTTCCTTTTTGAACCATTTTTTATCTACAAGTTGAAGGGATCAAGTTGATGTTTATGCTTTTCTTTTTCACTCATCCACCCGGGGTCTACCGGAAACCACCTCTCTACCCCTACAAGGGTAGGGGTAAGGTCTGCTTACATCCTACCTTTTTTAGATTCCATTTGTGGGATTATATTGTGTATGTTGTTTCTTACCTGCATCGGAGCTTGGCTAATATGGAGTCGCACTTTAGGAATTTTAACAATTTGTTTAGTTGATACAAATTGTGACCCTATTCTCGTAAATATTTCAATTCAAACGAATGATGATGTTATATTTTCAATTTGATTAATTCTTATCAAATTAGTATTCACAATTTGTAAGGGTCGTTCTAGCTTTATATAAGAGATCCTTAGGTAGTGCTCCCTATTTGGTTTGAACTCGAGATGTTTAATTAAAGACAAAGGAATTCTATATGTCCAACTATAACCTTTGATGGTGTTCATTATAAACTTGACGTCCTTGCATGACCAAGAACAATGGAAAATATACCTGACGTGGACTTGAAAACTCTAAATGGAGCCTGACTAATTCCGAGATAACTTGTTCCCAACTAAATGATCCCTTAGTCTTAACTATAGGTAACAATACCATAATTTTTATTCTTTATATCCATTGTTTGTTATCAAACCGACCTTAGCTCAGTTGGTAGAGCGGAGGACTGTAGTCGGGTCAAACAAAAAGCCCACAGATAATCCTTAGGTCACTGGTTCGAATCCGGTAGGTCGGATTTTATTTTTTATTTATTTTTTCGGCGCATTTTAGCAGTCATTAACTTAACGTGCACCCAAGAACTCAGCTAAAACTTCGATCGGATTAATACTGTATTCAATTGAAAGCGAAAATCAAGCAAAACAATCCTTAATGGTAAGTATTTTCATTTGAATTTCGAAAAAAAAAAAGGTTTGTAGTGATTTGATTATTTGAATTGATTCTTGTTTAGATCCAAGATTTTAAATTTTTGTAGTTTCAGAATGTGTTTGTGCATCTTTGAGTGTATCGGAAACACGTTTCCTAGACCTCACTTGTGGGATTGCACGGGGTATGTTGTTGTTGTTGTAGAATATATTAGTGAATTTATTACTGTTGTGCACTTATTACTATGTATATGGTGAAAGTTTGGAGAGTGGGAGATCTTAAGGATTATGAGATGAATGAGATTTTAGGTGGAATGATTTCTGAAAGGGGTTTGGTTGATTAAAAATGTAATCTTTTTTTATGTGTGTGGGTAAGGTTTGCGTATACTTTACCCTCCCTGGACCCCTTTTTGTGGGACTACATGGGGTGTGTGTTACATGCTGCAAAATGCTGAGAAGTTATAGTTTTGATAAATTTCAAGGCAAATTCATTATGATTTTATCTGAAATGCATAAGAAACAAGCTCGAGGAAGCAATGTGTGGGTTTGGTTGTGTAAAAATGTAATCTTTTTTATGTGTGTGTAAGGTCTGCTGCATACACTTTACCCTCCACGAACCCTACCTTGTGGGACTACTCGGGATATATTAGTGTTTTTTCTTGTGTGTGTGTGTTGGGAGGGGGTTACATGCTGAGTAGTTATTGTTTTGATAATTTTTCTAGGCAAATCCATTGCAATTGTATCTGACATGCAAAAGAAACACGCTCGAGGCAGCAATGTATGGGTTTGGTTGTTTATAAATGTAATCTTTTCTGCGTGTGTGTGTTTGGGTGACTAAGGTGGGGTGGGGTGGGGTGGGTTAGGGGTACTTACTGCAAAATGCTGAGCAGTTATTGTTTTGATTAATTTCTAGGCAAATCCATTGCGATTGTATCTGACATGCATAAGAAATACTCTCGAGGCAGCAATGTGTCTTCAGGTATGTAGCATTCTACATGTTAAATATCATTAGAGATTTTTGCTGTTCTGTAAAAGAATACTAAATACTTAGTTGAGTCCTTTTAGTTGTTGTGTTTGACTTGCATTGTCATTGGCCTGAGATAAAATGTTTGAGGCTTGGACACCAAGACATGATCGGAATTTGGTAGTTTGAGACAATTTAAAGCATAATGCCATGACATTTTGGATGATTTGAGGCAAGTTGAGTTCCCATGCATCTAGGACATTCCGTTTACACTTATTAGTTTTAATTCCGGCAATCTTATATGTTTGATTAGAGAGTCCATATGCAGCATGCTATCAGCACTCCTTCCCACTCCTCTCCACCCCCCAACAAAAAAAAATGTAGTCTGAATTCTGCATCCCATTGTACTGTTATTATTATGATTTTCTTCATTGCCTTCTCTGCATATTGTTATGCTTCTTTAATCATATGTTATTCGCTCAGCCAACTAGCTTGGAATTGAGGAGTAGTTGTTGTTATTGTGTGTTATTTCAACCACCATATGTTTTATGTTCAGCCAATTAGTTTATTGCATTTGACATATCTTGATATTTCTGAAAAAATAATTTGCTGTTAGTCATGCGATGAAGTGTTAACTTTGACTTTTCAGCCCCTTCAACCATTTATTCAGTAAATATGATGTATTGGTTACTCTATACCTGTCTTAATATCTTCTTTTGTCATGGTTGTTGGCTGGTTGCAGAATTTCCCATGCCAAGAAGTAGAGAGGCATAACAAACCAGAGGTTGAATTAAAGTATGACTTCATGCTGCTGTCTCATTTTACTCGAAGTTAATGATGTCGGTTAACATTACATAATTTTTCTCTTCTGTAATTCATCAAATGGCTTCACAGATGTGGATTCCTATAATCCAGAAGACTTTCATGTGTATTCTTTTCACATATAGTATGACTGGATCCTAAAACATAAACTTTGACTTGCATGCACATATCACTTCTGCAGCAGAACTTAATATTTTACTAAAATGCTGCTGTTGAGTTCTCAGCTCTTTAGGGAGAAAAACTTATACTGAATGCCTTTTATGGGCTTGAGGAATCAATGTGGAGCATTGATACAATGAGAAAAACCTTTCTTACAACACACTTTGACTCATTGCTCCCTTTTATTTGTTACCTGCAAAGTGTGTATATCAGAATAATAATGTTTTTCTCATTTTGTATGTTCTTCAGGACAAGCCCAGAACTTCTTCTTAATCCTGTAAGAACTGTTTTATATTCTTAACTTTGATCTTTATTTTTGAAGATCTCTGCTCGGCAAACTTTCATGTTCCCATGGTTTGCTCATCTGCTCTCAGTACAATCATTGCAAGTATAAATTACATGTTACTATGACTCGCTAATAGATGCAGTTAAGGTTTCTTAAAGTAGTGATTGGGTGTTATTATGTTCATAATATTTTTGAAGTCTTTAGAGAGTTCTTGCTTTTACAATAATAAAATTTTTCTCTCTCGTGATTAGCTATTTGTTAAAAACCTGCTCATGAGTTGTTTTTTTAGCTGCCAACACGTTGTCGATGAGTTGCTTTAATGATGTAACACAGTAACAAGTTGTCCAAATTGGTTGGGGACGCTAGCTAGTATTAGATTAGGCCAGCTAACGTTACT
Source organism: Solanum appendiculatum (assembly GCA_018342035.1). Taxonomy (NCBI): domain Eukaryota; kingdom Viridiplantae; phylum Streptophyta; class Magnoliopsida; order Solanales; family Solanaceae; genus Solanum; species Solanum appendiculatum. The sequence goes on along the minus strand of JAGDQO010000622.1, from coordinate 619,279 downwards.
ATAAGTTTCTTGAAAGATGTAAAAGTTGTCCTAGTTGGTTGGTAACTCGAGCTAGTCTTATATTTAGGCCATCAAGTGTCACTAATGCAGCTTTAGTTCATGATACTTTCCATTAGAAGAAGTTATGTTTCTTTTATATCTTGATGGTAAACATGTTCTCCATAATTAGGTAGGAAGAAATAATCAATAATTTAAGGTGCCAAAGAACTTAGCTATCTATCATGCTTTAGGTGTATAAGGATGAACTTTTATTTTTGTTTTCTGCTTACACGCCCTCAATGGTTGGTCTATATTTTTCTTTATAACAAATTGCCAGTTTCTGCCATGATAATTTTAGATTTAGTGTAACTTGAAAGTTCCTGATTAATTGTTATTTATTTGCTTCCAACCCTGGATGTACAAGTTCTGAACTATGCCCTAATGCTCTTATTGGTACTGTCTTTACTTGCAATTCACGTACCAAATATTTTTTATCAGCTGCATGTCTTATGTCGATCTATTCAATCTTTCCCACGTACCAATTCACAGGTTACGATTTGTAGAAATGAGGCTGAAAAGTGCTTGATTGAAACATCTATTAATTCCCTAAGAATAAGTCTAAAGGTAGGTTTGCTTTGCTATTCACATACATTGATTCTTATATTCCTATATAAAGAGCAACTCAGCTACAAATGATGGTGCATGTTGTCTAGAAATATGTGCATAATTTTTTCTCATTTCTGCTTTCCTTTTTATAAACTATATTTCTCTAGTTATACATCAGCTTCTCCATGCTTAAGGCCATTGCCTAAGTATTCATTAGCAGTCCAAATCTTTCTTTGTAGTACCATACGCTACGGACTGGTATAGAGATCAAATCATTAGTGTGTTGTATTTCAAATGAAATGGTAAATCAAAACTTGGGATTTGCCTATAAGAATTTGCAAGGAACTTTAAGATTCTGGATTTTGAAAATCACTCAGAAAGAAAAAGCGTAAGCTCCTCATATGTGATTATTGCTGTGCAGGTGAAACAGTCAGATGAACTTGAAAATATACTAACAAAGAAGTTCCTTAGATTTTTGTCTATGAGAGCAGAAGCGTTTCAGGTGTTGAGGAGAAAGCCGGTTCAGGTTTGTATTTCTTTCCTCTTATATGCTGGATTAGATTTCCTTTCAACTCCTTGTAACTGATTCCATGCTTTGGCATGCTCTATAATTCTGTGTTCTAAATTAGCAGTAATGTTTGACAGAACTTGAATGACCAATTTACTTCCCGTCCTTTTTTGCCTTCCTCTGCTTTTACTTACCAACAACAACGTCTGGGCCTTGGGGAGGGTAGAGTGTACGCAGACCTTACCCCTACCATTTGTTCATAATCGGATTTATTTGCTACCTCTACGCGATTGCCTCCCAGGCTTGGTTGAGAACATAAAAAAGTGTTTAGTTTTTATGTGTATTTATGTATTAGCCCTAGATGGAGAGTGGCAATGTTTGGGGAAGAATCACCTTTGGAGTGTACTCAAGTTTTTCGTTAAAAAAATAAATAAAGTAGCAACCTAAGCCTAAAGCCTGTGAGTTTATTAGCTGACACTGAATCAGATATGTATGTGTTAAACATAAGTTGAGAATATTTTCTTTACTAGGGAAGATGAATAACTTGTTTGTTTTTTTACCTACTTTTAATCATCTGAATTTTGCTGGGCGTTATATTTCAGGGCTACGACATTAGTTTTCTCATTACAAATTATCATTGTGAAGACATGCAGAAGCAGAAGCTTATTGATTTCATAGTGCAATTCATGGAGGTACAATTGTTAACCCCCACTCCCACCCCCTTATGCCCAAGGATGAAGTAGCTGTATAACCTCTGCATCCATCACGTATGGAACTCTTTGAAATTTCAAAGACTTATGTGAGTCTCTGGGTACTTGTGAGATTACATTGGGTATGATGTTGTTGTATATGAGTCTCTGGATACCGTGAACTAGTAAGAATTGCCTGAACAGAAGTTAATGAAATTAGACCAGACCTTTTCTTCTAGATGAAAAGGATTGGTGAAGTTAGTAAAATGCTTTGCCAAAGGGTATTTGCCTCTATTATCAGATGAAAAGGGGTGTCTTAGTCCTATAGATCACGAGTTCAAGCCGTGGAATCAGCTACGAACGCTTCATTAGGAGAGGCTACCTATATTACACCCCCCTTGCACAAAATCCAGTGAGATGGATTGATATGCTTCACATCAATTTTCCAATCTAAAAGGGAGGAAACAATCTAGCATAAAAGATACTCTCCTCGAATTTTTTTTGTATAGTTCCCGTTGGAATGAGGGCATGGTTTGCTGCCTTTTAGCAATATAAAACTGTGAACAATCTGCTTCTTTTGTGAAATTGCAGGATATTGATAAGGAGATCAGTGAACTGAAACTATCAGTGAATACGCGAGGGAGGCTTGTCGCAACTGAGTTTCTAAAGCAATTCATCTGATCTTTCGTTTTCGTTGTTTATTCTCTGTTCTATTCTTGTGACAGCTAGAACATATATTCATTTTTTTGTTCTCTGCTGTAGCTACATATTACAGAAATTCTCTATTGTATTGCATCAATGAGATCTCTCTTTTTCTTCACTATTTGAGGAGCTGTCTATGGCAGAGTGAATTCTCAGTTTATTTGACTTTGCAAATGAGCAATATTATCCATTGTAGTCATAACTTGCTTTGCTTATGATGGTCTAAAGACTTTGAATTGATATATGAGTTTAGAGTTGGGGTCAAAAAACACATCTGAAGTTTCTCGTTTTTTGAGTTTCATAACCTGAACTATGAGGTGTGTGAATTGATATATGAGTTTTAGAGCTGTGGATCAAAAAACACGTCTGAAGTATCTCGATTTTTTGAATTTCATACTTGAACTATGAGGTGTGTGAGTTTCCTACCTGTTCTATCACCAAATGTTTAACAAAACACACCTAAATTATCAGTTGTTCAGTTTTCCTACCTGAAATATTACCATTGTTCAGGTAGGAGAAGTGAACAATTGATAGTTGAGGTGTATTTTAATAAACATTTGGTGATAGTTCATGTAGTAAACTCACACACCTCATAGTTCAAGTATGAAACTCAAAAAATTGAGATACTTTGGACATGTTTTTTATCCTTTCATTCATGAATTTGTTGATTTCTTGTATGCGACCAAAGCTACTAAGACTCTAATATGCTGTTATTTCAACACTAGGTTTGAACCCAAGTGATCTCTTTTCATTTTTTCAAGTCTTGATATATAGAGTTATCCGATATCTATATTGATAGGAGGTAACAAGTGTCTCGAATTAGTTTAGATGTGCGCAAGAATTAAGAAAAACATTAGGTTGTGACAGAAAAGGCAAATATGTTTTTTTTTTGAGAAAAAAAGATATAAAGTCACCACTGAAGTCCCGAATTTTCAAAAATACATCTTAACTTTGCAGTTGTTCTATTACCCCACGAAACTATCTAAATCCACAATAAATATATCATTTTGACTAATTTTAACACCATTCGTGTTGTCACGAAATATGAGCGCGTGAAGGACTATTGATACAGCTTCAGACCAACGTAAAATTGTCACGTGGCACTCCCAATTTGACTTATTTTGGAGAAAAAAAACATAAAAACCCATGTATTAATTTTTTTAAACTTTATTAGGAATAGTTTTTACTTTTTCATATCTTTTTTCTCATCTTCCCTACCATCAGTAGCTTACCCATATTTCTTAATATGGTTGAGACTTCTTAGGGCATCCATGCCTTCTTTCTTTTTTTATTTCTTTTTCCTTTCTGGTCATTGTTTTTTTTAAAAAACTAATGTTATTGTGTTCATTCTTATTCTCCCTTTTTTTTTTTTGAAAAACAAATATTTTTTTCCTCCTACAAATCAAGATTGGGATATGTGAGTAGTGAAACTATGGGAAACTCGATTTGGGAGTAAGGAGTTAGAGAAGGTGGTGATTTAAATTTCAGATTTTAACTTGGTGATATTTTGAGTATTTAGATTTTGATTATCTAACGGTGTTTATTTTCATAAATAAATTAATTGGTGGTGGTATGATAAATAATTGGTAGTGCTGCCGCAAAATCGATCCCGCCACAGCGGGATTGACGACTGTTGCAATGACAATGAAGGGGAATATTCGGCTACTGGAAGAACAGAAGTTGAGGTGAAGAAGAAAGAGAAAAAGAAAAAAAGAAACAGAAAAGCAAAGAAATTAAATAAAAATAATCAAAATTACTTTTAACACGTCACAAGTGACTATTAGTGCGTGCCTTACATATATTTTTGTATAAGTGGTGTTGGGTGAAAATGGGGTATACATACTACTTTGAAGTTGTTCAATGGGGGTAATAGGACACTTATAAGGTGTTTTTTTGAAAAATCGGGACAACTATTACTTTATGTTTTTTTTTTTTTTTTTTTAAAACTGCTGTTACTGACACTATTAGTATCTAATGATTATGAAATGCTAAGATTGACTGATCCTACCCTTCTGACATTATAATCCTATTCTTATGCCTAGATTTTCTTTTATTCCTATTTTTTTTTGTTATGATAAAAAAAAAATTTTTTTTAAAAAACACTAACCCATAATTAATTAATGCTGCAACATGTGTTTTTAAAAAATAAAATAAAATGACAGATTAGCATGTTGGTTACATATTACACTATCAATGCCAACAAATTCACAACCTACCATTGACCGGCTACTGCATGTGCTTCACAAAAGGTGTCCTTTTTAGCAAAAAAATAAAGAAAAATTCTTTCCGTTTCATATTAATTGTTTAGTTGTCTATCTTATTATAAATAATTATATCAATTTGCAAAAGTAAGATATAGTTAATTAAATTTTTCCTATTTTAAGGTTTCTTAAAAAGAAAATTAGTGAAGTTATTCTTCTTACATATAAATGACATGCAAATAGAGAAGTTGAGGTGAGACTAAACAAATAATATCGATTTATTTAAGAGAATAATATGATAGATAGAGACGTTACTTGTAAAATTAAAATTGAACAGTTGAAACGAAGAAATATTATGCACAATTAAATAGACAAAAATATCACATTTTATCTCGAGATTGTTATCTTAGTAACCTGGTTAAAGATTACAAAAAATGTTTGTAATGGTGGCACCAGTCATCCGGTCATAATACTCCAATTTTCTCTCTCCTCTCTCTCTTTCTCTGAGTTGGCTCTACACTCTCTGCACAACAAGAAGAAGAAGAAGAAGGAGGAGGAAAAAAGATATCTTGGGAAGCTCTCTCTTTGCATCTCTGCTGAATTTTCTCTAAGTTGCTGTTAACTTGCAGACCCTTTTGAAATGGCAGTGAGTTCTTGATCTAGTTTTATCTTGTGTTTTGTTTGATTTTTGAGCTGAAATGAGTTCTGTATTATGTGAAATGTTGGTTATGGTTGAATGGGTTCTTTGTAAAGTTTTGGGAGTTGAAAAGGGTAATCTTGATTTGATAGCTTAATGGGGTTTAGTGATTGAGCTTATTCATGGTGGAACTGAACTTGATTTGATTCATGGTTATTGAAATTAACTTGATTTTGTCAAATGGGGTGGTGGGGGTGGGGTGTCAATGAATGTTTATGTGCATTTTGTGGATTTCTAGTGAAATCCAACTAAATAATAGCAGGGTCTGTGGTTATTATTTCACCCATCTTACATCTCAGCTGAATTTTCTATAAGCTGGTTTAACTGCAGACCCCTCTGAAATGACAGTGAGTTCTTGATCTATTTGTCTTGTGTTTTGATGAAATTTTGAGCTGAAATGGGTTCTGTATTCTGCGGAATGTTTGCTAGGATTGAATGGGTTCTTTGTAAAGTTTGTGGAAGTTTGAGGGTTGGAAGCATAATCTTAATTTAATAGCTTACGGGTTTCTGTTTATGAACAGGGAAGAATGGATATTGGGGATTTGTATAGCCAATACCAATTAGTTTAGGATTGAGGGCATAGCTGATTGATTGAGCTTATTCATGTTGATACTGAACTTGATTTGATTCGATTCCTGGTGTTAAAATTAACTTGATCTTATAATTGGGTGGGTACCGTTAAGTGCTTATGTGTATTTTGCTTAGTTCTAGTGAAATCCCAAGTATATAGTAGTTCTAAAACTTGGGTTTAGCTGAAAGTTAAGGATGAACTCTACATATTTCCAGCTGCAATTAGGATACTGTCAGTTCTTTTGGTCTGTGGTTAATGTTTGTTGGATAATTGAAAGCGCAAAATAGTATGACTTGCAAGCATCTGTTTTAGATCTAGTATTGCCATCCCGTCCCAGAGGAAAGCTATGATCTTTACCACTCCCTAGAGTAAATCAAAGCATTCATAGAATGGAAGATGAGAATTAGTGATATGAGCAAACTGATCTCGCTGGATCTTTCCTAAAGAAATGTGACTTTAGAAGGGCATTTCAGTTTTGGGATTTTGCAGAAGAGTACTTCTGAAGCTAGAATAGTTGAGCACTTGAGCTAGTAGTTGTGACTAGGAAAGATCTGTTAATCATTTAGAAGAGAATGTACATGGATGGAGGGAAAGACCAACAACAACAACAACATACCCATTGTAATCCCACATGTGGGTTCTGGTGAGTGGTGAGGATGGTGTGGGCGCAGCCATACCTCTACCTTGTGAAGGTAGAGAGGCATCGAGGAAAGGACCAAATCTAATAATAATGGATAGAGGAATGATAAAGACTGCTAAGATGTCATTGGATTTTTCACTGTGCTGAAATTATTTGAAATTTCTAAGTTGTAGAATTAAGTGCAATTTATGCGCTTACGTCAAGTCTGTGAAGTACTGCTTATCTTTAAAAAAGATTGTCACTTGGTGATACGACTAAGCTATTGTTATATATAGTGTTAGATGATTGATAGTGAAAGTGATACTGAAAGTTGAGAGGCAGTAGGGTGTTAAAATTAGAGTCTTTCATATCACTGAATCCAAACATCACTTCCAGGTGCGTTTTTTTTTATTGTTTCTGCTTTGTCTCTCTAATTTATCATTCAACTTTACATTCCTACTGCCATACATGCCTTCTCTTCCCTTACAGAGCCAGACCCATTCCTGTTGTTAAGTTACTGAATGTTGGACCCCCTATGTTATGCTATTTACGCCCCAGAGGTCCAGTTTTGGATGTGCAAGTTTGTTAGAGAGTCCCATATTGGTTGAAAATATGTTCTGTTTTCTCCTACAAGATCTTAGACAGTCCTCACTGTATAAGCTAATTTTTGAGAATTAGTACTGTTGTATTCTTCAGCATTAGGACTGCTGGCCACCACCAAAAACATGTTACAGGGGAGTGAGATTCAAATCTAAACTTTACAAAGTACCTAGGAATCAACCAACTCCTCTACTTCCTCTATACAGTTCTGTTTACACCAAAAAAGTAAGGTTTCCAGGCCTTTCCATTTCACATCATGAATGGACCTGATCTTGTCTTCAAAGCACCTTCCATTTCTCTCCTTCCAAATTGTCCACCATATGCATGAGGGTATTATCCTCCACCATTTTTTCTGACTCTTGCTTCCGCCTCTTCTAATCCAACAGCTCATCAGATCAGCTGTATGCTCTGGCATTGTCTATGTTGTCTTTGTGAGACTGAAAAACAGATTCCACACTTGAGTAGTGAACTTACAGTGCAGGAACAGGTGATTATTTGTCTCTCTTGTTTCATTGCACAAAAAACACCTAGTCACCACTACTCTCCCCTTCTTTTGTAGTACTTCGTGAGTAAGGTTTGCCTTCTTAACTACTAGCCAAGTGAAACCTCTCACCTTGGTTGGAGCTATATTCTTCCATATCCTTAGCTCTGCCTTCTGCATAACACTATTCTCCCTCTTGTACAAATTTTTAACAGAGAAACTTCCTTCTGTACTGTGTCTCCACCTTAGCTTGTCAGGTTCCATTGTGGTTCCAGCAAAAATTTCCACTTCATTTAGCAAACTAGCCACCCTTTCCACTTCCCAATCATTTAGTTGTCTTCTGAAATTGAAATTCCAGCCATGGTTAGACCAACATTCAGCAACATTTATCTCTGGATTCCTACATAACATCATAAGATCTAGGAATTTGTCCTGCAGTGGGGTTGATTTAGGCCCGAGATCCATTTTCTTAACAATTATCTGCTTTTCTCTAGGAGTAATGTTTACAATGAATTTCCTACTTCTTCTCTGCGTTCAGTCTTTCATAGGAATGAATTCAGCTCAATGCTTACAGCATCCTAGCATCAAGTCATGAATCTTCAACCTGACATATCGAGGAGCCAAAAATTATGTGAAGTTATTAATATACAGTGCTCTGTAGGGCCTGTTGTCTAATTTTGGCTGGAGATGGCCACTAATGGTTGATATACCTATGCTTTCTTGTTCAGTAGGCAAAAGATGTTAAATATATAAATAAATATGTCTTATTAATAATGGATGATGCAATAGATAGTCTAATAAGCAATTCATTGTCCAAGAAAGCAAGTGTTCCACTTGGCATATATATGATGTACAACATCTTTGTTGTAGTGAGTTTGTTGAAGGTTATAGTTTTGGTTTATTTTCAATATTGGAGGTTTCCTTAGGGAGCTTATTATAAACAAAAATTTAGAAAATTGGTCCATGTGATTCTTAAATAAGATCAGATCAGGTTCACACATAATGGAATGCTTAGAAGCCAGGTTTTCCCCAAGAGGAAAAGAGATGCAGTCTTTTTTTAATGAAGGAAAATAGTCTTTACTTGAGCTTGTTTTACCAGGTCGTAGAGATTTGTTTTGGGTTACACTTTCTTGGGTTTTCATTCCTTTTACTTGTATATCTAATTGAATGGAGCGTGAGGACTGTCTAAGTATGTTTACGACATGAATGTGGCTGCATATTCTTGCAGAAGCACTCACAAGTACCAAAATTTGGTGAGTGGGAGAGTGATGAAGATGTTCAATATACTTCCTATTTTGAGAATGCTGCCAAGGGTAAGAAAGGAAGTAAAATGAACCCAAATGATCCTCAATATCTTGAGACAAAAGTGAAAGGTGAAAATGGAACAGATACTGTACGACAGAAGCCGGAACGTTTTGCCAGAAGAGATGATGTAGAATTGCGGAAATCAACTGACTCTCCGATGAATCCAGACACCATGGGTCACAAAGCTCCAACTTACCCATCTCCACAACGACATAGTGAGAAATATGGAGGCAACAAGTCAGAATCAGAAACAATAAAGGGCCCTGAATTCCTAACACCAAGGCATGAACGTCGTACAAGTCGAGAAGAGGGTTACCTGAGGAAACCTACTGATTCCCCATTGCGCAATGAGAACATGGGGAGAAGAACTTCTATGGAATCACCTCATCATCGCTATGGTGGCTTAAGTGGTGGTGCTACACCTAAGAGGGCCTCTCAGCAAAGTGTGGGACCTGATCGCAGCATTGAGCATTCCCCGCTGCATCCACATTCCCATGGAAGACTTGGAGGCAAAGGTGGTGTTGTCTCCTCTCCCTCGTGGGAAAGAAAGGCTTCATCTGAAGGTAGTCATGGTCTGGCTCCCTCTACACCTGGAAGATCCCGTTTGAGATCACTTGCAAAAGGTGATGACACGGTATGTCTTTTTGTCATTTTCCTTCCATCGACTTTCAGAACTAGTATGATTATACACTTGTGCAGCAATATAAGTAGGACCCTTACCATACTTGCAAGAGTGTTAAAACAAAAAGTAACTTCCTTTTCTCTTTTCTAAATTAGTCTGAGAGAACTTGTAGTGAGAACATATAAAAAGTTTTCCTTTCTAAACCTTCTGATGGGAGATTATTTTCGAACCTTCATGATTGAGAATCTTGTACTGCTTTCCTATTTTACTTTTCCGTCGACTGTAGCAAGAAGGTGTAAACTTACTTCCAAATAAAAAGAAAGGAAACAAAAAGAAAAAAAAGGTAAGTAATCATGTTGGAAAGGGTTGCTACTGGGACATATTAGACTATCGTACTAGCCGACGTTTCTATCTTATAATCTTCTTTTATTTTCAATATATATGGCAACAACAAATAGTTACAGACTGCTTTCTTTAGTTATAAGAAGAGTGTAATAGAAGTGCATTTTCAGCCTGATGACAGCCCTGTTGTTCCTAAATTTGGTGACTGGGATGAGAATGATCCGGCATCAGCAGAAGGTTACACACAAATATTTAACAAAGTGCGAGAGGAGAAGCAGACTGGTTCAGCAAAAGTACCTTCCACATCAACTGATACATCGTACTCCAACAGTCAAAAGCGATATGGAAATGACAGTGGAAAGGTAAATAACTCATTTGGTTTTCCGATATACTAACCCCCAGCAGCGGCTTTTCCTATTTTCCTTTAGTGACTCTAACCCCCAACCTCATTGTATGCAACTCATTTGTCTCAGACCAAGCTTCTGGCCACTCTTTTCTTTCTAATAAAAAAGGGCAGCTCGGTGCACAAAGCATCCCATCTGATGTAGGCAGCAGTATAATTGTTTGTGAAACCTCTTATTGATCATTCTAGCAAAGTATTACTCATTTGTTCATAGACCGTTTTCTAATTTCTCCTTGTTGCTGTTCTTCGCAGGGATGTTTGTGCTTTCCGTGGGGTCGGAGTTGACAGTGCTGAGGATGAGATTAACAAAAATACAAATGGGCATGTACCCTATTTTAAAACATGGAACATTGGTTATGTATAGATTTAGGTCTCTAAGTATATATGTTGTTCATTGTGTGCTTTAGACTGGAGTTCTTTTATTTACAAACCTGAAAAAAGATTGAGAAAGGGGAAAGAAAAAACAAAGGAAGAGGAAATGACATTCTTTCTTTTTCTGCCATCTTTATATTTTGCATTGTTCTTTTGTAATCCCGAGCTCCTATCTTTTTGGTACCTTAATGACTCGAACCAACAACCTTAGGGTTGGAGATGGAGGGTGCTTATCATCTGAGCAACCCCTTCTCGTGTATTTGTGAATGCAGTTCCATCTACTTCCATATGAACAAGTGTAAGCTTAAATTTTGTAATCTAGGCATCTAGCTTTTTGTTCAATTGTTGCAAAAGCATATGCAGCATTAAATGGAATTGTGGTGGAAATTTTAGTTATCTGTCTCTCATGTGCAAAGTTGTGGTCCTTGTTTGGTACAATATTAACTAGAGTTTAAGTTCAATGCACCGACGAGCGACGATGTAAAAAATTATTTACACAATTAAATTACTTTATAACAACTATATTGATTAGTTTACTTGGTAAGAAATGGTGGATTTATCTAATATAGCATGTTAAATATAGAGTAAAACAAAATAGATTTACACTTTCTAAAACCTAGGAGATATATCTAGGCATAACAAAAACAACACGAGTTATTGTGTTAACTAATAAAAGTTATTTTTTCGTTTATCCATTTGGTATCTGAAGCTCATTAATCGGACTAGTAATGATTTGTGCTATATAAGCCAATTAACGAAAGAGGGGGATAATGTACTTCCTACCGAAATATCTTTTATTTTCAACACTCGAATCTAAGACGTGTTAAAGGTGGATGGATTGTGTTAACTAATAAAAATTATTTTTTTATTTAACCATCTGATATCTGAAGCTCATTAATTGGACTAGTAAGGATTTGTGCTATATAAGCCAATTAACGGGAGAGGGAGATAATGTGCTTCCTACTAAAAGGTTCTCTATTCTCAACACTTGAACCTAAGACGTGTTAAGGGTGGATGGATTGTGTTAGCTAATAAAAGTTATTTTTTTCCGTTTAACCATTTGGTATCTGAAGCCCATTAATCTGAATAGTAAGGATTGTGCTATATAAGCTAATTCACGAAAGAGAGAGATAATGCGCTTCCTACTGAAATGTCCTCTATTCTCAACACTCGAACCTAAGTTGTGTTAAGAGTGCATGGATTAGCACAAGTAGCGAATGAACTCATACCAAAATTTCCTAAACATACAATAGCATATGTTTAACAACAACTACACAAATTAACTAATAATATTTCAATAAATAGTGTACTCATGTCCTATATACACAATAGAAATTGTTACCAAGAACATTTTTCACATCCATTTCTCTTCTCACACCATTAGTGTACATCATTCAAAGAAGCATATCAAATCATGATCCAAACTTTAAATGATTTACTCAAGTCAAAACAACACAAAGGAGGAAGCATCTCATTAAACTGTCAAAAATCTTTGCCCTTTTTGGGCCACAGCTTCACATAGAATTCTATTGTTTTTCTCCAACAAGAAATGCTTCTATCTTCCAAAATACAAAGTACAGAACACACAACCCTTGTGAAGTTTCTTTAAACTTCAACAATTTCTTTCGAGTTTTCGTTCGTCCCCTTGCTTTCTATGTCCTTGTTTTTTGGAAGGAGAATAGCATTTGTTGATTGACTATTTCCCATATCCTTGGTTTTGTGAAGGAGAAAAGTACCAGAGAGGATAGTTACAAAGCCACATAGTTCTGTTATAATCTGTGTTGCAGTTTGATGATCCCAGTCCTGCATTCCCAAAAAAACACTTGTCAAGTTTTGAACTTTTCTGCTATCTTGCTCGGACTCTCTGAAAATGTTGTTGCACCCGTGTCGGATCCTTCAAAGGACTGATACATATCCATCAACAATTTTGCAGAGTCCGAGCAACATAGCTTTTTTGAGATGTAACAAACAATCAAAAAACAGCAACTTTCATTATCTTTGCAACTACAATGAAGGAAATGACATCTAATATTACTGATCGAGTTTAACTTCTATACGCTGTGTAGAGAACTTTTACATTACCAGGTTACCTAAAGATAAAATAACGAGTAAACATGCATAAAAAGTGGGAACAGTAACAAATAAGGCAAGTTACTCGCTACAACAGGTTCAAATACACTAATAATGTGAAAATTCTTTACGCAATCAGTATATAAAGTTAAATCCTGACAGGAAATGGACATGATTGTAATAATTAATAACAAAATGTTTTTCAATATCGTTGCAACTATAATGAAGGAAACCCCATCGAATATGACAGAAAATGGACATGATTGTGATAACAAACGATTTTCATTATCTTTGCAACTATAACGAAGGAGATGGCATCCAATATTACAGAAAATGGACATGATTATAATAACAAATGATTCAAGTTCCAACGCGATAGAAGATTTTGCTTCCAATATTACAGAAAATCGACATGATTGTAGTAACAAATGATTCATGTCGCGCATCTGTAAGAAGTGAAAGTTGATAATACTAAAGAATACTGAAAAGAGAATCAAGAAGTGTTGAATCACCTTAAACATTATCATGCTGGCAAGTATGGTTAGCGTTGTAAACATGACATAGTATACTGGAGAAACCACTGCAGTATTAAATGTGTCGAGTGCCTACAAAACACAATAGTTGAGTAGTAGTTAATATTACGAAGATAACTTCCCGGACTCTTCAAAAATATCATCTGGTGCGTGTCAGATCCCCCAAAACTATTGTCTTTTGGAGGATCCGACATGGGTATGACAGCATCTTTGGAGAGCCAGAGCAACATAGCTTGAAACTAAAAACTATTAACTCTGTTTCCCTATGAAATTGGTAGCTCACATCAATCATCTAAGTGGTAAAACTAAAAAATTTCATATATATCTCAGATGGAACACTTCAGGAGTTAATTGAACTGGAGAATTTGTTGTTCGTCGTTCAAACGAAAAATGAAGTTCAGTATATAATGGTTGAAGATACGAACTTCTAAATTTGCCCTTAAACTCCTCTAGACTTTTTTGTATGTAATTTCTCATTTTTATACAAGGTGCGAGATCACCTTAGGCCATGCTAACCTATGTTGCTCGGACTCTCCAAAAATAAGGATCAGATACACAACTGTCGATATTTTTGAAGAGTTCGAGCAACATAGATGCTAACAGAAAGTTCATCAAAAGGCTCTCTAAGAGAATTAAACAAATACCTTGTTCAAATAGTTCAGCTGCAAAAGGCAAAAGATGATAACAAACACAGTAAATAACCATGTCTGGTAATATTTGAACTGATTCTTTCCTTCAAACGTTAGCTTAAGAGCAATTCCGACTGCTTTCACTCCCATGACCTGAGTAATCACAAGAGAAAACACGAGCGATAAGCATATGCAATGTAGATAAAGAACATGAACTACTGCAGGTGCAAATAGATGCAAAAGGAGAACATACTAACCGTGAGAGACCCCGTGAGAGAACAGATTCCGATGTAAATGACCATATACCTCTGCCCGTATTTAGGCACAAACCGGAAAATAAGGACAAGCACAGCCACCACGACTACACATGTGTATATAATGAATCCTGTTCTTCTCAAAAACACACGTGTTAAGCAATGTTCCAACTTAGGGAAACGCCAACGCTAGTAAAGGCAACATTTACCACCCCTACTTCTCTACTACAACAACAAATGTGCTTCTATTCTTAAGCAAGTAGGGGTCGGTAAGATGAACTTTCACTGAAAATGAAAGAATGTAACTGAGATTGCGTTTTGGAAATACCTGCTTCTGATGCTAGGTGCCAAACGTCCATGACGGATTCAATTTTCCTTTCCAGAGGAGCATGTAAGACAATACTAATAGAGCCAACCAAGCAGAGGACACAACCAACAATGCCAAATATATGCAGTCTCTCCTTTAAAATAAAATGGGCTAACACTGCGCTGCAAAGGAAAATTATATGAGTTTTGAAACTAAAAAGAGCTTTTCCAAGTCATATTTTACCCCAATAATGCTACATGATTACATACCTCACAATTATACTTAAAGCCCCTAGAGGAGTCACAAGAATAGCCGGGGCATATGCATAAGCAGCAAAGTTAGCTCCCTCTCCAACGATCACTGCAAATATACGTTAGTTTAGGCTTACATAAAACTGTAACAGTAATGAACTAGAGACTCAAAGAGAGATCAGAAGCAAGACTCGGAAAGGAGAAGGCAGAACCAAGGTGCTACACTAAATTAGGCGTTACCTGGGAACTTGAAATGGCTTAGACTTACTCATAGGGTTAATATGACCTATGGATGGGGAAAGCAAGCGAGCTAACTATGCATCGGAAAGCAAGTCATGGCCACTAGGCTATCCATTCAAGTTCAACTTCATAATCATGAATTACCTTAATACGGATAACTAAACATGTCGTTGTTATAACAGAGTTTAAAGTATTAGTTAATCTATCAAGTGACAAGCATAATAAGAATTCTAGCACCTCCATCGATCTATGTTCAAGAATATGCATATTTTCCAGGAGCATCATAAAGAACAATCGTAGCTAAAAAGATACAAACGTCTTCTACATACGCGTTGTTTGATCATTGATACGGATAGAGATGTCTTCTTAAAGTGAAAGAGAAACACATAACAATAAACATACATTTAAGTTTGAGTGAAGACTCTTACTAGTTAACATCCCAGCCCACCACATTGGTTCCAGCAGATACGAGTGTCCTCCTGAACCTGTTCAAAAATTAACCACACGTATAAATCTTAGTAACAGAACTCGTTTATCCTAGCATCGATTAGAAACAATAGAAAAAGATAACAAGCAAGATGTTGAATCCTATACAACCATATCGACATATGCTTAAACTTCCTACGAAAACAGAAACTAAGTCATTTCCTCCCGTCAGTGAAAATCTTGGCTCTGCCACAGTATTCTACATGGCATGAACTCTACATACAAGTATTTAAACTGTTATAAAGCAATAGGAAGAAAACGATTGCATACGCAAGTGAGGAACACAAGAAAAAAGAACCAATTCCGAGCCTCCAAGGACAAATTACATGTCCCTGAAGGGGCGTCATACAACACCACTTCACCTTATACAAGAGGTGTCATATGACACCACTTCGCCATTAATTCACACACACACACCTCTAATACACCGAAATCGCTTGAAATAATACAAAGTAAACATCATTAAAAACCTTAGAACTTCTACATACGGGCCCGCAACTAAACCTACATACAAATTGAGTTGTGACAAAAAGTCGACATTGCTTGCACAAAATGTTACATACACCACTATCTAAACTTGCTATACATAGACTACACGATCCAATATCAACATAACCAAAATAAAGTCTAACATTTTTACAAGGGGTGTCACATAACACCACTTTGCCATTAATTCACACACACACGTCTAATAGACCGAAATCGCTTGAAACAATACAAAGTAAACATCATTAAAAACCATAGAACTTCTAAATACAGGCCCACAACTAAACCTACATACAAATGAAGTTGTGACAATAAATCGACACTGCTTGCACAAAATGTTACATACACAACTATCTACACTTGATACACATAGACTACCCGTAACCCGACCCGGAATCAACATAAACAAAATAAACTCAACATCTACACACCCAAAAAAAAAAAAAAAAATTGCAAAGGGTTTACTTAAAAAAAGTTAATTTAAGCAAAAAATTAATCAACAGAATTTTTTTTTTACCTGCCCTGGTTCCTCCAGTTGCACCTGCCTTTTTTAGGCCTTTTTTCTTAATAATAAAACTTGCTCCAATAAAAATACTTGATGATATAGCTAATATAACTCCATGAACATTATCAGATATTCCTCTCATTTTTTTTTTCAAAAAAATAAAATGAAGAGGATAACAATTTCAATTTCACAAATTCAACCCTGCAATCACAAAAAAAAAAAAAAAAAAAATTCACAACAAATTAAAAATCATATCTTTACCCCAAAACAAGATTAAAAAAAAAATCAAACCTTTTTTGAATTTGATAAAATGGCTAAAGATATATATATATATATATATATATATATATATATATATATATATATCATCGCCCTTTATCCAAAAAAAATTGTTTTGATAACACAATTTTTTGTGATAAAGGGTCGATGAAATTAATAAAAAGTTATGAGAAAATATTGTTTTGATTTTTTTCAATATTTTGTCAAATTTTCTTCAGCCAACTTCTATAAAGAGCATTTTTTTTCTTTATAATCTGCAGAAAAAGAAATACTTTTTTTTTCTTTGTTTCTGCAATTTTTTTTTTCTTTGTTTGTGTTTTTGTTGAATTTGCACAATTTAATTCATGTTACGAGAAGTCCGTTACACTTACAATTTATTGTTTGTTTTCCGAATGCCACGTTGTTATAATCTTTTGTAATTATTAAGGTTTTGTTTTATTTGGGACTTTGGGTGGTGGTCCCTATACTTTTATCTAATACACTTTTGTCACCTTTTTAATTTCGATACATTTTATTTTCAGTTAGATATTTTAGATTTGAGTTCGAAATATTTTTGATAGAGAAAACTTTATTGCTAGGTTTGGGTCGAGTTGAGTGAATTGAACTTAATTGAGTGTGTTACACTACTGAGCTCAATTGAGCTTGTTATCGTATTTAGTTTATTGTTTTTTTTCTGAATCTCATATTGTTATAATCTTTGTAAGTATTAAGGTTTTGTTTTGTTATAATCTTTGTAAGTATTAAGGTTTTGTTTTGAGATATATTATTTATTGTTTTTCAAAGTAGATATGAAAAAGAAAAATGACAATGAAGAAAAGGTAGCAACTAATAAGGAAACAATAACAACAAGACAATAATACGATAACTGAAAGACAATAAATAACAGATGATGATAGATAATAAAGTAAGAAACTACAAGAATAAGGTTAATACTGTGACAAATTAAACATGCACCACCAAACCTAAATCCGTTGAGAGGCAAAACAATACTCCACTACTTACTAACCTTCTACCCTAATTTGCGACCTCCACACCCTCTTATCTAAGATCATGTCCTTGGTAAGTTGAAGTTGCGTCATGTCTCGTCTACTTACTCTTCCCAATACTTTCTGCCTCGATCTTCTCGTCCCACTATATCCAACCTCTCGCACCTCCTCACAAGGGCATTTGCACATCTCCTTCATATGCATAAGCTATCTCAATTTCATTTTCCTTATCTTGTCCACCATGGATGTCTCTCTCATATTATCAGGGATATCCTTATTCCTAATCTTATCACTTCTAGTATTTCCACACATCTATCTCAACATCCTCATTTTCGCAACTTACATCTTTTGAACATGAAAATTCTTAGCTAGACAACACTATGTTTCATACAACAAAGTCGGTTTAACCACCACTCAAACGTGAAAGTAATTATTTTTCTAACCAAATACAATATAAAATCATAATTATATAGTGCAAACAAATCTATAATTTGACAGTACTGTATATAACTTTGATCTATTAAAAAATCATAGATTTTTCTTTTGTGATGACAAATTAGAATTCTTATTCCTTCTTTCTTTCTTCCTTTTTTTTTGTTTGGTGGTGGCATACATGTAGAAAGCACTACACATTTCAAAGATTAAAGCTTTTAGATCTAATTTAATTTGTTTATAGAAATGAAAAAATAAAATAAAATGAAAAAGGATAATAAAAAGAAGAAAGCATACCTTAGCACAAATCTGAAACAGCTTCACCTACATGAAAATTAATTTTGCCTGTCCAAAATGACATAAAAACACACACACACAAACAAAACAAAAAATTCAAACTGTTAATCAATTTGGAATATCAAGAAAAGTGAGAAAAGGGCGTGGATATATATTTTGGTAACAAAGATATGAAAGGATGTATATAGTTGGTTTAAAAGGTGCTCCCTCCGTTTCTATTTAGTTGTCACCAATTTATGTTTCACGCCACTTAAGAAACTGGTAATTTTACCACTGTACTCATATTTAGTGTTCTCTTGAAGTCAAGTTTTTAATAAATGAACATGAATTAGTTTATTTTGATTAATATTAATCAATGAACATGAATTAGTTTATTTTGATTAATATTGATCAATGAACATGAATTAATTACTTAGTTTTCCTATGTTGGTCAAATGTATATTTTCAAAGATAATTACTCTCAGGGGTAAAATAGGAAGAATAATGTCATTTATGTATTGATTTTTTGAAATGATAAGTATTTAAAAACTTCTATTTTTAGTAAGGACGATAGGTAAATAGGAACAGTAAAACAGTCACATGGATTGCATGAATATGACAACAAAACATTGGGTATAACAATTAAAGAAAACAAATTAAACTAGTTATAGAGAGGAAAATAAATCTTGGGAAAGTATAAGAAAATTTTAAATTTTCAACAAAAGAAGTTATGTGATGAATTTGGAAAAGAATGAAATGCTATTTTTTTAATTAATTAATTCAAGGACTCAATTATTTGTCTTTTGTTATTAAAAGAAATACATTATTTTATATTAATTCAAATTTCAATATTAGATCATTCTTATTATTTTAGGTAACAAGTTGATAGGACCTCTCCCCCCCCTCCCCCTCCCCCTTTTTTTACGTCCCCATATTCCTTGGTGTGGCGATGTAGGGCAAAAAAAAGAAAAGAAAGGGATGCGATTTTTATTACTATTGGGGGTTGGTTATTTGTCATCGCCGACTTAACTTATGATGTATTTGGAAGCCCAGAACAAACGAGTATTTTACAGAGAGCCAGCAAGAAATTTCATTAATAATTGACCGCTTTGAGAATCCTTAAAGAATAAACCTAAATAACTCTCCACCCAATGAATAAATTAAAAATAGTTGACGTATGTATAATATATGTAAAAATATGTATAATATGTGTATGATAGTGTATGATAACGTATAATCATGTATACCAATTAGAAAAGGTAAACAATAAATTTGGCTGCTATTTGTCATGTAAAGATTCCTTTTTTGAAACAACTCGATGAATTTACTAGATCACTTTAGGAGTCTCGGTGATTATAAATCAAACCTATCCAATTTTAACAGGGTAAATACTTATCTGAACTGGGTATTTACACTAAATCACTTCTATTTTATCCTAATTAAGTGATTTAATAAAATAATTTTATACTTTACTCAATCATAGTTAAGTGATAATTATATATATTCAAACACATATCATGTATCCTTTGATTTAGCGTAAACATTCGATACAGGTAACTATATATGTGTAGTTTGTTTTTAAATAATATCCATGTTTTTAAATTTATTGCAAAAATAGGCCTCATTTGTTTATTATGTAAGGTAAATGACAAATTTGTCCTTCCAATATAAGTTCATGCCTTTGTGTTATTCATGTTTACGTGATACAAAGTTCTCGATCAACAAGGGTTGTGGTGCAGTGGTAAGTACTTCTTTATTCTTAATCAAGAGGTCTCAGGTTCGAGTTCTCTTGGGTACCGAGTCACCTCTGTTAGGGAGCACTCTTTGGGTACAGAGTTGGCTCTGTTAGGGAGCACTTTATCCCTAATATAGGACTTTCTGGTGCGATTCTGAATTTAGTCGAGCTCTAATATAATATCGAACACCAAATGGGAAACCAAAAAAAAAGTTCTCTTTCTTCTTCTTCATGTAATATGACAATATAGAAGCTTTTGTTAAGGAACTTGTTGATGAATGAAGTTTCAGTTATTAATCAAACACAAAAATATCGCTTCACATATAGAAGACGCATCTTACAGGCGTTAGTCTTTTTCATTAGAGTGCTGCATTTTTCGCATAAAAATTATTCATAAAAAGTACTATTATGTATATAAAATTATAAAAAAATATGTATATAATTTGTTTGTTCGATTCAATTATTTCTTCAGGATTTTTTTAACAAAATCAAAACTCAATCAAATATTATTAATTTTTAAAAATGGAAAAACCAAACAAAACCAAATAAAAGACAATTTGGTTCGAATTTTTGATTTGAATCAACTTTTATCCAAATCGTGAACACCCTAGCTGTACATATATTTGATTAATGATTGATTAAAACCTAATTAGATCATAACCTCGAAAGATTTTCTCAATGTAGAGACATGTATTCCCTCCTAAGATTAAAAAGAATGCAGTTTTCAATACAAAATATGTTGATCGATTTTTTTATTGTTTTAAAAATTAAACAAGATTATAATTTAATTATTTTTTTATATCTAAAATTTTCAAATTAACTATGACTTTGGTTAGTCATTTTTTTTTAGTTTGAATTATGGAGAAAGTCATTATATCTACAATTTTAAAATCGATTAAGATTTTTTCTTATTTTAACTATGTGATATAACTATGTACCTTGCATGCTAATTTTTTTAATATTTAGCTAGTGTTTAACCACATATTTTGAATCAAATTTTAAAAATATATCCTTAAATATATGTTTGACCATATATTTTAAATTAAATTTTAAAAATATATCATTAAATATTTGTTTGACCATATAGTTTGGATAAGATTTGGAAAATTTGTCTTTAAAAAAATTCAAGTTAAAAAAAATGGTCTAAAATACGTAGTTTTTAGAAGAAATTCACTTTCACACACAATTTTTTTTTCCCGATTAAAATACATGTCCAAACACAATTTCAAGTTTTAAAATCAAATTTTCAAGTTTTGACTTAAAAATTTATGTCCAAACGGGATCTTAGTGTCATGAAATCAATTTAAAATTATGTTATTAAATATCCATTCTTAAACTAAGTAGGATGTGTTAGTATTTTGGACTTTAAAATCAGTTATAATTTTAATTATAAAATATAAATTATTTTTTATCTCAAAAAAATGCAACACAACTATAGTGCTTTCTATATTACTTTTGAAATATATATATATAAAACATAATTTTCTACTCATCGAGATATTGTTTAATGTTTATAACTACACTCAATAATTAAAACAAATAACTAAAAAATACATATTCAAAAATATAAGAGATATATATGATTGGTAAAAGTACTATGATTCTATAAATACAAATATTCAAAAGTGAAATATATCAAATTATTTGTTTACCTTTTAAAAATTGGAGTCTTATTAGATAAAATTATAATTATCATCAAATATATCTAAAAAAATTTTTGAATTTAATTGAAATTTTCAACAAATACAAAAGGATAGAACTTGATAAAACATCCTTAAAAATAAACTTCTGTTACTAATGACAATTGGAATGATCCTATTTATTCATTATAAATATTATGTTCGTGAATACACTATTTTGCCTCTCAATTTCTTTTGCATAATAAACAAACATAATGTTAAACCTAAAATTTGAAATATTCCCAATTTATTTTTGTTTACTTAGAACTATTTAAAATTGGATTTGATTATATATAAACACATATATTGGCTTTTCTTGCCTTTTTTTTTAGTTTTAATTCTTGAACTCAGTACTCTCTCCGTTAACTTTTACATGACCTGTTTAATAAATCAAGATATAATTTATCATTTAATTTCTAAATTTGTCTTTATTATTAATTATTGTCAGTTCATAATACATTTTTTAAAATATTGAATATATTATATTCAAATGGTGTTATATATGGTAAAATTGTCATTTTATTAATTATTGTTCCATAAAGGATGTGTCAAATCAAAACTATTTATCTACAAATTTGGAATTTTCATTAAATTGAAGTAATCTTTTGGATTAATTAATTATATCTATAATTAACTACAATCTACCTGGTACAATTATATAAAAGGACTTATATATGTTGGTCTTTTGAGTCTATCATAGCAATACTAATTTTGTGATTTTCGTGAAAATTGCATAGCTTCTGTTGTCTATAGTTAAGATAATCAGGTGTGTTTTTTTTGTTCATCCTCCTGATAATTTTTCATATGAATTTTTGTTTCTATTTTTTTTTTAAAAAAATATTCTTGTTTAAATCTTTATATGAAAACTCTTATTGATTTTTTTTGACTTGTAAAAGAATGAGAGTCTTGGAAAACCTTATGAAAAAGTCTTTTATTTTTGTGGACATAAAAAATTATAAAATTTGTAAAGAAAAAAAGAGTAGCATTTGGAAATTTTTTTGAATTAATCTCCCATATGGTCTCAGTCAACTAATAGTTACTTCTCATAAAATCATTTTTTTTGTTGAAAAAAATTGAAATCAACAGGAAGAGTGCCTTTCTGAGATAATAAATATTGATTGAATGAGGCCAACTATGTTGTTGTTGTTCTTTTTAATATTATTATTTTCACTATTCGGTCTTTGTGTCTGAACAGTAAACTCAGGGAAAATTATGTAATTACATGATTTAAGATAACATAATCTCTAAAAATCTTTACCACTTGAATTAATTACAAAAATTCCCTTTTTCCTTCTCTCTCTCATAACATCAGGATACATCTCTTCACCTCAATCAAATACATTACAACTTTGTTTGTGTATAATGTATCTGGTACAAATGTTATTGTCGATACATAATCCCAATTATTTTAAACATAAATTAGTATAAATTTGGTTATAGTTATGTATATGATAAATAACCAATGTATCGTTTGCTATGTATCGGGTGAAAGAGCAACACATCCGTGAGTTCTGAAAAATCTAGAATTATTGTAATTTGAAAAACTTTCGAGATAGGATGTAATTAGCGCCTAAATTGTTGGGAATTTTATACCTTATATATAAATTTAAACATTTGAGCTTGTATTTATCAATCTCTTATATTTTCTTAATTTTTTCTAAATTTTCTCAGAATTCAACATGGAAGGTGAAAGCAATAATATTTCTGATTCAAGATTCATGAAAGGTGTTATGGGCGAAAATAACGATCAATGCACTGAGGTATGTGTATATACTCCTCTCATCAAACCCAACTTGTAGGTTATACTAGATGTGCATGTTGTCGTTATTGTTGTTATTATTGTTGTTGCATTCCACACTAGAGATTTTTTTTGATAACAATCCACATGAAGTTCAAAGTAATCAGAATTTAAATTTTACACATCATTAATGTAAGGATTTCTCCCTCTGTTCGGATTTACTTGCCAATTTTTTACTTGATACAGCTATTAAAAAAATAATGATTGGTATACTGAGTTTACGATATTGCCCCTATTAATTGATAGGGGTCCCAAACATATTTCCTCATTACATTTTTCAAAAACATTAACTCAATGTTAATCAATTGAGGGTATAAAAGGAAAAAAACTGTCTTTTCTTGATTTGTCAAAAATTACAAATAAAAATAGAAATTAAATTAGAAAATATTTGACAAGTAAATTTGAACGGAGAGAGTATGAAATTCCAACATTACTAAGGGATCATAACATTTAGCATTTTATGTTTTTTTAATCCTCTTAAAATTCATGATTTCAATATTGCTTATAGGGTAACGCTGAATACTCATATAAGTGGCTTTTTCAAAAAGAGCTTACTCCGACTGACGTCGGAGATAATAGGTTTGTGATCCCTAGGAAATATGCAATAAAGTATTTCTCTCACATCCAACATAATGAGGAGATGGACTTTTATGATAGATCAAGAAAATCCAGGAAGTTTAGGTTTGTTTATTGTCAAAGTAGTCAAAAATGTCTCTTCACAAAGGGTTGGTGTAAATTTGTGAAAGATAAAAGTCTAAGAGTAAAAGATACAATTATTTTCAACTTGTGTGAATCCAAGAATGGAACTAACGAGAATTCTAATACCTTTGTGATTGATGTGGTGAAGAATGTTGAAGGTTTGCCAATGGATTTAGCATTCAATCATGATGTTGTTGTTGTTGCTGCTGCTGCTTTGACACCTGTTTTGCTTTTTGGAAAGCAAATAGGTTGGACTGAGACAAAAAAGGAAAATGAAGTTTAATTAATATTTATCGACAATGTAAAGAATTTTTCTATTATTAGATTTCTTTTATTGTAATTGTTGTTGTTATATTAAGTACTTGTTGTGTTTTTAAGATTACAAATCTCACTTTATTGTGAAGGCTATCGTTGGAATATTTTCTTAATTGATCTTATCGTGAGAATTTTATTTAATATGTCATTAAATATTTATTTGACCATAAAGTTTGAATAAGATTTTGAAAATTTGTCTTCAAAAAAATGGTCTAAAATAGTTTTTAGGAGAAACACACTTTCACACATAATATTTTTTTCCCGATAAAAAGCATGTCCAAACACATCTTCAAGTTTCAAAATTTAAATTTTCAAATTTTGACTTCAAAATTTATAGCCAAACGGGATCTTAGTATCTTGAAATCAATCAAAAATTTTGTTATTAAATATCCATTCTCAAACTATGTAGGTTGTGTTAATATTTCAGACTTTAAAATCAATAACTTTAATTATGTTATATAAATTACTTTTTATCTCAAAAAATGTAACACAACTATAGTGCTTTCTATGTTTATATATATATATATATATATATATAAACTATAAGATATTTTCAAATTATATTTTAGCTAATTTTCTACTTAAACCATAATTTTCTACTCATCGAGTTTTTTGTTTAATGTTTATAACTACACTCAATAGTTAAAACAAATAACTAAAAAAATACATATTCAAGAATATCAGAGATATATATGATTGGTAAAAGTACTATGGTTCTGCAAATACAAATATTCAAATGTGAAATATCAAATTATTTTTTTACCTTTTAAAAAATGGAGTCTTATTAGATAAAATTATAATTATCATTAAATATATTTAACACTTTAAATTTAATTAAAATTTTCAACAAATACAAAAGGAAAGAACTTGATAAAACATCCTTAAAAATAAACCTCTGCTACGAATGCAATTGGAATGATCCTATTTATTCATTATAAATATTATGTTTGTGAATACACTATTTTGCCTCTCAATTTCTTTTGCAAAATAAACAAACAAAATGTTAAGCCTAAAATTTGAAATATTTCCAATTTATTTTTGTTTACTTAGAACTCTTTAAACACATTACGCATATATAAACACATTACACATATATTGGTTTTTCTTGCCTTTCTTTGAGTTTTAAATCTTGAACTCAGTACTCCCCCATTCACTTTTACTTGACTAGTTTGATAAATCAAGAGATAATTTATCATTTAATTTCTAATTTGTCTTTATTACTATTAATTATTGTCATTTCTTAATACATTTGTCAAATTATTGAGTTTATTATATTCAAATGGTGATAAAGAGTAAAATTGTCGTTTTATTAATTATTGCTCCATAAAAGGTGTGCCGAGTCAAAACTATTTATTTACAAATTTGGAATTTTCGTTAAATTGAAATAATCTTTTGAATTAATTAATCATCTATAATTAACTATAATCTACATGGTACAATTATATAAAACGGATTATATATGTTGGTCTTTTGAGTCTATCATAGCAATAATTTCTGTTGTTAATACTTGAGATAATCAGGTATGTTTTTCGTTCATTCTCCTTATAATTTTTCACATGAATTTTTATTTCTATTTTTTTTTTAAAAAAAAAAGAATTATTCTTGTTTAAATCTTTATATGAAAACTCTTGTTGGTTTTTTTTCTTGTAAAAGAATGAGAACATTAAAAGATTCGATGAAAAAGTCTTTTGTTTCTGTGAGCGTTTCGACATAAAATTTATAAAATCTGAAAAGAAAAAAAAAGTAGCATTTAGAGAAAAGTTGAATTGGTCTCTAATAGTTACTACTCATAAAATTATTTTCTTTGTTAAAAAAATTTGAAAGCAACAAGAATGACTTTCTGAAATAATAAATATTGAATGAGTGAGACCAACTATGTTGTTGTTGTTCTTTGTTAATATTATTATTTTCTCTTTTCGGTTTTTGTGTCTTCACAATAAACTTAGGGAAGATTGTGTAATTACATGACTTAAGATAACATGATCTCTAAAAATCCCTACCATTTGAATTAATTACAAAAAATTCCTTTTTCCTTCTCTCTCTCTTAACATCCGCATACATCACTACACATCAATAAGATACATTACAACTTTGTTTATGTACAATGTATCTGGTACAAATGTTATTGTTGATACATAACCCCAACTATTTTAAACTTAAATCCGTATGAATCTAGTTTATAGTTATGTATATGATACATAACTCATGTATCGTTTGCTATGTATCGGGTGAAGGAGCAATGTATTCACGAGTTCTAAAAAATTCAGAATTATTATAATTTGGGAAACTTTTGGGATAGGATGTAATTAGCACTCAAATTGTTGGAGTTTTTGTACTCTATACATAAATTTAAACATTTGAACTTGTACTTATCAATCTCTTATATTTTCCTAAAATATTTTTTTTAATTTTCTCAGAATTCAACATGAAAGGTGAAAGTAATAATATTTCTAATTCAAGATTCAAAGGTCTTCTGGGCGAACGTAACAATCACTGCACTAAGGTATGTGTACATACTCCTCTCATCGGACCCCACTTGTGGGTTATACTGAATATGCATGTTGTTGTTGTTATTATTATTATCTTTATTGTTACATGTCACACTAGAGTTTATTTTTGTAAATATCCACAAGAAGTTCAGATTCATAAGAATTTAAATTGTATACATCAGTAGTGCAAGGATTTTGTTTGCTGTTAGGTCACCTAAGTCTTCTTAAGATACTCCCTCTGTTCGGATTTACTTGTTAATTTTTGATTTGGCACACCTGTTAAGAAAATAATGATTGATATATTGATTTTATCATTTTACCCCTATTAATTGATAGGATCCCAAATATATTTACTCACTACATTTTTCAAAAACATTAACTCAATATTAATAAATTGAGGGTATGATAGGAAAAAAATTATCTTTTCTTGATTTGTCAAAAATGACAAGTAAAAGTAGAAATCAAATTAGGAAATATTTGATAAGTAAATAAGAACAGAGAGAGTATGAAACTCCAACTTTACTTAGGGATCATAACATTAAAACATTTTATATTTTTTTTTTGTAATCCTCTTGTTAAAATTTATGATTTCAATGTTGTTTACAGGGTAACGCTGAATTCTCATTCAAGCTACTTTTTCAAAAAGAGCTAACTTCGAATGACGCTAAAAATAATAGGTTTGTGACCCCTATGAAATATGCAACAAAGTATTTTTCTCACATCCAGCATAATGAGGAGATGGACTTTTATGATAGATCAAGAAACTTATGAAAGTTTAGGTTTTTTTATTGCCAAAGTAGTCAAAAATGTATCTTCACAAAGGGTTGGTACAAGTTTGTGAATGATAAAGATTTAAGAGCAAGAGATACAGTTGTTTTCAACTTGTGTGAATCCAAGAATGGAACAAATGAGAATTGCAATACATTTGTGATTGATGTGTTGAAGAATGTTGAAGCTTTCATGAGAGCACAACCAACTGATCATGATGTTGTTGCTGCTGGTTTGACACCTGTTTTGCTTTTTGGAAAGCAAATAGTTTGGACTGAGAAAAAAAAAAGAAAAATGAAATTTAATTTATGTTCATCGATAGTGTAATTTTTTTTTTATATTATTAGATTTTCTTTTATTGTTGTTGTTATTGTTATATCAAGTACTTGCTATATTTTTAAGATTACAAATCTCACTTTTTTTTAGGTAACTAGTTTGTTTCCATTAATCACCTGTAAAGCAATACAAAGCAGCCAACATCCATAGTTAGCTAAATCTTGAATACTGAAAAAGCACTAATCCCGCATTCCTCTACACACTATACACATAAGGACTCCCCTCCACTCTTACATCAACCATGGCTGAACTAAAGGCCTAGTCTTAGAGGAAGCTCTAACATTACATATGAAAGTAATGGTTCTAGTAATCCTATCTACTCCATTAGTCTTCTGCTCAAACACTCTTTGGTTCCTTCCAATCCATAATGCATAGACAGCTTCAGCATAGACCATTCTGAAAATCTGAGCCTGTAGAGTCTTCCCCTTTGCATTCTTCATAACTCAGGCAAGGTGTTGTTACCAATCCCCTCCTATACCATACGGCATCTGCATCCAGGTAGCAATATGATTCCATAGTTGTCTAGTATAAGAACAAGTCACAAACAAATGATCTCAGGTCTCCTCTTCCTTTTGACACATCATGCACTGTGGCTCCACCTTGGAACCCCATTTCAGCAACCTATCTTTAGTGAGCAGCTTAGCTTGCATCTGCAACCATAAAATAAACACAGCCTTCAGTCTAGCAGTATTACTAAACATTAGGCACTTCCAGGGAATCCTCACGCCATCTCCTATCAGTCTCAAGTACAATTCTCTAGTAATAGTCTGCTGCTTCAACTGATTTAGCTAGCAGTTATTCCACATCTTCCTA
The DNA here is from genome assembly GCA_018342035.1 of Solanum appendiculatum. Classification (NCBI taxonomy): domain Eukaryota; kingdom Viridiplantae; phylum Streptophyta; class Magnoliopsida; order Solanales; family Solanaceae; genus Solanum; species Solanum appendiculatum. The sequence goes on along the minus strand of JAGDQO010000622.1, from coordinate 590,216 downwards.
GCTTCCAAAATCTTCCTAGTCATCCAACAAGCATGTTGAGGAATAAGCATTACTTGTACATCTTGATTCTTTATATAGAAGCTATGAATCCATCTTATCCTGCTTATGAGTAAGGTCCCAATAGTTACTAGCAATTGCAGCTTTGTTCCATAAATGCATGTTAGTGACATTTAGCCCACCAATAGATTTTGGCGTACAGGCTTTTCCCAAGAGACCAGAGCTTTTTAGTTATGTGATTTGTACCTGCCAACACATAGCTCCTACAATGAGCCTCAATAAGTTTCACCACTTTGTTAGGGATTCGAAACAACTGAGCCTAATATGATTGCACACCAAATAAAACAGTCTGAACCAGTTGCACTCTACCCGCATATGATAGTTTCTTTGTCGTCCAAGATGATATTCTCTTGACTATCTTCTCAATTAGTGGCTGTCAAATCTTACTTTATTATGAAGGTTATCATTGGAATATTTTTTTTAATTAATCTTATAGTGAAAATTTTATTTAATATTGTCTGTGTATTTAAGTTAAATCGTTTAACAATTTTGCTACTAGCATTCTCAAGTACTTTAATGTAGAAATTGAGCGTCCTTAAATGACAGTTTTAAACATATGTTTGTTAGATTTTGATACTCTCTCAGTCTTAAAATCAGTATAAAGAATTTTGTACACTACTAGGCCACTCACAACGATATTTGCAAATAAGCCTTCTTAAAAATAGGCCACTCACAGTTGACACATATATTGGCTTTTCTTGACTCTTTTTTTTTTTTGAGTTTTAATTCTTCAACTCAGTACTCTCTTGGTTCATTTTTACTTGCAAATTTAATAAATCAAGAGATAATTTATCATTTAATTTCTAATTTGTCTTTATTATTAATTATTGTCATTTCATAATACATTTTTAAAAAATATTGAATATATTTTATTCAAATAGTGCTATAGTAAAATTGTCATTTTATTAATTATTGCTTCATAAAAGGTGTGTCAAGTCAAAACTATTTATCTACAAAATTTTGAATTTTCATTAAATTGAAATAATCTTTTGAATTAATTAATTAATTATCTATAATTAACTACAATCTACATGGTACAATTATATAAAAGGACTTATATATGTTGGTCTATTGAGTCTATCATAGCAATAATAAAAATTTTAGATTTTGGTGAAAATTGCATAGCTTCTGCTGTTAATACTTGAGATAATCAAGTATATTTTTTGTTCATTCTCCTGATAATTTTTCACATGAATTTTTTTTTAAAAAAGAAAATATTCTTGTTTAAATCTTTATATGAAAACTCTTATTAGTTTTTTTTTTGACTTGTAAAAGAATGAAAGCCTTAGAAGATCTGATGAAACAGTCTTTTGTTTCTTTGGACATAAAATTTATAAAATCTGAAAAGAAAAAAAAAGTAGCAATTAGAAAAAAAAAATTGAATTGATCTCTCTGATGGTCTCAGTCAACTAATAGTTACTACTCATAAAATCATTTTCTTTGTTTAAAAAAATTGAAATCAACAGGAAGAGTGACTTTTTGAGATAATAAATATTGATTGAATGAGACCAACTATGTTGTTGTTCTTCTTTTTTAATATTATTATTTTCACTTTTTGGTTTTTGTGTCTGAAAAATAAACTTAGGGAGAATTATGTAATTACACGACTTAAGATAATATAAGCTCTAAAAATTCTTACCATTTGAATTAATTACAAAAATCCACTTTTTCCTTCTCTATTTTATAACATCCGGATACGTCACTCCACCTGTATCAAATACATTACAACTTTATTTATGTACAATGTATTTAGTACAAATGTTATTGTTGATACATAATCTCAATTATTTCAAGGGAAAAGGGCCTGATATACCCCTCGACTTTGTCATTTAGAGCTGATATACCCCTCGTAATGAAAGTGACTCATATATACCCTTACCATTATACAAATGGCTCACATATACCCCTACCGTTACAAAAGGAGCTCACATATACCCTTCATCTAACGGAAGTCAAAAAGTTAGTTTTAAATTTATATTTTTGACTTTTAATTTTTTTAAAATCATGTAGGGGTATATATGACTGTTCTAGCAAAGTTCTAGGTATATTTTAATCTTTTTCATACGTAAATTATTTTTTGACTTCTTTGATTATCATCATTTGAGTTTCTTATTCTTATTTTTTCTTTAATTCTTTAGTGTAAACAAAAAAAAATTTAAAACTAAGTATTTTGTGGCTATATTATAATTTAAAACTATTTTTTCGGCTATATTTTAATTTAGTTTTTGTATTTGTAAAAAAATATTGGGGCATCTATAATGAATTTTACAAGAAAATTAGTGAAACATAAAAAAATTGACCATCAAAATAATAAATTTAAATTAGTCGTTGAAATAAAAAAGTAAAAAAAAAATACATGTGAGGAGGATCAAATGTACCCCATATAGATTATATTTTTTTTAAAAAAATAATTAAAAAATTAAATTAAAATTAATTTTTTTCACTTCCGTTAGAGGAAAAGGGTATATGTGAGTCATTTCTATAACAGTAGGGGTATATATGAGTCACTTTCATAACGAGGGGTATATCAGCTCTAAATGGCAAAGTTAAAGGGTATATCAGGCCCTTTTCCCTTATTTCAAACATAAATCAGTATGAATATGATTTATAGTTATGTATCTGATAAATAACTAATGTATCTGTGAGTTCTGAAAAATCTGGGATTATTGTAATTTGAAAAACTTTCGAGATAGGATTTAATTAGTATCTAAATTGTTGGGATTTTTGTACTTTATTTATAAATTTAGACATTTGAACTTGTACTTATCAATCTCTTATATTTTCTTAAATTTTTCTAAAATATTTTTTTTTTCAAATTTTGTCAAAATTCAACATGGAAGGTAAAAGTAATAATATTTCTGACTCAAGATTCATGAAAGGTGTTCTGGACGAACATAACGGTCAGTGCACTAAGGTATGTGTACACATTCCTCTAATCGAACCCCACTTGTAGGTTATACTGGATATGCATGTTGTTGTTGTGATTATTATTGTTCTTATTATTATTGCATGTCACACTAGAGAGTTTTTTTTATTAACGATCCCCGAGAAGTTCAAATTCATAAGAATTTAAATTGTATACATCATAAGTGTAAGGATTTTGTATGCTATTAGGTCACCTACAATGGCATCTACATACAACATGTAAGCCTCTTTAAAATACTCCCTCTTCTCGGATTTACTTGTCAATTTTTGACTTGGCACACCTGTTAAGAAAATAATGATTGATATACTGAGTTTACCATTTTACCTTTATTAATTGATAGGGTCCCAAACATATTAACTCACTATATTTTTTAAAGACATTAACTCAATGTTAATAAATTGAGGGTATAATAGGAAAAAAGATTGTTTTTTCTTGATTTTTCAAAAATGACAAGTAAAAGTAGAAATCAAATTAGGAAATATTTGACAAGTAAATCCGAACAGAGAGAGTATGAAATTCCAACCTTACTTGGGGATCATATCACTATAACATTTTATATTTTTTTTGTAATTCTCTTGTTAAAATTTATGATTTCAATGTTGTTTACAGGATAACGTGAATTCTCATACAAGCTACTTTTTCAATAGAGCTAACTCCGAATGACGCTGAAAATAATAGGTTTGTGATCCCTATGAAATATGCAACAAAGTATTTTTCTCACATCCAGCATAATGAGGAGATGGACTTTTATGATAGATCAAGAAAATCATGGAAGATTAGGTTTTTTTATTGCCATAGTCAAAAATGTATCTTCACAAAGGGTTGGTACAAGTTTGTGAAGGATAAAGGTTTAAGAGCAAGAGATACAGTTGTTTTCAACTTGTGTGAATCCAAAAATGGAACAAATGAGAATTGCAATACCTTTGTGATTGATGTGGTGAAGAATGTTGAGGCTTTCATGAGGGCACAACCAATTGATCATGATGTTGTTGCTGCTGGTTTGACACCTAGTTTGCTTTTTGGAAAGCAAATAGGTTGGATTGAGACAAAAAAAAAATGAAGTTTAATTAATGTTCATCAACAGTGTAAAGAACTTTTATATTATTAGATTTTCTTTTTTTGTTGTTGTTGTTGTTATATCAAGTACTTGCTATGTTTTTAAGATTGCAAACCTCACTTTATTGTGAAGGTTATCATTAGAATATTTTCTTAATAATAGAATTTTATTTAATACTATCTGTGTATTTAAGTTAAATTGCTTAACAATTTTGCTACTAGCATTTTCAAGTACTTTAATGTTTTCTTCTTCTTTTTTAAGGAGGGGTGGGGGTGGAGGTGGGGCATGAGACTTCTAAATTTTTACTATTAGAAATTGAGTGTCCTTAAATGACCATGTTTAACACATTCTTGTTAGATTTTGATACTCTCTCAATCTTAAAATCAGTATAAAGAATTTTGTATACTACTAGGCCACTCACAAGGATATTTGCAAATAAGCCTTCTTAAAATGTGTGATTTATAATTCAAAAAATAAAACATGTTACTATAACACATAAGGATAATCTGCTGATGTAAAAATACCTTATAATAATTGTGTATATAAATTGATAGCTAAATTTTGTTTAAATTTTCGGTGTGTATAGGTCTAACGCATATATAAATTGTTGAATGCACTTAATGTAGCTTTGTAGGTATAACATTTTGTATGTGTTTTTTATTCTTAATACTCTTGTTAGAATTCATGATTTCAAATTTACATACAGGGTGATGCTATATTCTCATATAAGTAGCTTTTTCAAAAGAAGCTAACTCCGCCAATGATGTTGGAATGCTTTAATAGGCTTGTAATCCCAAAAAAATATGCAACAAAGTGTGTCCTCCAATGCAAGATGGAGAGATAATCTTTTATGATATATCAAGGAGATTATGAAAGTTTAGAACAAACGAAAAATGGAGAAAATCGTCTAATTTCTATAAATTAGCCCCTAAATGCCTAAAAATACCGTAAAAAGGTGAGACTATATATACTGATCCCCTAACTCCCTACAGAAGGTTCCGTAAAGGTTTCGCAAAAAAATCAACTAAAAGCAATATCACCAAAATATTCATGGGCTAACACACACAAAAAACTGAGAAAATCGCCTAATTCCTGTAAATTAGCCCCTAATTGCCCAAAAATACCGTAAAAATGGTGAGATTGTACATACTGCTCCCCCAACTCTCGATGGAGGGTTCCGTAACTAAAGGTTTTGCAAAAACATTGACCAGAAGTCATATCACCAAAATAATCATGGGCTAACACACACGAAAAACTAAGAAAATCGCCTAATTCCTATGAATTAGCCCCTAAATGTCCAAGAGTGCCGTAAAAATGGTGAGATTTTACATATTACTCCTCGAACTCCCTACGGATGATTTCGTAAGGGTTTCACAAAAAATCGACCGAAAGTCATATCACCAAAATATTCATGGGCTAATATACACGAAAAATTTACTCGACCAGTTTAATAAATCAAGAGATAATTTATCATTTAATTTCTAATTTGTCTTTATTATTAATTATTGTCATTTCATAATACATTTTTTAAAATATTGAATTTATTATATTCAAATAGTGATATAATAAAATTGTCATTTTATTAATTATTGCTTCATAAAAGGTGTGTCAAGTCAAAGTTATTTATCTACACATTTAGAATTTTCATTAATTTGAAATAATCTATTGAATTAATTAATAATCTATAATTAATTACAATCTACATGGTACAATTATATAAAAGGACTTATATACTTTGGTCTTTTGACCCTACCATAGCAGTAATAACTTTTTGATTTTCGTGAAATTCGCATAGCTTCTGCTGTTAATACTTGAGAAAATCAAGTATGTTTTTGGTTCATTCTCCTGATAATTTTTCACATGAATTTTGTTTTTTTTTTTAAAAGTAGTTGTTCTTGTTTAAATCTCTATATGATAACTTTTATTGATTTTTTTTTACTTGTAAAAGAATGAGAGCCTTAGAGGATCTTATGAAAAAGTCTTTTGCATTTTGGGGGCATTTAGACATTAAATTTATAAAATCTGAAAAGAAAAAAAAGTAGCATTTAGAAAAAAAGTTGAATTGACCTCTCAGATGTCTCATTCAACTAATAATTACTACTCATAAACTTTTTCTTTTGTTGAAATTAATTGAAATCAACAAGAAGACTGGCTTTCTGAGATAATAAATATTGATTGAGTGAGACCAACTGTGATGTTGTTATTCTTTTTTAATATTATTACTTTAACTTTTCAACTTTTGTGTCTGAATAATAAGCTTAAACATTTGAACTTGTACTTATCAATCTCTTATATTTTCTTAAATTTTTCTAAAATATTTTTTTCGAATTTTCTCAGAATTCAACATGGAAGGTGAAAGTAATAATATTTCTAATTCAAGATTCAAAGGTGTTCTGGGCAAACATAACGTTCACTGTGCTAAGGTATGTGTATACACTCCTCTCATCGGACCTAGGGGTGACACTTGGGTGGGTTTAGTTAAATTTGGGTGGGTCATACTGGGTTAAGACAACAATCAGGTCAAGATCCATCCCAATCCAAATTTGCTTGGGACAAAAAGGGTTGGATCAAAACAGGCCAGGTAATGAGTTATATAACGGGTCAAGACCCAATTACCCTACCCAATTTTTTCTGAACTTAATTATTTTGTTTGTTATTTTAAACTATTTTAGTACTTAATAAAAAAAATCTTTATTATGGCTATATGAAAAAAGTTTTTAAATTTTTTTTGACAAGACTTCTCCTGAGCCAATTAGGGGTTACATATCAACACAATTTTTAATGGGTTGAGCTAATGAATGGGCGGGTCAATACCCGCTCAAACTTATATTGGTTAGACAGGTTGGGTGGGTTGAATTTGATTTTCCCACCCCTAATCGAACCTCACTTGTGGAATTACACTAGATATGCATGTTGTTGTTGTTGTTGTCACACTAGAGATATTCTTTGATAACGATCCACAAGTTCAAATTCATAAGAATTTAAATTATATACACCATCAATGTAGGATTTTGTATGCTATTAGGTCACCTACAAGGGTATCTAAAGACAACATGTAAGCCTTCTTAAAACACTCCATCTATTCGGATTTATTTGTCAATTTTTGACTTGGCACACGTATTAAAAAAATAATGATTGATATACTGAGTTTACTATTTTACCTCTATTAATTGATCGGATCCCAAATATATTTACTCATTACATTTTTAAAGACATTAACTTAATGTTAATAAATTGAGGATATAATAGGAAAAAAATTGTCATTTCTTGATTTGTCGAAAATGACAAGCAAAAGTAGAAATCAAATTAGGAAATATTTGACAAGTAAATCCAGACGGAGGGAGTATGAAATACCAACATTACTTGGGGATCGTAACCTTATAACATTTTATGCTTCTTTTCTTTAATCCACTTGTTAAAATTCATGATTTCATTGTTATTTACAGGCTAACGTTGAATTCTCATACCATCAGCTTTTTCAAAAAGAGCTTACTCCAAATGATGTTGGAAATAATAGGTTTGTGATCCCTAGGAAATATGCAACAAAGTATTTCCATCAAATCCAACATAATGAGGAGATGGACTTTTATGACACATCAAGAAAATCATGGAAGTTTAGGTTTATTTATTGCCAAAGTAGTCAAAAATATATGTTCACAAAAGGTTGGTCTAAATTTGTGAGAGATAAAAGTTTGAGAGTAGGAGATACAATTGCTTTCAACTTGTGTGAATCCAATAATGGAATAAATGAGAATTGCAATACCTTTGTGATTGATGTGGTGAAGAATGTTGAAGTTTTGCCAATGGATTTGGCAGTCAATCATCATCAACAAGAAGAATTCATGAGGGCACAACCAGTTGATCATGTTGCTGTTGTTGCTGGGGCTGCTTTGACACCTGTTTTGCTTTTTGGAAAGCAAATAGGTTGGACTGAGATCAAGAAGGAAAATGAAGTTTAATTAATGTTCACCGATAGCGGAAAGAATTTTTATATTATTAGATTTTCTTCTATTAATATTGTTGTTGTTGTTATATTAAGTACTTGTTGTGTTCTTAAGATTACAAATCTCACTTTATTGTGAAGGTTATCGTTGGATTGTTTTAATTAATCTTATAGTGATAATTTTATTTAATATTATCTGTGTATTTAAGTAAAATTGCTTAACAATTTTGCTACTAGTATTCTCAAGTATTTTAATGTTCTCTTCTTCTTCTTTTTTTTGTTTTTTTTTTTGTGGGGGGTATGAGACTTCTAAATTTTTACTCTTAGAAATTGAGCATCCTTAAATGATTGTTTTTAACGTATTTTTGTTAGATTTTGATACTTTCCCAGTCTTAAAATCAGTATAAAGAATTTTGTACACTACTAGACTACTCGCAAGGATATTTACGAATAAGCCTTCTTAAAATGTGTGATTTATAATCCAAAAAATAAGAAATGTTACTTGCTATAACACATAAAGATAATCTGATGATATAAAAATACCTTATAGTGATAGTGTATATAAATTGATAGCTAAATTTATTTAGACTTTTGGTGTATACAAGTCTAACGCATATATAAATTGTTGAATTCACTTAATGTAGCTTTGTAGGTATAATATTTTGTGTGTTTTTTCTTCTTAATAATCTTGTTAGAATTCATGATTTCAAATTTACTTATAGGGTGACGTTGAATCTTATATAAGCAACTTTTCTAAAAAAGGTAATATAGTTCAATTAATGTTCATTGATAGCGTGAATAATTTTTATATGATCAGATTAATTATTTTTCTTATTGTATTAGGTATCTGTTTTATTTTTAAGGTTACAAATCCCCCTCTTTTGTGAAGGTTATTGTTGGATTGTTTTTATAATTAATCTCATAGTGAGAAATTTTTTTATTATTGTCAGTGTATATAAATTAAATTGTTTAGTTTTGCGAAGTATTTTAATGCTCTTTTTTGGGGGGTGAGACTTCAAATGCAATCATTTACTGCTTAAAAGCGAATCATCCATTGTAAATTCGTATTTTTATTTGTAGAGAACTCATGTGCCTAGGAGTCCCTGATGATTAAAATAACATAGATTTTGTCATGAGTAATTTTTCCAGCTCTATTCAAACAAAAAAGTGTCAATGATACTTCTTTCTGAAACACTGAAAGAAGAATTTTGAACAAGTTGGCATCATGTTATAGACAAAAATGGGATCTAAGTGAATAAAATACAATGAATTCATCTGCTACTTCTTTTCTTTGATGTTTTTTTTTTGTTCCGTTTGCCCCCTCTATCTTACAATATAGCAGAGTTCTATATTACAAAATCAAAACTTGTGTGGAGTTGTAAAGACCACAAATACTAGTTCTTTTACACTCACAATTAGAATGGCATCTAAGCTTTTAGAATAAACTTTGCAGAAGCTTTTATGCAGACACAAAGGTTGGTTTCATCTGGGGCTGTAACAGTTACATGTAAAAGTACATGGCGACAAATGGCGTCTGTATCAACCTTTTAAGATGTCTCAAGCCCGCGAAAAGAACAGCAATGGTGATCGATGTACCTAAATCTTGAGTCAATATCAGAACTTAATGCATCCACCAGAGTAGGAAGGTGAGAAAGAATCCAACCAAGGGCCCAGCATAGGCATCTCCGAGCCAAATAGCTTTGCTTGGTCCTTGGAAACTCACCATGTTAGACCATGTCAACAGCAGTCAATAAGGTATTACGTATGGGAGAGCACAAACATCAGCAGAGTCTATTTGCAAAGCTTCGGACCATAGCCGATGGTCCTTAACTTCATCAAGACACACATCGGGTTTCCTAACAAGATTACTCTTGCTTCCAAGCAACCATTCCTGGTCATCAAATCCAGACCACTCGTCCATCTTGGGAACTGAGAGTATCTCGTTCAGATACTTGGAATCGGGATGAGGAGGTCTTTTAGACACTTCAGCAATATGATCAGCACCAGGAGACATGGAAGAAGCCTTTGGTTTAGATGGAGCCAATGTCTTCGGTTTAGACTTAGTTAATGGCTGACCTTTAATTGTACCATTGACCCTGCGCTCCTTGTTTCCAACCTCGATATCAGTGGCAACTCCGAGCTTGTTGGGTAACTTAATTGTACCATTGACCCCATGCTCCTTGTTCCCCATCTCAATATCAGTGGCAACTCTGTGCTTGTTGGATAACTTAACTGTACCATTGAGACTCTGCTCCTTGTTTATCACCTGAATATCGGTGGCAACACCTTGTTTGTGGGAAGATAACATGTCTGTTTTTTGGTGAGTCTCCATGTTTACCATCTCAATATCAGTAACAACTCCGTTCTTGTTGGATAACTTAACTGTACCATTGAGACTCTTCTCCTTGTTTATCACCTGAATATCGGTGGGAACAGCTTCTCTGTGGGAAGATGACATGTCTGTTTTTTGGTGCGTCTCCATATTTCCCATCTCAATATCATTGGCAACTCCGTGCTTGTTGGATAACTTACTAGTACCATTGAGACACTGCTCCTTGTTTATCACCTGAATATTTGTGACAACACCTTGTTTGTTGGAAGATAACATGTCTGCTTTTTGGTGAATCTCCAATCTCTTTCCATTCAGAGTGGGCTGATGAGAGGATGAGGGCCGCAGCAATTTAGCAGGCCTGACTTCATTCACTGTACATTAGAACAGAAAACAAGCAACACTAATCAGTCAAACCCAAAGAACAATCAAAGCTGAACATGCTTGCTTCAATTTTATAAAAAATATTGAAAACAGTGCTTACCAATTACCTAACAGACAACTACAGCCAAAAACATAAGAAACAAATCAGATATACACTTGCAGAGCTTTCCTACTATCAATAGAAGATAAAGCAATATAGTCTTCGAAAAAATAGCAGAAGTTAAATTTTTTGTTCACTCACCATGCAGGAAACCATTTGTTTCAATATCCTTTCTTTTTCTGTGATTTCCCTCCGTGACTCCAGCAATGGTATCCTTGAGTACAACTGGAACTTGGTGGTTGGTGTTAATAACACCGACAAAAGGAACTTGGTGGTTGGTGTTACTAAGTCCGACAAAATTGCTCTTATTGATGTCTTTTGATTTATCCTTTTGACTTTTCTTGTGTGCACTTTTGTCCTTCCCCTTCTCTTCCTTTTTCTTTTCTTTATCCTTTCCATGACTTTTCACATCCTTTTCTTTTTCCTTCTTCTTGTCTCTTGGTTTGTCATCTCGTCTTTCTTTGGATTTCTCTTTTTCCTCTCTCCTGTTCTCTACATTCTCTTCCAATGGTGGTAGCAATCCATGAAAATTTATCTTTTCCATCTCTGAAAAGCTCGGAAGTTTTGCATTAGCACCATTTCTCGGTTCAACTCTGACTTGTTGTCCATCCATCTTGTTGCTAAAATCACTTCTCTCCTTGTTCTTTTCCTTTTCTTTAGCCAAATTACCCGAATCCTTGATATACATACTGTTTGTCTTCTCATCCCTTTTCGACTCAACTGGAAATCTCTCAGCCAACTGACTGACTGCACCATTCTGTTCATCTCTAAGCCTCCTAGCCAAATCCTGCACAAATTTAGACTCCTCTGTCTCAACAGTGGGGAGGCTGGATTTAAAGAGCTTTTCTGCATGCTGGCCATGAGACTGATCATGGAATTTCGCTTCCTGTGAGTTGATGCTTTCATTTTTGAAATGTTCATCTCCACTAGGAAGCTTCTGTCCGCTATAAGCCCCAGGTGGAACAGTAACTTTTGCCTCTTCAGAGAGGTCGCTTCTCTCTTTATCCTTATCCTTGTCCTTCTTTTTGTCCTTGTGTTTTTCCTTCTTGTCCCGGTGTTTATCCTTTTTGTCCTTCTTTTCTCTGTGTTTCCCATCACTTCTGTCTTTATCCCTTTTTTCTTTACCTTCTTTCTTATCTTTGTCCTTCTCCTTTTTATGTTTTTTCTCTTTCCGTTTCTCCTACAGAACAGGAAAAAATGGCAGTTCTATATTAATAAATGAAGATACCTAAGGCAAGGAATTACATTCTAGAAACCGAGTAAATAAAGCACCAAACTTGGAAATCAGATTTAGGAGTTCAGAGGAAATCCTAAAAATAGGCTACTCAAGCATAAACACATGAGAGCACTAAGGACATTCCGGTAGTTGCCTGCCTAGGAAAAGTACCAACAACCGATTGAGAACCACTAACCTTCATTAGAGCAAATGAGAAGGAATAAGTAGCCACAAAATGTTAAATTAGTAATAAGAAAGCAAAACCACTAAACAATGGCATGTAATTACATTGAAAAAATAGTAACAAGCACACGAACAATTTGGAAAGCAGTGAAACTTGGGCAAAGAGCTACAACTGAAAATTTTATGTTTTGGGATGGTCAATGGTAGCCAAATAAACACCCTTCGGGTGGCCCAGTGGTTTGGGCTTGGGACTTCCATGTTGGAGGTCTCAAGTTCGAAACCCCTTGCCAGCGAAAGCAAGGGGTTTGCCTTCTGGGTCGAGCTCGTCGCACCAGGCTTGCCTAGTGCGGGTTACCTCTCCTATGTGGTTTGCAAGCTATTGCATAGGAGCGGGGGTTTTACCCTGTGCGCACCAAAAGGGTAGCGGCTGCGGGTTTCCCTTGTCATCAAAAAAATAAATAAATAAATGGTAGCCAAATAAACCAAAAGAGAAGAAAATCAATGTTAAAAATGTATCATCCTCCAACATGAGACCACAACAAACTCCCAACACTTTTTTCCAGCTCTACGTAGTTCATACACTAAAACAAGCTTCTATATCCTCAAGAAACAGAACTTAACAACCTTGGGTAAAAGGGGAGCAAGCAACATCTCAACTTCCCTATTTACATCACTAAAATACACATTATTAACATCATCAGAGTTTAATCTATGGCCTGGCTGAGACATAAATGCCAGATCACCTCAATATATAGGAAGTTTGTTAGCCCTCATGAACAAGGAACAGGCATTCAAGGCCAGTTCATTGGCTTACACTAATGTACGACACCAGTTACACGACTGCTAAAATGGACAAACTGTTTTGACCTCAGAGTATGCTAAGAAATAAGATGTAGCAGTTTTTGATGATTCACAATAAGTTGATCCATTTTACATCACCGGCGTAATATCAATTACCAACTTTGTTTAGCAAAAATAAATTTTGAATCCTACTTTTTACTATACCCTCCTATAAAGTAAACACTCTCCATGCTCATTAATTGTCCTTCAGCTGCACAGATAATTATAATCTCTATTGACATGGAAGGGATCTCCATAAGTTTCAAAATTTCTCGAAATTTTCTATCCTTAACTGGGAAAACATCCTTAACTTATCTAGTTGCTCCAGATTACCATCTTGTCATTTATATTCGGAAGGATGAAGTAACAGTGGAGGAACATTGATTTTACAAGAAATACGAATATAACGGGAACAGGACAATAGGAAATGGAAAACCGAAGGCAACAACATCTTCTAGACAAAGTCATTCAATCGCAGGCAACATAAGAGGGAGGACCTAGGATTTCCATATCATTCAATATGGATATCAGAGTTCCAAAGTTTGTTTGTTAGCTCGGATGGCAACTAAAGGTATCCTAATGGTAGAGAAATCGAGGAAAAGGAAAATAATGCATATTAGCTGGTATTCCTTCTTTTTTTTTGTAACAGTAAAATATATGTTAGTTAGTATTTCAAGTGCAAACGTTCAGGAGAAGACAAGAAGCACTTACTAGTGCACTGTCAAATAGCAAGTCAATAGTGGTGGACAGTCCTTAATGTTTAAGAAACAATGGACAATGCCAGAAACAATTAAGGATGTGATGCAGTTGGGTGTACAGGAGGAGGAGGAGGAGAGGCAAAGCATGTGTAGCACCCTATCACCTTTTGTGGGCACTTAAAAACTTTTCTTTGAATAACCTAGCTGTGGATTCAAATTTTAACCTTTCTAACTCAAATCCAACATCATAATGAAGCATATATAGTCCGCCACTATGAGTGGAAACTCTTAATAGAATTTATTTTTCTTCCCTTTTTAGCGATTGCTTCTAGCTATACTTAGCACCATTAAGAGGTATAAAAGATATGATTTTTGAGTCAGATGCCTAATTCTGAAAAAGCTATCATGGAGTATGGTTGGATTAAGATACTTCCCAATATGCAACGTGACAATACCCTGTTAAGTTCCAAGTATCAGACAGCAAGCCAACCTATACCTCCCTTCTCATCCCCTCTTCCTCTTAAGAAGAAAAGAACGGGGGAATTCCTCCACTACTTTGCTGCTTCTTAGTTTTCTACTAAAGCTAAACATCCTTCTTCCCATGAGATAAGAAAGCTCTCTTTCCCCTCACACTCTAAAGCTAAGCTGACCAAAACCAGTCAGAATGTTGGTTGCTTCATGAAGCATAACTTGTTGCATCCACTGGCAAGTGGCAAGTGCAATTTACGCAGAACCAATTTTCTAGGGCCATCTTCCAAAGAATTCTCAGGCAATACAAGGGCACCTTCTAGAAAGGTGATCACCGAATATTAGTAAAAGGTCTAAGTTATCAAGATCATACAAGAGACTAATAAATAAAAGGCCTCAGGTGAACAAGTATACAATTGCAAAAGCTTGCAATTCACTTCCTATTCTACGACTATCTGAATTAGTGAACTAATTGTAAAAGAAACCTCTTCTTGTTTTCGGATAAGTTATTGTGAAAGGAACTAGTACTAAAGGAAATCTGTAACCGTATACACCCTTAGGCACGCAAATCCTGTTCTGCCTAAATCATTCACCAAATGTCAGATGTGGGTCAACAAACAGCCCTAAATGCAATAGGTGGCAATTGTTCAGATATAAAAATTCACATTCTAAGGAACAACAAACGCTTTCCAGGACAACCATTTTGTATGAGGATAGGAGACATGCAAGTATTATTAGGCCTTCTGATGTTATTTCATTCAGATTGACTGTTTACATCATGTTCTAATAGGAAGTAATCTAATATCTTGAAAGTAAAAGGCAAGATATAGCAGCTAGATCAAGTGTAGAAAAAGAATATCAAGCAATGACTTTGGCTAAATGTGAGCTTATGTATAAAGAAACTTCTCAAAGAGTTGAGGTGCAGAGCAGATGAACCGATGAAATTGATCTGCGACAATCAGTTGCATTGCACATTGCTTCAAATTTGGTGTTTCATTAAGGAACGAGTTGTTCAGAAATAGACTATGATTTTACTCAACAAAAGATTGAGGTTTCGTCGACTCAAATGATTATATGGAAAAAATCTTACAAAATTATTATCTGGCTCCAAATTGAGTATACTCAAAACAAGTATTTCTCCAACTTGAGAGATGGTGTTAAGAATATTCTAAATTTATAAATATGGCAAAAGTTAAGACCTTGGGAATATGTGAAATGTAGAATCTTCAAATTGTATATTTAGACATGTCTTTGTTTTTTACTCGTAGATACTAATACTGATTGAGTCTCAAAAAGCTTGAGAAAACATCAAACAAGTCATTCTCAAAATCTCGTGTTTCTCCTTTCTTTCTTTTTTAAGACAAGGGTAACTATCTCGTGTTTCTCCTTTCTTCATGGATATTAGGGGGGACACTATGAAACACACAAAGTACAGGTTGCCACTGAAAGAACATGTGCAAAAGCATGTTTACACAAAGCAAAATGGTCAAGCAGTGATACGCCATTCATACTTTAGTAGCACATTTAAAATATTTTAAGAGAAAACAGAAAAGGAAAGCGGAAACTGTCATACTCATAATAACTAAAATGACGCCATTTAATCTGAGGATATATTTGCTTGGTTGCCACAAAAATAAAGGCATTCTCCACTAAAATCTAAGGTCTTCAAAAGGAACGATCCCAATATCCTCAGTAAGTTCTATAGCAAGGTTATTTTTCCAAAGGTTTTAAGACATTACATGGCAGAAATATCCACTACACAGAATCATGGTGTACCCCTTTACACAAAAGATGCTAATGATAAGACTGATCAATAAGTTTCTCTTTTCTTCATTTTGTATTCTTTTCACCAATAACAATAACTACAACGTCTGATGAGTTTTCCAGAACTCAATGAGCAACTTTAACCCACCCCTGATGAAAGAGACTGATCAATAATTGCAACATATCACAACTGTTCCCTTAAGATGTCAACTAATGGATTCAACGATTATCCAAAGAAACTCAAAGGGTTTTACTTGCATTAGTCGGCCAAGTTCATCTTAAAGCCAGAATCCATAATCATATCAAAACTTAAATTCCCCAAAAGGAATGACTAAACCATGACCAAACAAAAGAATCAGGCATCACATCCTCGCTAATCTAGAAAAACAACAAGCATATCCCTATACATATCTCTTAAACAAGATTACCCTATCACTGAGCAACGCTTCAAAAGAGTCTTCTCCATATAAATTAATCCAATCACATTACTGATGTTTAAAGTATCCTTCATACTTCAAAGATTACTTTTAAAAAAAGCAATCCATTGGAATATGTCCATGCATCACTGCTAAATCCCTCTATAATAAGGTAACCGTCATGAAATATCAGTATTGGTATAACAAAAGCATATCAACACAATAATGATATCGTCATATAACTTAAACGAACCTCTTTTAACAAGTCCAGTTCCTCTGGTCTAGGCTTCTTATCATATCCTGGTGGTGGAAATGGAAAGCAACGCGACATGGCACAGAATTCTACTCTGAGTTAAAAAGGCGCTGTTTCGGAAACAGTGTCCTTCAGTTACTTTCTCACAGCAGTGTTCCAGTAACAAGCAACTAGACTTCTGTCCATTCACCATGACCCCACATTACCTTCCAGCTTCAATGCACCTCCATTTTATCCTTTAACTCAAATCAGTCCAAAAACCAACCAACAGCCAAAACCAACTTAATTAAACTAGCTCTTCACCTCAAATATCCCAATGTGATCAACAGAGTAGTCTGAAACTCCTTTCAATATACTCTAAATCTAAGATGACCAATTTAAAACACGAAAAACCACAATAACCGAAGATGTTAAGCTTTTCGAGAACTATGTCAAACCAAATGGCTTTCCTTTTCCAAAGTAATCTGATCCTTTTTCTTGTCTGCAAAACCAAAACTTTACAAACACCACCTCTTGCATATCAATTCCAAATGCAAATAACATAAACATCCCCTACACTATTAAGCCTACCCAAAAATGACGAAAAACGTGATCTCCTTTTCACCAGAAAAGCTCGAAAACCTCCTTTTCTTTTTCCTTTGCTTCAGTAGTTCCCTGTCTCTAGTAGTATATACAGTCCTCTTCCATACCCTAATCTCTATCATTCAATTCCCAACCTCAAATATCCACCAAAGACCATATTTTTCGTCCGATCTGGGGTTGTAAATTACTCAACAAAAAGCTGAATTCAACACTGACAAAACTTCCAATAAGCTGATCAAACCCGTAATTACTTGGCGCTTTCCCCCAGTCACTGATCCGATTTGAAAACCCTAGAAAATTCCATCAAAACCAGCAAAAACACAATCATTCAGCACCCAAGAACAGAACAAAAACCCTAAATTTGTACCTAAAAACTCAAACTTGTTTCAGTTTTGGGGAATCAAAGTGAAAAATCCAACACCCTTTTCCAAAAATCTCATCTTTTTATCAAAAAAACTCAAAAAATTCCATTTTAATTCGAAAATCAAGAACCCCAAATGGGTAAAAATAAAAAAATCTTAGCTGAGATTGGATTTAATTCTTAATTTCTTATTTTTTACCTTTTTATGAGGGATAAGATCTCAACCAATATAACATGAAAAACACTAAGGAAAGAATGGATTTTTGCAGCCAAAATTATTGTATTTTGAGTTTTCTCTTTGTTATGATGATGATGATGAACAAGAACAAATAGGGTTTGAGAAAACTGGGTTTTTTGTGTTTTTAATTTTTTTTTTCCTTTTCTGGTTTTGCTTTGCTGTTTTTTCTGTTCTGGGTTTGGGGGAAATGCACGCAAAATGGCAAAGAGGGAAAAAAGGGAAACAGAGAAATAAAAGCTTAAGCCTCACATATATATATATTGACAGAGAAATGTTTTTGTGAGAAAAAAGAAAAAAAAAAAAAAAAAAAAAAGGGGGGTGGGTTGAGGGGGTCAGGGCATAGGGGTGGGGTGGAGTGGAGTGGGGGCGGTTCATCAAACACGTCAAATCATGAGGGTCTATTGTATGTAGGGTGGGTGTGGGTGATGGTGGGGAGGGGGAGGAGTGGGTGGTGTGGCATGGGGGTAGGGGTGATTCATCAAATATGTCGAGTCATGAGGGTCTATTGTACGTAGTTTTACTTATTTTCATAGCTTGAATATGTGATCAATAGGTTATATGACTAATGTTACTAGTTACGTTAAGACTTTTGTTCACATACATTCTTTCTCTTTTTCAATATTTGATCATTTTAAAATCGACTTTATATATCAAAACTAAAGAATTTCGGATTTGAAGTTGTAAACTTTAGTTATATGAATCTGAAGTTGGGCTGACTAAAATGTAACTTCGAACTTGTATGTTTGAAGTTGGTATATTACTTGTAGTGTTTGAACTTCAAAAATTTGATTAAGTCGGAAGTTAAGGTTGACACTTGGCAGTTTGAACTTTAAGAGGGTATGTTTGAAGTTTCAACAACTAGATTTCTACCTTCAGACTTAAACATTCCGTATTTAAAGTTGCAAACTTTAATCACATGCATTTGAAGTTGAATTAACTAAATTCTAATTAACTTCAAATTTTCATGTTTGAAGTTGGCATATTGCTTGTAGTAGTCGAACTTCAAATATTTAGATATGAATTCAAATTTAACACTTGACAGTTTTAACTTCGAATATATATGTTTGAAGTTTCAAACTATCAAATCAAATCAAATTAAATTTGAATATTCTGATGTTGAAGTTGGGAACTTTAATTTTATATATCTGAAATTGGGTTTATTAAAATCTAACTTTAGATTTGTATGTTTAAAGTTAGCATATTTCTGGTAGCATTGTTCCCTTATGAAACTCAGCTACTCATACATGGTATTTTCTTACATTTACAAGACAATGGAACATATATAGTTATAGTTAAAGCTTGTATAATTAAATGTTCAAGATTTGGAAAATTAGTTTTTTGTTTGGTTATGTAATGGACGATGACGAAAGCAATAAAGCGAAATAAAATGAAATTTTTTGTGGAAGTGTCTTCTTCATATGATAATAAGACGTTAGAATATTTTTCTTTTTAATAATAGAAGTACTCTTTTCTTATGAAAAAATATAATCTTGTTATTCATCTAATTATAATCTAAATTTTTATAGTCGATTATGAACTTTTGAAAAAATAGACAAGATTTTCCTATTCTTTTTTAGTACAACACTTATGAAACTTCCAATAAATTGGGAATTAATGTTTTGAATTAAGAAGAATTTAGAAAACAAAATTTAATATTCATAAGTGGATCATGTTACACAAGAGTATGATTATTTAAAAATCATTTATATACCAAGTACTACCAACATAGTTATGTGATTGAAATAATTCATTTTTTTTAACTATATAAACATGAACTCACCTAACAAAATGCAAGAATTTTCCCAATTAATTGTCATCATATCTCATTTACAGAATTCAAGGTAGTTTTTGCTTTAAATTTTGTTATTCAAATTTTGACTTTTCTTTTAATGCAAATCACAAAGATCTAATTAAACAAATTTGCAGTGGCAATTTGTTTAACAATTTATTTTCCAAGATGCTTTCAAAGTTTAATACTTACTCTCATATTAGGTGTCCATTTTATCTTTTACATGCTTTTTAAAAAATTATAAATAAGAAGAACAGTTTTACTAGTTTATCCTTTAAGAAACTTTTTTGAAATTTTATAAACTTGTTTACACTTTTAAAACAAAATTAATTGCCACGGTAAAATAAAAAAATTAACTCTATCTTAATTATTGACTAGTAATTTGGGACAACTTTAGTTATAACAAAGTAGACAATTAATATGGAGCGGAGGAAGTATATAGCTCTCGCCTCTCAGAATATCTTAAATTTTATTAGTCATAGATAAGAAAAGTTAATGTCTTGCTCTACACATATAATGATAGAAATACTTATATAATCATAGTGTTGAGGTCAATTTATGCACACGTAAATTAATTTCATGATATATCTTCTATTTTTCATCAATAATATGTATCAGATAACTTTGTCCGCCAAAAAACACTATTTAAAAATGTACTACTCCCTAATTACAACATATTATTCTAGCCTTCTGCAATGATGAGGTGTGCCACAAATGTGCACTAATTAATTACTGCTTTTGTAAATATTTTTATTAATGCTTGCCTATTTAATGCAAAATGCATTGCCAATGGATGCACCCCATGGCAGAAAGTAGAAACTCATACAACGTATAACATGTTTGTGCAACATATAAAGGTGAAAAGCTAAATGTTTAACGGATTTAAAAATATAAAAAAAATTAACATATAATATATATAAATAAAAAAATCAATATATTTATATAATATTATTTATCGATGAAGAGTGTCAATCTATAGGACTTGTAGCTTTTTATTGGTATGTTAAATTAAAAAGGCTACATTTTTATAGATACATCTTCAAGTGTACCTTTAATAAATGACTTTCTTTTTTTGGTATTTACACCAAATACAAAGAATCTTGAATATTAAATTTTGTACTTACTTTCTTATTTCTCGAGCTATATTTATTCCTTTTCTCGTTAGCTTAAAAGAGCGTAACAATGAGGATAGTGGCGGAGTAAGAAATTTCATAAAGGGTGTCCAGAAATAGAAAGTGGAAAAGGGTGTCCAGAAATAACGCTAATGAGATTCGAACAAACGAGCACTGTCTCATTCCAAGCATTTGAAACCACCAAGCTATAACAACTTGTTGTGTTAAGGGTGTCCAAAATATGCTATTTAATCATTTCGTTCATTATTTTACTTGTATATACGATATTTTTTCCAATTGGACACCCTGACACCTATGTGGCTACACCACTGAATGAGGAACGATCCATCCATAAGGAGGAGGAGGACGCTACTTGCAAAGTCTATCTTGAAGATCCTTTCATTTTTCCCTTTCTTTATGCTAATAGAGAGTCGCTATGAGGTTCATCTCAGGAGTGAAAGAACATATGACATGCGTAAATCATAATGATACGTGTTATGTGCATTCATTGTTTGAGTTAAAGATAAGTTATGTCAGGATTAATAATATAGGAATTATAACGGAAAAAAATATTATTATTATTTTCACTCGATGTTTGAGAGCGCGTGGGTCACGCGCTTATAGAAGTGTGAAAGAAGAGTCTCGTAGGAAAAGGCCATTTTGCCTATTCTGCATGTGGGTTGGTTCCTTCCCCATTGTGAAAACATCAGTCTTGTCCCTCCACGTGTCACTTCAGGCTATTTTTAATTATATATCTGACCGTACACGTGTCCATTTGTCATCTTCCAATCTTTGAAATGACAAAATTGAGTTCTCCATGTGGAGGGTTGATTAAATGGATCCTTCTAGTTCTAGTATGGAGAATATAACATTATGGCTAGGGGGCGGAGCCAGGTAGGCTCGAGTGTTAAATTTTTTTGTATGTTTACTCTTTCATATGTTGAATTTCTTAATAAAAATCTAATTTTGCTACTGATCAAAGGATTGGGTACGATGGACGAGAGGTATTTTACTAGGCACAAATGTGGACTAGATAGACCGATAGATTTCGAGTATCAAATAAATTGTTACACCCATTGATGGAGAGGCACATTACTCAAAATCTAAAGGTCAACTGAACATTCTTCGTCGAAAAATTCTTTTTATGTATGCATATATTTATAATTCATGTCAATTGATCAATGGGTTCAAAGTAACCCGTGATAAAGTCTCTATCCGCCTCTAACTCTGACAATGATACTTCAACTAAATATTTTGTACCTAATGTTTATATCAAATCAATAAAGGTAAAATATGTGACTTGTGTATAGTTAAGCTTTGTTTCTTATATATTATGTCTTTGGGATCCAAAAAAAAAACACATAACTAAATTTCGTTTTATATTTTATTTGGTAATATGAAGTTTAATACTATCAAATTAGTTGTCAAACTGAAATTGAAGAATAATCAATGAATACTTTTCATAAATATGGAAGAATTGATGAGTGTGAAATTTGTTGTCCTTAATTACTTCATTTAATGGTTATCTACACACAAGTTAATACTTGTTCTTTATGTATGAGTTAAAATTTAGAATATTTATTCATATACTAGTCTATTGTATTCAAAATAAATAGCTAAAATTTATGAATATCACTATCATAAAGTTTCTAATTCTACAAATGAATTCAATATTAATATGAAATTACAGGACATTATCATGAAGTTTCGTTTATGAAATTTAAATTTTAATTATGAGGAAATTTGTGGATCAATGCAACTTCATGGGCCTAAAGGTTTTGCATAGGCTTCTACTTATTTGGGCCTTAACTATCCTGCCCAGCCCAGTAACCCAGCCAGCCCATGTTTAATATATGCTCTTGAAGGTCATATATCTTGTTTAGGGTATGTGTTTAGACATAGGAAAATCGAGTTCATTCGAATTCAGTATTTTCGACCCAAAAGATTATATAAAACTTTATAAAGTTTCAACAAATATCCAATCAGGACCTGTATTTTTAAAGTACAATAAGTTCAGCACTAAGAACCTTAAATGTTGAATCCATCAAGTTAAAATTCTTAATTCGCCTATGGATTTAGGGTTTCCAGATTCATATATAGTGCTCCTTATTAAGTAATTGTAGAAAGACATTCAAATAATTGATATATATAAGATCGGAAAATATGTATTCACACTTAGTGTTTGCACTAAACTTATATATACAGGCTTTTGTGCAAATGCACGTTGTAAATTTATTAATTTGATATAAATATTGGACTATCATTTTATGTGCTTTTATGATTAGTTGTATAATACAAGAAAGAAATAAAATTTGAAAGACACATCATGTGGCCTATCTTTACTATTTATTCTTAGGAAGTATGATTATCACCATTATTTTTTCTTTAACATGATTTTTACACTCTTTATTTAGATTAATATATTTAAATCTATGCCTCTTTTTTCCTTTATAAATTTTTAAAATATAAAAACAATACAAAAGAGAACCAATAAATATAAAGTCAAAGAAAAAACATAAAAGAGAATCTTGATTTTTTATCATTGATATATATCTCAACTCATTACAATTTTTGATTGATGACAAATTAAAGCTCATCTGAACTAATTAATTTTTTTGTACAGAAAAACTATTAATTAAAACATTTATTACAAACCCCGCTTCACCAATAATCTACACTTGTTTTTTCCTCCCCCTCTTACTATTCTTGGTATATTAAAAAAACAAGAAAAATATAAACATTTGAAAAATTCAACTTTCTTTTCGGCTTTTCATCCATCTAAATCTCACCTCTTGACTTGCAGAATTACCTAACAACATGTGTTGGAAGTCGGAGCCTGGTAGGTAACATGTATCGTATCTGGCATACGCTTCAAGCTGACCTGAATATCACCGTTAATATCACTCAATCTTGAGAATGGTCATTAGAGGAGTTTACATCTTTTGATTGAATCCCATAATAACTTACATACCACTTGACAAACTTCCTCAATCCACTTGACAAATCTGTGGTTGGCTTATACCCAAAATCCTTTTTAGCCAATGTAATATTAGCATGTGTAAATGGTACATCACCATTTCTTGGCATTTTAATTACATTTTTATTAGCCTTAACATTTAATAAATTCTCCAAAATATTCACCAATTTGTTAACTGATACTGGTGAAG
This sequence comes from Solanum appendiculatum, assembly GCA_018342035.1. Lineage (NCBI taxonomy): Eukaryota > Viridiplantae > Streptophyta > Magnoliopsida > Solanales > Solanaceae > Solanum > Solanum appendiculatum. The sequence continues at coordinate 566,333 of JAGDQO010000622.1, read as the reverse complement.
TGTTACCTAAATTGTACACTCTTAATTGGGCCGGACCCTTCTTCTTGCCACCACTCCCGGTGCTCTTCTCCGCCGTGTCTAACGACCCGAGACACCCTTTAACGATGTCATCGATATACGTGAAGTCACGTGCCACCTCTTTGTTATCTTGTGTGACGTATACGTTAATTGGTTTACCTTGTACCATGTCCTTAGTGAAAAAGAAATAAGCCATGTCTGGTCTACCCCACGGTCCGTAAACAGTAAAAAACCTTAACGCGGTTAAAGAAAGACCATAAATATGGTTATACGTATGTGCAATTTCTTCACCGGCCTTTTTCGTTGCAGCGTAAAGGCTAGCTGGTTGATCCGTACGATGATTTTCCGAAAATGGTACGTTTGTGTTCAACCCGTAAACCGAGCTGGACGATGCCCAGACGATCGCGGGTTGAGGGTTAGCTAACTTGACCGTCTCCAATAAATTGACGAATCCCGCAATGTTCGATTGGACGTACGATAGTGGATTTTTCATTGCGTATCGTACGCCTGCCTGAGCGGCTAAATGTAGTACGTGTGTGAATGGAACGATGTCGAACAGTTTGGATAACAGCTCGGCATCATTTATATCACCTTCCACTATGAAAACTTCGTGTTGCGCCAGTAACTTCTGGCGCCCACGTTTCAATGATGGGTCATAATAGGAATTAAAGTTGTCTATTCCCAAGACACCATCCCCACGCTTCTTTAATGCCATTGAGCAATGGGAACCAACAAAGCCAGCCGCACCTGAATCAAAGACGAATTCAGAATTTAATTAACCTTTTAAATTTTGACTTTTTAACTTTTTAACTTTTTTTTTATGTAAGTATGAGTTCAAAACATAATAATTACTCTAACTTTTACGATTTTCACGTATACATACATATATGGTATAAATTAAGTAAAATCGAGTAAACTATACAATCGTACTAACCTGTAACCAATACGGATAAACCATTGACACGTCGAGGAGTGGAGGAGTGGCGGACTTGTTTCTCCCAAGCGGCGCCACCACCGTAGAAGGCGGAGGAGAGGAGGTTATGGGTGGTGGTGTGAATATTATGATGATGTGGATTATTATTTTCCGACGATGAGGTAAAAGGAGGGTAATTTATGATGAAAAAAAATATTAATATTAGAGCTACTAGAAGTGTAACTTTAAAAAGAAGTTTAGAAGAAGCAACAATTAATTTTGTGCTGCTTACTCTTCTAATATAGCTATTATATCTCTCTAATTTCATTACTTTGCTTGTATCAATTGGAGATGATGCCATTGATCATACAAAAATGATCAAATATTTGAAAATAAGTAGAAAGAGATTTATTTGGGAATATTGTGTTTTTTTTGAGGAATTGGGAATGTGAAGATGAGAGGTTTATAAAGAGAAAAAATAAGAAAAAAAATAAGTGGTGGACCTAAAGAGGAGGGGGCAAGATAAAATTTTGGGATTGTGTTTATTGAATAATTTATTTAATAGTTTAAATTAAGTATATACTAAATATAACATTAATAATAATTGTAGTAATAATAATAATAACGCGTAAATTCACTTTTTATGTGTTTGCGTAAGAACGGAATGTTTATATTAAGGTAGATTATCTATGGTTATGCAATATTTTTTGGGTGCCGCCCTTTCCTGATCCTGTTAAAGCAAAATGCTTTATTCACCATACTGTCAAGTCTAATCTGCCTTTTCAGAATCATGTCATAATGAATTCTTTTCATTTTCTTCATAGGCGTTGCCTTGTTCCCTAATTAGATATTTGAGTGTGAGCTATATTTCGCGAGGATCTCTTTTCCCAAGTGATTAGGAATGCTCAGTGACAATCCCTCCGTTATCACCGCCGGGCCTCTCTTGCTACTAGGTTTAATTATTTATTTATCTATTTAGTATTATTATAATAATAATAATTATTATTATTATTATGAATGAGTCAACGTTGATTAATGTTTGTTTTTTGGAAGGGTATGGCCATTTGTCACCGACAAAATATTTTAAGTACTGTTAATATAATGGGATTACTGTCTTATTGTTTGGACCTTAGTTTAGTTCACATAATATAAGGATAAAAATAATACTATCATTCCTAGATAAGTTGTTCCGTAATTTTATTTCAATCAAACATGAAACAGCTAAAAACATAACTTACTGAATTTGGTATACATATTAAGTAAAATTTTAAATATAAATACATAATTTGAGTCAAGTTATTAAATTTTATCGAATCCATTGATAAAACTCTAGTCCGATATTTCATGTACCACATGAAAGAAAATAGATAAGCTCAAGAGCTTTCTTAAATGTAGAAATGACAGGTTTTTAATTTGTGTCTATTTTTGAAGGGTACTTATGAGGGGACACCCTTATCTAGGTTTAGCACATGTAATAGGAACCTTCCTACATCTTGCAGTGGCGAGACTGTTTCACCTTTAAATAGAGATCTCGAGTTCAAGCCTTACGTATGAATAAAATTCTATTAAGAGTGTCACCCTCGAATAGGCCCTGTAGTGTGTGATTCAGATTTAGTCAAGGCTCCAATACGAGCTCCAGACACCGAATGGAAAACCAAAAATAAAGAATTGGATAAATGGTCTCTATTTCTTCTTTTCACAACAATAAATAGTAAACATGCATGTTGATATTGACTTTTTAGGGATTTATCCTTTGAATTTTTTTGGATTTTTTATGTGTGGGGGACAATATACCCTACTATATTGAGAATTGAAAGGCACCCTTGTTGTCCTTAATGTGCAAGTGGGTACTAATGCGCGTCAAGTCTTTAAACACATTCATATTTAAGGATTAGTAGTGGAGTAAGGTACGAGTTTGATATAATTCTGTAACTTTGATTTATAAATTTTAAAAAAATTAAAATTTTATAATTCATAAACTTCAAGATCACGACTCTGACCTTTGTTTGTGATCAATAAAGTAAATTAAAAATCACGAGAGTTCAAATTCTAACTTCAATATCAAAGGATAAAGGCACTAGGCATGATTCTTTTCATCCTTCCAAGATTTTTGTTGATAGATTGCATTACACGATACTTAAACTGATGGGAGATATAACAAATATTATTATTCAGTACTCTGATAGATTATGGCTTCCTCAATTAGCAAGCTCCCAAAGACAATGAACGACTTTTGATCGACTTCTTCATTAATTCGATTTATATAGTGTATTAGAGTAAAAAAATATTTTCTTCAAACTTGATGATCAATTTACTTGTTTTTTCTATAAATACGCTGTGAATGATCTTACATCCATATACGTCCTCGAAACACTTTTATTTTCAACCGTCAAATGGTAAAAGAAGGTGTCGTCCCTCTTTTCTCGATGTCCGATTAAATTCGAATTCACATTGAAAAATTGCGAATAATGAAGCTAGAATTTTCAGCTCACTCACACACAAATTTGTCGGTAGACACTACAATCCAATGGAACTTTCATTGCATATTGTTATTGTAATTTCAAATACTTTGGGGCTTAAGAGTCATTTGACTAAACTTTAGTTCCTTAGACCGACATGTTTATAAATGTAGACAGATACAGTCCTCCTAATTTTATTTTTGTCTTCTTTTGGTCCTAATGTCAACTTTTTTCATTAATTTTGATTTTTGTGGTCCTTTTGATTTTTTTTAATCAATAATAGCACTCAAATTGGATTGTTTAATTTACTACCAAAAACAAAAAATATATATTCCTTTATGTCATTACATTGTTGAAACATTAATTTAATCTTTCGATGTTCTGATATATTAGTTTATGCATATATAGTTTGAAATCATGTATATTGGTTCATGTGAAATCTTGACTTTCTGTAGTATTTATAATTTAATGGTGATTAATTTGATACATAAAATATAACCTTCATTAATTAAAGGAATAACATATTATAATCTATCCATATTGAGAAGTTTATTCTTTTGCAAATTCATGTTTTCCAATTATGCTAAGCAAGAATATTATATCCTACAAAATTGAGTGGACCTTTGTAATAATTAATGAAACTTTAGGATTCAAAGTGTAATATTATATTTTAAGAACTATAGCTTATCTGATGGAAATAGACCAATGACATATACATAATTGAAAGAACAATGATTGAAATGGTTATATTGTTGACTATTGTGAACAATTTGTTGAAACTTTAAGACTCAATTATTAGTGTGTTAAGATATGTTTCCTTGCTTTGATTTCCATGACATGTCATGACAAAAGTTGTTTACTTTGGTATGATCGGATCAATTTGAATGTATCTCGATAACGAATCTATTAAGTATCTGTCATTTCAATTATAGATAAATATACTAATGACTCTACCAGATAAAATTTAAACAAATAAAAATTAATCACTACTTCCAATACTTTTTACCTTTATTATAATTTGAACTTAGTCTGGTACTATTCATTTCAATTTCATTAATTGGTAATCAACATCTAAAGGACGTCAATCGGAACCCCTTTTATTAGAAAATAATATTGTATATATAAGATCAAACATATTTTTATGTATATATAATTGATATTGAATCTACTTAACTTTTTCATTATTTACTTCTTATTATTTTAGATTTTTTTAGTTAAAATTTTGATTCCGCAACTATTAATGTTATATGTAATTAATCTCTTTGTATATATACAAAAAAGAAGTGCAAGTAACCAAAATCATGTTGGGAGCACCACCCCCGAATAGGCCCTGCAGTGCGCGGCCCAAATTTAATCGGAGCTCCAATGTGAGCTCCGGACACCGGGTGAGAAACTAAAAAAAAAGTGCAAGTAACACACCGTGTTCCTTTGGTATCATTTTCATTAACATCTACAAGTGAGAAATTCAAAAGCTCATGATTAGAGAGAAACAAATAATTAAAGTAAACTTTTGAGTATGATTGGGATGAAGAAAATTGTAATTAGCAATTTCATATGCTTGTGTATTAGATTTGAATGAACTATAGTTACAAGGGGGAATCCAATATTTCTTGAGAAGTCTTGAATCGAAATCTTTTGACTTAATTTTATTCCAATTTTATCGAGGGATTGAGCAACGTCATTTTAAACTTCACTAGTCAAATTATGTGATTTTTTAAAAACTTATCGTGAAGTATTAGATTCAGTAATAAAGGAAACCCTTGAAAACTCACTCGATTGTTTATGTTATTTTCATGTATTTTGGACTCTTTGCCTATCGACGACAAATATATTTGACTATCATTATAAATTACCATGTGTAATATTTCCTTCATTAGTTCCAACGGTGATAGTCGTAAAATCTATTAATTAGTTAACTATTTTCATTACTACTTTCTGAGTCTGGGGAACTATTGCTGTAAAATCTATTAATATATCATTTTTAATCTAAATATATGTGTTAATTCTGAGTCCGGAGCCAAAAGAGCCACTTTTTTCTTTCAAAATGCATAAACGGCCTATCTATTTTTTTCTAAACCAAAAGAGACAAATCGCTCCTGAGGGAGCGATATCCTTCCAACATAGTAACGCCGTTACTTCCGTGTTAAAAGAAAATCGCTGCTCCGGCAACGATTCCTTTAAAAAAAATTACTAATATCGCTGCCACAATAGCGATTTTTTGTAATTTTTTTTAAACTAAAAACGCTTCACTTGCAGCGATTTAAAATATATTTTTTTAAAGGAATGCTGTACCAGCAGCGATTTCCAACCCAATTTTTTTTAAAAAAAAAAAATAATTTTGTAACTATTTTGTAAAGGAATCGCTGCACATGTAGCGATTTTAACTTCTTTTTATTTTTATTTTTAAATTATTTTGTCAACTTCCTATTTTTCTTTTTACCAACATATATATATTCCCCAATATGATTTTTTTTTAAAAAATAATCGCTGCTTTGGCAGCTATCTTCTTAAAATATATATATATTTTTAAAACCGCTTCTGAGACAGCGATTTCATATGAAAAAATTGGCTTATATATTCATGGCTTTGCACAAATCAATCATTCTTCTTAGTCAAAAATTCAATCGCCTTATTAAAAAATTTAGCATTTATCATTTGTTTAAAATAGCTCAAATTTTTGATTATTTTGTCCATTCAAAACAAAATGGATGATAAAGTGAGAGTAAATTTATATTGGGGTGGTAATATTGTGCATGAAGGTGGTTCTATACGATAGAATCGACGTCCTGTAGTAGTCCAAATATTTCCTTTGTCTCTTAAATATGATCGTTTGCAGCGCTTATTAAGGAAGAAAATGGAGATAAATGATCTAGAAGATGTAATTGTTATTATTGGGAGATATCCAACTTACTTTACATCTGATGGGTTGTGTTTCTTCGTGGTGCTGAAAGTTTTGCTGCTCAAATTAATGTAAGGACACTTCATATGTATGTATCAATTGAGCGTTGTCCTATTGTTCAAGCACCTACTGATAGTGAATTTGATCTTCGTGATACTAAATATTCAAATTTAAATATTGAATCTTCAAGGAATACAGTCCCATAACAAATAGTGGAAGGAGTTGAAAGACAATCACAATATGAAGGTTTGGATTGGAGTGTGCCTGATTACAATATGGGGGAGCCTAGCAATGCTTCCATGCACTTGGATAATTTGAATCCAAGTGATAGACATCATTCTTTTCCACCGGAGTCAATTGACAGGTACATAAAATGATATTTCCTTATCTATTAAATTAAAAATTATTTTATTATAGAATATATTTATATTACTATATTTTATAGGTGTGACCAACTTGAAGATGTAGTGAATTATTGTGCACAAATTGTGAACAACAATGTTATAGGTGATGAACGAGTTGGTGAGTTGAATAGTGATGAACCTTTGGAGCATGAATTAACAGACAATAATGAAATGTCTGATGATGATAATGATGATGATGAAGATGATGATGATGATGATGTAGATAATGCACCCGTTGAAGATCAAAGTGTTAATCATCATTCTATTATGATTCCATTCTTAGATCACACTGAAGAAAGTGCAGAAGATTTTATCTATACGAGAGATGATGGTTCTATTCGAACTGCACTTTGGAATCCAAACAATCCTAAAAATATTCAGTCAGGTTCGATTGTTGCAATACTAAATTTTTGTAGTATTTATTATTTATTTTATATTGATTAATATAATTTGTATATGCAACTAGGCATATTATTTATGAATAAGAAACAAATGAAATCTGTCGTAAGAGCACATAGTCTTGCAATAAAAAAGGAATTTCTTTGTGATCGATCCAAGAGTAAAAGCTGGAGAGTTATTTGCAAGCGTTATGAATTGGGATGTAATTGGATGATTCGCTTTAGAGAGATTTCAAGTGGTATGTGGAAGACAGATAAAATGATTGGATCGCATACTTGTCTTACTGATAACTATAAAGAGGATCATTTTAATTTGAATAGTAACATGATTGCCACTTCATTGATACCGTATGTTATGCAAAATACAGATATAAATATTAAGATGGTCCGTGAAATCATTAAAGGAAAACATCACTACACTCCTAGTTATAGGAAAGCACAAAAAGGTCGGAGAAAAGCATTTCAAATGGTTTATGGTGATTTTGAAAGTTCATTTAAGGCATTACCTCGATACATGGCTGCACTACAATTATTCAATCCAGGCACTATTATTGAGTGGGAGCATCATTCTACAACAATGCAAGGTGAGCAAATCTTTAAATTTCTTTTTTGGGCTTTTAAACCAAGCATTGATGGTTTCAAAAGTTGTAGGCCGGCCATTTCCATCGACGGCACACATCTGTATGGTTTGTATGATATGAAACTATTAATTGTGGTTGGGATTGATGCAAATGGAAATATTTTTCCACTTGCATATACTTTAGTTGCACGTGAGAGTTTTGAGTCTTGGTCATGATTTCTCAAGTTATTACGGACACATGTTGTTTGTGAGCGACAAGGAATTGGTCTCATTTCTAACCGTCATCAAGGAATCTTGCAATGTATTCAATCCTATGATTGGTTGAGTCCACCTAACACATACCACAGATTTTGTGTTCGACACTTAAAAGCAAATTTTAATAAAAAATTTGTAAATAGTGAACTCGAGAAATTAATGTGGTTGGCTGTTACAGAGCACCAAAAGAAGAAAATTGTGCAACGGATGCAACAAATCAAAACATCGTCTCCTGCAACATATATATGGTTAGATAAATTTCCTTTGAAAAAATGGACAATGTATAAGGATGATGGTCGTAGATGGGGTGCCATGACGACAAATGTGTCTGAGTCGTATAATGGTCTATTGAAAAAAGCTTGAGGGCTTCCTGTAACTGCCATGGTTCGCATGACGTTCAAAGCTCTTGTTGATCGCTTTGTCGAAAGAAACAACCTTGTTGTCGCATTACTTCAAACTAAAATGTCGTGGCCTCTTGCAATAGATAAAATTTTTAATGATTATTATCAAAGAGCTCAAGGGCATACTGATATGATGACTTACAACACTTGTGATGGAGTATTTGAAATTCTTACTTTTGCTCATGATAGTAAAGGTGGAAATGTCCACAAAGTTACTGCAAAGGGTAAGAAATGTTCTTGTGGAAAATGGAGAAACTATCATATGCCTTGCTCGCATGCCATTACAAATTTGTGGATTCTGTGGAATAGAGCCAAAGTCATATGTAAGCAAATTCTACAGTACAAAATATTACAAACAAACATACAGTGGGACATTTACCCCCGTGGGTGATGAAGTGTATTGGCCGCCAACTCCATTTTATTTAATTGCAAATACTGAATATATGCGAACATCTGGTGTGCAAGTAAGAAGCCAATATAATTCCTGCTCGCATGGCCAGAAAATGTAGTGTTTGCAAGGAAACGGGTCACACAAAGGCACAATGTCCTACTCGATTTTAAATATATTATTTATGTTTTTAAGATGAATGTAATTTTCTGTCTTATTATTAATATAATAATATATCATTTTTAAATACATGTTGATATTCATTTAATCTGTCTTGTATAATAATAAATTGATCATTCAAATGAGTTAAAATTAAAAATTCAAAAGAGATCCGTGAGTTTATATTTTATCATACCGTAATAAATAGTTGATTTGACCTAATTTAAAAATAGTTGATTTGACCTATAATGCACAATTGAAAAAGAAACAGACCTGTAAATTTTGAAGAAAAAAAAAGGACAATATTTGAAAAAAAAAGAGGAGAATCTTACTGCAAACAAAAAAGAAGAAGACAATCTTCTTGATTTGCACAAAACAATAAAATTCAAACTCTTTATTGAAATTTGCACAAAACAACAAATTTCAATACTTATAAAAATCTTACTACAACATATTTAAAATACTACATTTTAAAATAATAATAAAAATACATAAAAGTTATTCTTTTGAGTTTTCTGAATCCTCTACATCTTCATTTTCCGAATCATCTGAATCTTCCTCATTTTGATAGTGACTTCCTGTACCACATCTAGTTGATTTGTGTGGCCTAGATGTTCTTCTAGGGAGATTCTCTCTAACAAATATTGAATATTGTGAAGATTCAGCATTAAACCATGTATCATGGGACACAGTTACCTATAATACAATACAATATAATTAAATAAATATGCAAAAAAAATTAAGAAAATATTATAAAATTTCAATTAAAATTGACATACTTACATTTGAAAAATTCAACCTCCCACCAAATGGGGAATTATGAATAGGAAATTCACGCATACAATTGAATACCATGCTGAGATCCGCTGAATTGCGCAAAATCGAATATCGCAACATGTGGAGTTACAAAACCAATTGTTTCCTGACTTGAAAAATTATCATTAGTATTAGAAGGCCCGGCAGAAAAATCGAACGTGGGATAATAAGGCTAGGGAGTAGCCACCAAATGTGCATTATTATCAATCAAATTATCTTCATCAATCAAATGATGCTCCATACGATTTCGACCACGACCATGATCTTCAGCAGCACTCCTTCTACCTCGACGTGCACCATCTCTAGGTGTTGTTTGTCGCGATCGACTGGATACTTGTACTGGTGGCGGTTCCTCCTATTGAGTGGGACGATTGTAATCAGGAGCAAAGCTCAACTGCGTTCCCTGAAAGGCCGCATTCATTGATTCCATTGAAATACGAGCGACCTCCTCTGCATATTGTCTCATTTCATTACATTGGTTTTCATCATTTTCAATCATCCGAGCTCTACGATACTGCATTTCATGCTCCCTAGCCTAAAATAAATAAAAATTATTAATAACAAAAAAATTGTTAAAGATCGGTATAATGATTTATAATTTTCATAATATACATACTAATGCGTCATGTCTTCCTGCCATGTGTTGATACCCTCTTTGAACAGGATGTTGTGGATTTCCAATTAACATGCGGGAATGCCTCATGTACCAACGAAAGTAATCTGTTTGGCCGCTTACAAATGGAGGTTGAAATATAGAATTTTGACGATGTTCCCATAAATATTGCGTGTAGTTAAACGCATCTATATCCTCTTGTTTGATTTTGGATCGTTTATCACGCTTAAAATGATGTTCGGAAAATTGCGTACACGGTCCAGGAATATGTTGTAAATAACCAAACTGTCTCACAACACGGTCAACCATGTGCCACTCACGATAATTCCACAAATGAGTGGCACATGTGCCATCCAGACGGATTGTCCTAACCGACACCACTCAGGCAATCCATTAATAACATCTTCTGAATAAGGTTGCCAAATAAACTATAAAAAATGTAAGTAAAATAATTATTAAATATTTGACAAAAATATAAAAATAGATATGTACATTAATTAAAACAATCTTACAAGATATTTTTTTTCTATTATGTCATATGATTTGATGTAACACAATAAAATATTTTATTTTGAGAACCTACCAAAAATCTATATATTTGTCAATATATTTACATGATTTTCTTGGATAGTGGGATACAAATATGAATTGTTAAAAATTTAAATAAAATCAGTATCATCAATGATTTTTTTATAAAATTTAATTTCTTGCAATAAAAATAATAATATTCAAATGCCTGATCCTTAGTTAGGTTATCTAGTACATCCCTAATCACACCGATTACAGTTCGTGCTTCATTTTGATGATTTCTACGTCGAGTTCATTTACGTGCAAGCGGAGTTGGAGCCTCAAGTTGGTTGGTCCTTATAGGAAACGGTGATGGTTGTAGGGGAATAATACGTTCCCACGCCCAAATCTACAATAAATAAAATTTAGCAATTTTTAGAATATAATTAAATTTAAAAGTGCATATTACTAAAATATAAAAAATAATTTTAAAAAATTATATACTTGCACTAAAGAGAGAAATCCACAAACTTCATTTGATTGTTTCATTGATTCACGACATAAACAATTATACAAATATGATAATGCGGCTGCTCCCCATGCTTGTGTTGACATTTCGTTTAAATTTCTCATCTCAATCAAAAGGTCCAAATTAAGCTTATTATTAGATTTCTCTGGAAATATTGAACCACCACATAACCATAATAAATATAATCTGAACCTTTGTTGCACCTCATGCTTAGTTGAATGATCAGTAATACCATCTAAACTCTCAATATGCTCGATTAATTTAAATGTTAGCAGTCTACTAACACCAGAAAAACAATCATTATCAGGTGACCATCCCATTAATTCCAACATCATTTCTTGTCTACCTAAAACTCCTAAAGTATCAGCGCCATTTAAAATTATAGGACTAGCATCTATCACCATTCCGAACAAAATTTCTACATCTTGCAAAGTTATGGTAGCCTCGCCAGTTCGCATGTGAAAGGTATGCGTTTCTGGACACCACATTTCAATTAAAGCAGAAATTAGTCCGGAGTCATACGGCACAAATCCTACATCAAGAATTCCTTTAAACCTACAATTTTCAAAATACTGACGAATGCGAGGATGTAAGGGATGATACTTTATATGTTGCCGAAATTCAACATCACCGCGACGCGTATATAAGTAAGTTTTCTCTTCTCTTAACTACCATCTCAAATTCCTTCAGAATGATGATCAACTTGAATTCTTAATACATCATACTCCACAGGACCAGGATGTACGTACATATTTGAAGGATGCATATCTATACACAAAATATCAAAAAAATTGTTAATGTTAATATAATCATTTAAAGAAGAATATTTTCACAATATAATAGAAGTTTATAACTAATTCTTAAAGTTTTAAGTAAAATAAATCAAAACTTACCTTGTAAATGAAAGACTTTGAAAATTTTGACAAAGTTTGAAGTGAGACAAAGTTTGGAGTGACAGAGGTAGACTTTAACAAAATTATACTTCAACTTTGTGCAATTTATAAGAAGAACATATGGAGCATGTGAACTTTTTCTTTTTTTTAGGTAATACATGTGACTTAACTAATTTTGTTTTTACTTGACATGTAAATAGTATTTGCATGTAACAATTAAAAAAAAATTTGAGGAAGAATATTATTAACAAAATTATACTTCAACTTTGTGTAATTTATAAGAAGAATATATGGAGCATGTGAACTTTTTTTTTTTTAGGTAATGCATGTGATTTAGTTAATTTTATTTTTACATGACATGTAAATAGTATTTGCATGTAACAATTAAAAAAAAATTGAGGAAGAATATTATTTGCAGTACAATTCGTATTGGGGAAAATATATATGTTGGTAAAAAGGAAAATAGAAAGTCGACAAAATAATTTTAAAAAAAAAATAAAAAGAAGTAAAAATCGCTGCATGTGCAGCGATTCCTTTACAAAATAGTTACACATTTTTTTTTTTTAAAAAAAACAAATTAAAAAAAAAAATTGGGTTGGAAATCGCTGCTGGTGCAGCGATTCCTTTTTAAAAAATAATTTTAAATCCCTGCAAGTGTAGTGTTTTTAGTTTTTTTAAAAAAAATTACAAAAAATCGTTGTTGTGGCAGCGATATTAGTAATTTTTTTAAAAAGGAATTGCTGCCGGAGTAGCGATTTTCTTTTAACACGGAGGTAACGGCGTTACTACGTTAGAAGGATATCGCTCCCTCGGGAGCGATTTGTCCCTTTTGGTTTAGAAAAAAATAGATAGGCCGTTTATGCATTTTGAAAGAAAAAAGTGACCCTTTTAACTCCGGACTCTGTTAATTCTCCTACTATTTTGTATTAAATAATTTCCACTTACTTTGTTTGAGAAAAGAAGTTTGTTATGGTAGTGAGTAGTGGCCATAGAAACTTTAAGCCCACATAACATGCTAAGGCTTTCATAAGTCAAGTTTCAATTGCTATCACCAAAACTGGTTTGGTTCGCGGACAAAGTTATCTTTAAATTATAATACTGAAATTATAATTTTAGGATTAATTTATTTCACCGGAAAGGTGAAATAGTTTTAAGTTAGATGGAATAAGATGAGATATTCAGGATTAGGATTGTGATAAAATTTATACTCAGTGTTTAGGATCAACTTGTTTAATTGCATGCTAGATCACTAAGTGATAAGAACATGAAAACAAAGTTTAGTTAAAAGTATAAATTTATTCCAGACTAAATTTATGTACTTTCAACCAAATAGAATATAATTTTAATCTAAAACTTAATCATAAGATATCTAACCTTATCTCGTGTAGCCTTGTACTTGCATCGAAATGCATGTGATCCTAGTTTTATAATCATCTAGAATAAAGATGAACTCATGATGTGGAATATCAAGAAGGAACTGGCACGATTCATGTTTGATTGGTTAAAATTTTTGGAAAATATTTTTTCAAGGAAAACAAGTTTCTTAAAAATAAGAAAAACGAGTTCCTGTTAATGAATATTTATATTATTCTCATTGTGAGACTTTTGTGAGTCTTTCTATTTGATTAGTAAACTTTATAGGAACTTTTTTGAAACCAAACAGGGATAGAAATCAGAGGCAAAATACAAATTTCTTTCAAGACAAGATTCAATCACTGACCTAAAATTACAAAGTACATTATCAAGACATGATACTTATTCTTTTTCTTCATAGAAAATGAATTTTAACAACCAAACAAGATATTTGAAAAACTAAAAAAAAGGCAAGAGCAGACATAGCGCGAAGTGTGAGTTTAGTCCTTGTACTTCATTTCAGACATTTTGAATCCTGGCATGTCGAAAGAGGAGGCAAATTTCTCAACGTCTACTTTGAGTTCTTCGATTTCCTTGTTATTAACAAGTCCCTTGTTGAAGTCCTTCAAAAGCTTTCCATGTTCCTTCTGGATGTTCAAGGTGATTATCACAGCCCTGTGAAGGAACTCCCCTATCTGTTCAAAGTCCTTCTCAAGCAAACCCCTCGATGTCATGGCCGGAGTACCTGCATAAAGAAATTCTGTTTGTTACTTCATTTTGTTTACCCTACTATAGATATATCCCCGAAGGAGAACCTTGGAGCAACAGTAAGAGTTGTGATGTGACCAGGAGGTCACGGATTCAAGCTGTAGAAACAGTCTTGTTATCCGAGCACATGATTTTGAGAATGAAGCCTTACTCTATTGCTTAATAGCAACAACCAACAAAAAGATGAGCTAAGTGGATGAGCTCTTACCAATACGAACACCTCCAGGGGCCAAAGCACTGCTGTCACCAAATACAGCATTCTTGTTAACAGTAATGTTGGCAAGGTCACAAAGCTTCTCGACCTTGTTACCTACGAAAATGTCAAACAGATACATTTGTGTCAATCAACTATTAATGCTTAGAATACTCGAGACTCCAAAAGATCGCGTATACTTGGATCTCGTACCAGTCAAACCCAGAGGACGTAGATCCCAAAGAACAAGGTGGTTTTCGGTCCCGCTAGTGACAAGCTTGTATTCTTTACTCATCAAAAAGTTGCCAAGAGCAACAGCATTGGCCTTAACTTGCTTAGCATAGACCTTAAAACCGGGAGTCATGGACTGTTTCAGGGCCACAGCTAAAGCACCAATTTGGTGGTTGTGAGGACCACCCTGGAGAGAGGGGAAAACAGAAAAATTAATCTTGTCTTCAAAGTCGTATACTGCATCCTCGGGCTGGCCCTTCTTAGGTGGCTTGGGACCCTTGCGATAGAAGATCATACCTGCTCGTGGACCTCTTAAGCTCTTGTGGGTGGTGGTAGTGACCAAATCACAATATTCAAAGGGATTTGCTGCTTCCTATATCCATAAACAATGAGATTCAGTACACTAAAGTACCAGCACATTCTTTCCAAGACTCAACTACATAATAGGGCAAATAAAATGTGCATGTTGAAGATGACAGTAGAACGGATTCCCCAAGAGAATTCAGGAATTGAATAACAAGGAACAACGACAAACTGGGAATTTAGAAATAGACCTCTGTTACATATCGTGTCTCAAGGACAAAGCATTTCATTAACTTCTACAATACTCAATCCACCACAATATACTAAGCCCAAAACGCAACATTCCCTTTCTTTCTATGGCAGCTTGAACTCGAAGGTCTAAGAGTAGATCTAGTTAAGATACTCTAACAAAGACAGAGTCTCGAAATTCCAAGTTCACAACTCAAAATGCAGCGTATAAAACAAATGCAAATCATTAGAGATCGGATTCTAGTATATACCAATTATGTGAAGACAGCTGACGTTGAAATTCCCCGTCAAGGCTCATGATAATCATGTAATCAAACAAAAGTTGATAGAAACACAAACTAAGCTAATAACCAATTTCAACATTAACTCATGTCACAACTCACAAAGCATAAAAACTAGATCACCAAGACATCTAAATTGTGCTAATTTGCTCAGACATTCGATAGAAACCAATATCAAATATAGATCTGCGGATATAATCCATATCATCATGATAGGCAGATCCAAGATTTAAAACCAAATATACTGAGTACCACAACATCTAATATTTCGGAAAATTACTATTCCTGTTGTTTCAATTTGTTTGTCTTGCAAAAAGAATGTTTCTTTTCTTTTTCGACAACTCGTTAATTCTAACTTTCCGCATGACATGTTTAAAACCACAACATTAAAAAACATTTGGTACATTCTACATATCTTTAGTTTAAGACCACGAGATTCAAAAAGACTTCATTAGTTACTTAAACTTCATGCCAAGTCAAAACCAAACAAACAAATCAAAACATTGTGAGTATAAATTAGCATGGAAACAAAAATAGGGTGTGCCTAGATCACAATGCAACAAAACTTAACATGGAAACAAAACTAGCTAGGATCGACTATATGAATAAAAATGGCTACATATCTTTAGCTTAAAACCACAGGATTCAAAAGTTTCGTTAATTTTTTAAACTACGTGCCAAGTCAAAACCAGACGAACAAACTAAAACATTGCGAGTATAAATTCGCATGGAAACAAATGGGGTGTGCCTAGATCACAGAGCAACAAAAATTAGCATGGAAACAAAACTAATTGGAATCGACTAAATGAATAAAAAATGACATCAAATAAAAGCCAAATCTACCTCTAAACCAATTCAGAGTCAAAATATGGCATAAAAATACAATCTTTAAAGCACTCAAGCATGTAGCCTAGTGATCAATGAAGTGGTCAAGAGAATGAGGTCTTAGGAACAAGAAACACTAGGTGATTCTTCCCACTAGTCGAAATGCCGCGAAAGCTAGCCCAGACACCACGATCACAATAAAAACAGAATCTTTAAAACAGAAATCCATCAAAAAATTTACCTGAGCAGCAACAAGTCCACTAATATGAGCCATGTCACAAAGCAAAAGTGCCCCACATTTATCAGTAACTTCTCTAAACCTCTTATAATCCCAATCTCTAGGATAAGCACTCCCACCACAAATAATCAATTTAGGTCTAAAATCCATTGCCTTCTCTTCCAATCTATCATAATCAATATACCCAGTCGTAAAATCCAGCTTATAAGGCAAACTCTCAAAGTAAATCGAAGTAGCAGAAACTTTTTTCCCACCAGATGTATAATACCCATGTGTTAAATGTCCTCCCGACGGCAAATCTAAACCCATAATCCTATCATGGGGGTTTAAAACTGCTGTATACGCAGCGAAATTAGCTGGGCTACCTGAATATGGCTGAACATTAACACCCCATTTCGTTGGATCTAAATGAAATGCTTGTAATGCTCGAGTTCTTGTGAGATTTTCGATTTGATCAATGTATTCGTTCCCACCGTAATAGCGGTTTCCGGGTATACCCTCTGAGTATTTGTTGGTTAATGCACTGCCTAGAGCTTCAATTACGGCGAATGAAGTGAAATTTTCTGATGCAATGAGTTCGATACCGCGACATTGACGACGTTTTTCTTTCTCTATGAGGTCGAAGATTTCTGGGTCTGTTGTGTTTAGGGGTTCATTGCCCCATACTGAAACTGGATCCATTTTTGAGGAAAATTTGAAGAAGAAAAATGGAGAAAAACAGAGGAAAACAGAGAGTGAGAAACAGGGGAAGTGATGAAAATGGAGAAGGGGGAGTTTTTAAAGAGATGAGTGGATATGAATTGACAATAATACCCTTTTGTTTTTTTTTTTAATTATAAAAAAATAATTTATTTATTTTTGGAAAAAAATAATTTGAAATTTGTTGAGGATGTATGGTAAAGCTAATATTTGGGGAGTTGGTGAAATTTGAGGGTTAAAAATTGACATGTATTTTGGTGGTTGAAATATTTTGTTTGTATTTGTAAATTAAGTGACTTATGTTGAAGTTAAATAGGCTAAATAAGCTATTAATTATTAACGGTTCGATTATTGATTTTATCATTATAAGGAAAAAATTCAAAACTAAGCACTAGAAAGTTATACCAATAAGTATACTACTCTATCCGTTCAATTTTACTTATCAGATTTCACTTTTCGAAAATCAAATTACATGAACTTTGATTAACATTTTTAAATATAATGTTTCATCATATTAGTATGAAAAGATTGCAACTTATAGAATTTTTCTATTTGAATTACTGATTTTACTCAAAATATGCAGACTTCAATATAAATACCGAATACGAAATGAAAAAAAAAGTTGGTAAGAATTTAGTAGGCTTGATCTAAGTGTTAATGAAGATCCCACTTGGGACTAGGGAATAGTTGGTGTATGGCTTGTTGGGCACGATGGTCATTTCCTTAATCTAACTTACCAACCAAAGTTCAACACAAACACATTTACGCTCGTAGGCAGAATCAGAATTTAAAGTTGATAGATTTAAAATTTTAACAATAACATATTCTATATAGTTTCATAAATGGAGTTTGAGAAGAGTGATGCATAGATGTACAATTTTACTCTTATCTTATGAAGATAAAAATACTATTTTTAATAGACCTTCAACTCAAATAAATAGGATTCACAATTTTAATCCTTTAAATAATATTAATTTCTAATTAATAATTTATTCATATTTAAGTAAACGAAATGTTGGATTGTTCATTTTGTATAATCTAAATGTGAGTACCTGACACCGTACGTGAAACAAAATAAAAAGATAAGAAAATGCCTTTTGGACCTCCTTTCAAGAGAACATAGGAAAATGTTGGATTGTTTATTTTGTCCTTTTGGAAAAAGTGGCAATAGAATATTGGACCAAAAATTGTTGTTAGCTTTACTATAATATAAGTTAGAATCATGATGAATTCATGATGTCAACATGTCTCTATTTGAGTTGGTGAGATCTTGTTAACTAGGGTAGTTGGGTTTTGTGCCTTTGCATGGAGCAAAATAACTTATTCACCCTCGATATTTTTAGTTTTTCGAAAATAACCTATATATTTTCACGAGATACTGATAAAATTTACGTACACTTTATCCTCCTCAAATCTCATTTTTTACTGAATATATTAGTGTTGTTATTGTACAACCAATATTTATATCAAAGTTTACGTTATTTATTGTTAATGGTAAGCGTAATGATGTGTGTGTCATAGGTGAGTGATGCAAATAAAAACCTGATATTTGAATAGAGAATGATAAATAAATAAATTAAAAGGCGATTATATTACAGAGTTTCGAATAGTGCAAAATATTTTCGAATTAAAATGAAAAAAATACTAAATTTCATTATTTTATCATAATTTACATAATAAGGGGAGGTTAATCAAAATATATACTCCTTAACCATATATGATTCAACAAGAAAAGTATATCCGGCTATCCGCCCTATCAAAAAGTATTAAAGTATAATAAAATTTTATCCGTTCTCGATATTTATATGAAACATTATAATATATACGTGGTATTTTGTACATTGACTTCTTAGTTAATTTCATTTAATATTTAATTATAATAAATTAATTTAATATATTAGGTGACATATTAGTAAAATTTTACAAGTAGGTTTGTGTTGGGGAATGAAAATCATATGGGCACGTTTAGAGCATAATCACCAGCAACAACCAAAACAGATATTTGTGTGTATTTTTTATGTGCTGTCATGCACGAGTCCATCACTGACTTTTTATTGAGCTCGATTAAATTTAAATTTTCTATTGAAAACTTTTATATAAAAGGTAAAATATTCTACAATAAAGATGATTTCCTATCTATCTTTATTACTGTGTTAAGGATAAAATGTTTCATAACAAAGACGATCTCATATTTATTTTTATTCTTTTGTTACACCCATATGAATTTTGTACATTTTTTGTACCTATATAAGATAATGTTGTTGGTTAATGTCAATTTCATTTACCTAATCAGTGTTTGCCTAAATTTTTATTTTTCTGTTAAGGGGTCGTTTGGTTGGGATAAGTTATTCCACCATATACATGGGATAACTTATCCCAACATTAAGGTATAAATGGTGGAATAAATAATTCCAAAACTGCCTAATACCTCCAAACAAATGTAGGATAAAATAGTCATGTATTTTATCTTTAGGATTATTATAGCTCACGCCAAAACGACTTATGAAGTTGTACATTTTTGTATCTTCATAAGACAATATATATTGTTGATCAATGTCAATTTCATCTACCTAATCAATGTTTGGTTAAAAAATAAAAAATTAGTATTTGGCTTTGAATTCCTTTCTTGGTTGGTGAAGGTCTATAGGATTTATTAGTTCATTACAAAAAAAAACTCTCATTTTTCAATATTTAATTTGTTGTCGTAGTAAAGATCAAAATCCAAGATATATGATGAGATGAATAATATTTAAGTATCTCGAGTTTAAATTAAAAAAGAGAAATTTGTTTATATAAAACGCTTCTATCTTAGCAGACGCAAAATATAACATGAATTCAAATTAATCAATTTAGCAACTACCCAATATCGACTAGCTATAAAAATAAATAAATATTATTGTAATGCATGAAAATGTGAACGTGAAGTTAAGTAGTTAACACCTAGTACAACCTTATTCTACCTACCAACCCTTCTAAAAAAGTTTTTTTAAATAAAAGAATATAATTTTGTCCTCCACGAAATGAATATTAGTGATCAATATATTATGTGGAGTATTGGTTAAAAAATCCAAAAGTTTCAAATATGTCAAAGACTCACTAGCGGAATCATGATTTTCATTAAAGGTATTAGAAATATAAAAAATAAAACACACAAAAAGGTCAACCATTTATAAACGGTGTGATTTTTCATCAAAAACAGTTTGAATGAACCCCTAGACCATAGCTAGCTCCGCCCATTGTCAACCATAAGAAACTACTCTTTAAGCATTATTTTTTCATTGTCCAATCAGAGACTTTGTACCTAACTATTTATGTTAATTTGACCAAAATAAATTAATTTAGCGATTGGTGGAAAGTATCATCAATTGTGTGGAAAAAATAACCTAAAAACTTAAAGTAAGAGTAAAGTAATCCATAACCTTTTATAATTTTCTATGATGATATACTCTACATGAATATAAACTGATTTTATTATTTAAAATTTATGAATTCTTAAGACAAATTCAAGTTATTATTAGTAATATACAATATTCTTTTGAGTTTATAGTCTTATATATACATCATACTACACAATCCTCTAGTCGACAAATCCTAAAGTATTGTTAGTTACGAATACTTTTTCATTTTTAATTAGATTTTTCAAATTTAAGTTTTAGGTATGATCGTGTGGAATCATCTCTAACTTTAAACTTTTCCACGTGAATTAAAATTTAATTAGTCGACTCTCAATATGAGTTTGTCATGCTTTCTACAATATTTTACCATGATTTCTTCACTATCGTTATTTCTTTTTCGTTCTACTTTGATATGTTTTTCATTGAGTCGGAGGTCTATCGAAGCAACTTATCTACATACTAAAGTCAGGTAAGGTATACTTATAATCTACCTTTCTCAAATCTCACTCGTAGAATTATACTATGAATATCAAATACCGAATGAGAAACAAAACATGAAAATAGGTTTGGTGGTTTTTTTGTTCAACAGAACTCTAATTCTTCTCCATTATTTATGGTTTACCTTATCAATTACCAATATAAAATATTTTTTTCAAATAATTTTCTACCATTCATTTTTACCAAAAATTCCACAATTTATCAATCTAAAGATTTGATCAAGCAAATCCTAGCCGTCCATTTTCCTTTCTTCATCTCTATATAAATCCATTCAGTTTCTTCCATTCCTCTGTGCCACTCTTCTTCTTCTTCTTCCTAAAGAACTTCAAAATTCTCTCAATTTCTTCACTTTTTTCAACTGTACTCTCTCTACCCATGGCGTTAATCGTCGAGAAAACCACCTCGGGCCGCGAGTACAAAGTCAAGGACATGTCCCAGGCTGATTTCGGCCGCCTCGAAATCGAGCTAGCCGAAGTCGAAATGCCTGGATTAATGGCTTGTCGTACTGAATTCGGTCCATCACAGCCCTTCAAAGGTGCAAAAATCACCGGAAGTTTACACATGACGATCCAAACCGCTGTCTTAATCGAAACCCTCACTGCATTGGGTGCTGAAGTTCGATGGTGTTCCTGCAACATCTTTTCAACTCAAGATCACGCGGCGGCTGCTACAGCGCGTGACAGCGCCGCCGTGTTCGCGTGGAAAGGGGAAACATTGCAGGAGTATTGGTGGTGTACGGAGAGAGCACTTGATTGGGGTCCAGGTGGTGGACCTGATCTGATTGTTGATGATGGCGGTGATGCTACATTGTTGATTCATGAAGGTGTTAAGGCAGAAGAGGAATTTGCGAAAACTGGTAAAGTTCCAGATCCTAACTCTACTGATAATGTTGAGTTTCAGCTTGTGCTTACGATTATTAAGGATGGGTTGAAAACGGATCCGCTAAAGTATACGAAGATGAAGGAGAGACTTGTTGGTGTTTCTGAAGAAACTACTACTGGTGTTAAGAGATTGTATCAGATGCAGGCTAATGGAACTTTGCTTTTCCCTGCTATTAATGTTAATGACTCTGTCACCAAGAGCAAGGTATATTTGATTATTGCATTATTTCGTTGTTGTTACCGTTTGTCTAATGCTCTCTGTTTCACATTATTTCATTGTTGTCCCCTCTTTCAAATTGTTTGACATGCTATACTTATGTCGAGGGTCTATTGGTGACAACCACTCTATCTGTATGAGGTAGGTGTAAGATCTGCATAGAGTATACCAAGTGGTGGAGCCATATACACCCTTTTGTCGGAAATTTACATTGTGTAGCTAGGTAAAAATATGTTTTTTTATGTATATGTATTATGTATTGACACCCCTTGACTTCTATGTGAGTTTACTTTTTTATATTTTGACACCTCTTGGTGGAAATTCTGGCTCTGTGTCACTGAGTCTATCCTCCCAGACCTCACTTGTGGGATTACACTTGGCATGTTTTGCTTTAGTTTTCATGTTTAGTTGTATCTTTAACTCATTTGATATTTGGGAGAAATGAATGTTTATCATTTACTAGAGGTAAATTTGATATTCCCCTTATTTTATAGCTTAAGTTAACATTTTTTCCAATCATAGTGAATTTTTTTGTCTTTGTGTGTACTCAGTTTGACAACTTGTATGGATGCCGCCACTCACTGCCCGATGGTCTCATGAGGGCTACTGATGTTATGATTGCTGGAAAGGTTGCCCTTATTGCCGGTTATGGTGATGTTGGCAAGGGTTGTGCTGCTGCAATGAAACAAGCAGGTGCCCGTGTGATTGTGACTGAGATTGACCCAATCTGTGCTCTCCAGGCTACTATGGAAGGTCTCCAAGTTCTTCCTCTCGAGGATGTTGTTTCCGAAATTGATATCTTTGTTACCACAACTGGTAACAAGGACATCATCATGGTTGACCAAATGAGGAAGATGAAGAACAATGCCATTGTCTGCAACATTGGCCACTTTGACAATGAAATCGACATGCTTGGTCTCGAGACCTTCCCTGGAGTGAAGAGAATCACAATCAAGCCTCAAACCGACAGATGGGTCTTCCCTGACACCAAAAGTGGCATCATTGTCTTGGCTGAGGGTCGTCTCATGAACTTGGGATGCGCCACTGGACACCCCAGTTTTGTCATGTCGTGCTCTTTCACTAACCAAGTTATTGCTCAGCTTGAGTTGTGGAAGGAGAAGGCATCTGGCAAGTATGAGAAGAAGGTGTACGTCTTGCCAAAGCACCTCGATGAGAAGGTTGCTGCCCTTCATCTCGGACAGCTCGGAGTCAAGCTCACTAAGCTCTCCAAGGACCAAGCTGATTACATAAGTGTACCAATTGAGGGTCCTTACAAGCCTGCTCACTATAGGTACTAAGACAAAGTGAGACTGAAAAAACACACACAATCTTATGGCATGATGTCTTCTCTTTTAATACTTTGATTATGTTTTTTGTTTTGAAATATTTGTTGGAAATGAAATGGTCTCATTTGAAGAAAGACCAAAAATATGTTGAAAAAGGTTTAGTATGGAGGTGGTGTGATAGTGATTTGGTTTTGGTTTATGATTTTCTTTGAAGATATTGAAGTAACAATTTGCCCTATTCTATGAATTCTACTTTTTATCCATTCAAATTTTAGCACTAGAGTTTGACTATACATTTTGAAAGTTTATCCTCAAATATCTCTTAGGATCTTCAACTATTTTCAAGTGCGATTTCAGGATTTCCACTCACAAAACTACAAAAAAATTCCAAGTAAAATGCATATCCAAATATAGCTCCAAAAATCACAACTTCAAAAACTCATTTTTTCAAGTTTCAACTTCAAAATCGGTCAAATGGGAGCTAAAATCTATTTCTCTGAGGTGTTATACCATGTGTTATAGTGTTTGTACTTTGTTGGGTTAAAATTGTTCTTACATCACACCAGGAAAACTATAAGAGAAGGGGTTTTCAAAATGAAAAAGTAAACTACCTTACTAAGCTAGCTTTCGATGCTAAGCAAGTCACGCATTATGCTAGGACGTGGATTGATCATTGACAAGAATGGACTTCTTGTAAGCGTAATAGAAGAGGCAGAGTCCAGTTCCCCTCCCTTCTCGACAAGACGAAGAATAACAAGATATTGGAGCAAAGGGGCAATTTACTTTCTTGCCCCTTGTTAAAATAAAGAAAAGAAATCTTTTAAATTTTCCTTTTACCTTATCATATACTATTATAGGTGCCTTTATCATAAAATCTAGATATCATAGGTGAAAAAAATATTTTACATTAACTAGATCTACTAGTTTTTTTTTTCTACTTTCCACCAATCCAAATAGAGCTATGTCAGTCTAGATATTAATAATTCCTCCACTAGTAGGGATGCATTTATTCTGCTAATCAATGGTTTTGACTTTTCTGGATAAAGTAAAAAAAAAAGAAAATTATTTCCTCTGTAGATTTAAAATTTACTGCAAAGATTCCTTGCTGAACTATTCATCGGATAACTGCTACCACCCGCCAACACATGTACCAGTAACTCTCCTTGCCACGTTTAGGGGATGCAAGGAAATCACCTAGTACATTTTGTCTCCGCTGATTCAAGATATAGTAACTAGTTGGTTCACTGAATAAAGAACCATTATTTTGTGAGACATGTCAGGAAGCAAAAAAGAAGATGATCTACTTCTGTCTGTTGGTGTCAGTATGGATAGTTTATGCTTCAAATACTTTGTCTCTATTTAAAACTTGAATAAAATAACTCCAAACAGATGGGCATATAAAGTTAAAGAAATCCCAGTATAAGGGTGGCGAGTGGGCCGGGCCAGGCCCACCCCACCCCTCTATGGGCGGGCCACTCCGGGCCAGTGTACCGGGCTCCCTTAGGGGGCTGAGTTGAATCAGAAGAGGACCTTTATCTAACATTTTGCAGCAAGTGCATTGTAACAAAAATTGCAAAATGTTAGATGAGTTTCACCTTTATTCACATTTTTGGTACATCAAACAAGCAAATCTTTACAAGATTTCACGCAAATAAAGACGATTTGTTCCAAGGAAAGGGAATGTCTTGTTAGCGAGCGGAAGAAGGAGTTCTTGTAACAAGAGCTCCTTACATAGCCGAGAAGACTAGATGAGTTGAAGCAATCAAGAAACCATCTGTTTTATGCATAACGACAACTGCAAAGCTTTCTTGACATCTTTTAGCAAAGATAGATAGATATTCCTTCTGTATCATCAATACTGACAATTGACATAGAAAGCGGAAACAAGTAGATAATTCCGCAAAAATGAAGGATATCAGCTTCCTAATGGTTGAAGGTAAAGCTAATGAACTGAATATTGCAGGAAACTATTCAAATCTCAACTAATTCTTTTAGGGTGATCATAAAGGTTTATTGTTTTTCCAGTGGTGCAAATCTTCTTAATGCTTCTTTGATCAGTTGTGCCGATAATACGCCTACGGAAACCAGAAAATGCCACCACCATGTATGGAAGAACCATCCTCATTGAAAGCTTATTTCTTTTCATTATTGGACTACTACTGATCTTTCCTAAGCACCATGTTTCCCTCTTTTCTAGTACTTTCTTTCTTAGTTTTCATACACACAGGTGCTTCGCTCCCGCGCTCCTTGCACACCTCCCCTTTCTAAAATACTACTCAAGAAAGTCTTATACGGCATCCACTTCACGTCATTTCCACAAAATACTCCATAGACAGGCACCCAAACCAACAGAGGATACAAAATAGCCTTACCTTCTTGACTGTTAGCATTCCCCAAAATTCTACCCGTTGGCCTCTCAATATACATCTAAAGTATATTGAGACAATCTTTTACCCAAAAATCCACTCATCAGAGGCCTACGGACATGGCATTCTCCTAGAAACAATGCTAAACCTCTCTTTATATTATAGCCTAAAAACATTCAAACTGATGTGGAAGTTTGTAATGGAAGCTCAACATCATAATAATACCTAAAGAATCATCTTTTGTTTCTCAAAAGAGCAGCAGAAAAGATGTAAGACTCTGCTCAACACAAATTTGCACATAACACACAACAGAAATCATCGCATCGTTAACAAATGGAAGTCACACTAGTGGATCAAACGAAATTACAAAGAATACTAAATGTGTTAAAAGATCAGAACTTGACTTTGCTTAAAATTCCTCTGCTGTTATGATTAACATCTAAATAAACTTGAGACCCTAAATGCCTTATTGCTCCTTTTAGTATCATCCTCTATACCAACATTTCACTATAACGGCCAAGTTTTTTCAAGAACTGATTCTTCATGTTATGAACATTTCACTATAGCAGCCAAAAAATATCCAGACAAATAATGCTTCATAATGCATATATAGAAACAGTTTGGGAGCATGGTATACATAGAACCAAAAAATATATATTTGGCAACATTGGTTACATTAATTTTTATACTAGTATACAACATTAGCAACAAAAAATCCCACTCCCACAAGTCCCAAACATAACTAAATCAATATTCAAGAAAGCACAAATAGAACTTTTTTACCAATTCTCAGCTAAAAATTCAAGATTTGATGTCACTGACCCCCCTAGCACACCTTGTAATAATCTCACATCCTCTGTTGTAAGTATTAGCTGCACCAGGAGCTTTACAATTATAATATGAAGCACCAGGAGTATTACAAGGCACCAAATCCCTCTTCAATGTACCATAACTAATGTACTTTTTCTGCATAAGCAAAACCCTTCTATTACTTTCACTATCCATCAAATCTTCTTCATCATCCACCATTTCTGAGCATTCTTGGAGCTTTTCTGAACAACCCCTTTTCCCCATTAGGTTAAAGTTACTATCTTTAAGTGATTTAAGGTCAAGAACTGAAACCCCAGAACAAAATCTCATCTGGGCATGGCAGAAAAGAAGCAAGAAGAAGAGGGTCTTCAATGGGTGGAAGTAAAGTTGGGATTTTTGCATTTTGTGAGTTTGAGGTTGAGTTTCTTGATTATCTTGTAGCTTTTTTCCTGGTGGTGTTCTCATTTTTTTTTGTTTTTTTGGATTTTTGGATTTTGGGCTGTGAAAGTGAGATTCCAGGGTGTGAAGTTTTGGAAATTTTGTAACTAGTGAGGAGTCATTAATGGTGTAGGGATCATCCTATTACATACACCTACTTTGCTACTCAATAGTCATGGGAGGTTGCGGGGGTGAGTAGTGAGTAGTGAGTAGTGAGAGTGACCCACCACCATTCTTGATTTTTTTTCCTTAGATTTTCATCTGGCGTCCGATATTGATATTAGAGTGTGATCACAAGTTTGGATCGCGAGTTTTCTCATCACCTTAACTCTAATTTGTTCTTTCTCATCACCTTAACTCTAATCTGTTCTTTTTTCTATATGAACTATCACCATATTGTTCCATTTTTCTATTTGAACTATCACCATCTATGCATTAAAACACACGTATACATGGTGATAGTTCAGGTAAATTATTGTTTAATATAGATAATTTTATATCCAAAGTCCGAATCGAAAATCTCTAGTTAAAAGTAGAGATAGTGGCAAAAGATACATCTGGAATGTCACTTTATTGAGTTTCACACTCCAACTATCAGTTGTTCTCTTTATCTATTGAGGTGCATGATCTCGCGAATCAGAAGTCATTTGGATTTGTTTCATTTTTCTACGTGAACTATTATCACCTATGTATTGAAGCACACATGATTGAATGGATGGTGATAATTTAGGTAAGAAAAAACAACAACTCATAGTTGAAATGTGAAACTCAAGAAAAAATGATAATTCAAATATATTTTTGATCATTAAATCTTAAGAATAAAATACTTACGACTCTATCACAATCTTTATTCTTGAATTTTATTGGGTTTGGCCTACATCTAGAAACAAAATTTTGCCACTAGCTTTTTGCTTTAAGACAAGCAACTTTGACTTTTGAAATATGATATGCACAAAGTTGGATCTAGGCTGGTCTCAAAATCCGTGTGTTTATGTCTTGGACTTGGGCTGGTTCCCAATTCTTTATGAATAGCATACTAGAAAAGGACAGAAAAATTATTTATGTTTGAGATTAGTCTAAACTAGTCCTTTAAGCTATTTTAGTTCTTTATGTTATAAAAATTGAACACTTTTGGTCATTGTTATATTAGAAAAAACACATGGTAGTACTTATCTTTGATGAATTGGCTCGTCAAAAGCACGTAAACAACATACTCAGTGTGATCTCACAAGTAGAGTTTGAAGGTAGTGAGCTAGTTAAATGGAAGAAAACTAGTGAAACAAACTTCAACCAATTCATTCCCTAATATTGAACATATCGATCACATACTTCCTTTTAACTCTCCATTATATGAGACATCGAAATAATCAATGTTATACTTCTTTGAATCTCGAGTTCGAATAGTATATTTTGAAGGACTATTTTAGTCTCAATATAGTTATCAATTAATTTTGCATGGTGTGTGTAACTATTGGTACACAATCAAGTTCATTATTGGAAAATCCATTTACCATTAAATGGTTGGGGCGTGCTATTTACATATGATTAATTTTTCATGTGGGAAAATTAGAAAAAAAATCCAATCACTAATGATTATTCTCTTCATTTTTTATCAATGTCAATAAATTGATTTATTTTAATCAGAAACAACTTCTCGACTTTTCTAATGAAATTTTATTTAAAAAATTCATAACTGACATCCAATTTATTGTATCATTCCCACTCGCCCAATGTCTCCAACCCTCACCTGTTAACCATTCCATCGCCCAATGTCTTCATTTTGGTTATTTTTGGATATCATATTTGTGGTCCAATATTAATTTCCTTTTCATTGATAAGATTAGTGGTCCAAAAACTTGAATCTCAAGCAAATATTTGAGATTTCTATTTTGGATTTGGTGGTTAAATGTCTAATTAGTAATTGTTTTCGAAAGATCCTCAAGGCTCAAGTAATGCATATCAAAGCAGTTTGAAAAGGAAAGAAGTCAAATGACGTAGCAAATAATAGGAAAATATTACATATATAGCATTAAAAAAAAGAACAGTAACAACAACAAAATAGTGTGATAATCGAAATACACAAAAAAAATAATGCTAGTAAGAAAAATCGAAGAACAAGAAACTACGAAAATAGAACTAATTATACTACTGATATGGAAGGATGCACCAAATAAAACAAAATGATGTTCAACTATCTACTAAAACCTTCTATTCTATTCCGTGACCTCCCAGGAATATAACTTTAGTTGTAAAAAATAACTATGTATTAAATCATAATTTTGGTAGGTTGTGAGATACCTTGAAATTTTAACATGGTAGGGCCCTTTAACAACCTTTGCTTATTTAATATGGTGGAAAATATTATCATGAAGAAATATTTCCTTAAACACAATTTAATATTTGATTACCTTGAATTAGAGGCAAGTGCACAAAGCTGATTTTGGAATCCCATTTATAGGTTTCTTTTTTTGTATAAAGTATAGAAACTCCAATAATTTGGGCGCTAATTACCTCCTATTTCAAAAGTTTTTCAAATTACAATATTTAGAATTTGGGGATACATTATTCCTTCACCCTATACATAGCAAATGATACATAAGTTATGTATCATATACATAGTTATGTATCAGATACATAACTATAAACCAGATTCGTACTGATTTAAATTTGAAATAATTGGGGTTATGTACCAATAATAACATTTGTACTAGATATATTGTACACAAACAAAGTTGTAATGTATATGATAGAGGTGGAGTGATGAATCCGGATGTTAAGAGAAAAAAAGAAAAAAATGATTTTTGTAATTAATTCAAATGATAGGAATTTTTTGATATTATGTTATCTTAAGTCGTGTAATTACGTAATTTTACTTTCTTTTTTATATTTTAAATTATTTTTGAATATCATATTTGTGGTCCATCATTTCCTTTTCTGTGATGATAATTGGTCGAAAAACTTAAATCTCAAGCAAATTGAATAACCATTTTGGGTTTAGTGGTTAAGGCTAAGGCTCTATTATTTATTGTCTATAAGTATGATGTGAGCATCCTCTTTAATGAATTAAAATTCTATTTGCCTAAGGAGTAACTATTGACCTATATAAATAAGTTCATATTGTACAAAGAATATGACTTCAATTGTAAAAAAAATAAAAATTATCTACAATTTATTTGGTAAAATGAAAGGCAAGTACATCATAATTATAGTAGGCCATATGGTTGTTGAGTTAGCTTGAAACTTTAAAACCTTTAGCACACCAAATGAGAATGGAATAAAAAAAGGATAAAATTCACGAATAACCACTTTTTAGCTTCTATAATTGAAAAATAATCATTGTCGTAGAGTTTCAAATTTCACAACTGAAACTCTAGGACAAAATTTGAAACTCCGTGATAGTGACTATTTATCGATTACAGAGATTAAAGTGGAGTTTGAGTTCTTTATTCTTTATATGACACTCAAGAAAATCAAACAACAATTCATCATCAAATACATATCTTATTTGCTCAGAAGTATATTTATCATAAATATTATTTGTATACATACAAAGTCATGTAATGATCCCAAAACAACAACTACAACAGGAAAAAATAGGCTTTAACAGAGATTGATAGTTACAAACCATGTAGTATAGGACTGAAATGTTTCAAGTGGCCTTTAATGACAACTTCATATACTCAAAGGGTAAGGTGTTCCACCTTTCTTGTGTTACTAGCTACTCCTTGATTTGATTTTCTCTCGTCTTGCTCATCGTAGGAGTTTCCTTTGTAGCTAGAGCTAGCCTCTTCATTATCCGAGCAGCCTGGTCTTTCCGTAAGGAACTGTTCCCAAAAGACATCGTTCACACGAGCCGGAGCAGCTGCAGGCCCTTGTTTGTTGCCAGTTGCATCATGTGAAGGTGGCAAAGGTTTGTCAACAGTAGGAGGGATTTTGTCATTGGCATCAGACTGTGATTCGGAATGTTTACCTATCTCTTGATTTGTTTGAAGCATCGTCACTGAATATTGATTTTTATCGACTTGTGAAAGACATGAAGCCAAAGAAAGATTTAGTTGGCAGGAAATGTGACCTTCAACTTCCTCGTTAGATGTCAGGCTTTGTGGCAAGGAATGCGGTCTTGAGCTTTCAACATTGCTTGAAGCGCGAGGCAAAGATGAATCCATCTTCAGCGTAAAAGACGTCCCTGTATCTGATAGTTCTATTGCTTCAGGGGTATAAATTGCTCCTCCGGTTCGAAGTTGCACGTCTCTGGACCATCCTTCAGATATTCTCCTATGTGGGCTTCCGCCATCTTCATTCGAACTTTGGGTGCTGCATGAATGCAAATTGATATCTGAAACAGCAGGCGACAATTCAAGCCTGAGCTTATTTGAGAAGTTTTGATAGCAAAGGTTCCCAAACTCAACTCTAGAACAGCTATGGTTGTCCACCGACATACTTTCTTGGACTGGTTGAGTGCTGTCGATTTGAGGCAATCGCCTCTTCTTACTAAATGCAGAAATATCCATGGACTCGAGTTTCTGAGCAAGACGCTCAACAAAGTCAGGATTTTGAATTGCCTTCTCAACAAATGTCAGTAAACTCTCCTGCCTTTGCTCTATACTGCCAACCCGCCCTGTTAGTTCTTCAAGCTGGAGTTTTGCAGCAGATTGTTGCTGTCTGAACCTTGAGACATTGGCCTCGAGCCCAGACTTCTCACGTGTAAGTTTATCAATCTCTTCCTCAAATGCAGCTCTTTCTGGATCAACTGTGGAACCTGGAGGGTGACTATGACTGTGAATGGGTTTTCTACGATGAATGTTCTTCAGTAGATGCTTGTGGTCCTTCAAAAATTCCTCATTGGCAAATTCCCATCTTTCTGGATCAATCTTCTTGAAGCCCTGTCAATATGATATATTTATCATGCCAATAATCATAGATTAATTAAGGCAGCAACTGAAATTCTGTAATGAGCAGGCGCAAACGGTCCAAATAGTAGTGAAATGGATAGTGAGGATTCATATAGCCAACCCCAACTAACTTGGGATTGAGGTATAGCTAATGTTGTTTTCAACAATTGATAGTGTATCTCTATTTAATGAACACGGATAGCCAATCTGGGCATATAATTTACTTTAACCACTTAAACAACACTTTATCTTTGGGTTTCATTTATTGCAATATAAACACCATTGGTAAGAGGTACAAACCATGCCGAGTTTGGATAATCAACTCAGAATAAATACGACAACAGATAACTTCAATAGAAATACCCTTAGCCATCAGGGAAATGAAGCTCAAAATTCACAGATTGCAAGAAATAACAAACAAACAAAAGCAACTGCGACTACACTTAGACACGGAGGTTAAGTAGCATTATATAAATCTGACAAAAATTGCAGATTAACTTAAGCGAATTAGTGGGGTTCTATCAGATATCTTGCAAATTCTGACTATACTCTAAAACAGAAGTGAACGTCTGCTCAAATTCCCTGACTAAAATTGTTTTGTAAGTTTCGATATTTCTTTAAACAGTTGTATGTATTTCGATATTTATCACGCCAGCAAAGAAGGTGTGTTTGGTATTTTTCCTTTGGGAGGGTGGTTGAAGGGGAGATGTATAAATAATCAGTGAATGCCTGGTATGAAGTCACGCATTAAATCATCCGTCAGTGACTGGTATGATGTGACATGCAGAGATTTCATCCTCGTCATGTGTATAGAATGATGGCAACATCTTATCGTAAAAACTACAAACTATAGGGGCAATCAGGACACAGCTTTTACATGACCAAAGGTTGGTTTCCAAAAGAAAAATGTTTTTGTGGAAGAAGCACAGCTTTTAGCTGACATGTCGAGAAAAACGTTGAATCAATGGAAGGACATCTAAAAGGAAAATATAGATCTTATGCAGCCCTACTTTAAAGATGCCTTTCCTAAGAACTTCGCTAAGGATTTCTAGATGGCTTCTTCCGAACTTTCTGACAGTGTTATTATTTACATGCTACAGCAAACAGCTGTTGGATCATATCAAAAGCATCTTCTTTCCATGTCCATGATGCTTTAGCCCACTAAAGTCTAATTCATTCTTTAATCTTTCAAATTAACAGTCTCACGGCTCCCAATGCATCTTCTCAGACATAAAATTGATCAGAATCAGCTACACTAAACATCTTTTGCTACCCAATGGGCACTCCTACTACATGGTTATATTATGTCCTGGACGATGTAAAATAGATGATGAAAATCGCTCAAAAGAATCATCCCAGTCTCTAGTAGGTCTGTTAAGGAATAAACTAATCTAAAACCAGCATTTCACACCCAAAGGAATTGACAAAGGCCATCAGATCCACCCAACTACGAGCGTGCATCATATGAGAAGTTATGGTACTCGTGCTTTACTTTATCTGGACTTCAATTACCTTATATAATCATGTCAAATGAAAGACAGCAGTGACAAGTGCACTATCCTTTTGACGTATTATTCTGTTTATTGACATGTCATTGATGAGGTTAAACAAAAAGAAACGCTAAACGTGGTGCCACGGGTACGAATAGCTGGAGAAACAATTTTAGAAATGGCTAAGTCCCTCAAAACCGTATGCACCACAAGGAGATCTAGTTATGCGAACCTTATGTTAACAACATCAATTGTCAAAGGTTAAAGAATCCTTCTAATACATTTTTTTTGTGCATAAGCGAATTTGTTAGTAGCAAGCAAGAATGGAGGCATCCCATACATACCAAGGGTAAAGCATGCAAAGAAGGTCCATACACCTAAAAAAACAATGAGAAAAGATAACCCCCTCCCTCTCTCCGTTTACCCAAAAGACCATGATTTATTGGAAAACCATATATCATCAGTTACGTCAATCTAAGTGCTTTAAGATGACCAAATCTAATCAAGTAAAGTGCTCCATCATATATACATACCACTAGGTCCAGCTGCCATCCTTATCTGAATACTAACACCTCCACCCTTATAATAACTAACCCACCAAAAACAAAAGAAGAAAAAAATAGCTAAAACTTCCACTCCATCTTGTTGTCTTCAAGCACAAATTCATTAAAGCCAGTTCATCATAACAGTCCTCTCATGTTAACAGCCCATCCCACACCCTCTAATGAAAACAAAAAGGATCCTGGTAATTAGATGTCAACCAATAGATTCAAAAAAAAAAACCTTGCACCTCGACATTGTCCCACTTTGATTAACCATTCATCAGAAACAACAACTGTCTCAATCCCAAACTAGTTGAGCTATATGAACCCTCAATATCCATCCCACTTCGTCTGGACCTTTTCCTTTCCATTACTCAATATGTTCAAGGGAAATCAATCAACAAACATCGACTTATCACATAGAAAATTGAAGTAAGAATTCCATGTTTGCTAGATGAAAGACACCTAATATTCATCCGTTATAAGCACAAAAATGTGGAAATATAACAAATCAGCCCTGAACTTGAAGCACATATTGTAGCTCGATCATCACATAAAACCAATTCAAAGTTTTTTTAGCTGAATCCAATTCAACAGAAAGATGACAAACTCAACAATTCAATTTCAAGTAAACCCATTTCAATAAACAAAAAATCAATTCAAAGATTCAATTTTTAAGCTGAACCCATTTCAAATACAGAAAAATCATTTCAATGATCCAATCCCTCAGCAAAACCCTTCAATTCAAAGATTCAGCTGAACCCATTGAAACAGAAAGAAAATCACTTCCAGATTCATATTCTTAAGCTGAACCCATTTCGAAAGATCGATAATCAATTCAAATTCTTAAGCTGAACCCATTTAGAAGGATTAGAAAATCAATTCAATGATTCAATTCTTCAGCTGAACCCAATTCGAGAGAAGTCAAATTGAATAAAGAACTTTGATAGATACAGAGAAATTACATACGTAAGTGTTGAGCTGCCGAATGAAACTGGAGAAATTATTGTGTTTGAAATAGGTAGGAAGAAGAATTCGAGCGAATTCTGGAGGATTCCAGACGACAAAACTGTGACCAGTCGGAGTCCATGATACGATGTCATCAGTTTGCGAATCATCCACCATCTCATATGTCTTCGACAAGAACGGCGCCGGACCTCCACCGCCGCCGCCGGCAGCCGAAATCACATCCATTTTATTGAAGTCAGGGAAACGCGCCGGCGAGGGACGACGAATGAACTTTTGAAGGCAAAAGGATTTTGCCGTCCGATTTTGACTTCAAAGTTTTTTGAGTCTTCACTTACCTGGGTTCCGGGTTCGGGTTTCGGGTCAGGACAGTTCGTTCGGGTTTTGGGTCAGTACAATTTGTTTTTCTTTCGAGTCAATAAAGTTCGTTCGGATATCGAGTCAGTAAAGTTCGTTCGGGTATCGGGTCAGTAAGATTTGTTCGAGTTCGGGGTTAGTACATAGATCAGTTTGGTTTGGTTTTTCATTAAAAAAAACCTAAACCAATTATGTCGGTTTATGAAATCTAAAAACCAAATCAAATCACATAAAGTCAGGTTTTTCGGCTTCGATTCTTTCGGTTTTTTCAGTTTTCTTTTCGGTTTTTTTATATTTTTTTTTACAATTATACGGTGATTGAAAAAGAGATCAATTATGTTTTCACTTACCCGTGTGATAAGCTAAACTTTAAAAACGTCAATAGAAATCTTTGAAAAGAAGGTAAAATTCACACGAGTACAAACTACTTTTATTGAAATATCAACGTTTATGATGTTAAATTTATAAGATTAAAGACTACAGTCAAATTGAATACAAAACAAAATATTTA
This sequence comes from Solanum appendiculatum, assembly GCA_018342035.1. NCBI lineage: Eukaryota > Viridiplantae > Streptophyta > Magnoliopsida > Solanales > Solanaceae > Solanum > Solanum appendiculatum. The sequence goes on along the minus strand of JAGDQO010000622.1, from coordinate 530,312 downwards.
CAAAGTAGATTGTTAACTTCGAATCTGAAAAACTACAACAGTATAATTGTAACTTCCGATATGAATACAAAATAAAATATTTACAAAAGTTTACAAGCCCAAATTTGAAATAATATATCTAAACATTAAAAACTATAAACTAATTAAAAATATATTAGCAAAGTAGATTATAATTAATAGTATTTTTTATCTATAAAATAAAATAAAATTATATTTATATTATGTCGGTTTAGTTTGGGTTCGGTTTGACTTTTTCCTTCAAAACCAAACCAAATCATGAGTGGTTGGTTTTTTTTTCATTGTCAAACCAACCAAACCAAACCACAAATCGATTCTTTTTTCGATTTGGGTTGTACACCCCTAGTTAGTACAATTCATTCTTTTGGATTCTGAGTTAGTAGTTAGTATGGTTCGTTTGGTTATCGGTTCAGTAAGTTCATTTGGATTTTGGATCAGTATGATTTATTCAAGTTCGTGTCAAAATAGTTTATTCAAGTTTTGAATTCCAGGTCAAAACTGTTTGTTCAAATTTCGGATTCATGATATGACCTCCTTACTTATGATGTGGTGTATGCACATTACTTTTTTTTTTGGCTTAAGTCATCGACAGCCCCTTAAAGTTGTCCGCATAATTCACTTAGACACCTTAACTAGGCATAGTACCTATTGAACACCTAAAATATTCAAAACGTGTACCTATTAAACACAAAATACTGATGTGGCAAAAAACGTGTCCTTCACTTTCAATGGGCGCGTGAAGATATCCAAATGACATTTTTCTTTTTCTTTTTTCTGAAAATAGTACACTTTTTAACTTTATTGAGACTTGACATTAATAAATGACTAAAAACAGAAGAAGAAAAAATTAACTAACAACAAAAAAGAAGAAGAAGGCACGTCTTCTTCTCCCAACATGTTTCCTCAACTATTTCCATCCACTGTAATTCCACCATTTCTGTACATACCTCCCATGTCACCTCACCCCTCCAACTTTCTCTCTTTATATCATCCTCTCCAATTATTTTTCTGCTTTTTCCTCTTTTTTCAAGGTCTCAAATATTTCAGCGAAGCTCTATTTATTCCGATGAAAAAAAAAACTAAATCGATTCTTTTTTTTGGCGAAAGTTTGTTATTGTTTCTTGTAATTGTGATAAATGTTTGTTAATCGAAAGAAAATGAAGGCAATCGGTAGGAGGTTTCGATGATATCATAATGAAATAGGATTGAATATTTAGCTTGGGTGGGCAGCAATAGTGTACTGTCGATGTCAATGAAAGGGATAAGGTTCGATGGAGAAGAAGAAAGGGGTGGGGCGATGATTTATTAGCGTGTCGGCGTCGGCGGGAAGGGGAAATAGTCTCAAAGAAGAAGACGGGAGGGTGGGGGCGTTAATTAAAAGAATTAGAGTAATTTTTATTTTCTTAAAATTCTTTTTAGATAATTTAAATATAGTTTTTAAAAAATTGAATTCAATCGGCACGTGTCATTGTTTCATTGGTACACCTGTTATGTATTTGCGTTTGAGTTACACGCATTTTTGTTTTTCAACTGATTATCATTTTATGTCTAATAGGTATAAATTTCTTAAGGTTAAAGTGTTCAATAAGTACTAACCCTAGTTGAGGTGTCTAAACGAAATATGCGGACAACTTTAAGGGGCCGCATATGACTTAAGCCTTTTTTTTTTTTAGTTTTTCATTCAATATACGATATATGTTTATAAATTTGACTAAAATTTAAATATATAATTACTATATATATATATTCTACAACAGATAAAACATTTTATTCATAATATAATATGACTCTTAGTATGAGAATAATATTACAATTCATAGGTATTCACACACCAAAACTAAAGTACCTAAACATCTTTAGAACGAGACCTTATTGAAAGGGAAATGGACTTGTTAATTAAAAACAACATTAATAATAGTGATTGCGAAATTTCTCAGTCTTTCATCCATTATTGTTATGTCCATGATGATCTGAAGGGCTATCATCTCCAGGAGGATCAATTGAAGAATCACCAATTTGTATCAAATCTCTCGATATCACTGAGAATCAAAACAGAAAAAGTGTTGTACATCAGAAACATTCTTTTAATTTCTTTCATAGGATCAGTTTTTTTCGTTATCGCTTCAAAAAAACCGTATTAAACCGATTCAACGAGATAGGCATGTTTATATATGTTAAGAGACATTAAACATATGATGTTGGACAATTTTCTTTTTTTCGACCATCATGTACAATCAAATCTCTCTATAAAAGTGTTTGTATGAAAGTTTCATGTTTTCTATAGTGAAGTATTGTTATATAGGCATAATGACATTTGAGTTTTAGATCTAATTTAGTTAATTGTTATAAACAAAGTACGTAAAAAATGTTATTTTTGTATATTTTATGTTATAAATAAAAACAAATTACTTGTTAAATTTAAAATCCCAATTGATTTCATTAATTAAAATTTAAAAAGATTAATACATTACTAATAAATTCGTAACTAGTTATACCGTACCGACAAAGAATATAATTAAAATCTAAGGAACATATGCATATAGTTTGTTCACTTCCTTCTATTTCAATTTGCTTGTATTGCTTTCCTTTTTTGTTCAATTTTTTTTTTTAAATTCTTTATTTTTAAAATTTAGTGTATAGTTAAAGTAAGACACTAAAATTGAAAAGAAATGAGCATATAATAATGAAAATAGTTGAATCACATGATATATATATATATATATATATATATATATTTATGTTAAAATGAGTATTTTTCAGGTAATTTCTTAGGCCTCATGGCCACATAATATATGCAAATTTCTCATTAGATAATTCCTCCTTGTATCCTTATATATGTGATATTATTTGATTGGACATAATGACAAAAAGAAGAAAATATTTGAAATTTATAACATGCTATAGATAATTATGTAACTATAAATTATTTTAATTAAAATAAATTTAAATATAAAATAATTTCATTTGGGACAAATTAAATAGGACATTATATCACAAATAATCAAAATTAGATTTTAATCTCTTCACAAATAAACGATACTAATCTCAATTTTTAAACTAATGTAAGAATTATTTAATATGAAAGCAATCTCTTCATAAAAATTGAAATTGAATGCGAGTAAAAATTATAAGACATACTTATAAATATGATGTTATTTTCATAAGATGATCTCCATATTTATGATGTGGCGTAAAATTATTAGAGATATTATTAGTTATGAATACAATCTTATTTTCATGATATAACGTATGTACATTATTTTTCTTTAATTTTTCATTCGAAATTCAATATAAGGAGAACGTCTCAAATCTTCCGAGATCACTGAGAATCAAAACAAAAGAAATGTTGTGCATTAGAAATATTTTTTTGGTCAATAAAAATATTTATAGGAATTATTTTTTTTAGTACAAAAAAATGGAAAAATCATATATACCTGTTGTAGTCATTCTTGTGGGTGAAACAGGGAAGAACAATCCAGCCAAAAATATAAACAAAATGAACAAGGTGAGTGCTGCTTTGTACAACATTATTTTTTTTTCAAAGCTCTTAAAAACAAAGAAATTTTTTTGTTTAATGAGATTGACTACTGACTAGTGTAAAATTATTTTTATTTATAGAAAAAAAAAGAGGAAGATGAATTCAACTGCACAGGCCTTTTTAATTAATTTTGAAGATTTATAAAGACTTTCTTTGGTCATAAAGTCAAGTCTACTCCTAAATTCCACACTTGCTTCATAATTTTCAAAATTAAACAGCATAAGGTCATGTCAAATATTAAATTCGACTCTCTTTTTTTCTATTTTTTCAGACCCCATGGTGAGAAAAAATAGTGTTTTAAATAAGCATTGGCTAACAATTTCTATATTATTAATTACCACATTATTGTAATTTCTTTATTGTTCTTTATTGTGAAAGGCTGATTTAACGAGATATGCATGTTTATGTATGTTGAGAGCCATTAAATACATGATGGTGGACAATTTCCTTTTTCACGACCATCATGTATAGTTAAACTTCTCTATTCTAATAAAGTTTATCTTAAAGTTTCATGCCTACTATAGTCCAATGTTAGTTTATATGTATACTGACATTTGACATTTAGATCTTATTTAGATGTTATAAATAAAAATATGTAAAATTATTTTTTATACTTTTTATGTTTTAAATGAAACAAAATACTTGTTCCCCAAATGATATTCATAATTCATTGATTAAAAATTGAATAGACGAATACATTACTTGGAAAACCCAAACAATGAACTCGATTTTTCAACACATGACAACTACAACCTCAAACAAACTTCATCATACTTTGAAGTTGGAGTCTCAAAGTCTGGACAATAACTCAAAAAAGAACAATGAAAGAACTTTTTTCGAAATTTTCTATTTATTATTTTTTTTGTGGTAGATTTCAACAAGGAAGAACAACATTGATTGAGAGGGAATGGATTTTTGCCATGTTGGACTGCCTAGGTGGATTACTACGTCAGGTCTAGTGGCAAGAATAATGTTTAAAGGGCATTTGTGGTTCAAAACATAAACGGCAAGGGTAATATTGATCTCAAAAATAAACAAAGGGTAAATGTGAGCTATTTCAAATAGTTCAAGAATAATTTAGACTCTTTTCCATTTTATAAATAATGTAATGCTATAATGAAAGTCATTGTTATTATGAAAAAGTAAAATATGATATGAAAAGTTGATATAGAAAAATGAATCAGATCGTTATAACGAGGTATATATGTATTTAAAAGGGAAGAGAAATCCAATTGAAAGTAATAAGAAAAAAATGAAGATGGAATGTGTAGCCATTTTCCTCCAAGGCACTAAAATAAACGATTTTTGTTAGTAAAAACGTTTTGTAATATAAAATTGTTTGGTAAATAATTTAATATTTCTTTATTCATCATAAAACTCTTAATATGAGAATAATATTACAATCCATAGATACTTATACACACCAAAACTAAACTACCTAAACATTTTTATGGACTCGTTAATTAACAAAAACAACATTAATAATAATAGTAAAGTCATGAGTTTATGATCGACGATCGTGAAATTTCTCTATCTTTCAACCATTTCGATGATGATCTGGACGGCTAACATCCATCGGAACACCAATTAAAGAACGATTAATCTGTATCAAATCTCTTGCTATTACTGAGAATCAAAACAAAAGAAATGTTGTACATCAGAAACATTCTTTCAGTTATATGATTTTTTTTCCATAAGAAATTGTAAATAAAATATGAAAAAAAATATTTATAGGATATTTTTTTCCGTTATCGTCGTACAAAAATTTAGAAAAATCATATATACCTGTTGTAGCCATTCTTGTGTGTGCAACAGGGAAGAGCAATCCAGCCAAAAATATTAACAAAATGAGATTTTACTAATTTTGTTTAATGAGATTTTACTAATTTTGTGTCACGCCTCGAGCCTATCCCCTGGACGTGGCCGGTACTTGAGAACCATTGTTGATCCCAAAGCGAACCCTTGGCCTGGCTTACTACTTAGCGGAAGACTTGACTTGAGCATATAGGGCTCACATCATGACATAGATAACTCATAAAACTTAACTCAACTTGCAAAGTCAATTACTGTATGAAAATACTTAAATAAACTTACTAGAAACAATAGTCAAAACTCAAATGTAAAGAAAGTATGACATAGTCTATGAGACCCATCAATTCTATACCTGTCTATGAAGCCTCTAAATAAGTAAGACGGATGTCGGGACAGACCCCACGAAATCTCAACAAAACTGAAATGAAAAGATATAGATGAATCCTCCGGGAGTGCTAGGAGGCTCACCAAAACTATTAATTGGGAAGTGCAAATGATCCTCAACGAATGCATGTTGATGATCCTAAACACCTGTATCTGCATCCGCAAAGATGCAGGTCGAATGACATCAGTACATGAAATGTACTAGTATGTAATATAGCTGAATAGATAAATAACTGAAATGAAGGTACTGAAGACCAATAAAGATATGAGTAACTCAACTGAATGCAAAGAGATAAGGAACAAAACCATTAAAACTTTACAAGTACACTTACTCAACTTTGTTCTCATAAAACTCATAAGTGTATAGAAAAACACTTTAACTTTACCTTGAGCTCAAAACTGAATGTAAAGAATTAAATGAATAAAGTCAATTTAAAACTTCACAAGGCTAATTCATCTCTGAAAAACTCAACTTCTCAAGTAATATGAAAATAGTATATATTTTTACTCTGGGGAGTTTCTCTAACCGAAAACCATCACTATGAGATATGTGATGATACATCGTAACATCCACGCTGCCAGAATGGTCCTATACATGCCAGGCATAGGACTCTCCAACTCACTAAGTGGATCCACTAAGTACTATATGTAAGGAAATCATCTAAAAAGTATGAATCATTTACCCATGTTGGCTACATGGTTTATGGAGGCTGTGAGTTGTTTGAACTCTCCCCCATATCGGTGCTCAATACTACTCCCAAAAACCTTTTTACTTTGCTCATCTCAAATGTTTAAAAGCATTATCTTTTCTGGGTTGAGGTAATTACTCAACTAATCCTCTTAAAGAGGTAACTGTTTTCTGGAGTATCTCAGTACTCAATAACTTACTTTAGAAATCATTGTTTCTATTCTTAAAATATTGTTATCCTGGGGATAATACTTAGTTTCCCAAATGCTTCTCAAATATTTTCTCAAAACTTCTTTCTTTAGAACTCTTCTCAAATCTCTTCTTTAAGCTCTTCTCAAAACTCTTCTTTAAGAAATCAATTTAAAACAATTAATTAGTTTAAAAGACTTCTCATCAATAATTCAGAATTAACTCAATGGAATAGGGCTCATGCTGAAATAGGAAAATGAACAATACCACAAAATATTCAACAATATGAATACAATTACTCAAGAATAGAATTAGATAATAATCAATGGACTATCTCAACTTTGCTAAAAATCAAGGAACAAAACCTTAGATTTCTTTTGCAGAAATTCTGATATATGTAGGGCATGAGGGCGAACAAACCCAACACTAAAAGCCTTACATACCTGGAAGATCAAAGATCTTGACGAAACTGAAGAACTTGGATGAACGCTTGAAAACTCTAGCTTTTCTCCTCTTGAATCTTCTCTCCAAAATTTCTAAGTGTTAAAGGTGTTCTAATGTGATTTAACACTGATATAAACCTTAACTAAGAGGAAAATGGTTGGATTTTGGGCTTAGAAGGGAAGGGAAAAGTCTAAAATACCCTTCATTAAAGCTGTCGGAAGCGACCTACGGTCCGTCCTGTTCCTTCGTCGTTTGATTCAGAAATTTCTCTACTTTGGCCTTCCAACGACGACACCCATGTACGACCCATCGTTTGACCTACGGTCCGTACATGGCCATCGTAGGTCAGGCCTTAGGACTGAAAATTCGACTGAGTCTTGAGGGGAGCTTACGAGACCCATCTACGGCCCGTCAACTGAACGACGGCCCGTCCTATTGTTCCGTAGGTCAATGTTCAGAAACTTAGAATTTTTGAAGGCTGACAGTTCCAACGACGGCTCCCACCTACGGCCCGTCGTTCCACCTACGATCCGTAGGTGGCCTCCATAGATCAGTGCTGCAGTAGTTTTCTGCATTTTCTCCAACTCTAAGTTACGGGGTGTTACATTATCTCCCTCTTGGAAACATTCATCCTTGAATGAGCCCACCCTAAGCATGTAAGGGATGGGGACACCTAACAACCCAACACAATGCAAATCCAAGCAACACATTCCGACTAAAATTTAAAACTCAAGAACTCAACATGCTAAACTGAAAGTGGTACTTCGTTAAGATTTAGTACCTTGCTCTGGGTCTACATTGGAGGTGAGAAGATGTGGATATCTCTCTTTCATGTCCTCCTCGACCTCTCAAGTAGATTCCTCAATGAATTGATTTCTCCACAAGACTTTCACTGATGCTACTTCTTTGGTTCTCAACTTGCGAACCTGACGATCAAGAATCTGGATGGGAATCTCCTCATAAGATAGGCTGTCCTTGATACCAATATTCTCGGTAGGCACAACAAGTGAAGGATCACTCAAACATTTCTTTAGCATAGAGATGTGAAATACCGGATGGACTGCCTCTAACTCTGATGGTAGCTCCAACTCATAAGCTACATTGCCAACTCTCTTGGATATCCTACAAGGACCAATGTAGCGGGGACTGAGCTTCCCCTTTCTACCATAGCTCGTCATACCCTTCATGGGTGAAACCTTCAAATATACCTAATCATCTACCTCAAATTCCAAATCTCTTCTCCTAACATCTGTGTAGGACTTCTGACGACTCTGCGCTGTTTTCAACCTCTCTTGAATTATTTTCACTTTCTCCATGGCTTGATGAACCAAATCTGGTCCTATCAACTCAGCTTCACCAACCTCAAACCAGCCAATGGGAGATCTACACCTTCTCCCATATAGAGCCTCATACGGAGCCATCTGGATGCTGGAATGGTAACTATTATTGTATGCGAACTTGATAAGAGGCGAGTGGTCATCCCAATTACCTTTGAAATCCAGAACACAAGCTCTTAACATGTCCTCTAAGGTCTGAATTATGCGCTCTGCTTGACCATCAATTTGAGGATGAAAAGCAGTACTAAGGTTCACCTTCGAACCCAAACCTTTCTGAAACGACTTCCAAAACTACGCGGTAAACTGAGCACCCCTATCTGAGATGATGGACAAGGGGACTCCACGCAGTCGAACTATTTCACGAATGCACATATTTTCATACTCTTCTGTTGTATTGGTAGTCTTTACTGGTAAGAAGTCTGTTGATTTGGTCATCCGATCCACAATCACCCAAATGGAATCATGCTGCCTGTGAGATCGTGGTAAACCTGTAATAAAGTCCATATTAATCATCTCCCACTTCCATTCTGGAAGGGGTATATTTTAAGCCACACCACGTGGCCTTTGATGCTCAGCTTTGACTTGCTGGTAATTTGGGCACTTTGCAACAAACTTTGCAATATACCTCTTCATACTACTCCACCAATAGACTTCTCTCAAGTCATGGTACATCTTTGTGGAACCGGGATGAATCGAATATCTGAAACTGTGAGCTTCTTCCATAATCCTTTCTTGGAGATCATCCATCTCTGGAACATATAACCTTCCTTGATATCTCAACACACCATCTCCCCCTTGTGCAAAAGCCATCAGTTTCTGCTTATGCACATTTGCCTTTAACTCAAGCAAAATGGGGTGTTTTTCTTGCTTCTCCTTTACCTCTGCTACTAATGAAGACTTAGCTCTATTAATCACAACAACTCCACCTTCATTGGAATCCAACAATCGAACACCCAATCGTGCAAGTCTGTGCACTTCCTTAGCTAACTCTTTCTTGCCTTCTTCAACATGGACAACCTGCTCAAAGCATCAACAACAACATTATCCTTACCTGGGTGATAGAGGATACTCATATCGTAATCCTTGAGTAACTCTAACCACCTCCTTTATCTGAGATTGAGTTCCTTCTGACTGAAAACGTACTGGAGACTCTTGTGGCCTGTGAACACATCCACGTGAACACCATAGAGATAATAGCACCATATTTTGAGAGAAAAAACCACTGCTGCCAACTCGAGATCATGAGTCGGGTAGTTCCTCTCGTGAATCTAAAGCTGTCTGGAGGCATAGGCTATAACCTTACCATTCTGCATCAATACAAAACCAAGTCCAACTCTGGATACATCACAGTAGATGACAAAACCCTATGTACCTTTTGGTAGGGTCAACACTGTAGCAGTAGTTAACCAAGTCTTCAATTCTTGAAATCTTTTCTCACAAGCTTCAGACCATTGAGACTTAGCTGTTTTCTGAGTCAACTTAGTCAATGGAGATGAAATAGATGAGAATCCCTCGACAAACCTTCTGTAGTAACTAGCCAACCCTAAGAAACTCCTTATATGAGTTGGAGATGTGGGTCTTGGCCAATTCTGCACTGCCTCAATCTTCTGAGTGTCGACTCGAATTCCTTCTCCAGATATAATGTGGCCTAAGAATGCCATAGATTCGAGCCAGAACTCACTCTTAGAAAACTTGGCATATAACTCTCAATCTTTGAGAGTTTGGAGGACTATTCTGAGATGACTAGCATGGTCCTCCTCATTCCTCGAATAAATCAGTATGTCATCAATGAACACGATAACAAACATATCCAGATATGGCTTAAATACTCTGTTCATAAGATCCATGAATGCTGCATGAGCGTTAGTCAAACCAAAGGACGTAACAAAGAACTCATAATGACCGTAGCAGGTTCTAAAAGCTGTCTTCGGGATGTCACTTTCTCTCACTCTTAGTTAATGATAGCCATATTTGAGGTCTATCTTAGAGAAACAAGTAGCACCCTGAAGTTGGTCGAAAAGGTCATTAATTCTCGAAAGGGGAGACTTATTCTTTATGGTGACCTAGTTCAGTTGGCGGTAATCGATACACATCCTAAGAGAACCATCTTTTTTCCTCACGAACAACACCGGAGCGCCCCAAGGTGAGACATTTGGTCGGATGAAACCTTTATCAAGGAGATCTCTCAACTACTCTTTTAACTCCTTTAGCTCAGCTGGAGCCATTCTATATGGCAAAATAGAGATGGGTTGAGTATCGAGAAGGACATCTATTCTGAAGTCTATTTCTCTCTCAGGAGAGACTCCGGGAAGATCATCTGGAAAGACCTTTGGAAACTCACTCACAACTGGAACTGACTGAATAGGCGGTGCCTCAACACTTGAGTCATTAACTCGGACTAAGTGGTAAATGCACCCCTTGGAAACTAACTTTCTGGCCTTAAGGTATGAGATGAAACTACCCTTAGGCACTGATGTACTACTCCTCCACTCTAAAACTGACTCATTAGGAAACTGAAACTTGACTACTCGAGTTCTACAATCGACTGAGGCATAACAAGCATGAAGCCAGTCCATACCTACAATAACATCAAAGTCCACCATATCTAGCTCGACTAAGTCAGCCATGGTGTTCTTGTGATAGACAGAGATAGTACAATCACGGTAGACTCTTTCTGCTAGAATAGACTCACCAATAGGTGTGGAAACAATGAAAGGCTCAAGAAGTTGTTCGGGGGGATGCCGAACTTCATAGCTATGTAAGGAGTCACATAAGACAGACTCGCACCTGGATCAATTAAGGCATAAACATCGAAGGTAAAAACTCGAAGCATACCAGTGACGACATCTAGCGAGTTCTCTTAATCCTCTCAAGTACCCATAACATACAGACGGTTTGTACCTTCGCCTGTCCCTGAAGTAGCTTCTCTCTGATTTCTCATATATGCTGGAGCTGCTGAAGCAGACTGGGCTCTATTGCCCCAATTACCCTGCTTGTTCTTTGGGCAATCTCTTATGAAGTGACCCGCCTGACCACACTTGAAACGACCGCTAGAGCCATTACGACATTCTCCCATATGGCGTCTGTCACACCTAGCACAAGCGGGAACCTGATCAGTGCTTTGTGCTACATTTCCCTGTGACTGAGTACCTTGGGCCCTAAAATTCTGGGACCCTTGACCCTTGCTGTCACGACCCAATTTCTCAAGTTATGATGGCGCCAATCAACCCACCAGTAGGCCAGCCAAAACCCTATCCCGAAATTAAACAATAACGGGACTAAGGGTGGAAACTAATCCATAGTCAAGCGGAAGCATACAATAAGAGCACTCACGAAAGCTGGAACGGAACCAAAATAATATACACAACACCTCCCAAAACCTAGAAGTCACAAGTACAGAACTACTAAAAAGAGTACAAGTCCCGAAAGTGGACCACTAGAACAACTGTCTCGAAAACAAAAGACAAGCAAAAACATATAAACAGAAGAAGACTGGTAATCCCAAAACGCCAAGTGCTCACCCTCGTCTCCTGAACAGACCGATGCAGGCTCGATATCAACGCTGATAGCTGGTGCTCGGACCTACATCACGAAAATAGATGCAGAGTGTAGCATGAGTACCAAACAATAGGTACCCAGTAGGCATCATAGGCTGACTGAGCAACAAGGGTAAAAACAAGCGGACAAGATAGAATCAGCACAAACAGAGGTCAACAGAATAGGAAACGGAAAATCTGAAAGGAAGCATAAAGAAATAACTAAAATAAACCCAGCTGAGCCCCCCATAAAACCCGCTAGGCACACTCGTGCGCAAGTTTAAATAAAACCTGAACGGACCCCCATAAGCCCGACAGGTACACATAAGAGCTATTCTATAGAAACGAAGGAGTAACCAACTCAATAACAACACCAGGGCCCCGCCCAATCATTACCATCAGAGCCTCGCTCAGTCATAAATATCAGAGCCCAGCTCAGTCATAAATATCAGAGCCCAGCTCAGTCATCAATCACGAGCTGGAAATGCTGGACTCTAACCGGGCAACCTCACTCTCGGACTGGCACAAACAGCTCACACTCGACAGTCTAACGCTGGAAATACTGGTTCCACCGGATACGTCGGTCGCATAGCAGGGACTAGTAGGCTATGCTCCACGGACTCGCACTGGAAATAATGGGCTACAATCGTATAACGTCAGCTGCGGACTGGAGCGGGTAGCCTACCCCCGTCAGCCTAGCACTGGAAATCCTGAGTGATAACCGAGTAACGTCAGCCGCGTATTGGAGCTAGCCGTCATAAACTGGATAAGCAACACAAATAATACACTAAGAGACTAAAAATCACGGGCCGCCGCCCCCACATATATACCAATCGAAGGCTCCCAGCCTAACACAATCCAGCCGACAATCGGCGCAACCACGGTATCTTTCGGCAGCATCCCAAAAATCCCAACGATAAGGGCCAAAGAATTGGAAGGTCTGAAAGCCACGAAAACACCTATACTAAGGCTCATAATCTGACCCAAGTCTGCTATATCAGTCTACAAGGATCTAGTCCATTCGAAACGACGTCGGATACATACTCAAGTCAACGAGGTACATGAGACTATGTCAATAAATCACAACCTATTCTAAGGCAGAATCACAATAATTAGTCAATCATCAACTAGATTCACCCGGACCCACTCATGCAACATCAGATAACCACCAACAGATACCCTACAGCATGCATATCAGCAAATCAAATCAACGACCCAACCTATAGCATGATACTAGCTCATAGCAACCCAACAGTCAACTCTAAACTGAGGAAGTCGGGGAACAAGGGAAACAATACTAACTAACCACCCCAGATTCACAAATATCAACTAGCATTTACACAATCAGGCTCAGTCTAGAAAGACGGGAAGCTGTAACCTACCAAAAAGTCGATCTCGCGCGCTCCAAGTCACTCAATTGGAGATTTCCCCTTTCGAACGGCCTCAGACTACTGCCACGCTACCAAAAATAGAATCACAGTGTCAATACGGTCGTTTCCAAAATTAACAAATTCGGAGACAGACCAATTTTTGGGCCAAAATCGGGCAAAGTGGGATCCGCTCCGAATTTCCCAGAATTGACTCCATCAAAAGATCCCAAATCCTTCCCCCAACACTAATCCTAAACTAGTTTATCAAATAGAGGTCGGATCCGCTCCCAATCAACAAACAATAACAAATCTAAAACTAACAAAAATAGGCCAAATAAGGGGTTTACCACTGATTTCACACAGAACGAGGTGCACCCATCGAACCCCAACCTCAAATATACGAAGCCAAAGAAAACCCGAACACTAAGGACTTTGAATCACCAAAAAAGGAGCTCTAGAACTCGAGATATCAAAATTTAAAATGAAGAAGAAATCATAAGTTGATGGCAGCAGCTTCGAGCTGAATTTCACCACAAACGAGGGTTAACCAACACATTCTGATCACTCCACTGCCTAGCCACAATCTCCACGATCATACAGGACTTCGAATCACTCAAATCGGAGCTCGGATGAGGGAGAAATCGGCATTTGAAAATGAGGGTGAGAGCTTAAATTTCTGGGTTATAAAACCCAAACCTCGCCGCTAAAGACCATTTCTTGTCACTAAAAGTCCAATTTCTGGTCGCTAAAGGTCTGCACCAGCAACCAGATTTTAGCTATTTTTTTAAAGTCTCCGAACGGACCCTCGGAATTCGTTCGGGACCCAATTAAAATAAATCAGATATGCTACCCCACTTAATTCGACATTCCGGACTCAATGGCGCAGTCAAAATTTTCATACGAGGTCATTTCGACAAAAAATGGGTCTCACACCCATTATGCCATTTTAGCCAAATTCTACCAAGGGCCTCAGATTTTGATCGGAAGCTCCCGGTTATTCTCGAAAAGTCGTTTTAGACCAAACTCGGCATTCTTGAACTAACCGCACTGTCGGAATTTTCATCCGAGTGTGTTTTCCAAGAAAGTTGACCAAAGTCAACCTTAGGCCAATTTCCAAACGCTAAAGAGCTAATCGGCCCCAAATTCACACCGGAAATCCCGGGACTCATGCGAACCATGCTTCTAGCCTAATTTGGCCTTTCCGGAGCTGATGGAACCGTCAGAATTCTCATCTGAGGTCGTTTACTTGAAGTTATGACCGAAGTCAACTTTTCAAGGTTCAAAAGCTCCAAAATAGAAAAATGGGCATAAAACCCAAACGAACGACCAGGCGACCGAATCGTCAGTGCCAGCAAGTCATAAATGACTCGGGGTCGCTACAGGAATGCTCTAAACAAGAGAAAGAAGGCATTAACACAGAAATGACCTGGAGGGTCATTACACTTGCGATCATTCATGTTCCTAGGTGCAGGTGCGCTATCTGAAGATGGAGCAGGTCCAGATGACCTCTGCTAAAAGTTAGACCGATTCCCATTGCCGGTCTTTTGATGGCCAGTCTCATGACTTGCAGTCTTGACCCTCTTGCTACGAAACTCCTCCCTATCCTTCAAATTGTGTTCCTCGACCTATTGCACATGAATCATCAACCTAGCTATGTCCATGTCTCCGATCAGCATCGCCGCCTTACCTTTCCTGCTAGATAGACGAGACAACCCAGACACGAACAAGGTCATTCGGCTCCTCATATTTGCCACCATCTCCGGAGCATAACGAGACAACTGAGTGAACTTAAGTTTATACTCTTGCACACTCATGCCTTCCTGCTTCAAGTTCAAGAACTCTCTCATCCTCGTTTCTCTTAACTCTCGAGGGAAAAAGCGTCCCAAGAAGGCGTTTTCGAACTCAGTCCAGCCCAGTGCTCCTTCTGCTCTACTCTTCTTCCACTGGTCGTACCAGATCCTAGCAACACCCTTGAGCTGGTATGAGGCAAACTCCACACATTCAGCATTTGTAACTTTCATAACCTCAAACACCCTCTGAAGCTCTTCAACATAGCCCTCTGGATCCTCAGCGACTTTCGACCCAGTGAACTCTGGGGGATTCATTCATAAGAACTCACAGACTCTAGATGTATCAGCCACATCCTGTCGGTCCACTCTCTGCTACCCAACTTGGTTAGTCACGACCTGAGTCAGCATCTGAATTGCATTACTAAACTCAGCATTAGTGACATCCCTTTGAGGGTCTTGCACTTCAGGTGCAACTAGAGCTTCCTGATTTTGCGAATCAACATTTCTCCTGGCGGGACATCCCCGAACAGCCCTTCGTGGAGGCATATCTGAAAACACACGCGTAAGCACGAATTAGAGGAAAGACTTTTAGAGAGATGAACTTTATCGCACGAAGTGGAGTAAGAAGAAGTGAAAGGTTCCTAAATGTCGCAGCCTCCTAATTATAGATGTGTCGCGCTTCACACCGATAACTAGGACTCTACTGACACGGCTCATAGACTCCCTAGGACTCTTGAACTATGGGCTTTGATACCAAGTTTGTCACGCCCCGAGCCTACCCCCTGGACGTGGCTGAAACTTGAGAACCATTGTTGATCCCAAAGCAAACCCTTGGTCTGGCTTACTACTTAGCGAAAGACTTGACTTGAGCATATAGGGCTCTTATCATGACATAGATAACTCATAAAACTTAACTCAACTAGCAAAGTCAATTACTGTCTGAAAATACTTAAATAAACTTACTAGAAACATTAGTCAAAACTCAAATGTAAAGAAAGTATGACATAGTCTGTGAGACCCATCAATTCTAGACCTGTCTATGAAGCCTCTAAATAACTAAGATAGATGTCGGGACAGACCCCACGACATCTCAACAAAACTGAAATGAAAAATATAGATGAATCCTCCGGGAGTGTTAGGAGGCTCACCAAAACTACTAATTGGGAAGTGCAAATGATCCTCAACGAACGTCTGTTGATGATCTTAAACACTTGTATCTACATCCGCAAAGATGCAGGTCGAATGACATCAGTACATGAAATGTACGAGTATGTAATATAGCTGAGTAGATAAATAATTGAAATGAAGGTACTGAAGACCAATAAAGATATGAGTAACTCAACTGAATGCAAAGAGATAAGGAACGAAACCATTAAAACTTTATAAATACACTTACTCAACTCTGTTCTCATAAAACTCATAAGTATATAGAAAAACACTTTAACTTTACCTTGAGCTCAAAACTGAATGTAAAGAATTAAATGAATAAAGTCAATTTAAAACTTTACAAGGCTAACTCATCTCTGAAAAACTCAACTTCTCAAGTAATATGAAAATAGTATATATTTTTACTCTGGGGAGTTTCTCTAACCGACAACCATCACTATGAGCTATGTGATGATCGTAACATCCACGCTGCCAGAACGGTCCTATACTTGCCAGGCATAGGACTCTCCAACTCACTAAGTGGATCCACTAAGTACTATATGTAAGGAAATCATCTAAAAAGTATGAATCATTTACCCATGTTGGCTACATGGTTTATGGAGGCTGTGAGTTGTTTGAACTCTCTCCCATATCGGTGCTCAATACTACTCCCAAAAACCTTTTTACTTTGCTCATCTCAAATGTTTAAAAACATTATCTTTTCTGGGTTGAGGTAATTACTCAACTAATCCTCTTAAAGAGGTAACTGTTTTCTGGAGTATCTCAGTACTCAATAACTTACTTTAGAAATCATTGTTTCTATTCTTAAAATACTGTTATCCTAGGGAAAATACTTAGTTTCCCAAATGTTTCTCAAATCTTTTCTCCAAACTTCTTTCTTTAGAATTCTTCTCAAATCTCTTCTTTAAGCTCTTCTCAAAACTCTTCTTTAAGAAATCAATTTAAAACAATTAATTAGTTTAAAAGACTTCTCATCAATAATTCAGAATTAACTCAATGGAATAGGGCTCATGCTGAAATAGGAACATGAACAATACCACAAAATATTCAACAATACGAATACAATTACTCAAGAATAGAATTAGATAACAATCAATGGACTATCTCAACTTTGCTAAAAATCAAGGAACAAAACCCTAGATTTCTTTTGCAGAAATTCTGACATATGTAGGGCGTGAGGGCGAACAAACCCAACACTAAAAGCCTTACATACCTGGAAGATCAAAGATCTTGACGAAACTGAAGAACTTGGATGAACGCTTGAAAACCCTAGCTTTTCTCCTCTTGAATATTCTCTCCAAAATTTCTAAGTGTTCAAGGTGTTCTAATGTGATTTAACACTGATATAAACTTTAACTAAGAGGAAAAGGGTCGGATTTTGGGCTTAGAAGGGAAGGGAAAAGTCTGAAATACCCTTCATTAAAGCTGTCGAAAGCGACCTACGATCGTGACCTACGGTCCGTCCAGTTCCTCCGTCGTTTGATTCAGAAATTTCTCAACTTTGGCCTTCCAACGACGACACCCATGTACGGCCTGTCGTTTGACCTACGGTCCGTACTTGGTCATCGTAGGTCAGGCCTTAGGACTGAAAATTTGATTAAGTCTGGAGGGGAACCTACGAGACCCATCTACGGCCCGTCAACTGAACGACGGCCCATCATGTTGCTCCGTAGGTCAATGTTCAGAAACTTGGAATTTCTTAAGGCTGACAGTGCCAAAGACGGCTCCCACCTACCGTCCCGTCATTCCACCTACGGTCCGTAGGTGGCCTCCGTAGATCAGTGTTGCAGCAGTTTTCTGCATTTTCTCCAACTCCAAGTTACGGGGTGTTACATTTTGATGTTTTATAAAGACTTTCTTTGATCATAAAGTCAAGTCTACTCCTAAATTCCACACTTATTTCATAATTTTCAAAATTAAATAGCAAAAGGTCAAGTCAAATCTTAAATTCAACTCTTTGTTTTCCTCATTTTTTCAGACCCCATGGTGAGAAAAAAATAGTGTTTTATATTATGGAACAAAAATAAATATGTGTTAATAGTGCATGATTGAACTATCTATAAGATAAATATAATCTTTAAATAAGTATTGCATAACAATTTCTATATTATTATTCACCACATTATTGTAATTTCGTTATTTTTCTCTATTGTGAAAGACTGATTTAACGATATGCATGTTTATATATGTTGAGAGACATTAAATACATGATGATGGTGTGGTGGACAATCTTCTTTTCACGATCATCATATACAGTTAAACTTCTCTACAGTAAAAAAAGTTTATCTGAAAGTTTCATGCTTACTATGGTAAAGTGGTATATGTATATAGACATTGAACGTTTTAGATCTCATTTAGCTATTATAATCAAAAGTATGTAAAATTATTTTTTTCGTACTTTTATGTTAGTATAAATGAAACAAAATACTTGTTAACTTAAAATCCCAATTGATTTTCATATTTTATTAATTAAAAAGTGAAAAAGCTAATACATTACTGATAAAAATATAAAATACATAACTAGTTATATCATACCGACAAAAAATAAAAATATAAAGACCATATACATTAAAATTAATTGAAAATTTAAACATTTTAAGTTCATCATAAGAATTCTATATTTATAGATTGTTTCGTAAATTTCAGTCTCTTAGCTATTTCACAACAGATAAAACAGTTTATTCATAATACGGAATAATATTACAATCCATAGATACTTATACACACCAAAACTTAAGTACCTAAACAAAACACTAGTTAATGAACAACAACAATATAACAACATTAATAATAGTGATCGCGAAATTTCTGTCTTTCATCCACTATTATTAGGGTTAATAAGTCCATGATGATCTGGACTACTATTATCCTTCGGAACACCAATTAAAGAACGATTAATTTGTATCAAATCTCTTGCTATAACTGAGAATCAAAACAAAAAAAAATATTGTACATTAGAAACATTCTTTTTAGTTATATGATTTTTTTCATAGGAGATTGATAAATATAATATGAAAAAAGATATTTATAGGATCTTTTTTTCGGTTATTGTTCCCAACAAAAATTTGGAAAAATCATATATATACCTGTTGTAGTCATTCTTGTGGGTAGCCAAAAATATAAACAAAATGAACAAGGTGAGTGTAGCTTTGTACAACATTTTTCTCAACCACTTAAAAATAAAAATATAAGTTTTGTTTAATGAATTAACTAGTGTCAATTTATAGAGAAAATAAAATAAATAAAATAAGTTCAATGCATGTGTATTATCATGAAATTCTCTACAATGTATGAAAAATATGAACAAGGTGAATGTACGTAGCTTTGTACAACATTTTTCTCTACCACTTCAAAAAAAAAAAACTTTTGTTTAAAGAGATTTAATTAATTTTGAAGATTTAAAAAGACTTTCTTTGGTCATAAAGTCAAGTCTACTCCTAAATTCCACACTTATTTCATAATTTTCAAAATTAAACAGCATAAGGTCATGTCAAATATTAAATTCGACTCTCTTTTTTTCTATTTTTTCAGACCCCATGGTGAGAAAAAATAGTGTTTTATACTCCCTCTGTCCCTTTTTACTGGTCAAATTTTGATTTGGCACGCCTATTAAGAAAATAATAAATTGTATAGTGAGTTTACCATTTTACCCCTATTAAATGATATGGTTCCAAATATATTTACTCAATATATATTTCAAAGATGTGCAATTTAACCCATCTTTTTTTTTTTATAATATAGTTTCTCTCAAGTGCAATTCCTATAAATATTTTTATTTATCAAAAAATCATATAACTGAAAGAATATTTCTAACGTATAACATTTCTTTTGTTTTGATTATCAGAGATCACGAGAGATTTGAGACAGATTAATAGTTTTTTCAATATTCCTTCTCCGTTAATTTATGTTCCGAAGGACAATAGCCCTCCAGATCATCGGCCATAAATGAATGACGTCGCTATTATTAATTTTGTTAATTAACGAGTCCCCTTTCAATAATTAAGTTCTCATTCTAAAAATGGTTTAGGCAATTTAGTTTTGAATATCTATGGATTGTAATATTATTCTCACACTAAGAGCCATATTATGAAATAAAATGTTTTATTTTTTAACATGTCCAACTTCTATTGTTCTAAAATGGCATACAATTGTTAACACAAACAGCAATAC
This sequence comes from Solanum appendiculatum, assembly GCA_018342035.1. Classification (NCBI taxonomy): domain Eukaryota; kingdom Viridiplantae; phylum Streptophyta; class Magnoliopsida; order Solanales; family Solanaceae; genus Solanum; species Solanum appendiculatum. The sequence continues at coordinate 509,869 of JAGDQO010000622.1, read as the reverse complement.
AAAACATGTAAATAGTTGTATCAGTTATATGAATTCTCACTATAGTAACCTCGTCTAGGCACTGACGAGGCCAATATGACGTGTACCTAAGTAATTAAGCATGTCCTATCATTCGCTGACAAATTACCGCAATCTTCTTCCTTTATTGTGGTTTGAGATCGACTATGTGAGTAAACTCGCAGAGCAGATAAGGACAATCCGTAATATTAATCAATAAACTTATTCGACTAAAGTATAATAAAATAATTTCAAATTTGATGACATAATTAAGTTGACAAATTAAGGATTAAATTTGAGATTAATCAAACGCAGTATAAAAATTTAATCCTAGCTAGAATATTCCGCCTTATCCGGTGTACAAAACTACTCTTAACAAGAAAAAGAAGTTCACATCTATAATGTTGACATTACAAAACGGCGCATGGAGTTCACATACAACTAATCAAATCAAAGTCTTTGTCGAATGTAACAAAAGAAAATTCTCCATCAAGGAAGGTAATAAACTTAACTACTAACAAAAATCGTTTATTTTAGTGCCTTGGAGGAAAATGGCTACACATTCCATCTTCATTTTTTTCTTATTATTTTCAATTGGATTTCTCTTCCCTTTTAAATACATATATACCTCGTTATAACGGTCTGATTTATTTTTCTATAATCAATTTTTTATATCATATTTTACTTTTTCAAAATAACAATGACATTCATTAAAGTAGTACATTATTTATAAAATGGAAAAGAATCCAAATTATTCTTGAACTATTTGAAATAGCTCACATTTACCCTTTGTTTATTTTTGGGATCAATATTACCCATGCCGTTTATGTTTTGAACTACAAATGCCCTTTAAACATTATTCTTGCCACTAGACCTGACGTGGTAATCCACATAGGCAATCCAACATGGCAAAAATCCATTCCCTCTCAATCAATGTTGTTCTTCCTTGTTGAAATCTATCACAAAAAAATAATAAATAGAAAATATCAAAATAAGTTCTTTCATTGTTCTTGTTTGAGTTATTGTCCAGACTTTGAAACTCCAATTTCAAAGTATGATGAAGTTTGTTTGAGGTTGTAGCTATCATGTGTTGAAAAATCGAGTTCATTGTTTGGGTTTTCCAAGTAATGTATTAATCTTTTCAATTTTTAATCAATGAAATATGAAAATCAATTGGGGTTTTAAGATAACAAGTATTTTGTTTCATTTAAAACATAAAAAGTATAAAAAATAATTTTACATATTTTTATTTATAACATCTAAATAAGATCTAAATGTCAAATGTCAGTATACATATAAACTAACATTGGACTATAAAAGACATGAAACTTTAAGATAAACTTTATTAAAATAGAGAAGTTTAACTATACATGATGGTCGTGAAAAGGAAATTGTTCACCATCATGTATTTAATGGCTCTCAACATATGTAAACATGCATATCTCGTTGAATAAGTCTTTCACAATAAAGAAATTACAATAATGTGGTGATTAATAATATAGAAATTGTAAGCAATGCTTGTTTAAAGAATTTTTTTAATCTTTAAATTAGTTTAATCATGCATTATATATATATATATATATATATCATAATTTGTCAAATATTTCATAATTTGATTTCCCTTTTTATTTGTCAAAAATGACAATTTTTTTCTTTCTATTATGCCCTCAATTTAACATTGAGTTAATGTCTTTGAAATATATATTGAGTAAATATATTTGGAACCATATCATTTAATAGGGGTAAAATGGTAAACCCACTATACCATTTATTATTTTCTTAATAGGCGTGCCAAATCAAAATTTGACCAGTAAAAAGGGACAGAGGGAGTATAAAATACTATTTTTTCTCACCTGGGGTCTGAAAAATAGAAAAAAAGAGAGTCGAATTTAATATTTGACATGACCTTATGCTGTTTAATTTTGAAAATTATGAAATAAATGTGGAATTTAGGAGTAGACTTGACTTTATGACCTAAGAAAGTCTTTATAAAATATCAAAATTAATCAAACTTCATTAAACAAAAGTTTTTTTTTTTTTGAAGTTCTTGAGAAAAATGTTGTACAAAGCAACACTCACCTTGTTCATTTTCTTTATTCTTTTGGGTGGATTGTTCTTCCCTGTAGCACCCACAAGAATGACTACAACAGATATATATGATTTTTCTAATTTTTTTTGAAGCGATAACGAAAAAAAAATGATCCTATGAAAGAAATCAAAAGAATGTTTCTGATGTACAACACTTTTTCTGTTTTGATTCTCAGTGATATCGAGAGATTTGATACAAATTGGTGATTCTTCAATTGATCCTCCTGGAGATGATAGCCCTTCAGATCATCATGGACATAACAATAATGGATGAAAGACTAAGAAATTTCGCAATCACTATTATTAATGTTGTTTTTAATTAACAAGTTCATTTCCCTTTCAATAAGGTCTCATTCTAAAGATGTTTAGGTACTTTAGTTTTGGTGTGTATGAATATCCATGAATTGTAATATTATTCTCATACTAAGAGTCATATTATACTATGAATAAAATGTTTTATCTGTTGTAGAATATATATATATATATAGTAATTATATATTTAAATTTTAGTCAAATTTATAAACATATATCGTATTTTGAATGAAAAACTAAAAAAAAGAAAAAGTAATGTGCATACACCACATCATAAGTAAGGAGGTCATATCATGAATCCGAAATTTGAACAAACAGTTTTGACCTGGAATTTAAAACTTGAATAAACTATTCTGACACGAACCTGAATAAATCGTACTGATCCAAAATCCAAACGAACTTACTGAACCGATAACCAAACGAACCATACTAACTACTAACTTAGAATCCGAAAGAATGAATTGTACTAACTAGGGGTGTACAAGTTAAACCGAAAAAAACAAATCCGAGGTTACAGATGGCTCCTCGAATGTTCGAGAAGTCTGGAAGCTTCACTTCAGGTGAAGTGTAATTCTAATTTCTGAATAGTTTCATCTCTGTAAAATGGGGAATCAAGAAAAAAAATCTGTATGAAAAAAAGTTGAGATTGTTATTTTTGAAATAGATGATCAAATTGTGTTATTTCAACCATAAACTAATTTTTAAGCATTGCTTATAGTTTTCTTCTTTTTTCTACATGACTTCTTCACTACTGTATTTTCTTTCTTACTGATATTGTGAGTCAAGAGTCTATCGGAAACAATATCTCTACCTTCACAACACAGGGGTAAGGTATGTGTACACACTACCTTCCGCAGACTCCACTTGTAGGACTAGGGTTTTCCCCCAAATTCAACATTTCCAACTTCTATTGTTCTAAAATAGCATACAATCGTTAACACAAACATCAATATAAAACATTTCATTGTGTCTCAAACCCAAATAGTTGATATCAATTATATGAATCCTCGCTATCGTGGCCTCATCTAGTCACCGATATAGGTAAGCATGTCCTAACATTGGCTATCAAATTGCCTCAATCTTCTTCCTTTATCGTAGTTTGAGACCGACTATGTGAGTAAGCTCGCAGAAGTCGAGCTAGACCAGATAGGGACAATCACGTAACATTAGTCAATAAATTTAGTCTTGACATATTCATGATTAAATTTGAGATTAATTAATTGAAACACAGTATAAATTTAATCTCCTAGAATATCTCACCTTATCCCGCGTACCAAATGACTCCTCCAAGAAAAAGAAGTTCACATCTATGATATTTGACATTACAAAACGGCTCACAGAGTTCACATACAACTAATTGTATCAAAGTTTTTGTCGAATGTAACAAAAGAAATTTTGCCATCAAGGAATGTGGCGAATTGAGTTAAATTCCTTCATTCTTAATTAAATATTTTGAGTTCAAAATTTTTAAAATGAAGATTTTTTTTTTATAAAAAATATTTTAACTATCTTAATAAATTTATTTATATTAACATGAATCAGAATTAATCAGACTAGTGACGTTCAAATAAGAGAAATTCCCCCCTACAATATAGGCAAAGTCTTTGTTCCATATTTTTTATGCAATTGTCTAAAGTCTTTGCCCCATAGAATTTAAGCAAATACATTGTAGAGAATTTCATGATACACATGCATTGAGCCTATTTTATTTTATTTTGTCTATAAATTGACACTAATCAATCTCATTGAGAATTTTCAATTAATTTTTAATGTATATGTTCCTTAGATTTTAATTATAAATTTGGCCAGTATGGTACATGAACTAGATATGAATATTTCAGTAATGTATTGATCTTTTCAATTTTTAATAAATGAAATATGAAAATAAATAGAGGTAGGTTAGGCCCGTGAACGTCAGTCTGGCCTAACCTGTGATTTGATTGGGTTGTGCTATGATTTTTGGAGCCCATTTAAGAAAATGATTTTTAGTCCGGCCTGAATAAACCTGCTGATTTAGGGGGCTTGAGAAATATGGGTAGGGCCGGCCCGTGGGCGCCAAATAAAAATTAATTAAAAATAAAATAAAATAGAGTATTAAAAATAACAAGAGTCCAAACTCAAAATCTATTTAAAGTTTTAAATATTAAAATTTAAATACAAATTATGTTTATAAAATATGTACTACATAAAATAAAAATTCCCTAAAATTTCAATTTTTAATAAATGAAATATGAAAATCAATTGAGATTTTAAATTTAACAAGTATTTTGTTTTTATCAATAACATAAAAAGTACAAAAAAGTAATTTTACATACTTTTGTTTATAACATCTTAATGAGATCTAAACATCTAATTTGAATGCACGTTTATAACAACACCTCACTATAGTAGGCACGAAACTTTCAAACAAACATTATTACTATAGAGAGGTTTAACAATATATACATGAAGGTCGAGAAAAGGAGATTATCTACTATCATGTATTTAATGCCTCTCAACATATATAAATACGCATATCTCGTTGAACTAGTCTTTCACAATAGAGGACAATAAAGAAATTGCAATAATAATGTGACAATTAATAATATAGAATTTTTTACGCAATGTTTATTTAAAGAATATTTTTGTCTTTAGATAGTTTAATCATGCACTATTATTAACACTCGTATATATTTTTGTTTCATAGTGTAAAACACTATTTTTTTTTTCTCACCATGGGGTTTGAAAATTTGAGGAAAAAAAAGAGTTGAATTTAAGATTTGACATGACCTTTTGCTGTTTAATTTTGAAAATTATGAAATAAGTGTGGAATTTAGGAGAAGACTTGACTTTATTGTTGGGTTCGAAAGTGAGATTCAACTAATCCTAAATTCCACACTTGCTTCATAATTTTCAAAATTAAAAAGCGTAAGGTCATGTCAAATAATAAATTCAACTCTCTTTTTTTCTATTTTTTCAGACCCCATGGGGAGAAAAAATAGTGTTTTAAATATGCATTGGCTAGCAATTTCTATATTATTAATTACCACATTATTGTAATTTCTTTATTGTTCTTTATTGTGAAAGACTGATTTAACGAGATATGCATGTTTATGTATGTTGAGAGCCATTAAATACATGATGGTGGACAATTTCCTTTTTCACGACCATCATGTATAGTTAAACTTCTCTATTCTAATAAAGTTTATCTTAGAGTTTCATGCCTACTATAGTCCAATGTTAGTTTATATGTATACTGACATTTGACATTTAGATCTTATTTAGATGTTATAATAAAAATATGTAAAATTATTTTTTATACTTTTTATGTTTTAAATGAAACAAAATGCTTGTTCCCCAAATGATATTCATAATTCATTGATTAAAAATTGAAAAGACGAATACATTACTTGGAAAACCCAAACAATGAACTCGATTTTTCAACACATAATTCAGGTCTTGTGACAAGAATAAAGTTTAAAGGGCATTTGTGGTTCAAAACATAAACGGCAAGGGTAGTATTGATCCCAAAAATAAACAAAGGGTAAATGTGAGCTATTTCAAATAGTTCAAGAATAATTTGGACTCTTTTCCATTTTATAAACAATGTAATGCTATAATGAATGTCATTGTTATTATGAAAAAGTAAAATATGATATGAAAAATTGATATAGAAAAATAAATCAGACCGTTATAACGAGGTACATATGTATTTAAAAGGGAAGAGAAATCCAATTGAAAATAATAAGAAAAAAATGAAGAAAGGAATTTGTAGCCATTTTCCTCCAAGGCACTAAAATAAACGATTTTTGTTAGTAAAAACGTTTTGTAATATAAAATTGTTTGGTAAATAATTTAATATATCTTTATTCATAATATAACTCTTAATATGACAATAATATTACAATCCATAGATACTTATACACACCACAACTAAACTACCTAAACATTTTTATGGACTCGTTAATTAACAAAAACAACATTAATAATAATAGTAACGTCATGAGTTTATGATCGACGATCGTGAAATTTCTCTGTCTTTCAACCATTTCGATGATGATCTGGATGGCTAACATCCATCGGAACACCAATTAAAGAACGATTAATCTGTATCAAATCTCTTGCTATTACTGAGAATCAAAACAAAAGAAATGTTGTACATCAGAAACATTCTTTCAGTTATATGATTTTTTTTCCATAAGAAATTGTAAATAAAATATGAAAAAAAATATTTATAGGATATTTTTTTCCGTTATCGTTCGTACAAAAATTTTAAAAAATCATATATACCTGTTGTAGCCATTCTTGTGTGTGCAACAGGGAAGAGCAATCCAGCCAAAAATATTAACAAAATGAACAAGGTGAGTGTAGCCTTGTACAACATTTTTCTCTACCACTTAAAAAGAAAAAACTTTTGTTTAATGAGATTTTATTAATTTTGTGTCACACCCCGAGCCTATCCCCTGGACGTGGCCGGCACTTGAGAACCATTGTTGATCCCCAAGCGAACCCTTGGCCTGGCTTACTACTTAGCGGAAGACTTGACTTGAGCATATAGGGCTCTTATCATGACATAGATAACTCATAAAACTTAACTCAACTTGCAAAGTCAATTACTGTCTGAAAATACTTAAATAAACTTACTAGAAATCAAAACTCAAACGTAAAGAAAGTATGACATAGTCTGTGAGACCCATCAATTATAGACCTGTCTATGAAGCCTCTAAATAAGTAAGACGGATGTCGGGACAGACCCCACGACATCTCAACAAAACTGAAATGAAAAGATATAGATGAATCCTCCGGGAGTGCTAGGAGGCTCACCAAAACTATTAATTGGGAAGTGCAAATGATCCTCAATGAACGCATGTTGATGATCCTAAACACCTGTATCTGCATCCACAAAGATGCAGGTCGAATGACATCAGTACATGAAATGTACGAGTATGTAATATAGCTGAATAGATAAATAACTTAAATGAAGGTACTGAAGACCAATAAAGATATGAGTAACTCAACTGAATGCAAAGAGATAAGGAACAAAACCATTAAAACTTTACAAGTACACTTACTCAACTTTGTTCTCATAAAACTCATAAGTGTATAGAAAACACTTTAACTTTACCTTGAGCTCAAAACTGAATGTAAAGAATTAAATGAATAAAGTCAATTTAAAACTTCACAAGGCTAATTTATCTCTGAAAAACTCAACTTCTCAAGTAATATGAAAACAGTATATATTTTTACTCTGGGGAGTTTCTCTAACCGAAAACCATCACTATGAGCTATGTGATGATACATCGTAACATCCACGCTGCCAGAATGGTCCTATACTTGCCAGTCATAGGACTCTCCAACTCACTAAGTGGATCCACTAAGTACTATATGTAAGGAAATCATCTAAAAAGTATGAATCATTTACCCATGTTGGCTACGTGGTTTATGGAGGCTGTGAGTTGTTTGAACTCTCCCCCATATCGATGCTCAATACTACTCCCAAAAACCTTTTTACTTTGCTCATCTCAAATGTTTAAAAACATTATCTTTTCTGGATTGAGGTAATTACTCAACTAATCCTCTTAAAGAGGTAACTGTTTTCTGGAGTATCTCAGTACTCAATAACTTACTTTAGAAATCATTGTTTCTATTCTTAAAATATTGTTATCCTGGGGATAATACTTAGTTTCCCAAATGCTTCTCAAATATTTTCTCAAAACTTCTTTCTTTAGAACTCTTCTCAAATCTCTTCTTTAAGCTCTTCTCAAAACTCTTCTTTAAGAAATCAATTTAAAACAATTAATTAGTTTAAAAGACTTCTCATCAATAATTCAGAATTAACTCAATGGAATAGGGCTCATGCTGAAATAGGAACATGAACAATACCACAAAATATGAATACAATTACTCAAGAATAGAATTAGATAATAATCAATGGACTATCTCAACTTTGCTAAAAATCAAGGAACAAAACCCTAGATTTCTTTTGCAAAAATTCTGATATATGTAGGACGTGAGGGTTAACAAACCCAACACTAAAAGCCTTACATACCTGGAAGATCAAAGATCTTGACGAAACTGAAGAACTTGGATGAACGCTTGAAAACTCTAGCTTTTCTCCTCTTGAATCTTCTCTCCAAAATTTCTAAGTGTTAAAGGTGTTCTAATGTGATTTAACACTGATATAAACCTTAACTAAGAGGAAAATGGTTGGATTTTGGGCTTAGAAGAGAAGGGAAAAGTCTGAAATACCCTTCATTATAACTGTCGGAAGCGACCTACGGTCAGTCCTGTTCCTTCGTCGTTTGATTCAGAAATTTCTCTACTTTGGCCTTCCAACGACGACACCCATGTACGACCCATCGTTTGACCTACGGTCCGTACATGGCCATCGTAGGTCAGGCCTTAGGACTGAAAATTTGACTAAGTCTGGAAGGGAACTTACGAGACCCATCTACGGCCCGTCAACTGAACGACGGCCCGTCTTATTGTTCCGTAGGTCAATGTTCAAAACTTGGAATTTTTGAAGGCTGACAGTGCCAACGACGGCTCCAACCTACGGCCCGTTGTTCCACCTACGGTCCGTAGGTGGCCTCCGTAGATCAGTGCTGCAGCAGTTTTCTACATTTTCTCCAACTCCAAGTTACGGGGTGTTACATTATCTCCCCCTTGGGAACATTCGTCCTCGAATGAGCCCACCCTAAGCCTGTAAGGGATGGGGACACCTAACAACCCAACACTATGCAAATCCAAGCAACACATTCCAACTAAAATTTAAAACTCAAGAACTCAACAGCTAAACTGAAAGTGGTACTTCGTTAAGAGTTAGTACCATGCTCTGGGTCTACATTGGAGGTGAGAAGATGTGGATATCTCTCTTTCATGTCCTCCTCGGCCTCTCAAGTAGATTCCTCGATGAATTGATTTCTCCAAAAGACTTTCACTGATGCTACTTCTTTGGTTCTCAACTTGCGAACCTGACGATCAAGAATCTGGATGGGAATCTCCTCATAAGATAGGCTGTCCTTGATACCAATATTCTCGGTAGGCACAACAAGTGAAGGATCACTCAAACATTTCTTTAGCATAGAGATGTGAAATACCGGATGGACTGCCTCTAACTCTGATGGTAGCTCCAACTCATAAGCTACATTGCCAACTCTCTTGGATATCCTATAAGGACCAATGTAGCGGGGAATGAGCTTCCCCTTTCTACCAAACCTTGTCATACCCTTCATGGGTGAAACCTTCAAATATACCCAATCATCTACCTCAAATTCCAAATCTCTTCTCCTAACATCTGTGTAGGACTTCTGACGACTCTGCGTTGTTTTCAACATCTCTTGAATTATTTTAACTTTCTCCATGGCTTGATGAACCAAATGTGGTCCTATCAACTTAGCTTCACCAACCTCAAACCAGCCAATGGGAGATCTACACCTTCTCCCATATAGAGCCTCATACGGAGCCATCTGAATGATGGAATGGTAACTATTATTGTATGCAAACTCGATAAGAGGTAAGTGGTCATCCCAATTACCTTTGAAATCCAGAACACAAGCTCTTAACATGTCCTCTAAGGTCTGAATTATGCGCTCTGCTTGACCATCAATTTGAGGATGAAAAGCAGTACTAAGGTTCACCTTCGAACCCAAACCTTTCTGAAACGACTTCCAAAACTGCGCAGTAAACTGAGCACCCCTATCTGAGATGATGGATAAGGGGACTCCACGCAGTCGAACTATCTCACGAATGTACATGTTTTCATACTCTTCTGTTGTATTGGTAGTCTTTACTGGTAAGAAGTCGGCTGATTTGGTCATCCGATCCACAACCACCCAAATGGAATCATGCTGCCTGTGAGATCGTGGTAAAACTGTAATAAAGTCCATATTAATCATCTCCTACTTCCATTCCGGAAGGGGTATATTTTAAGCCACACCACGTGGCCTTTGATGCTCAGCTTTGACTTGTTGGTAATTTGGGCACTTTGCAACAAAATCTGCAATATACCTCTTCATATTACTCCACCAATAGACTTCTCTCAAGTCATGGTACATCTTTGTGGAACCGGGATGAATCGAATATCTGGAACTGTGAGCTTCTTCCATAATCCTTTCTTGGAGATCATCCACCTCTGGAATATATAACCTTCCTTGATATCTCAACACACCATCTCCCCCTTGTGCAAAAGCCATCAGTTTCTGCTTATGCACATTTGCCTTCAACTCAAGCAAAATGGGGTATTTGTCTTGCTTCTCCTTTACCTCTGCTACTAATGAAGACTTAGCTCCATTAATCACAACAACTCCACCTTCAATGGAATCCAACAATCGAACACCCAACCGTGCAAGTCTGTGCACTTCCTTAGCTAACTCTTTCTTGCCTTCTTCAACATGAGCAGTGCTCCCCATGGACAACCTGCTCAAAGCATCAGCAACAACATTATCCTTACCTGGGTGATAGAGGATACTCATATCGTAATCCTTGAGCAACTCTAACCACCTCCTTTATCTGAGATTGAGTTCCTTCTGACTGAAAACGTACTGGAGACTCTTGTGGCCTGTGAACACATCCACGTGAACACCATAGAGATAATAACGCCATATTTTGAGAGCAAAAACCACTGCTGCCAACTCGAGATCATGAGTCGGGTAGTTCCTTTCGTGAATCTTAAGCTGTCTGGAGGCATAGGCTATAACCTTACCATTCTGCATCAATACAAAACCAAGTCCAACTTTGGATACATCACAGTAGATGACAAAACCCTATGTACCTTTTGGTAGGGTCAACACTGGAGCAGTAGTTAACCGAGTCTTCAATTCTTGAAAGCTTTTCTCACAAGCTTTAGACCATTGAAACTTAGCTGATTTTTGAGTCAACTTATTCATTGGAGATGAAATACATGAGAATCTCTCGACAAACCTTCTGTAGTAACCAGCCAACCCTAAGAAACTCCTTATATGAGTTGGAGATGTGGGTCTTGGCCAATTCTGCACTGCCTCAATCTTCTGAGTGTCGACTCGAATTCCTTCTCCAGATATAATGTGGCCTAAGAATGCCACAGATTCGAGCCAGAACTCACTCTTAGAAAACATGGCATATAACTCTCGATCTTTGAGAGTTTGGAGGACTATTCTGAGATGACTAGCATGGTCCTCCTCATTTCTCGAATAAATCAGTATGCCATCAATGATAACGATAACAAACATATCCAGATATGGCTTAAATACTCTGTTCATAAGATCCATGAATGCTGCATGAGCGTTAGTCAAACCAAAGGACGTAACAAAAAACTCATAATGACCGTAGCGGGTTCTAAAAGCTGTCTTCGGGATGGGGAGGCTTATTCTTTATGGTGACCTAGTTCAGCTGGCGATAATCGATACACCTCCTAATGGAACCATCTTTTTTCCTCACAAATAAGACCGGAGCGCCCCAAGGTGAGATACTTGGTCGGATGAAACCCTTATCAAGGAGATCTCTCAACTGCTCTTTTAACTCCTTTAGCTCAGCTGGAGCCATTCTATATGGCAAAATAGAGATGGGTTGAGTATCGGGAAGGACATCTATTCCGAAGTCTATTTCTCTCTCAGGAGAGACTCTGGGAAGATCATCTGGAAAGACCTCTGGAAACTCACTCACAACTGGAACTGACTGAATAGGCGGTGCCTCAACACTTGAGTCATTAACTCGAACTAAGTGGTAAATGCACCCCTTGGAAACTAACTTTCTGGCCTTAAGGTATGAGATGAAACGACCCTTAGGTACTGATGTACTACTCCTCCACTCTAAAACTGGCTCATTAGGAAACTGAAACTTGACTACTCGAGTTCTACAATCGACTGAGGCATAACAAGCATGAAGCCAGTCCATACCTACAATAACATCAAAGTCCACCATATCTAGCTAGACTAAGTCAGCCATGGTGTCCTTGTGATAGACAGAGATGGTACAATCACGGTAGACTCTTTCTGCTAGAATAGACTCACCAATAGGTGTGGAAACACTGAAAGGCTTAAGAAGTTGTTCAGGGGGATGCCGAACTTCATAGCTATGTAAGGAGTCACAAAAGACAGACTCGCACCTAGATCAATTAAGGCATAAACATCGAAGGTAAAAACTCGAAGCATACCAGTGACGACATCTGGCGAGTTCTCTTAATCCTCTCGAGTACCCATAGCATAAAGACGGTTTATACCTCCGCCTGTCCCTGAAGTAGCTTCTCTCTGATTGCTCCTATCTACTGGAAACTAAGGGTGGAAACTAATCCATAGCTAAGTGGAAGCATACAATAAGAGCACTCACGAAAGCTGGAACGGAACCAAAATAATATATACAACACCTCCCAAAACCTGGAAGTCACAAGTACAGAACTACTAAAAAGAGTACAAGTCCCGAAAGTGGACCACTGGAACAACTGTCTCGAAAACAAAAGACAAGCAAAAACATATAAACAGAAGGAGACTGGTAATCCCAAAACGCCAAGTGCTCACCCTCGTCTCATGAACAGACCGCTGCGGCTCGATATCAACGCTGATAGCTGGTGCTCGGACATGCATCACGAAAACAGATGCAGAGTGTAGCATGAGTACCAAACAACAGGTACCCAGTAGGCATCATTGGCCGACTGAGCAAGAAGGGTAAAAACAAGAGGACAAGATAGAATCAGCACAAACAGAGGTCAACAGAACAGGAAATGGAAAATCTGAAAGGAAGCACAAAGAAATAACTAAAATAAACCCAGCTGAGCCCCCCATAAGACCCGCTAGGAACACTCGTGCGCAAGTTTAAATAAAACCTGAACGGAACCCTATAAGCCCGACAGGTACACAGAAGAGCTATTCTACAGAAACGAAGGAATAACCAACTCAAGAACAACACCAGGACCCCGCCCAATCATTACCATCAGAGCCTCGCTCAGTCATAAATATCAGAGCCCAGCTTAGTAAAAAATATCAGAGCCAAGCTCAGTCATAAATATCAGAGCCCAGCTCAGTCATCAGTCACGAGCTGGAAATGCTGGACTCTAACCGGGCAACCTCAGTGTCGGACTGGCACAAACAGCCCATACTCGACAGTCTAACGCTGGAAATACTGGTTCCACCAGATACGTCGGTCGTATAGCTGGGACTAGTAGCCTATGCTCCACGGACTCGCACTGGAAATAACGGGTAGCAATCGTGTAACGTCAGCTGCGGACCGGAGCAGGTAGCCTATCCCCGTCAGCCTAGCACTAGAAATCCTGAGTGATAATCGAGTAACGTCAGCCGCGTACTGGAGCCAGCAGTCACGAACTGGATAAGCCACAAAAATAATACACTAAGAGACTATAAATCATGGGCCGCCGCCCCCACATATATACCAACCGAAGGTTCCCAGCCTAACACAATCCAGCCGACAATCGGCGCAACCACGGTATCTTCCGGCAGCATCCCAAAAATCCCAGCGATAAGGGGCAAAGAATCGAAAGGTCCGAAAGCCACGAAAACGCCTATACTAAGGCTCATAATCTGACCCAAGTCTGCTCTATCAGTCTACAAGGATCTAGTCCATCCGAAACGACGTTGGATACATACTTAAGTCAACAAGGTACATGAGACTATGTCAATAAATCACAACCTATTCTAAGGCAGAATCACAATAATCAGTCAATCATCAACCAGATTCACCCGGACCCACTCATGCAACATTAGATAACCACCAACAGATACCCCACAGCATGCATATCAGTAAGTCAAATCAACAACCCAACCTATAGCATGATACTAGCTCATAACAACCCAACAGTCAACTCTAAACTGAGGAAGTCGGGGAACAAGGGAAACAATACTAACTAACCACCCCAGATTCACAAATATCAACCAGCATTTACACAATCAGGCTCAGTCTAGAAAGAAGGGAAGACGTAACCTACCAAAAAGTCGATCACGCGCGCTCCAAGTTACTCAATCAGAGATTTACCCTTTCGAACGGCCTCAGACTAATGCCACGCTACCAAAAATAGAATCACAGCGTCAATACGGTCGTTTAGACACCAAAATTAATAAATTCGGAGACAGACCAATTTTTGGATCAAAATCGGGCAAAGTGGGACCCGCTCCGGATTTCCCGAAATTGACTCCATCAAAAGGTCCCAAATCCTTCCCCCAACACTAATCCTAAACTAGTTTATCAAATAGGGGTCGTATCCGCTCCCAATCAACCAAACAATAACAAATCTCTAACAAAAATAGGCCAAATAAGGGGTTTACCTCTGATTTCATGCAGAACGAGGTGCACCCATCGAACCCCAACCTCAAATATACAAAGCCAAAGAAAACCCGAACACTAGGGATTTTGAATCACCAAAAAAGGAGCTCTAGAACTCGAGATATCAAAATTTAAAAGGAAGAAGAAATCATAAGTTGATGGCAGCAGCTTCGAGCTGAATTTCACCACAAACGAGGGTTCACCAACCAATTCTGATCACTCCACTACCTAGCCACAATCTCCACGATCATACAGGACTTCTAATCACTCAAATCGGAGCTCGGATGAGGGAGAAATCGGCATTTGAAAATGAGGGTGAGAGCTGAAATTTCTGGATTATAAAACCCAAACCTCGCCGCTAATGACCATTTCTTGTCACTAAAAGTCCAATTTCCGGTCGCTAAAGGTCTGCACCAGCAACCAGATTTTAGCTATTTTTAAAAGTCTCCGAACGGACCCTCGGAATTCGTTCGGGACCCGATTAAAATAAACCAGATATGTTACCCCACTAAATTCGACATTCCGGACTCAATGGCGCAGTCGAAATTTCGATACGAGGTCGTTTCGATAAAAACTGGGTCCTACACCCATTATGCCATTTTAGCCAAATTCTACCAAGGGCCTCGAATTTTGATCAGAAGCTCCCGGTAATTCTCGAAATGTCGTTCTAGAACAAACTCGGTATTTTGGAACTAATCGCGCTGTCGGAATTTTCATCTGAGTGCATTTTCCAAGAAAGATGACCAAAGTCAACCTTAGGCCAATTTCCAAAGGCTAAAGAGCTAATCGGCCCCAAATTCATACCGGAAACATCGGGACTCATACAAACTATGCTTCTAGCCTAATTTGGCCTTTTCGGAGCTAATGGAACTGTCAAAATTCTCATCTGAGGTCGTTTACCTGAAGTTATGACCGAAGTCAACTTTTCAATATTCAAAAGCACCAAAATAGAAAAATGGGCATAAAACCCAAATGAACGACCAGGAGACCGAATCGTCAGTGCAGCAAGTCATAAATGACTCGGGGTCGCTACAGGAACGCTCTAAACAACAGAAAGAAGGCATTAACATAGAAATGACCTGGAGGGTCATTACAATAACCACTACTAAAAGGACTTTCGTCCGCGAAAGCAAGGATTAAGAAGTACCTGAGGCCTCAAACAAGCTAGGGAACTGCTCCTGCATCTCCCGCTCGATCTCCCAAGTAGCCTTCTCAACTGGACGATGCCTCCAACAGACCTTAACAACAGGAATGACTCTCGACCTCAACTGCCTCACCTCTCTGGCCAAAATAGCAACCGGCTCCTCAGAATAGGTCAAGCGATCATCCTACTCAATGGCGTCATACTGGAGAACATGAGACTCATCTGGAACATATCGGCGCAGCATCGACACATGGAAAACTGGATGTACAACCGAGAAAGCTGGAGGTAAGGCTAACTCATAAGCCGTCTCGCCAACTGCCCTCAAAATCTCAATAGACCCAATAAACCTGGGGCTAAGCTTGCCCCGCCTCCCAAATCTCATCACGCCCTTCATGGGCGATACTCGAAGGAATACTCATTCACCCACATCAAAACTCAACGATCGACGCCTGTGGTTTGCATAACTCCTCTGTCTATTCTGAGCCGTCCTGAGCCTGTTCTGGATCAACCTCACATGCTCCAAGGACTCCTGAAACAAATATGTACCATATGGCCTAGGCTCCGTAGACTCAAACCAACCAACGGGAGTGCGATAACGCCTACCATATAGGGCCTCAAACGGGGCCATCTAGATGCTGGAATGATAGATGTTGTTATACGCAAACTATGCCAAGGGCAAGAAATGGTCCCACTGACCTCCAAAGTCTATAACACAGGCCTGCAACATATCCTCAAGCACCTGGATAGTGCACCTGGAGGTGCTACCGCTGAAACCGGTCTCGCTGCCAGAGGAGCTGGTAAAGCTGATCTAGAAGAAGGGCACTCCCTGGCCCAATGACCAAGCTCCCCACAAGTGAAGCAACCCTGGGAAGACCTGCTAACCGCTGGAGATCGGCCACCCCGACCTGATGCACCTGACTGAAACCCACCTCGGCCCTGACTCAGAACGGTACTATACCCACTTTGACGGTGCTGATCACCCTCTGAAGTCTGCAACGCTGCCTGATATGGCCGACTAGACTGCCCTGACTGAAACCTCTAATAACCCCGATCCCGGGTATCCCTCGACCTACGATGGGTCCCATCAAAGCTATCATTTGACCTAGCCCTCTTGCTGCTGCCCCCGTGGGCCTCACGACGAAGCTGCTCAATGGTGCGGGCATGGTCTACCACATCAAAAAAAGAACAGCCCGCTGATAACATAGACTGCGACTCAATCCTCAACTGCAGCCTCAATACCCTAACAAAGCATCGGACCCTCTCCTCCTCCGTAGGTAGAATCATGGTGGCATGACGAGACAACTCCAAAAATCTAGCCTCGTACTCAGATACTGTCATGGAGCCCTGCTCCAACCTTGAGAACTCATCACGGAGTCGGTCCTTGACGCTCCGTGGAATAAATCTGGCCAGAAAAGCCTCAGAAAACTTCTCCCAGGACACTGGTGGAGATCCAACTGGCCTGGTCTCAATGAAAGAGCGCCACCACTGTCTAGCTGGTTCGTCTAACTGGTAGGCCGTGAAGTTGGCTCCTATAGACTCCACTAATCCCAAGGTATGCAACCTCTCCCGGCAAGTAGTCAGAAACTCGTGGGCATCCTCTCCCACAGCCCCTAAGAATCTCGGCGGTGACGATCTAAGGAACACACCAAGCATCTTCTGCTCTCGCAGAGGCATAACCCCGTCCAAAGGGTCTAACTGAACCACAAGTGGGGCTGGCGGCTGATAAACCTCTGGAGCCGCTACTGCAGGCTGGTCCTGTTGCGCTGGAACCGGCTCTGGAACTGGAGATGGAGCTGGTTGCTGCTGTATACTACCAATAGCAGCTAAACGCTGTGCAAGCATGCATTGAAGATCTGGGGCGACAACTGGAGCTGGTGGTGGCTGGGCTGGTCCCGACCCCACCGGATGAGGCGGAATATGCTCTGCTCGAGACTCCGGCTCCGGAGTCCTCTCTCTACCTCGGCCTGGTGCCACACCTTGACCTCGGGGTCGACCTCTACTGCGCGTACGAGCCATCCTGTGACAGAAGGACACAAGTAAGATTTCAAGAAACCAACTGGACACCAACGCACAACAAAGATACAAAGATAGGACAACATCCTAAGGACATCATGTAACCTCCCGAAGATAGTCACGGACGTCTCCGCTGCGATCCGCAGGACTCTACTAGATGCTAGTTCTGTACAAGTGAGACCAACGAACCTAGGGCTTTGATACGAATTTTTCACGACCTAATTTCTCAAGTCATGATGGCGCCTACCAACCCACCAGTAGGCCAGCCAAAACCCTATCCCGAAACTAAACAGTAACGGGACTAAGGGTGGAAACTAATCCATATCCAAGCGGAAGCATACAATAAGAGCACTCACGAAAGCTGGAATGGAACCAAAATAATATATACAACACCTCCTAAAACCTGGAAGTCACAAGTACAGAACTACTAAAAAGAGTACAAGTCCCGAAAGTGGACCACTGGAACAACTGTCTCGAAAACAAAAGACAAGCAAAAACATATAAACAGAAGGAGACTGGTAATCCTAAAACGCCAAGTGCTCACCCTCGTCTCCTGAAAAGACCGCTGCAGGCTCGATATCAATGCTGATAGCTGGTGCTCGAACCTGCATCACGAAAATAGATGCAGAGTGTAGCATGAGTACCAAACAACAGGTACCCAGTAGGCATCATAGGCCGATTGAGCAAGAAGGGTAAAAACAAGCGGACAAGATAAAATCAGCACAAACAGAGGTCAACAGAACAGGAAACGGAAAATCTGAAAGGAAGCACAAAGAAATAACTAAAATAAACCCAGCTGAGCCCCCCATAAGACCCGCTAGGCACACTCGTGTGCAAGTTTAAATAAAACCTGAACGGACCCCCATAAGCCCGACAAGTACACAGAAGAGCTATTCTACAGAAACGAAGGAATAACCAACTCAAGAACAACATCAGGGCCCCGCCCAATCATTACCATCAGAGCCCCGCTCAGTCATAAATATCAGACCCCAGCTCAGTCATCAGTCACGAGCTGGAAATGCCAGACTCTAACCGGGCAACCTCAGTCTCGGACTGGCACAAACAACCCACACTCGACAGTCTAACGCTGGAAATACTGGTTCCACCGGATACGTCGGTCGCATAGCTGGGACTAGTAGCCTATGCTCCACGGACTCGCACTGGAAATAACAGGCTGCAATCGTGTAACGTGAGCTGCAGACCGGAGCGGGTAGCCTACCCCCGTCAGCCTAGCACTGGAAATCCTAAGTGATAACCGAGTAACGTCAGCCACGTACTGGAGCTAGCCGTCACGAACTGGATAAGCCAAAAAAATAATACACTAAGAGACTAAAAATCACGGGCCGCCGCCCCCACATATATACCAACCGAAAGCTCCCAGCCTACCACAATCCAGCCGACAATCGGCGCAACCACGGTATCTTCCGATAGCATCCCAAAAATCCCAGCGATTAGGGGCAAAGAATTGGAAGGTTCGAAAGCCACGAAAATGCCTATACTAAGGCTCATAATCTGACCCAAGTCTGCTATATCAGTCTACAAGGATCTAGTCCATTCGAAACGACGTCGGATACATACTCAAGTCAACGAGGCACATGAGACTATGTCAATAAATCACAATCTATTCTAAGGCAGAATCACAATAATCAGTCAATCATCAACCAGATTCACCCGGACCCACTCATGCAACATCAGATAACCACCAACAGATACCCCACAACATGCATATCAGCAAATCAAATCAACAGCCCAACCTATAGCATGATACTAGCTCATAACAACCCAACAGTCAACTCTAAACTGAGGAAATCGGGGAACAAGGGAAACAATATTAACTAACCACCCCAGATTCACAAATATCAACCAGCATTTACACAATCAGGCTCAGTCTAGAAAGAAGGGAAGTCGTAACCTACCAAAAAGCAAATCACACGCGCTCCAAGTCACTCAATTGGAGATTTCCCCTTCCGAACGGCCTCAAACTACATCCACGCTACCAAAAATAGAATCACAGCGTCAATACGGTCGTTTAGACACTAAAATTAACAAATTCGGAGACAGACCAATTTTTCGGTCAAAATCGAGCAAAGTGGGACCCGCTCTGGATTTTCCAGAATTGACTGTGTCAAAAGGTCCCAAATCCTTCCCCCAACACTAATCCTAAACTAGTTTATCAAATTGGGGTCGGATCCGCTCACAATCAACCAAACAATAACAAATCTAAAACTAACAAAAATAGGCCAAATAAGGGGTTTACCTCCGATTTCACGTAGAACGAGGTGCACCCATCGAACCCCAACCTCAAATATACGAAGCCAAAGAAAACCCGAACACTAGGGACTTTGAATCACCAAAAAATGAGCTCTAGAACTCGAGATATCAAAATTTAAAATGAAGAAGAAATCATAAGTTGATGGCAGCAGCTTCGAGCTGAATTTCACCACAAACGAGGGTTCACCAACACATTCCGATCACTCCACTGCCTAGCCACAATCTCCACGATCATACATGACTTTGAATCTTTCAAATCGGAGTTCGGATGAGGGAGAAATCGGCATTTGAAAATGAGGGTGAGAGCTAAAATTTTTGGGTTATAAAACCCAAATCTCGCCGCTAAAGACAATTTCTTGTCACTAAAAGTCCAATTTCTGGTTTCTAAAGGTCTGCACCAGCAACCAGATTTTAGCTATTTTTTTAAAGTCTCCGAACGGACCCTCGAAATTCGTTCGGAACCCGATTAAAATAAACCAGATATGCTACCCACTAAATTCGACATTTTGGACTCAATGGCGCATTTGAAATTTCCATACGAGGTCATTTCGACAAAAAGTGGGTCCCACACCCATTATGCCATTTTAGCCAAATTCTATCAAGGGCCTCGGATTTTGATCGGAAGCTCCCGATACTTCTTGAAAGGTCGTTCTAGACCAAACTCAGCATTCTGGAACTAAATGCACTCTTGGAATTTTCATCCAAGTGCGTTTTCCAAGAAAGTTGACCAAAGTCAATCTTAGGCCAATTTCCAAAGGCTAAAGAGCTAATCGGCCCCAAATTCACACCGAAAACCCCGGGACTCATGCGAACCATGCTTCTAGCCTAATTTGGCCTTTCCAAAGCTGATGGAACCGTCAGAATTCTCATCTAAGGTCGTTTACCTGAAGTTATGACCGAAGTCAACTTTTCAAGGTTCAAAAGCTCCAAAATAAAAAAGTGGGCATAAAACCCAAACGAACGACCAGGCGACCGAATCGTCAGTGCCAGCAAGTCATAAATGACTCGGGGTCACTACAGGAATGATCTAAACGACAGAAAGAAGGTATTAGCACAGAAATGACCTGGAGGGTCATTACACTTGCGATCATTCATGTTCCTAGGTGCAGGTGCGCTAGATGAAGATGGAGCAGGTCCAGATGACCTCTGCTAAAAGTTAGACCGATTCCCATTGCCGGTCTTTTGATGGCCAGTCTCATGACTTGCAGTTTTGGCCCTCTTACTAAGAAACTCCTCCCTATCCTTCAACTTGTGTTCCTCGACCTGTCGCACATGAATCATCAACCTAGCTATGTCCATGTCTCTGATCAGCATCGCCGCCTTACCTTCCCTGCTAGATAGACGAGATAACCCAGACACGAACAAGCTCATTCGGCTCCTCATATCTGCCACCATCTGCGGAGCATAACGAGACAACTGAGTGAACTTAAGGCTGTACTCTTGCACACTCATGCCTTCCTGCTTCAAGTTCAAGAACTCTCTCATCCTCATTTCTTTAACTCTCGAGGGAAAAAGCGTCCCAAGAAGGCATTTTCGACTCTGGATGTATCAGCCACATCCTTTCGGTCCACTCTCTGCTACCCAACTTGGTTAGTCACGACCTGAGTCAGCATTTGAATTGCATTACTAAACTCAGCATTAGTGATATCCCTTTGAGGGTCTTGCACTTCAGGTGCAACTAGAGATTCCTGATTTTGCGAATCAACATTTCTCCTAGCGGGACATCCCCGAACAACCCTTCGTGGAGGCATATCTGAAAACACATGTGTAAGCACGAATTAGAGGAAAGACTTTTAGAGAGATGAACTTTATCGCACGAAGTGGAGTAAGAAGAAGTGAAAGGTTCCTAAATGTCGCAGCCTCCTAATTATAGATGTGTCGCGCTTCACACCGATAACAAGGACTCTACTGACACGGCTTCATAGACTCCCTAGGACTCTTGAACTCTGGGCTTTGATACCAAGTTTGTCACGCCCCGAGCCTACCCCCTGGACGTGGCTGGAACTTGAGAACCAATGTTGATCCCAAAGCGAACCATTGGCCTGGCTTACTACTTAGCGGAAGACTTGACATGAGCATATATGGCTCTTATCATGACATAGATAACTCATAAAACTTAACTCAACTAGCAAAGTCAATTACTGTTTGAAAATACTTAAATAAACTTACTAGAAACAATAGTCAAAACTCAAATGTAAAGAAAGTATGACATAGTCTGTGAGACCCATCAATTATAGACCTGTCTATGAAGCCTCTAAATAAGTAAGACGGATGTCGGGACAGACCCCACGACATCTCAACAAAACTGAAATAAAAAGATATAGATGAATCCTCCGGGAGTGCTAGGAGGCTCACCAAAACTATTAATTGGGAAGTGAAAATGATCCTCAACGAACGCATGTTGATGATCCTAAACACATGTATCTGCATCCGCAAAGATGCAGGTCGAATGACATCAGTACATGAAATGTACGAGTATGTAATATAGCTGAGTAGATAAATAACTGAAATGAAGGTACTGAAGATCAATAAAGATATGAGTAACTCAACTGAATGCAAAGAGATAAGGAACGAAACCATTAAAACTTTATAAATACACTTACTCAACTTTGTTCTCATAAAACTCATAAGTATATAGAAAAACACTTTAACTTTACCTTGAGCTCAAAACTGAATGTAAAGAATTAAATGAATAAAGTCAATTTAAAACTTTACAAGGCTAACTCATCTCTGAAAAACTCAACTTCTCAAGTAATATGAAAATAGTATATATTTTTACTCTGGGGAGTTTCTCTAACCAACAACCATCACTATGAGCTATGTGATGATATATAACATCCACGCTGCCAGAGCGGTCCTATACTTGCCAGGCATAGGACTCTCCAACTCACTACGTGGATCCACTAAGTACTATATGTAAAGAAATCATCTAAAAAGTATGAATCATTTACCTTTGTTGGCTACATGGTTTATGGAGGCTGTGAGTTGTTTGAACTCTCCCCCATATCGGTGCTCAATACTACTCCCAAAAACCTTTTTACTTTGCTCTTCTCAAATGTTTAAAAACATTATCCTTTCTGGGTTGAGGTAATTACTCAACTAATCCTCTTAGAGAGGTAACTATTTTCTGGAGTATCTCAGTACTCAATAACTTACTTTAGAAATCATTGTTTCTATTCTTAAAATACTGTTATCCTAGGGAAAATACTTAGTTTCCCAAATGTTTCTCAAATATTTTCTCCAAACTTCTTTCTTTAGAATTCTTCTCAAATCTCTTCTTTAAGCTCTTCTCAAAACTCTTCTTTAAGAAATCAATTTAAAACAATTAATTAGTTTAAAAGACTTCTCATCAATAATTCAGAATTAACTCAATGGAATAGGGCTCATGCTGAAATAGAAACATGAACAATACCACAAAATATTCAACAATACGAACACAATTACTCAAGAATTGAATTAGATAACAATCAATGGACTATCTCAACTTTGCTAAAAATCAAGGAACAAAACCCTAGATTTCTTTTGCAGAAATTCTGACATATGTAGGGCGTGAGGGCGAACAAACCCAACACTAAAAGCCTTACATACCTGGAAGATCAAAGATCTTGACGAAACTGAAGAACTTGGATGAATGCTTGAAAACCCTAGCTTTTCTCCTCTTGAATATTCTCTCCAAAATTTCTAAGCGTTCAAGGTGTTCTAATGTGATTTAACACTGATATAAACCTTAAATAAGAGGAAAAGGGTCGGATTTTGGGCTTAGACGGGAAGGGAAAAGTCTGAAATACCCTTCATTAAAACTGTTTAAAAGCGACCTACGATCCGTCCTGTTCGTCCGTCGTTTGATTCAGAAATTTCTCAACTTTGGCCTTCCAACGACGACACCCATGTACGGCCTGTCGTTTGACCTACGGTCCGTACATGGCCATCGTAGGTCAGGCCTTAGGACTGAAAATTTGATTAAGTCTGGAGGGGAACCTACGAGACCCATCTACGGCCCGTCAACTGAACGACGTCCCATCATGTTGCTCCGTAGGTCAATGTTCAGAAACTTGGAATTTCTGAAGGCTGACAGTGCCAAAGACGGCTCCCACCTATGGTTCCGTCATTCCACCTACGGTCCGTAGGTGGCCTCCGTAGATCAGTGCTGCAGCAGTTTTCTGCATTTTCTCCAACTCCAAGTTACGGGGTGTTACATTTTGATGTTTTATAAAGACTTTCTTTGATCATAAAGTCAAGTCTACTCCTAAATTCCACACTTATTTCATAATTTTCAAAATTAAATAGCAAAAGGTCATGTCAAATCTTAAATTCAACTCTTTGTTTTCCTCAATTTTTCAGACCCCATGGTGAGAAAAAAATAGTGTTTTATATTATGGAACAAAAATATAT
Organism: Solanum appendiculatum; assembly: GCA_018342035.1. Classification (NCBI taxonomy): domain Eukaryota; kingdom Viridiplantae; phylum Streptophyta; class Magnoliopsida; order Solanales; family Solanaceae; genus Solanum; species Solanum appendiculatum. Next base: position 485,424 of record JAGDQO010000622.1, on the reverse strand, counting down.
ATGTGTTAATAGTGCATGATTGAACTATCTATAAGATAAATATAATCTTTAAATAAGTATTGCATAACAATTTCTATATTATTATTCACCGCATTATTGTAATTTCTTTATTGTTCTCTATTGTGAAAGACTGATTTAACGATATGCATGTTTATATATGTTGAGAGACATTAAATACATGATGATGGTTTGGTGGACAATCTTCTTTTCACGATCATCATATACAATTAAACTTCTCTACAGTAAAAAAAGTTTATCTGAAAGTTTCATGCCTACTATGGTGAAGTGTTGGTATATGTATATAGACATTGAACGTTTTAGATCTCATTTAGCTATTATAATCAAAAGTATGTAAAATTATTTTTTTCGTACTTTTATGTTAGTATAAATGAAACAAAATACTTGTTAACTTAAAATCCCAATTGATTTTCATATTTTATTAATTAAAAAGTGAAAAAGCTAATACATTACTGATAAAAATATAAAATACATAACTAGTTATATCATACCGACAAAAAATAAAAATATAAAGACCATATACATTAAAATTAATTGAAAATTTAAACATTTTAAGTTCATCATAAGAATTCTATATTTATAGATTGTTTCGTAAATTTCAGTCTCTTAGCTATTTCACAACAGATAAAACAGTTTATTCATAATACGGAATAATATTACAATCCATAGATACTTATACACACCAAAACTTAAGTACCTAAACAAAACACTAGTTAATGAACAACAACAATATAACAACATTAATAATAGTGATCGCGAAATTTCTATCTTTCATCCACTATTATTAGTGTTATGATTTCCTTGATGATCTGAACTACTATTATCCTTCGGAACACCAATTAAAGAACGATTAATTTGTATCAAATCTCTTGCTATAACTGAGAATCAAAACAAAAAAAAATATTGTACATTAGAAACATTCTTTTAGTTATATGATTTTTTTCATAGGAGATTGATAAATATAATATGAAAAAAGATATTTATAGGATCTTTTTTTCGGTTATTGTTCCTACAAAAATTTGGAAAAATCATATATACCTGTTGCATTCTTGTGGGTAGCCAAAAATATAAACAAACTGAACAAGGTGAGTGTAGCTTTGTACAACATTTTTCTCAACCACTTAAAAATAAAAATATAAGTTTTGTTTAATGAATTAACTAGTGTCAATTTATAGAGAAAATAAAATAAATAAAATAGGTTCAGTGCATGTGTATTATCATGAAATTCTCTACAATGTATGAAAAATATGAACAGGGTGAATGTACGTAGCTTTTTACAACATTTTTCTCTACCACTTCAAAAAAAAAAAACTTTTATTTAAAGAGATTTAATTAATTTTGAAGATTTAAAAAGACTTTCTTTGGTCATAAAGTCAAGTCTACTCCTAAATTCCACACTTATTTCATAATTTTCAAAATTAAACAGCATAAGGTTATGTCAAATATTAAATTCGACTCTCTTTTTTTCTATTTTTTCAGACCCCATGGTGAGAAAAAATAGTGTTTTATACTCCCCCTGTCCCTTTTTACTGGTCAAATTTTGATTTGGCACGCCTATTAAAAAAATAATAAATGGTATAGTGGGTTTACCATTTTACCCCTATAAAATGATATGGTTCCAAATATATTTACTCAATATATATTTCAAAGACATTAACTCAATGTTAAATTGAGGGTATATTAGAAAGAAAAAATTTGTCATTTTTGACAAATAAAAAGGGAAATCAAATTATGAAATATTTGACAAATTATATATATATTGCATGATTAAACTAATTTAATGATTAAAAAAATTCTTTAAATAAGCATTGCTTACAATTTCTATATTATTAATCACCACATTATTGTAATTTCTTTATTGTTCTTTAGTGTGAAAGACTGATTCAACGAGATATGCATGTTTACATATGTTGAGAGCCATTAAATACATGATGGTGGATAATTTCCTAAACACGACCATCATGTATAGTTAAACTTCTCTATTTTAATAAAGTTTATCTTAAAGTTTCATGTCTTTTATAGTCCAATGTTAGTTTATATGTATACTGACATTTGACATTTAGATCTTATTTAGATGTTATAAATAAAAATATGTAAAATTATTTTTTATACTTTTTATGTTTTAAATGAAACAAAATACTTGTTATCATAAAACCCCAATTGATTTTCATATTTCATTGATTAAAAATTGAAAAGATTAATACATTACTTGGAAAAACCAAACAATGAACTCGATTTTTCAACACATGACAACTACAACCTCAAACAAACTTCATCATACTTTGAAGTTGGAGTCTCAAAGTCTGGACAATAACTCAAACAACAACAATGAAAGAACTTTTTTCGATATTTTCTATTTATTATTTTTTTGTGATAGATTTCAACAAGGAAGAACAACATTGATTGAGAGGGAATGGATTTTTGCCATGTTGGACTGCCTAGGTGGATTACTACGTTAGGTCTAGTGGCAAGAATAATGTTTAAAGGGCATTTGTGGTTCAAAACATAAACGGCAAGGGTAATATTGATCCCAAAAACAAACAAAGGGTAAATGTGAGCTATTTCAAATAGCTCAAGAATAATTTAGACTCTTTTCCATTTTATAAATAATGTAATGCTATAATGAGTGTCATTGTTATTATGAAAAAGTAAAATATGATATGAAAAATTGATATAGAAAAATGAATCAGATCGTTATAACGAGGTATATATGTATTTAAAAGGGAAGAGAAATCCAATTGAAAATAATAAGAAAAAAATGAAGATGGAATGTGTAGCCATTTTCCTCCAAGGCACGAAAATAAACGATTTTTTTTAGTAAAAACGTTTTGTAATATAAAATTATGTTTGGTAAATATCAAAATATATCTTTATTCATAATATAACTCTTAATATGAGAATAATATTACAATCCATAGATACTCATACACATCAAAACTAAACTACCTAAACATTTTTATGGACTCTTTAATTAACAAAAACAACATTAATAATAGTAACATGAGTTTATGATCGACGATCGTGAAATTTCTCTGTCTTTCAACCATTTTGATGGATAACATCCATCAGAACACCAATTAAAGAACGATTAATCTGTATCAAATCTCTTGCTATTACTGAGAATCAAAACAAAAGAAATGTTGTACATAGGAAACATTCTTTAAATTATATGATTTTTTTCCATAAGAGATTGTAAATAAAATATGAAAAAAAATATTTATAGGATATTTTTTTCCGTTATCGTTCGTACAAAAATTTCGAAAAATCATATATACCTTTTGTAGTCATTCTTGTGGGCTACAGGGAAGAGCAATCCAGCCAAAAATATAAACAAAATGAACAAGATCATGAGTGTAGCTTTGTACAACATTTTTCTCAACCACTTAAAAATTTTAAAAAAATATAGGTTTTGTTTAATGAGATTGATTAGTGTCAATTTATAGAGAAAATAAAATAAATAAAATAGGTTCAATGCATGTGTATCATGAAATTCTCTACAATGTATGAAAAATATGGAACAAAGACTTTGCCTATATTGTATGGGAAAATTTCTCTTTATTTGAACGTCACTAGTCCGATTATTTCTGATTCATATTAATATAAATGAACCTATCAAGATAGTTAAAATGTTTCCTACCAAAAAAAAAAATCTTCCTTTTAAAATTTCAAATTTGAGATATTTAATTAAGGGTGAAGAAATTTCACTCGATTCCCTACCTTCCTTGATTGGAGAATTTTCTTTTGTTACATTCGACAAAGACTTTGATTTGATTAGTTGTATGTGAACTCCATGCGCCGTTTTGTAATGTCAATATTATAGATGTGAACTTCTTTTTCTTGTTAGAGTAGTTTTGTACACCGGATAAGGCGGAATATTCTAGCTAGGATTAAATTTTTATACTGCGTTTGATTAATCTCAAATTTAATCCTTAATTTGTCAACTTAATTATGTCATCAAATTTGAAATTATTTTATTATACTTTAGTCGAATAAGTTTATTGATTAATATTACAAATTGTTCCTATCTGCTCTGCGAGTTTACTCACATAGTCGATCTCAAACCACAATAAAGGAAAAAGATTGCGGCAATTTGTTAGCGAATGATAGGACATGCTTAATTGCTTAGGTACACGTCATATTGGCCTCGTCAGTGCCTAGATGAGGTTACTATAGTGAGAATTCATATAACTGACACAACTATTTACATGTTTTGTATTGCTGTTTGTGTTAACAATTGTATGCCATTTTAGAACAATAGAAGTTGGACATGTTAAAAAATAAAACATTTTATTTCATAATATGGCTTTTAGTATGAGAATAATATTACAATCCATAGATATTTATACACATCAAAATTAAATAATAGTGACGCCATCCATTTATGCAGGGGCGTATCTAGGGGGGGTCACCGGGTGCACGTGAACCCAGGCTCCCCTCCCGAATCATATATAATAGTGTTATATTTTTTTAAAAATATTGAAATATAGATGTGTGAGTATCATATTACAATAGTTCACCTTTTTATAATAGTGCACCCCTCATCTCGAAATTCTGGATGCGCCTCTGCATTTATGGCCGATGATCTGGAGGGCTATTGTCCGGGGGAACATAAATTAACGGAGAAGGAATATTGAAAAAATTATCAATCTGTCTCAAATCTCTCGTGATCTCTGATAATCAAAACAAAAGAAATGTTATACGTTAGAAATATTCTTTCAGTTATATGATTTTTTGACAAATAAAAATATCTATAGGATTTTTTTTTCATACAAAAATCTTGAAAAATCATATATACCTGTTGGAGTCATTCTTGTGGGTGCTACAGGGAAGAGCAATCCACCCAAAAATATAAACAAAATGAACAAGGTGAGTGTTGCTTTGTACAACATTTTTCTCAACCACTAGAGAAAAACTATATTATAAAAAAGAAAGAAGAAAGGGTTAAATTGCACAGCCCTTTTAATAAATTTTGAAGTTTTATAAAGACTTTCTTGGGTCATAAAGTCAAGTCTTCTCTTAAATTCCTCACTTATTTCATAATTTTCAAAATTAAACAGCAAAAGGTCATGTCAAATCTTAAATCCGACTCTCTTTTTTCTAAATTTTCAGACCCCATGTTAGTAATACATGATTGAACTATCTAACGATAAAAATATTTTTAAATAAGTGTTGCGTAACAATTTTTATATTATTAATCACCGTATCACAATTTCTTCATTGTCCCCTATTGTGAAAGACTGATTCAACGAGATATATGTGTTTATATATGTTATGAGACATTAAATACATGATGGTGGACAAAATCTCCTTTTCTCGACCTTCATGTATAGTTAAACCTCTTTATAGTAATATTGTTTGTTTGGAAATTTCATGCCTATTATAGTGAGGTATTGTTAAATTTGTATACTGACTTTGAATGTTTAGATCTTATTTGGCTATCATAAATAAAAGTATGTTAAAAAAAATAATCATACTTTTATGTCATAAATGAAAATAAAATACTAGTTAAAATTTAAAATCTCAATCGATTTTTCATATTTCATGAATTAAAAACCTAAAAACTATTACATTACTAATAAATTTATAACTAGTTATACTGTACCACCGACAGATAATATAATTAAAATTTAAGGTATATATGCATTTAATTTGTTTACATCCTTCTATTTCAATTTGTATGTGTTAATTTTCTTTTTAGTTCATTTTTAAAAAAAAAAAAAGTCTTTTTATTTCTTAAATTTAGTGTCTAATTAAAGTAAGACACTTAAATTGGAACGAAAGAAGTATATAATAGTGAATATATATATTCCTCCCGAATAGGCGTATAGTGTAATATTTTTGGGGTAATTTCTTAGGCCTCACGGGCACACAAGATATGTAAATTTTGCATTAGATAATTCCTCCTCGTATCTCAATATATGTGCATTATTTGGTTGGACACAGAAATTTAAAAAAAAATATTTGAAATTTATAACATGTTATATATAATTGTGCAGCTATAAATTGTTTCAACTAAATAATCAAAATATAAAATAATTTCATTTGGGACAAATTAAAAGAAGAAGAATAAGAGAGTATCACGTGAAATAGGACATTATATCACAAATAATAAGAGTAAGATTTTAATGTCTTCATAATTAAATGATAGTAATCTCAAATTTTAAACTATAATAATGTAAGAAATATTTACTATGAAACTAATCTTTCATAAAAATTGAGCGCCAATAAATAAGAGTTCGCTTTTCAAAACATAACAGTAGAATTTATGCCAAACAGTCATTATATATCAAAAATAAGTTGTACTTTTTTAATTTATTGATACATAAGGATTACTAATATTGATATGAAGTGAGACGTTTTCATTTAATATGATCCATATAAGTTTTACTCAGAGGCACAGTTAGGTGAGAGTTCGTGGGTTCAGACAAACTCACTAGCTTTAGAAAGTTAAATAAATAATATATGTATATTAACTTGTGAATTCCAGTCCTAACAAAATTGATTGACAGCTCAGTGGTAAAAAAGGGCGGTGAAAATGCTTTTCACACTAATGTTGTGGGTTTGAAAATTTTCTTTTCCTTTGGAAGCATGCTTTGCTCTGTTCTGTGCTAAAATTTAGAACCTCCAAACTCCAAACCTTAAATATATTTTCATTTTATGTCCATATAATTACTTTTTATTTTGAATATAATACAGATAAAACATTTTATAATTCATAATAAACAAAATGAACAAGGTGATCCACTACCACAAAAATCACTTTTAGTGGCAATAGAATTTCCTTTTAGCGGTAATTTTTCTCATGAGTGTTGCTTTATACAACATTTTTCTCAAGCACTTGAGAAAAACTATATTATAAAAAAAAGATGGGTTAAATTGCACAGCCCTTTTAATAAATTTTGAAGTTTTATAAAAGACTTTCTTGGGTCATAAATGTTAGGGTTTTGCCCTGATTTTCTTATCATATTTGAAGTTTATTTTTTCCTTAAAAAAAAGTCAAAGTATTACCATAAATACTTGAACTTTTTCTGAAAGGAAAATATATTTCTCTTCCATATTTGGTTATTCTTTCCTTAGAGGAAAATTTTGGAGATCTATAAATCGAAGATCCCTATTCTCATAGCAGAAAACAACAACATCCACAATGTAGTCGTTTAGAGAGTTTTGCTTATGTGAGATTTTCTCTCAATATATTTATGTTTTTCAATATTAGTTTTATAATAAGTAGGTCGCTTGACCAAAACCATAAATAATATTTTGTTTCTTTTAATATAGTTTATTTGTCCTCTAATTTATTAATCATATAATTTGCAATTGTGAGCTTCCGCATGACGCCATAATCACCTTCGAACCCAACAATAAAGTCAAGTCTTCTCCTAAATTCCACACTTATTTCATAATTTTCAAAATTAAATAGCAAAAGGTCATGTCAAATCTTAAATTCTAACTCTTTTTTTCCCTCAAATTTTCAAACCCCATGGTGAGGAAAAAAAATAGTGTTTTACACTATGAAACAAAAATATATACGTGTGTTAATAATAGTGCATGATTAAACTATCTAAAGACAAAAATATTCTTTAAATAAACATTGCGTAAAAAATTCTATATTATTAATTGTCACATTAATAATGTAATTTCTTTATTGTCCTCTATTGTGAAAGACTGGTTCAACGAGATATGCGTATTTATATATGTTGAGAGGCATTAAATACATGATAGTAGATAATCTCCTTTTCTCGACCTTCATGTATATATTGTTAAACCTCTCTATAGTAATAATGTTTGTTTGAAAGTTTTGTGCCTACTATAGTGAGGTGTTGTTATATACGTGCATTCAAATTAGATGTTTAGATCTCATTCAGATGTTATAAACAAAAGTATGTAAAATTACTTTTTCGTACTTTTTATGTTATAGATAAAAACAAAATACTTGTTAAATTTAAAATCTCAATTGATTTTCATATTTCATTTATTAAAAATTGAAATTTTAGGAAATTTTTATTTTATGTAGTACATATTTTATAAACATAATTTGTATTTAAATTTTAATATTTAAAACTTTAAATAGATTTTGAGTTTGGACTCTTGTTATTTTTAATATTCTATTTTATTTTATTTTTAATTAATTTTTATTTGGCGCCCACGGGCCGGCCCTACCCATATTTCTCAAGCCCCCTAAATCAGCAGGCTTATTCAGGCCGGGCTAAAAAATCATTTTCTTAAATGGGCTCCAAAAATCATAGCCCAACCCTATCAAATCACAGGTTAGGCCAGACTGGCCAACGGGCCTAACCTATCTCTATTGATTTTCATATTTCATTTATTAAAAATTGAAAAGATCAATATATTACTGACAAATTCATATCTAGTTCATGTACCATACTGGCCAAGTTTATAATTAAAATCTAAGGAACATATACATTAAAAATTAATTGAAAATTTCGTTAGATGTAAGAATTCTATAATTATAGATTGATTGTAAATTTCAGTCTCTGAGTGACAATATACCGCTTGAATTGACAAAAAAAATAAATAATCCAAACTTTAAGCAAATTAAAAGAGTATTCAATACTTTTCCTTGAAGTCGTCTGCCTAAAAGCTAATAATTGATTTTGCTATTAATTTCACAACAAATAAAACTTTTTATTCATAATATGAGAAATTACAATCCATAGCAACTCATACACACCAAAACTAAAGTACCTAAACAATTTTTGAAGTGTGGGGTTCGAATCCATAATTCTAGCATAAAAACAATTTCACGATCACTTCCACACCACTGAATTGTCAATCAGTTTTGTTAGGGGGTTCACAAGTTAATATAATATATATTTATTTAATTTTCTAATACAAATACAGGATCTACGGAACCCCTGAACCCCCACTTAGCTTCGGCCCTGTTCCTGGACCAGTGTCTGGAGGGCTAATCTGCCTCGGAACATGAATTAAAGAACTATTAATCTGTATCAAATCTCGCACTAATACTGAGAATCAAAACAAAAGAAATGTTATACATTAGAAACATTCTTTTGAGTTATATTCTTTTTTGATAAATAAAAATATTTATAGGATCGTTTTTTTCGTAAAAAAATATTGAAAAATCATATATACCTATTGTAGTCATTCTTGTGGGTCCTATAGGGAAGAGCAATCCAGCCAAAAATATAAACAAAATGAACAAGATGAGTGTTGCTTTGTACAACATTTTTCTCAAGAACTTCAAAAAAAATTACTTTTGTTTAATGAGATTGATTAGTGTCAATTTATAGACAAAATAAAATAAAATAGGTTCAATGCATGTGTATCATGAAATTCTCTACAATGTATTTGCTTAAATTCTATGGGGCAAAGACTTTAGACAATTGCATAAAAAATATGGAACAAAGACTTTGCCTATATTGTAGGGGGAATTTCTCTTATTTGAACGTCACTAGTCTGATTAATTATGATTCATGTTAATATAAATAAATCTATTAAGATAGTTAAAATATTTTCTTATAAAAAAAAAAATCTTCACTTTAAAAATTTTGAACTCAAAATATTTAATTAAGAATGAAGGAATTTTACTCGATTCGCCACATTCCTTGATGACAAAATATCTTTTGTTACATTCGACAAAAACTTTGATACAATTAGTTGTATGTGAACTCTGTGAGCCGTTTTGTAATGTCAAATATCATAGATGTGAACTTCTTTTTCTTGGAGGAGTCATTTGGTACGCAGGATAAGGTGAGATATTCTAGGAGATTAAATTTATATTGTGTTTCAATTAATTAATCTCAAATTTAATCATGAATATGTCAAGACTAAATTTATTGACTAATGTTACGTGATTGTCCCTATCTGGTCTAGCTCGACTTCTGCGAGCTTACTCACATAGTCAGTCTCAAACTACGATAAAGGAAGAAGATTGAGGCAATTTGATAGCCAATGTTAGGACATGCTTACCCATATCGGTGACTAGATGAGGCCACGATAGTGAGGATTCATATAACTGATATCAACTATTTGGGTTTGAGACACAATGAAATGTTTTATATTGATGTTTGTGTTAACGATTGTATGCTATTTTAGAACAATAGAAGTTGGAAATGTTGAATTTGGGGGAAAACCCTAGTCCTACAAGTGGAGTCTGCGGTACCTTACCCCTGTGTTGTGAAGGTAGAGATATTGTTTCCGATAGACTCTTGACTCACAATATCAGTAAGAAAGAAAATACAGTAGTGAAGAAGTCATGTAGAAAAAAGAAGAAAACTATAAGCAATGCTTAAAAATTAGTTTATGGTTGAAATAACACAATTTGATCATCTATTTCAAAAATAACAATCTCAACTTTTTTTCATACAGATTTTTTTTCTTGATTCCCCATTTTACAGAGATGAAACTATTCAGAAATTAGAACTACACTTCACCTGAAGTGAAGCTTCCAGACTTCTCGAACATTCGAGGAGCCATCTGTAACCTCGGAAACCAGAGAAGCTGCAAGAACACCTGATGAAGAAAACAAGAAACTCATGAGTATTCTCTTAAAACATCCACTGGAAATAATGAAAAAGGGTTAAAAGCAACGAAGATGAAAAAAGGAACAATGATCAGTAGGATAGTGCAGGATAAGCAATTTGAAGCAATGCAGACGAGCAAGCTAACAGCGATATGAAGCTATTGTATTGATCTCACTACCCGGACTGGACACTAATAGCATGTAGCAAGTGGAATCCTCGTGATAATCCAGGAGCACTAGTCGCTCGTGTGATTCTAGTAAGCATAGTATGTAGCGGAGAATTGAGCTCTATCTATAGGAAACTAGGCGTTTGGTGGATCATATACTTCACCAAGCTCGCAAATACATATGATAAAGTATGTCTAATTCTTTAACCCTTAAAAGCAGTAACCGGAGTGAGATAAGACATGAGAAGCATTGTTAGTCGAGGCACTTGGGGGCAGGGGGAGTAGAAACAAGCCTCTACTCCCGCTCCACGTCATGGCATGACCAATAAAGCATAATGATCCTCAAACAACAACATACCTAGTGTAATCCCACAACTGGGGTCTGGGGAGGATAGGATGTACACAGACCTTAATTACCCCTACCTTTGGGGGTAGGGAGGTTGTTTTTGATAGACCCTCGGCTCAAAAGAGAAGATCATAATGATCCGCGAAAACTAAAAGAGAGACTGATAACCAGTTCATAAATCAACATCTTTAGAGTACAACTATCCAGTTCACAATGTCACTTTTCTAAGAATAAGAGTGAAAGTAAACAAAGTTGCGCACCGTCTTTCTCCACAATCGAAATAAATCGCCTTGATCCACCACCGACACCAAAATAATGCTTCTTTGCAGCTAGATATACAATTCCATGAGGACTACATAAACACTGCACAAAAAAGGAAGGAAAGCAATAACTCAGACGCGAGGAAATTTACTGAAAAAACAAAAATTAGAATTTCAACCAAAACAAACCTTTTTAATAAGTTTGTACAGACTAGGTAGAGTAGAAACTGAGTAAACTGTCTCTGCCATGAGAATTATATCATAACCAGCACCCTGATCAACTGTTTGGCCGTCTTTTGGGCCACCATCATCAGCAAGTACATGAGGAAGAATCAGATGAGCTTCATTCCAATCACTTGCAAAGAAGCGAACTTCCGTACTATTATTGTCATCTGTAGCCGACAAGTTCTGTTGAATATTAGCATTGACATTTGGAATTGTTAGGGATTGCAGCACCTCAGCATTGAAGTCCTGAAAGTGTACCGCACGAGCACCCTAGTACAACCAAAACAATAATCTTAATCAAGAAGACGATGAGACAATTAATCGAAAATCAGTTAAGGCATTTATGTACCTTAAGGCATGCAAAGATCCCAGGAAGACCATGACCACAACCAAGCTGAAAACATATGAAAGAGAATCAACACGATTAATAACGGAAGATAATTACAAGAGTAAAGTATTGAGTCAAGATTAGTTGGCAAAACTAAAAGCATTAGGGTGTTGATCCCTCAAGGATAATCGCAACTGAAAGATAAAAATGATAATGACAGTAACCATTGCGAACTCTTATTTAAATTGAAGTATGTTATAATGCCACTTAATAGGAAATCAACATTTCCACTATAATTTGACCTCAACTGTTTATGTTCAATCAAAGGGGGAAAAAAACTAAGGAGAAGACTTCCTCAAGTGGAAAAACTGAAGTCGAGCGAAAATGGAGTGATCAGAGATGCAAAATTTCCTCTCACAAGTATACAATAAAAGAGAATCACCTATCAATAGCTGCTTTTTCTTCGGCAGAAGCATATGATTTATGTAGGGAAAGAAAAAATCGTTAACAGAGAAAGAACTTTACTATGCTTAACAAACAATAGACCCTTTTACTGCCTACAATAATCAATCGGACATCATTTTGACTAAAACTGTAATGAGGAGGTAAATGAAAAACCAAAGCTAAGAGTGGATTTAATAAGTTAGGATTAGCAGTCTGTAGGCATAGCATACAAGATCAAAGATTTCACCTCCACATTAGGAGCCCACCTCTAAAACTTTTTTTCCAGTCAACGATAATTTGCCGCTTTGCATCTCAGAGATTAGAGTCTTCACTAAATCTAATGAACCTTCCCACAATTTCAGCCCCCCTGCAAAATGAGAATATCAGTCATCTAGGTGAACTTCACATCCTAATTAGTGATCAGTAAGCGCAACCATATCTGTAAATAGAATGATCTTAGGACTTTTTTCTCAAGACTTGTGCCCTGCTGTGAACTTCCCCTTGCAAAACGCTAATTTACGGCAGTAAAATTGATCTCATTACATCTAATTCCAGATCTGATAAATTTAAATCATTCCTATATAAACGACATTCAATTTAATAAAGTTCACATAATTCATGTAGACCAGGTATCAGTATTTGTAACAAGCATGAAGCAGACAAAATGGAGAACTAAATTGTTACGTACCTTCATATTTCCCAGGGATTAAATCTGAATTAGACAACCCAAATACTTCCTTTGTACTGACCCTTCCCTAAAAAAGAATTAAACACTAGTAAGGCAACTAAAGATAACTGCAGCTAATTCGTTCCTTTCTTCCGTTAAAAATGATTTTTTCGTGGAAACTCTTCTACCTTAGGAAATCACAAGTGTTTGTTTAGTTGCAAAAGCAGGTAACAATTGGTACTTGTAAAAGACATGGTACAAGATATAAGTACCGTGTTATTATGATGATATCATTTAGCAGGTTCACAAGTATGTCTAAAAAAGTTGATCGAAACAAACTAATTGTAGTAAAAGCTGGAATCTTTGTAAAGAAAAATGACTAAACACATTTAAAAAAAATGTTTTTTGAGAGAAAACATTTCCACAATTGAAAGTATCCAAAAACTGAAAATTGATTTCATCAAGGAAAATATCTTTTGGCACATAAAAAAAAAGAGTTAATAAGATCATAGAACTAATCTTACCTTAAGCAAAGTAAGGCCATCCAAATCTACAGGCTCCACATTGAACTCCACATTTGATGAAACCTACTCCAACAACAATAACAATAACAACACCTCAGTCCCAAACAAGTCTGGGTCGGCTATATGAATCTCAACTACTTCATTCAAACTCATTTCATATCATGATCATACTAAATAAAATAAAAGTAAAAAATAAGCACTCCTTCCGTTTCAAAAAGAATGTCATTTTCTTTTTTTGGCAATTCTTTAATTCCAACTTTACACGTGGCATGTTTAAGACTAGGACTAGGTTACATCCTACATATATTTAGTTAAAGACCACAAGATTCAAAAATCTTACTTATTTTCTTAAATTCCGTGTCACAAGTTAAAACCAGACAAACAAATTGAAACGCAGGAAGTAACAATATGAGTCTAAAACATGTTTAAATGTATTCTGCCTTATCATATCAACATGAGAATAATTGCAACTTATATCCAACTTAACTTCAAATATAAGTTAAATTAATTCTCGATAAGCAAAAAGTGTCACAAGAATTGAAACGGAGAGTACCTGTGAGGGAAGTACTTCAACAGAAGGAGGAGGAGGTGGAAGAGGCTTTTCCGGGCAGTCAAGAAATCCTGACCCGAATCCGAATCCGAACCCGAACCCAGATCCAGTTTGGGATTTTTCATCAAATAGACGAAATGGGTCGGGTCGTCCAGTAGCTGATGCGTTCGCCTCCATTGCCAAAAAGTTTTCAGTTTCGAGCTTTCAGTGTTGAAGACGGCAACTGATGGAGAAACAGCAGCTATTTTTTTCAAACGGGCCAAGATATGCATACGGGCCTTACTTATTGGGCTTTTGTTTTGTTAACGGGCTTATTATTTGAACTTTCATCTTGTTGACGGGCTTATTATGGTCGAAGTTAGATGCTCGATTTTGATGGGTTTATTATGGTCAAAGTTAGATACTTGATTTTGAGACTGCCATTTAAGTCGTATTTGTAGTGGTAAAGATTTGTAAATCTACCTATTTCGAAAATAGTTTCAAGATTTTTTAAAGTTCATTCCTTTATAAACCCACATAATTGATGTGACACCAACACCTCTCACATGTCTGGACATCTCACTCTCAACACCAAGGTCCATTTCTTTACCATGATATTAGAGTCAACCCCTCCCCCCAAGGGGGGGAGCTATGTGGATTCCAGGGTTCATGGATCGAAAAATTACACTATATATACAACATCAAATTTTAGATTTATGATTATATATACTAAAATGTACACTCTCAACACACACTAGGATGCGTAGCTTAGTGGTTAAGGGGGTTTAGAATCTCTCCAAAAGTCACAAGTTTGACTTTTACTCCAGTCGCGTGCCTACAATTATTTTAAGCTTTAATTTTGTCTTTTCCCACATCCCATTTAGCTTAAATTTTGTCTTTTCGCCAACCGCTCTTTTTAATCATTCTTTTCTAACCCCCTGAATGAAAATCCTACATCCGCCACTGCCCCCTTCCCCCTCCCCTCATCTTATATTATCCATGCTCTAGATGTCCAATCATAAGCGTGCATGGGATGTTGGTGTCCCACATTGGTGGGTGGTAATCCTCACCCCATAAACTAAATTTTTGAGTTGAGTCAGACCCAAGATCCATTTCTTTATCAGAATGAAAATTTAATTAGTAGTAGACTAGAAAAGGTCCAATTGAATAGTATGTATATCTTTGAAACTTTAAATTCATTCATAAATCGCATTAATTGAATGCGTTTTATACGCATTTTGTCGATTGCCCTTCTAATTTCATTTAGAAACCAATTTCTGACAATAAGAGAAAAGTTTTCTTTTTTTCATTTTGATGGTAAGTATTTTTTAAGAAAAATTATTTCAAATATTTTTTGGCAAACCAAGATGCACTTCTAGAAGGTGATATGTGTATGTTAGTCCTTAAATAAATTTTGTTCATAATATTTTAAATAGAGGTTAGATTCAAGATTTTAAGTTCGTGACTATGAGTATAATGCAATTAAAATAAATACTTATCTGTATCATGTATTTATATTTCAAGTCAAGTCTAACAAGATTTTAAGTCATGTCTAGCTAGATAATAACAAGAATTATGCAATATTTTTCCTTTATTTTAAAAATATATATTTTTAAATACTATTTAATCATATACTAAAATATTTTTTTTGATATCTATTTTAGGAATAATCAACCGTACGTGGAACAAAGAAGGTCAAATTGAAACAATATAATGTCGCTAAAACTTTGAACCCATAATATTACGATCGTGACAGCTTGACTATCTTACGCTCTAGTTAAGAGACAAATTGTTCACAATTTGGATGTAATGCCCATTAATTAAAGACAAGATAAGAAAAAACAACAAAGCAAAGGGCATGACATTATTGATACAATTGATTGACATAACAACACATTAAGATGATGAAACCCTAATCTTGTTTGAAGTTGAAGAAACTAAGTCAATGGCACATCCCAATGGCCATGCTGCTCCAACTAGATAATTTTTGTATTGCACATCATGTATCACTGTTATTTCTTTGTATGGATTTAGCCCTGTCAAAAAAAAGTGACGGGGTGGGGGGTGGGTAAGTATATGTATACAAAGGATCGAAATCGCGCAATTTAACGTATTAAAGGCTTAATATGCTTAGTCAGATATCATATGGATTAAAATAACAGAGAAATCAAAAGTACTATTAACCCTTAGTTGAATGACTTAAATATCGTTCTGTCAATTTTGTTTGACATATATGTATAGAAAGGATCGAAAGCGCACAATTTAACTTATAAAATGCTTAATATACTTAGTCAGACATCACATGGATTAAAATAACAGAGAAATCAAAAGTACTATTAACCCTTAGTTGAATAACCTAAATGTCGTTCTAGCGAAACATCAGATCAGTGTATATAAGTTAAATTCAGTTCGAAACAATTATAAATTAAACTTTTTAAAGTTTTCAAAGAGGTGGAAAATGTATACTTACCAAATCCATCAACAAGCAAAGTGTACTCATATATCAAGTCCATACATAAGTATGGGATATTTCTATCTTGAGTTTTTGGGAATACAGTTTTTATGTCTGCTACATTTGTCTGGCAAGCAACTTTAGCTGCATTTAAGTACTGAATTGGCCTTGCTAGAGCAGATGGAAATTTGGTGTCAACAATGCCAACCTACAATGCAAAATTGAACACCAAAAATTGATGATACATACTATATACCAAAGTAATATAAAAATTATAACAATTGACAACTACTGTTAGCTACATCTCAGTTTCAAGCATGTTAGAATTGACGCTTAATTATATAAAAACACTATTGTTATGTATGTTTATGTTGCATCATTTATACGATCAGAACTGTATAGCAAGGTAAAAAACTGTTATTCAATAGAGCTCGGATTTCATTCCGTGTTCAAAAAAAAATTGATACACATCTTTATAACTAATTACTATTTATGTGATTTTATCTAATTAGACGCAAATTACTTTGAGTGAAGGAGCTATACATTTGTGTATTGACAAGAGTATTTTTTTTTTGGAAGCTCAATCTATTATTGGATGAACCAAAATAGAAGAGACAAACAACATGGACACATGGTACTTGATTGGGTGTCTAGCTCGTGTCATAAAGTATTTGTGGTTAAACCCCACAATGAGTGCGACCTTGTTTTTAATTGTCATTATTGAGTTTGAAATCTTATACAGGCAATTTGTGATAAATCAGAAGAAGATTAGGTCATAACAAATCCTTATAGCCGTTCAATTACATTATAAGAAAACTTACCCTAACCCCTATAGCGACCCTACCCATCAACTCTAGATGAAAAGTACCCTCCACCAACTTCCTTATCAACAAATTTGATTAATTATTACCAATAATTTTCTTCTTTTCTTTTCAATATTTTACTAAATTATTGAATATATGTAAATATTAATTTTACCTGAGCACCAATATCATAAAAAAATGATGAAGCATGAATAGTCTTTTGTCCATCACCTCCACCACCATTCCACACTCCATTGAATGTGCATACCTCATTCCAGCATTTTGCATTTACTCTAAGTGCATGTCTAGTTAACCTTCTGCATCTCCTCCAGCTACTACCTTTTTTTGGTGCTTTTACTTTGTAGTCCACTCCTCCATATGAGTAATACCCTAGAAGAAGAAAAAACACACAATAATCATGGAATGTTAAAAGTTTATTCGACGTTAGCTGATTAAAAATAGTTGATAAACATCGAGTATTAAAAAGCACTTTCAAGTGCTAAAAGTGATTGTTGAAATAATTAAGCATTAGCGGCGTGTTTTGATATAAGTACTGATGAAACTGATAATAAACAGTTAATTTGTCTGGTAAAAAAAGTATCGATAAACATCTTTTTAGTTAAAGTGACAGGAATGTAATGATTTAGTAAGAGTATATAGATCAAGGAGATTATAAAAGATATTAGGGATAAAATAATAAAAGATCTAGTCAGATAAAAAGTGCTAATATACCATCATATCCTTCCAAAGCACAAGGGTTACTTTCATTTCTTGAAGCTTTGAGAATCTCAGCTCGACCTGCTAGTTGTCCATAGTTCAAATAACTGCATATATACATTAAAAACACATAATCAATTATACACTAAAGTCTTAATTGACCACATTCATATAACTCTTAATACTCCTAACATTTGGTAAATTAAATACACTCAATTGAAATTGTTGCGTCTCACCCTCACCAATTATTAAATCACTTAAAAGATAATTATAATAATTGTCTTAAGTTCGAGCTCCAAAAAGGTAAAGATTATTTTAAGTTGCACTTTCCTCTTTAATGGACCTATCTACGCAAATCTAGATTAGTCAAAACTCAAACAACTTAGGCAAAGCTAGACTTTTTAGTTCAATGGTTCTGAACCATAATTCCTTTTACTTACGGGTTATTGAAAATTATTTTTACATGTTAAATAATTTTTTTAACGCAAATACAAAGTTTGAGCTAAAATAGCCACACCACTGTGACTTCATTCTTGCTAAGCGAGCATTGTACAAATATATATAGTTTAAGCCAAAGTTATTTGATTCTCATGTCAAACTTGTAACGATTACTGTGGCTCCATCCTTGGATAAAGCGAGTACCAGATATCGAGTGGATAAAAAATATATAAGAGGAGAAAACAAACCTGTGTACATAGAGGTTATAATCTTTTGACAAAAGATGTTTTTGTAGAACATAAGGTTCTCCATCCATATTTTTAGGAGCATTTGCAAATTGTTCATTTGAGATAGCATATGCCATTTGGACTGAACCACCACCAAGATCAATTGTTGCTGTTGTACTTTTATAATCTTTTCCCAAATTTCCCAATAGATAATTTATTGCAGCCTATTAATAAATACCAAAAACAAAAAAAATTAGAAAAAAGATGTATGATATACATAAATTATATATTAATTACATATAATTAATTATATGATAATTCGATAATTATTTTAAATTTAAACAGTTAGATGAACGACTATCTAAATTAATTCTTCTCAAAGATGTAATTATTTAATTTGTTGTAACTTACCCACATATAGGAACCTTCTTGAGTACCATCAAGAATACTGACCCATTGATCTTTGCTATAGAAAGTGCTTTGGTTCTTCACTAAATCTCTCACCTTTTAAAATTGAAAAAATGACCCAAAAAAAAATTTAAAAAAAAATTAATAAAGTAGTAAAAGGAGGATTAATTATTTTTTAAGAAAATAAAAAAAAAATTCATAAATAAAATATATATATACCGCTTGTAGAATTTTTTCAGCTGCATCTCCTTTTAACATCCTTAGACCAGCAGTTGCCTGCATCATTTTAAATAAATAATTCACGCAAGAAAAAATAATTAAAAAAAGGAGCAATCAAAATTATCATTTATCATAAACAATTCTAAATGATAAAGTAACAATACTAAAATATTGAGCAACTTGCATTATTCTGTTTTAAATACTTCTATCATATGATAATATAATTGTATATTTATGTTAATAGGATTTAACTTATATATGCGTTGACTATGTAAAAAGTTTTTATACTATTAATGTAATTTCACTCATTGTCACAAGTCATGAGTCACTTGATCTTTATCCAGGTTACTAGTTTCACTTGTTATGAAACAATTATATACAGATAGTTATTTTTGTTGAATTTTTCCTGATTATCCCTTTTTATGATAATTATTTACTATATGACTTTTTTTTGCGTAAAAATTCATTATATTTTGAATGACCTAATAGTGTAAAATATATCTACTGACCCCAAGTTCTAAGGGTGTTTCAGATTGCAATTCTTGAGGAACAACTCCTTCAGCTCCATCTAAAAGTGACTCTAGTGAATTGGCTGCAGCCTTTGCATCTTCTGCATATGAACTTAAACCTGGCTCAGTCTGCAAAATCAAAATAAAATTAATTATTACATAAGATTTAAAGGGGTGAGGAGGGTTCTGAATTTTAGAAAAGACAGTTTACTAAATTTTGAATATATAATATAATACATGCATTCAAAGCTACTAGGCTTTGATATATTGAATCGGTAATTAAATCTCTAGCTCTTAGTGATAAGTTCAACGGTGAAGCCAGGTAGAGTGCAAAGTGATGAAAAATTACATTATTTACTCCTTCGCATGTTTACTTTTCATATTTTGAACCCTCTTAATAATAATCCCAACTCTATCCACTAATCAAGTCCAATAGTTACCACTTAACACTATATCTCGATTTAACATGTATAAAAAATAAAAATAAAAAACAAACTTACATGATCTAATCTAAAAGATAACCATACCTAACGTACTCTTCTTAATAAGTGCAACTAACTTCATGATAAATAACAAATAAACAACTACAACAAGTTATAAATTACACCGATAATATAAAAATTATTTACACGTATAATATATATAACTTAAATTCAAAAATTTATAGCAAACGAGTATTTTACGCCACGATAAAATGTAGTATAGTAAAAAATATACATACATACCGCCATGAAAAACTCAATATTGTTACCAATAGGAAGAAGTCCCAATTTTTCATCAAAACGAAAAACATGAACTCTACTTCCAGTACTTCCAGCATCAAATATTACTGCATAATGTTCTGATTCATGGCTTAATAAATGTCTTCTCAATGGAATTTGAGCATTCACATTTTTGGAGAATAAACTTAGGGGCATAACCAAAAATATTGTCAAAATTGTCAAAACAAAATGACTTTTTTGGTTCAACATTTTGCCCCTATTTAAAGAGATCTTCTGCATGAAAAAAAATAAAATACACAAGTTATATAAATATAGATATAAAAAAAAAAGCTATGTATTTTTTATGGTGTAGTAATATTAATAGAATCAGGTTACTTAAAATGTAATTCCAAGTCGTTATCTTTAATAAGTAATGATTAATGTATACACACACATGTATATGTGTATATACTATCAGAAAATCATTAATTTTGGATGTCCAATCAAAATTCATGCTCCAACGGAAAAGCCGTTGAAAACGTTACCGATGAACTAATTTTTCCGACGAAACCGGTGGAATATAGCAAGTACTTTATAAAATAAAATGCGCATAAACTGATTCAAATATCGCAATGATAAAAAATAATAGCTTAAAAGAAAAAGGAAGAGAGAGAGAGAGGAGAGAAATACTTTTTTAATGTTTTGTGGGGGTGAAGGTGATGAAGAAAATGGTTAATCTTGTGCTCTCTTATATAGACTCAAATCATATATTATAGTAATAATTATAAAAACCTAAAAAATAATTACATATGAAACATGTGATAGTACTCCCTTCGTCCCATAATAACTGATCACTTTTTATTTTACACAGTACTTAAGAAATCATAAATAAGATGAACAATTTGACAAATTTACCCTAAATCCATATTGATGGATATCAAGATAATTTATGATGACATAGGGCATACAAAAGGTATCATTGGAACTTATGCACATTTTTATGATATTAATTATAGGGGTAAAATGGGAAAAAATTAATTAATTTTATCTTGATTTAGTAAGTGATCAAGTAATTTGGGACAAGTAATTTTAGAAAGGTGATCAATTAATATTGAACAGAAGTATTTTTTAAAAAAATTTTGTCAGATGCCTGATAGTACTATTATTCTATTAAATCAAATAATTGATGTACCAAATATGAATACTATATTAAAAATATTATAATTTATAAAAACCCTAGAATAGTTACTCATGAAAGTACTATTATACTATTAAATTAAATCTAATAATTGATGTACCAATTATGAATATTATATTATTTTTATAATATTATTGATTTGTCATTTCAATTATATATAAGATCAAAACTTTCATTTCTTATCTATTAAAGGACATGTTAAAAATTCATTAAATTAGTAGATTGTTCATTCATGTATGTATATTTTCTAGGTTCTAAGAACGAACCATTTTGGATAAGAATATATCCATTAATTTGGACATTTAATATAAATAGTAATTTTTGGAGTGATTTCTCAATCTATAAATAAGATTGTCATTCACCATTGTATGGGACACTTGAAGACATTTGAATAAGATGATCTCTACATTCTACTCTCCATATCTCTTTTCTATATTTCATGTAGTATATTGTTTATATTCTACAACATGTAATTAGCATAATATTATAAAGGGTTTACCTTCTGGGTAGAGCTCGTCCTGGTGCGGATTACCTCTCCTGTGTGATTTGCGAGCTATTGCATAGGAGCGGGGGATTTACCCTGTGTGCACCTAGTGACTGCGGGTTTCCCTTGTCATTAAAAATAATAATAAAAAAAAAAAACTAAACGTGTACTATTAATACCAAGTTTGATTATGCATTTTTAGTTCTACACACCTTAACTCATCTTTACTGTACATGCCAATTGAATCGCTCAAAGTTATAAAATGATCATTTTCGATACCTCCAATATTAATTATGTATCACTTCAATGTCGGATGTCCACGAGACACAACAAAGACAAATTAAACTGTTTAGTTATCAGTTGAGATTAAATTAACGTATTTAAATATGTATTCTCAAAATTAAAATACATACTTATCAGTTACGTATGATCAAATTTAATTGTTTATTTATGTATTATGTCTTTATATTATTAGTTGTACTTACATTTAATATCACATGTGAACTGCGCAGGCTTTTGTTTGTATAAAGCCTATCAACAGATCTTGTTCAGATGATATTTTAAAAAATTGTAAAGCATGAATCATGTGAATTCATGATCCATCACCTTTTGCGACTTAACATGTAGGGATGGACGTGGTACGATATTTTAATAATTTCGATTCAATAATTTTAGCTTTTGGCTGGTACGATATTTTAATAATTTCGATTCAATAATTTTAGTTTTTGGTTTTTGAAAAATATTATGTATATCGTTAACATATTAAATTACTTCAGTATAGTTCAATAATTTAAACGGTTTTGATATTCTGCATGATATAGTAGTAAATCAATAATTATAGTTTGCTCGGAACTTCACTTTACATATATTTATATAATAAATAATTATAACTTTCGCTTTTCAAGAAATTTCTCCGACAAGTTCAACTGGACAATAAAGCCAAGGTAATTAAAAAGATTATATTATAATTCAAACTTGTCTTGATTATCGAAATCAAATCCGATCCAATCACATGATTATATTTTATTATAATATCACATGTGAAGCCATACTTTTTAAATAAATTTGTAATGAAATAAATAATAATTATTCATTCCATCCAATGTTTAAAAAAGCAGTTTTGGGACTTATCTCGAGGCTCACTCTAGAGTGAGGCATAGACAAAACGCCTCGAGGCATACGTGTGGAGCTTAGTTTTGTGAGGTTTATGTTATAAGTATTCAACTGTACATCTTAAATATGCCTAACGTCCAATTTTTGGATTTACCTAACGGATCTTATACAAATTATGTGTCAAATTTTTTAACTAATATTATTAACGGTCATAATTCTTTAATAAATAAATGATGTTTGATAAAAAAATTTCATTTGTAGAAAATAAGAAAATCGAGAATTACTCAAATAATAAATTATAGTATTATATATTTACTATTTAAAGATACCGTAAAGGTAAATATCATAACATTTTTAAAAAATAACAAATATTAATTTAATAAGACGATCAAATTAGGACACTCATGAAAATTTTACTATATACACACTCACACAAATTAGAGCAAATCCCCATTTGGTGGATTGCATTAGTATGACATGACTTATTTTTTTAATTAGATTCGAATCAAGGTAATTAATATCGTAGAATTTTTTATATATTTATTTTTCAACTTATTGTATCAAATATTACAAAGAATTATTTATAATTAATTTTTAATAAAAGCACACGAATCAAACACGTTCTACTCGATACTTTTGATGGATCACATGAGATTTTATATTCTATTAAGGGAAAATTACGCGGTTAAGCAAACTTATACTACTTAATTAGTCATCATAGCTATAGTTTGCTATAATTGTCACTCGCGATTAACATAACTATTAATTACGTGGGCTGACTTCAGGTTTGTATAATTAGCCACATTTGTATAATTCGCAACTAACAATTCGTTGTTTGATTTGTATACGATTGTTTGTATTTGTATATGACGATGATTTCCTTTGGTTTTTCAGTTTTATCACTATATACATTCAATATTTTCTTGTATAACTTTTTAAAGTTTGTATAAACGTGTAGTTTTCGGATTTTGTATAATATAATTTATATAATGTAATTTGTATAATACAATTTGTTTAACTGTTTAAAGTTCATATGTTTATGTTTGTATCAATTCGTTATTTCGAGTTTTATCATATTTGTATAATTCCAGACTTTGTATTGCTCAATTATACAAAACACGCGAATTATTCAAACGTACCCGCGAATTATATAAACGAAATGCGAAATATACAAATTATTGCCATCTCTCGCTCGCCTCTCTCCTCCCTCTCCCAATCTCGCTCGCATCTCTAACAATCTCGCTCGCCAGATATACAAATGCATATGTATAACAGTACAGTTACATATATACAATTGTTTTGACAGATATACATATACAATTCGCCTATCTCCACTCTCTGCCCTCTCTCCTCTCTCTCCCAGTCTCGCTCGCCACTCTCCTCCTTATAACATGTAGCTACGAATCGTAATTAGCAAACTATAAATATGGAGCATAAATAAATATTTTGAGTGGCTATATGTAAAAGTTCCTCATTTATATTAATTATATATATTTTTTATTAAATTTATAATAATACAATAATGATAGTTGATTTCACCTACTTAGAAAATTGTTAAATCTGACTTGCTTATGTATTTCTCTTTTTAAAAAATCTCGAAAGTAGTGTTTTATCATGAGTTCGAAAAATTGTAATCATTGAGCACTATGTATCAGCTCCAAAATTCAAAATAATATATCGAAAAATTGTAATATTGAGCACTATGTAATAATTGAGCACTATGTTCCAAAAATGTATCTTTTTATAAATAAAATAATATAAAGTCTAATACAAAATTCAATCCTCCAAATTAATAAAGATTCCACTTCTAAGACGTAATTAAGATAATAAGCTCCAAAGATATCTCTCTTAACTGTTTTTCTAAAGAGAAACATAAGGGAATTTGCATGATCCATGACCTGTCAAAAATTGCAAAATTAAACCAACCAAAAAAAATTAATAGTTTTTAATAACATGAATATAATAGAAGAAAAATCAACTAAATATATATGATATTGATTATTCAAATTTGTTATATTTATGATTGTCTTGAATAATTGAAATTAGTAACCTAAAAAATAAGGTAGATTATCTGCTACACCAAGTTACATATACTAATAGTGTGAAAAAATCTTTATGTTGACAATATGTATATAAGTTAAAGGGATAGTTCTTTGGATGATTTAGTTTATAAAATAACCAACAAATGTATATGTTTTGTATATTTAAGTATAATTTAAATACACTATACATATCATATATCCATAGTCAGTGTATATGTTTTGTATATTTTAGTCATACTGATAAATAAGTTTGACTAAACTATACATATTGATAGGTTTCCCAAGTTAAATCTATTTTTTATATAAATATTTTCATCTGGTGTTACCCGTATTAAAGCCCGATTAAATTTAAATTCGCACCGAAAAGTCTCACATTGAGGGGTAAAGTTCTCTATAACAAAAACGACTCCATACTCAGAGAAACTCGAACTCAAAACCTCTGATTAAAGATGAAGTAGTACTTACCACCTTCTTAAAAAGGTCTCAATTGAGTGTTACTACAAAGATAAAGGAAAAGTTTAGGGTACTTACTTGGGTCAACATTGGTTTGAACAGCAAGCCCATTGAAATAACAAGTTTCACCATCTCCTCTATACTTAGCCCAATATGAACTAAATGCATAATTTGCATGAGACACAATAGAAACAGGTTGATAACATGATTTTCCAGGAGAAATTTCATCACAAGTTTCATTTCTACTACATGCAAATTCCAAAGCTTGTCCTAAATCAATTTCATTCATAGTATCATTTGTCACAACACACCACAACTTCCCATGAAATGGTCCATTATTTGTTGGTTGTGGTAAATCTACAAATTCACTATCTTGAACTTGTCCTGTTAGGTCGATATCGTACATTGGTCTACCACTAGGGTGTAACATACCCCAGTGCCTCTCTGTGCCCGGACCCTCCTTTTGATTTTCATCGTAGAGGGAAAAAATAAACGTAGGTATACTTAACCCTGGACGAGCTGGTGTCCCAATAGGTGGTTTTGAGACAATTCTACGTATGAGATTTCGATTGTATGTAGCTGCATTGTAGATATTAGCACCAATCTCATCATAGTCGCCTCCATTAGGCCATCCTGTTTCAGCTATTGCTAGTCGGATATTGTAAAACCCTAATTTTTGCATGGCGAAAACAATGGAATCAAGCATTTGATCCAATAGGTTTGTGTAAACATAACCACTCACAGGGTCAACATAGGTTTGACCTCCTTGAAATAGTGCAAAATCAAGACTTATTGAAGATGTATTTTGGGACCATGAAAAATAAGGGTAGATATCAAGAAAAAAATATGATTTTGTCCAATTCAAGAACCTTAACAAAGGCATCAATAGATTATTTCTTGATATATCTAACCTAAATTCACCACTTGAAGGTGGAAATGATGTTTCCAATATGTCCATAGCTAAAGGGGTACCTATTTTTATGTTGTGAATGTTATGTTCATCGATCGAATTCCTTATATTATTCATGGCTGGTACAAGATCATACCATAAACCTTGATCATCCTTGTTACTTAGGACTTCATTACCTACTAAAATGTATCGAATCATCGTGTTTGGATAGTATGGAAGAACATTGTCACGTATCCATTGATTTGCAGCTGATTGATTTGCTGCTACGATTGAGATTTGATTGTTTGGTACCATGATGGAGACTTGAAGATTTGTACCTGATAATAATCGAAGTATTTCTGGATTTGCATCATAGAGTTTTACTCTACCAGCTTTCATATTTTTCAATAGTTCTATTGAAACATATGGAGATGGTAAATTGTTTGCTACCCTTCCATAATTTACTCCAATTATGCTTGCTCTAGATACGTCTACACCAAAAAATAAAAACAAAGAGGACTAATAAGATGCAAAAATGTTTTAACCAATCAATAAATAGATAAAGGTAGGCATCTAAATAGCTTGTAGCTAACATATTTTTGATGACGTGTTGCTAATTCATTGTTAAATAGGATTAACGATGAATTTTCTATGTTTAACGGATAGAAGTTGTTCGTTGCTAATTCATATTTTTTGTAGTGATTCAAGAAGATTGTAACGGCTGTTTGGTATGACGAAAGTCATTTTTCATGGCATTAGTTTAAGTTTAAAGTTAAGATTGTTGAAAGTAGAATGAATTATGTCCTCGTGAGGAAAGTAATCGAATATCAGAAAATGATTTTCTTATGAACAATATTTTCTTAAAAATGACTTTTGTCGTATCAAAGACATCCTAAATAAAAATGTAAAATAATTAAAGGACAAATAATGTTCATTTTAGGATGTTGCTTGAGAGAATACTTACTTGAGAAAACAAGAAAAGAAAGGAAAGCAATAGCAAAAATGACTTCCACCATGATTTTCTCTTTGAACATCTTAACCAAAATACCAAAAAATTTCAACAAATTAGAATGTTTTATGTGAAGTGAAATTCCAAAATTGAATGTGTCCTTAGAAGTAAAAATGGAGAGGGGAGGAATATATAGTTGAACTACCACAAACAGAAATTGTATGTAACAAAGTAAGACAAAGATTGTGAGAATTTAATCAAGAAAATGAGAATTTCAAAGAAGAAATTAAATGAAAGATTAATAAATCATGTATGATTCTTGAAGTTTAAACATAAGTAAAAGTGAAGGCAAAAGACTATGGAATGCAAAAGAAGTGTAGGTAAAACTTAAAAGCATGTTTATTTGTTTCTCTTGTGTGCTTATTGTGTTTTAAAGTTGTATTAGTGTTACAACAACAAGAAGAAGAACAATAACAATAAATTCAGTATAATCTCTCCAAACTCGTCTGAAAAGAATAGGGCGTATTCAGACTTTATCTCGATGCCTACTTCAAAAGAGTTTGATGTCTTATAGTTGGGCTTAAATTTTTGGAGTATAACAAAAGAGGCCCAAATTTGTGAGCATGTGAATATAAGACTTAACCTTTAAATAAGTAGCCGCTCCTTAACTATCAAGGTGTTTGGTAAGTGGTCATTTGCACTTTTGGCCTATTATGTGTAATAATTGCACCTCAAGTCAAAATAAAATAAAATATGGGGCATAAAGTTATATTTTTGCATCCATTTGAAGGGGAAAAAAAAATAAAGATCAACCTATTTGAAGGAAAAATCATGCGTGCATAGATGGTTTGGTAAGATGAATAGAAACATTACATTTTTAACCAGAGATTCCGAGATACCAGAGGTAGAGAGTGCTTTCTCATTTAATAAATCTTATTCGATATGAATTTAAATTAATAAAGTTAGTAAATACCAAACAACAAATACTTAGACCAAAATAAAATTTCTCTATATCGAAAAAAATATCAAACGTATGCAAATCTAATAATATGTAATATACCATCGAGGTGTAGCAAATGAGACTGATTTTCCTTTAACTAGTTAGAGGTCTCAATTACGAGTTTTGAGTATGAAAAAAAATCTTGATGGATAACGCTTTTCCTGAATGGGCCCTATCATACGATGTGAATCTAAATTAGTCGAGTTTTACGGTAGATACTGGACATTGAATGAAAAATTTAAAAATAGGTGATGTAATAATATATATATAATGGAGTAATGATTATGACAACTTCCATTGTTATTATTTCTCTAGCCCTTGAATCATGGCATTTTCTTGCCATAATCACATTATGGCCTTGCCATTAACAAAGATATATATATTACTTGTGCATTAATAAAATGATTAGTGTGGTTGTAAGCAAATTTTAATAATTAATCATGTTAGTTTTGACCTTTGTATATATTGTCATGGCGCGATAGCTAGATTATGAGTTGACGTGAATTCAATATCTTTAATCTGAATTCACCTTTTCATATTAATCATTCAACTACCCCACGTGTAATGATTAATGGATGGAGAATTACGTGTGATCTTATGATAAAACAAGTAAAGTCCATTCTATTTTATGTACAAATAATTATCTTGCAAATTCAATTAATTGTTTCTCTACTTAATCGATATTTTTTATTTTTTGCTAGATATGGTTGTGGAATGTGAATATATTATTGCCTTCAGCACTAACTATTAATCTTTCATATTATTTTATTAATTATCATTATCAATCAATCAATCAATTATATTTTAAGGTCAAACTATATATATATATATATATGGTGTTGATTATATGATTTCTCCATATTCATTTCTCACTATTATAATAACCATTTTATTTTCTCATTAAAGGTTATGATAAGTGGTAAATATCTCTCTAATTCTTAAATAATAAGAATTTCGTGTTCGAGTTTTGAAAATGAAATCGCTCTTTTTAGATAACCTGTGATGTCCGAATCAATTTGTGCATATCTCGATTAATTTTATGAATCATCTGTTACCTCCTATCAATACTAGTATCAATGAATTGTATTTATCAGGACTTAGACAATTTTTAAAAAATTATCCACTCATTGGCCGCTAGACTACATCTTTAATGTTTCCTGAAAATCAAACCGTTTTTCATGATAAAAAAATATATTTTACCTCTAACACTTTTAGCCCACCGCAAATTCTAATTAATCAAATCTTAAAACGAATATCGAATATCATATGAAAAAAAATAGAAGAGGAAGATATAACCGTATTGTGGTAGTTTAAAAATAAAGGTGCAACATCACATGTTCAAGAATGTTAAGACAGGTAATATTTTAGGTATAAAAATTGTCTGTTTTCAAAGCATTTTAGGGTCCCACTTGCTACTATCCTATTATTATATTACTTTCATATCTTAGTTAAATATATAGTGGTTAGAAATATGAAAATGACTTTGATAGAGATATTAAACTAAGATTCACTTTTTTATTTGATCTCAGATTGATATGAAAATCATGTGTAGGTATTGAGTTAGGTGTTCTTGTTGATTTTCAGTCATTACATTATTATGTTTAGTATACTTAATCTTGAGTTTAGTCAGAGATGAATTATTTCAAGAATAAAGTCAACTAATCTAGGCTATAATAAAGTTGGTTAGAAGCCAGTTTATAACAATATATTCAAGGTAATTTTACGAATAAAATATGAAAATAGTAATATATATACAATTTTATTGCATATAGTAAATGTAGAGAGGTTGTATTTGATATATAAGTTGATTTGTATGTGAAAATGAAATTTCAAATCCATTTTTAATTGGGATTGACGAGACTCAAGTACACTGTAGACAAAATATATACAATCTCCGTCTCAAACTAAGTGTCACTGATGGAGATTCAACAATACCGGTAGACAAAGGATAGAGATTCAACAACACCGGCTATTAAGTCCTCACTTAATGTTCGATTGCAACTTTTGCATATCTCAACTATTTCACCAAGTAACTGTTATATCTCCCTAGCAAAGATAATGTAGCTCTACTCATCAAGACTTATCCTTGTCGAGAGTTGAACTCTTATCTTCAAAATTTTCATCCACTTCATTGACTATCGTGTTATATTCTTTCACGCTTATCTAATTTATAATTATTTTTTAAATAGCATGATAGTATAATTATAATTTTTTACTATTTTACCTATAATTATCTTTTTATTAATCTGATTGTATAAATATTATTTTACATCATCAAATTTTATAAAATATCAACTCCATACTTTTCCTTTTTCTAATAAGGAGGGAAATGAGGTGAGGAAGAGAAACTTCTCCTAGTCTTGATAGAGACATACTATAACATCAATTAATTAAAAGTTTGCAAAAGAGGGGACCAAACAAAATTAAAAAATTAGAAGAAAATTTATTTGCTAACCAATAGCAATTATCCTTACTCTATCTAGAAAACACACAATTACTTTCCATTACACAAGGAATTTGACCAAAGTCCCATGTCATTATCATGAAATAAATTGATTTATTTTCCTCTTCTTACACACAAAAGTCATTAATTCCTATCACATCACAGCATGTGGTGCAATAGACCAAGATACTCCTCTTTTAATCTAATATCTCAATTTTGAGTCGTGAGTATGAAATCAATATGCTTCTCTCTTAATTAGATATTTCAAATTTGAATCGTGAGAATGAAAAAGTCATTAATAAAGAATGTTTTACCTAAATAGGAATTCGGATAAATCGAATTTTAATATAGATACCGAATATCGAACGAGGAAAAAAAGGCATTGATCCCAAAACAAAAAATTGACAAGAAGTCCCCCATAACATGTGCACCACTACACCGTCCAAAGAAAAAAGAAAAAAATAGTCTTGTTTAATTCAATAGATACCCTTTTATAATATATATATATATATATATTCTTGAACACCCCATGTGAAATTCAACTAAAATAGCTCAGTCAGCTCCAACAAAAATTCAAGAAAAAAGATAGAATAACATGTTTGACAGGTTAGATCCAGCAAAAAAGTAATTGAAGTGTTTTTGATTCACAAAAATTAGTTTGCTTCTATTTTTGTCTCTCACTTATAGAAAAATACTATTCATGTTGCACCCATAGGTATAGTCTAGTTATCACGAAGCAAAAATCAAGGTTCAAAGTCCAGCAAAGACAAAATACACTAGTTGCACAAGGTACATAGCAAGTACCAAGTAAATAACTAAAAGAACATACAAACTAGCTTTCAGAAACAACCTCTCTACCTCCACGAGGCAAGAGTAAAATCTCCGTACATTCCACCATCCTCAGTCCCCACTTGCGGGATTTCACTGGGTATGTTGTTGTTTGTACACATACACAAACTAGCTCAAACACCATCATTATAAAAAAAAATATACTATCTTTTGTGTAGGACCAAACTCCATACCAATCTTTAATTAAGAACCATGCTCCCTTGTTTCTCTACTTGTTTACATAGTTGGCACAAACAGTGGAGAAAATAATGCAATCTTGTAGTAAAAAACTTA
Source organism: Solanum appendiculatum (assembly GCA_018342035.1). Taxonomy (NCBI): domain Eukaryota; kingdom Viridiplantae; phylum Streptophyta; class Magnoliopsida; order Solanales; family Solanaceae; genus Solanum; species Solanum appendiculatum. Next base: position 453,248 of record JAGDQO010000622.1, on the reverse strand, counting down.
ATAAGAAGAGTATATTTTGCATGTTCAAACAAGAACTCAAATCTATTTACATCAACTATGTAAGATAAAAGAATTTTTAATAAAATTTTTCTCTTCTAACAAAACCACAAATAAATAAACTCTGCTATCCAAATTGGCTTCTTTGGTCTAATGTTCTATCACCAAAAAGGTCATGAAAAGACGAAGTAAAACGCGTTGTTATGAAGAAACCAATTGACCAAATGAATTGTTGATTGTTGCCTTACTGTCATCTGCAATCTGTTGAATTGAAAGTATCTGCAAATCCGGAAGGTTTCGAGGGTATACTTGAATGTGTTTGACTGAAGGAGATGTCATCGAACATTCTTGAAGTTCCTTCATCAGCTTGCCATCTTTGAAGGATTTGAGGAAGGCTCATTTGGAGGTCGATGCCACTGTCTTCGTCTTCATTTCTTGTAGGCTTCCACAGTTCTACGAGGGGGGCAAGGACATTGACTGCGTGTCCCATGTCTGGGCGCTGGAATGGTTCTCGTGCAGTGCAATGGCCTGCTAACTCGGCGACCTTACAAATGCTCTCATATGTTTCTTCGTCGGGATCAAGAGTTGGGTCAATAGCCTTTCGGAGGTTGTCTTTGTTGACAAGAACCCTGCGAAGCCAGGTGACCAAATGAGACCTCTCATCTGGCAAGGTCTCATCTAATGCTTTTCTACCAGTGATGATCTCCATTAGAACAACTCCAAATGCATACACATCTACTTTGGTCGTGACTCGTCCAGTAGCTGCAAGAAAGAGGAGCAGTCACGCTTAATCCTAATTTCATAATGATCACAGACAACCTTGCTAAGACATGCAAGAAACAGGCCGGAACATGATCTCTAAAGGACATTAAACATGTTACGAGCAGAAACTATTGCCAAACAATGTTAAATCTACAGATGTTGAACTAATGTCTAGTAGAAGAGTGATATTCTGCTAGCCGAATTTCTATTCAGATACAACAGGATCAGACACACAAGCTATACCAACATCAACACTCAGCAAATTAATTAAATGACTTAAGTTTCAATTTGAAGATCGGACGATTGGGATTCTAGATTTTCACCTTATGTTTTTCTTTCAAATTGAACTCATTTTCGCTAACCATCAGTTAATTTACTGGACAGTGTTTGCGGAATCAATCCATTAATCAGAACAAAATTAACAAACTAGCATTTGAGCATGGAAATGGACTTAAACAAAGTTAACACACCTCTCATACCTCTCTAATATAGTGAATATTAAAAAGAACATGAAAGCTAATGATAGGATAATGTTTTAGTTTTCTATCAGTTTTACGACTAAAAGGATTAAAGATCAGCAGAGGAAGTACAGCCTTACCAGCATATTCAGGCGCGAGATAGCCAAAAGTTCCAGCCAACCGTGTCTCAACAGAATATTTCCCATCGGGAGCATTCTTAACCAATCCAAAATCTGCAACCTTGGCTCTCATGTCATCCCCAAGAAGTATGTTAGAGGGCTTCAAATCCCTATGGATAAAACTTGTCTGTGCCAAGCTGTGGAGATACTCGACTCCCCTTGCAACATCTAATGCTATTGTTACCCTTTGCTTCCAGGTCAAAATTGGGTACCCGTGTTCTTGCCATTCAAACAAATGCTGACTTAAAGTTCCCTGTGGCATATACTCATACACCAAAAGTCTCTCGTTGCCGTTAACACAGGAACCAAGAAGAGCGACCAGATGCCTATGCCTCACTTTGGTAAGGACCGCTATTTCAGCTTGGAACTCATTCATTCCTTTAGTACCCATCGCCCCAGATTCCATCCTCTTCACAGCAATCTTAGTCCCATCATGTAATTCACCCTTATAAACGACTCCAAATCCTCCTCTACCCAAGATATTTTCTTCACTAAAGTTATTTGTCACTTGTCGAAGCACCTGAATGGAAATGGCAACATTTCCACCTTCAAATATCGGCATCTCACTATGATCACCACTGCTCTGGCTCTGTAATTCACTAGGTACTCCTGCATATCCATTACCTATCACTACACCAGGCTTAACCATATCATTGCTTCTTTCCGGATTCTGAACCCTCCCGAATCTCTTATGCCTTCTCCTTATGTAACATTTGTAAGACACATACAACACAACTAGGATAAATATAACAACAGATATAATCACACCAGCAATCACTCCAGGTTGAACTGAGGATCCCTTCGAACTACCAGATGAATTTCCACCATCACTACTCGACCTCGACCCAGATCCCGGCGATCCACCACTACCCCCTCCATCACTAATATTCTTTCCAAGAAACACATTACCACCATTAATAAACTTCACATTTGATCGAAACACAGGCACAGGACCAGATAAATTGTTATTAGAAACATCAAGAGTTTGAAGCATAGGCAATGCTGCCAAGCTTTCCGGTATAGATTCAGTAAGATTGTTATCATTCAATAACAAATTCCTCAAACTAGTCAATTTAGCAAAAGCAGGAGATATAAAACCCAATAAACGTAGCTTATCAAGTGTTACAACATCCACATTCTTTTTCGATCCATCACAACTTACATGTAACCATCCGTTACAAGCATCATTTCCCTTCCAAGAATCAGCCAAAAACCCCGGATATCCAAAACCACCCGCCACAGCTAAAAGTGTCATAACCTGCGAATCACAAGGTCCAGAAGTATCCAAACAAAAACTATTAGTACCCTCAATTTCCACCTTAACCCCCTTTCCAAACTGTGGCATTGGACCCTGCAACTTATTGTTTTGCAAAGATATATTCAACAAGTTAGGAAGTTTCATCACTGAATCAGGTATAACACCAGTAAAATCATTATCCCTTAGCTGCAAATCAAATATATTTTCGCATTTCGACAAATCAGGAATGGGACCAGTGAAAGAATTAGCATGTAACCACACTTGTGACAACTCAGTCATACTTGAAATCACATCAATAGTTCCTGATAACCCCCCTTTAACCTGATTATTCAGCCATAAATTCCTAATCTCGGAACCCCCAAAACTACCAGGCAAAGAACCAGTAAAATTATTATAAGACAATCTCAAATCTTGAAGACTTGGGAAACCACCAAACAAATCAGGTATAACACCAAATAAACTAGCATTACTAGCATAAACACTAACCAAATTGTTACTATCAATCAAATAACTAGGAATTTGCCAAGGACTCAACTTCCCATTCTCACTAATACTAAAATTCTGCAAACTAGTAAGACCCAAAAGGAAATCTTGAGGAACAGATGTAAACCCATTGTTATTCAAGTAAATCTCAGCTAAATTCGACATGTTTGCGAAAGAAGGAAGAACCCCAGAAAGCGAATTCCTCTGAACTGAAAGAGTTTTGAGATTGGACAGCTGATTAAGCTCAGAAGGCAAAACCCCAGAAAGACCTTGAGAATCAAGATCAATGGAAACAACAGTATTACTCGATTTGTCACAAAAAACTTTACTCCAATCACAGTAAAACTTTGAAGCATCCCAACCAGATGGTGGTTTAGACAGAGCTTTCAGGAAGTTTGACATGACGGCGGCGTCATCAGAAAATGTGAAGGAAAAGAAGGTGAAGAAGAAGTTAACAAGCAAAAGGAGCTTGTGAGGCGCCATTAATGGAGGTTTTAGAGATCTAGGAACAATCAACAATGGAGATTTTTTTATTTTCATTTTTTTTTGCTAATTTTCTTTGAAATTTTTGGCAAGATTACTTTTTTTTGCTATGATTCTTGAATTTATTTTGGGGTATTTTGTTCTTGAAAATTTTGGGTTTATGAGTATTTCATCAGTAAGCTTAAGTTGACAGCTTTAGATGAACTGTATATGTTTGTCAACAACTGGTTTGCTTTATTTCCTCTTTTATTCTATTTTTTCCTTCAAAGGTTTTAACTTCTTTTTTTTAAAAAATAATTATTTTATTATATGAAATAACAACAATATATTGTGGAGTTTAGAGGTAGAGAGATTATTTCTGATAAATACTGAGCTGAAGAAAGATTAGTTCAAAGCAGTATAGAGAAAGAAATAACGAAAATGAGAAAATCCATGGTAAAATATTATGGATAACCTGATTTAAGTTATAACAAGATACAATAATAATCGAAATATTAAAAAATTATAGATTATAACAAAACTCAAAGAATAAGAATTAAGAAACTACAAGAGTAATATAAGTGATAGTACGACTAATAGTACAAAAGAATAAGCGAGGCAATGTTTAACTATTTAACTAACCTCATACTCTTATTCGTGTCCTCCATAACCTCTTATTTATATCTAAAATTATGTCTTCGATAAGCTGAAATTGTATCATTTTCTATCTAATTACCTCTGTTCAATACTTTTACGGCCTACTGCTACCTCTCCTGAAAGGCTGAAACCATATAGCTAACTTCTCATACCTATGAACTAAGACATTCATGCATCTCTTTTGTATATGTCCGATTTCTGAACCATCTTTGTTTTGTTTTCCTTATCTTGTCCTATATAAAGGTCACCCATATGTTGTCCCGAATATCTTCATTCCTAATCTTATATCTCCTAATATATTTACACATTCATCTTAGTATCCTTATCTCCGTAAGTTTCATCCGCTAAATTGAGAGATTTATTATATGAAATAACTTAATTTTATTGCTATATGATATACTTTTAAATGATTTACTCATACTTCTTTTGTATATCATCTTTCTTGGTATTTACCACACTTTTAATAAATAGTATTAAAAGTGTGGTATATTTACATCTTTTCTAGAAGCTTCTTGACGGTGGAATTCACATAGTCTATGCTAAAATTCTGATAAAATCTCAAGGGAAAATACGAGACAGTTTCTAAAATATCTTGTATATATTTGTATTTAATTATTTGTTTGAATTGTGTTATTCATGTTTGATTTTTCAATTTTTTGTTTTATAAATATGCAACTTGACTCGATCAAAATAAGTGTGTTCGATTTATATTTTTTCGTTATTATCTAAAGATGAATTTAAACAATACAATATAATAGAATTAGCTGAATTTGATCGAGTTACCTCATGTATTTGATGTGATTATTATGTATTCGTTTTTCAGCTCATATAAAAGTACTAATTAACAATTAGGTATGTGTATGCGTGTGTTGCAGAGTCAAAATAAATAGAAGAAATACATACTATAATAAACAATTTTTTGAATTTCCTTTTTCAAAATTTTCCTTTTAAACTTAGAATTTAAATTCAAATCCAAAAATAGAAAAGTTTCAATTTAAATAATTTCAAGCAACGATGAATCCATATAAAGAAAGAGTTTATTAAATATTTTCTTACTATATTTGGGTCAAGAAATAATTGAAACATCCACACATTTTATAGAATATAATTTTACCCAAACTTAAGTATATTTTTTAAAATAAGTTTGCATATAGTATTTATTACTTTCATCTACCTAACTTTTTGACAAGTTAATGTGGTAAGTAGTAAACACTCTAAATCAACTTTCTTCAAATTGAATAATTTCAACAACCTTATATTATTACTTATTATTACTCTAACTTTAACTAGTGATTGATAATTGAAGAAGTAGGAAGAATAAGTCGATAATTTGTGACATATATTTGGTGTTTATTGTTTAAGTTAAGTCATCGAAGTCGTCGTAGTGAAAACGAGTCTTAGTGAGATAATTATCACTAGTTATTTCTTATTTTATTCGTATCAATAGAATTAGTTGCGAGCTATAGTCTTCATTATCACCTATTTGTTCTACAAATTATACGAAAGAATAAATTTATGAAAATTAGCAAAAGTTTTTCATAATGACGAGTGAAAATTTTGTGTTTGGTATATCGATTGGAAAAGCAAAAGTTTTAGTTAAATAATTGATATATTCATCACATTATAGTACTTTTAAATTAAATTATATTTTTACTCGGTGTGCGATATTTTATTGAGTCTAGATATTAGGATCAAGCGCTTACCATCATTGTTAAAAGCTATAGCTGTTAGCAAAGATACAACTTTATTTCTTAATTAAGTCCACCAAACAAGCATCATGTTCGATCATGACTCCGACCAGGCTCACCCAGCCTCCAGTGGGTCTTGCCATAGGCAGAATGTTGGCATTACCCAACACTAAACTAATCCAAATTCGCACCACGTAAAATCATTAAAGGGGAAATGCTCCATACCATCATTTTTTTTCATATCAATAACGCAAATTAGATACCTTTAATTAAACCTCGGTGATTGCTACATTTTATTAGACTTTGAATGACTATGCTTTAATTGTAAGTCTAAAGAAATAAATTCGAACACGCATGAGAAAAATAAAATAATTTTTTTAAAAATATTATTTTGAAATATTCGTATTCCCATTTTATGAGAATACAAATTAAAGAAGAGTTACTATCGTACTTTTAGCTTGTGTGTGGAAACTAAAGAAAAGAAGAAAAAAACAGAATATAACAAATAGTGTCATCTTTTTTATTCTTTTTTTTAAAAAAATTTCTTTGTTTAGTTTTCCTTTTTTGATTTGCCTTATCTTTTAAGATTACAAAAATCTCAATTTTAATGAAAGTATATACATAAATATTCTCCGAGTTATATGATATATTAACACACCTTATGTAGATGGTTGTTACATGTTATATTATATTATTAGTTTAAATATTTATTTATTTTAATTGTTATTTAAATTCTATTATATCGTATCGTTTAAATCCATCCTTAGGTAATAACGAAAACTTTCATCTTGTATAACAATTGATTTGGTGTAATCACGTTATTACCTTAATATTTTCTTTTCAATTTTGTCTTTACTTATTTAATAATTCATATTTTATTTTTTATCCTACCTTTTTATAGTACCTCTACATCGTACCATTTTTTTCTTGTAGATTTATCACTCAAATTGTTTTATGTGTGACATTATGTAACGATAGAGAACTATAAAGTCTATCCAAAATGTTATATTCATTTAAAAAGTACAATACAATATAATACAATATCACATTATGAAACAATATGTAACAAACGTCCAAACATAATATAAGTGTAGAAATTGAACTCGTTTATCAAATGGGTCCGTAATTACCGATAAGGGTGTATATTGGTCGGTTCGGTTCGATTTTAAATATTATCGGTTTTCGATTTTTAAATATGCTAAACCGATAATCAAACCAATAAGATATTTGTTATCGGTTTTTGGTCTTTAACGGTTCGGTTTTCGATTTAACCAATAAGAAAATGCTTTCAAAACAAATATATGACTTCTCCAACAATTTGACGCGATACGGGCATACATCGAAACAAGCAAATTAGACCGTAAATTGCAACAATAAATGCCAAAATACATATGAATTCTTGATGTTAATCTAATTGCAGATATCTACAATCATGCAAAAGCTACTATTAGTCAATTATAAATTAACACACCTTATGTAGATGGTTGTTACATGTTATATTATATTATTAGTTTAAATATTTATTTATTTTAATTGTTATTTAAATTCTATTATATCGTATCGTTTAAATCCATCCTTAGGTAATAACGAAAACTTTCATCTTGTATAACAATTGATTTGGTGTAATCACGTTATTACCTTAATATTTTCTTTTCAATTTTGTCTTTACTTATTTAATAATTCATATTTTATTTTTTATCCTACCTTTTTATAGTACCTCTACATCGTACCATTTTTTTCTTGTAGATTTATCATTCAAATTGTTTTATGTGTGACATTATGTAACGATAGAGAACTATAAAGTCTATCCAAAATGTTATATTCATTTAAAAAGTACAATACAATATAATACAATATCACATTATGAAACAATATGTAACAAACGTCCAAACATAATATAAGTGTAGAAATTGAACTCGTTTATCAAATGGGTCCGTAATTACCGATAAGGGTGTATATTGGTCGGTTCGGTTCGATTTTAAATATTATCGGTTTTCGATTTTTAAATATGCTAAACCGATAATCAAACCAATAAGATATTTGTTATCGGTTTTTGGTCTTTAACGGTTCGGTTTTCGATTTAACCAATAAGAAAATGCTTTCAAAACAAATATATGACTTCTCCAACAATTTGACGCGATACGGGCATACATCGAAACAAGCAAATTAGACCGTAAATTGCAACAATAAATGCCAAAATACATATGAATTCTTGATGTTAATCTAATTGCAGATATCTACAATCATGCAAAAGCTACTATTAGTCAATTATAAATTAAAACTAATTAAAACCAAAAAGTCTAGTTGTGACCCAACTTTGATCTATATGTCGCCGTTCTTAGTTCTTTAGGTTTTAACATTGTGAAGCTAAAGACTAAAGTAATACTAAAATCTAAAAGGTAAATGCAGAGAGCAGAGTTAAGTAGTGTTAATTGTGTAGGGTCCTTATAGTTATAGTAATATCGTGATTATATTAATATTTTTTGTTTGATATTTATGTACGACTAAAAATTAAATAGTAAATTATTTTATTATATTCTTAATGGGTTATCGGTTAACCCAATAATCCAATATTAAAAAATCAATATCGAACCGATAACCCAATTATTTTTTTTTTATAAAACCATTAAATAATCGTTAACCCAACAACCCAATAGCAATAAACCAATAACGTTTTTTTCGGTTCGATTTATAGATCGATTCGATTCTTGCAAAGCAAACCCCTAATTACCAGTATAAAGTAATAAAATGTTTGTTTAATTTGGAGTAATAATTGACTAAGAAATTTTTGACAAAGTATCACGCTTTGTGCTTTCCACACGTTACCGTGTTATATTTTAGTAAAATAAATTAAACATCAATTGGCATAACTTATAAGCAAACGGAGTCATTATTTTCACTAAGAGAGTTTAACATATGAAGAAGTAAACACACGAAAAAGTCGAAGAAAATTCAACATCTTCTCTCTCTCTTTATATATATGTATATATAACTATATAACTTTAATCTCATGTAAATAGTACAATTTTTCGCCAATGAGCCTCTTTGGCCCTACTTCGCTCTGCCCTTGCTTAATGACAAGGGCACAGAGTGAGAATTTGAACCTTATGAATTTTGAATACTATAGTAATTTTTAAGTTCAAAATTAATAATCACGTATAAACAATATAATTTTTCGCCGATGAACCCTCTTCAGCCCTACTTCAATCTGCCCTTAGCTTGCTTATAAATGACAAGGGCACGGAGTGAGAATTTGAACCTTATGAATTTTGAGTACTACAATAACTTTTTAAGTTCTAAATTAATAATATGTACATTAACTAAAGTTATTAAAAAATATAAAATTAAAATTAAAATTATTAAGTTCGAGCCAATTCTTTTTCTTTTTATTATACTTTGAATGTGCGTCAATATATCGGAACATATATAAAGTTCACGATACATATTTAAGAGAATTCAATAATTTTGACTTAAAATTTACGTTTCCTATACAGCTATACTTATATCCAAAAAATTTATAACCGTGTTTTCTTTTCGAATGATCATTTTTATATCTCCTAATTATGCTAAATATTCTAACGTGTGAATGTTATATATTGCTATTTGCAAGTCAATTTGAGGCATTTTGAAAATGATATTGCTCCGTGAATTAAGGAGTTAACTGTTTTTACTAATATTATTATCTTATTTTCATTTTTTTTTAGTTTATAAATGCCCAAGAATCATACCGCGTTTCCATTTGGAAGTTATCCACTTTGTTCCTTTTTTTTTGGATTCCACCTAGTGTCCCTTTCTTGCGTTGCGATTTCGATTAATCTGAATTTACGTTACATGAGGTGTTGTTTAGATTTTGAGATCGAACAAGTCCTTTTTTTTTAGAATTTTTTATATGTCTTTTAAATATGTTGAATTATTAATTATTGTGATTTATAATACTTTTTATGTAATATTCAAATAAGTAAATTTTATTTTTAAAGAACTTAAAGATTTCTCGTCCAAAACTTTGAAGTAGGGCCACTTATATTGCAAATCTTTAACATGTGTTGTGGTGCAGTTGTGAGACTGCTCCACCCTTAACCAGAGGTCTCGGGTTCAAAACTTGGATATGGAGAAACACATGTTGGGAGCGCTACCCCCGAATGGGCCTTGCAATGCGCGATCCAGATTTGTTGAAGCTTCAATGCGGGTGCGATCCGGATTTAGTCGGGGCTCCAATACAGACTTTGAACACCGAATGAGAAATTTAAAAAAAAACGATGAAAAGTCTTTCGTGAGAAGAGATGGTAGGCTTGATATGGGTACCATTACTATTAAAATGTTTAACAAAGAGAATAATTAGATGGTGAGAGATAGAATATTAGAATTTGGTTGGCTTGGGCAGGCTATATTTTTATTTGGGCCAAAATTGACACTCTACTTTGGACTTTGATGAACAAGGACTTTGAACTTGTGAATGAAGCCCAATTAGACATTGAGAATTGGTTGTGCACTTGTATTAATTTTCTTATGAGAAACCATATTGTTTCTTATGTTTCTATATATAAATTTCATATTTTTGGTTCATTGTTGTTGAAGAATTAACCTAAATAGACATCTATCTAACCATTTAAACAAAAAGTAGTCGACTTCAAGTCAAATATATTGAAGGCACCCAGTAACCTGTTACAATTATTTCACAGTTACTAATCTCATATTAATCTTACGAACAATTACATATATTTAATTATCGTTCAAAATGACCTGATAATATAAAACTTATATTATAAAATATCACAAACCCTCTATGAATTTCTTGAGATTATCATGTGAAGAACCTCCAATTTTCACAGCATACAGCCAATTCACTCCATTTCTTCACATTCCTTTTAATTTCAACCCCCTTTTCTCCATTTCCCATTAAAATTCCCAAACACCTCTTTAACTCTTCTCTTTTAACAATTCCTTCCACTTCTTTTGCTCTTACTCCTATTCCCCAAACTTCCTCCAACATTTTGGCATTTGTTGTTTGGTCAGAAAATTGTGGATACCCCACTATAGGTACCCCACTCACCAGACTTTCCAAAGTTGAATTCCATCCACAGTGTGTCAGAAAACATCCTATCGACTTATGACATAGTACCTCCATTTGTGAACACCAAGGCACAATTAAACCTAATTTCTCATTTATTATAACATCGTCATATTCAGGATTCTTATTTTTTCCTTGTTCTTCCCCTTTTCTCCTCGCCCATAAAAAAGGCCTTTCACTTTCTAATAATCCGCGTAAAATTTCTTTCTCTTGCTCTTTCTTTAACACGACTAAGCTCCCGAATGATACATACACAACTGAGCCCTTAGGTTTCGAATCCAACCATTGATGATAGTTTTTTTCGGATTTATCAAATAATTCACACCCAAATGACTTGTCTTTAGGGTCATTTCCGTCAGAAAAAGCTGAGGGAACCAAAGGGCCTACTGAAAACATCCTCATTTTATCAATAACTCTCATGAATTTTTCTTCTAACGCGTCGAACGTGTTGATGAGTACACAAGAATTTGGATCATTTTCAACATTTTGTATGTGTTCTCTCAAAATAGGTATCATGATTGAAGAATGAGGATGATTACGTAAAACTATAGAAGGAATATCATTGCATGAAAATAAGGGCAATTCCGGAATTTCAATAGGAAAGGAGGGCATAACCGTAAAATCGCTTACGGAATTACTATAAACTCCGTTAGTGGAATTTAACAAATGGTAATAAATTGCAAAAGCAGTACCACATTGAATGACAAGAAAAGCTGACGGCGCGTGTAACTCACGCGCCACCGCCGCAACCCACGGTAAGAGAATTGTGTAGACCAAGAACGTAACGGGGTGACCCTCGTCCGAAAATTTTTGAATGAGATTTCTGAGGTTTTTCGATCCGTTTGTCTTTAAATCGTTGAAATAATTGTTGTTTTTGTTCGAATTCATCCAAGAATCATCGTCATACCCATCGGAAAAGGAGGAATAGAATAAACGGTCTTGTGTTGGAAGATTGTTCATTCGGCTTAGGCCGCTAACGGTAGTGACGAAGGTGGCGCGTGCACCGGCGCGTGCGAGGTTTTTGGCTAGTTGGAGAGTGGGGTTTATGTGGCCTTGTGCAGGCAAACAAAGAAAAAGGAAATGTTGTTTCTTCATGTTTGATTAATATAATTGGCTTCCTAATTATATGATTGAAGTTGATAAAATGTTGTATTCAAGTTGAACTAAATGGTTATTATATAGAGGTGTAAAGGAAATTTTTTTACTCGAATCGAGTGTTTACACCAAACGAATAAATGTAGATTTAAAATATATAGAAATAAACATATAAATTAAAGAAGCTAACGAAATTCAGAATCTACTATATACATAGAGAAAAAATTATTTCAATCTTATATATACAGTTTAATATTCCGACAAGCTCTTCGTACTATTTCAAATAACATGTAAAGACAAAGTGATAAGAGTGACAACCTAGATTAAATAAAGCACAATTAAAATGGTCTTTGGTTTTATCGACCAATAAAAATAAATATCTTGTTTAATTAATTTGTCCTTGATAAAGACTTTTAAGCTAGAATTTGTCTTATGCAAATATATTTATTCTAAGGGGAAAAAATGATCATTGGTTTTTTTCTCAATAATTAACAATATCTAGCTGTTCTAGTTTGTCACTTATATTAAGAAAATTTTTGGCATTTGTTAAAGAGGGGTTGGGATCATCGCTTCAAAAAATTACACTATATATATAAAATTTAAAAAGATTAAATATTTAAACTTATCAAGTTTATATTTTAGATTCTGTTTCTATGTATAAGAGACAGGAATAAAGATGCAAGTGAATGAAGTTGATCTTGTAAATATATTAATTATAAACATGAATGAATTGATAATATATGGTATGTGTATAGAAATTAAATAGTCTTGAGGGAGGACGGCTATGAAATTAGGATAAGAATTAATCAATCAAAGAGAGATTATTATGCATAGGGCTATTCATGGTTATGATGGTTAAAAAATCAAATCGAATCGTAATCCGAATCAAACCAATTAAAAAATTGATATTTCGTTTGATTTGGTTAGGTTTGGTTTTAAATTTTGAAAACCGATATTATTTGGTTTGGTTTTGATTTTACTAAAAAAAACTGCAAATATAACCAAACCGAACCAATAAATTATATACATAAATTTTATAATTATTATATATTATTCCTAAATAATATATAAATATTTTGTTAAATTTTAATTAACTTAAGTCTTTAATTTTACCATTTTCTCAAAATCCATTACTTTATTCTTTACCTAACGTATCTCATATAAGATAGTCACACATTCTCTTAATTAAATCACTTTGTTCGTGTAATAATAACTCTAGTATTGCTTAATTGAATCTACAATAACTTTCATGTGGATTGTTCATATACTAGGTATCTGTGTCTCTTGAGATACGTATGTCCTCAAAAAAATTATTACTTTCAACAGAAAGAACCAAATCGACAATAACCAAACCGATGGTTATTTTTTTGTTTGGTTTTAAAAATTTAAAAACCGATTAAATTGATTTGATTTTGGTTTTAACTAATAACCGATCCAAACTGAACCATGAACACCCTTAATTATGCATAATGGATGTGTATTCTATATTGAACGTCCACCTAATAATAAAATAAGACATCATACATAATTTATCGTCATAATACATAAATGTGCCATTTAACTTGGCTTCAGTTGACATCTATGCCCTCCAACTTTGGGTATGCACAAGTAGGAGCTTAAACTTAAATAAAATTGATCAAATAGACACATTCGTCTTATGTGACATCCTACGTATATTATGTCACGTAAGACGTGGGCATTTACTTGTTTAATTTTATACCAATTTTTTAACAAGAGTACTACAATTAGGTCCATTACTTGTCATTTATGACTCATGAATGGTCCCTTTGTACTCTCCAATAATGGTAGTTACACTCCCCATTCTACATACAAATGTGCCACCCACCACCCAACCAACAATATGTAATGTTTTATATACATATATATATTTCATGAGCAAATCAACTATCCATCACAATACAAAACCAATAAAAATAATAGCAAGTTTTTTTTCACTAGGCAAAAAATAAAATAAAAAATGGTGAAGCCTCATGTTATTATAACAACATTTCCAGCACAAGGTCATATTAATCCAGCATTACAATTTGCAAAAAATCTTGTCAAAATGGGCATACAAGTGACATTTTCTACAAGTATTTATGCACAAAGACTTATGGATGAAAAAAAATCCAATGAAAATTTTCCAAAGGGGTTGATGAATTTTGTTCCATTTTCTGATGGATTTGATGATGGATTTGACCATTCAAAAGATCCTGTATTTTACATGTCACAACTTAGAAAATGTGGAAGTGAAACTGTGAAAAATATTATCATCAATTGCTCTGAAAATGGAAGTCCTATAACTTGTCTACTTTACTCCATTTTCCTTCCTTGGGCAGCAGAGGTATGAGTTAGCTAATTTTCCTTCTTGATTATTACTCGTGTGTCCGGTCTATTTGCACACACCTCGACTAATTTTACAGGATATCTGCTACCTCCCACCAGTACATTCTTGATTACATATTTGATTATAGGGATAATAGTACTTTGAGTTTTCTCTACTATTAGTAAATTTTGATTTTGATCCTTATGAGTTGTGATATCTGACTAAGTATATTGAATCTTTGACTAATTGATATGATGCACTTTTAATCCTTTTGCTTGCAACTCCTTAACAACTTTACCAAATTATTGATTGCTATACTATTTAATTACCCAGGTATTATGTTAAGTTTGTAGTATTACAATACTTTTGAAAATAGTTTAAATATAAAATTTTCCCTACCTAATGGGACAAAGATGACATTTTTATTACTTGAAGGTTAAATATGCTTGACTAGTCAAATGGATTATTACAAGAACTAAAATTAGAATTTACGTACCAAAAGTACTATTATCCATTAATTTAATTATGTCTCAACTTTTTCACGTCCTCCTATATGTTATGTTGAATTATTTTAATTATATTATGTCTGAACAGGTCGCACGTGAAGTCAACATCCCCTCAGCTCTTCTTTGGAGTCAACCAGCTACAATCTTAGACATATATTATTTCAACTTTCATGGATATGAAAAAGAAATGGCAAATGAATCAAATGATCCAAATTGGTCCATTCAACTTCCTGGCCTTCCACAATTAAAAACTAAAGATCTTCCTTCATTTTTACTTCCATCAAATGCAAAAGGAAGCCTTAGAGTTGCACTTCCACCTTTCAAAGAATTAATAAACACATTAGATTCTGAAATAAATCCAAAAATTCTTGTGAATACATTTGATGAATTAGAGCCAAATGCACTTAAAGCAATTGAAAGCTACAAATTTTATGGAATTGGACCATTAATTCCTAGTGCATTTTTAGATGGAAATGACCCTTTAGATTCTTGTTTTGGTGCTGATCTTTTTGATAAGTCAAATGACTATATAGAATGGTTAAACACAAAGCCAAATTCATCTGTTGTGTATATATCATTTGGGAGTTTAATGAATCCATCATTAAGTCAAATGGAGGAGATATCAAAAGGGTTGATAGATATAGGGAGACCATTTTTATGGATAATAAAAGAAGATGAAAAAAACAAAGAAAATGAGAAAAAAATTGGTTGTATTGAAGAGTTGAAAAAAATAGGAAAAATTGTACCATGGTGTTCACAACTCGAAGTTTTGAGACATCCGTCTTTAGGATGTTTTGTTTCACACTGTGGATGGAATTCAGCTCTGGAGAGCTTAGCTTGTGGAGTACCGGTCATGGCGTTTCCTCAATGGACTGATCAAATGACAAATGCTAAACAAATTGAAGATGTGTGGAAGAGTGGAGTGAGAGTGAATGTGAATGAAGATGGTATTGTTGAAAGTGAAGAAATTAAAAGGTGTATTGAATGTGTAATGGATGGAGGGGTAAAAGGGGAAGAAATGAGAAGTAATGCTAAAAAATGGAAAGAGTTGGCTAGAGAAGCTGTGAAAGAAGGTGGATCTTCACACAAGAATTTAAAGGCTTTTATTGATGAAGTTGCCAAAGGTTATTGATATGCCTTTTTTTTGTATCATTTGCTTTTTATTTGTTAAGAATAAGATGAGCTAGCTTCTATGTTGCTCGGACTTTTGAAAAATGTTGACAACTGCATGTTGGATCCTTCAAAAGTAGTGCATTTTCTTGGAGGATACGACATGAGTGAAACAACATTTGAAAAGTTCGAGCAACATAGGATAGTTTAGTAGTCTTGTTATTTTTATCTTACCAAGTGCAAGATTCTACTTATTATTGTGCCTTCAAGTTTTCTAATAAAATCCAGTTTGAAAGATTCATGACAAGTTATAGTCATGTTCTTGAGCATCACACTTCATATGCGTGGAGATGTTGGTGTTTTTTTTAAATGGGGCAGCACAAAAGGATTGAAAATGTCTCAATATTTTTATTAAGCATAATAGGGTTTTAAATAGCCAACTTGATAACATAATATAGAAAATCTATATAACAAAAATTCAAAAAAGGCTAAATAATCTCAACAATTAAAACAACCTAACAAATATTTAAAATTCAAATTCATCCTAAAACTACGTAACTTATTATTTTAAAAATGACTGCAGTAACTAAAAGCAAACTCAACACTCTTCCTTTGCTTTAGATATTGCAATTTAAAAAAATTGCTCCTCCTCGATTTCTGCTTCTACAACTTGTGCTTGAAGATTGTTCTTAAGCTTGCACACTTTTGTAACATGACCGGCTTGTTTGCAAATTTCCATATATTGCATCAGGTCTCCACCAACAAAATTTTTCCAAGTGTGTTTTTCTTTTGTAGTATTTGCAAAGAGGATAATTACCTTTTTCTTTTCTGTTTTGTGCATAAAAAGCACCATCAGTAACATTATCTTGCCTGAAGGCTCTTTTTTGCTCTTGTGGTTGAAGAGCACTTATTAGTTCTTCAACAGAAATAGTAGAGAGATCTTTAGACTCTTCCAGAGATGAAATTTTAGATTCGAATCTCTCTGGAATTGTAACAAGATTTTTTTCTACTATTCTGTCATCTTTGAAATCCTCGACAAGCAACCTGATTTTATTAATAATCAAAAAAATCTTGTCAGAATACTTAACAATATTTTCATCCTCTTGCATCTTAAGAGATTCAAAATCCCTTTTCAAATTCAAAATTTGCATTTGTCTGACTCGGTCACTTCCTTGATATTTTTTTTTAAAAAAAATTTCCAAGCTTCTTTTGCCGTCTCACAAGTAATAATTTTAGAAAAATTGAATCCGCAACTGAATTTTGAATTACAGTTTTGGCTTTGAATTTTTTTATTTTTTCATCCGAATGAGATTTAATTTGAGCAAGGGTAGGATTTGTAGGGAGAGGTTGTAAGGGTATATCTTCCATTACAACTTCCCACAGATCATAGGCTTCAAGATATGATTTCATTTTCACTGACCAAATTTGATAGTTTTCACCGGTGAAAATTTTTGGGGCATCAAAGAGAGACTGTTGATTGCCATTATTTTTTATTAAAAATTGGTTTAGAAAAGCTTGTGCGATGAAAAAAGCACGGATTGAAAAGGTAGCCCTAATGGGTAGCTCTGATGGGTCAAAAACTGTATGGTAGTTCTTTTGAAGATTTCACAGATCCCTTAAGATCAATGAAACTCTTGATACCACTGTTGGTGTCTTTTTTAAAATGGGACAATACAAAAAGATTGAAAATGTCTCTCAATATTTTTATTAAGCATAATAGCGCTTTAAATAGACAACTTGATAACATAATGCAGAAAATCTGCATAACAAAAATTCAAAAAAGGCTAAATAATCTCAACAATTAAAACATCTAACAAATATTGAAAATTCAAATTCATCGTAAAACTAGGTAACTTATTATTTTAAAAATGACTGCAGTAACTAAAAGCAAACTCAACAGGAGATTTGATTTTGTGATCCGTTAGATAAATTAAACGTTATTTTAGTTATATGATCTTTTTGATAGAACTATTTGAATGCCACATTTACTGATGAATACAAAATTGAAAACCATACTCATGAAGAAGTGCTATATTAACTATACAAAATGCTATATCTGGAATTCATTGGTCCGACTAATTCAGATTTAATTCGTGTCGCGTAAGATCTCTTAAAGGTGAAAGTCACTTTACCATATAGGTTACTACACATATAAACTGGTCCCCATGAGTACAATTAAAAGACTTGGATGATAATTCAGATTTAATTTGGTTCACTCATTCATTATTTTGTACAATCTCTAAGAATTAATAGACATATTTTCATGTTCTTGTTGTTTCATTTCCATCATTGAACACCAAGAAAAGAAATATTTACATCGAAAAAAAAATGGAAACTTTGAATGATAATTGTCATGTTCTTGTTGTTTCATTTACAGGACAAGGAAATATGAATCCATGTATTCAATTTTCCAAGAATTTGATCAAATTAGGCGTAAATGTTACATTGTCAACAAGCCTAACAGCTTTTAATCGAATCTCGAATCTTCCAACCATAAGAGGATTAACATTTGCTCCTTTCTCTGATGGTTTTGATGGTAAAGGTTCCATGAACAATTTCCAAGAGTTCAATGCTTCAATGAGGAGTCATGGTACTGAATTTGTAACGAATTTAGTCGAAGACAGGTCAAAACAGGGCTGCCCTTTTAAACGTATCATCTACACGACGTTAACTGCCTGGATTGGTTTATTAGCCAAGAGAATCAACGTTCCATCGACGTTTCTTTGGATTCAACCAGCCTCAGTCTTGAATATTTACTACTATTTTTTCAATGGTTATGAGGATTCTATCAAGAATTGTTCAAAGGATCAATCTTTTGAGCTTCCTGGACTGCCTTTGTTGTCTCGTCGTGATTTCCCTTCTATCGTCTTTAATGATTCGAATGATTGGACATTACTTGCCATGAAAGAACATGTTGAGTTACTAAAGAGTGACACAAACCAAAAAGTGCTTGTCAACACTTTTGATGATTTGGAATTTGATGCTTTGAAGGTTATAGAGAATGTTACTATTTTGGGAATTGGCCCTTTAATTCCTTCAGCTTTTCTTGATGGAAATGATGCTTCTGATACTTCATTTGGAGTTGATATGAGACAAAGTTTAGATAATTATATGGATTGGTTGGATTCTAAGGCTAAAGAATCTGTAATTTACATAGCATTTGGTAGTTTTTCTCAAATACCAAATCAACTTATGGAAGAGATTGCTCAAGGTTTAGCTTTGTGTAAAAGGCCATTTTTGTGGATAATTAGAGATGGGCTGAATGGCGAAAAGTCATTTGAAAACTTGAGTTGCAAAGAGGAATTGGAAGAGTTAGGGAAAACAGTGGCTTGGTGTTCACAAGTGGAGGTTCTACAACACCCTTCATTGGCGTGTTTCTTGACTCACTGTGGATGGAATTCAAGTATGGAGAGTTTGGCTTTGGGGGTGCCTGTCGTGGCGTGTCCACTTTGGATCGATCAATTATCTAATGCGAAGCTTATTCAAGATGTTTGGAAGACGGGAGTCAGAGTGAACGCCAATGATGAAGGTGTTATCGAGAGGAATGAGTTTGCGAGGTGTATAGAGATTGTGGTGGGAGATGGGGAAAAAGGGGAAGAAATAAGAAAAAATGCTAAGAAATGGAGGGATTTAGCTAAGGATGCTATGAAGGAAAATGGTTCATCTAATGTCAATCTCAAGGCTTATGTTAATGAGGTTTTGCTTGGTGAATAAATCATTTGTAAGTTGAAACTAAGGCCAATCTATGTTACTCAGACAAAAATGTTGCCACATCGGTCTTGCCATCTTGGGCATATCACGACTATTTCAACGGATACATGCTATCTCACCAACTAAGGTATTGATTCTTCCCACCAGGCACCAAGGCATTAGTATCAAGTGCTAAAGCTGATTTTTATAAATAAATGGTTACGTGTTTGAATAAAAGTACGAAAGCATAACATGTTATAATGATTTAGTTGTATGTCTAGTTTAATTTGAAACTTGTGCAAATTGCTCTGTAGTTTCTGTTCTGTTTTTTTGGTTGCTATTAGACCAAACTTAGTAACTTTGGCTTAAACTTTGTTATTTGTTGAGATATCTACTAATATGCACTATATTTGAATCCAGTAAAACAAATAATAAGTGAATCCACTAACATTTCAAACTCATAAAGTTCAAATCCTGAATCTATCTCTTATTCGAATTTCAAGTTTGAAAAACTTATGGTAGGCATAAGATATTGTTATAGTACAAGTCACAACAACAATCATAACATATTCAACATTGAACCTATGTTGCTCGAACTCTTCAAAAAACGTCATCAATCACATGTCGGATCCTCCTAGAATAGAGCCATTCTAGGGAATCTGACATGAGCGCGACAACATTTTTGAAGAGACCAAGCAACGTAACAGTATAAACTCAAAATTTTCTACATTCAGGAGGAAACCCTTGAGGAAATCTCTTGTAATCAGTGCAATAATTATAAATCATATAATTCCTTTGAACCCATCTAAGTCTTCTTCTTCCATTAGCATCAAGTTCTTGATTTTGCCATTTTGCATCTAAAAACTGAGTTTTGTTAAATTTTTGTGCATAGAAATTTCTGTAATATGCTGTGAATGGTGCTTTTGACCAATCAGTTTTCACTAGTCCACCTCTTGTAGCCCAATCATCAGCATTCCATAGACTTGAGTGAATTTTCATTGGTTGTTTCTTGGGAAATGGAACACCAAGTGATTCTGCATTCTTGAATACTCTAATTGGAGTGTTGTCCACCAAGAAACTAAAAAAAATCCAAATAAACAAGCATAATTAGCACATGCACATTTAAGACGGATTTTGTTAGTTTAACTGAACTCATTACTTTCATATCGAACTAGCTATTATATGCAAAAAAAATAAATAATAAAATGATATACATGCACATGTACGTTTTATGTGACCAATCTTCAGAAGAGTACGAGTGTCAAACTACTTAATTTTTTGGTGTGAATATGGCTATGTTTGTTCAAACGCGTGCGACAACATTTTTAGAACCAGACATAAAATTCCAAAACTTATTTTTGAAGTAAAACTTACATATTGAAAATTGCATTAAAAAAACATAAGAATCATGGTCACAGAAAAACCTCTTTGACACTTCAAATAGTAATACCTACACATAAAATGATAGACTGATTTTAAATTCTGAATCCGCCTGTGATAATTAAATAGTGGTTTAGGTAGAGAAGTAAAAAAATTGAATTAAATTTTGGATATATAAGAAGTTTGTTCTTACATGATGTGTTGTGGTTTCCATATGATTGAGTAGGTGTGGAAGTTCTTGGTAGGATCAAACCATAGGTAAAATTGTTGCTCTCTATCTCCTTTGCCTTGGCTGAAGACATTTGTATGAAGAATGTATGGTTCACCACTAATATTTCCTAAGAACTCAAAGTCAATTTCATCATGAGTTGGTCCTTCAGAAGAGAGCTGCAAAATAAGTCAAATAAAATGTTAGAAATTGTGTAGGCAAAAGAGACTTGTTGTCTCTATAACAGTCATCATCTATAATAACATGTTATTAATATAACGACCAAATTTTATTCAAAAATGATTTTTCATGTCATGTTATGTTATATTGTTTGTTTTCTATAACAACATTTTATTATGATAACGAAATATTCGGACAATGTTATTATAAAGAATTATGACTGTATAAATTTTTTTAAAATTACATAATATGATGTGACGGTGCCAGCAGAATTTCCAGTAACAAGTTTGAGTTGCATATCAATTCTCCCAAAAAGATAAATTTTTTTGGATTGAAAGCCAGAGCCAGAGAGTTTGTCCATAGATAAAGAAAGAATTTGGCCTCCATTGAAAATCTTGACTTTATTGCCACCCCACTTTAAGTCAATTTCTTGAATGAAATTTCCACCATAAGAAACCATGCAAGAATTCATAAAGACAAAAAAAATAAACAACATTTTTGGTAACTCAGAGTGGGAAAATTCCATTTTTTTTAGCAATAGATAGAAGTGAAAAAGTTAGATTTTTTTAAAATTTATTATTGAACTTATAATGTGTGTGATTTTCTTGTGTGGGTAAAGGGGCTTTAAAGGGGGCAAGTATTTATAGTGGATGGAATAGAGGTGAGCTATAAAGGAGAGAACAAAATGCTTGTGAACTTCTTTGAATTTTGGATTTGGAGGTGGGGGGGGGGGGGGCTGGGGGGGTTATATGGTGGATAGTAAAAGTAACACCTGGTGCCAGCTAAGCATATACCATAGATGGAGATTTTATTTGTTTGGCATTGGATAGTTTAGGATCTATGGTGTTTTATTTAGGAGTGTGGGTAGGTGGTGTGGGAAGAAAATGACACATTCCTTGAATCAATGTGAGACAGCATATAACACATTTAATCTGGACAATTAGAGCGTGAATAATATAAATGAGAGTCTCATATCAAGAATAGATCCAACTTCGATACCATAATAAGACAATAACTCTGTCTCTTAACTAATATGAGAGATTGTTAGTGCGGAGCCACATTCATCAAAGGGGTTTGCATATATAGGTAAAAAATATCTTTTATATATGTGTATGTGTATTCTATATACAACTTTAACATGTATTTTTGTAAGAGATTGTTTTCACAGTTTATGAAGCCATGTCCTCTTAGTCACATGCCAGATTGAACCCTTCACTAATTAGTTGAGACATTATATAGGTGCTAAATATTTAATAAAACAATATAAATATGTATTCCAAATCTAATAAATCAAGCATATCGCAATAAAATTTCAAACTTTAACTTATAAAATTTGAATCTTGAATTCGCTTCGGCTTGGACAAAGGGTATGGGAAGATAGAGCTTCCAACCATGATTCTGTCCTTGTTGAAATTTGTTATGGACCCCCCTTATTCTGTTTGCTTTGATGGTATGATTTTGACCAGTGAGTGTAAGCCAGCTAGCTAGCTAATATCAAATGTAATGACAAAAAGTACAATAAATCAAAAGAGTTATGAAGGGCAAGAAGTATATGCTCTTGTTTCAAATATTAGTACTTTGGCAAGTTTCTTATGACCTTTGTTGATAAGGCCAACAACTTTCACCACTGGCAAATTATTGTTATTTTATGGGCTAGCATATAATAGTGAAAAGTTTTGGCTTAGGGATTCATTGATTATTAAAGCAATAAAGGAGAAGGTAAAGGATAATGAGTAAAAAGGGAAACTATAATGTTTTGGATAAATATTGATAGATGAGATTTTTTATAATTAGAAGTTTTGAATTCGAATGGAAATTGAAAAATTTTCTAGTAGGAATCAGAGAGCTTCCCCATAAATGGAGCGAAAATTTGAATTAGTCAAGTTGGAATAGGCAGAAAGCGATCTTGTTTGTCTTCGGTTGATCTACATCTATTTTATCATGTGATTTATAAGAATGAGCTTGAAGGTGAAGCGGACTTGAACTTTTGACCCTGAAGGGCGGACGAGACAAGCAGAGATCAAAAGTTGACTAGTAAACTATTTTATTATCAAGGTCATTGAATGTAATTTTCTACATTTTACTTTACCTTCCTCAGGGTTTTTAAATGAGAACTATTGAAATCATCAAAATTTCCACATTTAATTACACGATTGGCTCTTCAAAGTAGTTGATTTTCAATTTTTTACCCTTCAAAATCAAATTTATGTTTGGGGGAGCATAAATTCTTTAAGGGCGTGAGGTATATAACTTATGTAATATTATAATGCAAGAGTATAAACACTCTATTTTTTTTGAAGCAAATTTATCACTAGACAGAGTGTCTAGAAGACTTTTATTAATTATAATAAAATCAATAAGGATAAGTACAAGCAAGGGGGCTAAACCTTACCTTACTATTCCTAATGAGATAACAAATCTCTACTAATTAACAAGCATGAAGAAAATAAGAATCAGAGAAAACTAGGTATTCTTTGATCATCACAGAGTTTATAATACTCTCTATGATGATATTACAAATGAGGATGCAAGTAATGCAAGAATATAAAAGCTAAGAATAAAGATAAGCTATCCACCTCAAACTTCAATTGATACATGTATGAACTAAAAAAGATAGTTTGCCTGTCTAAAGTAATTTGAATTATTTCCCTCTTGTCTTCTTCTTCAAATCTGTCCAAAAATAATTGATAGTTCATCACTTCCTCTTGGATTTGTCGGATTTTGATAAAGTTGTTGACACAGTCATATGATTTTGCTTTGCCAGTCGCATCAATTGATGCCTTGGAATAAATTCCTCACTCACCTTACCATCCCAACTATGTTGTCTTCCATATGTCTTCTTTTTGCATTTGGTGCTTCCACTTCTTTGCTGTCTAGGTGAAAGATCCCCCTCCTTAGCCACCTTATCAAAGCATATATCCAACATATCATCTTCATCATCCCCATCAGACATGTCATTGCCCAAGTCATGAAGGATATCCCTATTAGCCAAGCTTACTTTTGCAGCACTCCAATTAGATGAAGTACCTATGACTGCCATAGATGGATATGTCTTACTTGTAGGCACAAATTCAGGTGCTTGAGGATGCAAGAGTATAAACTTATGTCCCATTAAATGTTTTTTTTGACTTGAGAGTCAAAAAAATTAAAACAAGCACAAAATAGGGAGAAGTGCAAATGACCCAAATATCCTTATATAGCAAATAAAAGAAGTGATCCCACATTTGGGCTACCTCCACAAAACATGGACCAAGCCCAAACGACTAGGATGTGTCCCGAATTCGGGTGAACACCCTCGACTCCCTCTAGATCCACCCTAGTTGGCACAAAAATATTTCTGCAAATTTTCCAAATTTAATTTGTTGGATATATTTAATTATTTATAAATATATATATATATATATATATATATATATATAGCCTTTTCTCAAGCAAGAAAATGTACTCACACAATTAATTCCGTAAAACAAGTAACTTTTTAAGTAAAACAACAGACTTATTTTTTAAGTAATCTGATTGATCTTTGTTATATGTTTTTTTTTTAACCCGGAGTCCGCATTGGAGTCCCGACTAAATTCAGATCGCGCACTGCAGGGCCCATATTCGGGGGTGGTGCTCCCAACATAATTTTCTCCATACCCAGGGCTTGAACTTGAGACCTCTGGTTAAGGGTTAATCAGTTCCACCATACTATACCACAAAGTCTGATTGATCTTTGTTATATGTTATATATATGTAGTTGATTCATTTTGATCCTCAAAACACTCAAGTGGCTCTTTGAGTCTTACCTTTAGAAGTATAAGTGATTGAGCAGATTGTACTCCCACATCTTGCCTCGAAAGTCCAGCAACATTGAGCTCCAAAATAGAATTTCTATTTAAATTCCTATTCAAAAAAGTGCATTAAGGAGAATTCGGAGCCGTTTGCTAGAGGAAGTAGCACGACAAAGCGCAAAGCGGAGCGATTATCCTATATATATATATATACATAAATTATCGCAATATGCATGCACGATCTGAAAAAAGTTAGATTATAAAGGTCTATTATATATATGCAGTGTTATTCTTCTTTTTCCTTGGATTCTTTATTAGCAGCCAGAGAGAGACTAGTGCTCATATCACTATATAGTGGATATACTCATGATAGATTTATAAATATTTATAAATAAAGAGGTTAAAAGTATATGTTTCAATTGATTATTATAAATTATAAATATTTTAATCAGATATAACAAAAACCAAATATATATATATATGTTCATCTATGCTCTATACTTTTGCTTTCTTTAGACTAGGGTTACTATGATCTTTTACCTCATGCAAAATAATTATCTATGTTCATCATGGGGATTTTTAAATCGTGGCTTACTAGATCGAATAAATTACAAGGAAAAATAATGTGTACTCAATTTTTAAAATATTTTTAGCATATCTATTTATGTTGAATAATTTTGAATATGTGATAGTTGAAGTTAGGCTTCAAATATCAAAATCTTTGAAATTAATTATATATGATTGAAATTCAGATATTTTGTTTGAACTTCAACTTATGCGCATGGAATTTCAAAAGAAAAAATAAAAAATCTGAACTTCAAACAAAAATAAGTAAAAGTTCAAACAAACTCAATCATATATGGAATTATTCCGACTTTCAAAATATATAGTCCATCTACCACAATTTATATAACTTACTTTCATTTTTAATCAGTCCAAAAAAAAAATATTTTTAAATTTAATAATAATTTAACTTTAAAATATTTGTTTTATTAATGAAATGATTTATATTTACACAAAGATGTATGACATATTTTAAACCACAAGTTTTATTTTAAAAAATTATTTCTTTTATAAACTCGGTGTTAAATCAAACTAAATCCTATCAATTGAGACGGAGGAAGTAATAAACTAACAAAATTTTATACAAACTATTTCGAGATCTACAATACTGGGCCCTTTAATTAGCACAATCATTCTTACCTAATAAATAATAATAAAATATAGGTTTTGAGTGTGATATTTTTATATTTTAAAATTTTTTATAGGCCTATATTGTTGTGTTCGAAAGTGATTATGGCGTCGTGCGGAAGCTTACAATTGCAAATTATATGATTGATAAATTAGACGACACATTAAAAGACATAATATATTATATGATATGACCAATTGGCCTACATAATTAAAAACTAATAAAAACATATAAACTGTAGAGAGAAAATCTCCCCATAAACTAAACTCTTAAACGTCTACATTGTGGATGCTATTGTGTTCTAGATATGAGAAGAGGAGTATTCAATTTATAGGATTCCAGACTTTTCTTCTAAGGAAAGAATAAACCAAATATGGAAAATAAATATATTTTCCTTTAAAGAAAAGTTCAAGCATTTATGGTAATCTTTGACTTTTCTTTAAGGAAAAAATAAAAGTTAAAATATGGAAAGAAAATCAGGCCAAAACCCTAACATATATATGTATGTGATCTTCCATCAAGCAAGAAAATGAACTCAACACAATTTTAATTAACATGGCTAAGATGTGCCTATCTCACAAGCTCTCTTTCTTCTTTTGTATTCTCCTTGTTTCACTTGTTGGTAAGTAATTAGTAACTTCATCATTTTTATTTGAGCTTCTAATTCACACTTCCGTTGGATCTGGATATAAAGGAGATATTTACAGTAGATTAGAGTCTCATGTTACTTAGAAAATAAATTGATGGTTTGCTTATATTGACATTTTTTCCTCGTGAGTTAGCTTTTGAGTTGTGTCAAACTCAAGTCTCATTTCTTTATATGATATCAAAATTAGGTTCATTTCTATAGGCTCCCCCTCCACGCTTTAGGTGAAGGAGGTATTATGTGGCTTAGAGCCTCACATTCCTCCTGCGAGTCAAAGGCTCCTTCTCTCTCCTATTCTTCAAACTTTGTTAATAATTAATCGTTTTGACTTACTGTTTTTACGTAAATGATAAGTAGAAAAGCGATAGAAACTAGAATAATTAGCGCAATAGCAATAAATGCAAGAATATTTACTTTCATAATCTCATCAGTTTTTTACTTTGCAATAACTGGGGATTTAATTCCATAGAGATGATAAATCTTTGTCCTGTAAATTCAATGAATAAATGTTACCTCTCGATGATTTCGATTGAAGAATGAACTTAGAGTTTATTTATATGAACTTTTACCGTCCTCCCCTCATAAGCTAGCTCGGTTAAAGTTGATTTAGGTCCAAATATCATATTTATACACATCTCTAATACATATATTAATTTTGATTGATGTTATGTTATGCAGTTAATTCATTTTGGTCCTCAAACACTCATAAAGTGATGGCTTTGAGAAACTTACCTTTACAAGAAGAAGTAGAAATGATTGGACAAATTCTACTTCCACATCTTAACAATGAGAAATCTTGTGGCAAACGTTGCACATCTCATTCATATTGCCAAAGTTTTGAAGGTTCAGTGTGTACACAATGTCGATTGCAATATCGTAGGCACTCCAAGGTAACAAGATGTTGGCTGTGGAAATAATTTGACTCTCCGAAAAATACTGGATTTAGCTATGAACTTCGATGACTAGGTAGTCCGGGTAGAGGAACCAAAAACAACTTACTATCTTTGTATTTTTGTTTTTTACTTTTTATTGAGCTGCGTCTCCAAAAAATACTGGACTTAGCTATAAACTTCGATGACTGGCTTGTCCGGGTAGAGGAACCAAAAACAACTTGCTATCTTTGTATTTTTGTCTTTTACTTTTTATTGAGTTGTGTCTCCGAAAAGTACTGGACTTAGCTATAAACTTCGATGACTAGCTAGTCCGTGTAGAGGAACCAAAAACAACTTGCTATCTTTGTATTTCTGTCTTTTACCTTTTATTGAGCTGCATCTCCGAAAAAAACTGGACTTAGCTATAAACTTCGATGACTAGCTAGTCCGTGTAGAGGCACCAAAAACAACTTGCTATCTTTGTATTTCTGTCTTTTACTTTTTATTGAGCTGCGTCTCATACTCTTGTATCAGTGTTTACTAATATGTCCTTGAATAACTTATTGGTAAATGGCAATATAGTATTTTGATATTTTATCGGTAATTCATTGCTATTGTTGTTTTATTGGGATAACCAATTAACTGAACTACTAATACTTTTGGTATTTTCTATCACTTTATGTAGCACAAATATATATATTATTTTACCTATTTTTAAAATTATATTACAAAAATTTAACATAACACATGAGTAATTAAGCGATGGAACAATTGATAATTGTAATAGATTTGTAAATATTGACAAATAAAGAAATAAAAGATACACGTTTTAATTAATTAAAAGTTAAAGTATATTTAATTAGCCAGCACAAAATTAAAATTAAAATTTATTTATAACTAGTAAACTCATCTGCGCCCCGTACGGACATGAATCTTCTTCTAAATACATGCAAAAGAAAAAGTTAAAAGTAATAATAACAAATATATGCAAGACATATTATTTACTTATATACTAACTACTATACTATAAGAGGGAGTATTATAGGTGATGCAGGAGGTCAACATGCCTGCCTGTCCATCTAGGGATAATTTTGGTACTTTTTATATTCTATGATTTAATGTTATTGTACTTTAATGCATTATGCTTATACTATTTCCACTTTGGACAAAAATATCCTCCCAATATGCAATTTTTCTTTATAAAAAGTGGGACTCATTAACTTTTGATTGTTATGTGACTATTTGATGACATCATTGATGTATGCTTTGGTAATTTTCTTTGATGAACCCGTTTTTTTTGTTTTACTTTTAATCTTTTACTATATTAAATAAATTATATAAAATATAATAAATCACAATAATTAATAACTTAAAATATTCAAAAGATATAAACAAATTAGATTGACTCTTCAAATTCTATTGGTGGCACATAAATTGGGACGAATGGAAAAATATATGCTATTTGAAAATTACATAAAAAGTATTATAAATTACATTAATTAACAACTAAAAATATTTCAAAGACATAAAAAATTCGATTGAATCTCAAAATTTTATTAGTGCCACATAAATTGAGAAAGAAGAAATAACCTTTATTATTTGAAAATTGCATAAAAGGTATTACAAATCATACAGTAATAATTAACAATTTAAAATTTTAAAAGACATAAAAAAAAATACAATAATTAACAATTTAAAATATCTAAAATTAATATTAAAGTTTGATTAACTCTCTAATTCTATTTGTGTCACGTAAATTGAAACAAAAAATAATACATATTGGGCCCGTGCTAGCACGGGCTCATCTATCTAGTATCAAATAGACAGTTCACCAACAAAGGTCGTGATGGAGTGTTAAATACTCCTTCATCCTTAACCAAGAGGTCTCGGGTTTAAGTTCCCTTTAATACGAAGTCGCCTTTATTAGGGAGCGTTTTATCCCCCAATGTGAAGACTTTTCGTTGCGAATTCAAATTTAGTCGTGCTCTAATATGTGTACCGGACACCAATACAAAACGAAAAACATAAAATAAAAAAAATACAGTTCAATATCTAATTTAGCAAGTTATCATATAATATTAATTTTTCAGTCCTACAAATATCATTTTTTCAAAAATTTGCGCTAACTTCGAGATCTACAATATTAGGTCCGTCCATTATACCAAAAATGATTTTTAGCGACAATTAATTAACGATAATAATTTAATTGTCGCTAAATATATTTTTTAGAGACAGTAAACATTTTTTGTAAATATTTCTAAAGCCTATAACTAATATCGATAAAAACTTTAACACTCTTTGTTAATGTGTATATTTATTATTGTTAAAAATTACTCCTTCCATTTCAAATTAATTGAATTGTTGAGACATTTTTCATTTTTCAAATTAACTTAATTGTTCAATCTTCAAGACTACTTTTAAAGTGTTCTTTCAGTTTTACCTTTTATTAGTTAGTATTGGAATTTGTTATATAATTAATGTTTAATTATTTTAATCTTAAATTTGATAATAATTAATAAGGGTAAAAATGGAAAATTATGCCTAATTTATGTCTTAATCTTCTTTTTCTAAAGGGTGTGCAACAATTCAATTAATTTGAATGGGGGAGTATTTTATTACAGTGGTCTTAGCATGGTCTTCTTATCTAATTGCTAATATAGTAATAATACTAACTAAAGTGAGTCATCTTTTGATGCTTTATGCATTAGCAGCCAGGAGAGAGAGAAAATGTACGTATGGGACACTAGCAAAAGTAGATAATATATAATATATAGTTTTTGAGAGAGATATTTTTACATTTTAAACAATTTTATAGGACTCTATATATATGTAATCTTCCATCAAGCAAGAAAATGAACACAACACAATTTTAACTTTGTTAATGAACATGGCTAAGATGTGCTTATCTCACAAGCTCTCTTTCTTCTTTTGTATTCTCCTTGTTTCACTTGTTGGTAAGTAATTAGTAACTTCATCATCCTTTATTTAGTATCTTTGTAAAATATATTATGAGGGTATTTGTCCATATTTATAAGCTGGTCAAATAAGCTTATATTTAGGATGTGTTCGATATGGAGGAATGGAAAGTGCTTTTCTGTTATCTCGTGTTTGGTTGATCAAAAATTTTAGAAAATATTTTCTTTAGAAAAATAACTTCTTTAATGAAGATAAAGAAAACAAGTCGCATTGTCACCTTCCCGCCACTCATACCACAACCAAACCCGACCCAACACCACCTTCCCCCACACTCCGACCCCACCCCACAACAACTTACCCCCCCCCCACCCCCCTCATTCTCATAATTTTGTGTTTGATATATATACACAAATACTTTTAGGATAATATTTTTAACTTGTATGTCGAACACAAGAAAATAAGTAAGAAACTATTTGTTTTCCTAGAAAATATTTTTCATGCAGAACATTTTCCTCCATACCGAATACACCCTTAGGGGCCGTTTGGTTATTGGACAAGGGGACAAGTTAATACATGAATAACTTGGTTATTCATGTATTAATTTTATACCATGTTTGGTTTGTAAATAGAATAGAAATTATTCATGTATAAATTTTATACCGTGTTTGGTTGGTATGTCTCCAAATGTTGTATAAAAGTTATTCATGTATGATTTTATATGGTGTTTGGTTGGGTTTTTGTAATTCTACATAGCGAATACTCACATAAGTTATGAAGAAATCTATGTATAATTTTATGCGGGGTAGAAGGTGGAATAAGTTATGAGGGTATTAGTTATACATGGATTAAAATAATAAAATTACATATTTACCCTTAATATGTTTACTTATTTGTTTGTAATTAAATAATACTAATTTACAAAATTAAGGGGGTTGACTAAGCTATTTTTTAAGTATTATTATTATTTTAAAAATGACTAAGCTATTTATGTACCTTATTTTTTTTGTGGTTTCGTTATTTTTATCCCCCATCCCGGCAGAACCGTTGCATTTTAATATTTGTGCATCATTTTTCTTTTTCTTTTTGTGCATCATAGTTTACAGTTGGTGAGTGATTTTCATTTTCATAGCCCCCCGCCCCAGCCCAGCCCACCCCACAACAACTGTTGCATTTTATTTTGAATACTACTTGTTTATCAAGTATACTATTATATTTATTGGATTTTATAATTTTAGATTTTATTAAAAAAAGGTATATTAATTTACAATAAATTAAATATTCAATAAGTAATAATTTATGTATTGTAATTTCTACATAACTAAATCCTAGTAAATAATACCTACATAACTAATACTTGTATAATTAATACCTGCATAACTAATACCTGCATAACTAATACACAAATAACTAATACACACATAACTCTAACCAGTAACCAAACAACCCCTTAGTCTTCAATTTTTAATACTACTTACTTCTTTTACTTTGTCCATTGTTATACCATTATCATTATTTTCTTTTCAATCCTGCTTTGATTTCACTTCTTTTAAGTCGATGGTCTATTAGAACATCCTCTCTAACTCACAAAGATAGGGGGTAAAGTCTGCATACATTCTATTCTTCTCAAACCCACTTATAGAATTACATTGAGTATGTTGTCGTTGGCTGGTAATTAGCTACTATCTTCATATTCCTTTATTAATTATTAGTCTCTTTGTAAAATATAATTATGTATCTCTAATTATATATTACTATTAATTTGATTAATCATTGTTTTGTAGTTAATTCATTTTGGTCCTCAAACACTCATCAAGTGATGGCTTTGAGAAACACACCTTTTGAAGAAGAAATACAAGTGTTTGAGCAAATTATAAAGCCTTATGTATCTTCATGTGGCAAATCTTGCACATCTCATTCATATTGCCAGACTTTTAAAGGTTCACCATGTACACAATGTCGATTGAGGACTAAAAAATCAACCGTATGGAGATGCCACCGGTGGAGATAATAATCCGACAACGATGTTAAAAAATACTGGAATTAGCTACGAATGAACTTCCACTACTCCATGAAGGAGGCAACAAATAGCTTGCTATAATATATCTTTATGTATTTATGTCTTTTACTTTCTTTCTAGTTATATATCGTACCAGTGTCGTTGATATGTTGGATCAATTTACTTGTTGCTAATATAATATTTTGATATTTAATTTATCGTTATTTTGTTTCTATTGATGTTTAATTATAG
The DNA here is from genome assembly GCA_018342035.1 of Solanum appendiculatum. NCBI lineage: Eukaryota > Viridiplantae > Streptophyta > Magnoliopsida > Solanales > Solanaceae > Solanum > Solanum appendiculatum. Next base: position 420,094 of record JAGDQO010000622.1, on the reverse strand, counting down.
AGTAATACTCTATAGAGTAATACTCAGACTCCTAGTATAAAAGACTAAGCGAGACAACTCTCAATTATCTAACTAACTCTCTATATATCTTAATTTGTGTCCTTCATATCTTCTATCTAAGGTCATGTTCTTGATAATCTAAAGTTCATCATATCCTATCTATTCACTTCTTCCAAATACTTCTTCAGCCTTCGTCTACCTAATCTCATGTAACATAACCATCTAGCAATTATAAAATTTTCAGACAAATGCTACCACTTACGGATGGTCATGGTCATGTTATTAGCTTAGAGAATTCAAAATTTTGATTTGCAAAAAAATCGTCCGGAAGCCATATCACCAAAATATTCATGGGCTAACACACGAAAAACTTAGAAAATCGCATAAACCCTATAAAATGACTCCTAAATGCCCAAAATACGGGGCAAAATGGTGAGATTTCACGTACTGCTCTCCCACTCCCCACAGAGGGTTTCGTAAATGTTTTTAAAGAAAATCGCCTAATTCCTATAAAATGGCTCCTAAATGCCTAAAATATGTGCAAAAAATAATGAGGCTTCACGTACTGCTCCTCTAATTCTCTACGGAGGTTCCATAAAGATTTTGCAAAAAAACATCCAGAAGTCATATCACCAAAATTTTAATGGGATAACACACACGAAAAACTCAGAAAATTACCTAATTCCTATAAAATGGCATCAAAATATGAGCAAAAAATGGTGAGACTTCACATACTGCTCCCCCAACTCCCTACAAGAGGGTTCCGTAAAGATTTTACAAAAAAATCGCTCCAAAGTCATATCACCAAAATATTCATGGGCTAGCACACACGAAAAACTGAGAAAATCGCCTAACTCCTGTAAATGGCGCATAAATGCCCGAAATATGTGCAAAAAATGGTGAGGTTTCACGTACTGCTCTCAAAATACCAACAGAGAGTTTCGTAAAGGTTTTACAAAAAATAGTCCGGAATCCATATTTACCCAAAATATTAATGGGCTAACACACACAAAAAATTGAGAAAATTGCCTAATTCCTGTAAAATGGCTCAAAATATGTGCGAAAAATGGTGAGGCTTCACGTACTGCACCCCCTACTTCCTATGGAGGGTTTCGTAAATATTTTGTAAAAAAAATTATCCGAAATTCATATCACCAAAATATTCATGGCCTAAAATATACGAAAAACTGAGAAAATTGTCTAATTCTTGTCAAATAGCTCATAAATGCCCAAAATATGTACAAAAAATGGTGAGGCTTCACGTAATGCTCCCCCAACTCCCTAGGTAGGATTCCGTAAAAGTTTTGTAAAAAAAAGTTCAAAAACATATCACCAAAATATTCATGAACTAAGATAAAAAAAAAATTAAAAATCAGCATTGCACCCGCTCCACTGTCATTCCTACCGTCACTATAGAGAGAGAGGGGTTTGACTGTAAACTAAAATAAAGAAAGTAGAAAATATCATTATTTATTTATCACTTCTTTAAAATCAATCTTCTTAATTAGGTGCCTTCTTGGTAAGTACTAATAAATCAAATCCCTTAAACATTTTGCTTAAATTTGTTCCCTTTTTTTGGGTGGGTGAGGGCATAAAAGTAGTGGAGGTGGTGGCCCTTTCATTTGAACAACTAGTGATTTCCTTAGTAAAAATGAGTAATCCTTGTATGCTTTATATATTAGCCGCCAGAGAGAGAAATTAAAGTAACATATATTGAACACTAACAATAAACAATGTATATAAAAAGCTTAGTTTGGTGTATTAAGCTTTTGCTATGTACAGAGTTCGGAAAAGAATTGATATCAAAAGAGTCTATTGTATGTATGTAGTCTAATTTTGTATTTTTGTTAAAGGCTGAGTTCACAACTTAAATTCGTGACTTTCAAATCACATAACAGCTAGCAAATATTTTTCCGTTAAAACTCCTTTTTTTTCAATTTATAATATATAAGATTTAAATATTAGATGTTCTATATTTAAACAATTTCAAAGACTTACCAACATGGGTTGTGGTGCATTGGTGGGAGTGCTTCACCTTTAACAAGAGGTTTCGGGTTCGAGCCCTGGGTATGGAGAAAATCCCGTTGGGAGCGCCACCCCCGAATGGGCCCTGCAGTGCGCGATCCAGATTTAGTCGGGGCTTCAATGTGGGTTCCGAACACCTGGTGGGAAACCAAAAAAAAAATATTCAAAGACTTATATATATATATATATATTATTATGTGTGTGACCTCTCATAAATCAAGAAAATTCACTCACACAATTAGATCTCTTCTTTCTCACAACCATATAGTGTTAAACATGGCTAACAACAAGTGCCTATCTCACAAGCTCTCCTTCTTTTTTTGTTTTCTACTCATTGGTAAGTAACTTCTTCATCATAACTACTAGAAAACACAGAAATAGCTATAAAATTTATCAATAATTCTCAACTAATCCGTAGCTAAATGAGATTAGTATGAATTTTTTGTAATTTAACTACAGAAATTTGTCCATCACTAATTCCTCGTATTCTATTAAGTTTGGTTGATTTTCTTATAGATTGTCACTTAATTATAATTAAACTTATTCATTCTTTTTTATTATGTGACAAAAAAAAACTCGTTCGGCTTAACCTAACTGTATCTCTACTAATATTTGTTGTTATTATGATCAGTTAATTCATTTTGGTCCTCAAATTTTCAAGTGATGGCTTTACGAGACTTACCGTTTGAAGTACAAGTGATTAAGCAGATTGTACTACCAGAATTGAGCTATGCTCACAAATGTTTTGATCAATGTGAAATTAATTTTGATTGTAGAAAATTGCAAGGTTGTGGGTATTGTCGAAAATCAAGTTATAAGTCACGATTTAAGAGATGTTTGACTCCACGTTGACGGGTTTTACGAAGGAGGGGGTTGGATTAGGAGCGTTTTTATTGTTTTTTTTGTTCGATACGAAATATGAGTGTGTTTTATCTATTTTATTTGTTATCTATTTTATTTGTCCCTCTAGTCTATTAGAATGATTAAAATGAAGTGTGAGCTTACTTCGTATTTTCGTGTAGTATGATTTCTTCCCTCTAGTTTATGTTAAAGAAAGGTTTAGAATTCTGTAAAAACGTCAGAACCTGGTTATTTTGAGATTATAATTTTATTGTATAATTTCATATTTATTAAGAGATAAGTAATATCAAGATTTTAGTATAAAAAACTTCACCAATATATACTAGCTAATAATAATAATAATTAAACACTGAATAAATGTAATTTTTAAATGTTACACCAAAAATAGTATTCTAATCACAGTAATCAAATGTTCTCGAATTATAATCCTAGATAATAACTAAGATAGAACGATAATCCCATAACTTCAATGTAAACTTTATCCCCATTTTAACTAATATTCATTATCAAATACTGAATAAATTTAATTTCAAATTTTATATCGAGATAACCATTAATCCCGATATTCAAGATTTAAGAGTTATGTAGGTGTATATAGCCTTGTGAACCACTTAATTAGTAAAGAAGAACTCACGTGTATACTCAATCATTATAAATATTTTTGGTTAAAGATGGGAGGATAGTCAAAATATGAAAATATAAAGATTAATTAAAGGTGGGAGGATAGTCGAAATAATTCATTATAGTGACATGGCCAAACATAAACGGGAATTAATCAAGATTAGAAATATCTTAAAGATAATGAAAGACAAGCCTATACTTTTATCGAATACGATTTTTCACAAAATTAAGTATGTTAATATTCGAATTTGATTGGTTCAAGGATATTATACGAGTATAATATTGAACGATCTTCAGTTCTATATAGTAATTGAAGTCAAATTAAGAGTAAACCAAATGTACGATAATTTATTTATTTTGAAATTCATGATTTTTAAAATATATATCATAATATTTATATAGCTATATAATTTTTAAAATTTTAAATATGTCATTAATAAATATTTATTATGGAAATATATTTATGCATTATTCTTTTAAAAATAAATAGCTAAGGAAATAGTGTCAAACAGGGACGAATAATGTGTTATATAATAATGTATTTTTATGGATAAGAAAAGCGGCCGTTAAAATAATATATATTTTTTTAGTTTATTTGCTGAAGTGACGAATAAAAGGTCTTACAACTTGTGCTATACTATGGGCGGATTTTATTTTTATTTTTCTAAATTTTGATTAAGTTCTATATTTATATTAAAATTTGATTAAATTTATATTTATATCAAAAATTTTCATATTAGGAAATAGAGTGCTCCTAACAAATACAACTTTCATAAAAATTTTGATTAAGTTTAAACTATTAATGAAAAACTACCCCTATAGAGCGTCTTTAAAGCATACATATTTAAATTTCAAAAATATCATCGACATAAAATAGATATATCAATAAAGAAGTTTAAAATTTTAAAAAATATTCTTAACATATCATAAATACGTCGATGAAGAGGTACCTATTTCTGTGACCTCTTATTAGTTAGTACTTGATACAAAAATAATGTGCTATAATTTTGTAACAAACTTCAATTCTTATCTGAATAATAATAAAAGTGAGTCCTTTTATGAATACTTTATATAATAGCATCCAGAGAGAGAATGCACATGGGGACACTAGAAATGAATAATACAGATTCAAAGAATTAATTTTTTATATTTAGATTAAAAAATTATAAATAAAAGCTATATATATATATAAGCTTTTATCAAGCAAGAAAATGAACTCACACAATTTAGCTCTTCAAACTCTATAGACATGGCTAACAAGTTCTCTTTCTTTTTTTGTGTTCTCCTTGTGACATTGACTGGTAAGTAATTTTCAATATTCGTATTCTGTTTGGTCAAATTTTTAAAATTTAATTTTCTTGAAAAGTACTTTTTTGTTTGAATGTATTTTTGAAGAACAACAAGATGTTTTCAACTAATTAATTAGAAAAATATTTTTGTTAATATTAAAACAGTAATTTATATTTTGATCAAATTTTAAAAAAGTCGTCCCCCCCACCCCACCCCACCCCACCCAATTATCTGAAATTTGGTCAAACAAAATATTAGTCTCTTTAATACGTTTACTCTGATAGAAATTATAACTGATCAGATTCATTGTTTATTTTTCATAATTGATACTTTCCCTAGATTATATACTAACTATGAACAATTATTCACATATAATATATATAGATTATAAATATATTATATATGTATCAATTATATTTAGATGCTATTTAGGTTAAATTTTCTATTATCATTGTGTCTCTACTCATATAAATTTTAATTGATTTCATGTTATGTTATATTATGCAGTCGATTCATTTTGGTCTTCGAACATACAAGTGATGGCTTTACGAGATATACCTTTAGAAGTACAAGCAATTGAGCAGATTGTACTACCAAATCTTGCCAATACAAAAGGATGTTACACTCTTTGTTCATCAGATGCAAATTGCAATTACAAAGGTTCAGAGTGTAGACAATGTCGAACAGCTCATAATCACTATGATATTACAAAAAGATGTTATCAAAGGATTTAATTTTAATATCATATGATAAAATAACAATTATTATTTTTATGGTCTCAAAATCTTTTTTGTGTTCTGAATAAATGTACGTAATGAGTATTAAAACTCCTAAGCTTGTAATAGTGTGTTATTTGAATTTATCTTTTAAGAAGATTTTAAATGTTTGTGCTCTTAGTTTGATATATTTCATCAATAATATTAGAATTCAATATCTATATTAGAATCAATTAAATTTAAATTTATGTGAAAAATTTCACGTTAAAAAGATAAATTGTTTTCAGCAAAAACGACTTCATATTCAGAATATGAATTACCTTTGGACTAGAAATTGTATATGAGACCTCTTTCTTCGATCTGATTAGTAGATGATTCTATCATTTACCTTGCGCGTATCTATTCCTTTAAGCTTATATCTTATTTTATTACTATCAGAGTCATGGGATAGATTCCTTTTCTCTTCGAATTCATTTATCTTGAATGCATCTATTCCTTTAAGCTTATATCTTATTCTATTACCATCAGACTCATGGGTAGATTCCTTTTCTCTTCTAATCGATTAGAAGCTTATATCTTATTCTATTACCATCAGACTCATGGATAGGTTCCTTTTCTCTTCGAATCAATTAGAAGGAAGGCAATAGCTCCTCCTACAAAATCGATTAGAAGGAAGGCAATAGCTCCTCCTACATACGAATTAGAGAGCGTATTTATTCCTTTAAAATTTAAACTTATATCTTTTACTATTACAATCAAATTCATTGGATATGTTTCTTTTCTCTTCGAATCGATTAGAACGAAGGCAATAACTCCAATATACAAATTTTAAAAATTTCGATGAAAAATGAAAAAGTACTTACAACTGCACTGCTTATGTCATAGATAAACAAAAGGTTACACGAATTAAAGAAAAACAAACCAAACAAGGCTATAATTAGATTAATTAAAACCATAATAAGTTTACAAAACATTATTAATTACTAATACATTCCTAATTAATAGCATAATCAAATGGTGAAAAGTGAACCAATTCTTTTTTCTTCTCCCAAGATTTTATCACTAATTCAGCATCAAATATTTTCACAATTCCCAAGGAAAATGTTGAGATTTTAAGGTAATATTTAATCCCAGAAACTACTTGTGTTTCTGCCTCTAAAACCTCAACAAAATTCAAGAACTCAATATTGTCCTTCTGCATTATGTGATTGTACTTCCTTAAACTATGGTTGTACTCTTCCACACAATATTTTCCTAATTCTTGAATTTTTTTGTTTCTTTTCACATCTTTGATTGGAGTTCTTCCTCCAACTTTTCTTGCAAGAATTTTTGATGGGGTTGAAGAAAATGTTGTTATTATGAAGAGAATGATGAGAAAGGTAATTGCTTTTGTGTAGTTTGTCATTTTTTTTTGGAGATTTGGAATTTGATGGAATTGTTTTTGGGAGATGAAGTGAAGAGTGGAAGGATTTATATAGGGTTTTACAATAGTGGTGGAGAGACTTTCGGGATCTGGTTTAACTTGACACAAAATTTATTAAAGCATGAAAGATTTCTAAATTTATGAGCTTAAATATATTGTAATATTTTTATTACAATAATTTTTTTGAAAATTATGATTTAAAATATGTATAATAATATTTGTGTCTATAGTTTTTTTTTGAAAATTACGATTTTAAGTATTTCCTTTCATTTACTTTTACTTGTCTACTTTAGACTTTATACGTCTCTAAGAAATAATGATTGATATGAATATTTTATTATAATACTCATATTATTTGATATTTAGTGTTAGGTCTTGAAACATATTTGGGAATTAATTAATTAATGCAAAGATTATAATATGAAGAAAAAATCATTGCCGTTTCTTGATATGTTAAAAGTGACAAGTAAAAATAATAATTTATTCTAAAGATAATGGACAAGTAAAAATGAACGAAAAAAAAATATTATAATATTTATCTGTCCAAAAGGATATATCGGAAAGCATTTTACTACCCTACGAGAATAGGAATATGATTTGTGTATATTTCACTCTCTTTAAATTCTTCTCGTGAAACTCTACATTAGACAAATCTGATATGACGAGTTTAACTATGAAGATATTGACCGAGGTAATCAATCTTTTACCTTTCTTTACGAGATATCATCACCTATTGCATCAACTCAATCAATCTTGCTAATTATCTCTCAATTTTATTGTAGAATATTGGTGTAGAGACACGTAATGAAATTTTGGGGATGGTGGATATATTTACGAGATGCCGCGTTCTCTGCTACACTGTGGAAACAAGACAAAATTGTTTTGTTTATTTCATGTCACTTGATAACCTTGAAAACAAGATAATATATCACACCAATAAAAAAAAAAACTAAATGTACCATATTATTTTTATCGCAATTTATGTGATACTGTTTAAATTTGAGAATCAGATTGAATATTCTCATTTTAATTTATAAATACATGTAATTTTATTTTCAATCAAAATCACTTGATCAATTTCATCCACTTAAAAATTTATATAAAGTTTTTATTTAAAATAAAAAATATATATATTTGCATTCAATTTGAAAGGATAAAGATTTATCTTTGCTGGAGAGCATATACATATATATATATATATATATATATATATATATATATATATATATATATATATATATATATAAAATTCGAAATTTAAATTCAATAGTATTATCATACGTACCATTTTTTTTCTCTTTTTATGGATAGAAATAATTTGTTCGTACTTTAACTATTTCACGAAAACCAAAAAACTATCCTGCGAAAAGTGGAGGATCCAAAACTTAATCACGATGGATTAAAACGGTATATTCTCACAAATGAATGCATTACACACGTCATTTCTTTTCTATTATGTTTTCTTAATTATTTGTAACGGCCCAGCCAGCTAGTGATATTGTTTGCGTTGAGCCTAAGTTCGTACGGCTTTAAAACACGTCACGTTAGTTATATACCCAACATCTCTCTTGTGTTATATATCTCTCTGACGTCGGATTTGTCATCTTAAGCTGGGGTGTCATACACCCCTTCTATGGACTCAATCGTTGAGGTTTGCTCCACCGCATGAAATTTGCCTTGACTCAGCACTGAGGTTTGCCCCGCCTTATCGGGATTTGCCTAAACTCAGTTGAACTCTGGCCTACATCAATAAGACTAACACAAGAGTGACTGTGATACTATTATGTAACGTCCCATCCCGCTAGTGATATTGTCTGCTTTGGGCCTAAACCCGCACGACTTTAAAACGCATCACTAATTGATAAGGTCTTCTTACTTATATACTCACATCTCTCATGTGTTTTTGCCTTTCATCACTACTACTCCTTAATTGCTATATATAGCTACGGAACTCACGCGTTAGCTAAGCTCTTCATTCACGTAGATCAAGGACAAACATTCTATCGTTTATAATGGCATGGACATACTATTAGGATAGCTAGTCCTCTCTTTCGCACCTCAGTGTCAATAGGAACCAATGACTTTGATGAAATAAAATAAAAATAAAGTAACCATCCCTAAAATTTTCCAATTTGTAGAACACAAGTAACCTTTTTGTACCTCTTTTGCTAACTTTAGTGAGTCAAAAGTGATCTTTTAATCTAATATTTTGACTTTAAGGTTATAATTCATTTGTTGTGATTAAAGCTAAACAAGTCTGGCAATATTTTATACAACTTTTGGTATGGTAGATAGGAAATAAATTATTTAGGTATAAAATTAATAAGAGATTTGATTTACAATTTAGGAATCCATATAACTAATATTATGAGTGAACTTATGTATTATTTTATACAGAATATAAGGTAATATAACTAATAAATAAAAAACTAATCCCATATAAAATAATAAATAGGTTCACTCATAACTAATTCATACATTACTAATATGTACATAACTCTAACCAGCTACCAGACGATAATTGCGTCTCGTAAATTTGGTTAGTTTTAATTGATGATTGGGATGCCCATCACCTGTTTGATAAAATGCCTGAAAGAGATTGAAAACATGTTGTATGTAAATTTGAACTAAAAATTTAGCATCTGTTAGTTCACTATATATATATATATTAATATTCATGTGATCATATGATCAAGGGTGCTTGAAACTGCGGTATATATCTCTAAAAAATTGTTTTTGACCGATATACATAGTATTATTTTCTATATGCACAATACAATCTTTCGACAAAGGGTGTTCGAGTGACCACCCTTAGGTCAAGGCTAGAACATTTGGAAGTTTTATCATCATCAGTAGCTGAAATCCATACTGTATCACTCGTCGAAGCCAGAGATCGATCTAAGGATTGAACGAGGCTTCATTTTTTGAGTGATTCCATACTCTTAGTTGTTTAGTTCCTTAAATTGTGCTCCTTGCAAGTTGAACTATAATTATATATATGAACTGTCTTTAGTATTTCTAGACTTTTGTTTTCTTCTTTTAATAGATACTCTTCGATTTGTGAACTATTTAACATATTGCAGCACTTTTATTTACTGTTTTCTTGTGTGATTATTCAGATCTAATGATTGTGAGACTCGAACTCACAACGTTAGAATTGGAAGTGAGGGGTGCTTACCATCCGAGCAACTTCCCTCTTATCAGTTACATATTAAAAAAAGGCTTAATAGTTCGGGATTCCCTGAACTTTGACACCTTTTGTTCGGTGTACACCTGAACTATTCTAAATGGCCTAGTCTCAGCAGGTAACTCTCTTTATAGTTAGTCGAAACACTTCCAAGAATAAAACTATGTTACTTCCTAGATTATAAGTATAGCTTTCTGAATAGGGCCCAAGCTGGATAATAGAGGTGAGTCATCCTAGGATTAGCAGCCAGAGAGAGGATGCTGAGTTCACACGGGACACTAGTAGTTAATTAACCGGCTCAACTAATTAATCATGTCATCAAGTTGCTTTTAGTGTATAATAATGAATTGTTTATCTTATGATGTGGGCAATAATGGAGTAGTATATTAAGATATATTATGCATTTGTTCTAATAGCATTACATTTAAACAACTATAGGACAATGACTTGAACAAACTTGCCAATTCAAAATTGATTTTTGAGCTTATGTATGTGGCCCTACACTTGAGCAACTAGTGTGTTGTACAGTTAATAAAATGTTGTTTAGTACGTAATGCCTTTGTATCAAACATCTGAGTTCAAAATTCATCACAGATTCTTTTAGTCACCTACTTTTGAGAGAAAATGTCTTGGGAACTTGTTCAACAACTTTCCGATAAGTTAAATTTTCCTAAAACTTCAATAGATTGTGTCATGCTCTTTACACTGGAACGCGAATTCCATGATATTTTCATCAGCTTGCAGAACTTCACAGATGAACCTAACATGCTGGATGTCACTCAGAAAATCCAAACTCTATTTCAAGATGCTGCATTTGACATTTCGCCACTGTACCTAACTGAGTACTTTGATCTCTATGCCTCTGAGGTGCAAAACAAGATTTTGTTGACCAAGAGGGAAATTAGAGCCAAATACTCTTTTCCTAAAATATCATCATTACCACTTTCAGCCAAGTTTGTTAGGGATATCATCCCTTCTGTACTAGAGAATATTGGTGGTCTAGTGAAGATTCATGATCCATATTCACCTCTTTATGTTCCCGAAACAGTAGTGGAACATATAGAAGATGTTTCAAAGGAATTGAAATTGCTGCTAAATTTTTGTCTGCTTTGTTTCAGAGAGGTTCATAGAGCCTCAGAGCCAACATCATGTTAATTACTTCACTCATGTTTTAGCTGTGTCCGGCCACACATCAACGCTTCTCTGGTTGTATTTACCAGAATTGGCTCCAGAGAAATTGAATGTTATGCTTTCTGATTTCTTGCGAATGAGGATTAAGCCGATTCAACCATGCATCTGCAAGATTTATGTTGATGTCTTGCAATCTTTAAAGTCGACAATACAATGAGGATGGTGTACCAACATCGGAAATGAAGATGCAATTGACAGCGAAGGCAGGTTTTTGGAGACCATCCTACACAATTTGGTGGAGGTGCCAACTAATAGTAACTCTAGTCAGAGAGTTTCTTTGAAGGATCACTTGGAAATCCTTCAAAAGATGCTCAACTTTTTGAGAGCCAATATCTTCCGTGTTGGCATAAAAGATCTTGAATTTCTTCTTCGAGATATAGAGATTGTGGTTATTGATGTCGGACTTCTGGTATACTCATTATATGAAGATGAGGAGGAGAAGGAAGACATGGCACCAGGAGGAGTGAACCTCACACAAGTTCTTGATTTCTCAGGCAATATTCAAAGTCTAAGCATATTGATCTACCTCACCATTCGGAAGGCGTTTCAATCTAATTTGCCAAGGATTCATGGACTAGGCTATGCTGATTGCCTTTTAAACAACCTGAAGGAGCTCCAAATCCTCCACTCAGATTCACTAGCTTCTGTCATGGACAAACTACAATTAATTCAGAAGGAATTTGAGAGCTTGCAACCTTTTCTACAGGCTGTTGCAGAAGAGCGACACAATGACCTCGACGAAATTCAACATTGTGCTACACAATTGATTGGCAAAGCACATGAGGTAGAATACATAGTTGATGCTTGTATAAGCAGAGAAGCTCCTGTCTGGTGCCTTGAGCGTTGGATCTTGCATATCACGGAAGAGATTACTCTTATCAGAGCAAAGGTAGCAGATATTCGTGAAAAGAAAATGGATTTGGATGCATTGAACACTGTCCCAGTTAATACATCAAATTTGGCAAGGTCTCCAATGATGAATGAAGAAATTATTGGTTTTGAGGATGTCATAGAAAAGTTAAGAGACCAACTAATAAAAGGCACGAAAGGGCGCGATGTTATCTCAGTTGTAGGTATGCCAGGTCTAGGCAAGACAACTTTGGCCTACAGACTCTACTATGACAGGTTAGTCACCTCTCACTTTGACATTCGTGCACAGTGTTGTGTGTCTCAAGTATATTCACGTAAGGACTTGTTAATAGCAATTTTACGTGATGCTATCAGTGAGAACTTTGAGTGAAGAGAAAAACAAGCTGATGAATTAGCTAATCAGCTTCGCAAAACTTTATTTTCCAAAAGATATCTGATCCTTGTTGATGATGTGTGGGAAACTAGTGTGTGGGATGATCAAATAGGTTCTTTCCATGATGCCAATAACGGAAGTAGAATTATTCTAACAACGCGAAATCATGAAGTTGCCATGTACACCAGATTTCAAAGTGATCCCCTTCCGCTTCGTATGTTTAACAATGATGAAAGTTGGGACTTACTCCGAAAAAAAGTGTTTGGTGAAGAAAGTTTCCCTCCTCTCCTAACAAAAATTGGGCAACAAATAGCAAAAAAGTGTGGTCAACTGCCTCTTTCAGTTGTTTTGGTGGCTGGTATTCTGGCTGAGATGGAGAAGAAAGTAGAATGTTGGAAACAATTGGCCAACAATTTAGGTCCCCACATTCATGAAGACTCAAGAGCCGTTATAGAACAAAGTTATCGGATTTTACCCTATCATTTGAGGCCTTGCTTTCTTTACTTTGGAGCACTTTTAGAGGATAGTGTGATTAGTGTTCCAAAGTTAACACAGTTGTGGATCTCAGAAGGATTCGTAAAAAGTTGTGAAGGCAAGAGCTTGGAGGATATAGCAGAAGGCTATTTGGAAAATCTTATTGGAAGAAATCTAATGATGGGAACTAAGAGGAGTTCTCGTGGTAAGATCAAAGCATGTCTCATTCATGACCTATTGAATGATTTCTGCAAGGAGAGAGCAAAGGAAGATATCTGTCTCATATGGAAAAAATGGTAATATACCAATCATTGCTACTCTTTTCACTCAAAATAATTAAGTGTTCAAGTTATAATTTTACTAATTTCTGTATATATTTGTAGGGATCAAAATGCCTATCCGTCTTCTCGCCTTTCTGGTCACATGCAACTAGCTCATCGCATGTGCATTTATGGTGAAGGGTATTGTGCTGGAGATTGGAGCTCGTGCTTGTCACATGTTGTCTCTATAATTTTTTATATCAATCGCCTTTCATTTGGCCTCGAATACCACCTTTTTCGCAGCTTAAAGTTTCTAAAAGTGTTAGATATGGAGTTCACTAGAATTCATTCTCTCATTTGATCTAGTCTACCTCAGGTATTTTGCTGCAGAAACGTCTCACTTTTCATCGGAAGCCTGTTGTCGGAAACTTGAAACTCTGAAATTAGAATCTCTCAGTGAAATGTCAGTACCCATTACACTCTGGGAGATGGATAAATTGAGACATGTGCATATTTCCAATTGCAGCTTCACCAGTGAAATTGCAATTCAGAACTTCAAAGACCTTCATGATCTGAAAACTCTTTCCACTCCATGTTTTTCGTCTGCCCAGGAAGCGGAATTGATTTTGAGAAAAACACCTAATCTTCTGGAACTGAGATGCAAAGTCAAGGGTGTTGACAAGTTTCAGTGCTATGTATTGAACTTTCCAGCACGGATTGAAACGCTGAAGATTCATCTTATCCACACACCTGACACTAAAACAATGCCCTTCTGCATCTCCGCGCCAAATCTCACACACTTGACACTGAAGAACTTTCACCTACATTGTCAGCACTTATCAGAAATTGGTTCACTTCAGAACCTTCAAGTGCTCAAACTGAAAGGTATTTCTTTTGAAACTTGTAAATGGGAAGTGCGCGATGACGAGTTCCCTCAGCTCAGAGTCTTGAAATTACATGCTGGACAAACTCACTTTGAAGAATGGACAGTTGCGGAGGATTCCTTTCCTAACCTTGAACGCTTGGTTTTGAGTGATTGCGAATTTCTTAAGGAGATTCCTTCTTGTTTCGGAGACATATCTTCTCTGAAGTCCATTGAGGTAAGGAATTGCAATGAAAATGTTGACAAGTCAGCTAGGGATATCAGGGAAACACAAGTTGAAGATTATCAGAATTGCGAGTTCGAGATCTTTATCCACCAGATAGAACAACAATTCAGATTCAGGTACACAACTCATAAAATTCAACTATGAACATTCCAAAACTCTGTGAATTCATTTCTTCTGTTTCTCTAACTTCCTTTTTTAAAGGTAATAGTTCTTGAAATAGCACCAAGGTTTGATATACTATTATGCACCTCGACTAGTTCTATAGGTACCTACTACCTCCAACCAGCTCAGGTACCAGATAACTCTGTCCAAGCCAGACCGATGGAAAGAAATCACCTAATGACTTCAAATGAGACCCATGAGGTCTCAGGTTCAAATCCAGTATAGGCAAAAACACTATGCGATGGTGGGCAGAGTTACCAGGTACCTATGTTGGTGGGAGGTAGCAGGTACACCTAGAATTAGTCGAAGTGCGCGCAAGCTGGCCCAAATACCATGGTTAATATTTGAGCAATTAACTTATTGGAACCTTTTCTTTTTTAACAGATTATGAAGACTAGAGTTGTGTCAGGAGCAGTTTAGAAGATCAGTATGTATTTTTTTTTAATTAGCTTAATAAATCATGTATTTTTGGTCTTGAATGTATTGAGAACGGGCGATTGTTGTTACATGGAAGGAGAACTTTGGCTTAGCTGGTAAAGTTGTTGTCATGTGACTAAAAGGTCATGTATGAGTTCGAGTTGTGGAAACAATAGCTTCTTGCAAAAATTCAGAGTAAGGCTCCATACAATAGACCATTGTGATTCAGTCCTTCTCTGAACACCGTGCATAGAAATACTCTTTTGTATTTCTTCCCATGCTTGCCACCCAAACCCTATCCTATTTTGGTCTTGATCAAAATAGGTTAAGGGCGTTAGTAGCTACTTAAATAGTCTCATTCGAGAGTTTAATCTCCTTATTTGACAAAGATCCCATTCGATAGCATTCGTGCCCGCTTGGAAAGCCTTTCATCACTTCCACTCTTTGATAGCTAAATATAGCTAGGTAACTCACGTGTTAGCTAAGCTCCAGATTCGTGTAGATTAAGGACAAACACTCTATCGTTTATGGTATGGACGTACTACCATGATATTTAATCACTCTCCTTATGCTTTCGCACCTCAGCGTCGATACGGACCAATGACTTTGGAGAAATAAAATAAGAATAAAGTAACCATCCCTAAAATTATCCAATTTGTAGACCACAAGTAACCTTTGTCTATGAACCTTTTTTGTTAACTTTAATGAGTCAGAAAGTAACTTGTTTTCTGATCTTTTAATCTAATATTTTGACTTTTAAGGTTACAATTCATTTGTTTATTTCCCTCTTTTAATTAAAGCTAAAGAAGTCTGGCAATAATTGAGTACTAAAATAAGATGTCTTAAAATAAAAATTATTGCAATTAAAAATCTAATAATATCTGACACTTCTGTCTGAATTTGAATTAATTAAAACAAATCTAATCCTTGCTTAATCATTAACGTCATATTATTTACAAAATGATTTTTTATCTATCCTATAGTAATTCTATAATCAAAATAATCAGTAATGAATGCAACTAATAGTAATCGACTTCTCGATTTTAGAAATATAATTAAATAAATAAAAATATTTTTTCCTTAACTACTTAAACTCTGGAATGAAATGTTTATATAATTCAATATGGATCAAAATAGACAGCACTTTATGAAACAAAACTTGACGTAAATAAACCATTTTCATACATTTATCGCTACTCTGAGTAGGGCTGCAAAATTGAACCATAATCAATAACTTAAATAAAAAAGTGTTTTTGAATTATTTGTATTGAATTGTTGAATTAACGATTTGAAAATGATTTAGAATTTGATTAAAAGCTAACCCTACGGTTTCACTTTTTATATTGAATTAATCAATCAACTGAATTCGATGTATTAAAATAAAATAGAGCAATAATTAACAACCAAAAAAAAAAAAAACTAGTAAGAAGAGACATAACGTCTCTGTTGTTATTTTTTTATTCACATAATTTTACATTCATGTTGTAATTTATTTTTCTTTCAACCAAACACAATTAATTTTTCAAACTAAAAAAATATGTTAATTCAATTTATTACAAAACTATTTTACTTTGCAAACACAATAATTGTCAACAACTCTCTGACACTACTACCATTTCATTCAATGTCTAGTGAGTTGCAAAACTCACCTACACCTCCCTCCGTTTTAATATGTTTATCTGATTTTAACTTGTACGAAATTTTAAAAAGTAAAAAATATTCTTAAATATTGTGATTTTAAAGTTTAGATATATAAAATATATCAAAATATCTATTAATTTTACGACCTTAAACATGTCAGATAGAAAGTTTATATTAAATGAAGCAAATATTTAAAAATTACTAAAGTATCTTTTATTTATTTGTGATCTCCACTTTTCTCCATGTTACACTTGATTAATTAATAATTAAACCAAAACTTCTGACTCATCCTTTCTTTAATTAATTAATTAAAAAGATCCCTTTTTAGAGAATTAACCAGGGAAAAAATAGTTATTTTTTTTAATATAACTTTTTTAACTGGTCATTAATCATTAATGGTACTAAACACCATATTAGACAAAAATGCCAGAGTATAACAGGGTTTTTTTTGCCTGTATATACTAACTACCACAATCCTATTTCCTAGCAACTCCACACACCCAAAAAATAATTTACTAATATAATAATTAATATTTATTGTATATATATAATAAATTTATTTTTTGCTTGTATAGTTTGTTTAACTTGATAATGATATGAGTTGAGTTTAAATAATTAAACATGATCGGTGAGGATTTATATATATCGATTCCAATTTATTTGGGACGAGACGTAATTGTTGTTGTTTTGGTTTAGTACAACTCTATGTCCTATCGGAATTTAGCTAAATTTCGAGAAATGTTCTGTAAAAATTTGGCTCGCCTAAAATGTTATCGACGAGTCAAATTTTGATGAATTTATTTGGAAATTAGTAATTTTTAGATAGTGAATCAAATGAGCATTGTTGTCCTTTCAATCGAGCATGAACTCTCAGAATGAAAAAAACTATATAAATTACGAAATATTTGAAATTTAATGGGTCCTACATGACACGACACGAATATAACTAGTTAAAATTTCAAATATGAGATGAGAATATGATTAATAAAAAGCCTAATGTATAAATAAGGGCGGAGCTAATAAGGGCCGAAAGGTTCATCTGAACTTTCTTTGACAAAAAATTTCACTGTTTATATATGATTAAAATTATTTTTAGGTATATAAATAGTAGATATTGAACTCCTTCGTGTTCTTCGTGTATTTACTCTTTTATATTTTGAACTCTTTATTGAAAATTCTGACTCCGCCACGTATAATTTATAAAAAAAAGTTGTTTTTCACATCACCCTCTAACAAACAAAATATCAGCAAGTTTGACCTTTAAAGGTCCGGCAATCTCTAAACAGACAACTCCGTCACCGATCACCGATCACCTCCGCACCGCCGCCGGTTTTTACGGAGTTTTTGTTCTGAGATTTTTTTATATTATATAGACAATACACATTACATATGCACACTTGCAAAATAATGAAGAAAAAATAAATAAATATCATATATATAATGAAAAACACATATTAAAATATTAGTGAGAATATATATTTTGACTCTCGAAATAAATATGGCAAATAAAAATAAATGATACTATCGACTAATATTTATCACTTAATTCTATGACGATTTTTTATCGGTCAATGTATGGAGCTTAAACTCATAAATGAAATGAATTAAAAAGAATATTGTTATTCAAATACTAACTAACATAAAATTACTAAGTGATTTTTTCATATCTATTTAAATTTTGATGGACAGAATCACCCTATACTTATGTTGCAAGATATAATGACTACCTTAAGTAAACTTATTCGAACATCATGATTATCTTTAAATATTAAACATTTTTTAATTCTAATTTGAAAAGGTCATACAAACATTTCCCTTTTCTTTATCTTCTCCTCTTGTTTCCTTTCCACTTTCCTACACTTTTCTCTCTACTTTCCTTTCACTTGATCTCAATTTCTTCTCATTTAAGTGAAATTCAAATACCAAAAGTCACAATCACCATTTTTTCTTTGTTTTGACTAAAATTCTTCTTGTAGTCTTCACTTTTTTTCAATTTCAATTTGTGGGGTTCTATTTTCTTGATTTGTTAGTCACTTCACATCACATATGTACTAAATGGACAAGAAAAATTTGTTCTTGAACAATGTCAACACAATGAATGAGTTGAATTGTACTAGCACTAGTTTTTACAATCCCAATTGGGAAAATTCTTCAATGGATCATCAAAATGACAATATTTTCTCTAGTAATAGCAACAATTTTGGTGAAATTTCACCAAATTCTTTTGTTGATAGTAATAACAATTCTTGTTATACTACTCCATTGAATTCACCTCCAAGACTCAATCTTTCAAATTTTGAGGGAAATTTTCCAAATATTAGTACTAATTTGCCACATTTTTCTACTAATCTTGGAAATTTTTCTTGTTTTGGTGGCAATAATTTGGTTGGCAATGAAACAAAATTTGTCCAAAATTTGGAAAGTTGTAAACTTTCAAGAAACAAGTATGTCAAAGAATGTGAATTTGGAGATTCAAGAGAGAATTCTTCAATTTCTCAACAAATCCCACTTGAAGAAATTGGAATCAAATGTCAAAATGATGCAAATTCCAAGAAGGGGAAATCAATTCCAAAGAGGAAAGCTAAAGAAATCATGACTCCCAAGAATGACAATGTAATTAACTCTCTTCTTTTTCAATTCTTGATTTTGATGATTGATTTCAGTTATATACACTGACAGTATAAAGATTTCTTATACACTATAGTAAACTTTAACTTGTTATTTATGTTGCTCGAATTCTCCAAAAATGATGTAGCGCCTGTGTTAGATCCTTAGAAAATGCACTACTTTTAAAGAATTTGACACATACATGATGACATTTTTAAAGAGTCTGAACGACATAGTTTGTGAGATATATTTACCAATGAAGTGACTTTATTGTGATCCTTCATTCATTGAATTTTTAAATTCATTTTTGATTACCATAAGTAGAAAACTAAAATTGAATCAAATCCTATTTTCTATCGTTAACGTGGAGAACTGAATCAAGAAATCTCTTTCTTCATCATCAATCGAATCATTATTCGCGACTCAGGATTCTATTTTATCATCAATCCAATCCTCATTTACATTTTTTGTTACTTAATTCTATGCAGGTTAATGAATCAAGTTCCAAAAGAATCAAATCTGATAAAGAACAAAATGAAGAAAATCAAAAGCCTCAAGAACCACCAAAGGATTATATTCATGTTAGAGCTAGAAGGGGTCAAGCCACAGATGCACATAGTCTTGCTGAAAGGGTATTTTTTTTAATTTAAAAAAATAATCAAATTTTATTAATTCCTTCTGAAATCATTTTTTTAAAATTGTTTTTGATGTATTTATAGTTATAACATTTTTTTTTTGACTTAATTCTTTTGATTTGATAGGTGAGAAGAGAGAAAATTGGTGAAAGAATGAAGTTTTTACAAGATCTTGTACCTGGCTGCAATAAAGTAAATTATTTAAGAGAATTATAGCTTTTTGATAATTTTAAGAAAAAAATATACAAAATTTTAATATGGAAATTTCATTGTTTTTTTAAAATTATTTAGGTGACTGGAAAAGCTGTGATGCTTGATGAGATTATTAACTATGTACAATCCCTACAATGTCAAGTTGAGGTAAATTTCTTATAGTTTATTTTTGTTTTAGAGTTTTCAAAAATTCATCGAAAATTGGCTTATTGGTAATGTGTTTGATGGATTTTCCATTGGGAATCTCTTGTTGACGAGCCAAATTTCAACAGGACGTCTTTATGAAATTAGCAATTTTTTGATAGTAAATAAGTTGATCAATTCAATATTTGTGTACTTTCATGTAGTTCCTCTCGATGAAGTTATCTAATCTGAATCCAACAACAGACTTCAACGCGGAATCTCTTACGTCTAAGAATGTAAGTCATATGAATGATATTATTCACACTATAGGTACATTTTAAGTCGTTGTACGTAGTAGATTAATTGCCTGCCTTCATTTTTCGAGTTGTTGATCTTGCTTATCATGAATCATTCATTATAGTTATCTTGTACTTGTTCTGATAGCGTAAAATTTCTTTTGCACGTTAGATGTTTCAATCCGTCGGACCATTGCATCATAACATGAATTCATCAGAATCCTCAGTACAAGAATTTCCATATGGATTGCATTCTCAACAAGGGCCAAATATACAGAGTTTCTTACCTAAAGAAACAGAATTTCCCTTTAAAATTAATCCTCATTTGGATGGTTTTGTGGAACAAACACCTCAGGTAATCAAGAATTGTTAGGAACTATGACCTATGTTGCTCGGACTCTCCAAAAATGTTGTCTCACCCGTGTCAGATTCTCCAAAAATGCACTACTTTTGAAGAATCTGACACGCACCTATCGACATTTTCAAAAAGTCCAAGCAACATAGATTGTAACAATAATGTTGTAGAAATATTATTTTTTTCTAGTTTTACTCTTAATTGAGTGTGATTTGATTTTGTTTTAGGGTTCAACATTCTTTGAAGATCATGATCTTCATAGTTTTACCCATATGGGATTTGGCCAAATTCAAGCACAGAACTTTCCTGGTTAGTATATATTCTTATGGATTTAACTTATATACACAGACAACGGAAGGATTCTTTACACTAATATGTTATAGTAGGCCGGTTACCATTTTTATTAGATTATCATTTGGAGAAACACTTGTCATAAAGATTTACATGCAATTACCTATGTTACTTGGAGCCTCCAAAAATACAGTCGTGCATGTGTCTGGTCCTCCAAAAATGTATTAATCTTAGATTACTATGCATTTTTGGAGGATCAGACACACACAGCAACATGTTGCTAATTCGTCTTTTGTTGTTATGTATTTTTGGAAGATTTGACACACATATGCACGATAACATGTTGCTAATTAGTCCTATGTTGTTATGTATTTTTGGAGGATGTGACATACTTGCCAATATGTTGCTAATTAGTCCTATGTTGTCATACATTTTCGGAGGATTCAACACATATGCGATAGTATTTTTGAAAAGTCTGAACAATAGAAAACTAACTACTTGATGAGTGACATAATAGTGTAAATCTAATACTTTGCCTTGTTGAATGTAGGCAATGTGCCCACAGCACAAATGAAGTCTGAACTATGAAGAGAAGACCATTTGGTAAAATTTAGTATTCGTTTGAGCCGAGGGTCTATCGGAAATAGTCTTTCTATCCCATAAAGATCGATAGGGGTAATGTGTACGTACATCAACCTACTCTCTTTAGACTTCTTTTATAGGATTACACCGAGTATGCTATTCTTCTTTGATTCAAGAAGAAGGGGAAAAAAGAAGATGGATCTCATTTCTCTCTTCCAATTCTTGATTTGTTTAATGATTACTTTGGATAATCATGATGATTATCATTAATTATTTCTCATATGGGACTTATATTATTTAATAGGTAAGCAATTTCATACACCACATGGGGTGCATGTTAGAACTCAAATTGATCACTTGTAAATTATTTTGTAATTAACATTGTATTTTTTATTACTAATTCATTGAGACTTTATGACATTTAATTTCCTTTTTAATTTTTTGTGGCAAATATGTACAATTATCTTTTTTTGTCTTCCTCTCGGTGTCATGTATCTATTTTGGAGTTCGACTAATCTAAGTTCGTGTCAGAATATCTCAATGTTTCTGTGAAAGGCGACTCTAAATATGTACATTTATTCCTATACATATACATTAAGCGAAAATAAATAACATTACTGCACATCTGGCTTTTACAATTTCATTAGTCTTATCTGAAAATTCATGATTCGAAATTTAAAATAATTTTTATTCTTTAGTTATTTGTTATATCTATGATATTACGTCTATCTCATATTTCCTGTTCCCTAAAGAAAAATGAATGAGTTCAGAGTACGAGGGTCAAATCTTTTAATTTTTTATTTCAATTCGGCCATTGGTTTCTTAATTCTTCAACAAAAAAATAGCTAGATAATTATAAAAACTTAAGAATTTGCAACAAATTACAAGTTTTTACAATTAGATATATTTAAGCAATACATAGAAAAGCTATTTGCCCCCAAATATTGATAGTTTCATATATATATATATATATATAAAGTTAAACAAATTGATTAATATATTTTATTTTTAAAACACTATAATAGAAATGATTCTAGCAAAAGAATAAATAAATACACATGAATCTTCTTTTACTATAAAGTCAACTAGATTGGTGATAAAAAGGTTGCAATTTTTTTCCTTTTTTAAATTAAATTACTTTAATTATAGCCTTTGATTTAAAATAATACTTAATCATGATTTAAAATAATACTTAATCATGACATTCCGTGATTAACTCCGGATTTAACGAAAACAATTAGGGTCCACAAATTAAAAAAATAATTAAGAGTTTAAATTTATGCACTAATTGTCTGAAAAATATAAATCAAATTAATTAAGTCACTTATAAGATAAATTACATTTATAAATCTATGTAATAAGCATTTAAAATATTATCTAATAAAAATGATAATTAATCTGCTATCACAAGTTAAGCTACGCTAATAATGCAAACCAACTAAGAAACGGATTTTTTTAATCAGAAAGAAATCGATCAATTTACTAAATCAATAATATTTTTTCTTTCAAAAATAATAAAAAACAAAGAAAAAAATTAAAGTTGGTGAGAATGATATTACTTAACATCTTCATCATGTCAGAGCAATTAGCAGTTATTAATTACTTAATAAGCTCTTTGATAATTATAATTACTATGACATTATGAATATTTTTTTTGAATTATCATACCATCTATATCACTTTCTTTCAACTTAAGGTTTGGTGTGACATTTGACTTTAAGTAGGGCAATGATTGAGATTTTATCACCCTTAATTAGATGTCACGAACTTGAGTAAAGGAATGAATAACATTTTGATTGGGAATATTTTACTCCGGCCTTTAGATCCTTCATGGCCTTACTCGGGACAATTTCAATAAGTCATGTCAGTAAGTTTTGAATGCCATATACAATAATAATAACAAAATATCCAGTGTAATCTCACAAATAGAGTCTACGAAGGGTAGGATGTGCACAGATCTTAACCCTACCTTTGTGAGATAGAGAAGTTATTTTCCATAGACCCTCGACTCAAAAAAAGAATATACAACGCAAGAATTGTGAGAAAAGTTAGACAACAAACTAGCAAAATAAAAAACAACTGCAGCAACAAATAGTAATATATATTAAAAAACACGTATTTACTTCAAAGGAGAAGAACATAGGAGGAAAAGGCTAGCCCCTGCCTCTCCCACACAAAATACGATAACACTCAATTACATATTAATCTTCTACTTAATTCTCGACAACACTCAATTACATGCTAAAGAGACAACCCATATTTTGCTTTCACCAACTATATATCTTTTTTACTCTAAAACTTTAATATCATTAATCATTATCAATCTTTCATATCTCTAAGCAATATCTCAAGATTTTGGCTATCTCAAGGTTGATGGAATTTGTCCAAGTAATATATCTTTATAATAATATAAATGCATGATACAAAGTTAATTATAAATCATATCTTACGCTAACAAGATAAAAAGTGTTTCAACATTAATATCTTTCTAAAGATTTATTCTTGTAAATTAATCTATTTGATTGTCTGGCTCCTCCTATACAGTTAATAAAATGATTACATTTAAAACCTAACTGGCCCTACTTTGATACAGTAAGCAAAGTGTATATGTAGAGAATATATGTATATGGACCCCACCCCAAACAAATTTTTTTTTCTAAATAAGGTGTCTTCCTATTGGTAAAAAAGAAGAAGAAAATAGAAAATTTGAGATGGTTCTCACACTATAATCTACTCTCAATCTCAATTTGTTTGGCTTGATTCCGATGTTTTTGAGATAAAACTTACATATTTAGAAACTACATAAAAAGTATTATAAGTCACTACAGTTAAAAATATTAACTTAAAGTATTTGGAAAAACTATAGTCAAAGAAAATATACTTTGATTGTCCAAATGGTAACAAAGATAAATAAATTGAAATGGAGGAAGTATATGGTTTAGTTGAAATCTTTTCATTCTTAATTAAAAATTTCGAGAACAATTTATAAAAATAAAGAACATGTCGATAAAGACTATAGAAATATAATAGCTTCCACTGATCACTTTTTGACATCGTCATGAAGCTTCAAACTCCACGGGTGAAACTCAATGACAATATTCTAGAGTTCCACCTCTGAAATTTGAAACTTCACAACACTTGTTATTTTGCAAGGTTGAAAAGTGGATTTTTATGCACTTTACAAGCATACTATCTCTTTCTTAGTGATCCTATTCGACGTAGATTCGAATTAGTCAGGACGATCGAATAATTAATCCAAAAAATAAAATAAAATTATGGGCAACGAAGTATGGATCCTCAAAATACAATTAGAATAAATTGTGTGGAGTTGACTTCATACTTCTGAATCAATGAGAGTAAATGGATACAAGAACTTGATAGATTCAAGTTTGTTATTTTCACAATTTGTTTTAACAATAACTATCATCAAATTTGAAGAAAATGCAATAGATTTTCAAACTATATATGATACTATTATCAATACATACAACAAACAACAATCTATAACAATTTTCGACAATCTATACATTGCACCTGTCATACCCTGAGAACCAAGAAGAGGGCTCTCCAAATTTTGGTAGGTCCTCCTCCTCTTTGGTGTTGTAGAATGGCGCGAATTCTTCTCTCCACTGATCATCATGTCCTGTCTCAGTATTATCATATACGGGTTCTGATGTAGCTATAGGTAGACGGGGTTCTTCTGGTAAATGGTTTAAGCAGTTGATCTCCTCCTCGTGTTTTTTCTTCAATTTGAGAATCTGTTTTTTAGCCTCACTAGCTTCTTGCTCTGCATGAATGGCTCGTTTCTGCATAGTTCCGAAACTTGTTAGGCAAATTTAGAAATAGACCAGCGACATAAAGACAGATGGAAAAATAATGTACTTTGAAGGCACATATATAACACGATACGTTGTCTCAGTTTTCTTGTGCATGGGATAAACAGCAAGGTCATACTTCCTGGAAGTCTGTTGCTCCTACGAGTTGATTTAGATATCGGAGATGCTTCTTTGTTTCTAGAGCATATGTGAACCTTAATCTATGTGTAAACTTATTGTGTGATGCGCAGAGTTCATGCGATGGTCCTACCTTAAAATATTAATGGAATTTCTTTTACCATGTAACAATATGTTGATCATTAAAGCGCACCGTCTCCTGACAAATACTGCATCATTCCCCGAACTTCTTTTTTTATTCAATGAGATACCAGAATATGGGTTTCAAGTCATCATTTGAACAATGAATAGTCATTGTTCCAGAATCTC
Source organism: Solanum appendiculatum (assembly GCA_018342035.1). Classification (NCBI taxonomy): domain Eukaryota; kingdom Viridiplantae; phylum Streptophyta; class Magnoliopsida; order Solanales; family Solanaceae; genus Solanum; species Solanum appendiculatum. Next base: position 394,110 of record JAGDQO010000622.1, on the reverse strand, counting down.
ATGCTAAACCATCGAGAAAAATAACGAAAAATGGAGAGAGAGGAGAAATGGATGTTAAGGAAGTGTTCAGCGATGCAAAGAGGAGTTACTTGTGTCTAGCTGACTATAAGAATGTTCAACTGCTGCAACAACAATATAGGTACTGATAGAATAAATAGTAACAAGAAAACAATGGATTCAAAAACTCACCTCTGCAGCTGCAATATCTTCTTCTGCTTCTTTAAGCCGTGCAAGCAATTCCCCAGCTGCTTGTACCGCTTCAGCAGTATCCCTAAGTTGGTTCTGAAGTTCCGTATTTTCATCCCTATAATAGTGCCTTTCCTTTTCCCTTTCCACTCTCAGAGTTGAAATTTCTGCAGCAAGAGCATTTATGAATTTAGATTCAGCACCTCTAACTCCTGCTTTTGTGGCTGCTTTTTTAACATCCTCTATACCAACTTGGACCTTCCTATGCCTTGCAAGCAGTTGAATATGTCTCTCTTCAAGTTCAGCATACTGTTCAATCATTCGTGCATGGCCCTGCATTGCCCTCTGCATTGCTTCTTTCAGCTCTTCTGAGCATTTCTTTTCCAAATCTAGTTCTTGTTTTCGTTTTTCAGACAAGGTGCGGCTAGTTTCTAGGTCTAACCTCAACTCTTCTACCAGAGAAATCCATCTACTCTCTGTTTCTGTCCATTGACTTCTCTCCCTTTCAAAACTCTGTTCAGAACTCTCCTCATTGGACTCTGGAATTGTGGATAAAGTTGGAGGCACACTGGGCTCACATGGATATGTTAATTGTAGAAGAGAATTTTCTTTCCTGGATGACTTTGGTGAAAAGTCCACATAAAACTGTAGCTGGCTCCTCAAATCCTGAATCTCCTCCAGCAAAACATCCCTCTCACCTAAGTCAAAGAAGTTACGATACCGCTCCAGCTCCTCTTGAACTCTTCTTAGTGCAAGTCTGTCACTTAAAACTTCAGGATGATTCTCATACTTTGCCTTCAGAAGCTGCAGCAAATGACAATGGCAACATGTTTAGCGAAAACAAAAATATTTCAGAAGACAATTTTAAGGTCAGATGCATGCCTTATGCTCATGAATCAGTGCCAACAACTCATCCTCCATGAACTCTTCCTTTGGTAAAATACCATCCATATAACTTTCCAGGCGAATGATCTTATCTTCACGTGTTTGGCTAATTATAGTATTGCATTCTCGTTCATGTTTGTATTGCTGGATCTGCCAATGGTTGCAAAGCATGTCAAAGAGATGAGGAAATAATGAAAATTGGCAGGTTTTGAACAAATGATACATACCAAACGGTTGAGTTGTGTGATTTCAAAAGTTTGCTTGGAGCATATATCTTCAAGTGCCATCTCTCTCCGTATAGCTCCAGCCAAGACCTTTTCTACTGCCTGTAGAAAGTTAGGATGATTGCACAGTTATAAGAATCATGCAAGACTAAAAGAACCAAAATCTCTGTTTTAACAAAGCTTCAACGTACTTTAGGTACTTGAATCTGGAAGTTTTCACAGGACTGTGATCCAGTTGCAGATACCAACTGTAATCCATTAACAGGTACCAGCTGCAAATTTGAGCCATCATCATCTGCATCTTTAAGCTCTTGCAGTGAATTTCTTGCCTTACATTTACTACACAAAAACATTGAACCTCCTTCAAATGACTCATAATCTTTAGTAACAGTTTGAACTCCAACATCAACTTTAGCAACTGGTATAATTGCACTAATATCAGCAGCTTTGCAAGAAAATCTGACCGAAGAGCGCCTCAAAGATGTACTTTGCCGATGAGTACTAATAATTTCAAGTCCCCGCTGAAGACTAGCCGCCAAATGTTCAGTTGAAGTGAAACAACTTTTGTTTCTTTGATTTGATAGAGAATTCAAACAAATACTGTTTGAAGGTTTTGTGAAGGGCAAGTCCGGGGTATCCAATTTATCTCCAAAATCCTTCTTTGAAGTACTCAGCATTGAAGTCCCAACACTTTTCTTACTTCTATTATTAGCTCTTGGTGAATCGCTTGGAGCAGGATAGTTCAAAATAGGTGACACATCACATTGAACTACACTGAGATTAGTGCAGGCTGCATTTCCCTCCAAGCTTTTAGAAGAGTTCTCTGGAGTCCATTCAGAATATTTTTCTGAAGGTGAGTCCTCTACCACTTCCTGTTGTCCTTGATTCCGCATTTCGCTGGCAGAAGAGAGAACATACTCATCTTCAGTTGGCTCCATAGAAGAATCATTACCTAGGTTTTTGAAGTTCTGCAGTCCAGCACCATCAACAGTACCGCTTTCATGCTCAACAACTGCTTCAGATACCTCTTCCTCCATGGTAACATCTGTATCCTCGGAGGCTTGCTCCTTGTTGCAGCCATACTCCTTTTCCCCATGCTGTTCTGCAGAATCAAGTGGAGAAGAACTTTTTGAAAAAGTCCTCCGCAGGATCCCAAGCATACTATTCTCTTTACTGCCTTCTGATAAGAGACCTAATAGCTCAGCTTCCTCAACGACTTCCATTTCTGTATCACCGTCATCATCAACAGGTAGATTCATTGGATGGTTTAGGCTGAACTTTAATAGATTTAAGCTTCTACGAACGCTCCACCCTGCCTGATCTGCTTGATAACCATTTGCCTTCATTCTTAGCAATTCCTCCTGTTCAGAGTAAGGGGGAAAGGCATTAAACCAATTGACATAATTGAGAGATGCACCTTAAGTTAAGGTGCATCAATCACAGGTAAAAGCAACAGAGTTTACCCTTAGCTGACGTATAACTTCTCTCAAAACATTGACATCATCTTGCATTTCTTCATTGATTACCGCCTTGTTCTTGATTGCCTTTGCACGTTGGGCAAATCTCAGGGTACTCAAAGTCTCACTCTTACAACTGCATTATCAAAAAGAACTGAGAGCTCTAGATTTAATGAAGATAAACATGACTGTAGAACAAATGCATCAAAAAGTAGGGTTGTGAATTTACCTTTGGGATGGAGAAACGGCACAGATCATTGCAAGTTTTGCATTCCCACCGAGAGATTCTTGTAACAAAAATGTCAACTTGGAATCTCTATAGGGGATGTGCCTATTCTTGCCCGTTTGAGAAACTTCTGCAAGAATGTTTATTAAGTTCCTGTAAATTTCAAATAATAGTGCAATCAGCAGCAAATACAATAATTCTAATTTATAGTCAAAAAGATAACCCTAAGTCCCTGAAAGATATGTAACCCCCACAATAAAGGCAAGCACTATATTCTGAGAGACCTTTACTTTGACATGTTGGATCGTAGATATCCAACATTCACTCCTATATAACATTGCTAGTCTCATAACTGTTCTACAAAACTTGCCTTTCACTTTGGAAAGTGTCATCCAAATGCGTTAGACTTAGTACCATTCCTCCATTTTAGCCATCCTATTATGTATTAAATCTTATCTATAATGAGATACTCCTGAAAGACTGGACCTAGATTACTAAACTGTCAACACTTAACCTAAAAGATAAATATGAGAAAATAAAAGATGAGAAGAATATTGATTACTCGATGATTTGAAGAATACAAGACATACTTATTTATAGGTTTAAACACAAGGCACAAATGATATTTGTCTAATATGAGACAATATCTAACCTAAAACCTTAGTACTTCATATTTTTTAACTCCATAACTCTGACATTTTAATACTCACATAGCATTCTATCACTTCACTGTTTATTCTGAAAAAGTAGAAACTACAGTCACTAAAATTTAACCAGAAAAGTTCAATGCAGAAAATGACCGGAAATAATGTCCAGAAAGAGACGATGCTAGGGAACAATTTCCAGAAAAGAACAATCACAGGAAGCAAGTGTGATGCTACCAGACCAGTTAGGAAGAAAGGGGTAGTACCGCTGGAGAGGTCGCTAAGATGTGGTGTGCCAAAACAGTCGAAGTAAGCTACACAAGTTTCTAATCCTTGATTTCTTTCTACGCTTCATCCTTTCGTCACAATACTCAACACACCCTTAATACTGATGTTAAAGAAGAGTTTGTCTCATAAATAAAATATCTACGTAACTTGTCTCACATATTGCAAAAACTAGTGTATCCATCCCAAAGTTGTTCAAGCATTAAGGAAGATTAATAAGCATTGACTTGGTAATTAGAGCAGGTCACTGCAGCGTGGAATACAAGAAATGATAACCAGTAAAGAAGGATTGTAAATTCCTCTTAATAACCATGTACTTAATGAAAGATGTATAATTTCAAGCAACTGAGTTTCTTACTTTTCTGATTGAGAAAATTGCACTTCCAAAAGGCAAGATTCAAGAAAAGGATCATAATGTTCGATTTGAGAAAACAATCTTTTCATGGGAAGAACATTTGTTTCACACACGAATACTATATTTTTCTATGACGATGGTGTCTGGGACAGCTTGCATGCACCTCGACTATTCCACCAGGTACCTGCTAAACTCCAACCAGCACAGGTACCGGATAACTCTTCCCACTAAGACAGAGGCAGATGGGAAAAATTCACAAAGTGTTTTTTGCCTCTGCTGGGATTTCATACGTGACCTCATGGTTCTTCCCCAAACTCATTGACCACTAGGTCACACCCTCGGGTGCCACTCACATATAATATCTTCTTTTGTCAGTCATGAAATAAAACACCAAAAAATCAATATCATATAGGCCAAAGAGATCTGTAGAAGGATCAATTCATATGGTCCTGACAATACATGTATTAGCAGTCCTGGGTATCAGTGAAGGAAAGTAAGTGGACTCAATTATGTTCTTCAATCAATTGGTTAATGGTTATGGAGAATTATGCAATTACTAATCGGATACATTAACAATGAGTTGTAACCTCCTTGAGAGCTAACCAAGAATAATTCTTCTCTCAAAATGATAAAGAAACAAATGTACCCCAACTGTGAAAGTGATTTATTGATGTTCCCTGCTTCCTTCAAGCGTTCACCAGCTGCACCAGTTAACTTTTGTCTTTCTGATCCAGCAAGATCCACAAGATTTATTCTACTCCTCTTAAGGTGGCTTATACCATCTGCCATGCTCTGAAATTAAAAGTTTAAAATAGACCAAATAACAGAATTTGTCAGATCTCCCTAACAACCAAATAACAGAATTTGTCAGATCTCCATAACAACCAAATAACTTATTATGCCAGCAAATTCTTGCATGCACGCTTGGAGCATGCAAATAGTAATGGATAACAAACAACGCATCACTTAAAAGAATTCAGATTATTGTTAGAAAGGGCATAAGATTGTAGTACCTTGCATCGTGATTCAACAACACAGGTGAATACACTGTGAGAACGTGAACTCTCAGCATTTACACTAGTAGCACCAGTTCGCCTGTTTGACACTCCCTGTAATTTTCATTGAACAAGTTCTATAAGCTTTTCTGATACCAGTTCTTTTATTCATAGGAACTCCAGAAGTCCAAGTAAAAGAATTAGAAAACAACTACTAACAAAAACTTTTGACACTGATCTGAGATTGACTTGCTAAACAATAGACTCATTTGAGGAATGGATACAAGTTGACGCCTAAAGATTATGGGAAAAAGTGAAGCAGAGACCCCAGTAATAAAAATTTTTTGATAGGTACCTCAGTGATAAAATTCAAGAAAAGACAAAATAAGCTGCACAGCATGATATTGAAAGATAAGGCATAATCATTAGGACACTAAAACTTCTGTCCTTCCATCTTTCGCAAAATCAAAAAAATGGGCAAACCAGGGGGGAAAACAGAAGTTCCAAACCCTTACCAAGATTGAAAATTAAGATTAAGCTTCCTTGTCAAATGTGTTAATATTGTAGTATCACGAGTTAATGATTTAGTAGAAATGGCAGTAGAACGTTATCATTTATGTTACTGCACATTCTGCACCTAAGCAAGTTTTTTGTTTATTATCCATTTCAAAATAATTGTCTAAGTGACTTACCTGATGCACATATTCACTTGGCTAATTGTTTTCCTATACTGGTCTATTCTATCTAGCAAACATAGTCATGCCAGCATTACTCTATGTGTAGCAGTTGAATAAAAACATGGAAGCAGTCTGAACCTTCATCAAAAGCTTCGTCACATCCTTCATGGAGGACACACATTCCTCAGTCAAATTTTCCACATAAACACCTGTTCTGACATCTTCCCTGATCTGAAAAGAGAAGCCAAATTGAAAATCCTCAACAAATAAGTAGAACTAAGGATTCAGATAATGCATACAACACTCTTCTATATTGTATTTCCTTTTTTACCTGGAGATTTTTTTGACTAGGATCCAACAGATCAGTGATTTGTTCATTGTATATCTGTACATCATTAATGTTAAAGATTTAGACAACTGCAAATATTGACTTTGTTTCACATTAAAACCGAATAGGTCCAGTCATATTAACCTCAAGAAAAGAACATCGACACTGATACATGAGCTGTTTGTCAGCATGCTTGATTTGTTCCTGAAAAGAAAATGCATGTATTATGGAATTGCATATTACGCAACATATCAAATCCAGGAAATATAGGATAACAGAGACAACATATCACCTCCTCAATACGTTCAAAAAGCCTCTGAAAAACACGTGGGGCTAAGCCCTGTTGATCAATGGTCAAGTTTTCTTCCAACAAGGCGTTGGCTGGTCCCCAAACTGTATATGTCTTCCCACTACCAGTCTGATCAATTCAATTTCCAAGTGACATGTCAAGCACAAGAAAGAGCATTTGAAGTAATGCAGGCATATTTTACATATAGCAGGAGGATGTTGTAGAGGCTAACATTACCTGCCCATAAGCAAATACTGAGCTGTTAAACCCAGCAAGACAATTCTCAATAACAGGAGCTCCCACGTGCTGGAATATATCAACCTGAAAAAACAATTAAAAAGAAGAGTCAAATGCACATCAGTTTCATAATTCTTCTTTTGCTATACTTGTTATATTGAAGCAAAGAACAACAAGAAGGAAGGATGAAGAATACTTATCTGACTAAAATATACCCAATAAAACTATTTCCTCTTATAAGCATAGGTAACAAGTTACTTATTTTTTACCTGTGTTGATTGGGTATCTGCAATAGAGTCAAATGTAAAAGTATGCCCAGCTATTGACAAAGAATCATTAGAGATCTTCTGGACAACAACCTCCCCCTCTTCCTCATCCTTGGTTGGCGGCCTCATCCTCACTATGACCTGATATAGACGAGAAAAGTTGCAGGAATCAATATGTGATCTACAAGGACTAGGCACTTAGACGATGCCTGTTTGAACCAATCAAACAGAGAGTAGAATGAGTCAGAATGACAGACAAAATAGAGTGGATCAAATACTATTGGAATAAACAGCAAGCCAGTATTGATAACAGCAAACCAAGCCACTCTTAGCGTTTTAAAATTTCAAATGAACGCATATAATTGTATGTTCCTAAAAATGAAAACCCTTGTCAAGATTGAATAGAATAGAGAACGAATATTTCTAGTTTACTTGTTCTTCTACAGGTTCACCCCGCAGTCAAACTAAAGAAGACATAAATGATAGGTGATCTCTTCCTCCAAGTGTTAAGGTACAACCTCCCAAGCAATCGGTAACACCATTCCTAACAAATAGCAGAAGTTTCACCAAAAAAACCCAACAGAGATTTTATCTTAATCTCCAAGGAAAAAACAAGTAGAAACAAAAAGAAAAGTACCGTGCAGAAATAGTCATAAAATCCAGCATGGATATAGAGGATTCATATAATCGACCCTAGCTCATTTGAGATTGATGCTTACACTTGAGCCGAGGGTCTATCAGAAACAACCTCTCTACCTCCCAAGGTTGGGGTAAAGTCAATGTACACTCTACCCTCCCCAGACTCCACTTGTGGGATTACACTTTGTTGTTGTTGTTGCTTAATTGATTGATTGATAATTAATTTATCAGCTCTCAAAGAAACTAATAAATCAATCACTTTTAGGACATCGTTAGATTACAATTCTCAGAAACAATTGACCACAAAAAGCAGAAATTTCGTGGAATTAACCAACATAAAGCTAAACAACATCAACTATCATACTTCGATCCTAAACAAGTAGGATTTAGCAATAGAAATCCTCCATATAAAAATTCACCTCTACTTGAACCAGTTCCATTCGAATTCGAAAACACAACAAGCAAAAAATTTAACATAATTTCCTCAAAATTTTACCTTAACTCCAGAATCAGAAGATCCAGCAACTACATTCTCACTACCAACAGACTCCAAATTGAGCTTCCGTTTCAAATTATTCGAGTTAGGCGGCGGTCGTGGAGGCAGAGGACTCTTAATCTTCAAACCAACTGCCGGCGATGAGCTCAGATCTAACGGATGATACGGCGGAGGAGCATTCTCCTTAGATGATTTATGCTTCCTTGTACTACTACTGCTAGGGTTACTTGGTGAATTCGACGATTTCTGCTTCAAAAGGCTAGGGTTTGGAGATGACGGCGGCGGCATTGTAGCTGTAGCAGCGTCGTTATTCTCCCTTAAGATCGTGTTTCTTTGTTGCATATAGTGCTTCATTTTGTATTTTCTCCACAGAAATGGTGAAGAAGAAGAAGAAGAAAAGGGAGTGTTAGGGTTGTGAGGAAGATGAAGTAGCCGTTGAGTATTTGATGAATTTGAATTGAAATAAGAGGGAAATGTAGGGCGTGGGGGTGGGGTGGGGTGGGGTAAAGTTATAGTAAATTATTACTCGATCTATCTAATCGTCGACTTCAAAAACTAATTCATGAGAGAAGGATTGCGCTTCAAACGAGCATCACACTCTCATCTACTTTGATAGGACTTTATTTATTGTCCGATTGTCTGACTCGGTTATGACGGGCTAAAACGAGGTAAGGATAAGGCTAACTTTAATAATATTTTATTTGTCTAATTTAGATTCGAATATTTAACTTTTAAGGTTAGTTAAGTCTAGAATTCATTTTTGTTCTTGTATTGAAATAGAATCGTGATGATCTTTTTTTATTTTTCATTCGATGTTCGGCATTTGCATTGAAGTCCGACTAATTCAGATTCACACCACTTAGAGCTTGTTGAGGAAAAGCGTTCCCTACTAAGAAATTTTTTGAAATGAAGACATTTGCAAGGGAGGAGTAGTCTCATCCGTTACACCATATCAGAAATCGTGATGATAACTTGCAAATGAGAGACATTTAACTTGACAAATAGATCTACTCTATTTTCATCAATTTTTCATGTCACAATCTTAAGAATAACGTCATCTTAAAGACTGTTTAAAATAAAAATATTTTATTACATGGAGCTACTAACCTCAACCTAATTAATAATCCTATAATCGTCAGTATTTTATATGATAAGAGAGACATTAGTAGTGATTTTCTCTAGATTTAGAGGCGGAATCAAAATTTCAAATTTATAGATTTAAAATTTCTATTCTTTTAAGTTATCAATTTCAATCAAAATTACTGAGTTTGATTGAATCAGCAAACTATACTCTAGCTCTGTCTCAACTTAGAACGATCCGAATCCGAAATGATTATTTAATTGTTAAACCTACTTTGTTCTGGATCTGAAAATGAAAAGAAAATATTACAGACAGATTAAATTTTTGAAAATGCATAATGAGTCAACACTCAACAACAGTCCTTTGACATTTTTGTCTTTAATGGTGAAAAGCAAACTGCAAGAAAAGCATTTTATACCAAAACAAAGAACATGATTCACTTCAGCAAAAAAGGCATGAGATGTGTTTTGTAAGAGGCATGTTCAAAATTTAAAATTTATGAGTATATGATAATATATTTGATGAATCTTTTAAGATAAATACGAAACTTGAACCAAAGTTATTAGGTTCAGTTGATCCCGCAATTCATACTCTAGCTAGGCAAAAGCCTAAAAAAGCTCTATTATATTAGGGAATCAAGGTCATTTTTAGTATTATTATTACTACTATTTTCATATTATTTTTGTTATCATATTTATTTTTAGTGTTGCTACTATTTTTCTTCTTCATACTTGCTTTTTAGTATTATGCATATATCCTACGCTCCTCAAACTCCACTTGTGGTATTACACTGGGTATGTTGTTGTTGTCGTCGATCTAAAGAATCTGAAAAACTGCGTTTACATGCTAACTTGCTTTCCAGTTTCTTAGAAGCTACTAATAAAACACAATTGTTCAAAGAGAGTACAAGTTAACATCATTCTGAGAATGTCTAAAAGTTGGTAAGAGTACAACAAGGGCTCAATCTGATCATAGTCAACACTCAACATCATTTCAAGAAAATACTCTGGAACATCTGTGATTTTACAGGTGGTGTTATATTTTCTTTGTCTCGTGATTCGAAGTTCTTCAAGATGTCATGGCAAACCATGGGAGTCCTGATTGAGGACATTGTTTGGTTTCTGGCACCGGAACAATGGAACCTAGACAAATGCGCCATAAGTCGAGTAAGATGGTGACTAGCATTGCAGCACCCAATGCATCAATGGACACTCTCGGCAAGTCCCATGAATCTCCAGGCTTCTCATCAACCCTGTGCATTGAAGCAAGCACCAACCGAGAAAAATGATTAGTAAGAGATCATAGAGTAAAAGCGCACTAGGTTCTGGACCACAATGATTAACGATAATGGTGTAGACATGCAGTATGATGCCTAATCTTGGTTAAAATCCCCAAATGGTTACAAGGGTGCTGCATTAAAGCAAGCACCCAACGAGAAAACTGATCAGTAAAAGATAAGAGAGTAAGAATGCGTCAGGTTCTGGACCACAATGTCTAACGACAATGGTGTAGGCATGTAGTATGATACACATTTAAGGTTAGATCACCTAATCTTGGTTAAAATCCACAAACGGATACAAGGGTGTTTGTGTTGCCTATGGCTTTAGAAAAGCACTTCCAAAAGCAACGGTTATTTTTTTCTTTTAATAATAGTGAAGTATAGAAATTTACCAACCCTAAACAAGTCCAGTGTGAAATTTCAGGATTCTATTGTCCAACAACATCAAAATTTCTGAAAGCGCCTCAGACGGTTAATAAAACAACTTAGACCACTTTCAATTGTAGCACACCTTCTATCTGGAAAACTAGAGTAGACCAAATCTCACTGTCAACTGTCAAATTGCGTTGAAATATTCATGAATGTCCCTCTAGAAGAGAGCTACTAGCACCACTAAAATAAAGATTAGATGACTTTATAAAGCCCTTTAACTCTTTTCAACAACATCAATCAACTCAATACTACACTCATCTGTTTCGGCCTCAAAACTTATTTGCAAGGTCAGTTGGCCAAGAAAATCTTTGAAGTATAATGAGCATCTCGCTGCTCAACAAAAACTGAGGCAAGCTTAACTTGAGAACAGATGTTCTTTCAGCAAATTACATTTCTACCTTTTAATCTGCAGCCTTGTCAAAATACATCACATAGAACTCGATCTTCCTCTAGCATTATCTACAATTCTACGGAATACTATGAAGTATGTTTAACTCAGCTAGTCGGTGGACTGAACTCATCCACCTTGTGTGGTACTCATAATCTTTACATATCCTCATTTTCCACTCTAGTTTAGTACTGATTTGACTAATGCAATCAAATGATAAAAATTTGAAGAAGTTTATTAAACGACATTGGAACGATGCTGTAAATAAACCATATCTGCACTAGCAGAATTTCAGGGGCAGAAATTACAGGGAAAAAAGTTCTTACCTGAAAAACATCGGATAGCTTACAATGAAGTAGATCGCATAAAACAAGGAACCAACTTTATACATGACTGCTCTGTCCACGAAGTCATAGTACGGAAACTGCATAGGTCAGAAACAAAAAAGTGATTCTTTTAACCTTATTCATGTATCTCAAAGGAATCTAATAAAGCTATATACCCTTAAGTAAGATATTTCTGGACTCCTACAATTGACCACTTACATTGGAAATAGCTAATGTCTCCAGATAAGCTATAAAATAAGCATATGCCAGAATCCATCCAGCCTTGAAGGCCCACTGAAGATTCTCGGGCAAATCAGCAATAGCATGCTGTAGTCTACGAAGGGTCATGTTTGCTGAGACATGGTAAAACAGGAAGCAAACATGTGCTAGAAGGAAAGTTGTGTGAGGTACCTGCAGAGAGTCACATTATATAGCTTTTGCCAATACAACAACAACATGCCCGGTCTCACAAGTGGTGTCTAGAGAGGGTGGGTGTAGCAGATCTTACCCCTACCTTTGTGGTAAAATGAAAATTCCAATTAAAGAATGGAGTCAAACGAAAAAAATTAACAGATGGCTTACATTATTCATCTTCCAAGATGGAAATGTATAAGAAGCCCCCAAAACTGTGAAGAAATAGTGGGTCCAAAAGTAATTCCCAACATAAGTGAAAATTGCTATCCAGAGATTAGCCTGGAATAACAGCAAATCAATAGTCAGTCCAGACAAGCACCAAAAAGAATTCTTAAAGAAAGGATCGTCAAATTAGTGACATGTGTAACAAGGAAATTTCTTGTCAAGAGGTCATTAGAAACTTCTAGCCAATTAATCTGTGCCAATTTTAGTAATTTTGTCTATTAGCACCAATGCTGATAAGCGAGCTCAGATATCATAAATCAAGAAAAACAACCCAATTTCACAAGCTATGGCAACAAAAACTGATTTTTCTTGTCTTTTTCTTTTTGTCACTTATTTATCTTTTTTCTCCATTAGAATATTTTCCAAACTGATTCTGCTTTTGTCCATGTGTCATATGAAAATTAAATCTAGAAACCAATAATAATAAAGGCTTATAGATGGGTCCTTAAAATTGCAGACAAGTAATTGATATTTCTTCTTCAAGAATACTTGCCTTCACCCAATAACGATCCTTCCAAGCAAGGTTCCTGTCAGCCTGCAAAAGTTACATGTAATAATAAACCTTCACGCGACTAGTTTTGTGAGCAAATGCTATAGAGCTATTTTTTTTTAACTATACAGATCCCACTAGTTATATCATCAAGAATAGACAAGACGAAGTTGAACTCAAGAGCTTGGCTAGTTACAGGAAAAGGCTCATCACTCAAATGCAACAGTTTGCACATGAGAATTTAGACTCGTAAAATGTAATTTTATCTCCTACATTAAACACAAAAGTTATGAGTAATCATCTCCTCCGTTGAGCACATATCCATAATGCCGAATTGAATAGTTTGATATGAGAAAAGGTGACAAAAAGATAACAGGTAGTAATTAGATAAGTAATTTGAATTAAAAAAAAGGGCAGCCTGGTGCACTAAGTTCCCGCTATGCGCGGGGCCGGGGAAGGCCCTAGCACAAGGGTCTATTGTACGCAGTTGTACCCTTCATTTCTGCAAGAAGCTGTTTCCACAGCTCGAACCCGTGACCTCAGGTCACATGGCAGCAACTTTACCAGTTACGCCAAGGCTCCCCTTCTTTGCAGCTCATTTGAATAAGCCACTGAAAAACTTTTACAGGTTCGGTTATTAAATTGCTGATTCATCACCAGGGCTTCAGTAGTAGGAGACAGAACTCACCTTTCCGACAAATATCATGGGTACAATTAAAGCAGGAAGTGCAGAAATAAGCCCCACCAAGAGGTATTCCCACTCTGTGAAATCCTGTCATAATAAGCCACTCAGTTAGTTACAAATAAATCATGCAGAGTATCTTAACAAGAGACAACAAGAAAATTCACTACATACAACCCTCTCTCACGCGTTCTAGTTCAATGTAACGAGAAAATAAGGATGATCCATTGGTTCTTACATCATTCCCCACAAGCAAAACTAGAATCAAAGTCTTCAATAACATCTGAAGTTCCACCATTTCAAGATGCCTCATAGAAAGCTATAAGATTTCACTAATTTTCATCATAGACTGAAACGTGCAAAATTAATGGTTTCTCATAGAAGTTTGCATGTTGCTCCTTTCTTTTCCTCTTTCTGTAGGCAATATTACAAATAATCTATCAATCAAACCTCAATTGCAAACTAATCTAGTTTGGTGGTAGGCATCCCCAAAATACTCCAATCTATCCTGTCCCATTAGGATATAGTAATAAGGAACGTTCATATCCTTTACACGGTTCTCTTCTCTGATTTCCCTAATTTCCTTCCCCTCATAGTAAAGACAACTTTTTCGAAAATCAACATAGAACTAAACAAGCACATCTCAAGGCCACAGTTCAAACATACAAATACAGTCTCCAACCTTCAGAAACTCGCAAAATCTCTACTGCATTGGTTAAGATGTAATTATATAAAGAAAAGTATTTTGTATCTTAAAGATTAAGCTTTTAGATAAGACGTTCAATCAATTCAACGACATTGCACACATGTCACACACCTCATATAGCTTGTATGGGACCACAACACCAAGGCACAAGGTGAGCCAAAAGGGAGTATAAAGCAGAAAGAACACTTCACCCCATCTCTTGCTAGGGTTTTGAGCTAACCACAGACTGGGTGTTGCACTATTCACTTTATTACCTGGAGAAATCCATTCATTACATAAGAAACATTAACAAGAAAAGAACTTTCAAAACAAGATAAGTTGCCCGGACTCTTCAACTTTTGATTCGAATTCTCCAAAAATACATACTTTTGGAGAATCCAACACGCAAACATGGACATTTTTGAAGAGTCCGAGCAACATAGATCCCAAAGTTGGGTAAATCCAAGAAATCACCTTTCATTTGTTTCCACGCCTCAATGAGCTTCCTCCTCACTCAAAATTTGAACTTGGAGAAAACCAACAATTCTTTAAAGCTAAAATCACAAACTAGAACTTGCCCTTAAACTCATAAGCAACAATATAGCAAATCCAAATGTGAATAACCTGAAACCCCATTACAAAAAAATTTCCAAGAATCAATCTTTAGTATAAAAACATCCAAGAAAGATAAAACTAAAGTTGACCCACAAATTAAATATGCATATTACAGCAAAAAATAAAAAAGGTGGGATTTTTATATACTGCAAATGCAAATTAAACCCATAAAAAGTAAAGAAAATCAATACCCTTTTCAAATTAAGCATCAAAATACAGAAAAAAGTAAAAAAAAAATTACCTAAAAGGAGTCCACTTATCTGTGATGATAGATGAAGAAGAGAGTGAGAAGAAGAGTGAAGAGAATAATACAGCAGAAAAGAAAAGGACAATCTACTACAGCTACTTAGTTTTTCCTTTTTTTTATAATATAATCTATAGTATTTTTTTTGTATTTGCCTAGTGAAAATCTGAAAAAGACAGCTCAATTTTAGATTAAACAAAAGAGAACTAGTGGATCTGGAAATTATTAATTCCGTCTCAAAATAAGCCTTAGCTTTAGTTATTTCAGGTTTCTATAAATAAAAATAGACATAATATATAAATACGTCTTTTAATTTAATTTTAACTTTTATTTATGTACTTCAACTTTAGATATACACATATAAAGACTTAAACTTATATGAAATTAAATAAATAAACACATATGTTTTATTTAATATTTTACGTGACATAATATATATAAAACATGGATTATCATATTCTGTTTTAATGATTTTATATAAACTTAAATATTTATTTATAATCAAAAATTATTTTATGAGACCAAATTAAAAGATACATCGAGAATAATATGAGTAGGTGGGGTAAATCTGATTTAACGGATTGATAGCTTATGGCCCATGATATATTAGGATTTACACGTGTTAAATATGGCACGCCAGCCACTTTTTCATAATTTTATTTAAGTGTGATTATTATTTTTTGGGGGGTCATTTTTAACTATGAAGAAATATAATTTTTGTTTTATTTTATTTTTTAATATTAATTATTTTTAAAAAAAAAAGATGTAAGGCTATATATCAATTAATATGAATATAATGATAAAATATTTATATTAATCGTTGTTTCTTAGAGGACGTCTAAAGTTTAAATAGGCTTGTAATGTGCAAATTCGAATTAATTAGACTCCGATACAAATATCAAACATGAATTGAAAATCAAGAAAAAATCTCGACGTAATACGCGAACCAAACACAAATTTGGATAATTATTTTATTTTTAATATTAATTATTATTTTTAAAAATTATTTTTCAAGGCGTAATACTATACATCAATTAATATGAATTTTATGATAAATACTCGTGTTAATCATTGTTTTTCAAGAGGCATGTAAACTGTAAAGTATAAATAGGTTTTACAATGCACAAATTTAAATTAATCGAATTTTAATACTGAAACCAATTGGTGACCAAGAAAAAAATTTCTAGAACATTGAAATCCATAGGCATGAAACAGAATTCTGTTTTAACCTCATATTCACCTTTCAACATGAATGAACACAATTAAGTTTCCCTTAATTCTTGTATTCCCCCATAACTAATAAATTAAATAATTAATTAATACCATAAATATTAATCACTTTCTTGAAATTCTTCTAATTTCTCTTCTACCTTAAGACTCTTCCTTCTTTGCACTTCAATTTTCACCACCATTACAACCTTTTATTCTTCATTCAATATTTTTCTTGAAATAATTTGGTGGTGGAAATTTAAGTGAAGAAGTGTAGAGGGGCGAGTTCATTGTTATTCACTAAATTTCGAATCCTGTGTCATTGACTTTCGAGGATTTCTCGATTATAATAAAAAATATATATATTGTGCATTACATAGCTCTTGTGAATTTCTCAATTGTCAAAAAAAAAAACTGGTGAAAATGTCAGCTATTGTTGAACCAATCTCACCAAGTAAGGCCTTGATCATGGACACAATGATGGATGAAAATAATCAACAAGAGAATATGAAGATGCAGGTAATGGTCGTGATGTTGTGTCAGCTTATGTGCACCTCAATTAATTTTACGAAATACCTGCTATAATCCACTATACAGATATTGGATAACTCTGTCTATCAAAACTTGGTGTTGATATATCATCATGCCTTAAAAAAATAATTATTAAGGATATAATTGATATATAATTATGTGTAATTAATTATATATTGTTTGTTTTTACTTGAAAGGATGATGAAAGTTTGAGGGAGGAGCAACTTCTTGAGAGTGATCATAGCACTTCAGATGAAGGTATATTTTTGGTGTCCAAATTTATAACTCATATATTCTAACCAAATATTATTTTAAGTTAGAAATATTAAAAACTACAATGAATTAATTTTATACATACTCCCTAAAAAAAGACCATTTTCCCAAGTAAGCTATCACAATATACCTCCTTTTTTATTTTTTCCTGACAATAGAATGGTATGAGCTTGCTCGCACTTTAATTATTTCATCAGACATGTGCTATTTCAGGTGAATAAAATTATATTTAAGATTTCAATTTTTATATTGTCACAACTGAGCGCATTACATTTTTACAATTACAGATTTAAAACTTAATATTTATTAAAAGTTTCATGATTCTCCACAATAAGTACTTCTCTTTTAAAATATTGAATCCAGTAGAACTCGTTTGTTTTTATCTCTCATCCAATACAACCTCCTGTGATGGTGGAGGGTTTGTTTTACCCGTTGAAACTAAGTTATATGCCTACAAGTTTATGAACCGGATACCTCCATCCACCAAAAATTAGACAGATGAAAATAAATCACCTAACCTTCTATTCTGTTTTTTCTATTATTTTGTTAATAAGAATTTTGTGTATATAATCTTATATTTTATTTTATTATATTTTATAGTTGAAGCAGAGAATGAATTAGAACCAGAAGTACAAGAACCAAAATTATACATAATTTGTCCTGAGAGACCAGAGTTAGTGTTATGTGAGCCATTCTTTTCCACCCCTAAAGAATGCCTTTTCACTCTCAAGGAAGCAAGTAGATACAAACTCAAATTTTCATTTACTGTCTCCAACAATGTTGTCTACGGTCTCAAATACATCAACACTACATGGAAAACTGGTGTAAGAGGTAATATAAATTAAATATCCGAGGTAATGATAAAAAATACATCTAAAGTATATATATCAGTTTTTCAAGTCCCATATCTGAACTATCATATGTGCGAGTTTCATACCTGAACGATGGTGATTTCATGTAGAAAAAGTGAACAATTGATAGTTGGTGATAGTTCAGATACGAAGCTTGAAAAAAATGAGATGCTTTAGATGTGTTTTTATCATTCAGTTATACTTTGTGTACTCTCTAATCTGTATGTTTTTTCTTCTTCTTGTTTTTGTTGTGTTAAGTGCCCTATAATGAGTACATCATGAATATGAGTGAGTCTGATTCTGATATCACGATTAAAAGAGTTTTCAGAGAGATATATGTGTGTGGCAACATTTTTGAGGGTGACATATAGGTGAATTGAGTTGAGTTTCAAATGTAATTACGAAATGTATCTACTATTTGCATATTTACAAAATATAGGTATGGTTGTTGTATTAGGCGGACGATTGTTATTGGTCATATTATTGCGTTAATTTACCCTCGTCAATTAAGGAGTTGCGCATTTAATGACAACAACCTGAATTGTATCTGTGTTACAATTGCACCAAAATTCTGATACAAAAAAAAGTAGCGATGTTATATAAATAGCAAAAGTCTCGTTGAATGAAATGTGTCTACTGTTTGTATATTTATAAAACATAGTTATGGTTACTGTATCAGGCTGAAGAATTGTATCATACTAGTATTATCGTATACTATTTCAGTTAAAACACACAAAAGAGCTATATCAATGCACATGTGTATTGTATATTCGCTATAAAAACCAAAAATATAGCTACTCTTTCATAGTTTTTTGAAACTACAGTTGTGTATATTATAAATACAGTCTAAACTCTAAATATTTGTCATATCGCGTAATTTTTCCTTTATTTATTTATAATTTGCATTGTTATGGCAGTTGATAAGTCCCAAGTGATGTTGGGAACTTTTGAACCTCGAAAAGAGCCATATGTATATGAATTAGAAGAAGATGTCACACCTTCTGGTGTCTTTGCAAGGGGTTTATATACTACAAGAACACAGGTATATTTTTAGCGGTAATTAGTATTTTTTTAAACGTCTCTAAAATTTATAGCGATATTGGCGAATTCAATGACAATTAACTAATACCAATAGATAATTTAGCACTCTTTGTTGCGTATATACAATACCGCTAAAAATTATTTTTATCGTAATAAATATGTTATTGTTGTTGTCTCTAAAGCCACATTGGCCTAAGAGTGATCAATTGAATCTCCAATATCAAAAAATTATGCCTTCATACTTTTTTTTTTAGCACAACTAAAACTTATGGAAAAAGAATTTGTTACATAGTGTGGACAAAAAATATTTGAAAAATAATGAGATAAGTATTGAAAACATTCCTAAACTTGGCGTGAATTATTACTTTAGTCCCCAAACTATTGACAGCCTTAAAAACACCCCTCTACTTGATTAAGTGAATTTAAAAACACCCCTCTTATGCCACATGGCGTCCACCTATGCGTATATATGGAATTTTCTGTTGATGTGGCGTACACATAGATATATATAGTAAAAAAAATTCAAATAATTAAATGCTAAAATTTAGTAATGAAAAAATTTTAAAAAATTTCTTACCTCACCCATCCCTTACCCAGGTACCCCAAACCCACTACCCATCTCACCCCCCAAAACTTTTTATCCAACACCACCGTGTACCCCGACTCTGCGCTCCCCCCCCCCTCCCCCCCAAAAAAAATTACTTTTAAAATAAAATATATTTTTTCTTATCCCACCGCTACCTCCCCCACTCCCCGCCAAAAAAAAGTTTAAAAGATTTTTTTTGGGAGTGGATAGATAGTGAGGTGTGAGGTTGGGGTACTGGGTAAAGGATGTGGTGATGAGAAAAAAGCATTATTTTTTTAAAAAAAGAAGTTATTTTATCTTCTTAAATTGCTAAATTCTTGGCATTTAATTATTTAAATGTTTTAAAATATTTTTTATATTACATATATCTATGTGTACGCCACGTCAGCAGAAAATTCCACATATATGCACATGTGATATAAGAGGGGTGTTTTTAATTCACTTAATCAAGTAGAGGGGTGTTTTTAAGTCTGTCAAAAGTTGAGGGACTAAAATAATAATTTACGCCAAGTTTAGGGGTGTTTTCAATACTTATCTCAAAAATAATTAAATTTTATACTACTTTCTATCATAGGCGAACTCAGGATTTGAAGATTTCGGGTGCATCAAATATGATATTTAAGTTAAATTTAAAATAAAAATAATGAAATAGTGCTACAGCTGGATTCAAATCCTTGTCTCACGGGTGGTTACTCTGCCTTGTACCACTAACACAAGAACACTCCTATGCTCCTCATGGGTGCACTGTTAATTATATCGTAGTTTCTGCCAGTTTCTCAAGATAGATATACATATATACACATGATTTTTTCGAAGTTAACGCGTGCACGTGCACCCCCACGGTTAAAGGTGGGTCTGCCTCTGCTTCCTATGTTATCATAAACGAGAAACTTTTATAATTATACAAATATTATCTCATGTTTAAGATTATAAATTTTAAAAGGTTTACAATCATACATACGTTATGTCATATGTAAAATTATAAATTTCATAAGTTTTTATTTTATTTTTTAAATTTCGTGTCGATTCAAATTGAGGTATATTTATATATATATAATTTTTTTGTTGTTGGTGTTTTTCAGGTTATCGATGAAAAAGAAAGATGCTATGTGGATATTACATACTACTTTGACATTCAAAGGCAATGGCCTGAAAGCTCCTAAATTTGTAGTTTTCATATAATTTTTTTTTTCAAGAGGCTAATGATTTAATGTAGAGAGTTTGAAGATTTTTTCTTGAAAGTCAATAGAAAAATATTATTATTTAATTAGTAATATCGAATTCGAATTATGAAAATAAAGAACTTTCCACTTAAATTTTTTTACAAATTAAATATAATAATTATCACCACTTTATCAATTTGTTCGACACAATTACTTTTAACGTGCAATTATTTTTACACATTAATATAATTACCAGAAATCATTGACCATCGTCAGTTATCATTACTGACAATTTTTAACAATCGTTCGTACAAAATTTTTTTACGGCATGTAATCTAATCTATTTTTGAAAAAAAATATAATAAATAAAATATTTAACTATAATTGTATTCAAAAATTCTACTTCCTTAATTAAAAATAAATTAGATACATATCTTAATAGTGAAAAATTTATGAGTTAAATTATTTAAGTAGTATATTTTTCAGTATATTTAAGTAGTATATAGACTTACATAGAAGATTCTACAATAAGAATTAAATATCTATAAAACAAATGGTCTAAATCAATGAAAAAGTTATCAAAAACATTATAACAACCATAGTATATTAATCTTATTTTCGATAGATCCTCAACATGTACATAGCCTTATATTTGCCACACTATTCTCCATAGATCCTCGATTTAAATAAAAAATATCAAAAACAAGTGTATAAACCAAATACATTAGTAAAATTGAAAATTACGGATAAAAAAATAGTTAGCAATGACAAATAATACCATTATGAAAGCAATAAAACAACAAGTAATGCTAAAATCGAAAAAATAAGATAGTACCATAGTATTAATAACAATATTATGAAGTAAACTGGATAAACGCTTAACTATCTGCTAACAATAAACGCTTCACAACTATCTACTAACGATAAACACTTGACGGCTATCTGCTAATGATAAACGCTCAACTATCTGCTAACTTCACTAAACATCGAAGTATTAATTTCAAGAAAATATAGGGACGTGGCTGTATATATGTGGCTTCATGCTGTCCAAACAATTTGGAAATTTTAGCTTTTTTTTTGCAGCTTAGCTTCAACACTCTCTGTGTGTTTTGCTTTCTATGATTATTATGGCAATAACAAGTTCTTCAACAATCTCCATTTCCAAATTGGATTTCCCTGTTTCATTTTCACAAAGCATAAACAAGAAAATCTCAATTAGTTCAATCCCTTTTTGTAGCAGAAAATATGTTCCTAAAAAGTTGTTCTTTTCTATCAAGAATCCAAAATCTTGTGGATATATATCAAATTCACTTGTAAATGATTGTTCAATTGATGAAACCTCTAAAGAAAACAATACCCTAGTTTCCATTGATGTCAAAACCAGGTAAAAATCTGATCTTTTTGTATTCTTGCTCATACCCCCCACAATGGACTTGGTAGTTGGTAGTAACAAGAAAGATTGAGAGTTGTAATGTGGGAGTTTGATAGTAGATACTTTATCTTTGATATGTAATGCGGAGCTGGGATTTAGAGTTTATGAGTTTTGAATTTTCTAGAAAAGACAGCTAACTAAGTGATTGATAAGTTATTTATGAGTTAATGGTCGAAAACATGTTTAAACTATGGTTTTTTGTGAGTTTACATATCTCAACTATCTATTGTTTTATTTACCTACATAAATTATTACCTTTTCGTGAGTTTCATTACTCAACCAACGCCCCATTTGTAGTAAATCACACCTCGATACAGGGTTGGCTTCCACACGCCTGTTGTCGGTTGGAACAAATATTTGGCCAACTCAACATCAAGGTGTATTTTAATACAAAGGGAGGGATAGGTTGGGTAGGTAAAAAGAACAATGGATAGTTAAGGTATGAAACTTGCGAAAAAGTGATAATTTATGTGTGTTTTTGACCATTAACTTACAATTTACACATAGTAAATTGATTTTTAAAAAAAAATACAAATATATGGTTTGAACCAAAGTTACTAGGTTATGCAAAACACGTAGACAAGCTTGTAGCTCCGCCCTTGCCTCGATAGAGGAGGGAATATATGGTGGATTCATATAATTAGAGGAGAATCTAGGATTTAAGTTTGATGGGTTCAACCGTTAGGCTCTCTCCACCGAATCCATTGTACATATGATTTCTCAAATATGGGTTCAGATTTAATAATTGTTGAAATTTTGGTTGCTTTTCTCATATAACTTAAGTCAGTTTTGAAATGATGTGTTCAGTTGAATCCTATTATTTAAATGCTTTATCTGCCTCTACATATAGCGGACTCCAACTAATTTGAAATTTTGACGTGGTTGATTGATCGATCGATTGATGTACTTCTTCCTTACTATAAGAGTGGAGTGGAACTAGTGACAGATTGAAAGTATAGTAATGCTAGTTAGTGTAGTATATGAAAGACTTTATAATTCATCATAAAGCGATCACCTTTGTATAACTCGAACACATATGTTTCTGTTACGAAAATTACATTCCCACTATGCTTGGAAAGTACTTCCAGAACAAGCTGTGGCGAATCAATTGAATGTTTCGGAATAATCAATATCTGGGAAGATTGTGAATGTTACCAAGACTATCACTATTTTGTTAGTTAAGATTTCTTAATGATATCATTTGGCGTATTGCCTGATTTTGCACTTTCCATCTTCAACTGTTTATCTGTTTGTTTTTGGTCCTGCAGTACGTGGAACTGGAAGGGCTATTCCATCCGATACCAGTATTGTGGCAACAGTGGCCCTGCACTCGTTTTAGTCCATGGTTTTGGAGCAAACAGGTCAACATCAATCACATTTTGCTTATAGGTATTAATTTGCAAAACTACACCACGAATAGAATGTTCCCGTTATCCTCCCATTCCTGAATCACTTCTCTTTGGCTCTTGAAGTCTTAATCACATAGTAGATTACAGAAGAATTTTAACATGTAGGTTATCTTTTATACGTTTTGTCCGTCTATATACCAAAACCAAAAGTCTTTTATGCTAGCTTTTCTTCGAAGATACTTGAATGGAAACTATAGATTAATACTGAGAACTTCGCGATCAATTTTGTTTTCTGTACCAAGTATAGAAGATCTTACATCAGTTAGGCCAATTTGTGCATGTAAAACTTTCAAAGTATGGAACTTTGATCTCAACATCTAGCTGCCAGAGGCTAGCAGTCGAACTGGCATAAATGGTACTCCCTCCATTTCAATTTGTTTGTCTGGTTTTGATTTGGCACGGAGTTTAAGAAAGTAAAGTATAATTTTGAATCATGTGCTCTTAACATGCCATGTGGAAAGTTAGAATTAAAAAGTTGCCCAAAAAAAGAAAGAGTCATTCTTTCTGAAACAAACTAAAAATAAAAGTAAGACGGACAAATTGAAACAGAGGGAGCAAATATTTCTTTATAGTTGCAATTTGCAAACCAGAACAAAACATTCACTTGTAGCTTATTTTGCTGTCTATTGATTGATTTGGTTTCATTCGAATGCAAGTTTCAACTTATTGGTTCCCTGCACATAGATCATCTTTGTCATTTCGGCACTATTTCATTCTCTTTGAAGCATCATTTGAATGATCCTTTTCCCACAGTGATCACTGGAGAAAAAATCTACCTGTTCTTGCGCAGTCGCATCGGGTGTTCTCTATCGACCTTATTGGTTATGGCTATTCAGACAAACCAAATCCTCGTGAGCTTGGTGTAGATAACTTTTATTCATTTGAAACATGGGGCTGCCAACTAAATGATTTTTGTAAGGATGTCATCGGAGATAAAGCCTTCTTCATTTGCAATTCCATTGGAGGTGACCTCTTCTCCTTCTGTTTTGTATTATGAGCTTAAACTTAATATACTTATATCTTGGCGATAGATTCATTTCACATACTCGTGAAATATTCTGATTGATTCTCAAAAAAAATAACAAGACATTCATATGAAATAAAATAAATAAACTATATGCAAGAACAAATTCTCTTTTATTTTCACTTTGAGAGCTGAAAGCATGATTTTGTGATATGAGTTTGTGAAAGCATGATCTTGCTAGTTCTTCACAAACATAGTTAGGACACATCATGCTTTATAGTTTTAAGGAAAATGACTAATCAGTAGATTCGAAATGAGTGTCTGTTTGCTGTTTGGTCTGGTAAGTGATAAGAGTGTCTTAATAAAACAGCCGAGAAAAATATCGGACTGAAGGGAATTGGTGTCCTTGATACTTGACTGGTGGCAAATTGGTTCCACCCCGACTTCGAGTACCAACGAAACTATGTGGCTAAGTTTAGTGTTTGTGGTTCCAGCCAATCCATGGTTTGACAAATTGTGTGTGTGTGCACGCACATCTATACATGTATTTGTAAATACCATTCAAATTTGTCCATGGTCATGTAAATTCATAATTACTCTATGTTTCGATATTTAGTTATCACTCAATAATAAAGAAAACTTATGTATATTTCTTCTCCTCCTTGCTTTGGTGCACTGCCTTCGAAGGGGAGCCTTGACGTAACTGGTAAAGTTGATGCCATGTGACCAGGAAATCAAGGGTTCCAGCTATGGAAACAGCCTCTTGCAGAAATGTAGGGTAAGGCTGCATACAATAGACCCTTGTGGTCCGGCCCTTCCTCCGGACCCCTTGCATAGAGGGAGCTTAGTGCACTGGGCTGCCTTTTCTTTTTTTTCTGCTTTGGTGCCTTCATCTCTTGGAATTTTTTGTCGCTGGGTCACAGTGGCATAGCGATTTCACAAGGGGCATCATTTTCTCTAGGTCTTTGGGCTTATGTGCTTATTTCATATTCTTGCTCTTTATGTTATGTGATGTTTATTAGTTATAACCCATAAAAGAACTTTCTGGCTTCCTCTGCAGGACTTGTTGGTCTTCAGGCTGCAGTTTTGGAACCACAACTCTGTAGAGGCATTCTTCTTTTAAATATCTCTCTCCGAATGTTGCATATAACGAAGCAGCCTTGGTTTGGTAGACCACTGATTAAATCATTTCAGAATCTATTGAGGTGAACTTTTATTCATTATATCTCGAAGACTCAAACTTTTGCTATCTGCACTGGATTCACTTTAGGTGTTTTTGCCTCAGAAATACTGAACTCGGGAAATTCTTTTTCAAAAGTGTTGCTACTCCTGAAGCAGTGAAAAACATTCTGAGTCAGGTAGACAACAAAACGTTGCACCCCGGTGTCTATAAACTTATTTTGCTGAAGAATTTCAATGGTTGACTGTAAGAAATGTTGTACCTCAATTGCTATTCTGGACAATATAATTGTGGATTGCACATGCATTATGCCTAAGCTATTAAAAAGTACACAGAATCTGACCAGTGGCGGAGCTAGGATTTTCACTAAGGAGGTTCAAAACATGAAGAAGTAAATACACGAAGAAGCCAAACGAGGCTCAACATCTACTATATATACATAAAAAATAATTTTAACCATGTATAAACATTGTGATTTTTTGTCCAAGGGGGTTTGGATGAACCCGTTGGCCCTACCTAGCTCCACCCCTGAATCTGACATCCAAAATTAAGTGACTTCCAGCTGCTTCTAACTTTAATTTCGTGTGGAGATAATACCAGTAAAAAGACAATGATTTGGTAAACATTTTGAGGGAAAAACATGTAGTAAATTGTAAGGATTTTTATAGGATTTTGACATTTTTAGATCAAATAATCATGACTTTCTCATACTTAGTTCATCTAGTATGCTGTATGACGATTGACGCCATAGCGACATCTGATAAATTGCTCTGCAGTGCTACTATGACACATCCCAGGTGACGGATGAGTTAGTACAGGCCATCCTTCTTCCAGGGCTTGAGCCTGGTGCTGTCGATGTGTTTCTCGAGTTCATTTGCTATTCAGCGGGGCCTCTACCCGAGGAACTACTACCTCAAGTGAAGGTGATCACACTCGAATTATTGCTTTTACTTCCCATACAACGTTGTCTTATATTCTTGTTTTTGAAACTAAATCTTTCTATTTTGGCATTCCGGGACCAAAATCAATGTTCTTCCACAAAATGTGCATTTTGCAGTGTCCTGTTCTGGTGGCATGGGGTGATAAGGATCCTTGGGAGCCAATAGAACTTGGTAGAGCCTATGGCAAATTTGATACAGTCGAAGATTTCATCGTCCTCCCAAATGTTGGCCATTGTCCTCAGGTATTTCCTCCCTCTTTTTGTTCATTTTTATTTGCTTTCGTATTCGTACATTCAAGATTTAAATTTGATGAGTTCAACAAAATAAGGTTTTTTACACACACACACTGAAACTTCAATGGTTTTTTACACACATATATATATATCTATACTCCGTGTAGAAAATACACTGAGTTCAGTTGAACCTATTAGATAATGGCTTCATCGGCCTCTGCACACTCAAAGTAGTTTACATACAAATCAATAACGTCAATAAAAGACGTTTCTTCAAAGTTTGCATTTCCTGGTGAGGTTGTTTGTCTTATCGTTGTAACATTTTGTAGGACGAGGCACCTCATCTTGTGAACCCATTGGTGGAGTCATTTGTTGCTCGGCATGCCAACGTTTGAGAACTGAGTCGCGGTGAGCGTGTAGTGTTGTTGTTAACATCAGAATACACGTATGGTTTCGCGTCCAACGAAGGTTACTTGCCAGTAGAAAAAGACTGAGAAAAGTACATGGGAGAACAAGAAAGAAACACGTGAGACAGTTTAGTCTAATTCATGTGAAGGGATAATTCTTTATAACCACCCCTTCTTTGCAGTAGTGTAGCTACATAGACAGAAGGGTGGTCGGTTTGGACAAGCTTCGTCGAAAAATTATTATGTATATAGAAAACAATACTACTACGTATATATGCACAAAGTTACTTTTCACAGATATATGTTATATCTTGATCACCCTTAACGAATATAATCTAGTAAAGTCTGACAAACTTCTTTTTCCTTTTTTGTTTGTATATTTAGCCGAAAAATTGTATCAGAAAACATACTTGTAAAGAGCGAAGTGCAATATCTACACGTTTGATGTATTCATACAATAATGACAACTACGTCTCAGTCTCAAATAAGTTGGGATCGATTGTATAAATTCTCATTTCATCATTTAAGCTCATATCATATCGTCACCATAATTAATAAATAAAAGTGATATATACGCGTATTATTTTGTAGCCACTTCTAAACACATAACGTAAATTGCCACAATATTCACATAAACCACAATAAATCAAACTTAACAATGCAAACTTGTAATCAGAATCAGATTCTTGCGTTTATGAATTCTAGACTCTAAAAAATATAATTTAGTGAGTTCTCGATAAATTATTTATACTATATATTAAAATATAGAATATTTGAGCCAAACTAACATTTTCTTCCAATTCTACCCCTAACACCCACCCCACCCCCCTCCCTCTCCCTCAAAATTTCTCAGCATAAACAGAGAGATTTGCTTTTTGAATCTCCAAAAACCCTATGCGGAGATAATCGGAGATCAGTAGATAAATCATGGCATTTTCATTCCGATTAATCGGAGTAAGCATTCTCAGTTGTCTTCTTCTGTTATCATCAACCGCTACCGGCGATGATGACATCTCACGCGCCGCCCCTGCTAATGCATCGAGCTCCTGTAACAATCCTTATCGAATGGTAAGTTTGATTCAATTCATGTATTCACAATCCTTCTGCTGTTAATTTTTAGCTAGTTACGGTATTTCTGTAATCTCTAGTTTTGGAATGTTTAGTTTCGGTGAAACAAAATTGTTGAGTGTTGGAGTGAATTGGGTTGAAATAGAATTGAATGGATGTAGAGTATTCATGTAGCGAGCACTGACTAAGTTGAGAAAAGAGATCAATAATTTGGGGAAAAGATCAGTAATGAGAAGTTCTTGTTGAAACTGAGAGATAGAGTTGACAGGTATGTGAAAGATTGGATCTTTTTTCTCTAGTCTAGTTTTAGAATTTTTAGTTTTGCTGAAACCCAATTACTGAGTATTGGAGTGAAATGGGTCCAAATAGAATGGAATGGATGTAGAGTATTCATGTAGCAATCTCCACTAGCTTGGGGAAAAAACCACTAATTTGGGAAGAAGACCACTTTCTGGTCTAGTGGAGTAGGGACCTGGAAGTTTATCAGCAAAATTTGGGAAGAATTGAAGGAACACATGATTTTGGTTAGACATGTGGTTTGGAAATGATACACTAAAAGAGGGATGCCCTAGCATATTTTAAGTTTTGGTTAATTCTGAGGCAACTATTGCTGATTGTAGAGATAAGACCGAGTGGAGTATATCGTTAAGAAGTAATTTTCAGGATTGAGAATTCAGCTGCCTGATGAGGATACTACACACCGGACCAGGCAACTTGCAGAGACATAATGGATACAATGAGATGGAATTAGAATAACAGAGGTATTTTTACAGTCAAAAGTTGCTACCAGGTCTTGAGGAACTCATGAAGGTACACTCCTGGCCATGGAAAGGGATGAAATAATTAAAGCTTTAACAAAAGTAATTTGTTTCAGCTGGATAGTGATGTTTGAAGCTTCAGGATTTATCCTTTGCAATAGATGCTTTTGATTATAATCTTTTTTTTTTATCGACTCGACCCAAATACAAAACCTTGATTTTTGACAAATCAACCATTTTCATGCACTATTGAGACCGGAGGAGCATACCCACAAGCAAAATCAGAGAAAAAGAACAAAACGGAACCACACTATCAGAACTTTCAAATGTTTAAACAAGATAGAAGAAAGTAGAATTAGGCTTGCCCTGAAGTTAACGGAAAGAAGATCTGTATATGCTTAGAGGCAAGGACACATATAGACTGAATTAAGGAGTAAAATGATGACGTGGCCATACTAGAAAACCCACATATTATAACATTTTACAACTCGTATATGACATTAATAAAATGCCCTCAAATATAATGTAAATGACCTTAAGTACACGTGTTGAACACACAATTTATACTCACTCTTCTATAATAGTAAAAGTGCGCATCTACTGGATGCCAGTATTAACAAAACTATCTTTACTTCATCCTAGTAAAAAAATAGAAGGATCTTACTTAATCCAAGAAAAAATAGAAGAGCAGTACATGGAAGTTCTAGCATGCATTCAATGAGAAAAATAAAGATCTATGATAGGGAGATTTGTAACATGAGTTGTATGCATGTGAAAAAGGGAGTCATCATTTGTGCTACATCCCCGAATTCGACATAACTGACTAGTTTTGGATTGAGATGCAGTCGATCAGTTATTTGATTGTATTTCTGTATTTTTGCTTCTTGGTGATTTGGGAGTATGAGGAAATTTGGATTCTAACCAGTTGATGTCATGCCATCTTTCACAAGTTATAAATTAATGATCAAGAGAAGATTGGGTCCTGTCTATTTTCTTGTTGGGACAAAGTATTCTTTGTTTTAACTCTGTTTTGCACTTATGGAGACATACTGAGTTACTTGTTTCATACCAAGTTGCTTCTATCCTTTTGTACAGGTTCTGGTGAAGTTATGGATTGATGGTGCTGAGCATGAATCAATAGGTGGCTTAAGTGCGGCATTTGGATCTCTTTTATCCACTGATACTAAAAATGCCCCTAGATTGCCTGCTACTTATACAAAACCCTTGAATGGCTGTTCCAGCTCCTCTATTAAGGTATTTATTCGAGATTCCTGACAATGCCTTTATTCTTAGGTAAATAGCCCTCATCTAAGGGGCTTTTCAATTCGTCATCTATGTCTTTTAGTTGCAATTCTTACTTTGACATATGCAAAAGGTTAACCTTTCTTTATTGTTTTGTTATGCATTGCTTAATGCAGAGATCTTTGTTTACTTTGATCTAGTTATCAGGCTCCATTGCACTAGCTCTTCGCGGTCAATGTGGTTTTCTAACGAAGGCTACAATTGCACAAGCAGGAGGTGCTGCAGGGATTGTGCTGATAAATGATCAAGAAGGTTGTCATCCATGACTCATTGTCATATCAGTTTTTATTTTCTCTTAGTTTTTTACTTTTTGGTGATTATGTCTCCCCCATCTCTTCCGGAAATGACACTGTTTTTTCCTTCTATTCTTTAGATCTTCTGGAGATGGCTTGTCCTAACAATTCTACAGTATCAAACGTAACAATTCCTGTTGTAACCATTTCAAAAGCCGGAGGAGATGTCATAGACAAGTATATCTCTGCTGGAAAGAAAGGTAAAGTCTTGGCCTCATGTATATTTCCTCCATTTTCTGTCAAGGTTAACTTTCTATTGATTCTAGTTCTGGTTTCCAAGGTATCTGGTATCTTAGGATATCACTTATACTTTCTTATGGTACATGCATTGTTTCCATGCTTTCAATTGTCTATGTGATCTGTTGTGTGATTCTTGTGTTTCTGGATAACGTATGTCTTTCAAAAAGGTGTTCAACTCATGTCCTTTCCTCAGGATGTGATATGATTCATATTTTGTATGATACATGCATAACTTTGCAGGAAAGATATGATAAGGTCTTTTTTACTATTTACATGTGCGCCTTCGACACTGATGAAGTGCAAAATAAGTATGGTGCACTTCATCAGAGCTCCATAGCTCAAATCTAAGGCATGTTAAACTCCCCTTAAATTTGAGCTATGGAGCTCTTGTAAGTTATGAGATGTAATTCCACGGCATGGTATATAATTTAATCTTCAAATATCATTGCTCGCTGATGACAATGTCCATCTAGAACTATATTGCAGTGGGTTCCTTAGATACTCTGTCCATTGTGCATTTCTCGTCATCCTTGTTTTGATATTCTTATCTCTTGCTGTTCCTGTTTTCTTGTATCGTGGAAGAATTAACATGATGAGCATATTTACTCTTAATGCAGTGGAGATTATGTTTTATTCGCCAGATCGCCCCATTGTGGACTACTCAGCAATGTTCATATGGATGATGGCTGTTGGCACAATATTTTGTGCATCTTTTTGGTTGGAGTTCACTACATCTAAGGAAAGCAATTTCAATGAACAGTTACCAGAGGTTCCTAAAATAGCATCCTGATATATCTTTGCATTTAATATATATAGCCTCTTATGTTCTTATAGAATTAATTAGCGATGCTCTGCTTGTTTTAATCAACTTTCATACTGTATCCTGAAGTTGATATCTTAGTTTTACGTTGCTGCACTGTGTTAGATTTTGGAGTAGTACACTTGAGAATAGATGCAGTCCTTCAAAAGTTCATCTATCTGGTTCTGTAACATGTAGATTTGGATATGGATTCTACTGGTAGGGAATTTAAATTGCAACTTAGCTGAACTACGGAGAATTGTTAGGGCATGAATAGATGAGGAGGAAAAGATATTAAACAATCCTTTTTGGAAGAGAAAGTTCTAGGATTTTATATGTCATCTAAGCTAGAGGATGAATGAATATTTTGCATTATGGGTATGGTCCGTTAAGTAGAGAGGTATCAGGAGCAGAGTGGTGCTTAAGGCAGATTAACTATGCTTCCCTGACATGATTTTGAAAGCTAAAAGTTCTTCTCGGTTGAAGGAAAAGGAAATAATGTAGATGATAGCTTCACAGCATTAGTATAAAATCATCGCTGGCTTAACATGCATTAGAGATTGATTTATTTAAAGAGGAAATTTTAAACAATGAAATGATGGCAATGATACAGACTTCTTGGTCACTTGTCTTAATTTAGTGCATCTAGCTTGTAACATAATTGCTGTGGAGCAGGTGCTTCATTTTTTATTTTGAATTTAGAGTTGATTTGTATTATAGAATGTCAACGCCTGCTCATCCTGATTTATATTTCTTATTTTGTTCCTCTTTTTGTTTCCCTTATTCTTTTTTGCTTGGAGTCAAAGATTCGGATAAATGACATTTACTTTTAATGATTAATGGCTGTCATATCGAGTTTATGTGTTCTTCCTTTCTCATTTTTAGGTGATTGCTGGAGGTGCCAGGGAAGAAGAGGACAAGGAGATTCTAAAAATCACTACAAAGAGTGCTTTTGTATTTGTCATCACAGCGTCTACGTTTCTGTTGCTACTTTACTTTTTCATGTCTTCTTGGTTTGTCTGGCTGCTGATAATACTTTTCTCTATTGGTGGAGTTGAGGTACTCAAATAATTCTCTACTTTTGACTTAATCACTAAGCCAAGATAACTTGTTTCTAACTTGGTTAGACAAAACTTTCTCATTCCATACACTGCATTTCTCTGTTCACGGTGCTACTCGTTGACAGATTATAAGCCATCTATTTGGTACAAAAAGGAAGCTTGATGATAAGCAAAGATGATCCATCCACGAATTAATCACAACCAAACAAGCCTTTCAAAACAACTTGAAACCAAAAATTGTTCACAAGTTGTCCCAAACAGTCAAATCGAACAGAAACTGATTAATAACCCACAAATGGGACCCATCCCTGTGACCCATACTAAACCTTCAATCTCAATCTGTGTTCCCAAAATGACCCACTGTGCATAGAATTGCCAGTTATATTGTAATCAAGGGAATGTATCAACTGTTAAAATATTGCTTGATTGAATCAAAGATAAAATGATCTATTTTCCACATGAGCTCATAAAAAGATTTTGATGAAGTTTTGTGCTTAATGCATTTTCTTTATAGTTCTGCCTGCTTTGTTCTTTAGAAGTGTTACCCTTCCCAGCTCTAGAAAGATTGAAGTTTATGGACACGTATTGAGCATTTATGCATCTTGTTTGAGCTGGACTTAGGTTTCTTTTTCAGTTTGATTGACATTGTCTCTGCTTACTGACTTTTGGTGCTTAATTGTTTCCTTCTCAGGGCATGCATAGCTGTATAATATCCCTGGTATCGAGGTATAATATTTCCAAGAGCATTTGTCTGCTTGTCAGATTAATGTGGTTTAGACTTCTAATTAGCTTTCTACTTTGTTTCAAACAAAACTGCGAGTAGCAAATGTAAAGGTTTTGGAAGGAAGAAGTTGAATTTGCCGCTTCTTGGGGAGATTTCTATTCTTTCTCTTGTGGTCTTGATATTATGTGTGGCATTTGCAATATTCTGGGCAGCAACTAGGAAAGCATCATACTCTTGGATTGGCCAAGATATTCTGGTAAGCTTATTAGTAATATTCGTCCTCAAAAATTTCATGCACTTGTTTGCATAATGGAATTGAAAAACTTTTTTGCACTTTGGCGTGTATGTTTTACAATGAACTGGGTAATAATCTCCTCAAGCCAATTTGTTATTCTCTGATAAATATGCATCATATTCACTCGAACTTTCTTTCTTCAATATTATCACTTTCAACATGGTTAGAATTAAAGAACTTTCTTGTTTCCAGGGAATTTGTTTGATGATAACTGTTCTGCAGTTGGCTCAGTTGCCTAATATAAAGGTCTGTAGATACTTCCGTGGATTCTCCTATGAGAGGAGTTGATAGCCTTATTTGCTTCATCATGGTTACTGTTCTAATTTCATTTGATGATTACTATTTTGCTTTAGGTTGCTACGGTGCTTTTGTGTTGTGCATTTCTCTACGACATCTTTTGGGTTTTCCTTTCACCCGCTATATTCCATGACAGTGTAATGATTGCAGTAAGTTCTCTCTTTAGCTACATCTATCTCTCTGTAGTCTGTACTGTTCATGCAAACTTTCTGTGTTGTATGAGCTGCCAATTTTAACCTTTCAGTTCCTATTTAGTAAACATCTTCGCTTTATGTTGAAATGTTCAATTGTGTAGTAATGATTAAATTGTTTTATCATTTATAAAGGGTTTAACCGTTTCCTTTCTATCTCTTAGGCTATATAAGGATTTTTTAATATGATAACATAAGCTTCACTTTAGATCGTAGAATATGAGCATGCTCATATGTAACAATGATTTTTTTGATAAGGTATTTTACTCTAAAGAACAACGAACTTGCTAGGGCTGGCGAGAAGGAAAAAATCGAGTATAGTTTTGTTGAAATGAACTTAATTGAATGAGGAAGATAATATGACTCAAAAGTTTCGAGGAGTACTGAGAGTAGCACGAAACCTGCAAGGAATAAACTTGAATAGAAGATACATCAAAACTTCTTAATCTGACACCAGAGGGTCTCAAGAACATAGTAATCAATAATTAAACTGAAGACTCATTGAAAATTCTCTTTAGTCGATGTGGACTGTAGACATTTCACGGAAATGAAACTAAAACATTTGATGGTTTTGCACATGGATGAACTCATGATATTTCTGAAGCTTCTGCAGAATAGTTAGATCATATATATGTATCTAGGGGAGCTTAAATGGTGCACCTATGATATTTATGTATGATGGTTCAAAAGTTGCTTTGCGTCTTTTGGCTATATGGCAGTAGCAGTTTGGTTTAATTGCTTAGTCGTTTCTTCAATAAGCTGGAGTAATACATGATTCTTGTCCTTCATTATCACGAGAAGTTGATTTAGCTCCTCAAACCTAATAGTGAAATTTCTCACTGACATCTTCTTGAGTTCGTTCCTTTAATAGGTTGCCCGTGGTGACAAAGCTGGCGGAGAATCCATCCCAATGCTTCTGAGAGTTCCTCGAGTATCAGATCCTTACGGTGGCTATGATATGATTGGTTTTGGGGATATTCTCTTTCCTGGTTTGCTGGTTTGTTTTGCTTTCAGGTATCCCTTCGTTCTTCAGCCATGTTGCAAGCAAAAATTGTTAGCCTCTCCCAAAAAGTAAAAAGAACTAATCACATTGTCTAAAGGTGAAACAAGAAGAATCTTCCTCTTTGTGCAGTTGTTTTCTACCTTTGCCCTTCAAGGGCATTCAGATGCAACATGTCTATAGATAGGTAGAAAAGAAAATGAATTGTAGTCACACTAGTCTTTAGATTTGCCCATCTATGTTCTCATACAGTTTCTTTTAGTTACCAAATATCTGTGTGTATCTTGGTTATTTTCGACAGATAATGGTTCCCATGACAGTGATAAAATTCAGAACTCGATGTTGGGGAAATGTATTGGATATAGAGCTAAAGATATTTTCAATTCTATGGCACCTTTTCCCTTTTATTTACGGACTGAAAGTCATTCTTAGTTTCCTTTTCATTCATGTCTTATCTGATGGATTCACTTCGTTTCTAGAAAAGCCAGTGGAATTTTGAACCTCCCATTGATCCTCTTTTCAATCTTTTTTGCAGATTTGACAAAGCTAGAAAGAAGAGTGTACTAAATGGATACTACATCTGGATGATGGTTGGTTATGGAATTGGTCAGTACTTTGCTAAAACATTAGTCATCTTCTTTTAGCTACTTCTCTAATTTTCCAGCATCCCTTTGAGTAAATGATGTTAGTTGTTCGAGACCAATAACACTTGGTAAAAACACTCGCAAATGCCTAAACAGTGTCAGTGTGTATGAAGTATAAACAGCTACGTCTTAAAGCACATTGTAAACAACAATAACAAAACCAAAATCATTGTTGATGAGAATAGAAATCCTGAAATCTGTCGTTCTTCTTTTCCTTTTACTTGCTTTCCGTTTCCTCCCCCAAGTTCTCACTTCAATCTCCTCTTCCAAATCAACTTAAAATTTTGCAGGTCTTCTATTCACATACTTGGGGCTGTACCTAATGAATGGTCATGGTCAACCTGCTCTCCTATATCTTGTTCCCTGCACGCTAGGTATGACAGTTTGACAACCTCTTGAATCAAAGTTTCTGATTGGTATTCGTATATCATTCATTGGCGTTTTAATTTTTAGGAGTTTATGTGTTGCTGGGATTTCTGAGAGGCGAACTTAAAGACCTATGGAACTATGATACCGAATCAACAAAAGCTGCAGACTCATTGTTGGGAGACGCCTGATTGATAGATAGATGGGAGACGAATATTAAATCTACAAACACAAGCCATTGGTGTATAAACTGTTCATAGAATTCAAGTTCCAGGAAGTTCATGGCTGTGTTGCATATGTATATTTTTGCTTTAACCTTCAATTCCCACTGCAGCTATTCTTGGCCAATATGTAACATTACAGTAATCATACAAAAAGGAGAAGTTATAATGAATCATTTTTAGTAGCCACACTTCCCCCTATTGTTCTGCATACCATTTGTTGTACCTTTTAGTCTTGGGGGCATTTGGCTTAAGATGTTGATATCTGTTTCTAAATTTTTTGCAAGTTTAGCCGCTTTAAATCAACTTATAAAGGCACACAAGTCTGAAGTTCAGACATATGCGTCTAAAGTTTGACTTGTCAGAACCTAACTTCAAACTAGTCGAAGGCAAACAAAGTTATCAATTATCGGTTTGTAGATATGCTAAGCGATTATAGAACTATTAAAATATCAATTTATCTTGTCGGTTTGGTTGTCGATTTAATCATAAAAATTTCACACGAATTTTAAAAAAAAATGAAAACTTAGAAACAATGTGACAAACCTAATGAATCATGCACATGAGTTAAGCAGATAATATATTGCTTAAAAGCAAACACTAACACCTTAGTGAAGAACTTTATATATAAAAGGGTATAATTGTAATTTACTATTAAAATCGATAACCTGATAAAAAAATAATCTAAGCCAGACAGTTCGGTCCATATTCGATATAGGCGTTGACGTTAGTGTATTGAGAGGCGTTGACGTTATTGAGAGGACCTTTCCTTAGTATGAGAGGACCGGGAAGGACGCACCTCTAGTGTAATTAAACCAACAACATTCTTTTTAGATTGGATTATCGATTTCGATTCGATTTTGAACGGGCTCATGCCTACCATCAGGCCCAATAGTTCGGCCCAATCTATAAAAATCCCTCTTTGACTCTCATTTCCGCCATCCTCAGCCTTTCAGTACAGTGATTTCTCTCACCGCAGAGAGAACTTTCCGATTCAATCATGGCGAAAGGTATGTAAATTCTCTTTACTTTGAGTATTTGTACAGTCTCCGTATGGGAAAT
Organism: Solanum appendiculatum; assembly: GCA_018342035.1. Classification (NCBI taxonomy): domain Eukaryota; kingdom Viridiplantae; phylum Streptophyta; class Magnoliopsida; order Solanales; family Solanaceae; genus Solanum; species Solanum appendiculatum. The sequence continues at coordinate 356,519 of JAGDQO010000622.1, read as the reverse complement.
TGATCTTTCATTGGTTGTTGTAGCAGTACCGAGATCATTTTTGCAAGTTGCAGCTAAAGAAGAAGAAGCTGCACCGCCGCTCCGAGTCGTTCAGATTGAAGGACTGGTACACTTTCTCTTTACAGTTAAATCATTTTGCTTATAATCGAATTACGATGATGTAGTATATGCACGTTTTCTCCATGATTGCACTAGTTAGGAGGACATTGTGCATGAGGAAAGCAGTTATAAGTAAAATTTAGCTATACATCGAAAATATAGGCCTTTTTAATAATCGGATTTAGGTAGTAATTTTATTGACTGAGCTAAAAGTAGTTGGTATTGATTAAAGGTAAAAGTAGAATCATTAATTGAGCTGAGTGAGTTGAGTTGGTGTTGGATAAACTCATGCATGTGTACAGTTATATAATGATAGATGAAGTAATATCTTGAGGTAAATTCTGTACAACAGGTCATTCTGAAGATAATAAAACATTGCAAGGAGTTTTCCCCAGCTTTGGTCACTGGGCAACTTCTTGGATTGGATGTCGGAAGTGTTCTTGAAGTCACAAACTGTTTTCCATTTCCGGTATGTTGAATTCTAGCATTTCTTGCTTATTATTTATCCAAAAATTTGTTGTTTCAAAATTGCTGTTTTAGATTCATAAATGAATAGGCGTCTTCTTAGAAAATATTTTGTTCAGGTTCGTGAAGAAGATGAGGAGATTGAGGCTGATGGCGCTAATTATCAGCTTGAAATGATGAGATGCCTAAGGGAGGTTAATGTTGACAACAACACCGTTGGTTGGTACGCGTACTTTCCTGTTTGACTACATTAGAGACAATTATGTATTTGCCGAACATAAAAAAATGTTGAACTTGTGGTCCGTGTAGACTGAAGCATTGGTTTTGTGATTTGTGTGTGGCATTTTGTTTGTGTTGATCAGTTTCTATGTGTTGGAGATTGTGGCAGTGGTGGAGATTTGTGGTGTATGTGTACTGTGTTGATAAAAAAATTGTTGCTGGATTGATTTTTTTTTTTTGGACTGTGATGACTGATTGCAGTTAGTTTTTTGAGTTAAGTTGGCATTTGGCAAAGTGAGCAGTGTACCTTTCTTTTTATGGATTATGATGAGTAACTGATGCGTGTTAGACATTTTGACATTTCTTTTTCTGGTTTTGTTGAACTCGGATCATATTGCCACTTCTGTCCTTGTAATATGGTTATATGTGCCGAACTATGAACTTTTTGTTGGTATTATATTACAGGTATCAATCAACTTTATTTGGTTCTTTTCAAACTGTTGAATTGATAGAGACCTTCATGAATTACCAGGTATATTGTTCATTTATGATTCTGTCCATCTCTATCTCTCATCTTTGGGTTGTGAAATTGATTGTATTGTTAATAGAGTTACACATGTTTTGTTTCACGTGCTAATAATACTTATGCGTGTGTATGGTTTACCAGAAAAACAAAATATAACAATTTCTTATTTGTTTGCTTCTACCCCCATGCAATGTTTATATTTCTTCTCTTTAGTCAAGAAGTTAGCCGAGCTGCTGTAGATTGATGCTCTTCATTAGTTCTCTGTGATTTGCCAACTAAACTAATAGATTTGGCTTATGCTGAATGATCCGTGTGGTGGAGTAAATATGCTAATAGAAGTATATCTTTCAGTTGAAACAAAAGCATTCACATGTCAAAGTTCCTTTAGATTCTATTTTATAAAAAATAGGTCAGATTCTGTCATAAAAAAAAATAGGTCAGATTCAGAGAAGCCCTGAAGTTGGATCATGTGTTTGAAAGATACAGCATGCCACTACCTATTCACTTGCATAAATTTCTTTCTGCATGTTTATGTTTTGTATGCAAACATGTAAGCTCTGCCGAATGAGAATTTAAGTTTGCCGAGTATTTTTGCACTTACTATATATTTTGAAAAGCTGCTTATAAAGCTTGTAATATGTATGATTGTCGTTATCAGGAACTCTTCTGCCTCCCTCTCGTACATACCCATTGTTATCTTCCCGATCATTGGATAGTTGCTTCATTTCCCACTTCAAGAGTGCCGTTTTTTTTTATTAATGATTTTCAGTACTTAAATGTGTTAGAGTTAGACTGTAATTCCTAGTCCAATCTCCTTTTGGTTCTCTTCCCTTTGTCTCTACTTATCATTCATGTGAGGGAGTTCAGTAGCATAGGAAAGTGCCATCCCACCAAGGAAATATTTTGAGATCGAGTTTCTTGATAGGCTTTCTGCATATCATGACCTGCACCCAAGAAGTGCAACACGGATTATTTTATCTCTTTAGGAGCTTGAGCTAAACTATCCACTGTCAAAATCAACTCCTACCAACAGCTTGACCAGAACATCCATGGAATGATTTCAAACTGAACGACATTGTGTTTTAATTTCTTCTGGCTTGCTTGTCTAGTATTTGCTCTGTCCAAAAAGATAAATTTTCTTATCTTTGATGATTTCATGAACGTACTTCTGTAAAAATTACTTCTCTTGTAGAATTTTCTTATGTTCTTGCTTGATCAGTTGCTCTTTGATTGTATCAGACTCAGTTTTTAATGTGAATAATCTCTTGTACTTGAACCCAATGGCTTTTTGTGACTTCAGGAGAATATTAAACGTTGTGTTTGCATTATTTATGATCCTTCAAGATCCAACCAAGGTGTCTTAGCATTGAAGGCCTTAAAGCTTTCCGATTCTTTCATGGAACTCTACAAGAATAATAACTTTACTGGAGAGAAGTATGTGCATTCTTGCATTCTCTTTTTCCCCAAGGATAATTCTTTTGGACATAGCAAACTTATTCTATTGCTGATATTGGTTTATTTCTAGGTTGAGGGAAAAGAATCTTTCATGGGTTGACATCTTTGAAGAGATACCAGTATGCTTCCTTATCCACGTTACTTTTCTCTCACTTACATTATCACGTGCAGCTGTTGTCTTTGTATGAGTAATTTTTTTCAGCAATGCAACTTATTGATCGCCATTCTGCGCTTGTATTAGTTTGAAAATCAGTTGCTTGAGATGTGTTTCTTATTATGTTCCCTTTTTGCCCAGCGAGGGCATTCTTTACTTCTTTTGTTGGAGTACTGTTTTAATTTTAAAGTCAATATCTGATGTGTATTTCTTCTTCACACTCTTTGATAAGATAAGTTTACGATTCTTTGATTAATACCATGAAGTGGTATTACCATCTTGATTTTAGTCAGTCAACATGGTAATTTCAGATAAGTTATGTTCATAGTTTCTAGAGAGAGAAAAGTTGTACAAAGAAAGCTTGCTTCAATTTTCTCTCACATTTTAATTTTGCCATTCTTTTGTACAGATTAAAGTTTCAAACTCGGCTCTCATAAGTGCTTTTATGACTGAACTTGAACCTGATACACCTGTAACTCAGGTATCTTACTATTTTTTTTTGGGGGGAGAATTCTTGAATGATCAGATGTAGCCTGACAAACTAACTGAATGGTTTTCTTTTCCCCTGTGTGTCAGTGTGATTATGAGCGCCTACAATTGTCAACCAATCCATATTTGGAAAGGAATGTTGAATTTTTGATTGAGTGTATGGATGACTTGTCAATGGAGCAGCAAAAGGTTAGTCCTTCTCTTTGTGGGTCAATCTTTCCCTTTCTGGGGAGTGTGTTATATGCTTGGATGTTCAGTTGCTAACATTACCACCTGTTTGCAGTTCCAATTTTACTATCGGAACCTTTCCCGTCAACAAGCTCAGCAGCAAGCTTGGCTTCAAAAGAGGAGGTATTCTTCTTCTATTTTTGGAGACATTTTCAAGTGCTTGATCACCTAGATGTAATAGTCGATATGATAGGCTTACATGATTTATTTATTTATTTGGTGGTGGGGAGGAGGAATCCATTACCAGTTGTGACAGCTTGATAGTTGAGTATGCTAATTAGAAGTTTCAGGGTTCGGATGTCTTGGCTGTGGTGTGGATGATGTATACCTGGTGAAATCTGCATATATTTGTTTATTTTCAAGAGGTCCTTTCTCATTGATATTTGTTCCGGATTTTTTTCTCTGCAGGGCTGACAACATGGCACGTAAAGCTGCTGGAGAAGAGCCACTGCCGGAGGAGGATCCTTCTAATCCTGCCTTTAAGCCAATCCCAGAACCCTCACGATTGGACAGCTTTCTCATAACTAATCAAATAGCAAACTACTGCAACCAGATTAACGGGTGAGTTACAGACTAAAGGAATGACCATTGTTCACATGCATGTTTGCATACATTGCAGATAGGAATTGTTCAACTGAGGAAACACAGCCACTCCTGAACATAGTCAAATTTTCAACCTGCCCAGTCTTTGGAAACTGTCCTTAACTTTCTAATCACAAAAAAGATTTGAAATGCTTCTACTACTCTTGAGTAAAATCTCGAGGAATTACCCTATCCAAAATTGAAAAAATAAAAATTAAAAGCAAGGAGAAGAAGGAAAATTGAGCCCTTTTGCGTTTCTATTTGATTTCATTTGTTTTAGCATTTCCTTGAGACATACTTTTAACTTTAATACCATCCATGGCCTCGTAAGGAACTGGACTTATTAGGTGTGCATGTATTAATTTGGAGTTTCGGTAATCTGAAAAAAAAATCATGATGAATTGGCAATGCGCACTCAAGGGTGTGATCAAGCAGCCAATGAAGTAGGTGTAGAGGGAACAAAGTTAGGTGATTATGTTAACCCAATACTTGTGCTAATGGGAGGTATTCGGATCCAGTATCCGGTGAGACAGTCGAGGTGCACGCAAGTACTTCCATTGTTGGTTTGTTCAGGTTTATGTCATCTTCGTTTGTTCAACGTGTTTTGGCAAATGTCACTTGGTTGTCATTCTCCTTGTGTTTATTCGAAAGTATTCCGTGTGCATGAGTAGGACTTAATCGCGTTATTTTCGAGCTAAACTCGTTTATGTATTGGTTGCAGTGTTGCTGGGCAGAGCTTCAGTAGACTATATCTGATGAAGGCTCTTCAAGAGAACTGAAGAAATCTATGGAGTAACAGACCAATTTTGTACTTTTCATGTTGTGTCAGTTATTAAACACTTTTGAGTTTATATATGAAAAGAATGAATTCCTCTGTGTATGCAAATGACTCTAGATGTTACATAAATGTCAACTTTGTTTTTGAAGTTTCAATTACATACCTAAACATTGCGGAAGGCCTATACTTCCTCGTTAACAACAGCATATTCAGTGTAATTTTACAACTAACGTTTGAAGAGGTTGGTGTACACGCACCTTACCTTTAGCTTGTAATGGTAGAGAGATGTGTCATTGTTTTTGTCTAAAATTTAAGGAAAAATATATGATTAAAAAAGTGGCCAAAAATTGGTGACAACATTCAAACCAACAACCTACCAACAACCTAAAGCATTTTTTAAATTCCCTTTGTTGCTTCTTTCATGTTAAAGTGATTCAATATTTAATATGAGTTTAAGTTATTTAAACTTGTGATAGAAACTCAACAAATATAAATAATAAAACATACGTCTAAGCCTGTTTTTAAAATATGTACATAATAAATTGATTCAATTGTTCCACCAGAGTAGCTTTGCCCATGTTTGAAGGACTCTTTACGTGTAGTTTTAAAAAGTATATCTAGGATTGTATTAAGATTTTTTTCATATTTGTCAAATCGTTTGATAACGTGTATAAAAATAATACTGAATAATATGTATTATAATAGAAAATATATCGAGTATCATTAATGTCCTACTTTACATTATATAAGAAAATATTACAACCAAAAAAGAGATTAACACTTTATTTGGATGATTATTACATACCGTTTCATAATGTATCATATTATATTATATTGTTTTGATTAATGTAATATTTAAATAGATTATATCATTTTTTATTCGTTACATAATGCTAATTGAACAACAAAACTACTAGAAAAATAGGAAGGATAAACTAAGATTATTAATTAGAGTAGTAAAAAAGACAAAAGAAGAAAGAAAATATAATGTAACGATACAATCAAATCATATAAAATGAGACTTTTTATCATTACGAATTAAATGAAAAAAAAAGGAAGTGAGGGTCCCTTAATCTTGAAATTTGGCGCGTGGGTCTCTCTGTACATCCTTATACTTAACAATCTTTCACAATTATACCAAAGGGATGGCACAAAGCTTCTTTGGCCGACATAACATGATTTTATAGAGCATAGATCGCTATCATACAAACTACATATAATACATTGGGAAACAAGAAAGAAAAGGTCTTTTTTTTTCTCGCTTTTTAATCATCTAGGAGACCTAACTGGTTCTTTCTCTGAGCCAGAGAAGGTAAATTCTCAGGTACTGTTCTTAGAACTCTCTGTTTTTGCTGTTTTTTGTGTGTACATGGAACCCCAGATTCTATTCTTGAGTTTTTGAGGTGTGGGGTTGGGGGTTGGGGGATTGGAAGAGTCTAAATGGTGCCTGGTTTTGTGGGTTTATTGGATTTTTGCTGGATTTGCAGAAAAATGTCATTTTTTTTTGCTTGATTTTATAGAGCATATACAAACTGCATATAATACATTAGAAAAGAAGTAAAAAGATCAGTTTTTGCTTGCTTTTTAATCATCTGGGAGACCTAAGGTGAATTCTCAGCTACTGTTCTTGGAACTATCTATTTTTTGCTGTTTTTGTGTTTATGTAGTCTTTAAATGGAACCCCAGATTCTATTCTTGAGTTTTTGAGGTGTGGGGTTGGCAGTTGGGGGATTGGAAGAGTCTAAATGGTGCCTGGTTTTGTGGGTTTATTGGATTTTTGCTGAATTTGCAGAAAAATGTCATATTTTTTTCCTTGGTTTTATAGAGCATATACAAACTGCATATAATACATTGGAAAAGAAGTAAAAATATCAGTTTTTCTTGCTTTTTAATCATCTAGGAGACCTAACTGCTGCTTTCTCTGACCCAGAGAAGGTAAATTCTCAGGTACTGTTTTTGGAACTCTCTATTTTTGCTGTTTTTTGTGTTTATGTAGTCTTTATATGAAACCCCAGATTCTATTCTTGGGTTTTTGGGGTGTGTGTTTGTTGGGTTGGGGGTGGGTGGTGGGTTTGAAGAGTCTGAATGGTGCCTGGTTTTGTGGGTTATTGAGATTTTTGCTGAATTTGCAGAAAAATGTCATCTTTTTTCCCTTGATTTTATAGAGCATAGATTGTTAGGATACAAACTGCATATAATACATTGGAAAAGAAGAAAAAAGTTCAATTTTTTACTTGTTTCTTGCTTTTTAATCCTCTGGGAGATCTAACTGGTTCTTTCTCTGACCCAGAGAAGGTAAATTCTCAGGTATAGTTCTTAGAATTCTCTTTTTTGTGCTGTTTTTGTGTTTATGTAGTTTTTAAATGGAACCCCAGATTCACAGAATTTAATTTTTTCGTGGTGGGTTTTTGCTATGTGTGTAGTTGGGGTATTAGGAAGAGAAAAGATCATTCTTTCTTGCTTTAAAATTATCTTGGGCTATCTTTAAGAGAGAGCTGCTGGTTCTTTCTCTGACCCAGAGAAAGTAAATTCTTAGGTACAGTTCTTAGAACTCTTTTCTTTTTGCTATTTTTGTGTATTTAGTCATTAAATGCAACCCCAGGTTCATAGAATTCAATTTCTTCTTGATGGGTTTTTGGTGTGTGTGGTTGGTGGGTGGGTGTGGGAAAGGTTGTTGGGAAGAGTCTACATGATGTCCTGGTTTTATGGGTTTATTGGATTTTAGCTGAATTTGCATAAAAATGTCATTTTTTTTGTGTGTTTGGGTTTGGGGGTTGGGGGTGGGGGGTTGAAGAGTAACAGTTCCTGGTTTTGTGGGCTTATTGGATTTTAGTTGAATTTTCAGAAAAATGTCTTCTTCTTTTCTTTGTTTTGCTGCTACTTGTTGGGCTTTTTTTAGTAATTTCCAAGTTAGCCAGCAGTTTTGGTTCTCCTACTTTCTTCCCCTAGAGATATGTGAATGTTAAAATATTTGTTCTTGTTTTTGTTTTTCTGCTTCTTTTTTGTCTTGTTCTAACTTGGGCCTTTCAGTTTTGTTTCTCTATATCTGGGAATACAATGTGTTTAGTTTTGTTGAACTTTTTCTTGAACTTAGGGTTGAAGGGTGTGGGAAAGCATGTCCTACCAAAGGGCTGAGAGATTGGGTTACATGAGTCTTGATGAAGAGATGGCAGATTCGATGGATGAATTTGAAGAGGTATTCTACAATGAGGACACGAACCTTGATGACTTTGAGATGGTCAGTACATATACACTTTGACTTAATTCTTATTCTCTGATGGCTTATGTTGAGTTTTGCTTTGATACTGTTGAATTTAGTGACCACCTCAACAAAAGTGTGAATTCGAGTATCTGTTTATATTAGGTTTGAATCATGTCCCCTTAGATCAGGCCTGACCAGTTTTTCTTTGGCCCAAATGCGTGGAAATTCCTTTGATAATGCGTGTCAGCGAGAATTGAATCTAGGGCCTTTATCTGATTTGAATTTTGATGCCATGTTAAATAGCGACCACTTCATCTAAACTTCGATCTGTTGCCGCGAGAACATGCTTGTTTTGGTGCGAACATTACGTTGAAAAAATATAATTTTCCAGTTAGTTTAGCATACAACTATTTTGATGTATACTAGATTCTGCACTCTGGATTTGCTTATTGGTGTTGTTACTTTTGGGAAGCGAAACATGCATCTCTTAAAGATGTTCTTCATTTGAAAAATCTGTTGGTAAACAGTCGTGCAGTGAATACTAATTGCTCTTATTGAATTCGATGCTAGTCATGTTACTCTTTTTTCTTTTAAGCTTCAGTTCTCCTATATGTTTGATGGAGTAATAACATAACCTGTTTTTCTCACGGTACTGCAATGAGTTTTTTGTATTTCATTCTGTATTTTGAGTTACCTTGAATTATTGAAATTTCACATCTTGTGAATGAATGAATATGTGATTACTTTGGTCAGTTGGTGTCAGATATCCAATGGTGTATTCACTTTTTTTTGGGGTAATATTGGGTAGGTAACAGAAGGGACGGATACGTCCGCTGCACAAGCAAGGAAAGGCAAAGATATACAAGGTATCCCATGGGAGAGATTGAATATAACGAGGCAAAGCTACAGATTGACAAGGCTTGAACAATACAGGAATTATGAGAACATACCTTTGTCAGGAGAAGCCGTAGATAAGGTCTGTACCTTCATTATTTATTTCTTTAAGGATTTTAATTCTGTATTTCCAAAGTATAGTTATAAACTTTGCTGTTCTTCTATGTTGTATTTCTTTGTCAGGAATGCAAACAGGTGAAGAAAGGTGGCAACTTCTATGACTTCTTTTACAATACAAGATTAGTGAAGCCTACCATACTTCATTTTCAGGTATGCATTTATTTTATAGAGTATGCAAATAGTCCGAGTCCAGCTGCGATTTTCCACCTATTAATGAACCCGTTTGTATCACCTCCGGTTTCGGGGAAGGATTCAATGGATCATGAAGTTGTCAATCAATCAATTAGAGAGAAAGTCGGAGCTGCTATTTCTTGCATCTGGGTTAATTTTAACCTACGTTGCTCAAACTCTTTAAAAATGTTCTTGGGTGTGTGTCAGATCCTCCAAAAGTAGTGCATTTTTTGAGGATAAGAGATGGGTGCAACAATATTTTTGGAGAGGTCGCCAAACATAGATTTTTACATATGCTTCTGCTGAGCTTACCCCATGTTTCAGCTATTCTTGTTTACTTGCTTCTTCTATATACAATTTCCCCACTGTGGAACGTTGAATGATGTGAGGTTTACCCAAGAACTGCAAAATCCTCCCTGAGATATCTCTCCACACTATGTTGTACCCATTTTCTGGAATAATGACCAAGGATTTCCCGTCTCCTAACCAATCCTCATTCCTCACGAAATGCCGTAACTATTTAAATTCTTCTCCTGAAAAAGCTGGCTCCTTTCTATTAGTAAAAACCGTCTGTTAACATTTTCACTAATATCTAACAATTCGAAGGATTTCCTCCTAACAGTATAATGAATACCTTATTGTCTTTGTGTTCTTCAAATTCCCAGTAAGTATGTTATCATCCATACCAAGAATTTGTTTTCCTTTTTACGTTGAACTATGGACCGATCATAGCAATTTGGGATGGATAATAGGTTCCCTATCAAGGAAAAGAAGTATTGATGACATATGGTTTTTTGAGTGGGACATAGGCATGTATATAGTTTCTCAATGGATGACTGGATACTAATTAGTGGCAGAATATAGAATAGCTACATTTTAAACATTGGCACATGAAATTATGAAAAATTGGGGGATATAACACATATAATCCCAACTTATAGTACATGAAAAGGAAACCTTAAAAATGTCTCTAAAAATAGGAGCATACTCTATTACTTTCATCAATTATAGCACTATAAGCATTCAATATGACAAGAAAACTTGAGTAAGCATGCATAAAAACATGCCTAGGATATCAGGGAAGTCTCCTCAATTAGGGATTGGTCAAAGATAAAGGAAATGGAGTGGGTTTCTGAATTCTGAGCGCGCCAAGACAAGAAATTACTGCCGGAGGTTCTCCATCCCATGTCTGATGCTTTTGGGTTAACTTCTTAACTGCAGTTACTGATCAAAACGGAATCTGTTAACTACTTATTTCTTCGGAAAATTTTGGATTATTCTATGGTGTTTGCCTCTTAAATAATTTTTTTTTCCCATTTGCTGAGAGGATAATTTTTAATGATCTCTTTATGCCATTTGTTTTGCAGCTAAGGAACTTGGTTTGGGCTACTTCAAAACATGATGTGTATCTTATATCGAACTACTCACTTATGCACTGGTCATCCATTTCCAACAACTTAACCGAAGTTCTCGATTTCTCTGGACATATAGCACCGTCAGAGGTAATCCAGAATGCACTTAGTGACCTTCCTTTTGTATTTTAGTTTCTAGGGTACCTGTAGTTCTTCTTCTTCTTCATGCTGGTGTATTGTTTCCATGAAGAGAACTCTTATGTGTATGTATCTTATCAATTCTTTCTTCTGTTAGTGTTAACATTGCGGTGGGATTTGAAAGAGTACCCATTTATCCCTCTTGAGTTTTGGTTTTCAAAATGTTTTGTTTTTGTCTTTTTACCCCTCCCTCAGTGTTGGAGGTGGAGGGTGCGAACCATCTGAGCACCCCTCTTGTCAAGATGTTTTCTTTGATTCCAATTAGATGTCAATATTATTTGTTGTTTCTTCCCTTATTGATTATGTCTTACCTGCTCTTTTTGTTACTTTGGCCTCTAGAGACATGCAGGAAGTTTGTTAGAAGGTCTAACACAAACACAGATCAGCACAATGGCAGTGAAGAATCGCTTTGTTGTCGCAGGGGGCTTCCAAGGGGAACTCGTTTGTAAGGTTAGTTGGGTTTATTTTGAGTTTCATCAAGAAGAAATAATAAAATAAGTTTCCGGAGAAAATTCATGAAATCAAAGAGAGGAGGTGGAAGTCCCAGGTCTTTGGTCTATTTCCACAATAATCAAAGTGTACGCATAGATGGATTATGTTAGAGATAGGTCATGTTAACTTATTGGCAAGCTTATTCAAGTTTTGTTCTGCTGTTGTTCATGAGCAATTTCTTTTTAACAATTTCCTATCTATTGATAGCTCAAGATTAGCAAGACTTGGATAATTAAATTTGAATGAAATTGAATCTTTATACCGCATGCGCCTTTTGTCATCCTTACTTAACTTAGCTTCATATAATGCAGTGTTTGGACAAGCCAGGTATAAGCTTCTGTTCAAGGACCACTTGTGAGGATAATGCTATTACAAATGCTGTCGAGATATATGATAGCTTGAGGTAGTATGAATATAATATGAGTTGTTGGACTTGTTCGAAATTCAACTGATTAAACGTCTCAATTGTTTTGCAGCGGTGGGCTTCATTTTATGGCTGCTAATAATGATTGTGGTGTGAGAGAGTATGACATGGAGAAATTTCAGCGTATGAACTACTTCCGGTTCCCTTGGCCAGTGAACGTCAGTTTCTTATCTATCTTTTACTGCTCTTTTTTATTCTTTCATTTACCATTTATTTCTTGTGGCTGGGAAGGTAGGGCATTGTAATTGACATCCCATCATAGGCCTATTGACTACACCTTTTTTTAAGTAAATAATTCTGGTTGTTTGTGAAATAGAAGATGTTTGAGATGCATCTGTCTTTAAGTGCTATTCGGAGATGGAACCTCTCATGCATTCATAATTTCATTTTTTTATTTATGCAGCATACTTCAATGAGCCCAGATAGCAAGATTCTTACTGTTGTCGGAGATGATCTCACTGGCTTACTTGTTGATTCCTGCAATGGAAAGGTATTAAATCGTTACCTTCAAAATCAAATGAAATGAAAAGTTTTTCATGGTGTCGTTGCCTCGTATCAGTTCTTAATTCAGAAAGTTGAGTCTGAAGTATGTTTGTCATTTCTATACTTCATTTATAGTGAGGTGATTATTTGACAAGAATCTATGAACATTTCATTTCTATTTGTTTCTTACATTTTTCATGCTGAGTCCTCCATTTTATGATCCTGTAAATCTGTTCTAATCAATATTCTTTACTGCATCAGACGGTTGGCTCGATTGTTGGTCATCTAGACTACTCTTTCGCGTCTGCATGGCACCCTGATGGGCGTACCTTTGCAACTGGTAATCAAGATAAAACCTGCCGAATTTGGGACTTGAGAAACCTGTCATCACCTACAGCAGTGCTGAAGGGAAACATGGGTGCTGTCCGATCTATTCGTTACTCATCAGATGGGAGGTTCTTGGTGGTGGCTGAACCTGCAGATTTTGTCCACATTTACAATGCTGAAGGAGAGTACAAGAAGCGTCAAGAAATTGACATGTTTGGTGAGATATCTGGTGTATCTCTGAGTCCAGATGATGAGTCTCTTTATATCGGAATCTGGGATCGAACATATGCAAGCTTGCTCCAATACAACCGAAGACGTTCTTCCGAGTATGTTGATCTGTTCACATAATAACCTACTGATGGGTTGTTTCTTCACCGCGGGCTACACCGAGGAGAATAGGTTTCCTCATAGGTGATGAAATCATGTTGAACCCTAGGAACTTGGCTCAGTTTTTGGTCCTTAGTATACCATGTACAGAGTCCTTGAGAAAAAGCCTTATATACAGAGCCTTATTTCTAGTACTAGTATGGTCAAAAACCTCTCTATAAACAGTATCTTTTATTACAACATTTCGCTTTTGGAACCGACTTTTCATGTTACATGTTATATTGTATGTTTTCTATAACAACATTTCGTTATAGCAACAAAAAAGGATATCCTGACAAGTGCTCGCATTATAGAGAGATTTGAATATACAACCTTACTTATTGATTTGTGCTTTCAAATGAAAATGACATGGTGATCTTTCTCTTCATGAAAGATTATTGCTAGTGATGAGGAAAATTGGCCAAGGAAAGCATAACAAAGCAGTTCGAGAAAAGAAATACAGTAACCGAAGTGAAGAAATCATGATAAAATATTAAAGAGAGCATGACAAGACATTTCAATTAAAAAAAACAAGAAACTACGAGAGTCTATGAGTTTGTATAGATAAATGAAATAACGCTGAACAATCTACTAGCTTTTTATTTTTCCATAGCCTTTTATCTAATATCATGTACTCGGTAAGCTGAAGTTGCGTCATTCCTTGTGTAATCACATCTCTCCAATACTTCTTCGGTCTACTTTTACCCCCTCCTCAAATCATCCATTCTCAACATCTCACATTCCGCACTTGGACATCCATGCATCTCCTCTTCACATGCTCGAACTATCTCAGTCTCACATTTCACATCCTGTCCTCCACTGAGGCCACTTCTAGCTTATCTCGGATATCTTCACTTCTAATCTATTTCACCTAGTAAAGTCCACATATCCATCTCAAACCTTACCCTTATCGTGATGGAGATTTATTTTTCAAAAAAAATGTATTATAAAAAATAAATTAAATCAATTAAGTTGGTTTTTCATCTCTACGACTAATATCAAATTTATCATTAATTTTAAAAAAAATTAGTTATTTTTTCTAATAACTAAAATAATTTTTTATCATTAAAATCAAAACCAAAAGATTTTTTGAATATGGTTTTGGCCTTGCTATTTTGCACTCCATATTTAACTCTACTCGACTTATAAAGTGGTACGAGAAAAAAATTATTAGGGTTTGAAAACCAGCTTCAAATAATTGGTGATTTCGCCGGAATAAGCTAGTGTACCGGAGGTCACCTGATTCCGGTTGCTTCCGGTGAGGTGTATAGCTTTAGCCTTCCGAGTTCCGACTATCTAAAATGGAAGAGTTGAAGCACAAGTCGAAGAGAGAGGACGAGTCAAAGAAGCGTCATCGTGATAAGGAGGATCGAGATCGCGACAAGAGGGACAGAGACCATCACCATCGTGAGAAGAAGGATCGAGAGAGGGAGAAAAGCAGTCGCTATGAAAGGGAGAAAAGTGCTGATAGAGATAGGGCAAAACACAAGGATAGGCACAGTAGAGGAGATAAGGAGCGTGAAAAGAGCAGCAAGGTTCGTGATGATGATGAAAGACCTAGAGATAAAGTTAAAGAGCGAGAAAAGGATAAGGAGGATCGTGAAGAACGAGAGAGGGAGAAAGAGAGGGAAAGGGAAAGGGAGAAGGAGAAGGAGAGGGAACGCGAGAGGGAGAAAGAGAGGAAGAGGGATAGAGAGAGGAGAGAAAGGGAGAAGGAGAAGGAGAAGGAGAAGGAGAAGGAGCGGAATCGCGAAAAGGATAGACACCGGGAAGTATATGAAAAGGGGAGTGATGATGAAGTTGATGCTAAGGATCGTGAAAGGAAGAGGCGAAAGAGGGATAATGATGATCATCATAAGGAGAGGGATCGTGAAAGGAGTAGCAAACCAAACAACAGGCTAAGGGAAGAGAGCACTGATGAAGTATCAGCAGAAAAGGATCAGAAGAGTCGAGAAGAGGATCTAGCTGAGGAGCAAAGGAAATTAGATGACGAGATGGAGAAGCGAAGGAGGAGAGTTCAGGAATGGCAAGAGCTAAAAAGAAAAAAAGAGGAGTCTGAGAGGGAAAAGCTTGGGGTAGATGCAGGTACTGAAGAACCTAAGTTGGGCAAGACTTGGACATTGGATGGTGAATCTGATGATGAAGATGCTGAGGGGAAAACTGCCATGGATATTGATATGGATGATAGTGGCAAGGTCATGGACTACGAAAATGGAGCTGACAAGGTGGTTAGTTCTAGCATTGGATCTGATTCCCCTGTTATTCAGAATGGCGGTGATGGTTTAGTTGACGACGATGAGATTGACCCGTTGGATGCTTTTATGAACTCTATGGTTTTGCCTGAAGTTGAGAAGCTTAACAAATCTGTAGTCAATAGTTTGGATGGTGAAAATTCCAGTTTGAAAGAGAAAAAGAGCAAGGAAGAAAAGCCTAAGATGAGCATGAAGAAAACCATGGGAAGAATTATCCCCGGTGAAGATTCAGATTCAGATTATGGGAACGTTGAGAATGATGAAGATCCTTTGGAGGAAGAAGATGATGAAGAATTTATGAAACGGGTGAAGAAAACCAAGGCTGAGAAACTATCATTGGTGGATCATTCGAAGATTGAATATCCTCCTTTTAGAAAGAACTTCTACATAGAAGTTAAGGAAATTTCAAGAATCAGTGCTGAGGAGGTTTCTGCTTACAGGAAACAACTGGAATTGAAGATCCATGGCAAGGATGTTCCAAAACCAATCAAAACATGGCATCAGACAGGACTGTCCTCCAAGATGCTAGACACTATCAAGAAGCTGAATTATGAGAAGCCCATGTCTATTCAAGCTCAGGCTCTGCCAGTAATTATGAGTGGCCGAGATTGTATTGGGATTGCTAAGACAGGTTCTGGTAAAACTCTGGCATTTGTATTACCAATGTTGAGACATATTAAGGACCAACCTCCTCTGATGTCTGGAGATGGTCCTATTGGGCTAATAATGGCCCCTACTAGAGAGCTTGTGCAGCAAATTCATAGTGATATTAAGAAGTTTGCGAGAGTGATGGGTCTCACGTGTGTACCTGTGTATGGAGGTTCTGGTGTTGCTCAACAAATTAGTGAATTGAAACGAGGAGCTGAAATTGTTGTGTGCACTCCAGGTAGGATGATTGACATACTCTGTACAAGTGGTGGGAAGATTACAAATCTGCGAAGAGTCACGTATTTGGTCATGGATGAAGCTGATCGGATGTTTGATATGGGATTTGAACCTCAGATCACAAGAATTGTCCAAAACACACGGCCAGACCGTCAAACTGTCCTGTTCTCTGCAACTTTTCCTCGTCAGGTTGAAATACTAGCTCGTAAAGTGTTGAACAAGCCTGTTGAAATACAGGTAGGTGGTAGGAGTGTTGTGAACAAGGATATAACACAATTGGTTGAGGTGAGGCCAGAAAGTGATAGATTCCTTCGGCTTCTTGAATTACTTGGTGAATGGTACGAAAAAGGTAAAATTTTGATATTTGTTCACACACAGGAGAAATGTGATGCTTTATTTAGAGATTTGCTCAAGCATGGTTATCCCTGCCTCTCCCTTCATGGGGCAAAGGATCAGACTGATCGTGAGTCCACCATATCCGACTTCAAAAGTAATGTATGTAATTTGTTGATTGCTACTAGTATAGCTGCCAGGGGCTTAGATGTCAAGGAGCTTGAACTGGTAATCAATTATGATGTTCCGAACCATTACGAGGACTATGTTCATCGTGTTGGGCGGACTGGTCGAGCTGGTAAGAAAGGTTGTGCCATCACATTCATATCTGAAGATGATGCAAGATATGCACCTGATCTTCTAAAAGCTTTACAATTATCGGAGCAAGTTGTTCCAGATGACCTGAAAGCTCTTGCTGATAGTTTCATGGCAAAGGTTAATCAGGGACTTGAGCAAGCACATGGAACTGGTTATGGTGGTAGTGGTTTTAAATTTAATGAAGAAGAGGATGAAGTGAGAAGAGCAGCCAAAAAAGCACAGGCAAAGGAATATGGATTTGAGGAAGATAAATCAGATTCCGAGGATGAAGATGAAGGAATTAGAAAAGCAGGTGGTGACCTCTCTCAGCAGGCTGCCCTTGCTCAGGCTGCTGCTCTTGTTGCTGCTTCCAAAGCAAGTATGGCTTCAGCAGCAACTCCAGTTTCAGCTGGTCAGCTTCTTCCCAATGGTGGATTACCTGTTGCATTGCCTGGTGTACTTGGTATTAATATACCAGGTGCAGCAGCAGTTGCTGCTGGAAATGGACTGTCAGTTGGCTCTAATGATGTGACAGCCAGAGCAACAGCATTGGCAGCAGCCTTAAACTTGCAGCATAACTTAGCAAAGATTCAGGCCGATGCAATGCCTGAACATTATGAAGCAGAATTAGAGATAAATGATTTTCCTCAAAATGCTCGTTGGAAGGTTACACACAAGGAGACGCTGGGTCCTATTTCTGAATGGACAGGAGCTGCCATCACCACTCGAGGACAATATGTTCCACCTGGCAAGGTACCAGGGTTTGGGGAAAGGAAGCTGTACTTGTTCATTGAAGGCCCCACGGAGCAATCTGTCAAGAGAGCAAAAGCAGAATTAAAACGTGTATTGGAGGACATTACCATGCAAGCATCATCACTTCCTGGTTCGGCTCAACCAGGCAGATACTCAGTTGTATAAGAATGAATGCCATTGTCATTTGATGTTTCATTTTTGTCTATTATCTTTCCGGGCAAATTATTTCCTGAGTTTTGTTACTCGATTTAGAGATGACTTACATTGTAATGATATAAACAGGTTTAACTAGATACATGATTCTCAGTGATCAGCCATGGTTAGTTCCTCTCCTATGTTGTTTTATAAATCCTGTATCTTAAACTTGATTCAGTTATCTGTATTACTTGATTCCTTTACTGATAGTACCATCAAAGCTGCTATTTGAATTGAAACTGCCACAGGGAGAGTTGCACAGGAAGAAGCATGGTATTGAGTCACTCCGACTAATATCTTGTTAGGAAAGAAAAATCTGTGGTAAATTTTATCACACAATTACTTGAATTTTTCTATTTACTCATGTTATAGAGTAGCAGAATTGCTTGAATTTCTATGCATGAGGAATCATCACATGCAAAAGGTTGATGACAATGTTCATGATGGCACCATTCCGTATACCTAATGGAATGGACTGTGAGACGGCTACAAGAGCAAAGGTATGTTGACTGACTAGATGCAGTGTTATGTTTCCATCTTCTTTGTAGATTTGATTGTAAATGAAAACAGGTATTCACTTTGTAAATTTTGAAGTGTCAAAACCTTTTTATTTTTAAATCAAGTTTAAAATGTTAAACCTTCTGCTTGTAGATTCTTAGCAACACTATCATATCATTCATTTCTATATCTATCTATCTATACTACCTTCATGAACTTTAAAACTTTAAATGTTAAATTACTAATTTACCCTTTTATCAAATTTTAATGAGCTGGCACTTGCCCAACCCAACAACATCGCACTCTGTAACTCTATGCATCACTTCCTCCTTCACAACCGTTGCCATGGCACTTGCCCCACCCTACAACATTGCACTCCTTAGCAAGAAGCGACACTTGCTCTTTCGCAAGCATCACACCTCCACTGCCTGCACTTTGAACAGACACCCACATCCAAGTATTCCCAAACAAACGCAATCCCTCAATTTCCACTCTATATAACAATCAAACGCAGATGTAATTTTTATCAGAGGTTTTTGCATCCCTACAACAGATCGCTACTAACACCTCACCAAAGCGGCGTCACCTCCATAATACGCAATCTGGACAGACGGTAACCTCAACCAACTCTCCAACAGTTGCGACATATGGATTTTCTCTCTTTATTAGAAGCTGACGCTGATGCACAGTACAAACAAGCATCCATCCTCAGCGTAGAACAAATAGTTATCCCATTATAATTTGCATTAAAAAAACTATCAGCCTCTCGAAACAAATCAACAAGTTCACCATGTTTTTTGTTTTGACCCTTTTTGCGCAGGTGCCTGCATTCCACGGAGTTGCTCCCCTGCAAGGCACAATTACAGAAGGAAATATTTCTCAACGGTGAATTAATTGTAAGTTCCACCCTTATTAATTCACACTTTTGTTAGCATATAAATTGTAACTGATCAATGATGTACATTATAGCTGAGAAAGATAAACAACTAGTACATTCTTGAAAATTCTTCTATTTAAAATACGAACCAACTGATAATGAACTTCCAAAAAGGACAAACTTCACATCGATCCTCAATTATTAAAAATCTGGTACCACCTCCTTACGTTGTTTATGTTTATAAGATTTATAAGCAAAATTAACTAACTTCTCACATTAACATTGAATATTGATACCTTATCCCTTATTGCTTTACATGGTACAAAACTTGAAATAGATCCTCACACTTTGGACTCCACCAGTATGCCTCCTACAACCAACTCACAATGCTCTTCTTAAATCATCAAAATTTCAACTCCGAAATCCCCATAAATGGATATTGGTATCCAAAATTCTAAGTTTATAACATGTTCTTCTACGACTATTCAAATTTAATGTCGCAGGCTTATCTAAATTCTCACTAATTAGAGAAGGCAAGAGTTGTTCAACCCATCCCAATATACTTTACAAACTACATAAGGTTTTCTGGTTTAGCCCACTTAGTTATGTTTACCCAGTTCCTAACAGTCGTTAAACAACATAAACCTTTCGGTGGCTACTGTCAGTTCGATGCCTTTGTGATACAAACTTCGTTATAGCACACTATGATTTCTAATACATTCTTAATTTATGTGTACCTTTGTCGAATAGAACTGTTGAACATTGTAGGCTTTGAAGACTATTATACTTGACATGTTTATCGGAGGAATATTGTAGAAAGTGGACACCAAGACTGGTAGATTTCTCCCGCATTTCCTATCATCTAAAGCTTTCCTTGTATTATTAATCATTGTAGGCTGGAAAAAAGAAAGATTTGGGTAAATAAAGTTACAATGATAGTTGTTGATTGAGATTTCTCCGCATCCAATGTTTTTGGAGTTGGAAAAGTTTGCTAAATTGAACGTTCATAATTAGTATTACACCAAGGTTTTCCCCTCCATGACTTATAACTAACAGGATTCCTCCGATGAATACAAGGCATACAAAACAGAGAGAACTAATGCCGTAGATCGAATGCTCAGGTATATATTCCTCCACTCTTGCAGAATTAAACGATTTTCTGGTTTAGCCCCCTTAATTATGTTTACCCAGTTCCAAACAGTCGTTAAACAACCGGGGGAATAAATGGCAAATTACTAGAATGATGATCACTTGACAAATAAGTGGCTCTGACCTCTTCCTCTCTTAGCAGTACATATTATTACTCTGCAGTAGATTGTTTCGAGCAACCAACTTTTAGAAGGGAGATACTACAAGGTATCGTTGATAGTGTCATGGCAGGGGAATGTAGAGGAGACGAGGTCGGACAAAGGAATAACTTCCAGGATCGTTCATTGGAGGACCTCACCGAAGACCTTTTCAGAGCTTGAAAGTTCTGTATGGCATTCTCAGTTTTATGTATGTTAGAGTTTCATAGTTGCCACCTTTATATTCATTCTTATTGATGTACTTTAGTTTTCACATGATTTCCTCTGTTTTTCTTATGGGCTGCAAATATGGATCATCTGATTCAACTAACAACAAATATGTGAACAGGAGCAAATCCAAATTATTGTGACTTCTTGCTTCATATTGGAAACGGAGAAGAAAACACAATAAAGAAAACATGAAGCTAATGAAACTTTCATTGGTTGTATTCATAGGTTTGGGGGAAGAGGAGATGATATGAACAACTCCAAACAACTACCAAAGAAGTCATTACTAATCTGAATAATATGAATCTCAAGACTAGGCATACACGTGTAACGCACGTGTAGTGAATTTAGTATTATTAAAAGTAGGAAGTTTTAAAATGCAAAATTGGATTATCATTTTGCCTCCACACTAAATTATACTCCCTCCGTCCAACAATAGTCGTCCCCTATATTATTTTGGGATGTCTAACTATACTTGTCCATTTTATGAAATCAATGGATAATTTTATTTTTAGTTTCTAATTCACCCTTATTATTAATTATAGTCATTTTCCTATTACATTTTGATAGTGATGTAGAATAGCTAATGGAATATCAAAGCAACTCTTGAATTGAAATTTACCATTCATTTATCCAATATGTTGTGTTTTACATTCCGGTCTTATGGTAAGATCGTATCACGTGATGTGTGGGTTATAGGGGTGAGTCAATTATTCTTCGAGTTTTGAATTGGTCTCCATTAGCCCTTCGAGATTTCTCAGTTATAGAAGGAAACCGCATTCGTGTACATTTTTCAATCAGCATTTTATAACATCAAATTTCAAGAGCTTTGAGCTATTGATAATATAGTAAACAGCTTCACAAGGGGCTATCTTGTCTGAAAAATCGACATTAATGTTGGCAATTTCACTTATTTGAAGTTAGGTGCTATAATGTAATGAAAACATGTACTTACTTATTAATCACGATTAAACGAAGGAAACATATAAATGCGTATCATATATTTATTTGTTTGACGTGAACACTTAATAAGAGTAAGTTTTATCTTACTTACGTGTATATAAATGATTAGGTAGACATTTTTTTGCCGACCCAAACTAAGAAAAAACACTAAAAATAGCTAAAGTAGTGTGTCATTTGCCCACTTCCCTCCACTAGCTATCCAAAATACCCACCAAAGAGCACAACTCCTTTAAGATACCTTTTCCCCCTTGCCTAATAACTTATTTGGTCACATTTTTGTATAATAAAATAATTGTTTTTAAATAATAACATAAATTATATTTTTAAAAGACGAAAAGAATAATTTCCTTCAAAAATACTTTTAATATTTTCAAAATACTCACAATAAAAAATACTTCTCAAAATAATCTTTATCAACTCAGTCAATTTGCTATCTGAATTTTCACCTTTATATTCGACTTTTCATCTCGTAATCCTCTCTCCCATATACTCTACCCCAATTTTTTTTTGTTTGTTGAAATAAACTAAGAACTTGGCCAAAACAAGTTATATATACCAAAACTTCACACACACTAGAGCTCATATAATCTTGTAAAAATGGCAACTTCAATTTTCCTCTCACACCCTCTTTCTCCATTTTCTCCTTTATTATCAAAACACCATAAAATTCCAACTCCCAAACAAACCATAGCCATAGCATATCATTCCCCCAACAAACCCACCACCAAGACTCCATTTTTACCATTACCCACTTCCTTTTTTCCATTTCCCTCAAACCCCAGAAAGGAATTTTGGCCAATTTCTGTGGGAAGAATACAAACAGATGAAAAAGATGAAATCTTGGCGGTGGGTGAAGATTCTGCTGAATTTGAGTTATCCAAACAAAAGATTTCATCTTGGGTTTATTTTACTGGGATTCTTGGTGTTGTGCTTTATGTTCTTAATGTTGTTTGGATTGACAACTCTACTGGATTTGGAAAATCATTCATTGATGCTGTTTCTAGTATTTCAGATAGCCCTGAGGTGGGTATTTTTGCTTAATTGCTTTATCTGTTCTGTTTGTATTACTTTTTTATGAATTGGGTTTAGAGATATTGCTTTTGATATGTTCTTTACTTGGTTATAATAGGTGTATAAATTGTTAGAGCAGAAATTATCCCTATTAGAACAGAAAAAAATGATATTTTTTCCGAAAGGCGGGTGTGCACGAGTAGACACTTATAAAGTTGAACAAGTAAACATATGCGTTCTATGTGTATTAAGAATAAAAGAGAATTATTACTTGGGGGTTCCGTTATTCTATTTTCTGTTTCTTAACTTTATTGTATAGTGATTATAAAATTTTTGTAGTTTACTGACAGGGGACGGAGTTCCCATTTCTTCCTCATTTGCACTCCTTGTAGTACTTCTGCCAAAACTTGGTTATTGTTCATATGCATATTTTCTTAATAGTAGTGTTCCAGCACACCTTTACTATTTCACTGGTTACTTATATCCTCTTACCGATATAGGTGTTAGGTAACTCTGCCCACCAAGCCTTAGGCAAATGGGAAGAGATTATCAAACTCTTTTGTTTTTGGCCGCTGCCGGGATTTAAACCCTGGTCTAACATAGTCTTCATTCTAGTCTAAGTGACTGCTAGCTCACACCCTTGTGCGACATCACCCACTGATTGTTGTGTTATAAATTTGTTTTGACGAAATGGGGCTTAAGACTTTTAAGTTCTGCTATCTAGACTTTAGCATATAATTGAGCTGAGGGTCTATTGGAAACAACCTCCCTACCCCGCAAAGGTAGGAGTAAGGTCTGTGTACATCATACCCTCTCCAGACCCTTGTTGTTGTTGTTGGAGACTAGCATATACATTAAAGGTGGCAACATCAGTCATCCCGGGCCTCTGTATTTTAAAAATCAGGAACTAGTTTAATCTATCAGCACGGTTAGTGATTGAGCTGGTAGGATCAAGCTTTTAAGCTTTATGGAGATGAGAAAAAGATAGATAAATCTTTATCTGCAAAGCTTCATTCATAATAATTTCGTTAAATTTTTTATTGATGTCAATATTGTTATTTTCTTCTTTGTTTGTTTGTCACTTGGTGTTATTCTTGTGTAGTCACTTTGAGTAATTCCTAAATCGAAATTATGAATTGCTTTACATTCAAGACTTTTATAAGGGGAAGCTTTTGTTAGTTTAGTTCATTATCATTATCAAAAAAAGCTTTTGTTAGTTTAGTTTTATTGAAGAACTCTATGAGACACCAATTAATAGTCAAATAAGAACCAACAAAGGAAGGTCGATTTGAAGTTGTTAATCTCCTTAAAACTCTTAACAGCTACATGAGGTTGCTTATGTTTGGGCACATGTAGAGGAACATAATGTCTTCGCTTTGCGATGAAGACTATGTATCTTGATAATGCTTGGGATGTATTTATTTGTTCTGGATTCGTTCTGTTACTCTTCTTGATAATAGGCAAGAGTTGCATTAAGTTCTTGATGAATCATATGGGCCAATATAAAGCTGTCTTAATTTCTTTTCTGTTGTTTCTTTCTTTGTATACTTAGTTACTTAGCTTCCACTTTGACTTTCTTGGTAACCAACATACACTATAAATTTTTTCATTTTGTTTACATAAATTTCTGTTTGCTGAGAGTTTATCCAAATGTTTTTATGCAGATTGTAATGCTTTCCCTTACCTTGATTTTCGCTATAGTCCACAGTGGTCTTGCTAGTCTTAGAGACAAAGGTGAGGAACTCATTGGAGAGCGTGCTTTTCGTGTATTGTTTGCTGGGGTATCTCTGCCATTGGCAGTCAGCACAATTGTGAGTTTCTAGTCTGCCATGCAGAAACTGAGAATTTTAATATATTTTTTTTTTGGTAACTTTTATAATTTTACGGTACAATGCTTGATAGATGGAAATAACGAAAGGTTCTTATGATGGTTTACAGGTGTATTTCATTAACCACCGATACGATGGAGTGCAGTTATGGCAATTAAACAGCATTGCTGGGATTCATGAACTAGTTTGGATTTCTAACTTTATTTCCTTCTTCTTCCTATACCCGTCGACATTCAATTTACTAGAGGTAGCGTCTGTTGACAAGCCTAAGATGCATCTTTGGGAAACTGGGATTATGCGGATTACCAGGCATCCACAGGTAAATGCTCAACTTTCACTTAAATGTAACCTACCGTTGTAGAAGATACCGACTGAATGATTTCATAATGTGCCTTGTCCTGAAACACCAATGCCTATTTTTAGTTTCAAAGCTCTTTCTGAACCAAATTTCAACCGTGGATTCAAACCACTTCCTTTGAACCTCATATTATGTTTTAATTTTCCAGGATATGACACTGGGGAGGGTAGGATGTACATACGGTCGTATGCAGACCTTACTCCTACCTTTGTTACCTTTGTGGGGTAGAGAGGTTGGTTTCGATAGACTCTCAGCTCAAAAGAAGTGTAATCAAAGCAGATAGGAAGAAAAACAATGACAACAAAATAGTGAGATATACAAAGCGAATGAGGCAACAGGTAGTAGAAAAAATTGAAGAAAATCTACTAAAGGAGGAGATGAGAGGAGGAGACTAGCCCCTTTCCTTTCCTACATAAAAGAACGACAACACTCAGCTACCTCCTACCCTTCTACCCTAATACTCGACCTTCATCCTCCTATCTAGAGTCATGTTTTCAGTAAGCTGAAGATTAGACCCCTGGCTCTTCTATTTTCCAGGATATGACGTAAGTACTATGACAGAGGAGGTTTTGAGTCGTGGTTTCTATTTATCATTTCTGTAGGGTTCAGGACTATTTTTCAAAGGTTTTTCGTGTATTTCAGTCGTATATTTAAAATTATATTTTACTTTTGATTCTTACAATCAAGAATTGTCTCTATTGGTCGATGGTTTTCTTTGAAGAAGTTAAATAAGGCATGTCACTAAGAATAATATCACAAGAAATGACGGGCAGATGTTGCTGCAGAATGAGTCTGTACAGAAAGGAGGTGAAGGTTATTGTAATCCCAGTTCTGCTAATACATAAAAGGAAAGAAACCTACCAATTGATGGAACTGTTCCATAATTGAGGATTAAGTAAAGAAGAATCATCTCAAGTCCTGAAACTCAAGAAAATAAGTGTCTTTGTGCATATATGTTACACGACAGTCCAGTATTTTTGCTTTTATTTGCTGTCTCATTTCTTGGTATAAGTTATTCCGTCTTTGATAGCTAATTGAAGCCTCCATTCCCCATATTAGCTAGTTGGGCAGGTGATTTGGTGCTTAGCTCACACTCTGTGGATCGGGAATTCAGTTGCTGTGGCAGCCTCAGTAGGTTTGATAGGACATCATCTGTTTGGTGCTTGGAATGGGGACCGGAGGTTAGCCATACGATATGGTGAGGCTTTTGAAGTCGTGAAGAACAGAACGAGTATCATTCCATTTGCAGCTATTCTTGATGGCCGCCAAAAGTTGCCTGAAGATTATTACAAGGAATTTATCAGATTGCCATATTTATCGATAACAGCATTGACATTAGGTGCTTACTTTCTCCACCCCATTATGCAAGCTGCTAGTTATCGGCTACACTGGTAGTAGCAGTGATGTTACATAACTCGTTTCCATACAAGAAATCGCAACTACGAGTTGTGTATTTTTTTCCAATATATATAGGTTACTGTTGTCTATTTTACAACTGTTGGAACAACTATTAAACTCTTTTAAGTTTAGCTGAGGGAGTAGAAAAGCAAAGAAAGAAAGGAAGAAGAGAAATAGAAAGGATTCAATGTAATGTGTTTGAAAGTAAAGTTCCAACATTTGTTTCCTTTCATTATATATGGATATGCTTTATTTTAAGTTGAAGGTATATTGGAAACCTCTCTATCTCGTATGAGGTAGGGGTAAAGTCTACGTACACGCCACCCTTCTCAGAGCCCACTTATGGGATTACCCCCGGGTTTGTTGTTATTGTTGTTGTCCTTGTGACTTTATTTTTAGGAAAATGTTAAGAGCAGCTATAATACCTAACATTATAATGGGGATCTCAAAACATATATGTGTTACTCCTTTGGTCCAATTTCATGTGATATTATTTTCTTCCCGAGGCTTATTTAGACCATAAATTTCAAAAGTCTTTTTTCAAATTTCATTATCAGTCAAACATTATCACATAAATTGGAACGGAAGGAGTAGAAAGAACAATATTTAAGTCATTTTGCATGAAATGATTCATCAAAATAATAAGTTATCAGTGACACATCCGAGAGATTGTCAAATGCTCAAAAGTTCCTCAAATTAATTTATTTAGCGAATATCAAATATCGAATGATTAAAAAACAATTGATGCAAATAACAATAATTATTGTTAGACAAGGCCTATCTAAAAGGAGCAAGTCAACTAGGACCAAATTCAAAAATGAAAAAAGAGAATTTTCTAAAAAAATTTAAAAACAAAACACTCCATTCCACTTCTGGTGTTGAGGAAGAATCAAATAATAGTACACCAAATTCTTTTTGACTTTCTTTTACTTTTTGTGAGAATGAAGAAATACATGTGGCCAATTTGAATGATATTTTATAGTTAAATTCCCTTTGGGTTTACTCTTCCTCATGCAATGTGATTGGAAGAGTAGGGAATGAGTAGGTTCACTTGGGATTATTAAACTAAAAAGGAAAGATTGTAGAAGTATCCTTTAGAATGACTTGACATACTCCACTCAAACCAATCTAAATAAATTTCTCACCCGAGTCTCATCAAATTTGAATTTGTATCACAAAGTCGTGTAATGGAAGGTAAGACGTTTCTCAACAAGACAACTCCATATCTAAGGCTCGAACTCGAAATTTCGACTAAGAATAAAAAAATATATTTATCATTCCATCACAACTCTAGTTAATTTAAGATAACTATTTTGATTCTTGAGAAATGATGCAACTATCGAAACTATTATCATTATCAACATAAATAAGTAGCAAAATTCTATTGATACATATACTTCTAATACTTTCTATAGAAACCTTTTTATGTGGCATATATACATCACTCATTTTAAAAAGAACGTACATGTCACCACTAAAAAGTTATGGTAAAGTAGTAAGTAATTCATCATTCTTAACTAGAAATTTTGGAATCGAGGTTTTGATATAAAGTCGCTTTTGATAATAAGCAAACGTTTTATCCCACAAAGTGAAACTTCTCCGCGTAAAATCAGATTAATCAAAGCCCAAAATAAATATCGAATATCAGATGAAAGACAAAAAAAAAAATACAACTATGTATAAACCATATACACACCCCACCCCCACCCTCTCACACACAAAAACTTCATGGGGATGGAGGATTTGGTTAGTGTGCTTTGTTTATTTCATAAAACTTGGACAACATTGGGTTGAGTTGCACAGTTTAACCAACTATATATCCACTTTATTAAGTTTCTAACCCACTCCATCATTTCAATATTCTCTTTTTTGCTTTCTAATTTAATGCTATATTACCACCAACCTACTTTAATATTGGGTATGTCTTACATTTCTATAACTAAAATCATTCTAACTTCTTATTTAAGCCAATTGCTTAACACATTTCATCATTATAACTCTCTTTCTATTTATATATATCTTCTCAATATTAGTGATTTATATGCTATAATAATCCACTGTTGATTTCATATGCTAATTGGAAGAAATATGAAGGAAAAATCAGTAGAGAAGTTTTTCATATTGCCATTCTTTATAGGATGTGGTTCTGAGTCAAGTGTGCTAGTGACCACCACCACCCAACTTGAGGAAACAAAGAATTCATCACAAAAAACAAGTATGCCTTTCTCCCCTTTTATGTCCCCCCCCCCCCCTTACCCCTTACCCCTACTCGTCAGAACTCAATAACTTCGACTCAAACTTGCATGTATAAAGAATGTTATTCGAACACGTCCCACATTCAGAGGTCAAATTTAGAATTTAATCTTCACGAATATTGGATTCTAGAACAAGAGCGACCTTAAGTGTTGGTTATTGGTTCTTAGTCAAGTACCTTTTTGTTTATGTTGTTATTCTTTCATCTTTTTGTGACATTGCTACTTTAATTTTTGTGTGTGGCTTATTGAAGAAAGACAAGAAGGAGAAGAGAGCTCATCAAGTGTAAAAATGAAGAGCTTTTGGGGATTTTGGGCCATGACAAGACCAAGATTTTCACAAAATGTGCAAAGATTGAAAAGGCATTTCAAAGGTTTCTCCCAATTATTTGGTAAGCAATAAGCTATTGTCCATTGTATAACTTTTTATTTGTAAGATTTCATTAGCATTAGTTCTCTTGTTCTATCTATACTTCCCACTTGTCACAAATTCAAACTCATACAAAAACAAAACTAAAAAGGTCAAATATATAGATGATCTTCTTAAAGTTGTTGTGAGTTTTCAGTTAGGCCCCTTAACTTAGATTTTTGCTAGTAAGACACTATATGATTAATTTATCTATTGAATTCTAATCATAGTTTATTTTATGTTATGAGTTCACAATAACTTACAAAGATCTAGGTCAAAAGGGATCCAATTACATAACCCTTGAAAAAAAGGATGAATATATAATACAATTATTACATCAAAACTAGGTGCTTTCTATAAGACATACCAAGTAGAAAACTTCACACATCAACGCGCTCAACTCCAAGTGAATTGTGTCACATCAACTTGAGATGTTTAACAGATACATTTTAGACATATATTTGATGTTTAATAATGTACCATCTTAGTTGAAATATTTAAATGAAAATTAATAATTTTTTTTAAAAGGTTGTCGATATATTTGAGTAATCCTAACTCAAGAAACGATGATAGTTTACACCACACAAAAAGATAACAATCATATCACAAGTCAATAACTCATTTCCTCAACTTATGTAGAACACCAACAATTTTCAATCACTATCAAAATTCGCAACCAATTTTTTTAATTTCCATCCTTATATTTGATATATATATATATATATTATTTTTTTTGCAGCGCGGAAAGAAGAGGTAGAGGAAGAGGAAATGGAGATAGAAATAGGATATCCAACGGATGTGAAACATTTAACACACATAGGATGGGATGGATCAACAACAATTAATCCAATTAAAGGATGGGAGAATTCAAAACCTCCTGAAATTATTTCTTTTCCATCAATTTCAATTGAACAATTTGAACTTGCTATGGCTGCTCAAGCTGCTGAACCTATAGATGTTATTAATACCAATAATTGTGCTTGATTTTTGAAAAAAATATTTGTAATTCTCTTGCTTTCCTATTACATTCTATTCTAAATCAATTTATATCTTTTTCTAGTTTTGTTGAGGATGGAGATTTAAGTGATATTTCTTTTTCAATCTTCCATCAAATTTTGAATACAGTCTAAATTCAAATTCGTATAAAAAATTCCCAAAATAAAAGCGAATCTCCAACAAAAATTACTCGTTAATAAAAGTTAAAAGTGAATACGTATAGAGTTTGATGACAAAAATGACTCCGCATAGGTTCATTAACAAAAGCGACTCCTTAGGGTTTATTAACAAAAGTGACTTCATATAGAATTTGCTGACAAAAATGACTCCGTATAGGTTCATTACGACTCCTTATATGGTTCATTAACAAAAGTGATTCCGTATAGAGTTTGCGGACTAAAATGACTCATTAACAAGAGCAACTCCATATAGGCTTCGTTAACAAAAGTGACTCCATATAGGGTTCGCAAACAAAATGACTCCATGGCACTAGCAAAACTTGAATTCGAAAATCTTAAAAATAATTAATGCAAAAACTGAAAATAAATCAGATTCTTCACCCATCTAAAAATATTTTCGTGTGTATGTGTATATATTTTGTAAGCACCATAGCGAGCCAAAAGCTTATTGAAAAACAAAACAATGGCTTTCTGAGATGCTCAACCCTTTTGAGGTTTTGCTATTAGATCTTCTTATAAACGGTAATACAAACAGCAATTTCCAATACATATTTTCATGAAAATTTACCTCAAAAAAGAAAATTTTGAGGTTTTCACAATGCATCGGCCAACGCTGCTTGAAGAGGGATCTGTAATTTTTTTTAGGGTTCGTACTTCCCATTATATATAGAAGATAACGTTAATTGGAAGGGAAAGTGATAATTGGGCTAGTCCATCTTGAAATATTTGGGCTTTATTGAACTAGTTTGGAAAAGTTTCATAAATAACACTATTTACATTTATATTTGTGAAAAATAACGAGATTTTGCTTAATTACGAAACGAAGCAACATCTTACATTATGTTCGTGTATATAATAATAGTGAAATACACTATATTTGTGCATATAATAAATGTATTCACATGTATATAATATCTCAAATTGAGAAATACACGTTATTCTCTTTCTTCTGTTATTCTTAGATGGATCTCTCACTCTTCATGAAGAAAAAAATTTCAGCTTTAAAGATTAGATCTTGTTTTCACTCATCAATTCCTTTAATAAGAGGAATGCTTGAAATGCTCGCACACATAAAAATAATGAAATACATCGTATCCACATGCATATAATATATCTTTGTCGAAATGTGTCCATATGAATAATGATTTCATTCATTTATGCATGAATTTCAAACAAAAATAGCTAAAGTATAAGTCAAAAAATGACTAAACTCAATCATATAGGGTTGAAATTCAAGCAATAAATTCCAGTCGTAACTCATAAGTGTCATAAGTTCAAACAAAAATGACTGAACTTTAGTTTTCATCCATATGAAACTTTATACACTACACATCTGAAGTTATTCTAAAATTAGAGACTTGCAAATTTTACTCACTACGAATATGACTTAAATAGCGGTCCTAAAATCGGGTATTTGTGCACTTCAGTTCTAGAGTGGGCCTTTTGGACTAACAATGGGCCAAGGAAGCCCAAATATTCATACAGGTGGGCCAAACACAAACCCGAACTGGCCCAATATCCCAAATCAATCCAAAATTTTGACGACAAATCTATCTCTCAAGAACTGCTGTTAATAGAAATTCAACACAATTTTTTTTTTTCCAGATTTTGATACAATTCAATCTCAAATCTGAATATCTACAGGTATTAATTTCAGCTCAAAAATCTAATTTTTGTACCAATTTTGACTTGATTTTTTTTTTTTTTTGCAGAAAACAGATTTGCATTTGCACTGTGAGATCAGGGACGAAAATGGGGTTTTTGGTGACAACGCTAATTTTTGTGGTAGTGAGTGTTATTGCGTCTCTATGTGCCAGAATTTGCTACAACAGAGGGCCTTCTACTAATCTGTATGGTCAAATTTGTTTAATTTGTCTTTGTTTCCTTTAAATTTGCTCATTATAACTTGCTTAGGGTTTGTTATGTTTGTTGTTTATGGAAAAAGATAAAATCTTTGCATAGAACTCTGAGTTATTAATGCTGAACTTTATTTGATTCAAAGTCTGCATTACTGATGTGGCGTTTGGTTTCGATTTCATTGCTTATTGTTATTGCTATAGGAGTTTTTTGGTTTATTGTAGGAGAAAAAAACACTTTTTGGCAATAGAAACTTTGCATCAGAGCTCTGATGGCCGGAGCTACGGTCTTTAGTTTATGTATTTTATTTTTTTTGATGACAAGGGAAACCCGCAGACGCTACCCTTTGGCTGCGCACAGGGTAAAGCCCCCGCTCCTATGCAATAGCTCGCAAACTACATAGGTAACCCGCACTAGGCAAGCCTGGTGCGACGAGTAAACCCCTTGCTTTTGCACTTGAGACCTCTGACATGGAAGTCCCAAGCCCAAACCACTGGGCCACCCCGAAGGGTTTTAGTTTATGGATTTTGAATTTTAGAAAAGACTGCTTAATGGGTTCTGAATAAGTTATTTATACATATCAAAAGACAATTGAGCTAAAGTTACTGTGTTCCGCCGAACCTGTAGGCAGAACAATAGCTCCTCCCCTGCTTTGCATCTATAGAGAAAATGGGTAATCCTTTGTGGGGTTGGGGGGTGTTTCTTAGAGAAATTAGTGTCAATGTTATGTTTTGTGTTATGCTTCATTAGTGATATCAGCTATTCTCATTTTCTGTTCTATTCATTGTGTTCTAGTGTTTGATCCATATCTAGGTTAATGACTATTAAAACAGATGCCAGACACTGATTATCTAATTCTATCATTACTATGTATCATGGAGATTTGATCGTTCTTTTTGCTGTTAAATTAAAATGACTTGTGTAGTATTTCATGATTCGGGCATTTCAGATGATGAAAGAGACAAATGCAATTGAACTTGCAAATGCAAACTGTGATTTTTGTCTGTCCACTGTTTAGTTTTGCTAATTTTGTCTTTATTAATCTACTGAGGTCTCAATGATGCATTAATTCTATGCTAGTGTCTTTCCGCTGAAATAATTTTTGCCTCTAATAGCTAAATTGAATTTTGTGATGCAGGTTACACTTGACATTGATCATCACGGCCACAGTATGCTGTTGGATGATGTGAGTTCACCTCTCTCTCTCTCTCCCACACACACGCGTGCACTTGCGCACACATCTACACATGCACAAATATGTACAAAGTAAAGCAAAATAAGACATAACACGATGCTATTTCCTCAAAATATGACAGCATGAGTTCATGTGTTTGACTTGAAGCCTGGTAGTAGTAACATGTTTCCCTGAATTTTCTTTGTCATATTTCCTATATTTCATCCTTTGATGTTCAAAGGGATTATATACTAGAGAAATTACCATGCAAAATGTGGGATACTTATATGATTAACTTTTTGTTGAGGAATTACATTTTGCTTGACTAATTGAATAGATTGCTTGTGCTATTACATCTGCTTGACTTCCACATAAAATATGCAAT
Source organism: Solanum appendiculatum (assembly GCA_018342035.1). NCBI lineage: Eukaryota > Viridiplantae > Streptophyta > Magnoliopsida > Solanales > Solanaceae > Solanum > Solanum appendiculatum. The sequence continues at coordinate 323,080 of JAGDQO010000622.1, read as the reverse complement.
ATATGCATAATTCCGTGCTTTATATCTGAACCTACTAAATCTCAGAGACTTAATACTTTTCCCGATTAGGTCTGTTGTATATAATCTAAATTTTGGAAGTGTCTAGTTAATTTTTTCTGTCAAAAATCTTCATTTGTAATTTCAAACAACTATGTTTTGTGACCATCCTAGCCTCACAAATCCCATAGCTAATCCTTATAATTATCTAACTTCATCTTATTGCTGAAATGTAGAAATGCTTCCTTTTGGGTCAATGTGATGTAGATTGCTATATCTATTCCATACTTTTGAAGTTCCACATTTTGGAGAGTAAGAAATGTGCTGGAGCTTGTATATAAACTTTCGTGCTTATGTGATTGACCAGAGAGGGTAGCTCAACTAGAAAGCACCCTCCACCTCCAATCTTACCGTTTGGGTTTGAGTCAACATGTTACCATATCCAAAAAAAAAATAAGAGAGATCTCCCTCCTTCCTGCGACGTCATTATTTTCCTCTTACTTGTCATTAGATGAATGCATTGGTAGTGCTTTTCAGTGCTCTCTTGTGGGTTCATTATTTTTGTAATTTTCTTCTCAAGAATCACGGGGCTGTCAACTACTTTTGCTCTATATTGGAAGATGAAACAAGTTCAATTTTCTTCCATTCATCTTGATGCTTGTCTCAAGACTTTCCCTGATGGGAAGTGGGAACTACCATTCCTTCATGCACACACAACCATACACGGAGTCTCTCTCTCTTTCTCCCCTGTCCTCTTGCTTTATGTGCGGGTATAGTGACTGACGATGATGATGTGGTAGGGAAGCTGATGAGGTTGGTGAGGATAGTGGGTGAAAATTATGTGATAGGGAAGTGCTTTCATTAATATTATTTAGGTTAATTCTATAGAACTCTCCTACAAAATACTTGTTTTATTATTCACGGTGAAATGCCTTATGGTGGTTCTGTATAAACCCCCAACTTTACCCTCAAGGGTGGTCGAGTTTGTTTAGTAGGGGATCTCCCAAATGGGGGGTACTCTCTGGTTCTAAACCCTCTACATGCTTTCTCGGCCAAGCTCGTACCATGGTGCATGCCTAGTGCGGTTTACCTCTCCCATGTGGTTTGCATGCTATTACACTAGAGCGGGGTTTACCTTGTGCGTATTTGTGCACCAAAGGGTAGTGGATGCGGGTTCCCTTCTTCATAAAATAGAACTAAATAAAATAAAAATCCCAAGAAAAAAAATTGTTCTCCATGATATGGTGAATCAAGAAACAATGGCTGTATGCCGGTTATTCTTTAATGAATGGAAACAAGTAGTTGGGAGCTCCATCAATGAGCAATGCGTGGAATATTATTCTGCTTTCCTCTGGCCTACATTGTTAAAAAAGAATTCTGTATTTTTGTTCTGCTTTAGCCACCAATGCTTCTGTTTGTGAGTGATTGAATTGTTTGAGTGAGTCGTCACTTGAGGATATGTTTGCTAGTTCTGCTAAGCAGAGAGTGCTAATTTTGCTCGTCTTTGATAAGCTTCCTTAGCCTTACACGTAAATTGTCATTTGACAAGGAACTTATTTGTAGCCACTTTTTTTGGTTTGCCATCAATGTTACTGTGTTGTCACTTTAATTAATGTGATCTAGGAAGAAACTGAACTATTCTAATTCTAGTGATCCAATGATGGAATTTTATTTTTGCTATGTTTTTTGTTGTTTTTTTTCACGATAAGAAATGTTCTTATTCTCGACTTTCTAAAGAATAGGGACATTGGGGGGGGGAGGGGGGGGGGAGTTGACTATACACGGAGGTTAAGAAAGAAAGAATACGTTTTCGTACATACCAAAAGTACCATTAGAGCTTGACAGCTTGTGGTTTTAACTTTTAATTATAAGAGCATGTCAGTCGGGGTTGAAAAGCTTAACGGATTAAAAAAGCTGCCCCCAATTAGTTTGAGATCGAGGTGCAGTAGTAATACAGTCAAATCTCTTTATAACAATCATCCTTTATAACAACATTTTACTATAACAACTATATTTTCTGGGGAAGCGGTCTTTCATGTTATGTATGTTGTTATAGAGAGGTTTGACTGTAGTAGAAGTCATTGTTGCAAGTTACATGTACTGGAGTAATAATTCTCTATTTGCTATTATTGTTGTTATACTGGGATTTAGCATTCAACAACTAGGAGAAAACTCATTGTTCTGTGTGTTTTTTTCCATGGATAGGTGGGCAATCGTGTACCTTGCGCAGCTGAAACCACTCATCGTTCCAGTTTTGAGTGAAGGAGAATAAAATGCTCTCAGAAGCTGTCATCGTGTATTTTTTTGTGGATTATTTGAGTGAAGGAGAAATACTTGAAGTCACATTTGTATCACTATTTATGTGTTTGACAATGATGCAAGACAAATTCGATTTCATATTTTTTGTATAATGTTCACAACTTATTTTCTAGTTTTACATCATTTAGGGTGTCTTCATTATAAGCTTGGACTACATTAAGTATCTTATTGAAGAAAACAATAAGCACACGACATTTGTCGATGAGAGTTCATGTAGCCAATCTCATTTTGTTTGAGATTGAGGCATAACTATTGTTGTGTTTGTTTAAACTCTTGGTCATGAACATAGTATTTCGACTTTTGTAATTTTATAGACGTGTCAATATAATAACGTCTATGTTGTTACATCGAGTGTGGATAAATTTTTACCAAAGGAAAAAGTAAGGAACATGAGGTTCTACTTGTTGAAGCTTTCTTGTACACAAACTGTATTAATATTTTTATTGTGTGCTTACTTTAAATTTAAAAAGAAGACGAACAAAAAACATTTGTTATTATGGTCATGTGTTCAAACTAGAGCTCCTAAAATAAAGTTAAAAAACGAGTAAAAATGGAAAAAAAAATAACTTTATAGTTTTTCATTGATTTTCTTTGGCTAGTTTACACATGCACAAAAATAAGTTTCATGATTTGAGAATGAACACGTGTGGTGGATTTAGATAAGGAGATTTTCCATCCATTTGAAATCAAAAAAGTTTAACAACTATACGTGGTTGAAAAGGGTCAAATATACCTCTAAATTATTCAAAATGAGTCAGTTTTACTCGTTATGTTTTTTTGCTCAAAAATACCCTAATTATTACGGTTTTCTCTCAAAAATGCCTTACGACTAGCAAAATAGCTCAAAAATATCCTTTTGCTCCAAAATAAGAAAAATGGTCTAATTTTGTGCCTGAACTATTCAAAATAAGATAGTTTGCCCTCCATTTAAAATTTGAGACAAGTGTTCTTAATTGTAAAGACTTAAGCAAAAACTTGTATCAATGTATTAGTATGTATGACTCGTTTAGTTGGGAAACAAGTTATCTCGAAATTAATTATAAGGGAACTAATTAGGTTGATAATGTAATAAGTGATTTAGTAATGTATTCTGAATTAATAGTTATTTTCTTCTATGCTTATAATAATTAAATAAAACCAAACAAGACCTTAGTTCATCTCAGAAAAGGATAAATTTTGTACATTGAAAAGAAATCACGTGAATTTGCAAATATCTGCAATATTCATTTAGTGATGAAAAGAAGGAAATTAAAAGTGGAAAATTACTGGCTAATATTGTCGACATGCCCACAATTTATGTCACCTTTTTCATGTGCATGACAATATAATTAATTAACACTTTTTATAGAGTTTCATTATTTTCATGATTTACAAGTATCGTATTGTCCGCTTTAGTCTAATAAATCTTTACAAATTTGTTAGTTGGACTATATTATTATCAAGTACAAAAATATATGTAACATGTATACTCCATGCTATATTCTTTTCATTGTTACTCTCATCTAATGATAATAAGTGTCAATGTGTCATGTAAATTTCTTTAGAAACTTGTTATATATTTAGCAGTCCCACATATAATCAATAGTGGAATCTATTAGCAAAAGATATCACTTTCCGTCTAATTGATTTCCTAAAAAACTTTCAAGCACCGTTTTCTTACCACAAAAGGCAAAAAAGGGAGAAATATAAAACTTCTTTTTATAAATTCCTTTGATAAATATAATAAAGAAATGACAAAAGGAAAGAAACAAAAAAATCTACTGAAAAGAATCAAATGTGTCCAATTACATGCCTTGCTTGTTCAATCTAAACTAGAAAGTATTCATATTTGCAGAAAATTAATACCTGAGTCGTGCTAGGCACTATCCTAAGAAACTATTTCAACGGTGTGAAATATTTGCTCAGATTAAACATGAGGAAATTTCAAAAATAAAGAGAGGTGATAGGAGAGGGAGAGTAAGATAATGATGAGAAGTAAAATCAGTATGTAGTTTTTTTTTTGGTTGAAAGAAGAAGCCATTAAATAGGGAGATGGTGGCACTAAAATTAAGCCAAGTGTCAAGACACTTGTCTGCATGGAAGACAACTAAGTGCAAGCACTTCCTTTCATTTGACTAGTCTCAAAGTAAAAAAGTTTCTCCAATACACTATATATTTGGCTTTGTAGAGTAAATAAATATTTACTTACAGAAAATCCATCTACACCTCTCTCAATCCAACTATTTTTCATGGCATCCACAATACTTATATTACCAAATCCAAATATGAAAATATCTACATTTTCAAGTGAGTTTCTACATAAGTCATGTTTGGTCAAAGAAAATGAGGTGAAATTAGCAACATCAAGATTGACACTATTGGCTTGTACTTCTACTTTAATATCAAGAAAAGCTATTGGTCATAGTGTTACTATGCCTACAATATTTAGTCATAGTAATAATAAATTGGCTACCATGTGGAGAGAAATTCAAGGATCAAGAAATTGGGAAAGTTTAGTGAGTCCATTGGATTCTCTTTTACAAGAGGAGATTATTAAGTATGGAGAATTTGTGGTTGCATGTTATAATGCATTTGATCTTGATCCAAATTCAAAAAGATACTTAAATTGCAAGTATGGTAAAAATAGTATGTTGAATGAAGTTGGGTTAGGGAAATCAGGCTATGAAATAACAAAGTACATTTATGCCACCACAAACATCAATGTTTTATCAATTGGTCAAAATTGCTCATCATCTAGTGGAAGATGGATTGGTTATGTTGCAATTTCAAGTGATGAAGAAACTAAGAGACTAGGCAGGAGAGATGTGCTCATCACATTTCGAGGAACGATTACTAATCCTGAATGGATAGCAAATTTGATGAGCACATTATCTCCTGCTCGTCTTGATCCTAATAATCCTAGGCCTCGAGTTAAGGTTGAAGCTGGATTTTTGAGTCTGTACACCTCGAATGAGGGTGAAAAGTTTGGTCTTACAAGTTGTCGTCAACAATTACTTACTGAAATATGGAGAGTAATGAATATGTATAAAAACGAAGAAATGAGTATAACAATCGCAGGACATAGCATGGGGAGTGCATTGGCCCTTTTGCTAGCTTATGACATTGCGGAGTTGGGGTTAAACAAAAATTCAACCACATTATTAGAAAGTAACAACATAATACCAGTCACAGTTTTTTCTTTTGGAGGTCCTAGAGTTGGAAACTCATGCTTCAAGGAGAGGTGTGAAGAGTTAGGTGTAAAAGTATTGAGAATAGTCAATGTGAATGACCCTATCACAAAACTTCCTGGGGTTTTTTTGAATGAAAATTTTAAGGTTTTGGGTGGGAAATATGAGGTACCATGGAGTTGTTCTTGTTATGTTCATGTTGGAGTTGAAATGTTGTTAGATTTCTTCAACATGCAAAATCCTTCTTGTGTACATGACTTGGGAACTTATCTCAATTTGCTCAAAACTCATCATCACAAGACCTTGCAAGTTCAAACACAACAACACACTGATTTCTTTAATAGAGCAAAGGACTTTTTCCTTTCAACCCTCAAAATCTCAATGCTTTACCATATTTAATCTCAATGAATTTGTTCTAGTTCAATTTATTTTATTCTTTCCAACATTGTGGGAGAATGAAATAATGTGAATTTTGCATTTTTACAATTATCCCAATTGAGTTACAAGATCTTTGCACTCAGAAAACATTTATAAAAAGATAAAAAAGAAAATTAGAGTGCGGATTACACTGATGTTATTATTGTTGTGAAATTTAATATTCTTTTAGGGTGTGTTTGGTAGGAAGGAAAACAATTTTTGGAAAATGTTTTCACATTTTCTCATTTTTGGTTGACTTAAATGTTTTCCAAATCAACTTATTTTCCTCAAATTTAAGGAAAATGACTTCCCTTCAAAAATTAAGGAAAACATTCCTCCACCCTCAAATTATAATTTTTTTCTTACCCCATCCCTACCCTCGACCCTCCAACCCACCCTCACCCCTAATTTTTTTTTTTTGGAAGTTTATTTTAAAAAATATTTTCAATTTCAAATTTTTATTTTTTTTACCTCATCCAACCCCTACCTCCGAGCCCCCCCACCCCCTCCCCCAACCCAATTTTTTTTTTTTTTGTTTTTAAAAAAATATTTTTAATTTCAAATTTTTATTTTTTTTACCTCACCTCACCCCCTGATCCCCGCTCCCCATCAATTTTTTTTTAAAGTTTATTTTTTAAAAATATTTTCAATTTCAAAATTTTATTTTTTTTACCTCACCTCACCCCCTGATCCCCGCTCCCCATCAATTTTTTTTTAAAGTTTATTTTTTAAAAATATTTTCAATTTCAAAATTTTATTTTTTTACCTCACCCCACCCCCATTCCCCACGAGCCCCTACCCAGCTCCCGTCCCTCCCCACCTCTCCCCCCCCCGCCCGCCCCCAATTTTTTTTTTTTTTAAGTTTGTTTTTTAAAAATATTTTCAATTTCAAATTATACCTCACTCCACCCTACTGCCCCCCCCAGCCCCTTATACAGACCCCCTTCAAAAAAATATTTTCAATTTCAAAATTTTATTTTTTTACCTCACCCCACCCCCTACCCCTGACCCCCACCAGCCCCTACCCTCCCCCCCCCCCTTTTTTTAGTTTGTTTTTAAAAATATTTTCAATTTCAAATTTTTATTTTTTTACCTTACTCTACCCCTACCCTGAAACCCCTCCCAATCAGCCCCCACCGGGACCCTTTCCTCCCCCCACAAAAAAAATAAAATTAAAGTTTGTTTTTAAAAAATATTTTCAATTTCAAATTTTTATTTTTTCTCCCCACCCCACCTTCTACCCCCGACCCCCCTCCACCCCCCATCCACCCCCTCTAAAAATATAAAAATTTAAAGTTCGTTTTTAAAAAATATTTTCAATTTTCAAATTTTTATTTTCTACTCTCTAGTACAAAAATAAAAGATATTTTCTTTAAAATGTTTTTCATTCATAAATCAAACACTAAAAAAAATTTCGGAAAATATTTTCTACTCACCAACCAAACATGAGAAAATAAGTCAATAATCCACTTATTTTCCAAGAAAACTAAACATTTTTCATGGAAAACATTTTCCTTCATACCAAACACCTTTATTTTTTTTTAGATGTAACACTATTCTTTTTTTTATATATAATTTCCCTTTATAGTACATACTCCACTTATTATTGGGGAACAATTAGAATTCACAATAATAATATAACTTATTATTTTGTAAAAAAGTAGTCCTGAAATTTAGACAAATATTACTATGATGATATATAAATAATAGTGCATAATATAGATACTTGAGTCATGCTGGGCACTGTCCTAAGAAACTATTTCAACGATGTGAAATATTTCCCAAGATTAAACAACCCTTCCCTATCTTAAATAAAGGATACAAGAATCAGCAAATTAATTAACATCAGCAAGTTATTAATGGGGATATAAAATAACAAAGTCAAAATAACTAATTAACTTAAAAGGAGAAAAATAAAGAGAATAAAAAAGAGTAGTGTTAGCACTTTTTCTGATCCACAATTCATAAAGTAAAACCCTTTTTATAGGCCAAAGGAAGGTTATATGGCAAGAACACTTGGCTTCTTGCCTGAAGCCATTTTGACAAATGTTTTAATTTGCCTAGTGTCAAAATAAAAAATATTTTCAATTTTCAAATTTTTAGTTTCTACTCTCTAGTAAAAAAATAAAAGATATTTTTTTTAAAATGTTTTTCATTCATAAATCAAACACTAAAAAAATAATTCGAAAAATATTTTCTATTCACCAAACAAACAAAAGAAAATAAGTCAAAAATCCACTTGTTTTCCAAGAAAACTAAATATTTTCCATGAAAAACATTTTCCTTCATACCAAGCACCCTTATTTTTTTTAGATGTAACTATTCTTTTTTTTTTTTGTTGATAATTTCCCTTTATAGTACATACTCCACTTATTGTTGGGAGCAATTAGAATTCACAATAATAATATAACTTATTATTTAGTAAAAAAGTGGTCCTGAAATTTAGATAAATATTATTACAATAATATATAAATAATAGTACATAATATATTTATTTGAGTCGTGCTGGGCACTGTCCTAAGAAACTATTTCAACAATGTGAAATGTTTTCACAGGATTAAACAAGCCTTCCCTATTAAATAGAGGATACAAGAATCAGCAATTAAGTTATTAATGGGGATATAAAATAACAAAGTCAAAATAACTAATTAACTTAAAAGGAGAAAAATAAAGAGAACAAAAAAGAGTAGAGTTAGCACTTTTTCTGATCCACAATTCATAAAGTAAAACCCTTTTTATAGGCCAAAGGAAGGTTATATGGCAAGAACACTAGGCTTCTTGCATGAAGCCATTTTGACAAATGTTTTAATTGGCCAAAGTGTCAAAATAAAAAATATTTTCAATTTTCAAATTTTTAGTTTCTACTCTCTAGTAAAAAAATAAAAGATATTTTCTTTAAAATGTTTTTCATTCATAAATCAAACACTAAAAAAAAAATTGAAAAATATTTTCTATTCACCAACCAAACATGAGAAAATAAGTCAAAAATCCACTTGTTTTCCAAGAAAACTAAACATTTTCCAAGAAAAACATTTTTCTTCATACCAAGCACCCTTATTTTTTTTAGATGTAACTATTCCTTTTTTTTTTGTTGATAATTTCCCTTTATAGTACATACTCCACTTATTGTTGGGGAACAATTAGAATTCACAATAATAATATAACTTATTATTTAGTAAAAAAGTGGTCCTGAAATTTAGATAAATATTATTACGATAATATATAAATAATAGTACATAATATAGATACTTGAGTCGTGCTGGGCACTGTCCTAAAAACTATTTCAATGATGTGAAATGTTTTCACAGGATTAAACAAGCCTTCCCTATTAAATAGGGGATACAGGAATCAGCAATTAAGTTATTAATGGGGATATAAAATAACAAAGTCAAAATAACTAATTAACTTAAAAGGAGAAAAATAAAGAGAACAAAAAAGAATAGTTTCTTAATTAATATAGATGACTATAAAGTGTGGGAATTTTTAATTAAATTATTTTAAAATAAATTAATCGTTTAAAATAAAAATGATTGAATCTAATTTCGAGAGCATATATTACTCTAAAATAAGGGACATAGAGCTTTTTAAAAGGAATAACATAGACATCATTTACATCACTTTTCCTTCCATATTAAGTTTCTTTTTGATTGTCTTTTTTTTTATTAACCACCACCATCTAATTAAGTTAATTCTATATTCCATTTGCTTTTCAATATCCTCTATTTATTTACTATTTATATTAGGTCAATTAAATAAACGATTTCGTTAAATAAATAATATGTGTTTGTGAGTATCTAGTTTTTGGACTAAATTGTTTTAAAATTATATTTCTTGGATTAATTTAGTTTATCAGAAAAGCCAAGATAAAATTAATATCAAGTTACACGGAATAAGCTAAGGTAAGATCTTCAAGAATATATATTATCAACCAAATATATAAATTTTGTTCAGAACTTAATTATATGATATTCATATTTCTTGTTTCGCATATCGAATGACCCTTTAATACTTAGCTATAGTTAATTAACATACATTCTCGCCTCATTAAATTATTTAACAATAATAAATCCATAAAGGTCTGATATAAAAATATATAACTTCTTATTACATTGAAATATTTCAAATTAAATAGTCCATTTATTAAACCCAATTAATGTTATACACTTAATTTACGTTAGAGAGTTGTTAAAGAAGGATGGAATTAAACTATAGTAGATGTAAATACTATTTATTTTTAGTAATTGTGTATTAATATTTGTGAATGACTATATAAAAGCACAATTAATGTGCAATAATTTCTTTTTTCTTCATCATAAATATAGGTTGTTATTTTTTTATTGTTTTATAATTTTATGTAATTAGAGAAAGAATAACACTTGTTATTCATCTTTGTTTGGAACATATAATTCAAGTGCAATATTATTTAGTTTTAAAGCATGCTTTGTTTCACACTAATATCCCTTTCAATTCTCTGTTTAAACTATTATCTTTATTACAAATTTATAATCCATCAATGTATAATCAATATAGTGTATCTTATAGTAAAAAATTTATGATATATAATTCAAAAAATTGAACTTGCCAAAATAGAATAGTCATGTCTCACTCCTTTTGTCTTTAATCAAAACAATAAATATAAACTTAAATTGGATTGTTAGTGGTTAAGCTTATTCACAAAATAAAGTGTAACAATAATATAGTGTACATGGATTTTATTATTATCTTGATAGTTAGAGATATTATTTTCGATAGATTCTTGGCTTAAAAAAAAGTAAAAACTTAATATTTATGAAAACATAAGAACAACAACATAATAGTAAGAAAATGAAGTCGCAAGAGACATCAAGTAATAAAAGAAAACTAACAATAACAAATATAGTATAATAAAATAATTTAAGTATCGAAAATAATACTATTACTATCAATAGGGAAAACAAGTTCGAAACTCTTTACTACTAGTATTCTATTAGAATTCTCGACCTCCACACCTTCCTATTTAATATCGTATCCGCGATAAGTTGAAAGCTTGTCGTGTACCGCCTCATCATCTCTCCACCATATTTTTTTCGACATACCTCTACTTCTTTTCATACCCTTCAACGTTAATCACTCACACTTCCTCACTAAAACGTCATCTTCTCTGGCAAGTTCGAATCGTTTCACAAATACAAATACAAAAATATGAGGAACAAAACCCTCAAAAAAGGAAAAGAAAAAAAGAAACAAGTAGAAGTTAGGAAATCAAATTTTAATGTGGGTATCAGACATCGGATAAGATATATATTTCTTTTTTGGTACATATTCAATATATTCTGTCCCAATATACGTGGCACAATTGGAATTTCAAAAGTGAAACATTTTAATTTTAATCATAAATTTAATTATTATAAAAAATATCTTAATATTTAAATTTTGATACTCGATAAGTGCCAGATAAATTGAGACGCATAGAATATATAGTAGTAATATTCCTGCGTGTAAGGTGCGCTGTCTTTGCTCTTTCCTTTCCACCCTCCTTTTCTCCCTTCTCTCTCTGTCTTCAACAATCGACAGCTCCTCTCTCTCTGTTTTCTCAATTTTCCCTCTCTATATCTCTCCCTTTCTCTCTCTAAAAACCACTCAACATTTCTCTCTCTACATCTTCACATCTCAGATCTGATCAGGTTCGATCTCCTGTTCATTCAATTAGATCTTCTCATTTGGTATTTTTCGATCAATTTTGTTGATTTCCGTAATCAATTACTATGTTTTTTTTGAAAATTTTGATTTAGATCTGTTATTTGAGGTATCAGTTGATTTGTTGAAATGGGTTCAGCTCACATTTGTGAGTTTTTGTGTAATTTAGATTATGTTTGTTGCTGCTGATTTGAATCGCTTATGAAATGAACGTGTGAAATTTTATTTGCGGTTGAATTATGTTTATTTTTTGTTTTTTCTTAAATATTTCGTTCAATGGAATTCTGGGTTTATGGTTGTTGAGTGCTTTGTGTATGATTTTCCGCAAAATGGGATTTTTTTTGTTTGAAATTGTTGCGATTGTTGATTCTGAATATTTTGTTCAATGGAATTCTGGGTTTATGCTTGTTGAGTGGTTTGTTTATGATTTTACGCTAAATGGGATTTTTGAAATTGTTAATTCATGGAAATAAATGTGGACTAGAAAGAACGTTTTGTATAGTTGATCCTTAAGTAATTTGAGATTGAGGAGTAGTTGGTTGATTGATTGATTAAACTTGCCAATATATAAGGATTCATTTGGTTCTTGGTGTTATGCTGGAAAGTGAATTAATTGAATGTGTTCGGTGGTAGGAATAGGATAAGAGGGCACGTGGATATAATCGGTTTTGTTTTGTTTCTGCAGACATCACTTGAGTATTTGGCTGCTAAGAATACAATATCCAAATGAAGAAAGCATTTGATCAAACCGTGCGGGACCTGTAAGTTTTTTGCCAATTCAAATACTACACTTTTTGAAGTAACTGACGGAGAAATATCTCTGCCATACCAGTTATATTTGGCGTTTTCGTATCTCTATCAGTGATTTTTCATTACGGGTGGAGAAAATAGCATGTGATTGATTTTGTAGATGTTGCTTTGATTTGCTATGTTGCTCCGACTCTTTAAAAATACTGTAGCACCCGTGTTGGATCCTCGAACACTCACCCAGTGGTATTTTTGAAGAGTCCAAGCAATATAGTTGATTTTTTCACTTTGAATCTTTTGTTTATATGCCATTTGTTGCTTTCACTCTTTCCTTGCAGCAAGAGAGAGGTGAATAAAAAGGTTCTTAAAGTCCCTTCAATAGAACAAAAAGTAAGTTCTATTTGTCTATCTCTTTATTATTTTCATGTACTTTTTGTCAGTGCAATGCATTTCATATTACTGCAGTACCAAAATATATTGTTTTAAGCAAAAAGTTAGAGACCTACGTCAACATAATCCCACTTTTGAAACACTTTGACAAGTACATGTACTATATGTAATATGTACATTGATTCACAATTAAGAATACTTCAAATCTTTTGTGTGAGGCTCGGGGTTGCAACTAACTACTTTGGAGGCAAAGAGTGCACAACCGACACGTCGAAGAAGTGCATTTTAATTATGATCCTTTGAGATTGTAGTAGAGATGTATGCAAAGCAACATCATAAGCCTCTGGAAATATAAAAGAAGAATTCATGGTGAATAACTACAAAAAAGAGTTGGTCAAATCCTTTTTATCAAAGAGACGTTCCAAGGTGAAGAACTAATATATATATTAGATAGTCCTATTGGCCTCTCTCATAGATAGACTTTGAGTTTGCTTTATTGATTCATGGAATAGAGGTTCTCTGATTTTTGGCTTTGAAAGAGACTGTAAGTGATTACACACTTGTGTTTGCTGAAGAGCTATGTTGCTCTTACTCTCCAAAAATGCTGCCGTACACCGTGTTGGATCCTCCAAAAGTACACTATTTTTGGAGGATCCAACACACACCCATCGGCATTTTTGAAGAGTCCGAGCAACATAGCTGAGGAGTCATGTTGCCTGGAGCTGAGTGTCATGCCTTGATTCAAGTAGAGCATATTGTTTTTGAAGTTCTTGTTCTAGTTATGCACCAAACATATGTAGCCACCATAGCTAGCCTTTCTCTTTTTTTTTTGAAACTGTGAGACGATTCTCTTTTATGCCACTTAAAAAATGTGAATAGCTTTAACAGTATTAAAACCATGGGTGGCTTGGCTGCTTGCTCTCTTCTTGCCAATACTAGTAAAGATATGGAAGTATCTAATCTGTTTTGAGTTCATGGAATACATATTGATATAATGATAAGGTATAAGGAGAAGGAAAAGATCTTCCCATAATTTGAGTCTTCTGCAATAAATGATTCTTCCTTGTAGTTCCAGCATTGGTAGCCGTTTTGGTTTGTGGTTGTGTTTAAGTTGTTTTCTTTACTCGGGTTTCTTACCTTATGGGATGAATGGTTATTCTAGTGCTGCCTCAAGGACCCCGACAAGCCTAATTGCATTCATAATTTTCTTTTGTTTGCTGCTGAATAAGTGCTCAAAGTGGATACAGGAAAATCTCACTTCTCCTCTCTTTGGTGGACCTCGTCTTCATGATTTTTGGTGTTTAATATGTTAGATGGTAGAAGGGGAAGTTTTTAAATGATTAGATGGTCAAGATACTGTTCTCGATGATTTGATTATCTTTCTTTTTGGTTTTTCTCAAGGTTCTAGATGCGACTAGCAATGAGCCCTGGGGTCCTCATGGATCACTTCTTGCAGATATTGCTCAGGCTTCAAGGAACTAGTAAGCTTAAGTCATCTTAGTTGATATATATATATATATTTTAATTTATTTATTATCTATATGTGAGATTCATTTTTTGAAATTTTGCAGTCATGAGTACCAAATGATTATGTCTGTGGTCTGGAAGCGTATCAATGATACTGGAAAAAATTGGCGTCATGTTTACAAGGTTTGTGCCGCTTGAATCTGCTTACTCTGTCTAGCTAAGTTTGTACTTCTTGTGTTTGATCATGTTTCTTGAATCTTGCGCTGTTCAAGATTACCCTCTGCTCTCTTTGTTAGACAAAGATACATACAGCATGCTTGCTTGGTTTCATGCATTTTAATAAACACTAGATGCAAAAGTGCTTCACTATAAATCCTATATCTAATGTTTGACTATGAATTTCAGGGTTTAACTGTTTTGGAATATTTGGTAGCCCATGGGTCTGAACGTGTCGTAGATGATATACGAGAACATGCTTACCAAATATCTGTAAGTTTCTTCATTCTCATTAAATTTGTTAGTCTTATGAGATATTTTGCCAAATTGTAGAGTCCGGGGAAAACAATTAAGTATTGTCTTAATCTTCTCTTTGTCCAGACACTGTCTGATTTTCAATATATCGACTCCAGTGGGAGAGACCAGGGAAGCAATGTCAGAAAGAAATCTCAGAGCCTTGTGGTTCTTGTTAATGATAAGGAGAGAATTCAGGAAGTTCGCCAAAAGGCAGCTTCTAATAGGGACAAGTAAGTGTAACTCAATTCAGTTGGTTTTCTACAGAAATTCTGCTTCAGTCATATCCATCTCTTCTGCATCCAGTCATGCATGTAGTTCTGCCATAACTAGGAATTCTAGACTTCACATTTCTCACTTCCCCTCCCTTTCCCTCTCCTCCCCTCCCCTCCTCCATGCGGTATTGTCAAACAGCTGCTGGAGATGCTCTTTAACCCTGCACCTGAGATGCAGCTCAGGCTAGGAGCACGGTTTAACAAACCTTCAAGTGGGGCTCTCCGCTTAAAGGGCATCAGTAATAGACATCGCCATCAAAATGATAGTTAATTCGCATACACATATCATTGTTGTTTGTTTTTTAATTTGTCTCTTGTATAAAATTCTTTTCTTCTTTTTTTCCGCTAAGGTGTGCTTTCATTGCATTTTTCTGCATAAAGCCCCAACAAGCAAAGGTGTCTTCTTGCGCTTTCCTCCTTTGACAAGCCACACCCCTCCCCCCAACAAAAAGATTTAAAAAAAATATAAAGGAGTCGTACTTCATCCCCTTTATAAGCATTCCTTTTTTAAGACTACATCTTACTTTATTTGCTAGCATGATATTCTATATTCTCTCCCTAGTTAACTTTGTTGGTTAAATATTGTTTCTGTACTTCAATTTACTGGCCCTGGTACCAATGAGTTCCTTAGTTCAAGTGAGATTGTCATGACATAAAACAGTGTATGAGGATATCTACATTTCCCATGGTGTCTTTAATTCAAACTAACATATATTACTAAGTTAAGATTTTCTCAATCTTCTATATTTGAGGTGAAACATCTGTCTAATGTCAATATGCTATGTATGCTCAAGCATGTGAATATTTGGGAATGCCTTATTCAAGCGTGCCATTATCTGAAAAATAAGATTTTTTCACATGCTACTTGTGCACCCAGCTATCTGTACCCTATATATGTCTTTGTATGATGTCCTGTTTATATAAGTACCTCTGTCTTCTGATGTACCCATTGAGAGTTCACTGGTCCCTTGACTTGCTTTGGAAAGTGAGTTAAATGATATTTCAGACATTAATGAGTCTTGCCTAGTACTTCAATTTGCCTATCAGATATCATTAGCATCAACATTTTAGAAATGCATTCAACAAGCTGTCTGTTATTAAGGGATGAAAAGAATTTCTGGTACTTCTCAAAAGAGAGAGAGAGAGGTAGAGTATTAAAATCAACTTGTTGAAAAGCTCAAGTTCTAGCTATCTGGATTTATGGACATCACAAATATTATGAAGTCGATATTCATTTCAAAGTGCTCATCTTTTATAGTGTAAGGAATTAATTTCTTGTAGATACAATAAGATTACGAAATATTAACTATACCTATGACTGCTCTGAACTATATGTATGACTATGTTCTGATGACAACTGTAGCCATTTAATTTCTAATTTTATTGGTACTGTCTACAAAGCTAATGTGTTCTGACAAATTTTATCATATTGATAGATTCCGCAACACGTCAGCTGGCGGTATGTATCGTCCTGGTTCACAATCAGGTTCAGGAGGATATGGTGACAGATTTGATGAGGATCGTTATGGAGGCAGAGATGAAGAAAGAAATGGTTATGGGAGGGAAAGGGAATGGGGCTACAGAGATGAGGACAAATATGGCAGATATGGAGACTCAAACAGCCGTGATGGGGATCGCAATGGTAGAGATTATGATGACCACAGCCGAGATGGAAACAAGGATGATGATTATCGTGGAAGAAGTCGGAGCACTGATGATTATAATTATGGATCAAGAAGTAGAAGTTCTGACCGGTACAAGGATCACACCAATGATGACGATGGTCAATATTCTTCTAGGTTTGTCTTCTCACCTTTTTTTAAAAATAAGGGTATGATTTTTATAATTTGTTACTAGTTAGATGATTCTAATAGAAATGAATAGAATTCTGCAAACCAGGGTATTTTCTGTTGCCATTACTCTGAAATTGATGTTTATTATCTCTGCACATTTATTAAGTCTCTGATCCTTGCCCGTGACATTAATTTGATCATCATGACCAACAAAGGAAGTGGTGCTAGGGCTGAGGCTCGTTCTCAGGATGGATGGTGTTATTAGTATGCTCTAATAGTTATTCTAATATAATTGTCATTGAGTATCGTTTTAATTAGAAAATGGTCTTATTTATTTGCCAAGGCTTACATTTTTGATTTAACTGTTGTGAGTAGGCCGCTTGAAAGGAGGTTTTCTGAGCAGAACCTTAGTGCACCTCCTAGTTATGAGGAAGCTGTTGGTGGTTCACGCAGCCCAACACATAGTGAAAGGTAATAGTTGTGAAAAAGGATCCTTTTTCCCCATTTATTTCCTTGAATTTTTTATATTGATGTTGTTATCATATGTCAAAAGGGATGTAGAAACTTCAGCATCTGCGCCCAAATCTTCTTCTCCTCATGCAAGTGCCAGTCCAAGCCCAGCCACTGTGCCTGCTCCTGCACCAGTTACTGCTCCACCACCAGCTCCAGCCTCAGCTACAACTTCACCACCACCTCCAGCAGCAGCCCCTGCCCTACCACCAGAAAACACGGTTGCCGAGAGTTTTGATGAATTTGATCCCCGTGCATCTTTTACAGCAGGTAAAACGACCCTCACTAAGGAGCAATTGCCAAATAGTGCTTGATGTTTGAGGAGCTACTGGTTTTCCATTTTGTCTTCAGTAACTAGATTTCCTTGGATGTGGTATTTTGAGAAAGTAACCTGCACTTTATCTGTCAGTCAAAGATGTTTCTATTACAGTATATATCTTTTTAAGACTCACCTTTTCACTCAATTGCTGTTCCTTAGAAATCAAAATCAACGTGTGCCCACTTCATTTACATGCACCTTTTATCTTTTCATCTTAATAAAGCCCTGTCACTCTTTAACTTGAGTTCTGTTAGCAGTAAAAGAATCTTATTTGAGGATACCCTCTGTGAAGAGCCTTAATGCATAATTTATTGCTGTAATACCAAATAGAAGTTTGCATTTGGAGCTGAGTGACTTTAAGGATCAATGTCCTCTATTGTGTATATAATTTAATTTCATCAGTAATGAGAACAAGAGTGAAAGGTGTTACCAGCAATTTGATAAAAGATCCTCAGATTTCCTTTACAGCACACAAGCAAATTGCTCTGTTGTGTATACAAGCTAATTTCATTAGTACTGAGAACAAGAGTGTAAGGTGTTACCAGCAATTTGATAAAGTTTCTCAGATATCCTTTATGGGACACAAGCAAATTGCAAATGAGTTTTGAGCAATAAAAGAAGGAACTCTAGGGGTGACTTGCAAGTCGTATATGGAGAAGCCTACAATCTTGTTAACTTCAACCTTTTGTTCACAATGTTAAAGAAAATGAATTCTGGAGAGAAGTGAAATGCATGGATAAAATGATGTATATCCACAGCTAAATGTTCAGTCCTGAATTCCTAAATAAGGTGATACTGAAGGAATTTCACTCTCTAGTCTCTACTAGGGAACTAAGACAAAATGACTCCCTCTAGCTTTTCTTATTCATGATTAATATGGAAGCTTAAGTAGACGCAAAATGAGAGGATAGAGGCTGCAATAAGGGGTGTATAGTTGGCAGTAATTCACTGCAGCAAATTTTGATATCTCAGGTGCTATTTGGTGATGATACCTGACTTTTCTATGAAGCTCGTGAAATTCAAAATTATAACAATGTAATGTATGAGTAGAGCTGAGGAGTTCCTTAATATCACATTTTAGAACCTCATTATCTTTTGTTTTCTCTGCAAATTCTGGTATCATATTGGTTAGAGACTTCTGGTGTACACCAGATTAATCCTTATCTATTGCACGTCGATTCCCAGGTGCTTCTCACTTGGTTTAATTGATGATTTGTTTACCATTCTAATGCAAGTAATTTTTCTCTTGTATGAGCAGCCGCCCCAGCTCCGTCAAATGGTCCTGTGTCAACTACTTCCGGTGGCGAAATGGATTTACTTGGTTCCTTATCTGATCCATTCTCCAACGCATTAGCCCTTGTACCTGCAGCTTCAAGTGCCTCTGAGGTTAATCCATCTGGAACCACTGGTGCTGAGACCATATTTGGGAAAGCATCATCAGTATCTACTGGTTCTAACCAGGTGGATAAACCAAAACATTTAATGTCTTAACCATCTGTGTTGTGTTGTAACATATAAGATTCTGCCCTTCCACAATTTACTTACTGAATGAAATATGTGCTTTTATTGCAGATGTTCGAGGATCCATTTGGTGATGGTCCTTTCAGGGCTATGACCTCGAATAATGTGCAAACTCATCTGCAGAACACTACTCCATCTTTCCATCCTAATCCAAATCAAAGCCCTGAGCTTCCTCAATCAGCCCCTCAGGGTGCTGAGGTCTCAAATGCTACATATAGTCAGTTTGCTCCTACTAATATGCAATATGCTCAGCAGGAGCTGTCCACCTCTAACCAGGAGATCGATATACTGGCTGATATTCTCCCACCATCTGGTCCTTCACCTCCTGGTGAGCATGCAATCCCAAGTGTCCAACCTGCAACACAGACAGGTTTTGAGTCTTATGGTGGACCAACTACACAACAAACAGGTTACATGCAACCTCCTGGCCAGGCTGGAGCACTGACAGTTTTTGCAGCTCAACCTGGCCAACAGTCTCCACAAACCAGTTTCCCAATTCAAGGTCAAACTGTATCTCCAGTGGGCTTTTCTGGTCAAGCAAACAATTCTCCATCTTATGGAGGCTACCCAGCTCAACCTGGTCAAGCATCACAGACTGGTTTTGGACCCACAGGTGGTCAACCCACATCTGGTTTCCAACCTGCAACAGGTTACTTCCCACAGTCTGGTTATCAGATTCCTGCCGGCTCCTCTACGCAGAGCAATGCCAATGCTGGAGGTTACAACACGGGATTAGGATCTACAGGTCCATTTGGTTACCAAATGGGTCAGACATCTGCTGGACAACCCTACCTTTCACAGCCAACTGGTGCAACCCACATGCCTTCACAAATGCATCTTCAATCTTCACAAATTCAAACAAGTAATGCTCTAGTGCTGACACAAACTACTCCAGCTTCGACAGCTCTTGTCGGCACCACCCAACCAGCCAAAGACAAATTCGAAACGAAGTCTACCGTTTGGGCAGATACATTGAGCCGTGGACTGGTCAATTTGAACATTTCTGGATGTAAGTGTTCTTTTGTGATCTATGCGACAATCTTTTCTTTTTTCCCTTGTCATGACATTGCAATTTCTGTTATGCAGCTAAAACAAATCCATTAGCTGATATCGGAGTTGATTTTGATGCTATTAATCGCAAGGAGAAAAGGATGGAGAAACCCAGTGCAGCTCCCGTGATATCAACTATTAACATGGGCAAAGCAATGGGTTCAGGTACCGGAGTTGGCCGAGTTGGTGCAGGTGCACTACGTCCTCCATCAAACCCAATGGTAGGTTCTGGTATGGGCATGGGCATGGGTGGTATGGGTATGGCTGGTGGTGGCCCTGCAGGGGGTCCTGGCATGGGAGCATATGGAGGAGCGAACCAGCCTTATGGCATGGGGATGAACAGACCTATGAACAACATGGGCATGGGAATGAACATGGGTCAAGGATTTCCAATGCAACAGCCTTCCGGATTTCCTCCTGGACCTGGAGCTCCCATGCAGGGAGGTTACAATCCCCGGATGGGCATGGGGCCCTATGGACAACAACCATATGGTGGAGGATACCAATGAAATTTAGCCCAATTCTGAAAGTAAGAAACCTTTGTGTCATAATATCCGGAATGTTTTCTAGTCGGTAAGCCTATTGAACTCACCCTCTGTTGTAAAGTTGATACTTTTCGGGTGCGTGTAGTTTTCCATGATAAAAGTTATAGGAGTAATGTTGATTCCTTCTTCAATGTTGTGCAATGGCATTACCATTCATCTGTCATTTGGGGTCAAAGATTGCTGGCAAGACCCCTCATAATGTTTTCCTGTTGTGCCTTTGTATACACTCGAGGATCACTCATCTCCGGTGTTCCTCTTTTTGCCACTCGATCCATATATACACGTGTAGAATTTTTTGGACTCGCGATTATTGAAATTGTACTTGCTGAACTCATGTATTTGATGATTTTTCTTGTATCTCCTATTCACCGGTTCTCGTTATGTATAGTTCGTAAGCTACCCAATTTTTTCTTTGTTTGATACTTTTCAATGATCGGTGAATTTCTTTTGTTGTGATTGTGAATCTGAATATGGCAGACTATTACTTTGATAAGATATTAAAGGTGACAACCAAGTGTAAAATAAATTGTCTATGAAGGAATTTGAAAGCAACAAGTTGCTTACACATATAATACCAATAATACAAAAAGAAAACTTCAAATCAAAAGCACAAACGATATCACCGTTGAAGCTCTACCCTTCTTTGGATATCAGTAAGGAAAGGGTATTCTAATTTAGGAACCAGAACTGCACAGATTCTGTGGTTTGGACATGTGGATGTGATTAGATAGGACGTGATATAATTTTTTTTATTCAAGGCATGACCCTCGAAAGCTCGGGAACGCTCGAGTATAGGAACCCAATTTAGTGTGGAAGGTACCTATTTTTTAACTTTTGAACATACATATTTTAGTAAAACATCAGTAAGTATACAAATATATATGATCTAAAAGTCGATATTTGAAAACTCTTACTAAGTAATTTGTCAACATTGAACCCGTATGTCAGCTTTACCTGCAATTAATATAAATAAAAAAAGATTGGTATAAAAGGAATAATATTATGGAAGTGAACCAACTCCAAACACTCTTGTATTTGATTATTTATTTATTCCGCAAACGCTTAACTAAGCAGAAAAATGTTGATCAAGTTAAAAGAGTGATAATTATGTAATTATATTGAAAAATGCAACTTATTTGGCAGCTAAAAAATTGGCACCACGTTTCATTTTAACACCTCCATCAAAGAGTACCTATAGGACATGGGCAAAACTTCAGAGTAATATGATTTAGGTATTCCGTAGTCAAGAGAGGTAGAGGTAGGCCGTAGAGAAATTTGGAGGCAGAGGTGAATTAAGTATGACATGACATGATATAGCTTACTGAGGACATAACCTTAAATAGAAAGGTATGGAGGTCGATGATTAGGGTAGAAGGTTGGTAGTATTGGGTTGTCATATATTATGATTTAGGTATCATGTAGTTTTTTTCCTCCAACATGTGTTAATATCTGTTGCTATAATTGTTTTGTACATTGCTATTTTGTTCTCTCTTTTTCTTTCTTACTTTTCTGCATTGATGACATTTTTTTGGAGCCGAGGGTCTATCAAAAATAACCTCTCTACCTCACAAAAATCAAGGTTCTATGTATTGTTGAAGTACATTGGATTAGTCAAGAAAGTGAAAACTTACTAATAAATCAAACATGTTATGAATAAACAAATTTGTATCATGTTTGCAAAGGGAACAAGACAAAACAAAGAAAAGAACAAAGTTCATCTTTAATTGATTTGGTGCATAAAGTACATGGAATAAGATACACAAAACAAGTTGTTATAACTAATGGAAAAATAAATTAAAGCCTTTGAAATATCAAAGTCAGATACACCTCAAAGGACCACTAACAAATTATTTTCTTCTTATGAGGAATAATTAATTAATAAATAGTTGAAGCTTCCACCAAGAAGATACAATGATAACAATGTGCAAGAAGGCCACAAGAGAAGAAGAAACAAATTGCTCCATATTAACTGCTTTATGCCAATGATGTTTGGAGCTTCTCCTCAAACTAGGATCTGAAAAATGAAACACAATGTTAGAGACTTGATTAAATTATAAGAAGAATAAAAGATTGATCTCAAAGGAAAAATAGAAAGAGTCACTTACTTAATTGGTTATGGAGAATGGCTAAGCTCTTTTTAGAACTTAGTAGTGGGTTGGAGGTGGTGGAGAGGCGTAAATGTATACTGGTGGAGGAGGTGATTTCACGGGTGGAGGAGGTGAGTTGTAGTAGTAGGGGGGAGGAGGGGATTTTACTGGTGGAGGTGGAGAGTGGTAGTAGTAGGGAGGTGGAGGAGAAGGTGACGGTGGAGGAGGTGACTTGTAGTAGTAGGGTGGAGGGGGTGACGGGGATGGTGGAGGAGGAGACTTGTAATAGTAAGGTGGTGGAGGTGATGGTGATGGGGGTGGTGGAGACTTGTAGTAGTATGATGGTGGAGGAGATGGTGATGGGGGTGGTGGAGACTTGTAGTAGTATGGTGGTGGAGGAGATGGCGACGGGGGTGGTGGAGACTTGTAGTAGTATGGTGGAGGGGGAGAAGGCGATGGGGGTGGAGGAGACTTGTAGTAGTATGGTGGAGGGGGAGAAGGTGATGGTGGCGGTGGGGACTTGTAGTAGTAAGGTGGTGGAGGAGACGGCGATGGTGGGGGTGGGGACTTGTAGTAGTACGGTGGTGGAGGAGATGGTGATGGTGGTGGAGGAGACTTATAGTAGTATGGTGGAGGAGGAGACGGTGATGGTGGTGGAGGAGACTTATAATAGTAAGGAGGTGGTGGTGATGGTGACGGGGGTGGGGGTGATTTATAATAGTATGCAGGTTCAGGTTTTGGTGATGGTGGAGGTGGAGACTTGTAGTAATAAGGAGGCGGTGGAGACTTAGTTGGTGGTGGTGGAGATTTGTAATAGTATACTGGTGCTGGTTTTGGTGATGGTGGAGGTGGAGACTTGTAGTAATAAGGAGGTGGTGGAGACTTAGTTGGTGGGGGCGGAGATTTGTAATAGTATACTGGTGTAGGTTTTGGTGATGGTGGAGGTGGAGACTTGTAATAATAATGAGGTGGTGGAGACTTAGTTGGTGGTGGCGGAGATTTGTAGTAGTAAGCAGGTGGTGGTGGAGACTTATAAACGTATGTCGGGGTTGGGGGAGGTGGTGACTTGTACACATACTTTGGTGATGGAGGAGGTGGTGACTTGTAAACATAAGTCGGTGATGGAGGTGGAGGAGATTTATAATAGTATGGAGCAGGTGTAGGCTTGGGCTTTTGGCATTTTGCATAAGGTGTCTTTGAGCCATAAGCAAATGGTTTTGCATAGAGTACCACTTCATATTTATTCTTTGACTTCACTTTGAGGTTAGCACCCTTAATTCCCCAATGAAGGTTTGTAGGAATGCTACACTTTGAATCCTTAGGAGCATTGTGGAGTTTAGCCTTGCAAGCCTTTGCTCCATATTTGTGATATTCAAATCCTTCAACTGTGATGCTAAACTTGCCATTGTTCTTAGTGGTACCATAACTCACAATTTTCTTGTCACCAGCTTTGCAAGTTACCTCAACAACAACATCTAATTCACAGAAAGAAGAAATAATACTCAATTATTACTAAAAATAAATTGAGTTGTTATTAACTGAATTTACATCACATGTTATTATGTAGAAAGACACTTCTAATGATGAATAGAAAACTGTAAAGAATAAAAGATTTGAAATAAATTGAAGTAAGAGAGGGCAAGGTGTAAAGTATATATTTGTACCTTTAAGGTGTTTCTTAGCGTGAGACTTTTCTGGGTATTTCATATCATAGCATCTAAAACAGTAAACTTTTCCAACAACCTTGACCACAAAGTGATGATGTGGAGGATAATAGTGAGTAGGTGGTGGTGGGGAAGTGTAGTAGTATGGTGAAGGAGACGACTTAGCTGGTGGTGGTGGAAAAGTGTAGTGATACGGTGGAGGAGGTGATTTCTTTGGTGGTGGAGGAGAGTTGTAGTAATATAGAGGAGGAGGTGATTTCTTGGGTGGTGGAGGAGAGTTGTAGTAGTATGGTGGAGGAGGCGAGTTAGCTGGTGGTGGTGGAGAAGTGTAGTGATATGGTGGAGGAGGTGATTTCTTTGGTGGTGGAGGAGAGTTGTAGTAGTATGGTGGAGGAGGAGACTTCTTCGGGGGTGGTGGAGAATTGTAATAATATGGTGGTAGAGGTGACTTCTTGGGTGGGGGTGGGGAGTTATAGTAGTAAGGTGGGGGTGGTGAAGACTTAGGAGGTGGAGGAGAGTTGTAGTAATATGGTGGATGAGGTGATTTCTTGGGTGGTGGAGGAGAGTTGTAGTAGTATGGTGGAGGAGGCGACTTAGCTGGTGGTGGTGGTGAAGTGTAGTGATACGGTGGAGGAGGTGATTTCTTTGGTGGTGGAGGAGAGTTATAGTAATATGGTGGAGGAGGTGATTTCTTGGGTGGTGGAGGAGAGTTGTAGTAGTATGGTGGAGGAGGCGAGTTAGCTGGTGGTGGTGGAGAAGTATAGTGATATGGTGGAGGAGGTGATTTCTTTGGTGGTGGAGGAGAGTTGTAGTAATATGGTGGAGGAGGAGACTTCTTCGGTGGTGGTGGAGAATTGTAATAATATGGTGGTGGAGGTGACTTCTTGGGTGGGGGTGGGGAGTTGTAGTAGTAAGGTGGGGGTGGTGAAGACTTAGGAGGTGGAGGAGAGTTGTAGTAATATGGTGGATGAGGTGATTTCTTGGGTGGTGGAGGAGAGTTGTAGTAGTATGGTGGAGGAGGCGACTTAGCTGGTGGTGGTGGTGAAGTGTAGTGATATGGTGGAGGAGGTGATTTCTTTGGTGGTAGAGGAGAGTTGTAGTAATATGGTGGAGGAGGTGATTTCTTGGGTGCTGGAGGAGAGTTGTAGTAGTATGGTGGAGGAGGCGACTTAGCTGGTGGTGGTGGTGAAGTGTAGTGATATGGTGGAGGAGGTGATTTCTTTGGTGGTGGAGGAGAGTTGTAGTAGTATGGTGGAGGAGGAGACTTCTTCGGGGGTGGTGGAGAATTGTAGTAATATGGTGGTGGAGGTGACTTCTTGGGTGGGGGTGGGGAGTTGTAGTAGTAAGGTGGGGGTGGTGAAGATTTAGGAGGTGGAGGAGATTTATAGTCGTACGGTGATGGAGGTGACGGTGATGGTGGTGGTGGAGATTTGTAATAGTAAGGTGGTGGAGGAGAAGGTGAAGGAGGTGGTGGAGATTTATAGTAGTATGGTGGAGGTGGTGATGGTGAGGGTGGTGGTGGAGATTTGTAATAATATGGTGGTGGGGGTGATGGTGAAGGTGGTGGAGGAGATTTATAGTAGTATGGTGGCGGTGGTGAAGGTGATGGTGGAGGAGGTGACTTGTAGATATATGGTGGAGGTGGTGATGGTGACGGGAGAGGTGGAGACTTATATACATATGGTTGTGGTAGAGAGGGCGATGGAGGTGGTGGAGACTTGTACTCGTACGTAGGAGGTGGTGGAGAAGAATATACATAAGGGTCAGCCGAGACTACATTAGCAACAACCAATACGGCCAACATCTCTAAGATCACCCGCAAACGACGACCCCTCGTGGGGCCGCCACCGTTAAACTTCATTTTCGCCAGAAAACACCACCACCAACCCCTCAAATATGGCTACAAAAATCTCCAAAAACTTGAAAAGTTGAAGAAAAAAAAGAGAGAAAGACTATAGTGTTATAGTTGAGAAGTGATGAATATAATTGATTGAATGTACAAAGTATTTATAGTAACATTTTATGAATAACTACTAGCTGGTATAGAGTTCAACAATTGACCAATTCAATTAATCTGATTGTTAATCATAGATTAAAAATATTAAGAACTTAAAACAGCTAGATTAATTTTTATTTTTTTTTAAAGTCCATTACTAGATCACTTTGAATTTTCCATGCAACTTCTTTAACAAGTAAATATAAACATCTCATAATATGGTTTTAAGGCAAGTGAGTGCTAATTTAAAATTATTTCCACTTATGTTGCATCTTTGAACTTTTTGTTTTGTCTCATATAGAGTGAGATCTCACAATTATTTGTGTTTTTCTATTTACAAATAATTATTCATTATGTGGCATGTTCTTAAATATCTTTTGCATCATATTATGAAATATCATGGGATGGATGAGATGTTCCTTTACTTTAACGGGGTCTCGAATTCGAATCTTTGGAATGAAGAAATTACTGAAAGGGAGATGTTTCCCTTTAATGGCCCTATGCATTAGAAATTTGAATCTTAGGAATGAAGAAATTATTGAAAGGGAGATGTTTCCCTTTAATGGTCCTATGCATCGAAAATTTGAATTAGTTGAGCCGATAAGTTCCTGTCTTGATTTAGAGTACAATTTTTTTGTAAATTGTGGACTAGAAACTTAATTTAGAATACAACATTTTCTTTAAGATTGAAATGTTTCAACAATTACAAATAGAAGTACTCTAAAATGCTACAAATAAGATTGATAATTATTAATTAATTTGATATATATCTTTATAGTTTATTTCTGTCATTTTTATGCAATACCATGTTAGTTTACATTGCTTGTAGAGACTTGGTAGTTGGTAGGACATGCACAAATCAAGAAATGGTCCAAATTTAATTCATAGGGAGTGTTTTATTTTCTAATATGAAATTTTTCGAAGTAAATTTGTATTATCGAACCCTAAGACAAAAATTAGATATCAGATATCTGATGGAAAATCCCCAAAAATAAATAAAAAATTACCTACTCATGTTTGTTTTGTTTATTACACATTTCTGAATTGTAAGTGCATGTATATAATATGAGAATATTTCTGTCATTTTTGTTTAATTACAGGGAATATTGGATATTAGTTCTGACATATACTAATTTTTAAATTACAAGCCGACATAAGTTCAATTATTTCCTTAGTTGACTTTAATTTCCTTCCAAATTGTTACTATATTTTTTTATTATTATTTCTTAATGAGAATAATTATATGTTTGTTCCTTCAATAATTACTAATGAATTTTGGTTTTGATCCTTGTAATATTAGACGAAACACATTCAACTTTCAATGGATTAAAAAGTGGATTTCGTATCCCTTTATGTATCGAAATATGTAATATTTAAACTATTTTCAAAACTATATTATCTTGAAATATGAAGTAACAATATGATTTTAAAATAACATATTGATAATTGAATGAGTTAACTCTTTACAATTCATTAATTTATGAAAGTTTAATGTCAGATTGATCAAAAGTGCATATATGATCAATTGATTGGACCACAAATAAGGATCAAAATATTTACATATTTTGTAACTATATTCTTTTCTTATATTTTCATTGTAATAATATTTGAAAATGCATGTGAATTCTCAATGATGAAATCAACTACATGTGGAGGCAATACTTATAATTTTTTTGCAGCTTTTTATTGGTCCAATATTGTTGAGCAAAAAGGATCATCAAAAGCATAGAACAAACCAGAAATGAGTTTTTATCATTTTACGGCGCATTATGATGGAAAATGTAACGTGATTTATTTTTAATTTATTGATGTTTCATAATGCATGAATTTGGCTTTACTGATATCTATCTCCTCTAACTTTGGGTGTGCACAAGTAGGACTTAAACTTGTACAAAATTGAACAAGTAGACATATGACGTCCTACGTGTAATATGTCGCCTAGGAGTTAGGACACTACTTATTCAATTTTATTTATGTTTAAGTATCTAATTGTGCATACTCAAAATTGGAAGACATAGATGACATGTTGGAGCCAAGTTAAAGGACATATTTATATATTATACCAAATATATATTTTTTCCGCAATAAGGGAATATGCCTTTTTTCAATTTTAGGGTGAAAGTCATTTTCCTTTACGATTACAACGATTCTGAATTTTGAAACACAATTTTTATTGATGAATTTTGCGCGTGAAAAATAATTGTTGTTATGAAGCTATATATCATTAGGGACCAAATTGATCTTTTTATTGATTTGTTCACAAACTAACAACATACAATTTAATTAGTAGGAATGAATAAAATGAGGATATCCTCAATACAAACAATAAATTACAAAGAAATAAACACTATGAAGCATTGTTCCATTGACGTTTGAATCTTCTCCTCAAGAAGCCATCATAATTATTTTGTGTTTCAAACTAAAACTGAAAAGATTGACTGTGGAGAATGATTGAAATCTTGAAATTTCTTAGTAGTGGATTGGAGGTGGTGGCGAAGCGTAAATATATGTTGGTGGAGGAGGTGATTTCACGGGTGGAGGAGGTGAGCTATAGTAATAAGGAGGGGGAGGAGACTTTACTGGTGGAGGGGGAGAGTGATAGTAGTAGGGAGGTGGTGGAGAAGGTGATGGTGGAGGAGGCGACTTGTAGTAGTAGGGTGGTGGTGGTGATGGGGATGGTGGTGGTGGAGACTTATAGTAGTAGGGTGGTGGAGGAGATGGTGATGGAGGTGGTGGTGACTCGTAGTAGTATGGTGGAGGGGGAGAAGGTGATGGAGGAGGAGGAGACTTGTAGTAGTAGGGTGGTGGAGGAGATGGCGATGGTGGTGGTGGGGACTTGTAGTAGTAGGGTGGTGGAGGAGATGATGACGGTGGTGGTGGTGACTTATAGAAGTACGGTGGAGGAGGAGAAGGCGATGGGGGAGGAGGGGACTTGTAGTAGTAAGGAGGTGGAGGAGATGGCGATGGTGGTGGTGGGGACTTATAGTAGTATGGTGGAGGAGGTGAAGGTGATGGTGGTGGTGGAGACTTGTAATAGTAAGGTGGGGGTGGTGATGGTGATGGGGGTGGCGGTGATTTATAATAGTATACAGGTGCCGATTTTGGTGATGGTGGAGGTGGAGACTTGTAGTAATAAGGTGCTGGTGGAGACTTAGTTGGTGGTGGTGGAGATTTGTAATAGTAAGGAGGTGGAGGCGATGGTGATGGAGGTGGTGGTGATTTATAATAGTATACAGGTGAAGGTGAAGGTTTTGGTGATGGTGGAGGTGGAGATTTGTAATAGTAAGCAGGTGGTGGTGGAGACTTATAAACGTATGTCGGGGTTGGGGGAGGTGGTGACTTGTACACATACTTCGGTGATGGAGGTGGAGGAGATTTATAATAGTATGGAGAAGGTGTAGGCTTGGCCTCTTGGCATTCTGCATCAGGTGTCTTAGAGCCATAAGCAAATGGTTTTGCATAGAGTACAACTTCATATTTATTCTTTGACTTCACTTTGAGGTTAGCACCCTTAATTCCCCAATGAAGGTTTGTAGGAATGCTACACTTTGAATCCTTAGGAGCATTGTGGAGTTTAGCCTTGCAAGCCTTTGCTCCATATTTGCGATATTCAAATCCTTCAACTGTGATGCTAAATTTGCCATTGATCTTAGTGGTACCATAACTCACAATTTCCTTGTCACCGGCCTTGCAAGTCACTTCAACAACAGCACCTAAATAAAAAGAAATAATACATCAGTTAACATCAAAATAATTGAGTAGTTAATAGATTATCATTTAGATTTTTCAGAGCTTTATGTTTTCCACTTTTGGAAAACAAACATTGTTTCTTGAGCGTAGTATAAATTATAAAGTCTATGGTACCTTTTAGGTGTTTTTTGCCGTGAGACATTTCTGGATGCTTCCAATCATAACATCTAAAACAATAGACTTTGCCAACAACTTTGACCACGAATTGATGGTGTGGAGGATAGTAATGAGTTGGTGGTGGTGGTGAAGTGTAGTAGTATGGCGGAGGAGGAAACTTCTTCGGTGGTGGTGGTGGTGGTGGAGACTTATAGTAATATGGGGTTGGAGGTGACTTAACTGGTGGTGGTGGTGAACTATAATGATATGGTGGAGGAGGTGATTTCTTATTGGGAGGTGGCGGCGAGGAGTAGTAGTATGGAGGAGGTGGTGACTTAACAGGTGGTGGTGGGGAAGTGTAGTGATATGGTGGGGGAGGTGATTTCTTTGGTGGTGGTGGTGAGGAGTAGTAATATGGTGGAGGGGGAGACTTCACTGGTGGTGGAGGAGAACTGTAATAGTACGGGGGAGGAGGTGATTTAGTAGGTGGTGGTGGAGACTTGTAGTAGTATGGTGGGGGTGGTGATGGTGATGGTGGAGGAGGAGACTTGTAGTAGTATGGTGGTGGTGGTGATGGTGATGGAGGAGGTGGAGACTTGTAGTAATAAGGTGGTGGGGGAGAAGGTGAAGGAGGTGGTGGAGATTTATAGTAATATGGTGGAGGAGGCGAAGGAGAAGGTGGCGGTGGAGACTTATAATAATATGGTGGGGGTGGTGATGGTGAAGGTGGTGGTGGAGATTTATAGTAGTATGGTGGTGGAGGTGATGGTGAAGGTGGTGGTGGAGACTTGTAGTAATACGGAGGTGGTGGTGAAGGTGATGGTGGAGGAGGAGACTTGTAATAATATGGTGGAGGTGGTGATGGCGATGGAGGTGGTGGAGACTTATACACATAGGGTGGTGGCGGAGATGGCGATGGAGGTGGTGGAGACTTGTACACATACGGTGGAGGTGGAGATGGCGATGGAGGGGGTGGAGACTTATACACATATGGAGGGGTTGGTGATGGAGAAGGAGGAGGAGGTGAATTATAAACATATGGAGGCGGGGGAGAAGATGAGGGAGGAGGTGGAGATTTGTACACATAAGGTGGTGGTGGAGAAGGAGAAGGAGGCGGTGGTGACTTGTACTCATACGGTGGAGGTGGTGGAGAAGAGTATACATTAGGGTCTGCCGACACTACATTAGCTACAGCCAATATGGCCAATGCTACTAAGATCTGTGGCAAATACTGACGACCCTTGGCCGGGCCGCCACCGTTAAGCCTCATTTCGCCGGAAAATTACACCACCTAGCCCCAAATGTGGCTAGTTAGAGGAAGAAGAAAGGAAACCTATAGTTTTTTAGTTGAGAAGTGATGCCTTTTGGGGATTCATTAGCCTATGTATTTATAGTAACACTTCATAGGAAGTAGTCCCTGGTATAGAGCTGTCTAAGGGACTAATTCAATTGTCCTAATTGACAATCATTGACTTAAATTATATAACAACTGGATTTACTAATTTTTGTCTTGTTTATTAAAATCCATTTCTTGATCACTTTGAATATTTCCACAATATATATATATAACAAGTTGTAGTAACAATTACCTGCTACAAGGAGACAGACGTGCCATAAAATGTAATTGTATGGGAAAATGATTGCTAACTTTTAATATTTCCACTTTCTTTCCATTAAATATATATTTTGACTTTCCTGCACATGTTGCCTCAATCAACACTGAGATCTCATAATAATGGTCCTTTTGGTTTAGCTGTTGTGGTTGACTTTGGATCAGAGAAGGACCTAAGATTTTAATTTTACGAGGACATACTATTTTTTGGACGACAACCTCAAATGCTAGTATATTTATGTTTTGTACATATTTATTTTAATGCATTTACATAGTTTGAGCCATAACTATTATGTTCTATCGTTAGTATCTTGAAGGCTACCTCCTCCCCTAACTTTGGATATGTATATACATGTATAGGAAAGTTGCATAGTAGATTGAGTGTTGATGGTTTAATAATTCTGAAAAATTGTAATATTTATAAGTAAAAGGATCAAAAGTGCACATTTCAAGTCGTTGACAGTTATAAATGCTACAATTAATCATTTATCAACAGGACTAAAATTTAAACGTATCAATAATCGAAGGACGAAAAGTGTTAATCTATGACTATTATTTTTTTTCATTGGAGAAGACCTCAATAGCCAGTTAATACAGTGTCATAAACACCTCTAAATTAGGTAAGAGAATGCTTGTTTGAAAGTCCAAGGTTTAGGTAATTACGTGGTCTAGTTGCTAAACACCATGTGATTTTCATAATTTGATACCATTGCCAAATCCAAATTGAATTATAAAAATTGATTGACCTAGGGGAGGATATTCTAAATTGATTAATCAAATTTTATATAAAGGAATATTGTCATCCGTTAAACTTTTGATCTAAGATTACTTCTGTCATATCATTTATTGCCCTTGACTCTTATCGAAGCTTTAAGTCTTAAAGTACTTTTCAATCAATCTTCAAAAATTAAGTGTTAAATTTAGGCCCCCTTTTTAAGCATTTGAACAAGTGCATCCACTTATTTTATATGCAAAGTACATATAATATAGTCAATTTCAAAACCTAATATCTTTTAAGCGCTTTAAATCAACTTCAGGCGAGTCTGACTTTCAAATATCTATATTTAAGTTTGACGTGATAAAACTTAACTTCAGACAATTTAGAAGCAAGCAAATTTTATGTATTTTCGCGTGAAGTTCATGCATATACGATTGAACTTCATGCATTTGTGCAAAGTTTTTAAAAGAAATTGCGCCTTAATTGACATTGGGTAAATAGGTCAACTCATTTGTTGGAAAAAAGAAACAGTGAATATAAGAAAATTAATCTTCTTATTCTTGTACATGAAGTACAAAGTACAAGAAAGCAACATACAATAACTGATAGGAAATGAATGGATAAAGGAATAAAACATCAAAGCTCATATACATTCAAGAAATCACCAAGAACTGATAACTTTCTGTAAGGAATAGTTAAGTTATTGAAGCCATTTCCCCATGAAAAAGCAATGAGAACAATGAGCAAGAAGGCCAAAGGAGAAGTTGAAACAAACTGATCCATGCCATGAAGTATCAATCTTCCAATTGTAAAATTGAAGATCTCATTCAATAAATTGGTAGGTGGTGGCGAGGAGTAGTAGTATGGAGGAGGTGGTGACTTAAAAGGTGGTGGTGGGGAAGTGTAGTGATATGGTGGGGGAGGTGATTTCTTTGGTGGTGGTGGTGAGGAGTAGTAATATGGTGGAGGGGGAAACTTCACCGGTGGTGGAGGAGAACTGTAATAGTACCGGGGAGGAGGTGGAGGTAGTGGTGGAGACTTGTAGTAGTAAGGTGGAGGTGGTGATGGAGATGGTGGAGGAGGAGACTTGTAGTAATAAGGTGGTGGAGGTGGTGGAGATTTGTAATAGTATGGGGGAGGAGGTGATGGAGAAGGTGGCGGTGGAGACTTATAATAATATGGCGGGGGTGGTGATGGTGAAGGCGGTGGTGGAGATTTATAATAGTATGGTGGTGGAGGTGATGGTGATGGTGAAGGTGGAGGTGGAGACTTATAAGTAATACGGAGGTGGTGGTGAATGTGATGGTGGAGGAGGAGACTTATAATAATATGGTGGAGGTGGAGATGGTGACGGAGGTGGTGGAGACTTATACACATATGGTGGTGGTGGAGATGGCGATGGAGACTTATACACATAGGCCTATGTATTTATAGTAAAACACCTTGAAGTAGTTCTGTCTAAAGGACCAATTCAAATGTAAACATATATGTAACATATTCTAATGGACCACTTCTAATTTTACTGATAAAATTTCCACTTCTTGATCACTTTTGAATATTTCCATTGTATTTTTGTAACATCATTTACCTGCTATAAAGAAAATCACATGAATATGCAAAGAGACATATCATTTCACATGCCACAAACTGTTGCTAAGGGAAAATGATTCCTATTTTTCAATATTTCCACTCTCTTACCATTTTGGTTTCCATGTTTTGCCTCTCATGGACATTTAGAGTTTGAGACCTACAAGTATCAATAATAATAATAATTGAATGATAATCATACACATAGTTTAATTTTTTTTTGTATTCTAGTTTCTTTAGATCATCAGTGGTGAATAAACTTAAACCAGAGGTTGTGGTGGAGTGGTAATTGATAAGTATTCATCCATCCTTAATCAGACATCTCGAGTTTGAGTTCTAAGTATAAAGTCACCTTTGATAGGAAGTGTTTTACTCCCCAAAATGAAATTTTCCTACGTGAATTCAGATTAAGCGGACTCCAAAGTGAACACTAGACATCGAATGAAAAGAGCCTTCCTATGATGGATGCATGGCTTCAAGTAGGGGTGTACAAGCCAAATCGTAAAGTCAAACCGAACCGACGAACCAAGTCAAACCAAAAAAACCGATTTGTGGTTTAATTTGGTTGGTTTGGTGTTGAAAAAATACCGACCACTCTTGGTTTGGTTTGGTATTAAAAGACAAAAAGTCAAACCGAACTCAAATCAAACCGACATAATATATATATATATATATATATATATATATATATTTATTTATAATTTGTTTTATTTTATAGACAAAAAATATTAATTATAATTTACTTTGTCAATATATTTTTAATTAGTTTATAGTTTTCAATGTTTAGATATATTATTTAAAATTTGGGCTTGTAAACTTTTGTAAATATTTTATTTTGTATTCAGATCGGAAGTTACAATTATATTGTTATAGTTTTTCGGATTTGAAGTTAAAAATCTACTTTATAAATATTTTATTTTGTATTCAGTTTAACTGTAGCCTTTAATCTTAAAAATTTAATATAATGAACATTGATATTTCAATAAAAGTATTTTGTACTCAAGTAAACTTTACCGTCTTCTCAAAGATTTATATTCATTTAACGTTTTGATCACATAGGTAAGTGAAAATATATTTGATCTCTTTTTCAATCACTGTATATTTAAAAAAATTGAAAAAATTGAAAAACAAAAAAAACCCGAAAGAACCGACTAAAGCCGAAACCGAAAAACCCGACTTTATGTAGTTTGATTTGATTTTTAGATTTAATAAACTGACATAATTGATTTAGGTTTTTTTAAAATAAAAAATCAAACCAAACTGACCTATGTACATCCCTAGTCTCAAGTTTGTTGATTTTACTTGTTGCCAACTAGAAATGACGATTTTCTTTGAATTGAAATGTTTCAACTACTCCATTGTATTTTGTGATATACTTAAAAATAATTTTGACGAATTGTTATATTTTAAAATATTTTTATTAATTAATTTACGAAGTATTTCAGAGTCCATTTTGGGCATTTAGGGGGCAATTTACAGGAATTAGATGATTTTCTCAGTTTTTTGTGTGTGTTAGCCCATGAATATTTTGGTGATATGGCTTCCGGACGATTTCTTTGTGAAACCTTAATGGAACTCTCCGTAGGGAGTTGGGGAAGCAGTACGTACAGTCTCACCATTTTCATAGTCCATTTTGGACATTTAAGGGGCAATTTACAGGAATTATGCGATTTTCTCAATTTTTGTGTGTTAGCCCGTGAATATTTTGGTGATATGACTTTCGGATGATTTCTTGTTGAAACCTTTATGGAACCCTCCGTAGGGAGTTGGGAGAGCAGTACGTACAGTCTCACCATTTTCATAGTCCATTTTGAGCATTGAATGAGCAATTTACAAGAATTAGGTGATTTTCTCAGTTTATTGTGTGTTAACCCATGAATATTTTGGTGATATGGCTTCCGGACGATTTCTTTGCAAATTCGAACCCTTCGCAGGAAGTTGGGAAGCAATACGTACAGTCTCACCAATTTCGGATTCCATTTCAGATATTTAGGAGCCAATTTACAGGAATTAGGTAATTTTCTTAATTTTTCGTGTGTGTAAGCCTATTAATATTTTAGTGATACGGCTCCAGACGATTTATTTGTGAAATCTTTATGGAAACCTTTGTAGAGAGTTGGGGGAGCAGTACATACAATCTCACCATTTTCAGAGTCCATTTTGGGCATTTAGGGTCAATTTAAAGAAATTAGGCGATTTTCTTAGTTTTTTGTATGTGTTAGCCCATGAATATTTTGGTGATATAGCTTCCGAACGATTTTTTTGTGAAACCTTTATGGAACCCTCCTTAGGGAGTTAGGGGATCAGTACGTACAGTCTCACCATTTTCAGAGTCAATTTTGGATATTTAGGGGGCAATTCACAGAAATTAGGCGATTTTCTCAATTTTTTTATGTATTAGCTCATGAATATTTTGGTGATATGACTTTCGGATGATTTATTTGCAAAAATTGTACGGAATCCTCCGTAGGGAGTTGGGGGAGAAGTACGTAGATTGTCACCATTTTTAGAGTCCATTTTGGGTATTTAGGGGCCAACTTACAGGAATTAGGTCATTTTTTCAAATTTTCATGTGTCTTAGCCTATGAATATATTGGTGATACGGCTTCCAGACGATTTCTTTGTGAAACCTTTATGGAACCCTCTGTAAGGAGTTGGGGGAGCAGCACGTACAATCTCACCATTTTTGGAGTCCATTTTAGGCATTTAGGGGGCAATTTACAAGAATTAGGTGATTTTCTCAATTTTGCGTGTGTTAGACCATTAATATTTTAGTGATATGACTTTCGGATGATTTATTTGTGAAACCTTTATGGAACCCTCCATAGGTAGTTGGTGGAGCAGTGCATATAGTCTTACCATTTTTAGAGTCCATTTTGGGTATTTACGGAGCAATTTATAGGAATTAGACAATTTTCTCAGTTTTTGTGTGTGTTAGCCCATGAATATTTTAGTGATATGACTTCCGGATGATTTCTTTGTGAAACCTTTACGGAACCCTCCATAGGGAGTTGGGGGAGCAGTACATACAGTCTTACCATTTTCAAAGTACATTTTGGGCATTTAAGGGGTAATTTACAAGAATTAGGTGATTTTCTCAGTTGTTTTGTGTGTGTTAGCCCATGAATATTTTGGTGATTAGGCTTCCGGATGATTTCTTTGAGAATCCTTTATGGAACCCTCCGTAGGGAGTTGGGGGAGTAGTACGTACAGTCTCACAGTTTTCGGAATCCATTTTGGGTATTTAGGGGCCAATTTACAAGAATTAGGCAATTTTCCTAGTTTTTTGTGTGTGTTAGCCCTTGAATATTTTGGTGATATGGCTTCTAGATGATTTCTTTTTGAAATCTTTATGGAACCCTCCGTAGGGAGATGGGGGAACAGTACATACAGTCTCACCATTTTCAGAGTTTATTTTGGGCATTTAGAGGTCAATTTACAGGAAATAGGTGATTTTCTCAGTTTTGGTGTGTGTTAGCCCATGAATAACTTGGTGCTACGGCTTCAAGACGATTTATTTGTAAAACCTTTATGGAACCCTCCTTAGGGTGTTGGGGGAGCAGTACGTGCAGTCTCACCATTTTAGGAGTCCATTTTGGATATTTAGGGGCAATTTACAAAAATTAGACGATTTTATTAGATTTTTGGGTGTGTGTTAACCCATGAATATTTTGGTGATATGACGTTTGGGCGATTTCTGTGTGAAACCTTCACGGAACCCTCCGTAGGGAGTTGGAAGAGCAGTACGTACAGTCTCACCATTTTCAAGTTCATTTTGGGCATTTAGGGGGCAATTTAAAGGAATTATGGGATTTTCTTAGTTTTGTGTGTATGTTAGCCCATGAATATTTCAGTGATATGGCTTCCGAACGATTTCTTTGCGATACCTTTATGGAAACCTACGTAGGGAGTTGGGGGAGCAGTACATACAATCTCACCATTTTAGGAGTCCATTTTGGGTATTTAGGGGCCAAATTATAGGAATTAGGCGATTTTCTCAGTTTTTAGTGTATGTTAGCCCATGAATTTTTGGTGATATGGCTTCCGAACGATTTCTTTATTAAACCTTTATTGAACCCGCCGTAGGGAGTTGGGAAATAGTACGTACAGTCTCACCATTTTTGGAGTCCATTTTGCGTATTTAGAGGCCAATTTACAGGAATTAGGCAATTTTCTCAGTTTTTTATGTGTGTTAGCCCATGAATATTTTGGTGATATGACTTCTGGATGATTTCTTTGCGAAACCATTTTTGAACCCTCCATAGGAGGTTGGGGGAGTAGTACATACAATCTCACCATTTTCAGAATCCATTTTGGGCATTTAGGGGGCAATTTACAGGAATTAGACGATTTTCTTAGTTTTTGTGTGTCTTAGCCCCTGAATATATTGGTGATATGACTTCCGGACGATTTCTTTGCGAAACTTTTATGGAATCCTCCGTAGGGAGTTGGGGGATCAGTACGTACATTCTCACCATTTTTAGAGTCCATTTTGGATATTTAGGGGCCAATTTACAAGAAATGGGCAATTTTCTCAATTTTTGTGTGTTAGCTCATGAATATTTTGGTGATATGTCTTACGGATGATTTCTTTGCGAAACCTTAATGGAATGCTCCATAGGGAGTTGGGGGAGCAGTACGTACAATCTCACCATTTTTTTAGTCCATTTTAGGCATTTAGGGGGCAATTTACACTAATTATGTGATTATCTTAATTTTTCGTGTGTATTAGACTGTAAATATTTTAGTGATATGACTTCTGGATGATTACTTTGTGAAACCTTTATGAAACACTGCGTAGGAAGTTGGGGGAGAAGTATGTACAATATCACCATTTTTAGAATTTAATTTTGGAATTTAGGGGCCAATGTATAGGAATTAGGCAATTTTCTCAATTTTTTATGTGTGTTAGCCAATGAATATTTTGATGATATGACTTCCAGACGATTTCTTTGTGAAATATTTATGGAACCCTCTGTAGGGAGGGAGTTGGGGGAACAGTACATACAGTCTCACCATTTTCAGAGTTCATTTATTGCATTTAAGGGCCAATTTACAGGAATTAGACAATTTTCTCAGTTTTTTTTGTGTGTTATCCATGAATATTTTAATGATACGGCTTTCGGATGAATTCTTTGTGAAACCTTTATGGAACCCTCCGTAGGAAGTTGGGGGAGCAGTACGTCCATTCTCTTCATTTTCAGAGTTCATTTTGGACATTTAGGCGGTAATTTACAGGAATTAGGCCATTTTTTTCACTTTTTTGTGTGTGTTAGCCCATGAATATTTTGGTGATATGGCTTCCGGATGATTTCTTTGCGAAACCTTTATGAAACCCTCCGTAGGGAGTTGGGGGAGAAGTACGTACAATATCACAATCTTTAGAGTCCGTTTTGGGTATTTAGGGGCTAATTTATAGGAATTAGGTAATTTTCTCAATTTTTCATGTGTATTAGCCTATGAATATTTTGGTAATATGGCTTCCAGACGATTTCTTTGTGAAACCTTTATGGAACCCTCCGTAGGAAGCTGTGGGAGCTATACATACTGTCTCACCA
The DNA here is from genome assembly GCA_018342035.1 of Solanum appendiculatum. Taxonomy (NCBI): domain Eukaryota; kingdom Viridiplantae; phylum Streptophyta; class Magnoliopsida; order Solanales; family Solanaceae; genus Solanum; species Solanum appendiculatum. The sequence continues at coordinate 283,309 of JAGDQO010000622.1, read as the reverse complement.
TTTTTGGAGTTCATTTTGGGCATTTAGGGGGCAATTTATAGGAATTATGCAATTTTCTCAATTTTTCGCGTGTGTTAACCTATGAATATTTTGGTGATATGGCTTCTGGATGATTTCTTAGTGAAACCTCTATAAGGAGTTGGGGGAGCAGTACGTTCTGTCTCACAATTTTCAGAGTCCATTTTGGGTATTTAAGGGGCAATTTACACTAATTTGGGGATTTTCTTAGTTTTTTGTGTGTGTGTTAGCCCATGCATATTTTGGTGATATGGCTTTCGGACGATTTCTTTGTGAAACCTTTATGAAACCCTTCATAGAGAGTTGGGGGAGCAGTACGTACAATCTCACCATTTTCAGAATCCATTTTGGGTATTTACGGGGTAATTTACCAGAATTAGACGATTTTTTCAATTTTCTGTATGTGTTAACCTATGAATATTTTGGTGATACGGCTTTCAGATGATTTCTTTGTGAAACCTTTATGGAACCCTCCATAGGGAGTTGGGGGAGCAGTACGTATAGTCTCACCATTTTTAAAGTTCATTTTGGATATTTATGGGGCAATTTATAGAAATTTGGCGGTTTTCTCAATTTTTGGTGTGGGTTAGCTATGACTATTATGATGATATGGCTTCTTATCGATATCTTTGCCAAACCTTAACGGAACCCTCCGTAAGGAGTTAGGAAAGAAGTACGTACATCATCACCATTTTTAGAGTCTATTTAGGGGGGCCTGTTTACATAAATTAGACAAATTTCTCAATTTTTCGTGTGTGCTAGCATATTAATATTTTGGTGATACGGTTTTCAGACGATTTCTTTGTGAAACCTTTATGGAACGCTTTGTAGGTAGTTGGGGGAGCAGTACGTATAGTCTCACCATTTTCAGAGTCAATTTTGGGCAAGGGGGCAATTTACAAGAATTAGACGATTTTCTCATTATTTTGTGTGTGTTAGCCCGTGAATATTTTGGTGATATGGCTTCGGATGATTTCTTCGTGAAATCTTCATGGAACACTTCGTAGGGTGTTGGGAGAGCAATACGTACAGTCTTACCATTTTTGGAGTCCATTTTGGGCATTTAGAGGGCAATTTACAGGAATTAGTTGATTTTTTTCAGTTTTTTGTATGTATTAGCTTATGAATATTTTGGTGAAGTGGCTTCCGGATGATTTCTTTATGAAACCTTTATAGAACCCTCCGTAGGGAGTATGGGAAGGACTACGTACTGTCTCACCATTTTCAGAGTCCATTTTGGGCAATAAGGGGGCAATTTATTGGAATTATACGATTTTCTTAGTTTTTTGTATATGTTAGCCCATGAATATTTTGGTGATATGACTCTCGGACGATGTCTTTGTGAAATCTTTATGGAGCCCTCTGTAGGGAGTTAGGGGAGCAGTACGTACAATCTCGCCATTTTTAGAGTCCATTTTGGGAATTTAAGGGCCAATTTACAAGAATTAGGTGATTTTCTCAGTTTTTTGTGTGTAATAGCCTATGAATATTTTTGTGATATTGCTTCCAGATGATTTCTTTGTGAAACCTTAATGGAACCCTCCATAGGGAGTTCGGGGAGCAGTACGTACAATATCACTATTTTCAGATTCCATTTTAAGTATATAGGAGCCAATTTACAGGAATTAGGCAATTTTCTCAATTTTTTGTGTGTTAGCCCATGAATATTTTAGTGATATGGCTTCCTGATGATTTGTTTGTGAAACTTTTACGGATCTCTCCGTAGGGAGTTAGGGTAGAAGTACGTACCGTATCACCATTTTTAGAGTCCATTTTTGGTATTTAGGGGCAATTTACAGAAATAGGTGATTTTCTGAGTTTTTTAATGTGTGTTAGTCCATGAATATTTTGGTGATATGACTTTCGGATGATATCTTTGTGAAACTTTTATGGAACCCTCCGTAGGGAGTTGGGGGAGAAGTAGGTACAGTATCACCATTTTATAGTTCATTTTGGGTATTTAGGGGCCAATTTAAAGGAATTATGTAATTTTCTCAATTTTTCGTGTGTGTTAGCCTATGAATATTTTGGTGATACGATTTCTAGATGATTTCTTTCTGAAATCTTTATGGAACCCTCTATTAGGGAGTTGGGGGAGCACTACGTACAGTCTCACCATTTTCAGAGTTTTCTTTGGGCGTTTAGGGGCCAATATTTTGGTGATATGGCTTTCAGATGACTTTTCTTTGAAACCTTTATGGAACCTTCTGTAAGGAGTTGGAAGATCAGTACGTACAGTCTCATCATTTTAAAAGACCATTTTGGCCATTTAAGAGGCAATTTACAAGAATTAGTCAATTTTTTCAGTTTTTTTTTGTGTGTTAACCTATGAATATTTTGGTTATACAACTTTCAGACGATTTCTTTCTGAAACCTTTATGGAACCCTCCGTAGGGAGTTAGGAGAGTAGTATGTACAGTCTAACCATTTTCAAAGTCCATTTTGGGTATTTAGGGGGCCATTTACATAAATTAAGCGATTTTCTCACTTTTTTGTGTGTGTTAGTCCGTGAATATTTTGGTGATATGACTTCTGGATGATTACTTTGTGAAACTTTTATGGAACCCTCTGTAGGGAGTTGGGGGATAAGTACGTACATTATCACCATTTTTAGAGTTCATTTTGGATATGTAGGGGCCATATTTACAAGAATTATGTAATTTTATGTGTTAACCTATGAATATTTTGGTTATACAACTTTCAGACGATTTCTTTCTGAAACCTTTATGGAACCCTCCGTAGGGAGTTAGGAGAGTAGTATGTACAGTCTAACCATTTTCAAAGTCCATTTTGGGTATTTAGGGGGCCATTTACATAAATTAAGCGATTTTCTCACTTTTTTGTGTGTGTTAGTCCGTGAATATTTTGGTGATATGACTTCTGGATGATTACTTTGTGAAACTTTTATGAAACCCTTTGTAGGGAGTTGGGGGATAAGTACGTACATTATCACCATTTTTAGAGTTCATTTTGGATATGTAGGGGCCAATTTACAAGAATTATGTAATTTTATCAATTTTTCGTGTGTGTTAGCCTTTGAATATTTTGGTGATACGGCTTCCAGACGATTTCTTTGTGAAAACTTTATGGAACCTTCCATAGGGAGTTGGGGGAGAAATACGTATAGTCTCACCATTTTGAGAGTCCATTTTGGGCATTTAGGGGGCAATTTACAGGAAATATGTGATTTTCTCAATTTTTCGTGTGTATTAGCCCATGAATATTTTGGTGATAAGGCTTTCAGACGATTTTTTTGCGAAACCTCTATTGAACTTTCGTAGGGGGTTGGGAAAGCAGTACGTAGAGTCTCACTATTTTCAAAGTCCATTTTGGATATTTAGGTGGAAATTTAAAATAATTAGGCGATTTTCTCTTCTTTTTTTGTGTTAGCCCATGAATATTTTAGTGATATGGCTTTCGAACGATTTCTTTGTGAAACTTTTATGGAACCCTCTGTAGGGAGTTGGGGGAGTAGTACCTACAATCTCACTATTTTCAGAGTCCATTTCTGGCATTTAGGGGGCAATTTACAGGAATTAGGCGATTTTCTAAGTTTTTTTTATTGTAACGCCCATGTTTATTTTGGTGATATGGCTTCCGGATGATTTCTTTGCGAAATATTTATGGAACCCTCCGTAGGGAGTTGAGGCAGGAGTACATACAGTTTCACTATTTTCGGACTGCATTTTGGTTATTTAGGGGCCAATTTATAGGAATTAGGCGATTTTTTCAGTTTTTGTGTGTGTTAATCATGAATATTTTGGTGATATGGCTTTTGGATGATTTTTTTACGAAACCTTTATGGAACCCTCAGTAGGGAGTTCACGGAGCAATACGTACAGTATCACCATTTTCGGAGTCTATTTTGGGTATTTAGGGGCAATTTACAGATATTAGGTAATTTGGAACTAGATGATTTCTTTGTGAAACCTTTATGGAACCCTCTGTAGGGAGTTTGGGGAGCAGTATGTACAGTCTCACCATTTTCAGAGTCCATTTTGGATATTTAGGGGCCAATTTACTATAATTAGGCGATTTTCTTAATTTATGTGTGTGTGCGTGTTAGCCCATAAATATTTTGGTGATATAGTTTCAGACGATTTTTTTACAAAACCTTTACAGAACCCTCCGTAAGGAGTTGGGGGAGAAGTATGTACAATATCCCCATTTTTAAAGTGCATTTTAGGTATTTAGGGGCCAATTTTCATAAATTAGGCAATTTACTAGATTTTTCGAGTTTGTTAGCCTATGAACATTTTGGTGATACGGCTTCTAGACCATTTCTTTGTGAAATCTTTATGGAACACTCCGTAGGGAGTTAGGGGAGCAGTACGTACATTCTCACCATTTTCAGAGTTCATTTTGGACATTTAGGCGGTAATTTACAGGAATTAGGCCATTTTTTTCACTTTTTTGTGTGTGTTATCCCATGAATATTTTGGTGATATGGCTTCCGGATGATTTCTTTGCGAAACCTTTATGAAACCCTCCGTAGGGAGTTGGGGGAGCAGTACGTATTGTCTCACCATTTTAATAGTCCGTTTTGGGCATTTATGGGGCAATTTACAGGAATTAGATAATTTTCTCAGTTTTTTGTATTTGTTAGCCCATGAATGTTTTGCTGATATAATTTCCAGACGATTTCTCTGCGAAACCTTTACGAAATCCTCCATAGAGAGTTAGGGGATAAGTACGTATAGTATCGCTATTTTTAGAGTTTGTTTTGGGTATTTATGGGCCAATTTACAAGAATTAGGTAATTTCTCAATTTTTCGTGTGTGCGCTAGCCTATGAATATTTTGGTGATACGGCTTCCAAATAATTTCTTTCTAAAACCCTTATGGAACCTTCTGTAGGGAGTTGGGGGAACAATACGTACAGTCTCACCATTTTTGGAGTCCATTTTGGGTATTTAGGAGGCAATTTAAAGGAATTCGGCGATTTTCTCACTTTTTTTGTGTGTTAGCCCAATAATATTTTGGTGATATGACTTTCGAACTATTTGTTTGTGAAACCTTTATAGAACTCTCCGAAGAGAGTTTGGGGAACAGTATGTACATTCTCACCATTTTTAGAGTCCATTTTGGGCATTTAGGGGGCAATATAAAGGAATTATGTGATTTTCATAATTTTGTGTGTGTGTTAAGCCCATGAATATTTTGGTGATATAACTTCCAAACGATTTCATTGCGAAATCTTTAAGAAACTCTTCGTAGGGAGTTTGGGGAGCAGTACGTACAGTCTCACCTTTTTTAATGTCTATTTTGGGCATTTAGGGGGCAATTTAATGGAATTAGGTGATTTTCTTAGTTTTTGTGTGTGTCAACCCATGAATATTTTTATGTTATGGCTTCTGGATGATTTATTTGCGAAATCTTTATTGAATCCTCCTGGGGGAGTTGGGGTAGAAGTATGTACAATCTCATCATTTTCAGAGTCCATTTTGGGTATTTAGGGGCTAATTTACAAGAATTAGGCGTTTTCTTAGTTTTTTGTGTGTGTTAGCTCCTGAATATTTTGGTGGTATGGCTTCCTGACGATTTCTTTGTGAAACCTTTATGGAACCCTCCGTAGGGAGTTGGGGGAGTAGTACGTACATTCTTACCATTTTCGAAGTCCATTTTGGGTATTTAGGGGGAAATTTACAGGAATTAGGCGATTTTCATAATTTTTCATAAGGATTAGCCAATGAATATTTTGGTGATATGACTTCTGAACGATTTCTTTATGAAATCTTTATGGAACCCTCCGTAGGGATTTGGGAGAGCAGTAAGTATAGTCTCACAATTTTCATAGACATTTTAGGCATTTAAGGGGCAGTTTATATGAATTAGGCGATTTTCTCAATTTTTTGTGTGTGTTAGCCCATTAATATTTTGGTGATATGGCTTCCGGATGATTTTTTTGCGAAACTTTTACGGAACCCTCCGTATGGAGTTCGGGGAGAAGTACGTACAATATATTACCATTTAATTTTTAGAGTCTATTTTGGGTATTTTGGGGTCAATTTAAAGGACTTAGACAATTTTCCCAATTTTTCGTGTGTTAGCCTATGAATATTTTAGTGATACGACTTCGAGATGATTTCTTTATGAAGCCCTCCGTAGGGAGTTGGTGGAGCAGTACGTACAGTCTCACCATTTTTGGAGTCCATTTTGAGCATTTAGGGGGCAATTTTACATGAATTAGCTGATTTTCTCAATTTTTCGTGTGTTATAGACCATGAATATTTTGTTGATATGGTTTTTAGATGATTTTTTGTAAAACCTTTATAGAACCCTCCGTAGAGAGTTTGGAGAAGCAGTACGCACAGTCTCACTATTTTTAGAGTCCATTTTGGGATTTAGGGGGAAATTTATAGGAATTAGGCGATTTTCTCAATTTTTCGTGTGTTAATACCAATGAATATTTTGGTGATACGGCTACCGGATGATTTCTTTGTGAAACCTTTATGGAATCATTCATAGGGAATTGGGGGAATAGTACGTACAGTCTCACCATTTTCATAGTCTATTTTGGGCATTTAGGGGCCACTTTATAGAAATTAGGTAGTTTTCTTAGTTTTTTTATGTGTGTTAGCCTATGAATATTTAGGTGATACAGCTTTCAAACGATTTCTTTCTGAAACCTTTATGGAACCCTCCGTAGGGAGTTAGGAGAGTAGTATGTACAGTCTCACAATTTTTAGAGTCCATTTTGGGCATATAGGGGGCAATTTACAGAAATTAGGCGATTTTCTCACTTTTTGTGTATGTCAGCGCATGAATATTTTGGTGATATGGCTTCTGGACGATTACTTTGTGAAACTTTTATGGAACCCTCTGTAGGAAGTTGGGGGATAAGTATGCACATTATCACCATTTTCTGAGTCCATTTTGGGCATTTAGGGGAAATTTACAAGAAATAGGCGATTTTCTCAATTTTTTTTGTGTTGTTAGCCCATTAATAGTTTGGTGATAGGGCTTTCGGATGATTCCTTTGCGAAACCCTAACGAAACCCTCCGTAAGGAGTTGGGGGAGAAGTAAGTACTGTGACACAATATTTAGAGTCCATTTTGGGTATTTAGGGGCCAATTTACAAGAATTATGCAATTATTTCAATCTTTCGTATGTGTTAGCCTATGAATAATTTGGTGATACGGCTTCCAGACGAATTCTGTATGAAACCTTTATGGAATCCTCCATAGGGAGTTGGGGGAGAAGTACGTACAGTATCACCATTTTTAGAGTCCATTTATGATATTTAGGGGCCAATATACAGGAATTAGACAATTTTCTCAATTTTTCGTGTGTGTTAGCCTATGAATATTTTGATAATACAACTTTCGGATGATTTCTTTTTGAAATCCTTACGGAACCCTCTGTAGGAAGTTGGCGAGTAGTACGTACAGTCTCACCATTTTCAGAGTCCATTTTGGGCATTTAGGGGGCAATTTACAGGAATTAGGCGATTTTCTTTATTTTTTTTTGTGTGTTAGCCCATGAATATTTTGGTGATATGGCTTCCTGATGATTTCTTTTTGAAACCTTTATGGAACCCTCCGTTGTGAGTTGAGGGAGCAGTACATAAATTCTCACCATTTTCGGAGTTCATTTTAGATATTTAGAGGGAAATTTACAAGAATTCGGAGATTTTCTTAATTTTTCGTGTGTGTTAGCCAAAGAATATTTTGGTGATATGGCTTCTGGACGATTTCTTTGTGAAACTTTAATGGAACCTTCCTTAGGGAGTTTGGGGAGCAGTAAGCATAGTCTCTCCATTTTTAGAGTCCGTTTTGGACATTTAGGGAGAAATTTACAGGAATTAGGCGATTTTCTTAATTTTTCGTATGTTAATACCTATGAATATTTTGGTGATGTGGCTTTCGGATGATTTCTTTGTGAAACCTTTATGGAAACCTTCGTAGGGAGTTGGGGTAGTAGTACGTACAGTCTCACCATTTTCAGAGTCTATTTTTGCATTTAGGGGCCAATTTATAGATATTATGTGGTTTTCTCAGTTTTTTGTGTGTGTTAGCGCACGAATATTTTGGTGTTATTACTTCTAGACGATTTTTTTGCGAAACATTTATGGAACTCTCTGTAGGAAGTTGGGGGAGCAGTACGTAAAGTCTCATCATTTTCGAATACCATATTGGGTATTTAGTGGTTAATTTAAAGGAATTAGACAATTTTCTAAATTTTTCTTGTGTATTAGCCCATAAATATTTTGGTGATATGGCTTCTGAACAATTTCTTTGTGAAACCTTTATGGAACCTCAATAGTGAGTTGGGGGAGTAGTATGTACAATCTCAACATTTTCATAATCCATTTTGGGTATTTTGGGGGCAATTTACAAGAATTAGGCGATTTTCTCAATTTTTTGTGTGTGTTAGCCAATGAATATTTTGTGATATGGCTGTTGACACCCAATTTTGGCCTAACATTTTTCAAAATTCATAACTTTTATGTTTTATTTATTAAATTGTTCAAAATACATTTTTATAATTTTAGTAACCTTCTTTTTCTTCCGCGAAAGGCTCATTTTGTGTTGAAAATCAAACTTGCTCACTTTTCAAAGAACAAAGCTGATACAATTTCTACAAGGTCAAAAACATATTTGGTGGTCATTGCTCGTCTGAAGTTGGCAAGGGACAAGAGGACTCGCAAAATTTGAGTCTTTGTATTTCACAAGATATTAATACCCAATCGACAAGATAAATCAGGGGAGTTTTTGACTATGAAGTCACACTCATCTATTTTGTTATTTATTTTGGTGTGTTAGCCCATGAATATTTTGGTGATATGGTTTCCGGACAATTTCTTTGAAAATTCTTTACGAAACCCTCCGTAGTGAGTTGGGGGAGCAGTACGTACCGTATCACCATTTTTAGAGTTCATTTTGGGTATTTAGGTAGCAATTTATAGGAATTAGGCAATTTTCTCAGTTTTTTGTATGTGTTAGTCCATGAATATTTTGGTGATATGGCTTCCGGGGCGATTTTTTTGCGAAACATTTATGGAACCTCGTAGGGAGTTGGGGGAGTTGTACGTACAGTCTCACCATTTTCAGAGTCCATTTTGTGTATTTAGGAGCTAATTTACAGGAATTAGGCGGCTCAGTTTTTTGTGTGTGTTGACCTATGAATATTTTGGTGATATGCCTTCCCGATGATTTCTTTGCAAAACCTTTATGGACTCCTCTTTAGGGAGTTGGGGTAGTAGTATGTAGAGTCTCACCATTTTTAGAGTCCATTTTGGGTATTTAGGGTATAATTTACAAAAATTAGGTTATTTTCTCAATTTTTCGTATGTGTTAGCCATGAATGTTTTGGTGATATGGCTTCCGGACGATTTCTTTGGGAGTTGTGGGAGCAGTATGTACAGTTTCACCATTTTCAGAGTCCATTTTGGGCATTTAGGGGGCAATTTACAGGAATTAGGCGATTTTCTCAATTATTTGTCTGTGTGTTGGTCCATGAATATTTTGGTGATATGACCTCTGGACGATTTCTTTGCGAAACCTTTACGGAACCCTCCGAATGGAGTTGGGGGAGAAGTACGTACAATATCACTATTTTTAGAGTCCATTTTGGATATTTAAGAGCCAATTTGCAGGAATTAGACAATTTTCTCAATTTTTCGTGTGTTTTAGCCTATGAATATTTTGGTGATACGGCTCCAGACGATTTCTTTGTGAAATATTTATGGGACCCTCCGTAAGGAGTTGGGGGAGTAGTATATACATGTTTGCCATTTTCATAGTCAGTTTTGGGCATTTAGGGGCCAATTTACAAGAATTATGTGATTTTCTCAATTTTTTGTGTATGCTAGCTCATTAATAATTTGGTGATATGGCTTCCGGAAGATTTCTTTGTGAAACCTTTATGGAACCCTCCGTAGGGAGCTGGGGGAGCACTACGTATAGTCTCACCATTTTCAGAGTCTATTTATGGCATTTAGGGGGCAATTTACAGGAATTAGACGATTTTCTCAATTTTTTTGTATGTGTTAACCCATGAATATTTTGGTGATATGACTTCCGGACGATTTGTGTACGAAATCTTTACGGAACCCTCTGTAACGAGTTGGGGCAGAAGTACATGCAATATCACCATTTTTAGAATCCATTTTGGGTATTTAGGGGCCAATTTATAAGAATTAGGCAATTTTCTCAAATTTTCATGTGTTAATAGCCTATGAATATTTTGGTGCTACGACTTCCAGACGATTTTTTTGGGAAATATTTATGGAACCATCTGTAGGGAGCTGGGGGATCAGTACGTGCAGTCTCACCAATTTCAGAGTCCATTTTGAGCATTTAGGGGCCAATTTACTTTAATTAGGAGATTTTGTCAGTTTTTTGTGTGTGCTAGCCCATGAATATTTTGATGATATGGCTTTCAGACAATTTATTTCTGAAACCTTTAGAGAACCCTCCATAGGGAGTTGGGGAAGCAGTACGTACAGTCTCACTATTTTCAGAGTCTATTTGTTCATGAACTAAGTTATTAAAAATCAATTTCTGTCGTTTTCAATTAATACCAATTATTAATACTTAATAAGTTTATTAAAGAGGTTGTTTAATTTTTTTGAGACTTGGCATGCACTACTACTAAATTTTTTAAAAAAAGTACAAATCCGTACTTTAGGTATTCCATATTTTCTTTATTTGTATACATTTGTAAAATTAAAGTATTTCTGTCATTTTGTATGAGGATTTAAATTAGAGATTAAATTATATGTATTGACGAAGTAAGAAATATTTAGCTTTTTGATCTGTTCTATAATTCCACGAATCATCTTTTGATTTGTTTTATATCTAGCTCAATTCTTACTTCAAACAATTAGGTGCACATAAATTGATCGGAACATCACGATTATTAAAAAAAAATGCATTGTACAATTGTACTGTAACAAAGAAACTGGATTGTCTCTATATATTTCAAACAAAACATAAATTCATTTATTTAGTTGACTTTGCTCCAAATTCCAATACAAACAAGATATATTTATTTATTCTTTTTTTTAAAAAAAAAGTTAAATGCTTTATTATTTCGTTAATCAAATGTAAATTTTAATCATATCATGAAAGAATATTAGACGTGGATTGATTAACTTTTTAGACACAATATTTACAAACAAAAAAAAAAATTAAAAAAACTATAACATTGATGTTTAAGATTTTAGTCAAGTTTTTTTATTAAATTCATTATTTATTTAATTTGGATTTTTTGTGATCTCACCGTTGCTCCTATAAGGAAGACTTGTGATTAGGCGTGAAGGTAAAGTATTACTTACTGTTCGGATGAATTCATTTTAATTGTTATGTATAATTAGAAAGTACATCAAAGTAAATACTTTTATGTATAATAATAATAAAAATATATATATATATATATATATATATAATATTGAGTTGATTTGATCTCGGGTTGACATTTTTTTAGTTAAAATCAAACCAATCCAATAGTCGGGTTTTTTCTTCTATACCAAACCATTAGTCGGAATTTTTTTTGGTTTGACTCGATTTTCGATTTGATTTTATACCCCCTAGGAAATTCAATTGAACCATCCACCAAGGCTTTCAAAATAATCTCAACAAACAATTATTCTCTTATTTAAGATAGGAATCTACTAATTAGAAGGTGCTTCTGACATGGTATTAACTGACTGGCGTTTAAGATAATTAAATTATTAACTGATAGCCGCCTTCTATAAGCTGTATTTTAATCTAAGATAATTTGACAGTATAAAAAAAATAAACAATGCTAGAATAAATTAAAAAAATAAAAACTTTTTGGAAATCCAAAATATAAGCTATGAGTTCAGCTTAATCTAATAATTTTGGCTCAAATTAAACACTAAAAATACGAGCTTCTCCACAGAGAATTAAAATCTCAATTATACAACAGATTATCTAGGATTCGAACATGCAACTAGTCAGATGAAATAGATAAGTTTTTCGTTAAATTAAACAAACAAGTAAAGACGTCTTAGCATTGGAATAAATTCGACAAGAAATTGTGAAATCTTAATGATTTCTTCTCTATCTAATGAACATGGAATTCACTTTAAAATCGTTTGTTTTGCACTCACCTACCGAGTATATGTTATATATATATATATATGTATAAATACTAAACTTTGGACTCAATAACCTAAATGATCGATAAAATGTTGTACAACATTGTGAACCTATAAAATTCAAATCTCGAATCCGTCGTGTCTCCAAAGTCAACCACACTACAAATTAGGGCTGCTATGAAAATAGAAATAGCAAGGAAACAGACAAAAGACCAAATAATTGTATGATCTCACTGTTCATAAGATGCTTCCATGTGGCAACATGTAAAGGGTAACCAAACTAAAAAAATATGCCAAGAGAGTGGAAATATTAAAAATTATCAATCAATCTCTTTTGCACATTCCTATGTCGTTTCTCATTTTCTATGTAGCAGGTAACTAACTACTTTGTTATAAAGATAATATGAAAATATTCAAAGTGATACAATGATGACTTTAATAAATAAGATGGAAAAAACTTGTAGATCCAGCTGTTAATGTTTTTTTTTTTTACACTTTGATTATCAATCAGAGCAATTGAATTAGTCCTTTTAGACAGCTCTTTACTAACAACTATTTTATCAAGAAATTTTAGTATAAATACATAGGCCAATGAGTCCACAAAAGGCATCACTTCTAAACTGAAAAACTAAAAGTTGTCTACTTTCTTCTTTCCCTAACTAGCTAACCACATTTGGGAGGCTAGGTGGTGTAATTTTCCGGCGAAATGAGGCTTAGCGGTGGCGGCCCTGCCAAGGGTCGTCAGTATTTGCCACAAATCTTAGTGGCATTGGCCATATTGGCTGTTGCTAATGTAGTGTCGGCAGACCCTTATGTATACTCTTCTCCACCACCTCCGGTGTATGAGTACAAATCACCACCACCTCCTTCTCCGTCTCCACCACCACCATATGTGTATAAGTCCCCACCACCTCCCTCACCGTCTCCACCACCACCTTATGTGTATAAGTCTCCACCACCTCCATCGCCATCTCCACCTCCACCATATTACTACAAGTCTCCTCCTCCACCATCACCTTCACCACCACCTCCATATTACTACAAGTCTCCACCTCCACCTTCACCGTCACCTCCACCACCATACTATTACAAATCTCCACCACCGCCTTCACCATCACCACCCCCACCATATTATTATAAGTCTCCACCGCCACCTTCTCCTTCACCTCCTCCACCATACTATTACAAATCTCCACCACCTCCTTCACCTTCTCCTCCACCACCTTATTACTACAAGTCTCCACCTCCTCCATCACCATCACCGCCACCACCATACTATTACAAGTCTCCTCCTCCCCCATCACCATCACCGCCACCACCATACTATTACAAGTCTCCTCCTCCCCCATCCCCATCACCACCCCCACCTTACTATTACAAGTCTCCTCCACCACCTGCTAAATCACCTCCTCCCCCGTACTATTACAGTTCTCCTCCACCACCAGTGAAGTCTCCCCCTCCACCATATTACTACTCCTCACCACCACCACCAAAGAAATCACCTCCTCCACCATATCACTACAGTTCCCCACCACCACCAGTTAAGTCACCTCCAACTCCATACTACTACAAGTCTCCACCACCACCACCAAAGCAGTCTTCTCCCCCACCATACTACTATACTTCACCACCGCCACCAACTCATTACTATCCTCCACATCATCAATTTGTAGTCAAAGTTGTCGGAAAAGTCTATTGTTTTAGATGCCATAATTGGAAGCACCCAGAGATGTCTCACGGCAAGAAACACCTGAAAGGTACCATAATCTTTATAGTTTATACTACACTCATATTCTTTATTTTCTTTTAATTTATCATCAAAAATTTGTTTAACAGAAGTCCATACTGGCACACAACTTGTTACATTTAACATGCAATTTATTTCCCTTATTAGAATACAAAATATTATAATAAAGTTAGAAAAATAGAATTTTATCATGAGATGAAAAGGTTTCTTTTATTTTAAATTATATGGGGATATAAAGGGCTTTGATCAAAATTATCATCTATTAAGAACTCAATTCTTTTAGTGTTAACTAATGTTTCTTTTTACATGGATTAGGTGCTGTTGTTGAAGTGACTTGCAAGGCCGGTGACAAAGAAATTGTGAGTTATGGTACCACTAAGATCAATGGTAAATTTAGCATCACTGTTGAAGGATTTGAATATAGCAAATATGGAGCAAAGGCTTGCAAGGCTAAACTCCACAATGCTCCTAAGGATTCAAAGTGTAGCATTCCTACAAACCTTCATTGGGGAATTAAGGGTGCTAACCTCAAAGTGAAGTCAAAGAATAAATATGAAGTTGTACTCTATGCAAAATCATTTGCTTATGGCTCAAAGACACCTTATGCAGAATGCCAAAAACCCAAGCCTACACCTACTCCATACTATTATAAATCTCCTCCACCGCCATCACCAAAATATGTGTACAAGTCACCACCTCCCCCAACCCCGACATACGTTTATAAATCTCCACCACCACCTGCTTACTATTACAAATCTCCACCACCACCAACTAAGTCTCCACCACATTATTATTACAAATCTCCACCTCCACCATCACCAAAACCTGCACCGGTATACTATTATAAATCACCACCACCACCGTCATCATCGCCTCCACCTCCTTACTATTATAAATCTCCACCTCCACCATCACCAAAACCTGCACCTGTATACTATTATAAATCACCACCACCACCATCACCAAAACCTGCACCCGTGTACTATTATAAGTCACCACCACCACCATCACCTTCTCCCCCACCTCCTTACTACTACAAGTCTCCTCCACCACCATCACCAAAACCAGCACCTGTATACTATTATAAATCACCACCACCACCATCACCAAAACCTGCACCGATATACTATTATAAATCACCACCACCACCATCACCTTCTCCCCCACCTCCTTACTACTATAAGTCTCCTCCACCACCATCGCCATCTCCTCCTCCACCATACTATTACAAGTCTCCACCACCACCATCGCCATCACCCCCACCACCTTACTACTACAAGTCCCCTCCTCCACCATCTCCATCACCGCCCCCACCTTACTACTACAAGTCTCCTCCACCACCATCACCATCTCCTCCATCTCCGTACTACTACAAGTCTCCTCCACCTCCATCGCCTTCTCCCCCTCCACCATACTACTACAAGTCACCACCACCACCATCGCCATCTCCTCCACCACCCTACTACTACAAGTCACCACCACCACCATCGCCATCTCCTCCACCACCCTACTACTACAAGTCTCCTCCTCCACCATCGCCTTCACCACCCCCACCTTACTACTACAAGTCGCCTCCTCCACCGTCACCTTCTCCACCACCTCCTTACTACTATCACTCTCCACCTCCACCAGTAAAGTCTCCTCCTCCTCCCTATTACTACAGCTCACCTCCTCCACCAGTGAAATCACCTCCTCCACCGGCATACATTTACGCTTCACCACCACCACCAGTCCACTACTAAGAGTTTTTAAGAGTGCAGTAATTCTCCACAATCAATCAAGTGAGTAGTTGTTTAAATTGTAAATTTTTCATATGATATTCAACCTTTTTTGCTTCTTTTATTTGAATTAAGGCTCTAATCTTCTATTTGGTTATTTCTTTTCAGATTTTAGTTTGAAACACAAAATAAATGATGGCTTCCTGAGGAATAGATTCAAACGTCTATGGTACAAAGCAATTAATTTATGGAATAAGATATTCAATCTTTTAATTGAAGGGTTGTTTCTTCATGACATGGACATATTTGATTCTACTTCTCTTTTGGTCTTCTTGCACATTGTTCTCTTAGTGCGTTCACATGAACGTATCTAGGCTTTGATGCTTCTTAGAGTTTGTTTCTCCGTAACTTATTGTTTGTATTGAGGATATTGTCCTCTTTTTATTCATTCCTATTAATTATTATTGTATGTTGTTCTTGTAATACCTTCGTGTACTTTGTGCATAAATCAATAAGAAGATCAATTTCATAATATTCACCTTCTTCTTCTTTTCCTCTATCTTTTACGGTTTTACCTCTGTAAGCATGTAACAAACAAATTAAATTAGTCTTCTCCAAATATATATAAACAGATTGGAAATGAAAATATCTACAATTAGTTTAAGATTTTTACTATAGTATTAATGTAGAAGTAGTTCAAGATATGTATAAGTAAAACACACCTCTGTGTTTTCACAATGCACTGGGGTCCTTTTTTTTTTGAGATTGGTAATGCACTGGGGTACTTCTTACCAAAATTTAAAAAAATGAAAATACAAAAGGGAAGAAAAACTATTTTCCTTTCTTCTTTTTTTTTGAATGTGGCGACAGAATTATAACAGGATTGAATACACTAGTAGTCCATCTGAAAAATGATGAGTGTTTACCCTTGATCTACGTAAGTCAGGAGGCCAGCTAACTCGTGATATACTCCCCCAAAGAGTACATCACAAGACTGAAACACAAAGGAATTGACAAGACCTGCACAAGGTGGAGCAGGTAGCTTAATTTGATACAACACGCAACATGTAGTTATCTATTAGGTAACCTAGTAGTTAAAGAGTAGAGAAGTTAAAATTCAATTTTAGAATGTGCCTTCTCAAATTAAGTGAATGTTTAATTGAAATCTTTTACATCGATGTCACAAAGGTCAAAATTTTCAATACTTTTTATATTTTTATAAAGGGTAAAATATTATTGTATGTCTGAAAAGTTAAACAACCCACGTCTAATATTCTTTCTTGAGTAGATCAGAATTAACAACTGATTAACGAAATAAACGAAGATAAAAGACGTGGAAGAAGTAACTAAAATTGAAACGAAGAACAAGAAAAGAAATCTTTCCAAAGTACTTTGCATTACAACAAAGAGATGTAATAGTACGGATGCCAACTGAATAAATTAATGGACTTAAGTCAAGCCAGTTTGCACGTACCTCGACTAATTATACGAGATACTTGCTACCTCCCACCAATACTGGTATCGGATAACTCTATCTACCAAAGCTTGGACAAAAGAGAAAAATCACCAGTATTTCCACCTACACTGAATTTTAACTCTGAGACCTCATGGTATTCATTCCAACACTTATGATTATGCAAATGCGTAATACAAAAAGGATTTAAATTCTATGACGATCACAAATAACAACTTTTTACTGTATTAATGTAGTTAATCGATATAGCAAGTTTACTAGATCTTTCAAGCTCACTCATATCAAACTTGTTATGAAGAGTGAAATACTTGTTGTAGATCGATGTAACTTTGTGATGTTAAAATATATATATATATATATATATATATATATACATTGTTACTACGCATAACTTAAACTCGAAAGAAAATAAAGAAAACTGAAAACACGAATTTGTACTTTTTGAATTATAGTGCATGTCAAGTCTCAGCAAACAACCTTTTTTATAATCTTATGGGTAACTAATCGAAAATGACAAATAATTTTTAATAACTCATTTCATGAACTGATGCTTCTGAAATAAAATAATAAAAAGATACCAGAATGAAAAAAGATAGTCAAACCTATTTTTACATAAGATTATAAAAGAGATCGTTTGCTGAGACTTGACATACACTACTACTAATTCAAAATGTACAAATCCATGTTTTCAGTTTTCTTGATTTTCTTTCGAGTTTAAGTTATGTGTAGTAACAATGTATATACATAAAATACACTCAGACTTGGCGAAACAATTTGATGTCAAAGAAAAAGTTAGTGTTCACAGTTTCTAGACCACCATATCTAGTAGGCAATAACTAATTTGAAGCCATCAACAGTCAACATACATATAATTTATACCCATTTATCCATCATCATAAAAAGGTTTATTTGTGCTTTTAAGTTATCAAGGTTCTTGCACTGACCAGCTAGTGTTCCAAAAAGAAAATAATTCATCTATTCGCTAATAAGTTGAACATTTTAACCATGTATGTGATCAGTGGCGGAACCAAGGATCCTAATAGGGGGATTCAGAAAAGTACAAAAGTATCACATTTAGATTTGGAATATGTTGAGCATGTCGCATAGGGCATTTGGTAAATAATTGGTACGAGATTCAGACAATCCCATAATAACACACCTTAGCATTTACCAGTATTAAACTCCAACAACATTAGTCTTGTTTTTTAACTGCTAGCTCGAGTCCACGACATAGATATATATATATATATATATATATATATATATATCCTGCACGCAACAGATCAACAGGCAAGTAAAGCAGGGGAAGATAGATTAATTAATTTGGTTAAAAGTCAAAGTTGTTGTAATTATTAGTAACTGTAGAACACAACAAAATTCAATATCACAGGATATGTGCACTAGTTTGTTTGTTTTTTGAAATTATGAATCTTTTAAGTTTTGTAGGGTGATACAGAGATATGCTTATCAGCCCACACCCTGGCTATTGAAAACATAATGGCAAGAGAGTGGAAATATTAAAAAATAGCACTTTCTTTCCATTAAGCCATTACATGGCATGTGTATTTGTGTGCACATTCATATGTTGCGTGTTCTCATAGCACTACTTGTTAAATGATAATGGGGAAATATTCAAAGTGATACAGAGATGGACTTTAATAAATAAAATGAGAACTTGTACATCCAGCTGTTAAGAGCTATTAATAATTTTTTTACACTTTGATTATCAATCAGAGCAATTGAATTGGTCCTTTAGACAGCTCTTTACAAACAACTACTTTTCAAGGTTGTAACTATAAATACATAGGCCAATGAATCCCCAAAAGGCATCACTTCTCAACTGAAAAACTATAGGTTATCTCCTTTCTTCTTCCTCTAACTAGCTAACCACATTTGGGAGGCTAAGTGGTGTAATTTTCCAGCGAAATGAGGCTTAACGGTGGCGGCCCTGCCAAGGGTCGTCAGTATTTGCCACAGATCTTAGTAGCATTGGCCATATTGGCTGTAGCTAATGTAGTGTCGGCAGATCCTTATGTATACTCTTCTCCACCACCTCCAGCGTATGAGTACAAATCACCACCACCTCCAGCGTATGAGTACAAATCACCACCACCTCCTTCTCCTTCTCCACCACCACCATATGTGTACAAATCTCCACCTCCTCCGTCACCTTCTCCCCCGCCTCCATATGTTTATAAGTCACCTCCTCCTCCTTCTCCATCACCACCTCCTCCATATGTGTATACGTCTCCACCCCCTCCATCACCATCTCCACCACCTCCATATGTGTACAAGTCCCCACCACCTCCCTCACCGTCTCCACCACCACCCTATGTATATAAGTCTCCACCACCTCCATCGCCATCTCCACCTCCACCATATTACTACAAATCTCCTCCTCCACCATCACCTTCACCACCACCTCCATATTACTACAAGTCTCCACCTCCACCTTCACCGTCACCTCCACCACCATACTATTACAAATCACCACCACCGCCTTCACCATCACCACCCCCACCATATTATTATAAGTCTCCGCCGCCACCTTCTCCTTCACTTCCTCCACCATACTATTACAAACCTCCACCACCTCCTTCACCTTCTCCTCCACCAACTTATTACTACAAGTCTCCACCTCCTCCATCACCATCACCACCACCACCATACAATTACAAGTCTCCTCCTCCCCCGTCCCCATCACCACCCCCACCATACTATTACAAGTCTCCGCCACCACCTGCTAAATCACCTCCTCCCCCGTACTATTACAGTTCTCCTCCACCACTAGTGAAGTCTCCCCCTTCACCATATTACTACTCCTCACCACCACCACCAAAGAAATCACCTCCTCCACCATATCACTATACTTCTCCACCACCACCTGTTAAGTCACCACCCCCTCCATACGTTTATAAATCTCCACCACCACCAACTAAGTCTCCACCACATTATTATTACAAATCTCCACCTCCACCATCACCAAAACCTGCACCGGTATACTATTATAAATCACCACCACCACCGTCATCATCGCCTCCACTTCCTTACTATTATAAATCTCCACCTCCACCATCACCAAAACCTGCACCTGTATACTATTATAAATCACCACCACCACCATCACCAAAACCTGCACCCGTGTACTATTATAAGTCACCACCACCACCATCACCTTCTCCCCCACCTCCTTACTACTACAAGTCTCCTCCACCACCATCACCAAAACCAGCACCTGTATACTATTATAAATCACCACCACCACCATCACCTTCTCCCCCACCTTCTTACTACTATAAGCCTCCTCCACCACCATCGCCATCTCCTCCTCCACCATACTATTACAAGTCTCCACCTCCACCATCGCCATCACCCCCACCACCTTACTACTACAAGTCCCCTCCTCCGCCATCTCCATCACCACCTCCACCTTACTACTACAAGTCTCCTCCACCACCATCACCATCTCCTCCACCTCCGTACTACTACAAGTCTCCTCCACCTCCATCGCATTCTCCCCCTCCACCATACTCCTACAAGTCACCACCACCACCGTCGCCATCTCCTCCACCACCCTACTACTACAAGTCACCACCACCACCATTGCCATCTCCTCCACCACCCTACATCTACAAGTCTCCTCCTCCACCATCACTTTCACCACCCCCACCCTACTACTACAAGTCGCCTACTCCATTGTCACCTTCTCCACCACCTCCCTACTACTACAAGTCACCACCACCACCATCACCATCTCCTCCACCACCCTACTACTACAAGTCTCCTCCTCCACCATCACCTTCACCACCCCCACCTTACTACTACAAGTCGCCTCCTCCACCGTCACCTTCTCCACCACCTCCCTACTACTATCACTCTCCACCTCCACCCGTAAAGTCTCCTCATCCTCCCTATTACTACAGCTCACCTCCTCCACCGGCGTACATTTACGCTTCACCACCACCATCGGTCCACTACTAAGAGTTTTTAAGAGTGCATTCATTCTCCACAATCAATCAAGTGAGTAGTTGTTTAATTTGTAAATTTTTCATATGATATTCAGCCTTTTTTGCTTCTTTTGTTTGACTTAAGGCTCTAATATTCTATTTGGTTGTTTCTTTTCAGATTTTAGTTTGAAACACAATAAATGATGGCTTCCTGAGAAATTGATTCAAACATCAATGGTACAAAGCAACTTATTTATGGAATAAGATATTCAATCTTTTAATTGAAGGGTTGATTCTTCAAGACATGGACCAATTTGATTCTACTTCTCTTTTGGTCTTCTTGCACATTGTTCTCTTAGTGTGTTCACATGAACGCATCTAGGCTTTGATGCTTCTTAGAGTTTGTTTCTTCGCAACTTATTGTTTGTATTGAGGATATTCTCCTCTTTTAATTCATTCCTATTAATTACTAATAAAATTATCCATGCCTCGCGCGGGAATTTAATATCACAAAATTTATAAAATAATACTTAAAACTAAAACACTATATTATCTTATAACAAATACTTATAACAATAACTTTACAGAAATATAAACAACAAAGTTTAAAGCATGTACTCAAAAATAGCAATTAATAACATAAGCATAAATTGTTGACGGTAAAAAAACATACCAGGATCTGTAAAAATAGATTGAAACTGAAAGGAAAAAATCGAGGCCTCAGAATGCATGGTGTCCCCTTAATTAAGAAAATTATTCCCGTCTAGTACCCGATGCTTAAAGGAATAGATCCTCTTAGGATAGAACGATTCTATTCACCAGTGTATTGATACAAAAATAATGGTGTCAGTGAGCCACTCAACATGAGCAAAGTACGCGAATATTTAATTTTGTAGAAGAAGAAGTTCAGAATTTTCGTTGTTTTAAAATGAGAGGAAATATCTCTATTTATAGACAACAAAGGGATGTGTGAACAAATGCTTATTGTGCCTTATGGGAAAGGTCACAATTCTTTGGAAAAGTTACAACCCTTCGGAAAGGTCACAACCTTTCATAAAACTCAGAACTTTTTATCAAAGTCGCAACCTTTCATAAAACTCAGAACTTTTTATCAAAGTCACAACTTTTCATAAAAGTCACAACTTTTCATGAAAGGCTAGTTTTGGAAATAAATAAATTAAAAGGGAATCCTGATTTTTTGTGGCGCCACGTAGACGGGCCTAGGATTCTCTTTTATATATATATATATTATTGAATGGTGTTCTTGTAATACCTTTGTGTACTTTGTGCACAAATCAATTAGAAGATCAATTTCATTATATTCACTTTCTTCTTCTTTTTCTCTATCTTTTACTGTTTTACCTCTGTAAACATGTTACAAACAAATTAAATAAGTCTTACCCAAATATATATAAACATATTGGAAATGAAAATACCTAAAATTACTTTAAAGATATTAAATATATTTTTTATGTAGTAGTAGTTCAAGATATGTATAAGTAAAACACACCTCAGTGTTTCCACAATGCACTGGGATACTTCTTACCAAAAACAATTTTAAAAATGAACATACAAAAGGGAAGACAAACTATTTTCCTTTCTTTTTTGGCAACAGAATTATAACAGGAATGAATACACTAGTAGTCCATGTCAAAAACAATGAGTGTTTACCCTTGATCTACGCAAGTCAGGAGGCCAGCTAACTCGTGAAATACTCACCCGAAGAGTACATCGCAAGACTGAAACCCAAAGGAATTGACAAGACCTGCACAAGGTGGAGCATGTAGCGTAATTTGATACAACACCCAACATGTAGTTATCTATTAGGTAATCTAGTAATTAAAGAGTAGAGAAGTCAAATTCAATTTTAGTATATGCCTTCTCAAATTAAAGAGAAAAAATGTTTAATTGAAATCTTTTACATTGATGTCACAAAGGTCAAAATTTTCAATACTTTTAATATTTTTACAATGTATAAAATATTATTGTATGTCTGAAAAGTTAAACAACCCACGTCCAATATTCTTTCTTGAGTTTATAAGAATTAATAACTGATTAACAAAATAAAAGAAGATAAAGACGTGGTAATTGACGAACAAGAAAACAAATTATTCCGAAGTAATTTGCAGTACTACAAAGAGACGTAATACTATAGATACAAAGTTAACTAAATAAATTAATGAACTTAAGTCAGTCAAGCTTGCACGCACTCCGATTAATTTCACGAGGTACCTGCTACCTCCCACCAATAGTGATATCCGATAACTGTATCCACCAAAGCTTGAACAAAAGAGAAATATCACCAGTATTTCCGCCTCTACTGAAATTTAACTCTGAGACCTCATGGTTCTCATTCCAATACTGATGATTTTGCAAATGTGTAACACAAAAAGGATTTAAATTCTATGATGATCACAATAACAACTTTTTATTGTATTTATGTAGTTAATCGATATAGCAAGTTTACTCAAACTTTCAAGTTCACTTATATCACACTTGTTATGAAGAGTGGAATACTTATTGTACATCGATGTAACTTTATGATGTTATCTATATATATATATACTTACATTGTTACTACACATAACTTAAACTCAAAAGAAAATAAAGAAAACTGAAAGCATGGATTTGTACTTTTTGAATTAGTAGTACTGTAGTAGTGCATGCCAAGTCTCAGCAAACAGGGGCGTATTTAAGGGAGGGTCACCAGGTTCACGTGAACCCATGCTCTCCTTCCGAGATCATCTATAATAGTGTTATGTTTTTTAAAAAATATTGAAATATAGATGTGTAAGTCCATACTCGGAGTATCATATTATATGACGATAATTAGGTGCATCTCTCTAAGTGAGGTTAGAAACCTGAATCTTATATATGTATATATATATCCGATCAGATTTACATCTTAGATCCACCTTTTTACAATAGTGCACCCCTCATCTCGAAATCCTGGATACACAGCAAACAACCTCTTTTATAATCTTATGGGGTACTAAATGAAAATGACAGAAAGTATTTCTTTTTGATTACTCATTTCATGAATGATGCTTCAGAAATAAATAATAAAAAGATATCAGAATAAAGAAAAGTTGTCAAACTTATTTTTAATAGGCAACAAATAATATGAAGCTATCAACAATCAACACACATACTTATAATTTATAAACCATTTATCCATCATAATAAGAAGGGTTATTTGTGCTTTTAAGTTACCAAGGTACTTGCGCCGACCAACTAGTGTTCCAAAAAGAAAATAATACATCTATTCGCTAATAAAAAGAACATTTTAACCATGCATGTGATCAGTGGCGGAACCAAGGATCCCAATAAGGGGATTCAAAAAAGTACAAAAGTATCACACTTAGGTTTCGAATATATTGAACATGTCGTATAGTGCATTTAATAATAGTTGGTACGAGATTCAGACAATGTCATAGTAACGCACCTTAGCATTTACCAGTAATAAACTCCATCAACATCAGTCTTCTTTTATACCAGTTAGCTTGAGTCCACGACATAGAATATACGTATCCTGACCCGCTACAGATCAACAGGCAAGTAAAGCAGGGCAAGAAATATTTAATTAATTTGGCTAAATAAGTCAAAGTTGTTGCAATTATTTGTAAATCTAGAACACTACATAATTCAGTATCACAGAATATGTGCACTAGTTGTTGTTTTGAACTTATGAATCTTTGAAGTTTTGTAGGGTGAAACAGAGATATGATTATCAGCCCACACCCTAGCTATTGAAAACAAAATGGCAAGAGAGTGGAAATATTAAAAAATATAGCACTTTCTTTCCCATAAGCCATTACATGGCATGTGTATTTGTGTGCACATTCATATGTTGCGTGTTCTCATAGCAGGTAACAAACTACTTGTTAATAGATAATGGGGAAATATTCAAAGTGATACAGAGATGGACTTTAATAAATAAAATAAGAACTTGTACATCCAGCTGTTAAGAGCTATTAATAATTTTTTTACACTTTGATTATCAATCAGAGCGATTGAATTGGTCCTTTAGACAGCTCTTTACAAACAACTACTTTTCAAGGTGTGTAACTATAAATACATAGGCCAATGAATCCCCAAAAGGCATCACTTCTCAACTGAAAAACTAAAGGTTATCTCCTTTCTTCTTCCTCTAACTAAGCTAACCATATTTGGGAGGCTAAGTGGTGTAATTTTCCAGCGAAATGAGGCTTAACGGTGGCGGCCCCGCCAAGGGTCGTCAGTATTTGCCACAGATCTTAGTAGCATTGGCCATATTGGCTGTAGCTAATGTAGTGTCGGCAGACCCTTATGTATACTCTTCTCCACCACCTCCAGCGTATGAGTACAAATCACCACCACCTCCTTCTCCTTCTCCACCACCACCATATGTGTACAAATCTCCACCTCCTCCCTCGCCTTCTCCCCCGTCTCCATATGTTTATAAGTCACCTCCTCCTCCTTCTCCATCACCACCTCCTCCATATGTGTATACGTCTCCACCCCCTCCATCTCCACCGCCACCATATGTGTACAAGTCCCCACCACCTCCTTCACCGTCTCCACCACCACCCTATGTATATAAGTCTCCCCCACCTCCCTCACCGTCTCCACCACCACCCTATGTATATAAGTCTCCCCCACCTCCATCACCATCACCACCTCCACCATATTACTACAAGTCTCCTCCTCCACCATCACCTTCACCACCACCTCCATATAACTACAAGTCTCCACCTCCACCTTCACCATCACCTCCACCACCATACTATTACAAATCTCCACCACCGCCTTCACCATCACCACCCCCACCATATTATTATAAGTCTCCACCACCACCTTCTCCTTCACCTCCTCCACCATACTATTACAAATCTCCACCACCTCCTTCACCTTCTCCTCCACCACCTTATTATTACAAGTCTCCACCTCCTCCATCACCATCACCACCACCACCATACTATTACAAGTCTCCTCCTCCCCCATCCCTATCACCACCCCCACCATACTATTACAAGTCTCCACCACCACCTGCTAAATCACCTCTTCCCCCGTACTATTACAGTTCTCCTCCACCATCAGTGAAGTCTCCCCATCCACCATATTACTACTCCTCACCACCACCATCAAGGAAATCACCTCCTCCACCATATCACTACACTTCTCCACCACCACCTGTTAAGTCACCACCTCCTCCATACTACTACTCCTCACCACCACCACCCAAGAAATCACCTCCTCCACCATATCACTACAGTTCCCCACCACCACCAGTTAAGTCACCTCCAACTCCATACTACTACAAGTCTCCACCACCACCACCAAAGAAGTCTTCTCCCCCACCATACTACTATACTTCACCACCACTGCCAACTCATTACTATCCTCCACATTATCAATTTGTAGTCAAAGTTGTTGGAAAAGTCTATTGTTTTAGATGCCATAATTGGAAGCACCCAGAGATGTCTCACGGCAAGAAACACCTGAAAGGTACCATACTCGTTATAGTTTATACTACATTCATATTCTTTGTTTTCTTTTAATTTATCTTCAAAAATTTATTTTACTAGTTGCTTTGTTCATTATTCTTTTATCAGAATGCATATATAAATGTGTGTATTTTGATTTGGATATTTGGTCCACTTCTGTTTTCAAAATGTGAAGTTAAATAAAAAATTTAAAACGTCAAGGAGTTTTATAAGGCAACAACTATAAATATAATTGTGACTATAGAATAAAATATATTAAAAATGGAAGTAGTTAGTTCTTGCTTGGAAATAGAAGTATTAATTTATTCTCACATTGGCAGACAAAAGTCCGTATTGGCAAACAAGTTGCTACATTAACATGCAATTTATTTCCCTTGTTAGAAAAATAAATTTTGATCATGTGATGAAAAGGTTTGTTTTATTTTAAATTATGATTAATTAATGTATTATTTTAAACATGGATTAGGTGCTGTTGTTGAAGTGACTTGCAAGGCTGGTGACAAGGAAATTGTGAGTTATGGTACCACTAAGATCAATGGAAAATTTAGCATCACAGTTGAAGGATTTGAATATAGCAAATATGGAGCAAAGGCTTGCAAGGCTAAACTCCACAATGCTCCTAAGGATTCGAAGTGTAGCATTCCTACAAACCTTCATTGGGGAATTAAGGGTGCTAACCTCAAAGTGAAGTCAAAGAATAAATATGAAGTTGTACTCTATGCAAAACCATTTGCTTATGGCTCTAAGATACCTGATGCAGAATGCCAAAAGGCCAAGCCTACACCTTCTCCATACTATTATAAATCTCCTCCACCTCCATCACCGAAGTATGTGTACAAGTCACCACCTCCCCCAACCCCGACATACGTTTATAAGTCTCCACCACCACCTGCTTACTATTACAAATCTCCACCACCACCAACTAAGTCTCCACCACCTCTTTATTATTACAATTCTCCACCTCCACCATCACCAAAACCTGCACCGGTATACTATTACAAATCACCACCACCTCCGTCACCATCGCCTCCACCGCCTTACTATTATAAATCTCCACCGCCACCAACTAAGTCTCCACCGCCTCCTTATTACTACAAATCTCCACTTCCGCCATCACCAAAACCTGCACCTATATACTAGTATAAATCACCGCCACCATCACCAAAACCTGCACCTATATACTATTATAAATCCCCACCACCACCATCACCTTCTCCCCCACCTCCTTACTACTATAAGTCTCCTCCACAACCATCATCAAAACCTGCACCGATATACTATTATAAATCACCAACACCACCGTCACCTTCTCCCCCACCTCCTTACTACTATAAATCTCCTCCACCACCATCGCCATCTCCTCCTCCACCATACTATTACAAGTTTCCTCCACCACCATCGCCATCACCCCCACCACCTTACTACTACAAGTCCCCTCCTCCACCATCTCCATCACCACCCCCACCCTACTACTACAAGTCTCCTCCACCTCCTTACTACTACAAGTCTCCTCTACCTCCATCGCCTTATCCCCCTCCACCATCTCCTCCACCACCCTACTATTACAAGTCACCACCACCACCATCGCCATCTCCTCCATCACCCTACTACTACAAGTCTCCTCCTCCACCATCACCTTCACCACCCCCACCCTACTACTACAAGTCGCCTCCTCCGCCATCACCTTCTCCACCACCTCCCTACTACTATCATTCTCCACCTCCACCAGTAAAGTCTCCTCCTCCTCCCTATTACTACAACTCACCTCCTCCACCTGTGAAATCACCTCTTCCACCAGTATATATTTACGCTTCACCACCACCTCCAGTCCACTATTAAGAGTTTTTTGTAGTTCAACCATTCTCCACAATCAATTAAGTGAGTAGCTGTTTGAATTGTGAATCTTTTTTCTCATATGAGATCAACCTTTTCTGCTTCTTTTCTTTGAAATTAAGGCTCTAATATTCTATTTGTTGTTTATTTTCAGATTTTAGTTTGAGACATGAAATAAATGATGGCATCTTGAGGAAAAGATTCAAACATCAATGGAACAAAGCAATTAATTTATGGAATAAGATATTCAATTTTTCAATTGAAGGATTGATTCTTCATGACATGGACCAGTTTGCTTCTACTTTTCTTTTGGCCTTCTTGCACATTATTCTCTTAGTGCGTCACATGAACGTATCTAGCTTTGATACTTCTTAGAGTTTGTTTCTTCGTAATTTATTGTTGTATTGAGGATATTGTCCTCATTTTATTCATTCCAATTAGTTATTGTATGTTGTTCTTGACTTCTTGTAATACCTTTGAGTACTTCGTGCACATGATCAATAAGAAGATCAATTTCAAGGAAACAAATTTGATTGTTGATATTTTGTCTAAATACAGTTATAATAATGATACATGTAGTATTTTCTTGATATTTAATTCCCCACCTTTGTGTAAGACTGCTAAGGCAACGACCCTTTGAAATAAGGGTCAAATTTTGTACCGGTTAGTTTTAAATTCCCAGCCTTCCTTTGTGCATGACTATTCTTTCCAAAAAATTATATCTATTCATAATAAAACGATAAATTTTCACAATGGATACTTTTCTGAGAGAAAAGAAACTTTAAATTTTCATTTGATTTACTTCTTGCCAAAATTAAAAAAGTGCATACAAAAAGGAAGAAAAACGTTTTTCCTTTCTTTTATTGTGCTCGAGTGTACCTCTGTTTTCCAACATTAGATCAGTAGGAGAGGTGCAAACAAATTATAACTATTGCCTTCACATACAATTAATCCCATCATTGAGAACTCACATGAATTTTCAAGAAATATTGTTACAATTAAGAGATCACAAGGCCCATAATATAATAACAAATCTTCCTAGTACTCCATCTCAATTTTTTTAAAGAAATTTGTTATAATCTTTTAAGAATTTAACTTACATACACTAACAGCGTAAATAATTGTACACAACAATGTGATTTGGCCTATTATAATAAGTTGTTAGTAGTTATTTGTAAGGTAACCTCATAGTGTAGAGCATTCATAGAAGTTAGAATCCAATTGTAGTGTAGGCGGATTTCAAGAAATAAGTGAAACACACTCCTTAAATTCCAGATAGATTATGCCGTTTTTAAATGTAAGAAAAAAGAGTTTTAAGTAAAATCTTTTGCATCGAAGGTCAAAAGTTTCAATTCTTTTTATATAGTTTAAAATGTGTAAGTATTACCTTGAAAAGCTTTTTTTTTCATAAACGTGATGTCGGTCCAACTTGCATGCACCTCGATTAATTTCACTAGATACCAGTTACCTCCCGCCAGCACCAGGTACCAGGTTTCTCTATCCACCAAGGCTAAGCTACATAAGAAGAAATCTCCTAGTGTGTTTGTATCTGCTGGTATTTGAACTTAGGACCTATTAATTCTCAACCTACTTCATTGACCACTAGGTCACACCGTTAGGTGCCTCTGAAACATTAATCAACCTGTGTACTCTTTATATATGTTTTCAACCAATCAATCTTTTCTCTGCTAATCAAATGAAAAATGAATTCCCATTACTTCATTTGTTACTCTTTTTTCCCTCCAACTCAACAACAACAACAACAACAAATGATCAATTGAGCTGATTATAATACCAATACAGAAGTAAATGCTACAGTCTACCATTAAATAAGTATCTGAAAACAGCTTAATTAACAATTATAAGTTCCAATAGGGAAATTTAGCAGCTTTACCTCATTTTTGCATCTACAGCTGAGTGCATAATTGGTGCAATCTTTGCTACTCTTCATTTGCCTAATCTTCTAATTTGGAACCCTAAATTACCAGCAAATTGAACAAAGAATGGGAAAATGGAGGACGGGTCAAATTTGGGCCCAATAGACGTGGGTAAATGAGTAAAATCATTTTGTTTTTTTCCTCCAAATGTAAAACCTTATATTAAATTAAATTAATGAATGAAAAATATTTATTTTTGTTCATATTTATTGTTTAATCATGATTAAGTTATATAATTTTTCCACTTCAAAGTTATTGGTTATAGGTATGTAAGGGTTTATCTTCTATTAGTTCCAGCTTGAGTAACCATTACTTCTTGCAAGTAATTGTCGGTTACAAATGGAGATAATCATACGATACTATAAGCGTTTTTTTTATTTCTTTGGAGATACTCAATGCGGTGTGCACTGACATCTGCCTAGCTACTTACTACTTTGCTTAACTTAAAGTCGAAAATGAAATGAAATTCAAACTTTTCGAGATAAATTATTGAAGATTTATATGAAAAGAAGTCTCTTAGCACATACAAGGTCGATACTAGAAACTCGATATTGACTCAAGAAATTTCTTAAGTGAAGTTTTCATGTTATATATTACTCGTGATCCCCACTTGAAAATCACATTATTCCCCTTTTATGTCGAGTGAATTAATAAGGGACCAAATTTCCTTATCATAATTTTCTCATGTAGGGGCTTGATGAGGGATATTATTATAATAATAACATACTTATTATAATTTCATAAGTAGAATTTGAGAAGCATATAATATGCATAAATTTTATTTTTATCTTATAAATAGAGAAGTTATTTTCAACAAAAACTCACGACCTAAAAGAAATATTATTAGAAGTAGAATTTTAAGAATAATATGGTAAAAATATAGCAAAAAACTATATTATTAGTACTAAATAACCTTCTATCTCTTCCACATATTTTATATTTTATTATTACTTATTAACCTTTTATCTTAATTACATTTTAAAAATGATTGCAAACAAATGCTAGAGCACTTTTGGCTTGTTCTAAAAAAAGACAAAAATGTTTGGTTAGTGTTAAATGCTAATTTTGGAAAAAAGAAAGGTAGTTAATATGTCATTTTCTGCAAAAAATTATATTTTTGGGTCTCACTGATATAAGTAATATAAATATCTGGGTAAATCTAAATGCTTCCACACTGCTTCAAACAATGTAGTATTATTTCTTTAAAATGTTTTTTGACATTAAATTCATTATATTTTTAAATTATAAAGTTAAATCGGGTCAATAAATTTTAAATATAAAATATCTAAAAAGTAGAGTTTCTTCTTTTGCTTCTACTCAATATTCGATATTCATATTGAACTTTTAATTAATTTAAATTTACATCACGTAAAATCAATGATATTAGAACCATTCACAATGAAATACCAACCGTGTAACAGTATGAATTTGTAATGAGATATTGAGATGCATGATGAGATCTCTTTATCCTAATTTAAAAATATCTCATTCAAATTTTTGGGATGAATTCTTTTTATTTGAAGCATCGTCTTCTTAAATAAATCATATAATATGTCACGTTGAATTCAATTTCGTTCTAATATAAAAATCAAATATCGAGAAAAATAAAATAAAAAATTCCAACTGTGCAATAATATAAATTTGTAATGAGATATTGAGATGCATAAAATCTCTTTATCTTTAATTAAAAGTATCTCATTCAAATTTTTGGGATGAATATTTTTATTTGGAGCATCGTCTTTTTAAATAAGTCATATAATATATCAAATTGAATTCAATTTCGTTCTAATATAAATATCGAATATCGTGAAAAATAAAATAAAAAATGCCAACTGTGTCATAAAAATTGTTAGAGTACCAAATATGAAATGGTGACCTGTCGTATTATGAAATGTCAGCTTTCTTGCTTTATTCCAAGTCTAGAATGTTCAAGAATTATTTATTATTTATTAAAAGCAGAGAATTTACTTCCTATACTATAAAAATAAAGCACCCTTAAATTAAAATTTTAACTTTTTTATTATGGTTACTCTTGATATTAATAGATAAATCACATAAATAGAGTGTATTAAAAAAATTAAAAGATAAATTAATATAATATATTTTTTGTTTTAGATTTTAAGTTTTATGTAAAAAGAAAATAGACAAGTAATGGAATAAATATAAAACAAAGTTACTCTCTTTGTTCCTTTGCAATTAGTTATTATGTTACGTTTTTTTTTAGAGTTTGATTAATTTTTATAATTAAATTATATTATATTAATTTAATATTTTAAAATAAAAATTTAGATATTCAAAAATTATATTAAAAGTATAATAAATTTAAAAAATTATATTAATATACTAAAAAGTAACGGAAGGAAGGAGTATTTTATCTTTTTCTGTTTTAAGTATTTGCTTCTTTTTTTGGTTGATCTCTTCTTCACTTGGACCCAAAGAAAAAAACTTCACTAAAAACCCAAGAAAATATATAAAAAGAGCAAAAGTTCCAATTTTGATGCATACCCAAATCTCAAAATCCACTAGTTCATCTTCCCAATTCACTAATTTCTCCATTTTTCCAGTTCTCAAATTTCAAAATTTTCATTTTGAGTGATAAAAATGGTAACTTTGAAGATGAAAGTGTTGGGATTTATGCTAATAATGCTTTCAATTTCTGCAATTGCAAAAGGGGATGAAAATGAATCATCTAAGCCACCAACATTGGTGAAAATGGTAAAGTGTAAAAAAATGTGTGTTAAAGATTGGGAGTGTAATGTGTTGTCAAGATTTTGTTGTAATTTGACAATTTCTGATATTTTTGTGACTTATCAATTTGAGAATCTGTTTTCAAAGAGGAATTCACCTGTAGCTCATGCTGTTGGTTTTTGGGATTATAAATCTTTTATAATTGCTTCAGCTCTTTTTCAACCTCTTGGATTTGGTACTGCTGGTGGTAAACAAATGCAGATGAAAGAAATTGCTGCTTTTCTTGGCCATGTTGGTAGCAAAACTTCTTGTAAGTTGTTGTTGTTGTTGTTGTTTTAAATTTAGCTCAAATTGTGTCATTATATGGTTGTTTTGTTGTAGTATTGTTGTGTTACTATTTGTTTGATTTTGTTACTATCTGTTGTTTCTTTGGTTTGGAGTCGAGGGTCTATCATAAACAATTTATCTACGACTCTACCTATGAGCTAAGGGTAAGGTCCCCACTTGGTGGAGTACACTAGGTATGTTGTTGTTGTTGACTTGTTGCATGGCATTGCATGAACAAGTGATATATTTTATAGAACCTCTAATATTATAATTGTAATTATTACAACAACAATATATCTAGTGTAATTTCACAAAAGTGGGGTCTGGGGAAGGTAAAGTGTATGCAGACTTTACCACTATGTTGTTGGAGGTGGAGAGGTTGTTTTCGAAAGACCCTCCGTTCAAGGATAATTAGTATCTGTATATATTTACTAGTGTTATTATTAGTATTTGTATATATTTAATTTGTTTGCCGACCTCAATTTGTTTGGGACTGAGATGTAGTAGTAGTTGTTGTTGTATGATGGAGGTTTCATATAATTGACCCTTGACTAGTAAGGGATTGAGCTATAATTTGTTGTTGGCGTCTTATCTATTTGCTTATGTCATCTTTTATAGTATGATTTCCCTTTTTCTTGCTGTATGCTTGGATCCTGCAGAAATTTGTTGCATCTGTGTTGGATCTGCAAAAATAAAAAACTTTCTGAGGATCGGGCATGCATCTGGCGACATTTTTGAAGGATCTGAACAACATAGCTTTTTTGGTGCTTTCTTGTTCAGAAAATGGTGAAAAGATGGATGGAGAAATGTTTAAACTTTGAGTCGATCAAACATAACAGTACTTAGAAAAGATCAATAGCTTGCGTAAAATCATTGATTGAACTCATCTTGTTTAAGATCAGTATGGGTCTTGAGTCTTGAGGAATCTGATTGAGGACTTGAGAATCTGGTGCAGTTAACATGTGATGAACTAATTCTATTTGAATTATTTATCTATCTTGTCTGACTTGCGTATGCTCCAGTTAAGACAGTCGCTTAAGATTCCGTCCATTTAAAAATTGGTGAGCTTGTTGCTTGCTATGTATCTCTATGTGTTCGCGCATGTGCATATAAGCTCTTTTCTAGCTAGACCTTTGTGTGATATAAGTATATTTTAACTTCTAATTGTCGTCCCCTTGAATGAATAGCCATTCCAGGCGTAAAATCACTTGTTACTGCCTATCATCAACCAAAATTTAGTTCAATCCTCTGGTTTATTCTGCCATACGTGCTTGCACTTCTCTTGATTTATCATGACTTAAATGTAAACAGGTGGTTACGGAGTCGCCACTGGTGGACCATTGGCTTGGGGCCTTTGCTATAACAAGGAAATGAGTCCTAGCCAAGATTACTGTGATGATTACTTCAAATTAACCTACCCGTGCTCTCCCGGAGTCCAATATTATGGTCGCGGTGCCTTGCCTATCTACTGGTAAATGTTTCATTACTTATTTATCTAGATTATATATTTATCTTTTTCTGCTATGTTGCTTGAAATTTTCAAAAATACCACCAGTGCATGTTGGATCGTCCAAAAGTAGTGCATTTTTACGGATCTGATACGAGCAACATAGTTTCTTTGTTATCAAACCACCACTCCAGACGGTTGAGTTCTCCTCGTTGTTGCTTTGTTATGCTCCTCTTAAGCAGATGCCTGTTATTAGGTATTCATTTCATTCTTCTACCATTAATTAGCACTAAAAATATGTTTTTTTCCTTGATACTTCTATATAGGAACTACAACTACGGCAAAATAGGCGAAGCACTGAAGGTAGATCTGTTGAATCATCCCGAATACATTGAACAAAACGCGACCTTGGCATTTCAAGCTGCAATTTGGCAGTGGATGAACCCTGTCAAAAAGGGCCAGCCTTCAGCTCACGATGCCTTTGTTGGCAATTGGAAGCCAACGAAGAACGATACTTTGTCTAAGCGAGTTCCCGGCTTTGGCACCACCATGAACATCCTCTATGGTGACAATGTCTGTAACCAAGGTGATATTGACTCCATGAACAACATCATCTCACACTACTTGTATTACCTTGACTTGATGGGCATTGGTCGGGAGGAGGCAGGGCCTCACGAATTACTGACATGCACAGAACAAAAACCTTTCAATCCATCTTCCTCCCCTGCAGCTTCTTCTTGATAAACTTATGTGGGATTTTGGACATCCTATCTAGGATTGCTGCTTTTATCCTTGACGTTTTTTCATTAAGAAAACATCCAATAAGTGGAGCAAGATTGGCGTTGTCGTCCTGCTCCCGGTGTAAACTGTGTGTTTGGGAGTCATATATATAAGTATTAAGGATGTGTTGCCCCTTTCTTGTTGCGTCTTATTGAAGTGAATTTTGATCAGTGTAGTACATGTAGTGTATGTGACACTTTAGTCTGTAATCTTTTTAACTGTTAAAATTTGCAAACTTGTTCCTTGTCAGTCAATAACAGAAGGAATTTCCATCACAAAAGCCCTCGGGCCATTGGTTTAGGCACATGTCACGAGCTTGAATTTGATTTAGGCACATGTCATGAGCTTGAATTTGATTTAGGCACATGTCATGAGTTCGAATATGGTTGTTGATATAAGTAGAAAAGAGCAAAGGAGTGCACCTATTAACAATGGCGGATGTAAAATGTAGAAAAGAGCAAAGGAGTGCACCTATTACCAATGGCGGATGTAAAATGTCCATATTGGGTTTATCTAAACTTAGTAAATTTATGTGCAAAATATACAAAAAAAAAAAAAAAAAAAAACTGCAATAAATGGTAGATATGAACTCATACTTGGAAAATACAATGAGTTTGATATGAAGAACTTAAAAAATTGAATTCATGAAGCTTAATTGTCGGAAACGTCTTTACCTATTACCAACTGAATTTTAGATCGTGCATCACCGGTTTAGGTACATGTCACAAATTTGAATCTTGTCATTAACAAAAGCTCAATATTTAAGTAGATAAGAGTAACAAAAAAAGTGAAAATTACACAACTATACCATTTAAGACTTTAATTAACAATATATGCACACACTCCTTTTTAATTACAAATATAGTTTTTAAATTACAAACATGACAAAAAACTGATTTTTTTCGAGTTTTATTATAATTAATTTAATATTAATTTTTTCCTTTTTTGGGGGGTTATGTGCGTACTTTATGGAGATAATAATTATGGTATTAATATTCCTTACTCTTTAACTCCCCAAATATACTTTAATTGTTACACATTATCTTCTTTTTCCATTATTATTTTTATCTCTTCCTTTTTTATTTAATCTGTAAGTATAGAAATCTTTTTCCGTATTCTACCAATTATTCTGCCAATAGCATTAATTGTTGTTACTTTCTATGTATTTTAGTTTTGGTAGAAGTGTTTCTCCATTGTTGGCTTTAGTTATTATCTATCGTTAGTTATTCTCCATAGTTTCATCTTCGGTTCATCTTCATCGGTAAATTCTCAGTTCCAATTTCACAATTCAAGCAACAAAACGTTGGCTCCAATTTTTGTTTGTTTGTTTAAAAGTTTTGGCCATTTTATTCCTTCTTTGGGTTAACAAGTGGAATTTGAGTTCCTGGTAAATGTTTGCTGGAGTAAATGTGTGCGCAATCAACATTACCAAATGCAACTGGAAATTAATCATTCTTATAACAGTAATTTCACCAATAATATGAACTAGCAATTCAACAGCCACCAATGTTGGAATAAGTTGCAATCAACATTCACCAAATGCAACTGAAATTCAATCATTCTTATAACAATCATTTCACCAATAATACGAACTAGCAATTCAACATTTACCAATTTTGGAATAAGGTGCAATCAACATTCACCAAATGCAACTGAAATTCAACAAAACCATAGAAGATTCAACTGCATAAAAAATTAAATAAAACCAAAACATAATTAAAACACAACAATGTTATTCTTGAGGTCGAAATTTGGGGCAAGTCTTCCTATTATGCCCGGGTATACCACATTTACTATAAGTAACTTTACACATCTTGAATTTTTCTTTGTTGAATTCTTTCTTACGGTCGTTATAATTTGGTGGTCTCCCTGGTTGCTTTCTTGCATCTGATGATAACACTATCTCTTCTAAAATATGTGATGGAACTTCCCATGTGCTTTTGCAAGTCAACGATTCAATCAGGATTGCATAAGTATCTTGAAAATTCTTATTACTATAATATGCTAAACAGTAATCCTCGCGATGCTTGTTTCTATATCTGATAACAGCAATTGCATGAATACAGGGAATTTCATCACGTTGAAATCTTCCACAGCTACATATTTGGATGTTTAGATACACCATAAGCCTTTTTTGCACCATCTGTAATTGTATGAATATATTATGTTGATGTGCGTGCCTTCATAAGAAAACATACCAAATTAATGAAAATAAAAACCTAAAATACTAAACAAAACTACTAACTTAACCAATTTAACGTTTGTTCTTTAAACTATCAATGTATATATATTAATCTAACCAAAATTCACATACCATACAAACTATCAAGTTAGTTAACAACAACGACATATACCACAAACACATACATATATATACACCAATCAAATTTGGTGTTTATAAATTATCTCAAATATGTACCAACACATCTACAAAAAAAAGACGAAGCTCAATATATAAAATACAATTACTATACCATCACATTCACCAATATATATATTCTTCTTTGAAACAAAATCCTCTCAAAAAAGCGTATCGTTGCATAACATCGGATATAGTCTGCTTGTTATTGTAAACTTGATATTCTGCAACATTATCGTGTTGAAGATTTGCTATTATTTCTGTTTCTTCAATTTCCTCAACAAATTCTTCTAAAATGGGATCCAAATTCGTCAAACATATTGACTTTGATCTAAGAATTTCTTTTCTTGTTGTGTGTACACCAACTTGGTAATCAATGGCTTCCATACTTCTAGAGACACAACTTACAAACAATGGTTACTTTGAAAAAATATCTGCATTACATTTTTTTTGGTCTAAATACACTTGGACACCCATATCATCATGAATCTTCATTGGTGGAGATCCACCACTCACGATATATTTGAGTTCTAAATCAAATATAATCGTGTCAACACCCAATTGCGAAGCAATAGTTGTTATCAAGTCATCATACTTGGTGTTTGCATCATATATAATTCCTTCAACATTGTAATCAATGTATCTGCCTTTAGAAGAGTACAAATAAACATTAGTCAATGATTTTAATGGTGTCAACTTATAACAGGATGTTGATCAATATATATGCTCACATTTGGTGTTTATTAAGGTCACAAAACACCAAAAACTATTTCAACATATGTACCAAATAAACATTAGTAAATGATTTTAATGGTGTCAACTTATAACAGGATGTTGATCACTATATATGCTCACACTTGGTTTTTTATTAAGGTCACAAAATACCAAAAACTATTTTAACATATGTACCAAAATTTAACAACATCAAGGTACCAAATATATACCAAAAAAATTAATACGTTAATATATACCATGAACTAAGTCAATACGTGTATCGACATTTTACCTCCAACTGTTCTTATTAATTAACTCTCAATTATTGTTTTGTACAAAGATTTGAAAACTATCATGATATTTTTATCTATTTGTACCAATTAGTACAACAACTATGAAATCAAATTATACAATTAAAAAAATATAGGTTGATGATGTTCATTAAACACCAACTTGTAATACAGAACCAATTACTTCAATAATTGTACAATTTCATACCCAATACAGCAGTAATATATACCAAAAAAGTTAAGAATGTTGGTTATAGTTACATCTGAAATCTAGTATTTACAAAAGATAAAACAACTAACAAATTTACCAAGACTTACAAAGATTACACCATCAAGAACTTTCTCAAATAATCTAATCAAACCTAATTAATGATCAATAATTTTTCACGAAATATGCAGTTAACTCATCAATAAAAAAATATACCAATTACTCAATCACGAATCGGTAGTATAATACAATTCACAACCTATCAATTTCACCAATTTATCTAACATGTGACTACTCATAATTTCAACATTCACAACCTTCACAATTCCACCATAATTTATGCTACAAAAAATCATGATTTTACCGCTTAATAACATGATAATATTCAATTTAGAGCACACAAAATTATATACCCAATTTAGATTAAGATCCGGATGGGATTATTTTGCTTTATTTAGAATCAAATTTTATGAATTAAACTTCAATTTCTTGCAACAAAATAACATATACGATGATGATAGTTCACTCGTTAATGAGCACAAAACATAAAAACACCAACATGTAGTTATCAAGCTTACCTGATTCGTCCCATCGTCTGTTGTGTTGTAATAGAATCGATACACAGTTGATTTCCATTATTGATGAAACTTTCAGAATATGGAGGTTCAGAGTTTTTTTTTTTTTGGTTAAAATTTATTAGTTTATGATAGAGAACATATAACTAAATTGGAGTAAATCGTGGGAGAAAATCGTGCTATTAATAAGAGAATGGTTTTTTTTAATTTACGTTTCTTTTTTGGTAAAAAATAATTATGATAAGGAACACATACCTTAATTGGAGAAAATAATGGGGGGAAATTGTGGGATTAATAAGAAGTTTTTTTTTTTTTCTGTTTTTTTTTTCATCTACATTTGTTATTTTTGAAAAAAAAATTATTGCTATGTAGATGAAAACTAAAACTACTGTTATATTATGGTTATTAAGACTATATAATTGTATATTTTAGTTTTTTACCCGTACCTTATTATTTTCAAAAATTTCTCGATCAAAAAAAAGATTCATTAAAGAGGAAGGAAGAAGTTGCGAATAACATACGATTGCCTCTTTCTTTTTACCAAGTTAAGGCAATCAAAAAAGATTTGTTGAGAGACGTTCCATCCACTCTCTTTGAGTTTTTCTTCTTTACGTTTTCTTATTCTCTTTTTTAATTTTTAATTTATGAAATGACATTTATTGAAGTCAATCTAATGGTAATATAAATAAATATTTTACACTAATAGTGTATATATCTTTTTTTTATATATAAAATAATGTGTATAATTTAAACTCTAAAAATACTATGGCGATTTATTTATATTATTACTTTCTTCGTTCCTTTTTACTTGTTATAATTTTCTTTTTTGATAGTCAAGTGAGATGAATTTTGATCAATACTTTGATACAAGAAACAATATATAGTACTTTTCGATAATATTTGAATATCTAAATTTTAATTCTAAAATATCAAATTAAGCTAATCAAATTTAGTTTTGAAAGTTAGTCAAATTGACTTTTTGAAAAGCGAATCATTTTAGAATGGAGGGAGTACTTCATTCCTAATTAGAGGTATCGTGTTCGAGCTCTATTATGGTGTCGTTTGACTCTTGAAAAGTGAAATGTGACAATTTTTTTGGAACAGAGGAAGTACTTCATTCCTAATCAGAAGTATCATGTTCGAGCTTTGTTATGGTGTCGTTTGTCTTTTGAAAAGTGAAACTCGACAGCTATTTTGGAACGAAGGGAGTATTTCATTCCTAATCAAAAGTATCGTGTTATAGTGTTGTTTGATTCTTGAAAAGTGAAACATGACAACTATTTTGGAACGGAAGGAGTACTTCATTCCTAATCGAAATGTATCGTGTTCGAACTCTGTTATGGTGTCATTTAACTCTTGAAAAGTGAAACGTGACAACTATTTAAAAACAGAGGGAGTACTTTGTTCCTACTCAGAAGTATCGTCTTCGAGCTTTGTTATGATGTTATTTGACTTTTAAAATGTGAAAGGTAACAACTATTTTGATTCAGAGGAGTACTTCATTCCTAATAAAAAATATCATGTTCAAGCTCTGTTATTGTGTTGTTTGACTTTTAAAAAGTGAAACGTGATAACAATTTTCAAACGGAGGGAGTACTTCATTTCTAATCAGAAATATCGTGTTCGAGTTCTATTATGGTGTCGTTTAACTCTTGAAAAATGAAATGTGACAACAATTATAAAATAGAGGGAGTACTTTATTTCTAATCAAAAGTATTATATTCAAGCTCTATTAAGCATTTTGTTCTTTAACACGAGACTTCAATTTAGTCGGGCTTCAATGGTTACGATGAAAATAAACTTTCCAAGGGTTACACCTTTGATGACAGCTAAATATACTTGATTTTTCCTCAGTCATATCCCTCGGCCCCCTCCTTCAATTTCTCAATGTTTAACAATACAAACAAAGCAAATCCACCCCTACCTTTTTCCTCTCTGTGTCGTTTGTTCTCGCTGTCTTTGCTTACCTGTTCTTCACTTTATATTTTTCTTGATTTAGCATAATCAAGAAGCTACAGAAGAAGAACAACAACAAGAAAAGATTTATTTTTTCAGGTAAAAAAATTAAGAAAAAAGAAAACAAACAACCCCTTGAATTGCGGTTGATTTCTATGGCTGTAGTTTATCGGAATGAGTTGTTTAGTCTCTGAGGCGTGAACCCTTTTGAGTTTTCAGGGTTTCATTTGTTTTTCAGGGGTTAATTTTGAATTTTGACCCATTTTCAATTTCTTTCTCTCTTTTTCAACTTTCCCCATATTCTTTATTTGGACCCTCTGGATCTAACTAACCCTTGTCTGGAAATTTCAAAAAAATTCTTTCTTTGTGTTGTTTTGTTTATTTGGGTTTGTGAATTGTAGCTGTAGTTGATTAATTTGATGGCTATGGATGGCAATTATCACAGGCAAGGGCTAGTGGTAAGATTAGATATTCCCCCTTTTGGGTTTCTTGGATATATGTTTTCTATAAAAGAGGAGCTGTTCTGTATTGGGGTTGAGGTGTAGTTGATTGATTGATGTCTAGGTATGTTTGTGTGTTCGCTTTGAAAGGTGGATTGTGGAAGTTTGGTTTGTTGGAAATGGAATTAATTGTAGAATTCTATGTTTAGTGCTTTGATTACATGACGGTTTTGTCTTTGTTGTTCCCTTTTTGCCAAATGAGGAGGAATGTACCATTTCAAGGGCTTTTATAGAAGGAAATGAAATTGAAGTCTTGCATCGATGGCTTGTATTAGTTATTCCCCTTTTGGTGTTTCTTGCACATTTATTTTCTACAAAAGAGGAGTTATTTTTATTGGGATTGAGGCGTAGTTGATTGATTGATCTCTAGCTATGTGTGAGTTTGGTATGAAATGTGGATTGTGGAAGTTTGGTTTGTTGGAAATGGAATTAATTGTAGAATTCTATTTTTAGTGCTTTGATTACATGACGGTTTTGACTTTGTTTTGTTCCCTTTTTGCCAAATGAGGAATGTACCATTTAAAGGCTTGCATAGAAGGAAATGAAATGGGAAGCATTGAATTGTGATGTATTTTTGTAGTCTTGCATCAATAGCTTGTATTAGATTTTCTCTTTTTGGGTTTCTTGGACGTATATTTTCTTATTTAGTCGAGTTTCGCGCTGCGAGAGAGGATTTATTTTGTATTCATATCGAAGCTTAGTTGATTTATTGATTGATTGATTGATTGATCTCTGTCTATGCGTGAGTTTGCTTTGATATATGGATTGTGGAAGTTTGGTTTGTTGGAAATGGAACTAATTGTCGAATTCTATTTTTAGTGCTTTGATTCCATGACAGTTTTGTCTAGTTCTTTTTAAAAATTTTGTTCCTTTTTGCCCAATGATGAGGAATGTACCATTTTAAGGCTTGTATAGAAGGAAATGAAATTGGAAGCATTAAAATGTGATTTATTTTTGTAGTCTTGCATCAATAGGTTGGTATTAATTTCTGTATCTTTCGATATCAGTTTCATATTTTATTGGCCGGGAAAAGTAATATTTCTGGTTTGTCTGCTCCTACCTTCCTTTTCCTCCTCTTCATTTTAAAATGCAAGTTATGTTTAAATAGGAGCTTTTACTTGAGATATTTTTTGTTGGCAAGCCTGGACATTTTTTTCCTTTTTCCATAAAGATTAAGGTTAGACATCTTATATAAAGAATGATATATCCATAGCCTTGAAATGGAGCTCTTCTTTCCTTATTTCTGTTGAAACCGATTTTTGGGTTTGGAATTGCGGCGGTAATGCACTCTTAATTTAATTTAATTTTTAAAAAAGAGAAAACTCTGTGGTAATGCACTCTTAAAGGCATGCACAGCTTGTGTTTCATTTGTCAAATACATTTTCGTCATTTACATTTCAACTATTGCAAGTTCCTTTGTAAATCACCCTCCGAACAAGGAGAGAGTGGTTTGTCATTTTCAATTTATTTATTTTTAAATGAAGTGGTAGTAGGTGTTGTGGTTTGCATGATATAATGAAGTTTGTTCATTTTGAATCATTCTTACATTTGACTTACTGCACAGGCACATGCTCCTCCTCCTGGTTACTTTTCACGCTTGGAAAACAGAAGGGCTGAAGACGATCTTTATTTGAGAAAGAGAGTAAGGATGAGAAGGTGGCTGTGTTGTACCTGTCAAGTAGAGGAGTCCTACCCATCACATGAAACCGAGCACCTTAAACACCCTGCAAGTCATGCTGATGGTACACTATTTCAAATTTATGGTTAAGCTTTATTTAGTGAAAACCAAATTGTTTCTCTCCTTGTTGTTGCCTTGAGTCTCGAGATGAGTCTTTGAATCGTCCATGCCATTTT
The DNA here is from genome assembly GCA_018342035.1 of Solanum appendiculatum. NCBI lineage: Eukaryota > Viridiplantae > Streptophyta > Magnoliopsida > Solanales > Solanaceae > Solanum > Solanum appendiculatum. Next base: position 239,384 of record JAGDQO010000622.1, on the reverse strand, counting down.
TTTAGCTGATTGAAAGTGATAATTTGTCGTTGCATCCCCATTACATACTAGAGTACAAATTTATGATGGTTTGAAGTTAAGTTATCTAAGATTGTCATTCTGTGAGCAAAGCCTTTAAGGTTTTAAAAACATAAATTCACTGGGTTTTTCTGAGTGATATCTGTTTGGGCTCTCTCTTTAGTCTTTATATTGTATGTGTCTTATAAATCTTTTGTGAGGCATCATCTGCTCTTTGTTGACCAACAGGTGACTTCTATAGATAAATCGCAGTTCTGCTAAGGTGACAGTAATTGACAACTTTAAGCCATAGACCTCTGTGTATAGTTTGGAAAATAGGTATTCTGGGAAATTGTGGGACCCAGTTTTATGGAACTTGGTAAGCCAACACAAGAAGAGAAAATGATTTTACTGAGATCCAATGTCCGGATGCATCCTAAGCTTGCTACCTAATAGGTGACTCTAATTTTACCATCAATTCATTTGCCTCCTTATGCAAAAGGATATAAATCAATCTTAGTTCAGTTTCCAAAATTTTATATGCATTCAATTTGAGAGAGTTTCCAAGCTATTCAAAACCACAGTATTCAGAAGTTTTGTCCCATGCGAGCAGTACAAAATCCGGAAACTAAACTGGTTAAATGAAGATTTTGCTGAAATTAAGATCTACTCGAAATTCTAATGAAACAGGATTATAGGAATCACAGAAGATTCTGGTTAAAGATAATCCCAATGTCTCCTCGCAAGATAAAAAATTAGATCAGATCCGCTGTGATCCAACTCTTGTAATTTCTCCATAGAAGCCTTGTTTATTTTTTCTTGATAGTCTAGTTGTGGCATAAGGAAGATTTGCTTGTGAATAATTTATACTGGATATCAGTGATAGGCCTCTTGATTTGCCTTTGTTAATTCCAGCCTCCTAGGAAGTTTTCATCACTTTCCTAAAAGATTTAACTTTAAAAAAATCTGAAAGACCAAATGCCAACTTCAAATATGAAATTTATTCTCTTCAGCAAAAATAAATAAATATGAAATTTGATTCTCTGTGCTCATCTATTTTGGGACCTTTTGGTTATAAAATACTTTCTTGATAACCTTGGAAAGTGCGTCAAACAATTCCCCTGTGCTTGTTGGCTCAGGAAATATTGTGTCGAAAGTATATACAACCTTACAAGGAACATCCCCCAACTGTTCTATTTAAACTTTCTAGTTTATGAGTGTCACAGAGTCCCCGATGAAACTAGTGATTATGAAAAGTAAAGTATATACAACCTTACAAGGAACATCCCCCAACTGTTCTATTTAAACTTTCTAGTTTATGAGTGTCACAGAGTCCCAGATGAAACTAGTGATTATGAAAAGTAAAGAGAAAAGCTCAATGGTACCGATAAAAAAAAGTTTCAATGAATATTCCTAACTCTTTTCTACATAACTGACTAGAAGTTTTTTCTTTTCACTTTTAACCTTTTGCAATGAACTATGAGATATTCATTTAGACCAATCAAAAATTACAGAAGTATGGCATATTTTCCTTCGATTGACTATATTATGTACATGCCACATTTAATCTATTTATCTGGATCATTTTAGGATAATAATATTTATGTCATGTTTGACAGCACTTATCATTTTAGGATAGTAATATTTACGTCTATGTTTGACAGTGCTTACTTTCTAGTGCTTCTTAGACAAGTCTTAGTAATCCAATGGACGAGGTAGTTATGGTTTTTTAATCTTCTCTGTATCTGCTACCAGGATATCAGAAAGGGTCAAGAGTATCAGATCCTATCAGGGCTGAAGCGGATAAAGCAATACCAACTATAGAGGTCCCTGCGTTGTCTTTGGATGAACTGAAACAGGAAACTGACAATTTTGGATCAAAAGCATTAATTGGTGAAGGATCTTATGGGAGAGTATACTATGCTAATCTAAGCAATGACAAAGCTGTTGCTGTGAAAAAGCTTGATGTTTCATCCGAGCCTGAGACTAATGTTGACTTCTTGAATCAGGTAAGTGTCTTCTCATTTGGTTCTTTTTGGCTGCTCCATGTATTGCTGTGATAATTGATTACTTGTAATGTCATCTGATATATGTTTCTGTTTCATCCTAAGGTTGCTAGAGTTTCAAGATTGAAGCATGACAATCTTGTTGAGTTGCTTGGTTACTGTGTTGAAGGAAACATTCGTGTATTAGCTTATGAGTTTGCAACGATGGGGTCCTTGCATGATATTTTGCATGGTATGAAAAAAAATGTATGTAGTTGAATGAGATAGAAATTATTAGCTTGATATATAATCTATTATTTCTGTACTGTGTATGTGCTTACAGGAAGGAAAGGAGTACAAGGGGCACAGCCTGGCCCAACACTTGAGTGGGTGCAGCGGGTAAGGATTGCTGTTGATGCTGCTAGGGGTCTTGAGTATTTGCATGAGAAGGTCCAACCTTCAGTAATACACAGGGATATCAGATCAAGCAATGTCCTCCTCTTTGAAGACTACAAAGCAAAGATTGCAGATTTTAACCTGTCAAATCAGGCTCCTGACATGGCTGCTCGCCTTCATTCTACTCGAGTTTTAGGAACATTTGGCTATCATGCACCAGAGTATGGTCTCCCGCCTTTCTCTTCTTTGACTAAGCTTTGTTTTCTTCAATTTGTACTCTGTTTCTCCTCAAATGTTTTATACATGGTTGTGTATTTTTGGTGTTATTCTGAACTCTTTGCCTTTTGAGTTCTAGGCACTAGATTAACTTCCTTTTTGGTGTGATACATTTTGAACTAGGAATAGAATCCAAGTGTAGAAGTGGGGGGGAAATGAATCTACTAGGAATGGGTGAATGTTGGTGATACGTTATGTAAATAACTATATAATAGCACTGAGTCGTGTTACTATTTTAAAAAGAATATAGTAACTAAGTTTTCTGATGCATCAAACTGTGGTTTTATATATGTAGTTCTGTGGGACAACTTACAAGACTAAAAAAAGTATATTTATATGTAAGGGAGCTCCTTATGTAAAGCATGTTTGCTGGAAATTATTGATGAGATTGAGTGCCAGCTTTCTAGAATAAGGGCCTGATGAGACGAAGAATCAGTTAGTAAAAGAAGGTTTTAGCCACCGAAACAATATATGTAGTTGCTATTAATGCATATACTACACCTCAAACTGTATAGTGTATGCATCAGATTATCAGGGTTTCTCCACTTTATGTGACCTAAGAATCCATTGGGGCTAAGCAAGGATTTATAATTAATAAAGGTGCTTCCTCCCTTCTGGGATAAAAAGCTAAATACAGCTCAAAAGGCCAAAAGCTACTTGGGAATTAAGTTTTTGACTATTAAATGTAAAAGGCTGTGAGATTCTTGGAAATTTGAAAAGCCCATCTTTGCTATTACATTGTTTTCCCCTATTCATCAGGGATGATGTATTTGACAACTTCCAAGAGATAATTTGCCACTAAAGTTAGCTTGTTATGGGGAGGGAGCTTGGTTTGTTTAGGCCATATCTTTAGTTATTGGATCTGTTTGGATGGCAAAAGCAACTACTTAGTAAATTGGGTATTGCTTATACTTTTCTGGGATTGCTATTAACCATTACTGTATTTGGGGTGGAATGGTGGGATCTCTTGTTATAAAATGTATAATGGTTATTCATGATGTTCCTTTACTTGCTACTTTCGTTCATGGCTATAGAATATGTAAGTACCAGTTTTCTACTCAAGGTTTTGTGTTCTCGCGAATGACTAAATGTCGAAGCTTTTGAGTGAAGGTAATTTTGTTCTCTGTGAGTGTTTCTAGATGATGATTAATTATGTATTTAAGCTCTTTTTACAAAATGGGATGACAAAGTTGTGAGATATTCAATTACTGGAGTAGTATTTTTATCCAATTGTGCCATTTTCTGTTTAACCGGTTGGCATCTCTGTCGCCTGCTTTACTCCTTTATTCTTGTAAAAGATGCCTTAAGAAGTAGTTTTGTTTCAGGAGAGTTATCTAACCCAAGTATCCTAAAAATAATTACAGATACGCTATGACTGGACAACTGACACAGAAGAGTGACGTGTATAGCTTTGGAGTGGTCTTGCTTGAACTTTTGACTGGAAGAAAACCTGTAGATCATACCATGCCTCGAGGACAGCAGAGCCTGGTTACTTGGGTGAGCACTGCTTCTTGCTCAACTTACCAGAAATGTTCTTTTTAAATGTTTTTTCCCTCATGTGCTATTCTCCTCCATTTGGTCTGTAATATGTTTAGATTCTATTTCCTGATGTATAATTACTTCTTTAAATTGTAGGCTACCCCGAGACTGAGTGAAGATAAAGTGCAGCAATGTGTTGATCCAAAGCTGAAAGGATGTCCTCCAAAAGCTGTGGCTAAGGTATCTTCTTCTCCCCTTGTCCTATATCTGCTTTGTCTCTCTTCCTCTCCCCGTCAGACGCAATACAACAAACTATGTTCTAATCCCAAGCAAGTTTTGGTTAAGTTATATATATTCTCACTGGCTATGTCACTCTATTTGAACTCATCTCAGAGTCTCAGACTAATATTATACAATATGAATATAGTAAGTACACGAAGTTCTCTATTTTCTACTGGTATTAAATCTGATATGACTAAAAGACTCCTAGAAATCATAGGACATAAATTAAACATACTAACGTGACTAAAATTCAATCCCAGTTAATTGATATTGCTTATATAGATCTCTTTCTTCCAGTGTGCCTTGTTTTTCACTAGGTTTGCATCTATTCTAATATTTAGTAGGTCCTTCAAGACAACTTCGTTCCATGTGATTTATGTCTACCTTAGTTCCCTTTTTAACACCTTCTCACTAGCAACTAATGTTGGGTTGGTGATTTTCTTTTTTCTCTTAAATTTAGATGGCAGCCGTGGCAGCACTGTGCGTGCAATATGAAGCTGAATTCCGTCCAAATATGAGTATTGTTGTCAAAGCTCTCCAACCACTATTGAGGGCTCCTGCTGCACCTGCTCCAGAAACATAGGAGGCCTATTGTCGCTCGCTTGTTTTGGAATGTCTATTGCTAATTTGCAACTGTTTTGGTATATCATGCCAGTATTTCATTTGTAACATGATTTCAAAACAAAAAAAACAAGACTTAAAAGATTTCCCTTATTGAAACTGGTGTGTAGGATTTGATTGATTGCTTAACTTACATGGTGAGATTGTTGAGAAAATTTCCCTGAGAACTGAGGGGTGTCTATATTTTGTTTTTCCTAAAAGAACACCTGGGGTTTGTTCTGTCAATTTGTGTATTATATTTGTACTTAATGGTGTTGTATTATATTTATGGATTTATATACTATACACAAATTGTTGGTACACCAATTACGTCAAGGAGAGTTTAAATCCTTGAAAATACTCGTCGGAGAAGTGCTCCTTGTCGGTGCTCGATCGAGCCTCTAGTTAAAGGTGGAAGGATATATCCAATATATCCCTTGTTTACCTTACTAGACAAAACTGACCAAATCTTCGTTGTGTTTACTTCTATTAGAGATGGATTTTGGCATTGTCTTATGTTGTCAGATCAATTCCTATTCATTCTTTAAATGGAATAGGGAACGAGCTACATGCATTCGGTCTGTTGGAACGTTCACGACATTCGGTTAAGATGTGGCTAAAGTCTCTCTGAGGGTAGCGTATATTACGCTCGAGGTCTCTCGAGCCTCCTGTTGTACCAATGTCTCCGTTTTAGGGTTTAAGGAATAAGGTAATGAAATTCCGGTCTGTTGGAACGTTCCTAGACCTCTTCTACTTTTGATGATAAGATCGGAAAGCAAGCGCAGAGAATAGTTAAATGGAAGTCGAAGACTCCCTCTTTTAGGAAGTTTCACTACCTAAACTCAGAAAATAGTTAAGTGGAAGTCAAAGACTCCCTCTTTTAGGATACACTACCTAAGACACTACAAGAATTAGTTTAACTAATCTAATGTCCACCCCACATATGTTGGATGGCATCTGACCATAAATTCATGCGTAAGATAACATTCAACAATGTCACCATTGATACTCAATAAAGAATTACTAATCTGAGGAGCAAAAACAAATGCAAGGAGAGCATCATCAAAGGGCTAAATTTCATTAAACATGAGTCAATTTGATGATTTAAGTTTTTCTAGAGTTTATTATGACCTTCCTCAACTGTTTACTTGTACAATAACATAGCTATGACATTCGATAGCTTATACTGGAGTCCTGCAACAAGAAATTGTAGCAGGGCTATTGGGTCGAAGTACAAGAGTGGAGGAGAGACTAGAGAGGATACCAAATACAAAATCTACATATAATACAACAAGGATTGGTTATAGAGTTATAATGAGATTCTGCCGCTCCTGTTATCAGCTAATTCTCCTCACGTCGTAGATGGTCAAATGTGTATGAATCATGAGCAAGATTCTGCATGAAGAATGAAGTTCATTAGGACAAGAGTAAATGTTCGTCTAAATGGAAAAAGACTACAGCAATTAGCAGAGAGACTGTTAAATCCAATTGTAACCACAAGCTCACTGTCCAATCAAGAAAAGATTGAGAAAGAATACGCTACTAAATAGAGCTAGAGCTGCCAGAAATGGAAGAGGCATTTCAATTTAAAGAACAAGATCAGTGCAGCTTAGAGAAAATTGCCCAGCCATTATCCCAAGAGATTGCTTTGTTCCTCCAATTTGATGGAACTAGCAATGCTTTGGGCAATACATTACACCATAACTTCAAAAGGATTATTCTATTACTTTTTATAGTAAAGTGAAGAATTTTTTAGCCTTTTACCATCAAAAAGAGTATTTTTATCCTTCAAAAATAAATTCTGCAACTTAACTGTGTGTATCATTATATGAAAGAAGAAAACAGATCTCAGAAAGTAATTACTGACCAAGCTTTTTGGGTGACATGACGTACAGAAACAAGAAATGCAAATTGTACATACAAGTGAGCCTTTACTACAGTCTACAGACCATTAGAAGGCCAAGGATTTCATTGGACAACTCTGGATTACGCATGGTTGAAATCTTCCGGGGCATGACCAAGGATATGGAAATAGATGAACTCAACCAGCAAACTACGTTGTAAGCATTTTGAAAGGAAACTAAGGCTTGATTTAAGGGGCAACCACTTATTATTTAAAATCCAGATTTCCTAGCATGAATGAGACATGTTCTCTAGGAAAGCAAAAATAAATTCACCTCAAGTTCAATTGGTCAACACTGACCTTCATTATTCCCAGAGATGGAATGGTTTCAAATATTCAGTAACATCCCAAAATGGAAAGAGAGTCTAATTTTGGGCTGGAGGGAGTAATAAGTTTCAACCTATTTCAATTTTGCCTGATGTTATTTATTAGAGAACACTCATAATTTCAAGTTGCCATTGAGTACCTGTTCTTGGGCGCGGAAATACATGAAAGGTGTATAGTGGAGAAAGTTTGAAACTCTGGATGTATAAATATCAGCGTATCTGCAGTTTCAAGAGAATTTTTTAAAAAAACAGTCAAAGTACTTAAAGAAAAGTTTTACAATCAATTTATAGGTTGTAAAGAAGTGACAGAAATTGTCACAGCACATTGACATACTTTTCAATTTGACGCATCAAATGACTTTTATCCCACAAGCCTGCACGTGAAAGATAACCCCACCTGAAAGAGAAAATAAGACAGATTGATTACCCTTAAGTCCAAATTCGTCAATTGAAAAAAGAAACCATGCCTGCGAGTTCATCTGAGAAAACATGCAGATGTCCAAGTAAATATTACAGGCAACTTTTATAGGTTAAACTTAGCAAAGGTGATGTTGACTCACTTTGAACATTACAATGTAATTAAGAGCTAATGAAACCACAAATAAAGCAATCTAGTATAACAAATCTGAGGCTGAATTGAAGGGACAGGTAATTCCAAAAGAAAAATCTTCAAACAACCTTTTGTTGAAAAGCTCTCCATCCTCATCCAACATTGGACCAATTTTCTGATCTAGCCTCTGCATAACAACCAGTAGCTTTTGCATGCTTTCTGTGAGCTCATTATCTTCCATATGTGTGGCAGCGAGGGTCTGATGCATATTAAGACAATACAAGTTAAAACTGGTTACATCAAGTAACAAAATTGATAGCACAAAGTAACCCAAACAAGTCATTAAAGACATTACAATGAGTCTTTTTAGAGAGCCAAACTTTTTCTTCCACTCTTTCTCCTCCCCCCCCCCCCCCCCACAACAAGAGCAATCCACAAGGAAAGTGCTCGCACAAACTGCTTATAATCCGACTGTTTTACTCTGTTTCAAAGCTACATTGTAATTCAATTTGCAAACATTCATTTTTCCTTTCAATGATTTTCCGGAAAAAAAAAAATATTAATCCTTTCTACCGACTTGTGATCACATGTAGGTTCATCATGCCATTGCAGCTAAACACCTTCAATGAGATATGCTATACAATATCAAGAGTTAATGGGTGATACTTTGCACTTAATTTGCATAATTCCAGGCAACATGTCAATAACTACTTTATTAATTTACTCGGTGAATATTAGATTGAAGATACTACTGCAACCAGGAAATAGGAGGCAGAATATTTTAGTTGAAGTTTAATCTACAGCAACGCAAGAATATGCATATGCTAGATCTAGTACACTTACCTGTGCAGGACGTCCCTCCGTCCTCCTCTGAAGAGCAAGCCGAAGTTGGTTAAAGAGATCACCTAAACCCTCTTTTTTATTGATAAGATCTATCAAAGTAGCTCTCTCTTCTTGACTATGAATTAACGCATTATACTGCAGAAAAAGAATAAAAAGCATCATATGCAGCAGTCATACAGAACAAAATTGTCAAAGAAGCATCACTATGATCTTTTCCTTAGAAAAAATAATTTTTCATTTTTTTCTAAACCATGCTTTCTGTTGGTCAACAAACGACTAAGGTGCTCTATAACTCTTAATTACTTGTACGCGTAAGGTGGAACAAATGAAGTCTCTTTGGAGGGGGGGGGGGGGGGGGGAAGCAGAGAAGTAGAAGAATGAACCAAAAAATGACAGTTCTACAATGGCTCCAAGGCACAAAGATGAAAAGAAGAACTGGATCATAACAAAATCCAAAGCAGGTAGACACTAAACTACAAAGGTCACGACCGAATGGAACCCCAAATCCAACTAATGGAGCAAAAAGAAGCAAATAAACAATTGTGATCCATTCCAGAGACCTGATGAAGATTAACTTACCTCCTCCTCTAGTTCTCGACAAATCAAAGCAGTTCTCCACCGTAGATGGACTTTGGATTGGCTTACATCTGTATATATATGGTCACCGACATATAAGATTTCATCTCCATGAACGTTGAGCGAACTCTCAACCATCTGAGCGCTTCCTCCAGAGTACAATCCACCTATAAGAAAACTATTAGCTGCTGCTTAGAATGGACAAGTCCTGTCCATGTTCAAAAGAAAATATGAAATATCATTAATGGCCAAATGTGATGGTGATCGCTGGAGAAAACTCCTCACAAATGAAAATTTAAAGAAGCCTAACACCCACAAAATTCTGATCCTAAATTAATAGAAAGAAATTTCAGATGTATTTCAAGCGCAAAGAGAATCCTACATCCACAAATAACATCATTTTTGCATGACGCAATTGGAGGATGTTCTATTATATTATTTTTCCTTCCTCTTTTTTTTTTTTTGGAGTCTAAATACATTGTTAGGATCATTTGTTGCGCTATCGTGCCAGTTCTTATGGGCGCTAAAATGTGCTTTATTAGTTTTTATGGCAGCCAATTATCAAGAACTTGGTCAGCATGCTTCTCCAACAAGAAGACAACTACACCAGGAACATTGCTTAACCCCCAGGCAAATCTTTAGCAGAAGAATTGTTTACCATGAATCCACCAAAGTTTACTGGGGGATGCCATTGTAATTGTTGCCTATCTTATCAATAGAATGCCACTTAAAATCCTCAATTTTCAGAGTCTACTAGAGGCTTTAAAGGGTGAGAATTAATATATTGCTCCTCCGAAGGTGTTTGGGTGTGTCTGCTCTGTTCACACTAGGAATTCTGAGAAACTTGATTCTAGTGCCCTTAAATGTGTCTTTATTGGATATTCTCCTACACATAAAGGGTACAAATGCTATCATCCTTCCTCCAAGAGATCCTTTGTCAGAATGGATGTTATCTTTCAAGAGTTCGAGTTCTATTTCGATATTACATCATTACCTCTTCGGGGGAAGAGTAATGAAAGAATAGATAGTTCTCCCTAAGTTTCTGGAGAAAGAATTCAAAGGGAGACTATTGGGTGTTTGGATAACCTGATTTGATAACTTACTCAAGTACAAATAGAGAATAAAATGCCGTTATGCAATCTGCTTGTCTCTCTCACACTAGACCAAGACATAGCCTATGAAGTCAGCTTGATAAGGAGAGACATCAAAGGCTGGTTGGAAGACTCATTTGTCTCTCTCACACTAGACCACACACAGCCTATGAAGTCAGCTTGGTGAGCCGGTTCATGCATGATCCTCAAGATCCGCATATGCAAGTTGACTTTCACATTTTACGGTATCTGAAGTCAGCTCCGAGAAAAGGTTTGCATTTCTCTAAACAAGGTCACCTCTCGATAGAACTGGATGAAGTCTACATCTGGTTATTGTACACTCGTAGGAGGGAACCTAGTTACTTGGAGAAGTAAGAAGCAAAGTGTAGTTGCAAGATAAAGTCTGGACTCTGGAAGCAGAATATAGAGAGATGGATCAAGGTGTTTGTGAGCTTCTTTAGCTACTAAAGTTACTGAAAAGATTGAGATTGTCTGAAAAAAGGGAACTTTCCTTGTACTGCGACAACAAAGTTTCAATCAGTATAGTTAAGAATCCTATTCAACATGATCGAACAAAACATATGGACATTTCATCAAAGAGAAAGTTACTAGTGGCACCTTGAGTTTACTTTATGTACTGTTAGGAAAACAGCTAGCAGATGTGCTTACAAAAAGCCTCAGCCAAAAGACTTTTCATACTTCAGTTTGCAAGTTGGGCATGTACGACATCTTTGCTCCTAGCCTCCAACTTGAGGAGGGTGTTGATTGAGTTAATTATTTAGCATGATTTGAGGATACTACATTTTTTCTTTTCCTAGCGTAATTATAGGATTAAAATATTTCTATTGTCTTTCCTTAATTAGTTAGAACCATTTGTATAAATACCCCTTCTTATGGTATGTAAAGACATACTGAAATACGAAAAAGCCTTTTCTTCTTCCAAAATTTTACATATGATAAACCACAAGTTTAGTAATTTGCAACAGATTAGAAAATACTTCCATGATATTACTTGCACAGTCGCACCAACTCTAAGGACGATCTTTGCAGATACGGTGAACTTTTAAGTCCAACTTCAAAATACATATATATCAATAAGATAACAGCTTTTATTGAAAGAAATAAAAAAAGAGTTACACATTTAGCTAACCATATACAAAGACGACGAAAAATGTTGAAAAAATAAATTGTGCTAGAATGAGACAGGAGGAGAAGAAGATTTTCATTTACTTATCCAAAATAGGGATGATTTTCATATCATCAGATTAGAATATTAATCACCTGGGCGAGCCTTAAAACAAGGACGCATCAGACCTTCACCAGTCACCACTTCATACATTGGGTGGGCCATTTGGAAGAATTCTGGTTTCCTAGCTGAGACTATAACCTACATTGGATAGAGAAGGAAAATAGATTTGGTTATGGAGCCATTTGACAATTAACACTTCAATAAAATTAATCACGGGACAGAGAAAACATGACCTTATAAATATAATATTACCAGACTACAGAAAAAAATCACTAATATAAGGATTTCAAATAAAGACTAGTTCAACCCTGCAAAATTTTCGGCAATTCTCCCCTTCAAAATTATTTTCCATGAAAACAATCCATCTAGTAATTCTCCTCAAGAATCAATCCATGAGGACCATCCAACTAGTGGATTGTCATTTTCTATCACTACATATATCTAGTCCACCCAGTGTTATTAAAAACCATCATCTCATCACGTAAAGCAAAGAAACAATATGAAGCGCGGGGTCATCACTTCATGGGTGAAGCCATGAGCTTTAGAAAAGTGTGCCCTTCAAAAAATGATGCTCGAAGTGATCCAAATGAGATTGGTTGGTTCTTTGTATCTAAATCTTGAGGAGGACGGTTAATACACCATTATTGTATATTAGATAATAAAATTAGTTATTTTAATTGTCAGGTCCATGGGGTTTGATATGAAAAGCGAGAAGTGAAGCATACAATTAATGGGAAATTAAAAAGTATCAAACATATATGAATTCAGAGAGGGGTTCCCACCCCAACACACACAAAAATTAATAAAAGGAAAAGGCAGTTAAGCAAGTGATATCTATGAGACTATGACTTATTGCCAAGATGAAGGGGGGAACGAAACAGAAACTTTTGTCAAGCTGTTAAGTGTTTCACGTTGGTTGAAGGAATAGGTTGTTATCTCCTTATATAGCATTGGACAATCCTCATCTCATGAGTTAGTTTTTGGGGTTGAGTTATGCCCCATGTCCAAATTCCAAACAACAGCTATTGAAAAATACAGTATATTTGCTTATCGTGATAAGAAAATTTTAATGAAAATCAAAAACTAACAAATAAAGATGACCTTTTGATCCTTTATGTCGGCAGATGCAGAATATGATTTCCTATTATATTCACTCTTTTATTGAAATTGGCAACAACATTCTTTCTAAGAAGGAAACAAGAAGAGTGAATAACAATCATTTAGTTTATGACCATAAAATTTAATGTTGAGTATCCCACGTGGACTAAGGGAACAGGTTGTTGTCACCTTATGGTCTTGGGGTGATCCTCACTTCATAAGTTAGCTTTTCAGGTTGGCTTATGCCCTAGGTTCATTTTCTTAACATGGTATCAAAGTCAGACCTATCTTTATTATTGGTTTATGCAATGTTGAGCCCCTATGTCATCTTGATCATGCTCCGGACATCCAACTCTAGGCATTGACAAAATTATCTTTTATATAATCTTCTCTTCAAAGGCATTACACTATGAGATCAAGACTTTAGTGATTAGCTATTATTATAATCCTGTTCTGCTTACTCACCATCTCAAATAGATCTCGCCAGCTCATATCATTGGGAAGGTACCGATTGAACGAATGCTGCATCATTTTGTCTGTGTAGTGATAATCTGAGTTTGTAATCAGTAAGAGCCTCTTCCCAGCCTGATAAAACATGAAATGTTAGATGCTGAATCAACCATCTTTTTTTGCTAGGGTCTTAATAAATCTTAACAAGAAATTGGACAACTTATTCTCCAATTGATGTCCTATTGGACTTTTACACTTGCTATGATAAATTCATTAAGATTATTTATGCAAGGCTCTAAATAGACTAATAAAATGGATAGAGTTAGATACCTCCTTTTGATCCAATAATGCCAAAGGTAGCTCAGGATCAGGATCCACAAACAATTCAGGTTTGGACATTATCTCGCTCTGCATGGGTGAAATAGATTAGAGTCATCTTTGCAGCTACCGGCATGTGAAGCAATAGATCAATGAAACACATACCTTCAGCTGGCCTTCTACATGTGCCCTGAAGAGTGCCTTACCGACAGCCTAAATAGAACACAAAAAGGTTGGCAAACTCAAGGTCCACATCACAACCCATTCACGCACAGCATCCAGACATACCTTGTAAAGCCCTTTATACTCATGTGGACAGAGATCTGCTCCTATAACTCCTTTATCCAGCCTATCTACCATCTGCAAAAGAGACATGTCTAGGATATAGGACAAGTGCTGAAGAAGCAATATTACATTCTTTTTAGTTGAAACCCAGGTGTTCAATAAATTTATGCAATTCAAATATCATCATTAAGCAGAAACAAGCAACTGGATGAACCGTTTTATCCAAATAAAATTAAGTAAAATATCAGCCTCTACAGAAAAGAGTAGACAACTATCAATAAATTTGGTTAAACAGAGAACCACTTCAGTAACAAACCATCTACTTTTTATGATCAAGAAAAACCCTAAAACGACTAGAAAATAAATACCAAAAATGTCTAAACCTAAAGAAAGAAACATAACAATAATAATGAAAACCCACAACCTACTAAAATCTTTTTTTAAGAAGGAAAGAAACTGAATTAAGAAGAGATAGAAGTCATACAAATGCCTTCACAAGAAAAAAACTAACAAATGTATATGACAAACACGAAGAAATAATGTCTTTAGTATCGAGTCATGGCATGTATATTGAGGGAGGCCAAGTGATCTACCTGCATAAAAGCCACTGCTTCAGAAACTGAGAATAGTGTATTGAGGAACTCCCATCTACTCTCCTTACGCAGATCAACCAGTTCTCTCCCGTAGATCTCACTTCCAGACATAGAAAATATGAGACACTAACCAAAACATTACCCAATTTCCAGAGCACATAAAAATGCAGAACATTCATTCAAATTTTCATGGAGCAAATAAAACTTTTGGCTGTGTAGTGCAGTGTCTGCACCCATCAACCAAAGATTTACATGGGATAAATAGATTTTAAGCTTCTATTTCCCAATTTGCAAAGCAACATTTTGTGGACGATCTTTGCTAAAACTTAAAAGTACGGTTATATGGATCAATATTTTAAGCGATAAGTAGACACAAAAGCCCAAGCCATACCTCACTTCCCGAGTTGAAAGCATCCGTGTTCCATGCATTGCCCTCTTAATATATCCAAATCTGTCTGCTTTAACCAGGTTACCTTTTTCTTTGTCTATTACAAGACCCCTAATCACCTGTTTTATAATGAAATGTCCTCAAATGGGTATAAAGACAAACCATTAGCATCATCACATGGTCAGATTATACCAGATCAGGGTCAAATGCAAGCTCATCCACAGGGAAACCCATATTTCTCAGATTCTCCATGCAGTAATCATAAGCCCTTCCTTCCCAGGCCTGTAAATTATGGACTTAATCATACTACACCAGTAACATATGCTAAAAACAAAAACAATTTAAAGCTCCTCAAGGGACAACAAAAAGAATATACAAGACAGCAACATATTTTAAATTTAAACATCTAAATGCTAGTCGGTCATGGCACTTCCAACAAAAACCTAAGAGAATAAAACTGGAAAAAAAAATTGCAACTCAAAAAAAAAGATCAATGAATTTGGGGCAAATAGAGTACTTTCTCTTTTTCGATAACGCATATAAAGCACTTTTTCTTATCATCAGAATTTAATCCTCTAATACATAAATGAAGTAAGAACTTCATCAGGCACCAAGATAAAAGGATTAGCAACAGAGAAAACATATATATGGATAAACACTGCCTACGCTGCCTTATAGTATTAGTTCCCTGCTACGGCACAACATTGCCATATGCAATTCAGCAATCAAGCAAACAATAGATGTGGTTGGCAAATCAAAGAAATAAATGTGTAAGCGATGAACATGAGCCTCAATTTGTAACAAAAGAAACCATGAGCTAATAGTTTACATCACACGAAACAAGAACTAAAAGGTACCATCACGTTATAGTGCATCAGTGTATAGTCCATATCATATCCAATTGCACTGATTGATCGTAGATTTAATGTGCGGCTGCAAAATATGCCACGCGGTGAATGTCGAGCATTATATGGAACCTGCACATTATGTGAGTCAGAAACTTGCTAAGATTTACATGCCAATGCCAATACTGCTTCTAAAATAAGAGGTTACAAATCTTCAGTGAGTTTAAGCAATAGAGATGCTACATAAACACTGCAAGAAGATAGCCATAATAAGATGCTAAGATTCCATAACTTTTCTCACTTCATGATGTAAAAGCATTTCAATGAGTATAGAGTGAAGACCCACCCCAACCCCCACCCACGATCTGGCCATCTTTTCATTTCCTTTAACCCTTTTCCTTCAGTTATTTATCTTGGCAACTAAAATAGAACCTTTTGAAAGCTTTTAAAGAAGAGCAATTCACATTTTTGCCTACATATTGAACTGGTAAAAAAACATACAACCTCTTCTCCCTTCTTTTTTCTTTTATATTCCAATTTTTATTTCTATTACACTCAAATATAAGTTGAGTATAATAGAAGAGACAAGCTCTATCCTTTTAAAATGCTGAAGTGTTGACAAGGAAATATAGCCCAAAGGGAGAAAATGAGAAAAGTAAAAGTAAATGGACATGCAAGGACAGACATATTCTCCATCACTCAAGGATGAAAGGAAGATAACGTGAGGGGCAGATGATCGACACTATTTTGGAGCAACATGGGATACACAAGTTCTCTGACACTGAGCAAAAGCATTTAGCCAATGTAAGATATTTCAGCAAGTGATACACACATCAAAATGCCAACTTGATAAATGCAATACAAAGACAAGTTCAGTATTAAAGTACCAGAATGCCCAAGTGTTGAAGCAAGTTCTCTGCTTCTTGAGCTTCCATCTTTGCCACCTCCTCAACAGGGCCTTGCAATGTCTTGCCATCCATTCCTGCATCGTTTGTAGCTAAAATGGTAAGGAACTGCCAAGTTCAAATCATAATAGTTAACCAACACAATACTATATGCATCAAAAGTTGTATTTTCTCTTTGTTCTTCTATTTAAAGGTCTGTTAATTTGGATATTCAATTTCATTCATTAAAACCAAAACGTCAGTTATCATAAAAATCCACCTTTTGTTTTTCTCAAATGTAAGTGATCAACAAAACTTCTATTTTTCCAATACAGGTGATTACTAAACATACACCATTTCTTCCATTTTATCACGGTGATTGACTTGACACAAAGTTTAGTGGTCGAAACATTAGTTTGATCAAGAAAATCAAAATCAAAATATAAAATTTAAATAGTTAAATGAATTTGAATTCTTGAAAGTTACCTACAACATTATTATTAGTGGAACCAAAGTGAAAATAGCATCATATAAACGGGACGACACGCTCGGGGCGGGAGGGAATATTTGAATAACTATAATCACTTTAAAAGCTAAACCTTTTTTATAATTAAGCTATTAGCAACACTTAACTACTCAGAATCAATTCAAAAGCTAAACCAAAATGCTTAACAGGCCAAAATCCTTTCTTTTTAATTTTGGGAGTCCGGAAAATGACAAACCATATTCGTATTCAGTTCATCGAACAAACAAGCACCACTGCTTGTATTCCACTCCACTAAAAATATGCCAAGGAAAAACAGGAAATATCACCAGCCCCACAGCCCACAGGGCAACATATGAACTCAAAATTGAAAATGTGATGTACCAAAATTGAGATTCAAATCGCCTTTTGTGCTTTCGCCAAGGTAATCCACTTCAGACATTGTGGAAGAAGTGACAACAGAAAACACATCCTCTCCAGGAGGAACCGATGTAGTGGCGCTGCAGCGACAGGAGGAGAAATCATTCACTCGATTATACGAAACAGATGAACGGAACACCAATGCACCATCAAATTTCTGGGTATTTGAGAATACGGCCGGACTTCTACTAGTACTATTTGGTATACTCATACAGCTTGCTGCAGCTTGGCAAACTGTCGAACAGCTCATGTGCGTGAATTTTTGTGTGTGTTTCTTCCGGTTTCCCGGCGTCTGAAACTGAATTCCAACACTCGCCGTCGCCGGTACGTTCGCCGCCGGGCAGTGACGTATATACTTTACCAAAATTTAATTAAGCAACACTAACGACCAATGATCGCAAAAATGAATCTTTTTCCCCTTTTCTCTATTTGTCTAAAGGTTGACATTGACACTATTTTTTAAAGATTTTTTGAAAATATTATAAAACCAAAACCAAACATCACCTAGGGTTCAACTTAGATTTGGTAAATGACTCAAATGCCCTTTTAGAAATAGCATTCGGAACCGGAACTATTGTTTCGTGCACCTGGACTAATTTCTAGGGGATATATGTTATCTCTCACCAAATAATAGATACCGGTTACTCTATTCACCAAGATTACATACTATAATGTACTAGAATGCTTTCAACGTCCTCCTTATGCAATTACGGTCCTCCAATTCACGACGGACCTTGAACTGGCCAAAAAGTCTTTCTATTTGAACGGAATACCTTTATGACTTCCGCTCTGTTGATCGATCAACAATTCGCTTCTTAAGGAAGAAGTTGAGAAGGATTGAATTTAAGTTAGATGAATCGCAATTATTGTTTTCGTACACCTAACTTAATTCCATGGGATATATATTATCTCTTACCAACAATGGTACAAAGTTAGGACAGAAGAACCACAACTATTGCTTCATTCACCTAGACTAATTCTATGAGAGTTATCTCTCATCAACAATGGTACAAGGCTAGGACTGATGAACCACAACTATTCCTTACTAATTCTATTGGATATATGTTATCTCTCACCAATAATGATACAAGGCTAGGATAGATGAACTGCAATAATTGCTTCATTCACCTAGACTAATTCTATGGGGTATAAAGCTAGGACAGATGAATGTAGCTATTATTTCATGCACTTAGACTAATTCTATGGAATATCAAGCTAGGACAGATGAACTGCAACTATTGCTTCATGCACCTAGACTAATTCTATGGGATATACGTTATCTCTCACCAACAATGGTACAAGACTAGGACAAATGAACCACAACTATCACATCGTGCACCCATACAAGTTCTATGGCATATATGTTATCTCTCACCAACATTAAATATCAAGTAACTCTATTCACCAAAGCTAAGACATATGAAAAGAAATCACCTAGTATTTTTATTTCTATTGGGATTTAAACCTGAGACGTCATGGTTATATCAACTCACCTCATTGACCACTAGGCCACAAGGTGCACTATTGGTAGTTTGGTTATTCAAACCTAATTAGTGATTTTATAAATATTTCATTGTGTCCCATTTATGCTTTTTGACAACACGAATCTCAAGGACTTTTAATATGTGAGTTTCGCACATCATTTGTTTATGCGTAAGTAAATAAGAAAATGGAAAGGTGGCATATCAAGTCGCAAACTTAATTAAAGTGGCTAACTTACTAATCACGATAAATTTATAGAGTTATCTAGATATATATAATCTAATTAATGTTTATTATAGTACTTATGAGTTGGATGAGTGGTGAGTCTTCCTTATTCGCTTCATTTGAATCTCTTTTGTTTCAAATAGTTCTTCCATTTCATTTTATGTGTATTAATTTGATGGACATGTAATTTAAGAAAGTAAGAAAATGTGTTATAAATCTCTTGATCTTAACCTAAATGTGTGTAATGTATCAAAATGTACTTTAAATCTAGTGATTTTAAACATATCATACAGAATATCAAAATTATTACATTACTGAATATAAAAAGTGAGATACTTTCTCAAATAAATCAAATGAAAAATAAAACACGTAAATTTAAATATACAGACTACAATCTAATTATTTAGTAAAAAATTTAAGTAAATCTTAATAATCACTAAATATTAATTTTTTTCATTATAGGAGGGTGATTAATGTAATTCAGCTTAAACAAAGCGAGAGGAAAAATAGACAATCACCAATCAAACTTTAGTTGATTGCACAAAATTTCAATTATTCTTATTCTATGTGATTAGTCTACTTACATATGTTGAAACTAACTCATACACAATTATTGCAAAAATAAAATAAAATAGTAACATACCTTTAGTCATGATTGATCTTGTAAGAGTTGAAAATCTCCTTTGATTTAATTTGCCAAATTGATGGATGTCATAAGCATTCATATAGATTGACTGGAAACTCTTGGCAAAAATCTTAACATTAGTCATTTTTTTAAAGATTGATTGAGCACTCCTAGAAAAATTCTTTAACTTATATTTAGAAAAAAAAATGATTAGATTTTGACACTCCTAGCAAAAATCTTAACTTATATATATAGAAAAACATAATAATTAGATTTTATAAATATAATATAAATTCTTGAAATCTATACATATTTATCTGTAAGGTTTTAATTTATACTTTAATTAGTGAACTTATCCATATTTTGCATTGATTAATCTTTCAATTCAATTATTTTTTTAAAAGCTCTTAATTGTCAAAGTCAAATATTTTTTTTATCTTTCACCAATTATATATTAGTGCTTAATTTATATATTCTTCTATGATTTTTTATCACTTAAAATATTTTAGTCTTCTATAAATACCTGTGTGGTGTATTTATAAGTAAAGAAAAAAATTAATTATTTTGCTTAATAGGAAGTAAAGAAAGAAAAGAATTTCAAGAGATTTTGTATCTATTTTGTGCATCTTATATATAATTTTTTTTGAAATCTAAATGTTTAAAGAAAAAAATAAGATAAGGTAAATCAAAAGGAAAAAAGTATCAAAACAGAAAAAAAATAGATAAATAAAATTTCTAATTTTTGAGAGGTGCTAAAGTGAATATGTATATACGTTTGCATAAATGTCAATAGACAAAGTAAAAGAAATAAAATAGAACAACGCCTTTAACCAATAATTAAGATGAGTATAAAATAAAAATTCATACAAATTAAATATAAAAGCATCGATTATGTTGAAAGTCGTAATTACTCGTTTAAATAAACAAAAATTCATTTCAACGTCAAATATTCAAATTTTAATTATGATGTCATATCCTTATTTCTTCATGACTTTTGTTCCTTCACAAACATTTATTTCTCCAATCGCAATATTCAGAATCACTCCCTTAAATTATCCTTATCTATAAAATCATTCTTGACAATTGGCAACAATTGTGATCTCCTTATTTCTTTTTTCTATTTTTTTTTGTTCTTCTTTATTGTGTAATCAATGCATAATGAAAAAATAAAAATTAAGAATTATGAAAGTTGGAGGTGGAAGAACACATAAATACACATTAAGTTTAAGATATCTAATAAAGAACATAATTTAATAAGAGATGAAAAATTGATTAATACTTTTTGGACTATTAAAAATAATATAAATAGATAAATAAAGAAAAAATGATTCAAAAAAGGAGTTTATTTTTTTTTATTTCTTACTTACACAATTTTTTATTTTTTAAAAAATTAATATTCTCAAGTCTTAACATGGTTAACAAAAAAATAAAATAATCAAATAGTACATAAAATATATTGTAGAATACGAAAGAACAATAATAGATACTATTACATAATATATTCAATTTATAGAGAATATGAAAATAATCAATATAGTTGGGAACATGAATAGAATAAACAATTTAATTGTAGTAAAAAAAATCAATATTATACTAAATAAACCAACAAATATTATAAATTATTTTGCTAAATTTTTAAAAATATTTAATTTGACAGTTTTCTTAAATCCTTATATGAATATTTAAGAAGTGTTTTTTCATCATATTAAAATGAGAAAGATTGAATATCATAGTATTTTTTGTACAGTTTAAAAACATCTAATTTTAATTTAAAATATTGAATTAATCTAATTCAATTTAGCTTAGAAAATAGTTGAATTAACCCTCAAAAGGCAAAATATGACAAGTAAAGTTAACGGAGGGAGTAATTACTTTAGAATTCAACATTGAGGTAAATACTATTGACCGAATATACGAGACTTCTCAATGTGGATGACATAACACAAAATATCAAAATTTATCGAATGTTGAGTAAGAATAAAGTAGTCTTCAACCAAAACAATAGCATACCTTAATTTGACCGTAAAGTAATGAGTTCGTTCGAATATGCTGGAAAAATATGACACATATAAATAAGTTTTATCAAAAGAAAATATCTAATAACACATGAATTTCTCAAGATAAACTATGAAGATGCAAATTTAAAAATAAAATACTATGAGTATGCAAAGTAAAAATCCATGTTATTTCTTTGAATTCTCTACTTGATAGCACATAATCCTACTCAATTTAGTACAAAATAATTACAAGAAAATTTAAATAATATATTTAAACAACTTACAATACATTGTGAAATTAGACCTTTAGCCTTTAGACATAACCTGATAATCTTCAAAAGTGAAGCTTCACAATGACAAATAAATTGTCAATATAAAGAAAAATAAGGAATATGAAAGAACATAAAGAAATATATAGACATTAAATACTTACTTCTTTACTTTTAGTTGTCATAGTTTCCTTTTTAAGAGTCAAATAATATAAACTTTGACTAACATTTTAAGATGTATTTTTTATTATAATAATATTTAAAAAAATGTAACGTATACTCCCTCCTTTTAAAAAAATGATCTAGTTTGACTTGACGCGAAGTTTAAGAAAATAAAGAAAACTTTTTAATCTTGTGGTTCTAAATTAAAGTTATGTCAAATGTACCAAATGTCCTTTAATCTTATGGCCTTAGACATGCCACGTGGAAAATTTAAATCAAAGTATTGTTAAAAAAGGAAAGGGGTCATTCTTTTTTAATTAGGCTAAAGAGGAAAGTAAGTCATTCTTTTTTAAATGGAGGGAGTAGTACTTTTCATATAGTTTATGAATATCTAATTTTTTTATTTTAAAATATCAAATTAATATAATCTAATTTATCTTTGAAAGTCAGACAAATTGACTCTCGAAAACGCAACATGACAACTAAAAAGGAATGGAAAGAGTACATTATGACTCTCGAAAAATGGAACATGACAATTAATTTTAGTTAGATGTTAAAATTATTGTTGACCAAAATGAGCAAACGGATGAAGAGGGTAAAATGCGTTACTTATTTGGTTTAATTAGAAATAAAGTCCAACGTTGAACGAGTGAAAGACGAAAGTCAAGATTACGTGCAACGAGGTATAACGTGTCAAAGATAACAGTCGTTGACCTTTTTCCAAAATTTTCTTCAAACCTCTTTGAGATAAATAGTCTTTTTGTGCAATTCCAAATAGAATCATTAAATTAATGATAAGGACTTTTGAATTTTCTAAATTAATGTAATTAAGAAATAATTTGTACTCCATTCATTCCTATTTACATGTCGTCCTTACTAAAAATATATGTTCCTTAATACTTGTTATTTCACAAAATCAATGCATAAATGACACTATTCTTCCTATTTTACCCTTGAGAGTTATTAGCCTTGAAAATATACATTTGACCAACATAAAAAAAAATAAAGTAAATAATTCATATCCATTGGTCAAATCAATTAATCAAAATAAATTAATTCATGCTCATTGATTGAAAACTCGACTTTAAGAGAATACTAAATAAGAATACAATGGTAAACTTACCTAGTTTCTTAAGGAACATGAAATCTAAAATGGTGATAACTAAATAGGAACAAATGAAGTAGTTTTTTTTAAATAAATTATAATTAGAATTATTACAAAAAAATGTCAAAAAATTGAGAAAAATAAATAAATGTCATTCTTGGCTTTAGAGGAATGCCACACTAGCTCCCCTACATCCGTTGTTAATAGTTGTAATAATAGAGAAAATGGCTAAAAAAAAAACCCAATCTATTACTCCTATTATTTATTTCCTATACATTTTATCTTTGCGGGGTTTCTATTATTCGTTTGAATTATTTTAAAGTGAAATTAATTCCACTTTAAGCGTTGGTGTCCTAAAAAACGTATTTTTCATTCTCTATAGTAGAGTGAAAGGCAACTAAAATATTACAAGTTATTTTTATAATGTTATTTTATAATTCATCTTATCACATGTTACATTTTATGATTTATTGCGGGGAATTTGATGAACTTCATAACATTGTAATCATAGATTAAGTATCTGTGTATTACACGCATAGACATACAATAACAATCGGATGACCTCCTTTCTTAAAAAATGAAAAAAGTAGTTCATTCGTTAATAAATTATGCAACCATGATCGAAAACTTAAGACTTAAGTGATTGAGCTATAGGTCATAAATTTGAGTCATGAAAGCAGATATTATATATTATTCTTCAAATTCTACATAAATACGAAATATTTTATACATCAAATTGTCGCGATTGTCCGTTACTATTTGGAACTTTATGCAATTAAGATTCCTAAACTTTTGGTGGCTCAATATGATAACCAGTACCTCAATATTAGCAATGGAGTGGTTAAATATTTTTTTAATACTTTGTTTTTAATTAATTATAAGAAATTTGTGATATAATTTTGAATTGTAGTCTCTTGTCCATGGAATTAGGCGAAGTGGTCCTAAAAAATACTTTTTTTTAATATATATATTTAATGTTTACATCAAATAATATTAATTTATTATATTATTAAGTAAGAAATAGAGAAAAATATATATATAATAATCAATCACGACGTAGTTCCACCATAAACATTATCACCAAATAAGTAACACCATATTCAATATAATTTCACACGTGTGATTCGTAGAGTGTACATAGATTTTATCCTTACCTTGAGAGTAAGTGGCGGAATTTGCTCCAAGGTTCAAAATATGAGGAAGTAACACACACGAAGAAACCGAAAGGGTTCAACATCTACTATATACCTAAAAAAAATAATTTTAACCATATATAAAAAATATAATTTTCCATCGAAGATAGTTAATTTGTCCAAATTCCCTCGGCACTAACTAGCTCCAACCCTACTTGAAAGGGTAGGGAGCGTGTTTCTGATAGACTCTCGGCTCAACAAGGGATGAAAAAGAAGCCGTAACACTAACAAGTTAATATGATAAATGAAGTAAAAAACCAGAAATAATCACGTAATACTAGATATCAAAGAATAAACAAACATAAAAAATAATACAGTACTAATCAAGAATTGTTATATATTTAGTCTTTTTCACAATTATTACTATAACGTTTTGAGCTTAAACATATAATAATTTAAGAATATTAAATCTTTCGTACGAATGTTTAATTAATTATAAATAACTGAATTATTAGTACTTTTTGTGACGATTCGTTTAAGGAATTAATTAATTTTGGAGGATATTTAAAAGGAATTTATACCTTCTGCTGATGATTTGAGCGTTATTATGGCGCTATCAAACACTTTGCCATTTTAAAATCGAAATTTGTGTTTGGCAAAGATTGCAAAAGTCCTTTTCGATTTTTTTCAACTTCTATTATTATTCAAAAAATACTTTCTTTTTTTTCGTGAAAAGCTTGATCAAACACCTCATGTACTCGCACTTTGATTTTTCTACATTGGTCAAACATGTGAATGATAAAAATATATCTTTCTTTTTCCTTGAGCTACGTGTGATTTGACCCTTTTGTCTGTTCTAATATCATATTTACGACAATCCGTGCACTAAGCTTTCGCCATGCGTGGAGTTCGAGGAAGAGTGGACCACATTACCACAAGGTCTATTGTACGATCCTTACCATGCATTTCTACAAAAGACTGTTTATAAAATTTTAAGTTATATTTTAACTTAATTATATTATGTCTTGCATGGAATATGACATCTTTAATTTGTTTCTCAAAAGCATCATTTGATGTGACATTATATATCTGAAGTCTGTTTGAAAAGACTATAAATACAAAGGAAGTTTGTGTTTCTCCTGAATGTTTTATTCTTAGTTCATTTTCTACTTCAAGTACAAGAAGTTTCTTTGAGTGAAAACTAGTAAGACAATAATATTACTTTCTTGCAAACATGCTTTGTTTTTCTTTCTTTTGAGTCGATGATCTATCAGAAGCAGTTTCTCAACTACCTTTTCCTTCCAAGTTATTTCAGGAGTATTGATAATGCTTCTTGAGTCGCAGCTTATGAAGTAGAAGTTATTCTAATTTTTCAATTGTTTGCAGTTTTTCATGCAACATAGTTATATAATCCTTTGTTTTGGTTACTTGGCTTCTTTACTACCGTATTTTCTTTTCATACTGTTTATTTTTCTTATATGTTTTACTTGAGTTGAGGGTCTATCGGAAACTGTCTCTCTACCCTCACAAGGTAAGGGTAAGGCTGCGTACAGGTATGTCATTGTTGTTGTATAGTAAAATAATCCCAATTATAGGCTGGCTTCATAATTTTGATGTTCTTGTTATTATTATTATACTCAACATGTATCCATTAGATAGATACTTTTAAGAAAAAATATTGAGGATTTACTTCATGTTGTACCACTAAAAGGCTTGATTTTTTCTTCTTTTTTTGTTGTTGTCATTTTCGAAGTCATGTTCATTCTGCTTTATTGTATTGCTTACAGGATAATAATAAAACGATCGTTAGAGAATCAGATTGAAGTAGAGTGATGGAAGAAGAGAATGCTACTGAACGAGGCACTGATAACAGGGAAAATGAAGTTTCAGAATCCTCAGATGGCTTGAATTGTGCACGAGTATCGGATAAGAAAGAGAAACAGAAAGTGGCTGCTGCTGATAAAGTTCCATATTATAAGCTGTTTTCTTTTGCTGACCCTGTAGATCATGCATTGATGGTTATTGGTATGATCACAGCTGTTGGTAGTGGAATCTGTTTTCCTCTGATGGCTGTACTGTTTGGAGAGTTAGTTGATTCCTTTGGAATGACTGCGGATAGCGAAAAAATTGTTGGTGAAGTTTCTAAGGTACAAGGAAGTTTCAATAGAATGCTATTCTGGTTATATCTTTTCTTGATAATCTATCTGTCATAGCCCAAATCTCGGAACGTATGGTTGTTTTGACCCTTCAGACATCACAGTTTCGTCCGTTGTGGGCTGTGGCCTGTGACACATGAAGTCCAAAATAGCGCGTGTCATGTTCACTTGTCCTCTGTCTTATATATTACTTCACTTTTCCTTCCATTTCCAATGTGTGATTTACCTACTGTGTTAATATGTTTCCCTTCTTCAGAAGTTTGTCCTCATCAGCTCGCCCTTCGTCATTGGGCATCATGCCATCACATGCACCCTTAAGGACTTAGTATCCTAGTTTTTCCACACCACCATTGGAGTCTAATTAACTTTGATACCATATTTGTGACATCTCGAATCCATGACATTTAAGGAGATCTCAAGGATTTGTACCTGATGCCTCATTGAGCCAGTAATCCTCACATTCTCCGTCATGAGTGTCATATTATCCAATACTTAGATTGTTCTGTAGAAGTTCTGATGAATTGGCATAGTGTTTTTTCATTTAAATGCTTTCTTTCCTGTCCTATTTTTTTTCAGGTAGCCCTTAAATTTGTATATCTGGCTCTGGGTTCAGGTCTTGCTACATTTACCCGTACGTATACTTGCCATGACGATACACCTTCTTCTATTTTCATGCCATTGTTAAAGTTTTATGTCCAAGAAAACTCACTACTCATACTAGCATCTTTCCAGAGGTGGCTTGCTGGACAGTCACGGGGGAAAGGCAGGCTGCTCGAATCAGATGTTTATACCTGAAGACTGTATTAAGACAAGATATTGGATTTTTCGATCAGGAGACTAACACTGGTGTCATTATCGAAAGCCTGTCTAGTGATACTCTTACTATTCAAGATGCCATCGGCGAAAAGGTATTTCTTCAAGACAGGCTTATATACATCATTACCATTTGATATATCTGGAAGACTTAGCCTGCATTCACATTAAACTGCAGGTTGGAAAATTTATCCAGGTATCAGCTACATTCCTTGGAGGATTCGTAATAGCTTTTATTAAGGGGTGGCGTCTAGCGTTGGTCTTGTCATCTTCGATTCCTCCACTTGTCATATCTTCTGCTGTCTTGATTATCCTTCTGGCGAAACTAGCATCCCGTGCACAGACTGCTTATTCAGAAGCTGCAACTGTTGTTGAACAGACAATAAGCTCAATTAGAATTGTATGAAGAGTTGGAAAAAGACACTTTTTTTCAATTGTTTCGAGAGTTTTCATTCACTAAGTTTCTTTATCGTTCGGGCAGGTTGCATCATATACTGGAGAGAGAAGAGCCATTTCTGAATATCAGAATTCTCTGAACAAAGCTTACCATTCTGGTGTACAAGAGGGTTTGGCTTCAGGGCTCGGTTTCGGTGTTTTTATGTTTGTCTTCTACACAAGTTATGCTTTAGCAATATGGTATGGTGCAAAAATGATTTTGGACCACAACTACACAGGAGGAGATGTGATGAATGTCATTATGGCTACACTGACCGGCTCCTTGTAGGTTCCGTTCTGCCTTTTTCTTTGTATGTTTAGTTCCTCTCACCCATAGGGGGGACGGGGCTACACTGACTGGCTTTTCTTTACGGTCTCAACTGACAACTTAACACTCCAACTTTGAGTATGCACATCTAAGTATCTCAACCCATCTCCAATGTGTATGTTGAACACTCCAATCTACAAAATGATCATCTAGACACATCCAAAATTTATAGGTCACGTCCACGAGACACAACGAGGACAAGTTGGAGTGTTTAGTTGTCAGTTGAGACCAAGTTGAGGTGTCTTGATGTGCGATCTAAAAGTTGGAGTGTTTACTTGTCAGCGATCTAAAAATTGGAGTGTTTACTTGTCAGCTCAGGACAAGTTTGAGTGTATGTTTATGTATTATGTCTTTCTTTATCTAACATCCAAAATCCATTGCAAATGAATGATACATATGGCACAGAAACCAACACAATACTAAGCCTTTAATTTTCTGAATTATATCTGCTTATTATTGGTCTTTTATTTTTTCTTCCTCTTGTAATTGCAGTACTTTAGGATACGCATCTCCATGCTTGCACGCGTTTGCTGCTGGAAAGACTGCAGCGTTTAAAATATTTCAGACGATAAGCAGAAAGCCGGTCATAGATCCTTATGATATGAAAGGACAGAAACTTCTTGACATTAGTGGTGACATTGAACTTAAGAATGTTCATTTCTGTTATCCAGCAAGACCACAAGAGAGCATATTTGATGGTTTCTCTGTGTCAATACCTAAGGGAACAACGACAGCTCTAGTAGGGCGAAGTGGAAGTGGAAAATCGACTGTGATCAGTCTGATAGTGAGGTTCTATGATCCACAGGCGGGTGAAGTTCTAATTGATGGTATAAATATCAAAGAATTTCAGCTTAGGTGGATCAGGGGGGAAATCGGCCTTGTTAGCCAAGAACCTGTGCTATTTGGTTCGACGATAAAGGATAATATTGCCTACGGGAAGGATGATGCAACACTTGAAGAAATTAAAGATGCAGTTCGACTTGCCAATGCAACCAAGTTCATTGATAAATTACCTCAGGTCAGACTCTAGAGTTGTTTTATTTTAATTTCCATCAAGTTATAGCTGTCTAAAGTTCTTCTAAATAGCTTATAAAAAATATTTTTGGCCATTATTCCTTCTAATTCAGGGACTAGATACCAGAGTTGGCCATCACGGAAATCAGTTATCCGGTGGCCAAAAGCAAAGAATTGCTATTGCAAGAGCTATACTGAAGGACCCCAAAATTCTACTTCTTGATGAAGCTACAAGTGCTCTTGATGCAGAATCCGAGAGGATTGTTCAAGAGACATTGGATAGTGTCATGATCAATCGAACTACAGTAATTGTTGCACATCGCTTGAGTACAGTAAAGAATGCAGATACAATAGCTGTACTTCAGGAGGGAAAGATCGTCGAAAAAGGTGTCATATATACTATCTTTTCCAGTAAACCGGATTCCAGATTGTTAGTTATTCATGCTGAAACCAATGTGATTATAAAGATAATAGCAGAAAGAGTTAATGGTCAAAAACACACCTTAAGTATCCGGTTTTTTCGAGTTTCATACCTGAACTATCAGGTGTGCGAGATCCCTACCTGATAGTTCAGATATGGAACTCCAAAAAATCGGGATACTTTAGGTGTGTTTATGGCCCTTCACTCTAGCAGAAATGTATGTACGTTTGTTAACTGGCGAATCTTGTCTCTTTTCAGAAAGCTAATTTCTTATCCCTTTTAAACTTTTAGGTTCCCACTTGGAACTAATGAGAAATAAGGAAGGAGCGTATGTTCAGCTTATACAGTTGCAAGAGCTCAGCAAATATTCAGGAGAGCAAGACTCAAATGAACTGGATAGTGAAGAGATAATCATAAATCAGCAGATTTCTGTGACACGATCAGCAAGTAGGGGATCGTCAAAGAGCGAGAATAGCAGCCATCATTCGTCATCCATTTCAGTTAGTGCAGCAGAGAAAGCAGTTGGCGAATGCCATGATCCTAATTCAACAGTTGTATTGAGTAAGGATAAAGACAACGCGATTTGTCGCTTGGCCTTAATGAACAAACCCGAGATTCCAGAATTATTATTTGGGTGCATAGCTGCCATGGTCAATGCTCTGATATTACCTATTTTCGGGGTACTTCTTTCTAATGTTATCAAGACTTTCTATGAGCCAGCTGATGAACTCAGAAAGCATTCAAGATTTTGGTCATTGTTATTTCTTGGTCTGGGATTGACAACTTTACTAGCAACACCCTTGAGGACGTTCTTTTTCGCTGTAGCAGGATGTAAGTTGATACGTAGAATTCGCCTAATGTGCTTTGAGAAGATAGTTTACATGGAGGTTAGTTGGTTTGACAGAAAGGAGAACTCGATTGGGGCAATTGGCTCTCGACTATCTACAGATGCAGCATCTGTCCGAGGTATGGTTGGAGAGTCACTCGCTTTGCTTGTGCAGAACACCTCAACAGCTATAGCTGGTTTAGTTATTGGACTTGAAGCAAGCTGGCAATTGTCACTCATAATGATAGTTATGGTTCCTCTAATCGGATTAAATGGATATCTTCACATGAAATATGTTAGTGGTTTTGGCGGTGATGCTAAGGTTAGCTTCAAACTTCTGTACTAACAAAATGTAGCAAGTAAAATTACCAATTAGTAGTTATGCAAGTGAAACTTTTTGGCAGAAATTATACGAGGATGCAAGTCAAGTTGCGAGTGAAGCGGTTGGAAGTATCAGAACAGTGGCTTCTTTCTCTGCCGAAGAGAAGGTGGTGCAATTGTACAAAAGAAAATGTGAAGGTCCAGTTAGAGCTGGAATAAAAGAAGGGCTAGTGAGTGCTGCAGGTTTTGGTTTTTCGATGTTCTGCTTGTACTCTGTCTATGCTGCCAGTTTTTATGCTGGTGCTCGATTGATTGAGTCCGGTAAGGTCACATTTGCTGAGGTTTTTCGGGTAAGTTTCGAGAGGTAAACATAAAACTTTTGTCAAGTCTCTCTTTATAAGTTCCTTCTCTGTCATTTAACTTTCCTACTTCTGATTTTCAGGTTTTCTATGGTCTTAGCTTGACAGCTACCGCGATTTCTCAATCAGGTGGACTTGCTCCTGACTCCTCCAAAGCCAAAACTGGTGCATCTTCAATCTTTGCACTTCTTGACCGACAATCCAAGATAGACTCGAACGATAACTCAGGAATGACATTGGACAATGTGAAGGGAAACATTGAGTTTCAACATATCAGTTTCAATTATCCAAGTCGACCTGAGGTTCAAGTCCTAAAAGATCTATGCCTATCCATTAGCTCTGGTGAGGTAAATTCTAATGCATTATTCATAGAACCATTTTCCAGTCTTGTTACACGATTTGACAACAATTGTGATGAAAAAATGCTATCTTTTATGTTAGACGGTTGCTCTGGTGGGAGAAAGTGGGAGCGGAAAATCAACAGTTATTTCCTTGTTGCAAAGATTTTACGATCCGGATTCAGGCCTAATCACATTAGATGGAGCAGAAATCCAGAAGCTGAAGGTGAAATGGTTGAGAGAGCAAATGGGATTAGTAAGCCAGGAGCCTATATTGTTCAATGACACAATCAGAGCCAATATAGCATATGGAAAAGAAAGTGATGCCACAGAAGCAGAAATATTAGCTGCTGCTGAGTTAGCAAATGCACACAACTTCATCAGTGGCTTACAACAGGTACGCCTCAGTCCCAAACAAGTTGGGATCGACTATATAAATCCTCATTTCTTCAGTTAAGCTCAACATTTTCTAGAATTTGCACATGTACCTAAAATCTACACAAGTGTGTCAGACAGATAAAGAATCATCATGTAACATAGACTTAATGTGCAGGGCTATGAAACACTAGTTGGTGAAAGGGGCATACAACTATCTGGTGGACAGAAACAAAGAGTTGCAATTGCAAGAGCCATTGTAAAATGTCCAAAGATATTACTACTAGATGAGGCCACAAGTGCGCTTGACGCGGAGTCTGAGAAAGTAGTTCAAGATGCACTTGACAGAGTAAGATCAGGCAGAACAACAGTTGTGGTGGCTCATAGATTGTCTACAATTAAAGGAGCTGATGTGATTGCTGTTATCATAGATGGTGTCATTGTGGAGAAAGGAAATCATGAAACTTTGGTTAATAAACAAGATGGTATTTATGCTTCTCTAGTATCAAAGTCTGCTAGCACTATGAATTAAGTAGTACATAAAAGGGATAGCTCGGTGCACTAAGTATCCCACATTCAAGCAAGTTCCGGGAATTAAGGGCCGCAAATCGAGGGGTATGATGTAGGTAGTTTACTTTGATGCAAGCATTAGCAGCGGTTGATTCTACTGCTTGAACATGTGACCTATAGGTCACACAAAGACTTGAATAATGAAGCAATACATGTACTATTTCTATTTAATTTGTCACCTCTTTAAATGTCGATATCACTTACAATATTATTTTTTTTGGCGTTACACCAACCGAATGAATACATGACTCATGTCATCTCGTATACTCTTATATCTAAACTATAGTTATTTAATACATATTAGAACCTTAATTTTTATTTAACTATTATATAAAATAGTATGATTTGATGTAAACATCGGAGTTAAAAACTTAAAGGTAAAAAGCAATAAGAGTTGCAACCTTGTACCAAAATATGGATTCAAGTCCTATAAAATAATTGTATTGTACATTTTTTTTACATAGTTATAGTAGGTTTTGCTCTATTTTCTAGGTTATCATATCACACTCGATACGAAGAATTATTTACTATAACTTAAAAATTACCTTAATTAAAGAAAAAAAATTAAGAGTTGTAAATTGCTAATTTCACACTTGATTAAGGAAAGGAATAAATAATCCTTTTTCAATTTGGAGAATTTTTAAGTCGTCCAAGCAAAGAAACCCCCCAAAAAAACTATTTTCTTTCTCCTAAAGTAACTTAGCAAATTCTAAAGTTAGTTTATGACCTTACCTTTATTTTATTGAATAGCAATTAATAATTTGTGGCTACTAATTAATATCTTATTTTAAAAACTTTGGTGATAAACATGTACACAATCAAGTAATCTATAATTATCTTTTTTATGTTTTAGCTTTTTCCTTTGTTATGGTTGAATATGCATATATTTAATATCTCTAAATATTTTCACGATCATAAACATTACCACTAAAAAAAAAAAATTCTATCATAACTAAATACATCTCTTTTGGTATAGTGTATATAAATAATATTACACCAAAGTGATACAAACATTTATTTATCAACATAACATCTGTTGTAATGAAATAGTTAGAATCCCTCCGCTCTTAATCAAAATTGTCGGATTCAAGCCTAAAAAAAAAAAAAAAAAAACCAAAAATCTGCCACATAATCAATTCCACAATGCCACGTGTCACTTACCTGGCATAATTACACACCACAAACGCGTGGCGGGAATAAGTATAAACGTGGAAAACTTAAAACATTCACAATTTAGCGGGTGTACATGCCACGTCATCATCCACCTCATCTTCAACCAATCAAAATCCTCCACGTCAGAAATCAGTTACATCAGTTATTCAAACTTTTTTTTTCCCTTTATATAATCAAACAAGGAAAGGAAAAGTCAGTGTAGAGTTGAACAAGAATTGATCATCATAATGGAAGCCTCTGCCGGAGTTTTACGCCGATTTCCTTCAGTCACCGGCGCCGGTGCCGGTGCCGGAAGTAGGAACAATCCATTGAACCTTAGTTGTAGATTTTCATGTGTCAGTTTGAAATCGGTTAGGGTGAAGAAGGAATTAATGGGTTGTGGGTTTTACGATGAGGGTTGTTTGGAGTATTATTCTTCTGGTAGAGGTGGAATTGTTAGGTGTGGGAAGAAGAAGAAAGAGAAGGATATGGTGGAGTTGAAGAAAACGAAGAAGAAGATGAAATTGCTTAAGGGTTTGACGAGGAATTTGTCGAATTTGAATGGGATGGGATTAGAGTTTGGTTGTGATGTTGATTTGGTTGATCAAGTTCAAGGGAAGACGATTTCGGTAAGTTTCTTTTATGATTTTAAATTTTTATGATTCGAATTATGATATCCTATTGTTTATTGCTCTAGCTTTAGCAATTAATTTAAAAATTGTGACTTGCAATATGCTTGCATCGGTTTCATCTGAATCAAGTACTTTGGAATGGGAAAAAATAGTATAGGATCAAAGCTAGAGTTTAAAAATCTTGGATCCGTCTCTGAATAGGCTTAGGCTTTGTTATATGTGAAGTTTATAGAAATTTGTAGGCTTAGATTACTAAACATTGTTGCCAAAAAAGATTGGACATTGGATGATTGTTGAAGTGTTATAGTGTGTTGATGGTTGATTTTGTTGTTTAGTGTTTAGTTTAACATGATTAGCACTTTTAGCAGCATATTTTGGTTAATCCTCCTATGTTGCATCAGAATCAACTTACTGATAAGTTGTTAACTGTTGTTAATTTGCTCTATGTTGCTCGGACTCTTCAAAAATGTCAATGGGTGCGTGTCGGATTTGCCAGAAGTAGTGTATTTTTGGAGAATCCGACACAGGTGAGGCATCAAAAGTGAAGAGTCCGCCCAACTATTTGCTAAGTTTAGTTGTCTACTTTTACATTAGTTAGTAGGAACGCAAAATTGTGTGCATGATTTAGATGGAAGTGTGATTTTCTTGTAGACGGGCCCTGTCTATTCGTGCTAGTAGATTTAGTTATGATTACATAGGATGTTGCTCTTCTAGTTTATTTATGTTGCCGTTTCTCTATATGTAGGAGGTGGCGGATCTATTGCTGGGACAGCTTCAACAGCTAAAGGCAGAGGAGAAAGAGTTGAAGAGGAAAAGAAAAGAAGAAAAAGCACTCATGAAGATGAAAGTAGCAAGTCAAGTACAAAGCTGCACAAGGAGCTGTGAAATGTCATCATCTTCAAGTGAATCAAGTGATGATGAATGTCAAAATTTGGTTGACATGAAAAGCCTGAAAATCGGAACACTTGCCCAAACAATTCCTGAGGCACGTGACCGAGCACTTGAGAATGCAACATTCAATCCTTCCCTTTCAACTATAGTCGAGCCTCAGACGCTAAATCCAGAAGTGGATACATCAGTAGAGATCTCAAGCATGTCATCAACTTCTACGGAGGAATCAACAGTGAGGACGACTATTTTACAAGTTCCGGTCCCTGAGCAAAAAGGTGAATGCTGCTTGGAAGTTAGTGATTGTCACATTGGCAATGTAGGCAGCACTATCACACTAGGCAGCACGTCCAATGCATCTATAGCAGCAGCTACAACAACAACAGCAGAGGAAACAAAGAGAATTGAAGTATGTATGGGTGGTAAATGCAAGAGATTAGGCGCTGGAGCGTTATTAGAAGAATTCCTACGCGTTGCTGGGATTGAAGCTGCAGTCTCTGGTTGCAAATGCATGGGGAAGTGTAAAGTTGGTCCTAATGTCAGAGTTTCAGGGTGTAGCAGCAGCAGCTCTGACGCCTTCCAAGCCGGTGACTCGGTTGCTGTTAACTCTGCTCCAACTACTAGTAACTCTCTATGTATTGGGGTTGGTTTAGAGGATGTGAGCCTAATTGCAGCCAATTTACTTGGCAGATATCAAGAAGTAGGGCTGGCCAATGCTTTGCCTTAAATGTTCTTTTCTTTCATTAGCAATATAGTAGGTCGGTTTTGGGGATTTTGGCAATGGGTTTGAATTGTTTTTTTGTTTATGTAAATATCATCAATATAGATAAAGTTTGCTATTTATGTGAATATTATCATTATATAGTGAGATTATTCTTTTTATATTTGGTATAAATTTTGATTTTAGTCCTTATGATGTGTGATTTAACACATTCAATCTTTAAATTATTTGAATTGTGCATTTTTGAACACTTTGCTTTGTAAATCTTAACAAAGGTAACATAATTGCTAATTATTTATGCCACTTAATTACTCATATGTTATGTTAAGTTTATACAACTAGTAAAGCTCCCATTATGCACATGGTCCGAGGAAGGACTCGACCACAAGGGCCTATTGTAGGCAACCTTACCTTGCAATTCTACTCGAGGCTGTTTCAAGACTTGAACTCATGACCTCCTGATCACATGTCAACAACTTTATCAATTACTCTAAGGTATAGTCAAATATAACATATTTTCTATACGGAGGACTAAAAACGCACATTTTAGTTAATTGAAAGGTAATTATGTTGAATAGTATATCACATGGACTAAAAGAAGAATTACCCAATAACTTAGGGGATAGAAGTGTTATTATCCCTATTTGGTAAACATCAATCATAACATATTTATTTTGAATGATCATAAGATAAAACAGTAATGAGTGATTACAACTTCAATAGAACCCAAGAAAAAATAGTTGATTGATTAAGACATGAAACGTACAGCCTTGTTTTGGGATTAAGGCGTAGTTGATTGATTGATATCAATGTACATTCGATATTCGAAACAGACAAAAAGGCAAT
Organism: Solanum appendiculatum; assembly: GCA_018342035.1. NCBI lineage: Eukaryota > Viridiplantae > Streptophyta > Magnoliopsida > Solanales > Solanaceae > Solanum > Solanum appendiculatum. Next base: position 202,873 of record JAGDQO010000622.1, on the reverse strand, counting down.
AAAGTAGTTGAAAACAAAAAATGTTTTCACCATAAGCTGCATCTCTAACAGCACTACATCTATCAGACATATGAGGGAATACACCATACAACTTGCTAAACGGTATCATATACTAGTTGAATATACACGTCCCTGATCTCCTCTAGTGTGTATATGAGACGGGGGTTTAATATTTGTTCTTGAGTGGCTCACTGAAGACAATGTTTTTTGCTGGGATCCTGAGGTGGGGGGTTATTACAGCGCTTTATGAAGGAGTCGAGGGTCTTCTGTTTGGCAGGGCTGCTGTGGGACTGATTAGTCGAAACTTCCAATGATTTCTCCTGGCCATCAAGCATCTGTCATATACAGTTGTAGCTTTATTTGCTTAGGGTGTCATTTTTGTACCACAAGTATTCAAGCACATAAAGAATTAAGTAGAAGAAGACCTGTCCGAGGTTGTCCAGCTTGCTCTGAACGACATCCCTGTACAAGAGTCGTAAAAATAACCATTTCACCATAGTTTCTACATTTGGTATTGTTCAGAGTTGAATAAATCAGAATTCTCTACTAGTAACAAGGGAACATACCAAATGATGTCATCAACAGTGTCATTCGCCAGCAGATAACACACATTGACAGAGGACACCTAGAAAGGAAGTTTGTTAAAGTTCTGACTCTGGAATTCTTAGATACTTAGCTCTTCTGATAAATGGACACAAACAGGCACCCATAAACTCAGTACATAAACAAAAGTATTGGATTCCAGACAGGTAATACCAAAACACCGCAAATGAATCAGTGTCTTTTTTTTTATAAAGACAAATGAATCAGTGTCTTGCTGCTTATACTCATTTTATTTTTCTATTTTTGGGTGCATTAAGTGCTAAGGAACCATCAAGAGCTAAGTATGTCAAAGATGAATTTAAGGACTCTGCAAATGAGCATTGTAATGGATGAAGCTGGAGTTGGACATCATTGAGTCTCATGGCCAAGACTGCTTAATCACACACATATTCCTAATATACAAAGCTCAAGCGGAAAGAGAGTCCTGGAGAGGGTGATTCTTGAAGTAAAGTAGTGTGGTCAATACTGGCCATTGAATATCTGAGCTTGCAGCAACAGAAAACTAGCCAAGCCAGGCACACAAGAAGATTTGAAAATAATTCAAGCAGAGAAGTCATCCTGAAACAATTATACAACATTGTGTAGCTCACCTGGCCAATTCTGTGAGCTCGATCCTCAGCTTGAATAAGGTCACCTGGTGTCCACGATAATTCTGCAAATATCACTGTGCTTGCTGCCGTTAATGTTAACCCAACTCCCCCTGCTCTGATGGAAAGCTACAATACAATAGATAAAACAATATTATTTTCCATCCTACATAATCTCACTTTCCAACTGTATTTAAGGATCGATAAGGAAATCATTCCAACAGTAAAATTACACTGTTTGGACTAATTATAAACAGATCAATGACATTACCACTGCAGCCTTAATTGTTTCTTTTTCCTGAAAATCTGTCACCAAATCTTGTCGTAATGCTGATGGAGTGCTGCCATCAATCCTAATACAACCAACCTTCTTCTTCTGCAAAACAAGGGAATGTTCAAGTAGTCTATAATTCTCAAAATCTACTAAAATATGAAAAACTTACAAGTAAATACTCATGTATTGAATCAATCATTGATTGATGATGTGCAAATATCAGGAACTTGCAGTTTGCCTGCATGTTTGAAGAAACCAAGTTACCACACCAAGAAGCATAACAAGAGTATCAACGTTTATATGAACAAGCAAGAAGTGAGCATATTGGAGAAGATGTGCAACTGCTCTACACACAAAACATAAATCATTGTCAGATAAAAGGACAGTAACGTTTTGCATGTCAGAGCACTCTTTGGTTAAATGATAGAACTGATATGAGGACCTTCCAAGCATTGCTTAACAGCTTGAACCTTGCACTTGACTCGAAAGTAGTTTATATGAGAATTTGGAAATTTAGACAAGTCTTAGTTGACCTGTGTTGTCATTAGCCAGGCGTCAGACACCTAGAACTCAAGTTGAAACTTAGTTGCTTTGAACTCATCGAGTTACAACAATGCTCCTAATATCCTAATTTATCTATAGGTCACTAGGTTGTGTATCTGGTACTGTAGTTTATTTTCTTCTAACATAAATGCAATAACTTCGAAATTTGAAAGCCAACATTTTCTGATGCTATCTTTTTCTATTGCTCTTCAACATGAGAACAATATATTCCCTCTCCTCACAGATGATATTGTTTTCTAATCCAACATGATGAAAGAGATAAATAAAGAACACTTCAATAGAGCAGTTGGAGATGCTTTCCCTTTGTATTCTGAATATCTAGGATGTAGAAAACACAAAAAATCATCTCACCTCAACCATGGTTCCTAGGTAATCCAAAACTGCTGGAATTTTGGCCTCGGAAGAGGCAGTGTAAATCTGCAGCCCAACAAGCAAAGTATAGGGGTTAAAACTCTAATAAAATATATCAATTCTAGCAATAAAGTAGCAAATCAAGCTTTAAAAAAAAAAGAAAATAATCCAAAATTTTGGCAGTGAGCACAATAAAAGACTAGAATGAAATGTCAAATTTCATTATTATAGACCAGCAATGAAAGAATACGGTGGCCAGGGGATAAGAAATGCATCTTGGGCCTAACTCAACCTCAAAAGCTAGGTCATGAGATGAGGATTGACACGACAATATAAAGAGACCTTCACATCCCTAATTAGCAGATGAGGGAACTCAACCCCCCCTCCCCAGCACACCCATGCCTGCCAACTGGAGCATAGATAGTTTAATATGCGGGTCCAACATCGGGCAAACCAAGAATTGGGATGGGTCTAGCTCTGATACCATGTGAACAATTAGAATAAGGTGGAGAAAACTTAGGTTGATTATTCCATCAAGTCATTTGGATTTAAATAGCTAAGTGCACATGTTCTAAGCAAGGAAAGAGAATAAAATACATAAGTAGTTAATTACAGGGAGTAAATCATGCTTAATATATTTACAAGATACTAGAAGATTCTAAAGGAATATATTAATAATAGTAGGACTATGGAAGAAGCATTGGTATCTACTGGCATTGAACACAAATTGTTCAGAACACAGATCTTTTAATGTTTGGGGTAAGAAAAGTTATAGCTTTTCCCTCGATCTGGTTTTCAACTTCCCAATTGAAATAAGTTGTAGATAAGAAGAGATGCTATGATCTAGGGTCCTCCTTATTTGAATCTTCTACCTACTGGTAAGACATGCATGAGAGTAGTCATGGAAATGTGATCCACTAACCTCAAAAGAGGGAAAGGTTTTCAAACCGCCTGCACACAGGAGCACTATTCTGACAGCAAATATTTTTGGAGAAAGGGATATTTTGTGAGTCAATTCTCAAGGATCAAGAGACAAAGAGAAGCATATTATGCAGTAAGACCAGATATACTATTTTCAAGAGTCCTTGGTATAGTGATCAGCCCTCAAACTGATAAAAGAAATAAATAATCAGGACCGGAGTTTGCAAATGTACCTTACTTATGAGGCTCTTCTCTGCAAACTTAAGAGATTTAGCCTCCTCCTCGGACTGAGCTGATTTACCTTTCCCCTTAATGACCTCCAACTACAGGACACAACATTAGATTAAGTAAATATCTTCCTCAGAAATCAAGGAAAATCAGGCATCATTATCAAAGACAGTTCATTACAATCTTTGGACAGGGAGTATCAGACATCATTTACTTAACTAAATTCCTATCTTTAAATTCAAATTAAGAAAAGGAAGTTTCAGAAAAGAGTAATAGAATATTAAGTGTCCAGTGAGAAATACCACAGCAAGTGTTAAGGTATTCACAGTTGAAAAGTCAAAGAAGTTCTGGAAGAATTGAAGTTATTCAATGCATAAACTTAGACGATAAAAGAATGCAGAGGAAACAGCACTTCTGGTTAATAGCCCATTCAAATTCTAGGGTGGGCGCGAGGGATAAAAAGTGTAATCACAAAGGTATTCAGGAGTACCTCACGAAATAGAGCATTAACTTGTCTCATTTCCTTCTCCCCCAAGTTTAAGAAAACCTGCAATAAAGTGAGAGAATGAGATGAAGTCATGCAGCTAGAACCATCAAATGTAAGCCTAAAATTTATACCTGTTGCCTCCGCTTCTGAGGGAGTTCAGAAAGGACATCCTTTTTTAGTCGTCGAATCATCACTGTTGCTTTGATTAAACTGTGCAGTTCTTCGTGATTACTTGCACCTTGATAAACTCCAAAGATGCCCTAGAATGTTCAGCAGACCTGTTAGAGCACTTCTTAATTATTGTAAGATCTCAGAGGCAGCTTCCAATCCAGGAGAATTTTGACTTACACCCTTGCAATAGCGGTTGCCATATTCGTGCACGTTCTTATATACAGTAGGATGCAAAGCCTCCAGCTGTGAAAGCACACAATTTAGCTCACAAACCCCCGACAAATAAAACTTCAATTTGAACCTCGACGCCATTATCAACTATATGCGGAGCCTTATACTTAATTGATCATAAAAGCTGAACATATATACCTGTTTGAATAGTTCAATTGGCCTTGATAAAGCAGGAGTTCCGCTGAGCAATATCACATACTGAGCTTTCTGCAGCAGTCAACGTGTAAGTTCATCAGGACCACTCGTACCACTTATACATATGGTGAATACGTATGCTCATCAACTTGGATGGGAATATCAAACCATTTTTTTTTGTAAGTTTGTTATTCAAGATCCATTTGTCCACGGTTCAACTGATACTTTTTGTTTCTTTTCTTTTCTTGTTCATTTCGATGTGTTCTATACTGGAGAAAGCTTTAGACAAAGTCACAAAGGAAGATTTTCATCTAAAACTTTGAGCTTTAGACAAGTCACAAAGGAAGATTTTCATCTAAAACTTTGTCAACTTGATGAGCTTGTGGAATTCTCTGCTGTAAACTGAATCTTGAAATATATATTGCATACAGTTCAGGGTGGTGCACCAGACTAATTGATGTGTGCCTCTTTTCACAAGTGATATATCCATTTACTTTCTGTTTAGATGGATGAAGTTAACAGTAAGAAGTATGAAGAGATGCCTCCATGTACCGTACACAGGCCACTGTAGTGATATGGCCGTCTACATTTTTTCTTTTTTCTGAAAAGTAATACTTCCATTGACTTACTGTTAGATAAGAACTCAATATAGACCAACTCCCACCCCTGAACACAGAGAAAATGCATGCAGACCATTTCTTTATAAAAGAATCTTTATAAAAGAAAGGAAAAGACCTGTAATAAGGGAAGGGAAGCACTGGTTCTTTTTGCTTGGGCATTTTTCAAGAAGTGTGATTCATCTGCGATAACAACCTGAATAAACAAATCATCACGGATAACAATCATTAAGTAGCATGAAAATGCAACCGTGACATCAAACACAATGAACTTACCCTAAACAAAACAATCAAGAGCATAGATATGTATCAATATCCAAACATTGAAGATCTTAAACATTGAATTGAAGTAACAGTATGGGACCAGTAAGCCTCTTGTATTTACTATCTGTTAAGAAAATCACCAAAAGCTAGCTCATGAGGTGACAATTGGCCAAGACCATACAAGGTGACAACAATCCACTTCCACTGTCAATGTGGGATAACACCCCCTGCATGCCTCGAGCTGAACAATAACCCATTTCCTCCATCATGAGGGATGCTTAACACTATCATTATTTTCCAATTGTCTTTTTGATAGCTCAAAAAATTTAAAAGTTAATATAAAAGTATAAAAGCAGCACATGAAAGTGAACCAATTAAGTGTTGCCCCTGAAGCAAATAAAAGTGTATCCAAGCAAATAAGAATAGAACAAAATCCAGATAACAAAAAGGTTCTTTGATTTCCTGGATAGGGTTCTACAGCCCATCAAAAAAGTCATCTATCATTTCCTCTAAGTAGTCCATCCATCATAACGAGGAACCACCTCAAACAAAATTCATCAAGCCTTATCTTAGTAAAATGAAATGGCAATTTATGTCGATTGCATTGCAATCGTTATATAACAAAAAGGTATCCAAACAAGTAAGAATGGAACAAAATCCAGATAACTCAATGGTCCCTTTAGTTTTCTGTCTTGTTATATCACTTACAAGTTACAAGAAATAGACAAACACATATAGATCCATGCTTCAAGGTCTATCAAAAGATAAGTTACTACGGATTCAGATTGTTCAGGTATTAGAAGATTGAATACAGCTGATGCCAAACCTTGTATATAATGTACTGCACTTACCTTAAATGTTGATGCCATCAGTAAATCTTGAAGCTTAGGTACAATGTCATATGATACTATGTTGAACACACCATCAAGGTGAATGGACTTCTTAGTGTTTGAAGGAACTATTTTAAATCCTCCCTTATTTGAACCGCTGCATTGAGATAAAACTACCTATATAAAATAGAAGAAAAAAAATTAACTATCAGGGGACTGGAAATGCAACAAGCTAGTAATATTACAGGGAATGCACTTCTAGTGGCATTGGCTCTTGCAGGTTCCATTGCATGGAAATGTAATACTGTTAATCAACTCATACTAACCTAGTGACTGAATAGAACAAAAAGCTTCTCATAATCCACATCAAAGTAGGCTGTTAACAGAATGAGATTATGGTGATGAATTATGCGTGCAAAGTAGTCCATTAGAAACTTTTGCACCTCAGAAACATCAAAAAATTGCCCATTAGAAATTAGTTTCTTTACATATATAACTGTTAGAATAGTAATAGGTATATACAATCCTACTTAGAATAGAAATAGGAATAGTAATAATAATAGGAATAGTATATAGTATTCTACTCAGAAAAGGATTGTATTGTAGTGTCCTAGTTGAAAAGGGTGTATATTATAGTGTCTATAAATAGGGTCTTTCTGTAATAATGTAGACACAACAATTCAATAATATTCTTCTCCTATATTTCTCACATGGTATCAGAGCCTCTACGATCTTGGTAGAGAATCAAAGAGCTTCTGCTGCCGGCGGGTGGCTATTACCCATATATGCCGCCCGTCTGGCCAATGATTATGTTAACAAAAGTAGGACCAATGATACAAGCATGAACCCCATATTCAAGGGAAGAAACTCAGACAGACAGGTCACCTTGCGTCAATTTCCGGTGACTTTCTAGGGCTATTTTGTGTCAACCCCATATCCATCGGTATTTGTGTAGCACCGTGCCATCTTTCCGGTGACTACTTTTTCATATTTAATTTGTGTAGCACCGTGCCATCCTTCCGGTGACTACCTTTTTCTAGCATATTTGATTTGTGTAGCACCGTGCATCTCTTCGGACTACTTGTCATATTTAATTTGTGTAGTACCGTGAATTTTTTCGAACTACTTTCCCATATCTGAGTTGAAGAGCACTGTGTGTCTTTTCGGTGGCTCCTCAGATTTGATTTTCGTAGTTCCATTCGTCTTTCCGGTGACTCCTCGAATCTGATTTGCGTAGGGTTGTGCCATCATTCCGACCCTACCCATATAAGTTTTCTTTTTCAGTAGGGTCGTGCCATCATTCCGACCCTACCCATATTATTTTTCTTTTTCAATAGGGTCGTGCCATCAATCCGATCTTTCCTATATAATTTCTATTTTGTGCCATCAATCCGTTCTTAGATTATGACCACTTTCAGCCTTCAAATCTAATACTCTGGCGTATGAGCATATTCCAGCCAGTTTTTCAGTGACTTTCTTGTTTAATATCAACTAGTCTATTGATTCCAACGTGATCCATATACTTTATACTAAATTTTGAGCCCTTTCCGGCGACCGCTGCATTGTGAAGAAGTCTATATGGAGCAACCATCTAATTTTGTTGCTCAGGGGGAGTTTAGTAGCCTTGTATGTCGATTACTATCTCATGAGAAGACCAAGCACATTGAGATTGATTGACATTATGCATCAAACCCAGTATTCTCATGAGAAGACTAAGCACATTGAGATTGACTGTCAATTTTAGTGATCAACTTGCAGATATCTCACCAAGCTCCTCATCGGTCCTCGTATTAATTATATTTGTGACAAGCTAGATACATATGATTTGTATGCACTAGCTTGAGAGGGAGTGTTAGAATAGTAATAGGTATATACAATCCTACTTAGAATAGAAATAGGAATAGTAATAATAATAGGAATAGTATATAGTATTCTACTCAGAAAAGGATTGTATTGTAGTGTCCTAGTTGAAAAGGGTGTATATTATAGTGTCTATAAATAGGGTCTCTCTGTAATAATGTAGACACAACAATTCAATAATATTCTTCTTCTATATTTCTCACAATAACAATGTGGTAGACAAAGAAGATAGACAAAGTAATAATGTTTCTTTTAGAGGGAAAAATAGTATTTTCAATCCAATTTGTTGAATGAACTTAAAAGACTAGAAGGCAGCTTCCGCCTTAAGAGATTTGTCAATAAAAAAAATTGCTCATAATACCAAATGAAGAAAGCATGTATGCCAATCATCTACACTAGTAGGGACCTGGTGTGCGCACCAAAAAGAAACTAAAAACATGAGGTTCCTCAAGTATAGAATGTCATTCTCAACCCCATCAAATGTTCTCCTAGTCCTCTCTTTCCAAATCAGCCACGTAAGGGCTAAAGGAGCAACATGTGGCTAGGCTAGAAGCATAAAACCCATTGCTAATATGCCGAGGCAACTAAGGTTTCTAATAGGAAATGCTTTTATACCATGTAGAAAATCTGAAGGGTAAAAAGAATAAAGAGAATAAATTTTGTGTACTGTAAAACTTGATTTCATGAATACAAGGAAATACTCATTTAATAATGCGGAAACACAACAAATGAAACCATATTAATTAGGTTGACCAACACTATTTTTTAAGATTGGCACCTTATTGCTGTCCTTGACTTTCAGTTATCCTAAACCTTTTGTGTTTTTTGTTTCATTTTCTTGTTGTTACAACTTCTCCATAATTTATCAACCAATTAATCATATCTGAAGAAAGTTTCGACATTTAAAACATAAGAACAAGAAATTCTAATGATTTAACATACTGAAGTATTCACCACGGTCCACGGTATGAATTATCACAAAACTTGTTGCAATATACTAAATATTTATACCACCAAATTAAACTAATTTTATTATATACATCGTTTTTCCTTGTGTAACAACAAAAATGTGAAATTTTTACTTGAAATGAAATTGAGGATATCTGGGAACTCGAGTGAACTCTTTCATGAGAAAACAAGGATAGTGTAGAGCTAAATTTTGAAGTACACCTAACTTCCCAAATTGAATTGTAAAGACTAATGCAGGCAACATGATACTAAATGTATTCGTGAAAATCATTATATTTAGATCTCAAGATCATTGATAATTCTAAAACGTCAAACAACTCACTCTATCTTCACAAAAATAGTAAAAAAGGTATTGAACCATACAAGTATTTCCGATGACGGAATGTTCATCCACTGTTGAATCATCTGCATTAAAGCACCAAAGACAGTGAGAATAAGGCAAAACTACTGATAATTTACAAATATTAACATGACTTACAGAAGCCCAGTGAAGCCGCAAGGCAGATGGAGCAAGAACAAGAACTGGCCATGATTCACGGACACATGCAGCCACAGCGATAGCCTGCAATGTAAGCAGAAATTCAGCATGTACGACATACAGAGATAGGGTAACCAAAGATGCATGTCAAAGAAAATTCCGATTATAGGAACTTGATTATAAAAATATGTCACACTTTTGGTCTTATGTGTATCAGTTATGGATTGAGGAATATAAACACATGCTAGCTGAAAATCAAAACTATCTATGTCAAATATAGTTGTGATTTGAAGGAAACAAAAATACTCTTCTGGCAAGGCATACTTAGGTAACCAACCGGCTATCAGCTAGGAGAGGTAGAGGTAGGCCGAAGAAGAACTGGGGAAGGTGATTAGACAGGATGTGGTACGGCTTCAGCATACTGAGGACATGACCCTAGAGGTCGAGGATTAGGGTAAAAGGTTAGTAGGTAGCCGAATGTTGCATTACTTTAATGTGGGAGAGGTAGGGGTTCGCCTCATCTCCTCTCCTCCTTACTAGTAGTAGTATATAGTAACCGCGTAGTTTCTTATTCTCCAATGTGTATTACTATTTGTTGCTTCATTTACTTTGAATCTTGCTAATTTGCTATCATATTTCTTGCAACCATGCTTTGAATGCTCCTCTTTGAGCCGAGGTCTATCCAAAACAACCTCCCTGCCCCACAAAGGTAAGGGTAAGGTCTGCGTACTTCCTACCATCCCAGTCCCTACTCGTGGGATAATACTGGGTTTGTTTGTTGCTGTTGTTAAGCTGTTGTGATAGATCTAGTCATTTGGATGCAGCAATGGCATCTCGAGGTATCTCTTAAGGTTAGATAAAAGAAATGCAAATGCTCATACAGACGTCAGGAAATGAATAACACCATTTCTCCACGGGGATCAAATATCAACTAGTTATGTGAAAGAATTTGAGCAACCAACCCAAAACCTTAAGGCAATGGGTGCAAGGCCCAAGACCTTTACAAACCCTTTGGAAGCCCTTACATAATTCAAACCCTTCCTCCTACTCTTAGAACCAGTAGATTTATTAGGATCTCTGTAAGTAGCTTCCTCCTACTCTTTTTTCTTTCTTTTCTTTTCTTTTCTTTTTTTTTTGGCTTCTTTTTGAAGGTCTCCAGCATATCCTTAATGCTAAGGAATACAACGTTACCAGTTTCAAAAAAAATAAAATTCAAACCCTTCAGCGCTTATGACCTCATTTTGGGGTTTACGCATGAACTTCAATATGGCCTTTCAGGTGTGAGAATGGACTTTCCAAAGGTTGGCTCTGCTACTATGTGAAAGAATTTGAATGTCTAAACCAATTTTAAAAGGCAAGAACAGGGTTTGTTAGAAACCTCTATACAATCCGTAAGGGACAATTAATAACTCAACAAGCTATCAAGCTAGAACTTACGACATAAAGTAGGACATCATAGGAAAAAACAACTCCATATCAAATATAGAAAAAGGCTGCAACCTGAATGAATAACCAATACACACTTGATATTGTCGTTATATGAAAAATATCATCATGTAGCAGGTAAATGATTATAAACTAACATCCAATTTGGCATAGTTTTAGCCACAACCTGAAGAGTCTTTCCAAGTCCCATCTCATCAGCCAACAGGATACGCCCTCCATGTTGTAATGCAAATCTAAATAGGAAAATGTTAGCCTTCCTTTTCTAGTCAAAGAACAACGTGCCCTTTCTCTCGGTCATATTGACTAATAGAAGGAAAAACTTGAAAACTTTAAAAGAGTTCTATAACATACCTAACCCCTTCACGTTGAAAAGGCAAAAGCTTTGATTCAATACTATTTGGAATAAATTCATAATGATCTGGTAAAAAGAGGAATTGAATAAGCATACTAAGCTAGACGAACTGTCCTTTTATACAAAATGAATATTTTAGTGATATATAAAAGCAGGTGTTACATAGACAAGGATAAGATGTCCTTCTATCAAATTCTAGGAAACAAGAGCGTAATAAAAAAATATGCTAACATGACCCTTTCAATATGAACTGTATAAGAGCTACTAAGGATGTTTATGAACGTCTAAGGATATTCCACTAGTTGCCTTCAGCGTTTGATTAGATATTCAGATTCTTTCACATGGAATCATGGTCAACCTGTGCCAAGTCAATTCTCACTCTCATAAGTCTACATTGAAGTTCACTTGTGAACCCAGAAATCAGCTTATACGTGCAGGAGTGAGTTGAGTTACAAATTGACCTAAATGGATTGGGTAAGGGATTCCAAAGGTGCTTAAAGATCTTGAGAAACTCAACCATTGCCTTAATGTTTTGGATTGGAAGCTCAACTTCTTTCACAATATCTACCATGAGAAGGAATGTCTTATAGGTATTGAGAGCAATGCATTTAGCAAACCAACATCAAATACATGGGCCTAAAATGACACAAGAACCAGCATACAAGAATTTGTTTAAGGTGGTGTTGAGCCAGTTGTTCAACCTGTGCATCGTCTAATTCTTGAATTTACTCTCCCTATTCTGATCAGTAATCTCATTGCAAGCACTAGAAGAAAAATGGTGCAATTTCTGTTATTTCTTTGCTAATCTGTTTTATGATAAGCATCGCCATGGAATCTTCATGGTAGTAATCAAGCAGAGTAGCAGTGATAAATTTACCTCGAAGGTCAGGCATCACAGAAGCCGCAGCAATGGCACATTGCACCAGAGGATCTAAATTCTCCAACTTACATGTAAAAGATTAACCAAAAATTAGCTTGCTTGAATGAGGAGCGAAAAAGGATTTAAGATATTTAAGTTCCAGCTACTATGAGAAGAAAAATATGCACAAGGTCCACCGAAGCCAACTCCTAATAGTTTTGTAGTCTCATCTGAAGTTGGGAAACTGTAATTCCGGGAGACCAAAAGGATTAGAAATCCTTACCTCTAGATTGGAGCCAGAAATTTCATGAAGAACTTTTTCTGCTACAGACAACGATGACAAAGGAAACATCCACAACCTGCAACATTATAGAGGCACTCACTGCATTTACATTTCGAAATCATCCCTGCAAACCATGATTTAAGATTCTTGGCAACCCACATTCTAACATGGATAGCACCAGAACAACAACATACCCAGCGTAATCTCACAAGTGGTGTATGAGGAGGGTAGGATGCACGCAAACCTTACCCCAACCTTTGTGGGGTAGAGAGGTTGTTTCCAATAGACCCTCGGCTCAAAAGAAGTGTAATCATAACAGGATAGAAAGGAAAATAACAACAACAAAATAGCAAGATAAACAAAATAATCGAAGTAACAGATAGTAGTAAAATTGAAGAAAAAAATACCATGCTAATACAAGGTAAGACTACTAAATAAGAAAAAGATGAGAAAAGGAGGCTAGTTCCCTGCCTCTCCCTCAGGATTCAGGAAAGTACTAAAACACACAACTACCTGCTACCCTTCTACCCTAATCCTCGACCTCCAAACTTAACAAATAGTCATTGTGTTAAGGATGGAGCTATTCAAGAGATGGGAGAGTAGTACTTCCCAGAAAACAAATATTCTTTATCCTTTCCTCCTTTTTTTACGATTCTGATTGCGAATATACTTGGACATCCACAATAAGGCAGTTTAAAGACACAAGAAAAAAGAATACAATGAAAATGTATTTGCTATCAGTTTGTGTACTTGGGTGAAATCGCAGAAAACATAGTGCTATCTGTTTCTTTTAGACTTTAAATTCTCATATCTTCTCTTTATCAGGGTTTATTGGAAATGAGGATTCATTTTGCTGACCCTAACTAGCTTGGTAGTGTTGTTGTTGTTGCGTGTGTGTGTGTGTACCAGCAGTTCTGTTGCCTGCCTAGACCTATTTGTAAGGAAAAGCAAGACTGAGGGCGGAGGGAAGCATAACAAAGAAAAGGACAAGAATACCTTTCTTTTGCACTCCAACTAGCTTTAGGGATTTTACGGAAAGCTTCAACAAGTATCTGGTAGAAAATAAGGTCCACATTGTTTCAAAAATCCAAAAATAAACTCTTCAATAAAATAATGCAAGTAGGCCAATAGCTACCTGGTCATATGAAAACTTTGCTGCAATATTTCCACTCGCATGAAGGAAAAATTTAACCGAGCGCTTTTCTGTTAGCTGTCTCACGTGATTGTCATTACGAGGCCCAGAATTTCCACCAGAGCTTTTCCCTTTGTTTATTTGTCAGGGGGTTTTGGAGGACAGGCATACAGGAGTAAGGAAGATTGGAAAATCAGATATAAGCACCTTAAGATGGGAAATGCAAGAAACTCACCAGAGACCTTATCATACCCTGATGAAGGCCTTATTATAGGTGCAGCAGATAACACATCTTCCTGCAACAGAACCCAATAAGCTAATAATTTAGTTACTTATCAGAAAAAGCCTACTTTAGCTCAAGATGCACCAGTACATAAATACAGTTACATAACATGGATGCCAAAGTTGCTAAATTCTTCAAAGATGCCACAAAAACACACTAAAACATGCAACTATCCATAACCTAATGTGTCAAACAATCTACGCTTTCAATCTAAAACCTTAATAACATAGGTGGAATAATCCAAAAACATACCCAATGTAATCCTACAAGTGGGATCTGAGTATATGCAGACCTTATCCCTCCCAAGAGAGATAAAGAGGTTGTTTCCCATAAACCAACTGCTCAATGAGAAGCATATCAAAGCAAATCGAAAAACTAAATAATGAAATAGAAGTAATCACAACAAAATACTACAGAAAGCATAATAAACCATTCTAAAAAAAAAGGAACAATAACTACAACAAAACAGTGCAATAACAAACCACAAAATACAGTAGACAGTAACAGAAATCGAACAAAATTGAAAAATCCTAAATGGGTATCACCAAAACCGTAGTAGCAATGAAACTGACCCTTTTATATGCAACCCCAGAACCATTAACATCTCCTTGAAGGCGAGACGAAACTGCTGATTGCCAACAGGAACTTGTCGTAGCAGAAGAAGAAGATGCATTTCGCTCAGCAATTTGTCTAAGTGCATCTCTTTCAAGATTGTCCAATTCCTCTGCACTCAATTCCCAATCATCAAAATCCATTTTTTCTTCTTCTTCTTCTCCAAAACTCCAATTTTTTGAATTTCAAGAATTGCTGCCAGTTTTTTTTTTTCAAATTTTGGGGGTTTTGTTGTACTATCTATACTGTTTTTTTCTTGTTGAGTTTTCAACCAAAATGGCCCCATAAGTTTGAGGGTAGGTCTCATTTCATCCTTATACTATTAGTTTGGGCATTTATTGTCCATTAAGTTTGGTAAAATTGAGCATATTTGATCCACTTAACGATGACTAAACGGATTTTTCGTCTTCTAATGATATATTTATCGTTGTTGTACAAAAAATCATTTTAGATATTTACGACAAAGAAGTATTGGATTCTTTTTTGGATAGGCTCTGATAGGTCAAAGGAGAATGTAGGTTGAAAGGTTGATATGCACTTATTGTATTGAATTTATTAGATAGTCCCCATTTTGGAAATCTCTCATGCCAAAGTCACTGAAAGGTAAGACGCTAATTCCTAGATAAGTTGGTGCAATACGTTTGAGTATGCAATTAAGTGAATCATATGTGCTTAATATTAGCAAACTTAAAGGATAATAATTGCTCAATGTGGTACGTTAAGGTTAAGGACAGAGTTCAACCTAACTTCTAACTTAATGTACAATTTTGGTAAAAAACTCGCCTTTTGCACAATTAACCCATGCAAAACCAAGGTTAAAACGTTTTTATTTTAATTTACTGTAATATCAATTGATTTGGTATAGTACATTATTTGTCATAATTCCTCCAATAATTGATACTTCTTTTTAATTTCAAACGTAAAAAATGATTCTTATTTTATAAAAAAACAAATAAATTTGGTATAGTTCATTTTTAAATCCCACTTTTCCCTCCAATGAGGCTTAATCAAAGTTCAACATTACACTTCCTAGTACCTTAACATGTACTACTTCATGAGAGGTAACAGACATCCGATGAAATAATCAAGATACATATAAGTTAGACCCAACGTACACTACCGTTATAAACAAATACAAAAAAGAACATGTACTACTTCATAGTTTGTCTCCATGTGGCTTGTAGGTCACTAGTTTAAGCCGTAGAATCAGCCATTGCTACATCACACCCATTGGTTATTTGGTTTGTGACCCTTTCTGGAACTTGTGTGAATGCGAGATGTTTTGTACCGAGCTGCCCCTTTTATGTACTACTTCATAGTGCTAGCAGACTTTGATACTAGAGAAGCATAAATACCATCTTGTCTATTAACCAAAGTTTCATGATTTCCTTTCTCCACAATAACACCATCTTTGATTACAGCAATCACATCAGCTCCTTTAATTGTGGACAATCTATGAGCCACCACAACTGTTGTTCTGCCTGATCTTACTCTGTCAAGTGCATCTTGAACTACTTTCTCAGACTCCGAGTCAAGCGCACTTGTGGCTTCATCTAGTAGTAATATTTTTGGACATTTTACTATAGCTCTTGCAATTGCAACTCTTTGCTTTTGTCCACCAGATAGTTGTATGCCCCTTTCACCAACTAGTGTTTCATAGCCCTGCACATTAAGTCTATGTTACATGATGATTCTTCATCTATCTGACATACTTGTGTAGATTTTAGGTACATGTGGAAATTCTAGAAAATGTTGAGCTTAACTGAAGAAGTGACTATTTATATAGTCGATCCCAACTTGTTTGGGACTGAGGCGTACCTGTTGTAAGCCACTGATGAAGTTGTGAGCATTTGCTAACTCAGCAGCAGCTAATATTTCTGCTTCTGTGGCATCACTTTCTTTTCCATATGCTATATTGGCTCTGATTGTGTCATTGAACAATATAGGCTCCTGGCTTACTAATCCCATTTGCTCTCTCAACCATTTCACCTTCAGCTTCTGGATTTCTGTTCCATCTAATGTGATTAGGCCTGAATCCGGATCGTAAAATCTTTGCAACAAGGAAATAACTGTTGATTTTCCGCTCCCACTTTCTCCCACCAGAGCAACCGTCTAACATAAAAGATAGCATTTTTTTCATCACAATTGTTGTCAAATCGTGTAACAAGACTGGAAAATGGTTCTATGAATAATGCATTAGGATTTACCTCACCAGAGCTAATGGATAGGCATAGATCTTTTAGGACTTGAACCTCAGGTCGACTTGGATAATTGAAACTGATATGTTGAAACTCAATGTTTCCCTTCACATTGTCCAATGTCATTCCTGAGTTATCGTTCGAGTCTATCTTGGATTGTCGGTCAAGAAGTGCAAAGATTGAAGATGCACCAGTTTTGGCTTTGGAGGAGTCAGGAGCAAGGCCACCTGATTGAGAAATCGCGGTAGCTGTCAAGCTAAGACCATAGAAAACCTGAAATTCAGAAGTAGGAAAGTTAAATGACAAAGAGAAGGAACTTATAAAGAGAGACTTGACAGAAGTTTTATGTTTACCTCTCGAGACTTACCCGAAAAACCTCAGCAAATGTGACCTTACCGGACTCAATCAATCGAGCACCAGCATAAAAACTAGCAGCATAGACAGAGTACAAGCAAAACATTGAAAAACCAAAACCTGCACCACTCAATAGCCCTTCTTTTATTCCAGCTCTAACTGGACCTTCACATTTTCTTTTGTACAATTGCACCACCTTCTCTTCGGCTGAGAAAGAAGCCACTGTTCTGATACTTCCAACTGCTTCACTAGCAACTTGACTCGCATCCTCGTATAGTTTCTACAAGAAAATTTTACTTGCATAAGCACTAATTGCTACTTTTACTTGAAACATTTTGTTAGAACAGAAGTTTGGAGCTAACCTTAACATCAACGCCACCTCCATTAGTGTATTTCATGCGCAGATATCCATGTAGTCCAATTAGCGGCACCATAACTATCATTATGAGTGCCATTTGCCAGCTTGCTTCAAGTCCAATAACTAAACCAGCTATAGCTGTCGAAGTGTTCTCAACAAGCAAAGCAAGTGACTCTCCAAGCATACCTCGGACAGATGCTGCATCTGTAGATAGTCGGGAGCCTATTGCACCAATCGAGTTCTCCTTTCTGTCGAACCAACTAATCTCCATGTAAACTAATTGCTCGAAGCACATTAGGCGAATTCTCTTGATTAACTTACATCCTGCTACAGCGAAAAAGAACGTCCTCAAGGGTTTTGCTAGTAAAGATATCAATCCTAGACCAACAAATATCAATGACCAAAATCTTGAATGCTTTCTGAGTTCATGAGCTGGCTCATAGAAAGTCTTGATAACATTAGAAAGAAGTACCCCGAAAATAGGTAATGTTAGAGCATTGACCACTGCAGCTATGCAACCAAGTAGTAATTCAGGAATCTCTGGTCTGTTCATTAAGGCCAAGCGATAAAACGTGTTGTCTTTATCCTTCCTAAATACAACTGTTGAGTTAGAATCATGACATTCACCAACTGCTTTTTCTGCTGCACTAACTGAAATGGACGCCGAATGATGGCTGCTATTCTCAAGTTTTGATGAGTGCCTACTTGCTGATCGTGTCACGAAAATCTGGGGATTTGATTGGTCATTGGGAGTCATAATTATCTCTTCACTATCCAGTTCATTTGAATCTTTCTCTCCTGAATATTTGCTAAGTTCTTGCAACTGTATAAGCTGAACATATGCTCCTTCCTTATTTCTCATTAGTTCCAAGTGGGAACCTAAAAAGTTAGGAAGGTAAAAGAAATCAGCATTCTAAATAAAAGACGAGATTCGCCAATAAACAAACATATATACATTTTTTGCTATCATCTTTATAATCACATTGGTTTCAGCATGAATAGCTAACAATCTCCAATCCAGTTTACTGGAAAAGATAGTATATATGACACCTTTTTCGACGATCTTTCCCTCCTGAAGTACAGCTATTGTATCTGCATTCTTTACTGTACTCAAGCGATGTGCAACGATTACTGTAGTTCGGTTGATCATGGCACTATCCAATGTCTCTTGAACAATCCTCTCAGATTCTGCATCAAGAGCACTTGTTGCTTCATCTAGAAGTAGAATTTTGGGATCCTTCAGTATAGCTCTTGCAATAGCAATTCTTTGCTTTTGGCCACCAGATAACTGACTTCCGTGATCGCCAACTCTGGTATCTAGTCCCTGAATTAGAAGGAATAATGGCCAAGAACATTTTTTATAAACTATTGAGAAGAACTTTAGATATCTATAACTTGATGGAAATCAAAATAAAACAACTCTAGAGTCTGACCTGAGGTAATTTATCAATGAATTTGGATGCATTGGCAAGTCGAACTGCATCTTCAATTTCTTCAAGTGTTGCATCATCCTTCCCGTAGGCAATATTATCCTTTATCGTCGAACCAAATAGCACAGGTTCTTGGCTAACAAGGCCGATTTTTCCCCTGATCCACCTAAGCTGAAATTCTTTGATATTTATACCATCAATTAGAACTTCACCAGCCTGTGGATCATAGAACCTCACTATTAGACTGATCACAGTCGATTTTCCACTTCCACTACGCCCTACTAGAGCTGTCGTTGTTCCCTTAGGTATCGACACAGAGAAACCATCAAATATGCTCTCTTGTGGTCTAGCTGGATAACAGAAATGAACATTCTTAAGTTCAATGTCACCACTAATGTGAAGAAGTTTCTGTCCTTTCATATCATAAGGATCTATGACCGGCTTTCTGTTTATGGTCTGAAACATTTTAAACGCTGCAGCCTTTCCAGCAGCAAACGCATGCAAGCATGGAGACGCCTGTCCTAAAGTACTGCAATTACAAGGGGAAGAAAGAATAAAAGACCAATAATAAGGCTTAGTATATATATCAGTGTCATCAATACATGTTCTATAACTTATTGGTTTGTATGCCATATCTGTCAGTGTAGCCTCCGGCCCGCCCTATGGGTGAGAGAAACTAAACATACAAAGCAAAATCCAAAATAGAACTTACAAGGAGCCGGTCAGTGTAGCCATAATGACATTCATCACATCTCCTCCAGTATAGTTGTGGTCCAAAATCATTTTTGCGCCGTACCATATTGCTAAAGCATAACTTGAATAGAAAACAAAAAAGAAAACACCCATACTGAGCCCTGAAACCAAACCCTCTTGTACACCAGAATAGTAAGCTTTGTTCAGAGAATTGTGATATTCAGAAATAGCTCTTCTCTCTCCAGTATACGATGCAACCTGCACGATCGATAAAGCGACTTAGTGAATGAAAACTTTTGAAACAGTTGACAATTGTAAAAAAAAAAGTCTCTTTCCAACTCATCATACAGTTCTAATTGAGCTAATTGTCTGTTCAGCCACAGTTGCAGCTTCTGAATAAGTAGTCTGTGCACGGGATGCTAGTTTTGCCAGAAGGATAGTCAAGACAGCAGAAGATAGGACAAGTGGAGGAATCGAAGATGACAAGACCAACGCTAGACGCCACCCCTTAATAAAAGCTATTACTAATCCTCCAAGGAATGTAGCTGATATCTGGATAAATTTTCCAACCTGCAGTTTAATGTGAATGCAGGCTAAGACTTCTAGACATATCAAATGGTAATGATGTACATAGGCCTGTCTTGAAGAAATACCTTTTCGCCGATGGCATCTTGAATAGTAAGAGTATCACCAGAGAGTCTTTCGTTAATGACACCAGTGTTAGTCTCCTGATCGAAAAATCCAATATCTTGTCTTAAGACAGTTTTCAGGTATAAACATCTGATTCGAGCAGCCTGCCTTTCCCCCGTTACCGTCCAGCAAGTCACCTCTGAAAAGATGCTAATATGAGTACTGAGTTTTCTTGGTCTTAAAGAGAAACTAATTTAACAATGCCATGATAACAGAAGCAGGTATATCGTCATGGAAAGTATACATACGGGCAAATGTAGCAAGACCTGAACCCACAGCCAGATATATGAATTTAAGGGCCACCTGAAAAAATAGGACAGGCAAGCAAGCATTAAAACTAGGATGGGTTGATACAGGCGTTTTAAGCTGGCAAGCTTCCGAACAAGGGTGCATATAACACCTTAGGCAAATCCAAATCAGAAGGGGAAAGGAAAGTGAAGTGCAATATATATAAGACCAGATACAAATGTTCATGGTAGAAGCACTTTTAGGCTCAATGTGACGTTACCAAGGGACAAATCTGTGAGGTCTCCTTACCTGTCATGGACTCGAGATATCACAAATATGGTGGTGGGGAAAAACTAGGATACTATGTCCTAGCAAGTTGATGAGGACGGGTCGAGAAGAGGATTGGCAAGCTTCTAAAGGGAGCAAAATAGCACCTTAGGTAAATCACACATCGGAAATGAAATGAAAAGTGAAGTGTTATATGAGACAGAGGACAAGTAAACATGGTACGAGCAATTTTGGACTCGATGTGGCATAGCCTAAGGGACAAAACAACCATATATTCCGAGGAATTGGACTGTGACAGAAAGATTATCAAGAAAACATAACCAGAACAGCATTCTATTGAAAATTCATTGTACCTTAGAAACTTCACCAACAACTTTTTCGTTATCCACGGTCATTCCAAAGGAATCAACTATCTCTCCAAACAAAACAGCCATCAAAGAAAAACTAACTCCACTACCAACAGCCGCGATTGAACCAATAATCATCAATGCATGATCTATTGGATCAGCAAAAGACAACAACTTATAGTATGGAACTTCAGCAGCAGCAGCAGTCACTCGTGGACAATTCGAGCCATCTGAGGATTCTAAAACTTTATTTTCCATGTTATCGATGCCTCGTTCAGTAGCATTCTCTTCTTCCATCATCCTACTTCAACCTGAATCTCCAACTATCAGCTTATTACTAGCAATATGGTCAGAAAAGAACATAACTTTAGTAATATGGTCAATAGCTAATTACAATAAAAATATCCATGTGATAGTAACATGTTGAGCATCATAACAAGAACATAAAGATTATGAAGACAGCCAATAATTAGGATTCTTTTGACTATGTCAAATGAAAAAATGCATACAATTGAAAAGCTAGAATCAACTCCAAAAACTTCCTACTCTTGCTCGGACTCTTCAAAAGAATGTTGACAGGTGCATGTGGATCCTCCAAAAATAATGCATTTTTGGTTTAAAATTTGCCTTTTGCACAATTATCTCATACTAAACCAAGGTTAAAACGTCTTCATTTTTAAGGGAAAAGGGTCTGATATACCTCTCAACTTTGAGATTTAGAGCTGACATATACCCCCTCTCGTTATGAAAGTTGCTTACATATACTCTTACCGTTACACAAATGGTCCACATATCGATGAATTTTGTATGACATTAAAATATATTTGTCATAGCTCTCACCCAATAGATGACACTTCCTCTGTCAAACATATTAAATTATGTAAAATCTCTTTTCTTAATTATTTTTTTAGGCTGAAAGTGAGATCCAAACAATGGTTAATTGAAGGTAAAAGAAGAAACGTTATTATTGCATCATGCACTGATCACTACCGATAATCATTACTATCAGCTATTATTATGTATCATCAACCATCACTATCAGTTATTATTATATATCATCAACCATCACCACAGTCACCACCATCGTTATTATGTATCGTCAACCATCACAATCAGTCACCACCACTGTTATTATATATCATCAACCATCACTATAAGCTATTATTATATATCGTCAACCATCACTATCAGCTATTATTATGTATCGTCAACCATCACTATTAGTCACCACATATTGTTTGTTTTTTCTTCTTTGTGGATCCTACTTTTCCCACCACTTAGGCTTAGTCAAAGTCAAACTTGAAATTAAAAAATAAACCTTTTACCTTAAAATTCGAACAAAAAACCAAGAAGTGCGGCAAAATTATAATAAATTTATAATTTTTTGATAAATTTTTTAATAAGGAACCTAGTAATAAATAGCTATTTGTGCACCTAACACACGTCACATGTGTTTGCTTCGTTATCATTAAACAAAAATACCTTAAAAATTTGAACTTAGTAACGTATACCTAACACCTAACACATATGACATA
Source organism: Solanum appendiculatum (assembly GCA_018342035.1). Taxonomy (NCBI): domain Eukaryota; kingdom Viridiplantae; phylum Streptophyta; class Magnoliopsida; order Solanales; family Solanaceae; genus Solanum; species Solanum appendiculatum. The sequence continues at coordinate 180,215 of JAGDQO010000622.1, read as the reverse complement.
ACACCAGTCATATGTTGTATCATTACACATGTCACGAGTTGCGTTCTTATTAAATCATAATACACAAAGTTTGAACAAGTAATGTGTACTTAATGTACACCTTTATCATTAACTCAAAACATCAGAGTTCAAATTCGTACCATGCACTCAACATACATCACATGATGTCTGGACCAAAACCTTGAAGGTCAAATCCATGATCACATGCACTTAACATATGTCACGTGTTGTGTTCTTATTAAATCACAATACACGAAGTTCAAACATGTAATGTGCACTTAATGTACATCTTTATCACTAACCCAAAACATCAGATTTCGAACTCGTACCATGCACTCAACATACATCACATGATGTCTAGACCAAAAACCCCAAAACTAATTTTCTTAGAAAATACTATCAAGAGTTTATACACACACCTAACTCATATATATCGTGTGTTGCATTCTTACTAAGTACTAAACTTTTTTAAAAAAAAATTATTCCTGATTATCTAGGGTGTTATATATCAGGAGAGAAATACAAGAAGGGGGCTTTGCCTTACTTCCGAATACAACACAAGATTAAAGACTTATCCTTCACAAAAAGAAGAAAAGGAGGTTAACGTAACATAGACAATCCAACCCTTGCAAAAGGCATACATATACAATTAACTAACCAAAAAATTCGTTAAAATTGGTTAGTTTAATTATTAAACTTAAATCTTAGAAAAAATAATTGAAATAATGTTAAGCCATAGAAAGTCAAATTAAACAATTATAAACTTATAATTTGGTTAGTTTAATTAGTTATATATAGCTTTGATAATTGGGCTCATCAACTTTACGTCAACGTCACTTTCTTGCAATATATATGTCAAATTAATTAACTTCACATGGAAGGGGCCAGCAATGGAGTGTGAATGCCATGTGCACAAATACTTCAAATCAAATAATTAAAAAAAAAAAGGAGGATGGGGTGTGGGGTGGGAGTGGGGTTAGGGGTTTAGGTGCATCAATGATTTCTCTTGAGTCAAAGAGTTTATCGAAAACAATATATCTATCTCAGGAAGGTAGAAATAAGGTTTACGTGTCTATCGTCCTTCCACAACTCCATTGTGAGACTATATTGATCTATTGGATATGTTATTGTTGTTGTTATACTTCTAAAATCAGTCTAAATATAACGTGTATTTTTTATATATAAAAGGACCAAAAAAACATATATATTCATCAATTGAAAGGTTAAGGTGTTAATATCACAAGAACCAAACTCAAAATTTATAATAATTAAAGGATCAAAAATATTAACCCCGTGTCTTAATTTATGTGACACTGTTCGAATTTTGAAAGTTAAATAATTTAATTTTAATCGTGAATTCAGACATGAAATCTCTAATTTTTTTGAAATAAAATGTACATACTTGAAACCTATGTAAAAAGTATTATAAGTCATAATAATTAAAAATTCAAGATGTATGAAAAAATCACGATAATTTTTTTTTTTATTTAAATCTCGAAATCTGAAAAATGTCACGTAAATTGTGACAGAGGAAACATTTTTTTAAAAGAGAAAAAGAGATTACATAATGAAACAGAGCTATTCTCATGGATCTTACCTGCCTTTTATGGGCAATAATATCTTTATTTAAAAAAATATTGCATTGTATTTATATGTGACACGTACATTCTATATATACCAACCAATTTTTGTGTTCTTAGCCAATAGAAATTTAAATATATCACATAGAATAAGATCATATAGTAAACACAAAAAATATTTTCACAATTTCATGGCAACTTATCATCGTGATAGAAAATCTACTTCATGGGTTCGAACAATCACGTCTCCATTTAGAAAAGCTCGAACTTTATTCAATCAAGAATCATCTAGGGATAAGAAGTCGCATCAAGAAGGTACGTACATACACTTAGATGTGAACATGTTGATTCTATATTTTGGATAGTGGATTCACTTTTGTTTATTAGTGATTTGTCAGTTTTTCATATCTAGGCTAGTTTTGTGAGTTCAACTGAATGAGATATGTGCGCATAACTAGATTAAAACGTAAAATCATAATTATTAGCAGTCGATCGATTTTTTAATCGTTAACGTTTATGTGGTTGCAGGACCGGAGAACCATATAGTAAATTTGCAAGTGGAAGTAATGGCTTGTCCATATGAAGATGTTCAAGTAATGTGGTCAATTTTAGACAAATCAAACCCAAGAACTTGAACCTTTTTTTTTTTGGGGACAAGCTATCATTTATCAAGCAATTTATGTACATAGTTGCTAGTTGTCTTGAAGGGGGAGCTGACGAGCAACGGTAAAATTTTCTTCTGAATGATCTATAGGTCAGGGGTTCAAGTCGTGGAAGCTGATGCAGCCCTTTTTCGGAACTTTCTGTAAACAAGGGATGTTCTGTGTACCGAACTTTTTTTTTTTTAGTTGCGAGTTGTCTTGTGGATGTGGTGGCTATACTCTTGACACCCAAAAGCAAGATTTGGAAAATTTGTTAATGCTTCTTAGTTTGGTTAGGTACTTAGGTTGAAAAAACAGATGACAAATTGGTGGTTATTCAAGTTATTATAGACTTGTTTTTATGCTAATTTGTTTGTTTTTTTAGTTTAATCCCCATGATCAATAAATATCATGGAGAGATTTCAACTGTATTTGAATTTGCATTGTAATTTTACTTCAAGTTTTTTCCTTCTTATTTGGTGTCCAATATCTGCATTATTCACACACTAATTATGCAATAATTGTTTATGTGATGAAATATCAATGATAGGGTTATTGTGATGTGATTAAATAATGAAGGAATTACTATGTAATGATTAATAATATTTGGAGACATTATCATAAATAGACATTCTTATTTCATATTTTATTTTTTACGTAAAATAAATGTATAAATTCTTTCATAACTTCAATATGCCTGAACTATCATTTTTAGCGACTTTCACACCCCAACTATTAGTTCCCTTTTCCTATATGAACTATCACTATCTATGTATCAAAAGACATTTCGAAGTTGATTAGGCCAACCATGAGTTGTTCCTTTTTCTACTTGAACTATCATCATCTACTCAACTATGTGCTTTTTAGTACATACATGGTAGTTCAAGTACGAAAATGGATCAATTGATGATATTTCAAGTAGGAAAAGGGAATAACTAATAGTGGGTGTGAAATTCACCAAAAAAATATAATCCAAATGTGTTTTTGACCATTATCTTGTTTCAGTTAAGGCAAATTTGAGGTACAAAGGAATTAAAATTCTCATCTAAGACCAAAAAAATTGCAGATCATACATTTAAAACTCCAGTTCATCTCTCTTGTTAGTCATGAGTTTTACAAACTGGTACAAATAGGAAGGTTGAAAAAGATCATTTGCACAACAAAAAATAGGAACAAAGAAACCACTTTCTAAAACTGAAGGCCGTGTTCTCGTGCAGCATCAGCGAGAGCTTCAATCCGTCCATGGTAAGGATAACCTCCACGATCAAAGGCTACTTTCGTGATCCCTTTCTCTAGACACGCCTTAGCTATAACTTCCCCTACTTTCTTTGCCACTTCCTGCCAACAAAAGGTTGTTATGATCGAGCCTTCTTGTTCACAAACAGCATAACAAGTATTCAAGAAACTAAATTGATGCGAGAATCACATCATAGTAATTCTCTCCGGTAACTCAATGTTGTTTTGCTGTTTTCTGTTTCTTAGTTCATTTAATCATTTATGTCTGGAAGAACGGTCGCGCTATGCCTAAGAGGTTCAGCAAAGAGATGCAATTTGAAAATCAACCAAATCATCATGAAATCTTCCTTTCAATGCTGCAAAACTGACCACCCTGTGTGATAGTTCATATATGTTTTATGGAGTAATATCTAATAGCATCAACACGATTCTAATAGATGGAAAGAACTCCACCGTGAACATAACAGAGCACGTGTATACATGGAGAGATCACTTTTGCAATGAATGAGCAATCAAGAATTGGTAACCAAGACGAACAATGCCAAAAACTGCTCGTTGTTAAATCGTTTCAGCACTAGCTATATAAGAACGTAAACTGTAATGAGGACTAATTAAAGTGAAGTTACATCAACGAGGGTAGGTGTACTTCAATTGATCAATATTGCAGTTCTAAAAGGTTAGGTGAAGCATGGCGCCTCAGGGGATATAAAGCACAAGAGCGACAATTCCAGCCGACCTAGTAAATAAAGACAACAATAGTACCTGCTTATCTTTTCCAGGAAATACAAATAATGGATAATGAGGACCCAACAACTCTTCTCATAATCCGTCTTAAATCCACACTACCCTAATCTTCTGATCTAAACTATTATCTTTATACTTTCCACTTCACTTACTGAGCTTTCAAGTCTATCCTCGCAAGCAAATCAGGAATTTAGGCACTTTTCTGTTCAAGAGATTTCACTCTCCAAATTTTTATATAAAACACAGAAGACGGGAAAATATGTAGTCTAGAGTACAATGATGTGAACTTACTGCAGTGGGACCAGCAGAGTAGTCGAATTCCTCAGAGATTGGTTTCTGCATCGTTGAAGCTGAAGCCAGTGTATGCATCTTGGAGTCATCGATGACTTGAACATAAATATGCTTGTTGGAACGGAAGACGCACAATCTTGGTCGTTCAGGTGTCCCTTCAACCTGAAAGTCAAAAGATGTGTTGTCGATTTGACTCTTGATGAATAATGCACCTTTAAGATTGATGCAATAAAATTCATGAATTTACAACAACAACATAACCAGTGTAATCCCACAAGTGAGGTCTAGGGAGGGTAGCGTGTACGCAGAACCTTACCCCTACCTTGAGAGCTAGAGAGGTTATTCACTATAGACACTTGGCTCAAGTAAAACCATTAGAAAGCAGTCCGACAAAAAGAAAACTACAGGAGAGAAGAAGCCAAGACAAAATGCTAAAGAAAGCATGACAAAGCATACTTAAATTCATGAATTTACATAAACCAAAAAAAGAAGCAGAATGAATAGGAAACCAGATCATGACAGCAGGTCAAATAAGAACTAAACAAGTAGCATATCAATCACAAAACTATGCTTACAAGAAGAAAATAATCTATTAGATATAAAAATCAATGGAAATGGAAACAAAGAAAGGTGATAGAGGGTTCATAGTTATATGCTGTATAGAGGAAGTGCAAATTGTCTTATGTAAGTGTGGATGTACCATTTTCTAATGTTTTCGCAATAACAATATTTAGAAAATTTAAGGTCTTAAGATAACGAGGAAGAAGCCCATCCTTTTCAATACACTTGAACTGATATACCTTCTTTGTCTAACGAATCAATATGCAAAGCCAAAGACAATTCTAAATCTTTCAACAAGCATCTTCATGCCAAACTTTTGATGACTTCCTACATTCCATTGCTTCTAAGGAACTATCTTTTCAAGCAAGCATATAAAGCTAAACATCAAAGAAGATCCATCTATCCCCTCTGCCCATAATCTCTGGTAAAGAAACCACTTACAGTGGAATTCTTGGAAGGTGGTCAATCTAACATATTCCTACAAATTCTAGGAAGGTTATCAATTTTTCTTTCCTCTCCAAGTCACATCATTGGGTTTCAATCTCAACACAATGCTCTATTTACTTCTCTCCTTTCCGCATGGTTTTTGTTTCCTCTGCTAGTTAAATAGCTTTACCATGTAGCAAACTCATTATTTGGGACTTGGGATCTGTACAACTGTCAATGCATGGAGCACAAATTCAATACCCTGAGAAGAGATTGTGTTGCCACATATTGGTAAACAAGATTAACCTTAATGAAAATGACTACTACTACGCCTCAACCACTAGCAAGTTGGGGCTGGCTACATGAATTCCCATCGACCATATCGCTCGATTTTTCAGCAAAAACAAGATTAACCTTATCCCCAAAAAACAATTGAAAAAGGCGACCTTTTTTCGTTTCCTCTTATAGTTAAATACCTCCATTATACAACAAATTCATTATTTGGGATTGGGGTTTGTACAACTCCCAATGCATAGAGCACAAATTCAAGACACCGAGAAGAGATTGCATTGTCACATTTTGGTAAATAAGATTAACCTCGATGACAATGATTACTACAATTATGCCTCAATTCCAAGCAAGTGGGGATGGCTATATGAATTCTCACTAAACACGTCACCCCATTTAAGCGAAAACAAGATCAATATTACCCCAAGAAAAGTGCAAGTGAAAAAGGTGGGGTTTTTTGTTACCTCAGCTAGTAAAATACCTTCATTTTACCACAAATTCATTATCCGGGACTTGGGATTTCTACAAGACAAATTCAGGAGCCCAAGAAGATTGGTAAACGAGATTAACCTTAACAACTACTACTCTGCCTCAAGCAAGTTGAAGTCGGCTATATGAATTCTTATTGACCATGTCGCTCCATTTAAGCAAAAACAAGACTAATCTTACCAAAAAAATAACCCCCAATTGAAAAAGGTGGCTATTTTGGTTTCCTCTACTAGTTAAATACCTCCATTATACCACAAATTCATTAATAAAGACTTCAAATTTGTACAGCCCAGAATGCTTAAAGCTCAAATTTGAGACCCCAACAAGAGATTGCATTGCCACATATTGACAAAAAGATTATCCTTGACAACAGCGACTACTACTACTACACTGACCATGTTGCTCCATTTAAGCATAAACAAGATTAACCTTACCAAAAGAGGACCCCCAATTGAAAAAGGTGGCTTTCTTTTGTTTGCCCTGCTAGTTAAATACCTCCATTATACCACAAATTCATTAATAAAAACTTTGAATTCATACTACCAAGAAAGCTTAAACCTCAAATACAAAACCCCAAGAACAGATTGCATTGCCACATATTGGTAAACAAGATTATCCTCTACTCCACCTCAATCTCAAGCAAGTTGGAGCTAGCTATATGAATTCTCATTGACCATGTTGCTCCATTTAAGCATAAACAAGATTAACCTAACCAAAAAAGAACCCCAATCGAAAAAGGCGGGATTTTTTGTTTGCTCTACTAGTTAAATACCTCCATTATACCACAAATTCATTATTAAAGACTTCAACTTTATTCAACCCACGAACAAACTCATTGCCCCATGTTGGTAAAAAACAAGATTAACCCAATTGACACAGCACCATTACACCACGAATTCACAACCCAGAATGCTTAAACCTCAAATTCAAAACCCCACGAACAGATTTCACTGCCCCATGTTACTAAAAAGCAAGATTAACCCATTTGACATAGCCACACTATACCACGAATTCACACCCCAGAATGCTTAAACCTCAAATCCAAAACCCCACGAACAGATTTCACTGACCCATGTTACGAAAAAACAAGATTAACCCAATTGAAATAGCTACATTATACCACGAATTCACAACCCAGAATGCTTAAACCTCAAATTCAAAACCCCACGAACAGATTTCATTGCCCCATCTCACTAAAAAACAAGATTAACCCAATTGAAAAAAACTACATCACACCACGAATTCACACCCCAGAATGCTCAAACCTCAAATTCAAAACCCCACGAACATATAGATTGGAAATTGAGTTTACCTTCTTGCGAATACGAATATGTCGAGCAGTTCTGTCTTCCCTTCTTGTTTTGACCTTAGCTTCAACTGTAAGAGCCCTAATTGGTGTCGCCAATTTAGGACGAAATTGGAAAGTAATCAGCTTGTTATCAGCACAAGCGTTGTGAAGAAATGAAAGTGAAAATGAAGCACAAGACATGGCTTCTTCTTCTTCTTCTTCTTCAGAGAGTGTCACTGTATTTTCTTCTTTGAATTTTTTTTGAAGATAATAAAAAGGATAAGATAGAGGGAGGATGAGTATATATATGAATTTTTTTTAAAAAAAAAAAGATAAAAAGGAAATAAATATTAATTTAAAAAGTAAATTTCTGATAATAATTTTTCTACTAATTTAAAAAGGTTTTATGAATATTTTTCTCCAAATAAATGGGTATATTGATAAGAGTAAAAATAAAAATATTTATAAAATATAGCTCAAGTTTATATGTTAGGTGGGCTTTAGGGACTCAATTTAGAGACGAAATTAATATTTTGAATTTTATAATGATTATTTTAAGTGATGATAATTAGATTCTAAATTTAATATTTGTACATATTTGGTGAACTTACTGTCACAAATATATTATTTGAGAAAATTTACTTAGTTTGGTCAAACTGGCATGTAGATTACTATCTCCGTTCATGCTCAAATTACTTGTTACATTTTTTAAATTGCGTGTAAAGTTTAAAGTAGATAAATAAAAGTAAATGGATGAGTGAAATATAACACCGCGTTTGAATGGTTCTTACTCGTTATATTGTAATGTATTATATTGTTAGTTTAAATACAATATGTTTGTTTTGATTGTTGTTTAAATTTTATTGTATCATATCATTTAAATTAATAGTTAGATAACGACGAAAAGTCTCATTTTGTGTAACAATCGATTTGATATAATTATGTCGTTACCTTAATATTTTCTTCTCATTTTACTTACTATTTATTAATCTTATTTTATTCATTATCCTACCTTTTCATAATAGTTCTACCATGTATCATACTTTTCTTATAAATTTGTCATTCAATTATATTAATATGTGACACTATATAACAATGAATAAAAGTACATACAATACAATATATTATGAAATAATACCGGACAACCATCCAAAACAAAGTGTCAAGGATAAGGGTACCATGTATCATACTTTTCTTATAAATTTGTCATTCAATTATATTAACATGTGACACTATATAACAATGAATAAAAGTACATACAATACAATATATTATGAAATAATACCGAACAACCATCCAAAACAAAGTGTAAAGGGTAAGGGTAAGAAAGGCCTAGATAACAAAAATAATTCTATCCAAAGAGCCAACAAAAAATAAAACTTGTAACTGAATGACAAGTAGAGACTATACTATTTGCAAAAACACAAAAACTTGACACGTATGTCCACGTATTATGCCACTTGTCCTCTAACTATATCATAACTCATCTTATATATATCTCAAAAAAAGTTCCATACAAAATCAAATTTAATACAAATTACATAGAGTTGGTTTTAGTGAGTGTATAATAATAAATATTATGGCTTCAAGAAAGTTGATTTGTGTGTTGTTTGTTGTAGTGTTACTAGTGTTATGTTTGTCTAATTTGGAAAGTTGTAAACAGAGTCATGATGATGAAGTTGTAGAGCAACAAATTAGTAAAGAAAATTCAGAGTCATCATCATGGACGGGATGGGCTAAAGATAAAATTTCTGAAGGACTTGGTTTAAAATCTAATGATGATGATGATTCAACTGCTAAACATGCTTCTGATTCAACTATGGATGCTGCTAAGAATGCTAAAGATAAGATTACTGATACTGCAAAAGGTTAGTACTTTGTTATATACGTTGCAGAGTCAGAATTTTAAGTTTATGAGTTTTGAATTCATAGTTATGTGGTGTGTAAGCTTAGTTGACTAATATGAGTCCGAATTTTAAGTTTATAAATTTTGAATTCATAGTTTTTTTGGTGTGTTAAGTTTAGTTGACTCTTAAGTTACTAAATATGATTTGTTATTATGTACTCTCTCCACCATGTAAATTACGTGATTTATGTGACACTTTTTCTTTGATTCATTTAAGAAAAAGGATACTTCTCGAATAGAATTTAACTTCAAAATTTTCCTCTAATAGAAATATCTTATTAAAATGTGATGTCGAATTCAAATGTTTAGATTTATTTTAGATCACGAATTTCAAAGATTGTCTTTTTTTAATTGAACACCAGTCTATCAAAGATGTACCCTCTAATGAGTCTACTATGAAATATTTACTCATGAAACACAAGATTTAGGCCAGCTACAAGCTCGAGGCCTCGGGCCTTGAGCTTGTGTGAAACTTTTTGGCGCGATGTATAGTGGCAAGACAATGCTCAAGTAGAGATGATATAATACAATATATTTTCCTAATTTACACTATTAGGAACTGGACATTATGTAGCAGACAAGGCAGGAAATCTAAAGAACGCAGCTGAAGAAGTAAAAAACAAAGCATACCAAACCTCCGAATCAGCAAAAGAAAAAGCATACGAAACCGCTGAAACAGCAAAACAAAAAGCAGCAGAGAAATCAGAGGAAGCAAAAGAAAAAGCCTATACAGACGCCGAGAAGGCGAAACACAAAGCAGGGGAAGCGAAAGATAAAGCTTATTCAGACGCTGAAAAGGCGAAACACACTACCTCCGAGAAAGCACAAGAAGCTTACCACAAAACAGGGGAAACAAAAGAAAAAGCCGCGGAGAAAACAGAGGAAGCAAAGGGGGAAATGAAGGAAACGAAGGAAAAAGCGGAGGAACATATAAATTGGGCGAAAGAAGGATATGAAAGCGCAAAAAATAAAGCAGGAGAGACATTGGAGAAAGCTAAAGAACGTTTGGAATCAGCTCAGGAGAAAGTAGCAGGAAAAAAAAGAGATGAAGAGCTTTAAGTAAAGTGCATGTTTTGTATTTTGGAGTACCATAGTTTTATAAATATATATGTAATAGCTTAAAAACAGAGAGCTGATGTTTTTGTTTTGTGTTGTAAAAGATGAGCTTAATTTGTGTTACTGGACTTCTCATCTTTTATTATAAGAGTGGTATTTGGTTTCAGTTTACTTGTCTTTGGGCTCAGTTTTATCCAAATACCTTGTATGTACTCATTTGGGAGATATGAATGAAATTATCCCATAGATTAATTTAGCCTACTTCTTAACTTAGCTTAGTTTGTAGCTTGTTTCCTTCTCAAATTCCATTCTTGCATCAATATAGGTTTATCCATTAACCTATCGATTATGGATGGTTATTGATTTAATCATTAAGATTTGTCGCAAAAAGAAATAATGTGACAAATCAAATAAATCAGTTGTATATTGCATTTTTGCTCAAAAGTTTGAGATTTAAAAAAAATAAAAGTATGAATTAGATCACAAGTCAAAAACTTTATATACTTGATATATGAAAAAAAAAACAAAATTGTTATCGAAACTATTAAATAATCAATTCAATATTGATAAAACAATATTTTTTTGATTCCAATTATTAATTTCGATTCGATTTGATTTTAAACCGTCTTAATTTTATATTTTACAATTTTATGTCATATGAGTTTAACATCGTTACTTTTAAACAGGTTTTATTAGAAAAATGAAAAATACTCCATTTTACTATGAAGTTGAGAAATAAAATATGCTAAGGGTTATATATTAATTTACTAATTTTAAGAGTTAATTATCTTATTTCCCTAATCTTTTTCAAATTATAAAAATCTCTTAAAAAGTTATATATTTCGAATACATCACTGGACTTCTGGATACATAAGTAAGGGATGTATCAAACAGGGATTACTACATCCGGATATATCAACAGACATCCAAATTAGAAAGGGGATAAGAATGTATTAGTGATAGGAGAGTGATGTATTCGAGAGGAGATTTTTGAAATATTTTTAAATGGTAATTTTTTTTAGAAATTATAATAAAATAAGATATGTGTTTAGATAACTTATATTTAAATGGACAACAATAAACCTACCCCCATTATTTTAGCTCAAAACTCATTCATAGAACATAACATATTGGTTGGGTCAAGAAGGTAATATTGTAAAAAACAAGGACGAAACAGGCAAAGAAAGGATATGTATGAAGCCGATACAAAGAGAAGGGAAATCAAGTTTAGGAGAAACGTGAAGTTGGTATTAGGGTTTGTCTAGCAATGTCCGACATTAATCCCTTTTCGCCGGAGAAGAAGCCAAATTCTGCAGAAGAAGAAAGCCTATGGAATAGGCATCTGCCCCACAAGTACTTGAAGGGCGAGGTTGTGTGGAATGACGATGATTTTATGCCTAAAGACGCTAAAAAGGAGTATATTGATGTATTTCGCGCATCTTATGTTTTATACTTCCGGCAGATTTGTGAAAGCGATGTAAGTTCATGATCACATTGTAATTCCCTATATTTCTCTTTGTTATTGTGATATTCTCACAGTAGAAGTTCTTCAAACAACCATACTAGGAATTTCCGCTACTTCTTCTTTATTTGTTCTTAGCTTGAGTTGGCAATATCAAACCTTAAAGCTTGAACGGGTTGGGTCACTAAACAAAGAGCTAATGGGTCAGAATGGGTCAATCTAGAATGATCCATCAAAATGCTGGGTTTAAATGGGTCATAGCAAGTGTAATCCTATGGGAGCTGTTTTTTACCAGCTAATGGTTGTCATGGGTAACAGTGGTAATCGTTGAACCAGAGAAGAGAATAGTTTTGACTTAGGTTGTGTTCGGTATGAATCCAATTTTTCCATATTCGGGTCAAATTCTTAAAAACAAAGAAAATGCCTTCTCTAATGAAAATAGGGAAATCAAGTTCCTATAGTGACATTCAATATTGATTGTGTCGTCCCCGCCCCATGGCTCTACCTATCCACCCCACCTCCCATAGTATTTATGTAAATTATGTACAAATATTTTTAGAATATATATTTTTGCTCATCTACGGAACACAAGAAAACAAGTAAGGCGCTCTTATTTTCCTAGAAACTATTTTCAATATCAGATTAAGTTTGTTTTGGTATGCTCAGTACGTTACCAGCTTTTTCTGCAAACATTCTACTGTATGGGAAAACAAAATTTGTGATTTTCCATCAGAAGGGAAGGCCATTTTTGTATAAGAGAAAAAGATACATTTCTCGCCAAGTTTTTGGATCTTTTGCTCCGAGCTCGAATTTTAAGAATGGATTCACGAACAAGATTGATTTCTCAAATAATGACAAAAGCTTTTACTTCTTTTATACAGCAAATTGAACCTCCTGAAATCGAAGCAAATAGATAAGATCTCATGAAAATGAAGTTGTAACCCAACTACTCTTAGCTCTCACTTCTCTGCCCAAAGACACAATGCCTTCCCTGACCAACCTCTACTACAGATGTGCCAAGGTTCATCCTGTCTGAGTGTTTCCAAGCTTTTTAGAGATTTTCTTGTTACAATTTGGATATGAATTCATGGCTAATTGACATATTTGACAGGGTTTTGACATTGACATCTATCCGGGAGATGCTAAGGCAGCAATATATACACCATATTTAGAGTTTGAGAAAGAAGCTGACATGCTGATGGAGCTGGCTAAGCATGCTATTGACGATTACAACAATGTAGAAACCAATGTATGCTTCTATTCATTTTTATTTTTTTTGCTTTTGGGTGAATAAATCCCTGAACCGTAGTGTTCCTAACAATATTTATTTTCTTCATGCCTTGTTGTAGGTTCACAAATACAAGGTTTCTAGTATTGAAAAAGTGAACTATATCTCGACCGAATCACGTCGAGAATATTTCATTACGATTAAAGTTAAAAATCTCACGCTGCGCACACATCTACAAACCTCAACAATTTAAAATTGCAAATAAGCGTGATTTAAGAAGAGGTTGTGGTAAAATTTTGGCATTACATAACCAAATAACAAACCTCAACAATTCAGTAATGTATACTTAATTAATTAAACAAAAGTTTAAAAATATTAATATTATAATAAATATTCTTAATTTTAATGCTACATACATAGTAGACTTTTCTAAAAATAATATTCAAAATAATAATGATACGTAACTATATTTAATAGTTTAACCTAATTTTACAGACTAGGGATTGTTGATGTTAGGACAAAACGAGTTGAGAAATGGCCGATTCCACAGCGTTGAAGAGGCAAAACCTTGACAGAGTAGTATCTGAGACAACGACATCGGCGGAGGATAGTAAGAACGGATCTGATCCGCCACCGTTATCGCCGGAGAAGAGTAAAAACGGATCTGGCCCGTCACTATCATCGCCGGAGAAGGAAGTTGAAAATCGTGCAGAAGATTTTGACTACTGGTCTCTAACGCCCAACGACAAGGGTTATGCCGAATTCCATTATCATGAGATTGAAGGCAGCGGCGGTGTCGATGAGATTTTGCCCTATGGCGCTTCGAAGGAGCAACGCCCAGATTTTGTTAAACTTTTTGTGGCTTACGACCGTCAGATGTTTAATTCCAAGGTTAGCTTCCTACTACTTTTTTTTTTATTATTAATAACTTGTTTAAATGGTTGTTTCCTAATATTATATCATATTGTTAGTTTAAATACAATATTTGTTAAAAAAATTGTTCTTTGTTAATTATATACATTCCTAAATTGCAATCTGAATTACTAACACATCACATATAATGATTATACATTTTCACTGTGCATGAATAAGCTGTTGCTTAGAATGTCTATATGTTTTACCCTGCGACCTCTGAATCTCATAATATTGAAACCAACCTCCAACTCTATGCTTTCTAATGTGGTGCTGAGTATTGTGCTACCTATGTTTATAAATGACTTGTGTTGTTATTGGATTGAATGCATTTGGCGTAAGTCCTGTCACGAATTTTCACTCTTTCATAGGTGTATGGCTTTTAGCTTTTTCTGTTGACTTTTCTGACAGGGTTTTGATTGTTATGATTATCCTTGTGGGTCTTTGGGTACCGGTATACAACCAATTCAAATTCAAAATTTAGCTGCTCACAAGATTGAGAAAATTATGGAACTGGCTAACCATGCTATCCATCAATACAATGAGGAAGAGTGCAATGTATGTATTTGCCCCTATGCAACCCTTGCTTTGTGTGATTATAAGTCTCCTTCATCCCTAATATCCTTAATATATTGACTTTCTTGGCAGGTTTACAAGTACAAGGCTTTGAAGATTGAGAAAGTAAATTATCAGTTGACGTCATACTTCCAATATTACATGACTGTTAAAGTTCTAAATATCACTCTCGGTTCTCTTATTGAGACCTTTCAAATACGTGCTGCTAGAGATATGGATGATTCTGATCGCAAACTAGTCTTTAGTTGCAAACCAAAAGTAAAAGGTAAACCACCTAATAAGACTTACAAATACTTCTTTCTTTTCGTGTGTGTGTGTGTGTGGGGTGAAATATAAGTCTGTTATTTGTTTTCGTTGTGTTTTAGTGGTAACTGGTCTTTCGTTTGCTCAATTTTTTGTTGGTATTGGTACTATGAGATGATTGCTTAAAACCTGGAGAGCTCATTCGAGTAATTAATTAAAACAAAATAAGCAGCAATATACGTGGACTACCAGAAATCATCTTGTGCATTTCTAGTTCAATTTGCATTTGTTTCTTTTGTAATCTGAAATGCCTGAATCATGATAAATAATAGGAGTCAATTTTATTTGATTCCCAAAAGAAATAGCAAGATCATTATAGTACAGAGTAGGCAAACTATTGAGGAATCTTTCTAAACTAGATCTTGTATGTCTATGCAAGTCTCTTTTTCTGCTGAAATAGTTTTGCTTCCTATTTGAAGTAGCTAATCAATTTTGGTGATGCAGATTGTGCCTGGCATTGTTGATCACGACTACTGTACTCCTTTGGATGATGTTAGTTTGCTTCTCTCTCCCTTGCACACCTCATTCCTAGAGCTTACATCATCTAACCCAATTGAGACATCGTGGAATAGGCTCACAGATACACACTTCTTAAAACTTGGAGAGCTCAGCAGACTAATTAAACAAAATAAACAACAATAAACAGTAGACTACATGAAATCATCTTATGCATTTTCAAGTTCAATCTGCTGAAATAGTTTTGCTCCCTATTTGTAGTATCTAATCATTTTTTATGTTGCAGGCTGCACATCGTGACTAATACACTGCTGTGGGCTGGTGTGAGTTTGCTTTTTCTCTCCCTCTCTCTCACACACACACACATCCGAACAAACGTATCAAAAAATGCCGAACGGGACATTATGCAGATATTATCTCTCAAAAATAGTTTTCAATAAAAAAAAAATTATGTCTCAATAATACTTACGCAAAAAAACCCTCTTTCAAATCAGGACAACATGGCTTTACGTGTTTGATTTGAAGTCAGGTGTTAGTTAGATGTGTTGTTGAATTTACGCTGTCATGTTTCCTGTATTTAATCTTTTTGATGTCAAAGAGGTTGCATAGCTAAACAATTTTGCCTGTTTCCTGCATTTAATCTTTTTGATGTCAAAGAGGTTGCATAGCTAAACAATTTTGCCTGTTTCCTGTATTTAATCTTTTTGATGTCAAAGAGGTTGCATAGCTAAACCAATTAGTTACCAATCAAATAAATAAAACAAAATATTATAAACTAGTGCACCTATGTGAAGTTCAATTGATGCCTTTAACTATAAGCCTTTCTGTTTGCTATGAAATTCAAATTTTGCCTGTTTAATGTATTGCTTGTGCTATCACATCTGTTGACTTCCTCATAGGATATGAAATGGTTTAGTTTGTCCACTGTAGAATATTGAATGAAGCTAACCCATTTGAGGAATTGTTTCTCTCCATTCGGATCTTTGAAGTTACATGATTGTTGTCCCATAAACATTGTGAGAGTATTTGGATGATGGTTGTCTTCCTAGGATGAACTTGGTTTTGGGTACGATAATTTTTAATGCTGTTGTGTGTGAAATATATGAATCTACTAAAATCTTGAGGTGGTGCAGATATCTGGAACGTAAGAAGTGTCATGTAATTCCTTTATATGTGAATTACCGTAATTATGTGGTTGGAGATTTCTGTCATTCCTGCAATGTCATTTTTTCCCTCTCTTAAATAACTGCTGAATGTGTTGGTAATGATTTTCAATGTTTCAGCTTGTTGGTTCATTATTGTTGTAATTTTCTTCTCAAGAATCATGGGGCTATCCACTACTTTTTCTTCATTCTGCTTTCCCTCAGTATGAACTTGAATCAAATTCAGTGTTTCTTTCTGTTTGTTTTGATACTTGTCTAAAGACTTTGCAGACTGGGAAATACTTTTCATGCTCTGTCTCTCTCTCCCTCCTGCTTTGTGTGTGTGGATAGTGCGTGATTATGATTTGGTACTGATGCTGATGCAGTGGCTTATCTTGGAGTGACTATCATTCATTACTGATTTACTCCGTTGTCTGAAGTTGAAGTTTTGTGTTCACTAATTTCATTTAGGTTAATCTACAGAATCCTCTTAGTAAATGCGCTACTTCGTAATTGGGTAAATTCTATGGTGTCAATGGACCCCCAACATTTACTAAGGCTTATTCCTGGAAAAAATAGCCATTCTTCTTGATATGGTGAATTCAATGACTAATTGCCACATTATCCACATAAGGCATGGAAACAAGTATTTCTGTGCTCTATTAATTGTAATTTGCCAGAATATTGTTCTTGCCTTTTTCAGTTCTACATTGCTAAATAGATTCATGTACGTTTGGACCATTTTCTGCCTTAGTCCGATGCACGTCTGTTGGTGTGATTGAATTGTTTGTCAGTTGGTAATTTCAGGGTATGATTGTTAGTTCTGCTACCTCTAAATCCCAATATATCCTAAGATAAGTGTTGTAAGATGAATGTGCAGCTACACGTGTAGAGGAATTATAAAAGTAAGTGGCTTGAGATAGTCTGATCAAAAACCAATATAGACCTGCAAATGCTTGGTTAGTAGGTGTTGCACTGTGATGAATGAAAATTTTAGAAGCTGTAGATCCATCACCTCATGGAAGATAGTTTTCTATTCTTAGAAAACCTAAAATCCTTGTAACCCATGCAGATTTAGTGAGAACATCACAGTGAAAGATAAGTTTTCTGTAGGCAATACCAACTGATTGAAAAAGATGTTGAATAGTGGATCATCCCAAACATATCCCAAATGGAGGATACTGGATATTGAGGCATATAACTCACCGTAATATTCCTGGATTTGAGTTGCAATTATGGTAATGGTAGTTGATTGATATCCATTTGTCCAAGCCTTGGTGGACAAACTTAACTATACCTATGTTGGTGGGAGATAGCAAGTACTTTGTGTAGTAGTAGTAGTTGATGCTATTAGTTAATATACCGTAAAGTTGCTATATGCCATTTTCATTAGATTGGATTTGTTTCGTCGGTTGATATTAGAAAATATTTCAATGTTTCTATGTTTTTCGTTGATAGGTTGTCCATCCTTTTCCTTGCAGAGGAACCAGTCATCATTCCAGTTCTGGGTGAAGGAGATTAAGATGCTCTTGGAACCTTGTGCATTTTTTTTTTGGATTACCTAGTGAAGTGAATATATGTGTCATGCAGTACATGAAGCTTTACAGCTTGTTTGGATGGTTACCTTTTGTCTTGTATCGTTTTGTTAATTTTCATACAGTGTTTGTTATGACTATTATTATTAAATTTCATCGTATCAATCTGTTGTATAACGACGAAAAATATCAGTTCGTGTAACAGTTGATTAGGTGTGATTGCTTGGTCATCTTATTTCTTTTTTTCTCTTCATTTTGTCATGGATTGATATCCCTACTCTCTTGGATTATGTTATGTTTGCTAAAACAACCCCTAACTATTAATCCTCTGCGAAGCTACAAATACCATCATTCCACTTTTTTAGTGTTTGCTGTAGCCCAAGTGTTACGTTTGATTCCTTTTTAAGAGTCTATGAGCTGAGGCATGAAGAGAAGCAGCAAAGTGAACAGATTTGATGAACAAGGTGATTTCTCCTTCCTCATAAAACAATCACCATTGTTGTATGATTCTGACCCATACTTTTGTTTATGAAACCTACTATCCAATCACCAGCATGGTTTACTAGCCAAACAGAAAGCACCATCAACATTAAGTTAAAAAATGCCAGGGAGAGCCAGAATAGTCTTATTTCTATTGTTGTCGTGGGTGCTGGTGCAAAGGTTAAATAAAGCATAAAATAATATATGTGGGGAAATAAGTTTTAAAAAAAATTTAACTTTTTAATTTAAGACTTTCCGTTTTTATAATAATATAGATATAGAGCATGTGTGGTTCATCCCTATCATCCCATGTGCCAAACTTTGATAAATCTCATAATTTCAAAAGTTGACAAGATTTGGAAGAGATATTATACATAAAGTTTGACTTTTTTTTATGGTCATTGATGTCATTGCTTACATCATCATGAATCATTTTTTCTCTATAAAAGGGTCATCAACTCTTCATTCTAAAACACACCAAAATAGAGAGAAAAATCATTTTGAGAGCAAAGTAAGGTATATCATAGACTATACAAGAAAATAGTCTGTGAAGAAAAATAGAGCGTGAGCGATATTTTAGTAAGGTGGTAAATCAAAAGAGTGTTATTCCTTTTGAGTGTGTAGTAGTCACTTTGAGTGTTGTACTCGTGACTACACAGTGTAAAAATTCCTTTATATAGTAATACCAGGTGCTCCTCTTGGCCCGTGGTTTTTTCCCTTATTTAGAAGGGTTTTCACGTAAAATTCTTGGTGTCATTATTTTCCCATTTTATTTCCATTATTTTGATCATATATATTTTTGTATCAGTCCGCGTTTTTCCAACAAGCTGGTATCAGAGCCAATGTTTTATCTGAGCATGCTCTGTGGTTGCAGCATAGTCTGAACTTCCACATCAGAAAAGATTTACTTTGGTTTGCGATAACTATATTTTTGGGGGGAAAACGATGGAAGGCAACACAAGTAGAATGGTTACTTTGAATGGTGTTAATTATGCCATTTGGAAGGAAAAAATGGAAGATTTGCTTTATGTTAAGAATTTTTATCAACCAGTATTTACCACTATAAAGCCTGAAAATAAAACAGACGAAGAGTGGAATATGCTGCATAGACAGGTTTGTGGATTCATAAGGCAATGGGTTGACGATAATGTGTTGAACCATATTTTTAGGGAGACACATGCTCGAACCCTATGGGAGCATCTTGAAAGTTTGTATGCTCGGAAGATTAGCAATAACAAAATGTTCTTAATAAAACAAATGCTGAGTTTAAAGTATCATGATTGTTCTCCAATGACAGATCATCTGAATAATTTTTAGGGGATCATGAACCTTGAGTATGGGCAATGAGGCTGTATCAAAGGTGGTTGGTATTGGTACAATTTGTTTGGAAACTAGTGATGGAGCTAAATTAGTTTTGAACAATGTGAAACATGCACCTGATATTCGTCTGCACCTAATTTCTGTTGGTGTTTTGGATGGTGAAGGATATGTTAGTACCAACAGTGATGGAAAATGGAAACTCATTAAGGGTTCCTTGGTTGTGGCTCGTGGTAACAAACGTCATGGTCTATACTGGACTACGGCCTCTACTTGTGCTGATATGATGAATGCAGTTGAGAGCGATAGCTCTTCAACGTTATGTCACAAGAGGCTTAGCCACATCAGTGAGAAATGACTTAATGTTCTAGCCAAGAAGAAATTATTGTCAGATTTTCAAAGTGCTAAATTAGAAAAGTGTGAGCACTGCTTGGCAGGAAAACAAAATAGAGTTTCCTTTAAGTCTAACCCTCCTTCAAGGAAGACAGATTTGCTTGAGTTGGTGCACTCTAATTTATGCGGCCCAATGAGGACAAGGACATTGGGTGGTGCACTCTACTTTGTCACCTTTATTGATGATTGCTCGAGAAGACTTTGGGTCTATGTCTTGAAGACTAAAGACCAAGTGTTAGATGTCTTCAAACAGTTTCAGGCTTCAGTTGAAAGAGAAACTGGAAAGAAACTGAAATGGATTCGTACTGACAACGGTGGTGAATATTGTGGACCGTTTGACGAATACTGCAAGCATCAAGGTATTAGACCACAGAAGACTCCTCCTAAGAATCCTCAGCTTAATGGTTGGACTAAGAGAATGAACATAACCTTGATGGAAAGAGTTAGATGTTTGCTTTCTGAAGCAAAGTTGCCGAACTCATTTTGGGGTGAGGCTTTATTGACCGATGCACATGTTATTAATCTGTCTTCTACTGTTGCTTTGCAAAGTGATGTTCCAAATAGAGTTTGGAATGGAAAGGATGTTTCCTATGACCATTTGAGGGTATTTGGTTGCAAAACTTTTGTACATGTGCCAAAAGATGAGAGGTCAAAGTTAGATGCCAAGACAAGGCAGTGCATCTTCATTGGATATGTCCTTGATGAATTTGGCTACAGGCTATATGATCCAATTGAGAAGAAACTTGTGAGAAGCCGTGATATTATTTTCATGGAGAATCAAACCACTGAAGATATTGACAAAGCGGATAAGCTAGAATCTTTAAGTTTTGATGGCATAGTTCATCTTGATGAAGTTCCTCACACAAGTGTGCATGATGTTGGTGGGCTTGATGATCATAGTGACACCCAAAATCATGTATTGGATCAACACGTTGATGTTGATAATAACAATGATGTTGTTATTGATGATCCTTCTGCTCATGAAGTTGTGGATGGATCAAATATTCCGCTTAGGAGGTCCACAAGACAACGGGTTCCTTCCTATTGTTATTCACCTAATGAGTATGTGTTACTCACTGACGGGGGAGAACCTAAATGCTATGAGGAGGCCATGGAAGATGAGCACAACGATCAATAGATTGAAGCCATGCAAGATGAGATGAGGTCTCTGCATGAGAACCATACTTATGAGTTGGTGAAATTGCCTAAAGGCATGAGAGCTTTGAATAACAAGTGGGTGTTCAAAGTTAAAGTTGAAGAACACAACTTGAAGCCAGTTACAAAGCTAAATTGGTTGTTAAGGGATTTGATCAAAGGAAGGGTATTGACTTTGACAAAATATTTTCTCCTGTCGTGAAAATGTCCTTAATACGTAGAGTTCTAGGTTTGGCTACTAGTCTTAATTTAGAGATTGAGCAGATGGATGTGAAGACGGCTTTCCTTCGCGGTGACCTAGAAGAAGAGATTTATATGGAACAACCTGATGTCTTCAAAGTAAATGGTAAAGAAAATTTTGTGTGCAAACTCACGAAGAGTCTCTATGGCCTAAAGCAAGCTCCTAGACAGTGGTACAAAAAGTTTGAATCTGTCATGGGGGAGCAAGGCTATAAGAAGACTTTCTCAGATCATTGTGTATTTGTACAAAAATTTCTGACAATGATTTTATCATCCTCTTGCTATATGTGGATGATATATTGATTGTGGGCAAGAATACTTCTAAGATTGACGAGTTGAAGAAAGAATTGTGTAAGTCTTTTGCTATGAAAAACTTGGATCATGCCAAGCAAATTTTGGGCATGAGAATCACTCGTATTAGAGATGAAAGGAAAATTCACTTGTCTCAAAAGAAGTACATTGAGCGTGTACTGGAGCGATTCAATATGAAGAGTGCTAAGACTGTTAGCACACCTCTTGCTGGTCATATGAAGTTGAGCAAGAAGATGTGTCCTACAGCTAGGGAGGAAAAAAAGAGCATGGCCAAAGTTCCATATTCCTCCGTAGTCGGAAGTCTAATGTATGTAATGGTATGCACTAGACCTGATATTGCTCATGCAGTTGGTGTTGTCAGCAGATTTCTAGACAATCCAGGAAAAGAACATTGGGAAGTTGTGAAATGAATACTCAGGTATCTTAGAGGAAGCTCAGATGAATGCTTGTGTTTTGGAGCATCAAATCCAACCTTGAAGGGTTATACAGATGCTGATATGACAGGTGACCTTGATAACAGAAAATCCACTACTGGATATTTGTTTAATTTTTCAGGGGCAGCTATATCATGGCAGTCGAAGTTGCAGAAGTGTGTTGCACTGTCTACAACTAAAGCTGAATATATTGCGGCGACTGAAGCCGGCAAGGAGATGATATGGCTCAAACGATTTCTTCAAGAGCTTGGATTGCAACATGAGTATGTTGTCTATTGTAACAGTCAGAGTGCAATAAACTTAAGCAAGAACTCTATGTACCATGCAAGGACAAAACACATTGACGTCAGATATCATTGGATTCGTGAGGAAGTGGAAAGCGAATCATTTCATGTCAAAAAGATCCACACAAGTGAAAATCCCGCAGATATGCTGACCAAGACGATACCGAAAGACAAGTTCAAGTTATGCAAAGAACTTGTCGGTATGAGCTCTCTCTAAAGAAAATGGAGATAGCTCCTTCCGGTGAATGGGTCTGGAGGGGGAGATTGTGGGGTCGATCCCCATGTGCCAAACTTTGATAAATCTCATAATTTCAAAAGTTGGCAAAATTTGGAAGAGATATTATACATAAAGTTTGATTTTTTTTATGGTCATTGATGTCATTTCTTACATCATCATGAACCATTTTTTCTCTATAAAAGGGCCATCAACTCTTCGTTCTAAAACACATCAAAATAGAGAGAAAAATAATTTTGAGTGCAAAGTGAGGTATACCATAAACTATACAAGAAAATAGTGTGTGAATAAAAATAGAGTGTGGACGATATTTTAGTAAGATGGTAATTCAAAAGAGTGTTATTCCTTTTGAGTGTGTAGTAGTCACTTTGAGTGTTGTACTCGTGACTACACAGTGTAAAAATTCCTTGCGATAGTAATATCAGTTGCTTCTCTTGGCCCGTGATTTTCCCCTTATTTAGAAGGATTTTCACGTAAAATTCTTGGTGTTATTATTTTCCCATTTTATTTTCATTATTTTGATCACATATATTTTTGTGTTAGTCGCGTTTCCCAACAGAGCATTATGACGAAATTGTGATAAACATGTTAAAAAGTAGTTTCAAAGTCTTTGGAAATAGTAATTAAATTCTTTGTTCGACTTAGAAAAAAATTATCATTTATTATTTTGTTCAAATAATTAGTCAAATAAATTTTTAATTACTTGTAAATAATAACAACTCTCAATATCTACTACTATAATAATTTTATGATATTTGTTTCACTAATTAAATTATGTTTAGAGTGAAATAAGTATGGTTATAAATTAGGTATGAAAAAAGAAAAATAGTTAAGAAAGGAGGAGAATATAGATTTTTTAATCCTAAAAAGGTTAAGAAACCGATTGTGAGTATTAATTGCCTTTCACATTTTCCCATTATTTTATTTTGATATAACCTATGCAAGTGGGCAGAGAAGTAAAGTAAAGTCATCTAAATTCACTGTACTTCTTCTTCTTCTCCTCTATCACTATACCTAATTTGGAAAAAAGTTTTCATGGAAAACCTTAGCTTCTATGGTTCCGGCGACTGTTTTGGTCAAATTAAAGATTCTATGGATGGATACGGTTATCAATTGTGGAGAGTTGTGACTCTAATTAACGGTAAATTGTTGCAATAAATATCAATTATATGTTTGTTTTGGATCGGTAAATTGTTATAACAAATATCAATTCTATGTTTGTTTATACTGGAGTTTTTGATCTGGTAAATTGTTATATCAAATGTCGTAAAATTTTGCTAATATTTGATACAGATAGATGTTACTTGTTGCTTTTACGTCGGATTTCAATTAACAATGGAGGGATTGAAAATTATGACTTCTACTTCACCAAAAATGCGGGTGGAGATACATCAAATCAACAAGGTAATGTTTACTTAGTTATTCCAATTGAAACAAATCTAGCACATTTTTCTGTGAAACCAAAGTTACTACTATTTCCTTTTGGCTTTGGCTTTAGAGTTCAGATGAATTAGAATTTTTTTTCATTTTGGGGAAAAACAGTTTTAGTCCATCTAGAAACAACAAATCTAGTACATTTTTCTCTGAACCAATATTATTAACATCCTCTTTTTTTAAAAAATTTTTAAAAAAGATTTTTCCTTCAGAGTTTAGATGAATTAGAAGTTCGAAGAACTGTTTGACCTTAAAATTTTTCATTTCATTCTAGGGAATTTTTCACTTTATTTGAAAAACAGTGTTAGGCCATCTAAAAACATCCCAGACCTCTATTTTCATTTTCACTGTATTTTTCTTTTACAAATTTTCCTTAATTTTTTATTAACTTTTATAAAAACAACCCCATTGAGATTATATTTCGTGCTTTTTTTTTAAAGGAGAGTACTCCCGACGATCAAATATTATTTGCAAAAACTACTCCATCTATTCCATATGAACTGAATTTTTGAGACATTTTTCATTGTTCAAAGTTTAGGATGAATGTTTGAAATTTTTTTCATATTAACTGAATTTTTGAAGACTTTTTCATTCTTCAAAGTTAAAGATGGATGTTTGAATTTTTTTTCATATTTGCCCTTTCATTTATTGAAGTTTTGTAAGTAGTGTAATTTTCTAGATGATAAATTACACTACTTACAAAGTTATATTTATGATTTCACAAAGGGCAATAGTAGAAATTATGGTTTAAATTATATCCTTGAATGTTTTTTTTAATATGTGTGCATTGGCTCACTAATTTAGTTAATATGGAATAGAGGGAATATAATTTAAAAAAACTCCATTTCCAGCTCCAACATTAAAAAAATTCCAAATAATGTGAAAAATTATTTGTTATAGTATGTAGTATATGAGATTTAACTTATGACTTTATGTGGATATCTGTTTTTAAGATATTACTCTTTTAGAGTTAGTTTGATGGTATGTTTGAGGTGAATTAATTAATTTAGGTGATTTTGCTACCTCTCATAAACCCTGATGTAAACCACTTTTTGAAAAAGTATATTCGTATTCTAAATTTATTTTTCAAAAATAATGGCCTAACACAACATCAACTTCCACTTTGAAAATTTCAAGTGAGTGATTTGTTTTCTTGGCCAACCAATGTAGTTTTTTTTAAGTATATTGGTAGTTGTACATTTTGTTTTTCATTTATAATAGTGAACATACAATGTATACTCTTAGGACATGCTTGGTATGATGGATAAAGGGAGATAATTTTGGGATAAATTTTTAGTATCCCCAAATCCTTATGTTGGTTATTAAGTTTGGGATAACTTATCTCGGGATTATTAATTAGTGCTGGGTTAATTTATCCCTATCACTGGGTGGAATAATAATGTTGGGATAACTTATCCTGGTGTACAATAGTTAAAATGATAAAAATATCCCTTAGTCCAAACATTCACTAAGAAAAAATACCATTGTAACTAAAACATAACTAATTTTAGTAAAACTAATCTCATCATAACCTGTCTTCAAACTAAATGACCCCTTAGTCCACTTTGAAAATATAATAAACCCAGATCATATTTAGTCCTCTGTAAATAGAATTCTAAATGGATCAACCAAACTATAGTTACATATTCAAAATAAATTGTTTTGCTTTATGCTGAGAATAAATTATTTAGTCTTGAATCATCTAATTAGCAAAATAATCCACCTACTCATTACATTTCAAATTGAAGTTATAGGTGATACATTACTTTGCAATTTGACAAATTTTTTAGGTTGCATAGTGTTATCATAAGAAGTGCTTTTATTGATAAAGAAATGAAGAAAATGGAGCATAATATTGTGAACTAAGTGTCCAAATGTAGTAGAAGTAGAATACTTCTGTCCTTGAAAAATAAAATAAAAGTGTGCTTTAAAGTGTTTCCAATCCCTAATCCTACCTCTTATCTCCCTTCTCCTTTTGTGTGCAGAAGCTGCTGTCTACTACCCACCTTGCAATTTGTAAGTTTGACATTGTATTTTCTGATTTCACATTACACTTGAGTTTCTTGTGCCCTAGCTGTAGTCTGGTATTTTTAGAAGTTTTTTTGGAACCCTTGCTTTACTCTGATTTTCTTGTGCCCTAGCTCTAGTATGTTATTGTGAGGAGGCATTTTCTTGTAACTTAGCTTTAGTCTGTCTGCAAATTATTTTGATGCTTTCTTTTAAGAGATGATTGAGTTGGTTGTTTAACTGTTTTCTCAAAGGTTATAAAAATATATAAACTCATTTCTGTTGTTGAGTATTTTGTTCTGAAATGATACTGCATTTTTCAACTTTATTCATTCTTGATAATAGTCAAAGTTCTGATTAACAGGGATGAAGTTTTCACAGTGGTTGTATGACTGATTCAAGTAAAAGTTATCATTTTTGTGTGTGTGTGTGTTGGGATGTTTTAAGATGGAACTAAACCAGAATGATTGTATGAAATAAACTTTAAGAGTAACTTTGGTCCATGAAGGTTCAATTGAACTAGTAGGGCTTGATCTTAATTAGTTTGACCTTTCTTAGTTTGCTATCAATATTTTGTTGTCAAAATCAGCCTGTAAGAAATTATTTTATATGAGAGAAGCTAGCTTCTCAGGATATCCAAGTCCGCTATCCCTGTATAGCTTTAACGCAAATTCATATAAATAGTATTTCTGTATGATAGTAGCTGCTCAGGGATACACATAGTATGGAACATCAACATTCATAGAGACCATGCAAAATTGTGGGGATCAAGGCTTTTTGGTTATTATAGTTTCATTAGGATAGATGCTTGACAGAGTATTTTTTGTTTGGTGTTTGACTTATATGTTAATATGTTGATAGGTGCGAGTTTTAGACTATGTTTAATTTGCCTGTTGTTACAAATGAACTGCAATTTATTTCTTTTGGAGTTGAAGCCTAGCTCATTGATTTGTGAAGCATTCATTTGTTGTTTGATTTGACTCTAATTGTGTGGAAGTGGCACTGATGATTTATATAATTGTTCCAGATTTGCTTATAATCGAGTCTTGGTGGAATGTTTTGAATTGTTACAGGGAGTTTATATGTGCTATTCATCGCTCCATTTTGCACTTATTATTGTTCTTTTGTATTTTTGCTAGTTTTTACCATGATGGTTGTATCTTATCTAATTATTTTATGTTCCTCATTTAATCTGCTCCCGAATTCCGAAATGAATACATAGTAAAGCTAATAGTCTCTTTCGTATTGAAGATTAGTTCATTGTTTGATGAAAATCTCTTTTGTTTTCTTTGTTTGATTTTTGGCTCTCATAAATTGAAATTTCCATTTAGAATTTGTTGTAATTGATTCTATTTTTTCCAGACCAGGGAAGAGTAAGTTGAGGAGATGGAAGACTATGGTGCTGCCATTAGTGTCGGAGTAATGATACTTTTTGATTTTCTGTTTTTGTATCTTTTTGGTTTCATATCTGTTGTTTTTTTTTTGCATATTTTTACATACATGTTATCTTATTAGTCTAATGTACATAATTTTTTGTCAGGCTGAGGCATGCTTCTTTGGTGATTGGGTTATGACTCCGATTGGGAAACAATTAGGATTGGGTATGTTATCTTTTCTTGTATTCATAAATCTTAGATTTATATCTTCATAAATGCATAAATTCATAGTCAGAATCATGAATAATGAATGAGTCTTATAGAATCAATTGGAAATCATATAATTTTGATTAAAACATGCATAGAAACATTGAAATTGAGTAAATACATCAATATCAATTGGGACACATGAAGATCACATAAAACCCCTAAGCAATTTAGGTGAAATTGAATTGGAGACTTAGAAATTTCTGGAACCAATTGGATAAATGAAATCCAATGGTGAAACCCCACATACTTTGATGATCAAAGCCCAAATGCTATGGAGGAAAAAGGAGTCTTGAAGCTCGAACCCTAGTTTTCTTCCTCGAGACTTGAGAGAATATGGAGAGGATAAATGTGGATGGGAATTGGGGATTTGAGTGAATGAGAGGGTTTGGGTAGATTTAGGAGTTGAAGGGTAGTTATAGGTTTTAGAATTAAGGTCAAAACGACATAATATAGATATCAAATGCATAGGAGAAGACCCAAATACCCTTAATAAATAACTATCGGATGGTTTTCATGATTTGGACCTACGGTTCATAGAACTTTCTACGGCCTGTACTGGTCAATCGTAGAACCAACTTCAGAAGCTCAAAATTTTTTCACTTCCCACGAGACCCATCTACGACCCGTCGTTTAGTCTACGGTTCGTAGACCTCATTCGTAGAACACAAGTTCAAGTCCAATATTTTTCCAAGTTTGGTTCAGTTTCTATGAGTGTCATCTACAACCCATCCAAATCCTACGGCTCGTCTTGGTTACTCGTAGGTCAAACTTCATAAACTTGAATTTCTCGAAAACTCACTCAAGGTTTTACGATCACCTTCCTACGGCCCGTTGGATTTCCTACATCCCGTAGGTCAATCTCGTAGACCATTGGATCAGTGCAAAAACTGCACTTTCCTTTCCTTTTCAACTTTCTGAGGTGTTACAATATCTCTCGCTTGGGAATATTCGTCCTCGAATGGGACTCAAGCTAGCATGGATAGAGTAGGAGAGAAACTAACAACCTAACATGAATGCAAATCTCATCCTAATGCGCACATAAACATGGAGAATCACTCCAATTTAAATCATAATATCAAAATCAAGTTTTTCATGAACATGCATGCATATGGAAACATGAGAATGACTAGAACGCATGAATCCGAAAGAATGAACCATGAGGAACTAATACCTCAAGCAAGAATAGGAGCAGAGGGAAAGAGATGAGGATATCGAGACATTATATCGGCTTCGGCCTCCCATGTAGTACCCTCAACTAGTTGATTGCTCCAAAAAAATTTCACGGATACAACTTCTTTATTTCTCAACTTTCGAACTTGTCAGTCTAAAATCTCAACCCGAACCTCTTCATAGGAAATATTTTCTTTTAACTCTCAAACCTTCTAAAGGCACTATGGATGTTGGATCTCCAACACACATTTCAACAAAGAGACATGAAATACCGGATGTAGTGATGCTAAATCATTTGGTAACTACAATTCATAAGCAACTTTGCCAAAACGTCTCAAGATTTGATATGGGCCCACATAACGGGGACTATGTTTCCCTTTCTTCCAAATCTCATTACACCCTTCATGGGTGGAATTTTCAAGTAGACCCAATCATTGACATTAAACTCAAGTTCTCTTCTTTTAAAATCGGCATAAGACTTTTGTCGATTTTGTGTTGTTCTCAACCTTTCACGAATGAGTCAAACCTTTTTCATAACCTCATGCACCAACTCGGGCCCTATCAAAGCAACCTCACCAACTTCAAACCAACATATAGGAGACTTACACCTCTTACCAAAAAGAGCCTCAAACAGTGTCATCCCAATGCTAGAATGATAGTTATTATTAAAAGCGAACTCAATCAAAGACAAATGGTCATCCCAACTACCCTTGAAATCGATTACGAAAGCTCTTAACATATCTTCTAAGGTCTGGATAGTATGCTCAGCTTGGCCATTGGTTTTAGGGTGGTGAGTACCAAGACCCTTTTGAAGCGACTTTCAAAGCTGAGACTTAAACTGAGTGCCACGAATATAAATCTTAGCGTATTCCTCGGCTGAAAACGATGTCTTAACGGGAAGAAAGTGAGCTGATTTCGTCATTCGGTCCATAATAACCCAAATCGAGTCAAACTGATGCCAAGTACGAGGTAAATCTGCAATAAAGTTCATATCCAAATCTTTTCATTTCCATGTAGGAATACTAATTTTTGAGCCAAACCGCCCGGTTTCTGATGCTCAACCTTCACTTGTTGATAATTCAGACATTTAGCTATGAATTTCGCAATATTCTTCTTCATCCTATTCCACGAATAGACCTCCCACAAGTTGCGGTACATCTTGGTGGCTCTCGAGTGAATAGAATATCGATAATTGTGAGCTTCTGTCAATATTTCATTCTTCAACTCCTCAACATTCGGAACAAACAATCGACCTTTAGTACCGGATCAAGATTTTGCTTAGCTTTTACATCCGATACAAGAGATGATTTCGAACCATTTTGAACAATGACTCCACCTTCATTGGAATCAACCAATCAAACACCCAATCAAGCCAATCTATGAACATTACGAACTAACTCCTTATCATCCTCAACATTAGCAACACTTCCTATTGACAGTCAACTAAGAGCATCCGCGACCACATTCGCCTTACTTGGATGATAGAGGACACTCATGTCGTAATATTTCAAAAACTCAAGTCTCTCATTTGGCGAAGATTTAAATCCTTTTGAGTGAACACATATTTCAAATTCTTGTGGTTGGTAAACACGTCTACATGAACAACATATAGGTAATGCCTCCAAATCTTTAAAGCAGACACTACCGTCGCTAACTTCATACGAATGGTTCCTTTCATGAATCTTTAACTGCCTTGAAGCATAAGCATTGACTTTTTGTTTTGCATCAGAACACAACCAAGACCAATCCGTGAAGCATCACAATATCCTACAAATTCATCCGATCCTTCCAGCAATGTTAATATAGGTGCTTTTAACTCTTGGAAACTCTTCGCACAAGCTTTCGTCCATAGGAATTTCGCTTTCTTTTGAGTCAATGCCGTCAAAAGTGAAGCAATAGAGGAAAATCCTTCCACAAACCTTCTATAGTAAACGATCAAACCCAAGAAACTCTGTATGTCTGAAGCAGACAAGGGTCTAGGCCAATTCTTAACCGCCTCGGTCTTCTTAGGATTAACTTGAAAAACTTCACCTGAGACAATATGGCCAAGGAAAGCCACAGACCTCAACCAAAATTCACATTTGCTAAACGTGGCATATAATTCACGACCCTTGAGAATTTGCAAAACAATTCTCAAATGTTCAATATGCTCATCCTCAACCATGAGTAAATCAAAATATCATCAATAAAAACAATCACGAACATATCAAGATATTGCTTAAAGACCCTATTCATCAAATTCATGAACGTTGTCGGGGCATTGGTCAAAGCAAAAGAAATTACCAAAAACTCATAATGACCATACCGTGTTTGAAAAGTCGTCTTTGGAATGTTATTTTCCTTCAACCTCAATTGGTGATAACGCGATCAAAGGTCAACCTTGGAGAAGTAACTCGCACTTTGGAGTTGATCAAACAAATCATCAATTCTTGAAATAAAATACTTATTTTTTGTGGTAATCTTATTTAATTGTTGATAGTCAATGCACATTCAAGGAGAACCATCCTTTTTTCGAACAAACAAAATCAGAGCACTCCATGGTGAGATACTCGGTTTAATGAATTCTTTATCTAATAAATCGTTCAACAGATCCTTTAATTTCTTAAGTTCTGCCGAGGCCATTCGATCAGGATGAATAGAGATAGGCTGTGTATCTGGGATAAGGTCAATACCGAAGTCTATTTTCCTTTCGGAGGAATACCGGGAAGATCATCAGGAAACACTTTCGAAAACTCATTTACAATTAGAATTAACTCAAGAGTAGGGGCTTTGAAATTCGTATCCTTAACCCGAACATGATAAATGCAATCGTTAGAAATCATCTTTCTAGCCTTTAGGCAAGATATAAATTGACCCTTAAAGAACATAATTTCCCCCTTACCAAGACATGATACGTTTTTTCGGAACCTTGAATGTGACCAATCGAGTCCTATAGTCTATGGAAACATAACATGCATTAAGCCAATTCATCCCAAGTATAACATCAAAATCTAACATATCAAGCTCTACAAGATCAACACGAGTGACTCGATGAGAAACGAAAATATGACAATTTCTATTAACTCTCTTCGCAACAATAGAATCACTGACGGGAGTAGAGACGTGAAAGAGATTAGAAAGGATTTCAGGACCTATATCAAATCTCATGGCCACATAAGGAGTAACAAATGATAACATAGCACTTGGATCAAGTAAAACATACACATCAAAATGAAAGACTTTCAACATATCGATCACAACATTCGGAGAACCCTCATGATCCTGTCAAGTCTGAAGTGCATAAAATCTGTTTTGCTTTGGAACACTCGAATCAGAACCACTAGGATGAGCTTGCCTACCATCCCTTCCCTTAGTAGCAAGCAATGGACAATCCCTCATCTTATGAATTCTCTTTCCACAATTAAAGCAACCATCCGTATCAGTCAAACATTTGCCATCATGTTTCTTGCCACACCTAGTGCACGTAGTCATAGAAGATCCACCACCGGAAAACTTTTGCTGGAATTTAGGATGACCCTGTCCACAGACCTCGAATGGGAAAAGTCACCATCATCGCTCCTTGCCTTCTTTGACTACCTTACCTCTCATTTAGCTTTTTCTTTTCGATTTATTGGGCGTGGGTCATCAAATGGGAGATATCCATCTCCGTAATCAACATGGTAATATGACACTCCTTGATCACCATTTCGGACACACCCGACACAAACTTACTCATCCTTACCCTAGATTTGACAATCATAGTCGGAGCATACTTAGCCAGTTGAGTGAACTTCAAAGCATATTCCCTTACACTCATATTTCCTTGACGAAGGTTGATAAACTTATGTACCTTTTCTTCCCTCATCTCAAGGGGAAAGAAACGACCAAGAAAAGTCCCTTTAAATTTGTCCTAATCAAAAGGACCCGCATCAATAGCACTCTCTTCCTTTCATTGTTTGAACCAAACTTGAGCAACATCCTTAAGAAAGCATAGTAAATGTGAGATGGTCCTCGGAGCATGAGGGCTCACCAAGTGTTCGAATGATCACGTAATCAACTAGCCACAAGCAGGGGGAGGAGAAGTGTTGGACCCTACATTATTAAAAATGTAGGCACGAGTATGCATTACTACTAAGTATGAGGATATGCATAAGACATGAAATATGAGCATATGAAAACATTAGAACATGATATGCATGACCAAGCTAAATCATAAAAAATGCTTTTAAGAGAATCATAAGTCATAAACATGGTCAATGCATCTTAAAACATAATGAAAACCTTTGAAGTAACTTAGTTCATTTTGTGGGATATTCACCTTTAACCGATATAGACCACGCGAGCTATAACATGGAATTCGGTGTCTTGCTCCCACACCGAAAAGAGATGTCCTTATTTTCCAAGGCAAAGACCTTAAACTTCTAGCTTAGGTGGATCCACTAGCTATGTCTTTCCAAGACAAATCCTACGGGGGTACGTAATTAGGGACAAAGAGATTGCTACTAGAGACCCGACCTCTACTAATGGGAGAGCCTCCATCTCAACATCCTCTCGGTGCTAAGTAAAAATCCCAACGGAATGGTCATATTCATAAACATATCATCATACATGGAATAGCACAATTAAGTTGCTAATCTAAGTTTTAAATCATTTATAAGTAGCTTTTTAAATCATGAATCATGCATGTGTGAGAAATCTTTCACCAAGTTGTGATTTCTTAATATGTGAGAAAACCTTTCACAATTTCATTGATGCTTATCTTAGAAGCAACCTTAGATCATAAAACCTCTTTTTTCATAAATCATGCTTAAACTTACAGAATCATATCTTCATAAATTCATAATCAAAATCATGAATAATGTACGAGTCTTATAGAAATCAATTGAAAATCATATAATTTGATCAAAACATGCCTAAGAAGATTGAAATTGAACAATTACATCAACATCAATTAAGACCCATGAAGATCACATAAAACCCTAAGCAATTTAGGTGAAGTTGAATTGGAAACTTAGAAATCTTTGGGACCCATTGGATGAATGAAATCCAATGGTGAAATCCCACATACCTTGATAATCAAAGCCCAAAAGCAATGGAGGAAAAAGGAGACTTGAAGATTGAACGCTAGTTTTCATCCATGAGACTTGAGAGAATTTGGAGAGGATGAATGTGGATGGGAATTGAGGATTTGAGTGAATGAGAGAGTTAGGGTAGATTTAGGAGTAAAAGGCTAGTTTTAGGTCTTAGAATTAGGATCAAAACGACATAGTATAGGGGTATTAAATACATAGGAAAAGACCCAAATACCCTTAATAAATAACTGTTGGATGACTTCTACGGTCCGTAGACCTTTCTATGGCCCGTACTGGTCAATCGTAGACTCAACTTCAGAAATCCAAAATTTCTTCTCCTCCCACAAGACCCATCTATGACTCGTCGTCCAGTCTACAGTCCGTAGACCCCATTCGTAGAGCACAAGTTCAAGTCCAAGTTTTTTCTAAGTTTGGTTCAGTTTTTACGAGTGTCATCTATGGACCGTTCAAATCCCTACGGCTCGTACTAGTACTTGTAGGTCAAACTTCAGAAATTTGAATTTTTCAAAACCTCACCCAAGGTTCTACGATCACCTTCCTACGGCCCGTGGGATTTCCTATGGTCCATAGGTCAGTCTCGTAGACCACTGGATCAGTGCAAAATTTGCACTTTTCCTTTCCTTTTCAACTTTCCGAGGTGTTACAATTTGTTTTGTCAATCAAAAGTAGTTTCTGGTTTAATTTGATGTTGAATTCCTTTTGCGTAAAATAAGAAGCTATTTTTTATGATGTTATATTTGTTAATTTCTTGTTATATGAAAAGTATATTAAGTTATAGTTGGGTTGTTTAGTTGAAAATTTGTTTTTATGTCGTAGATTCTTGCACTACTTTTGCTGTGGGCGATCATATAAGTGCAAAATTTGCCCTAGACCATCCTGTCTATGAAAAAAATAATGTGCGTCGGAAAGCCATAGTTTTGTCGAAACAGGAGTTGTTCGATTGCTGTGAAAGGGAAACTCTTGGGATGTTATTTCGCTATGCGTATTCGTACGCAGTAGAAAAAGGTTTGCATCTTGAGTGCCATTATCCTTATCATGCTGTGGACGATCAAGATTGCAAGTGTCCTACTTTGTTGGTATGTATCATTTCATTTCATTTTTATAATAATATCCTTTTTGTTGTTTGTTTTTTTTTTATTGTTTTTTTTTTTCCAGGATGTTTGGAGCCCTGAGGAAGAAGAACAGCCACATTTAAATGACTCTGATCATCCTATTCGTCATGCTGTACTCCTTACCGGATATGGTGTTGACGAAGATGTCATTGAATACTATACTGCTAAGGGCAGTTGGGGCGTCAATAGGTGGCTTAATGGGTACATACGCATTAGGCGTGATCTTGTATCTTTTTTTTGTATGATTAAGGAAGATGTATATTGGAGGGAGTTGGCAGGACCTAGTGGAGCTACTCTATCTCACTACACTTGGTAAACTCAATTTTTGGATACTAATATTTCTTAGTTTTTGAAACTTGTATTTATTATTTCAATGTAAGTCTAACTTTTGATGACTTCCAAGTCTTTTTAATTGTTTTCCTCTTTTGATACTTTCTCTGTCCCTATTTACTTGTCCATTTTTTATTTGATATGTTTATTAAGAAAATAATAATTAACATAGTGAGTTTACTTTTTATCTTTATTAATTGATAGAATTTCAAAATCAAAGATTCTATCTTTTTCAAAAATATTAACTCTCTGTCCCAATTTAGGAACGTGGTTGATTTTAAGGGGTAAAATCCTAAAGCAAGCCGTACCAGAATTCTATAGAAAATTGGGCAGAGTTTTCTTTGTTTTTGGACCTATCCTAAATTTTCTTTGTCTTAGAAATCCACAACATAACTAATAACAACTATAAGTCGAGACATAATATTCATCGATGACCTAATTGCCATGCGATAATACCAATTCATTTCCAAATACGAAAAAGAAGTTCAAAACTAGTCTCTTGACTATAATACAAAGGAATAGTCATGACTCAAATAAAAGGAATGACAAATGGAGTGACTCTAAGAGTTTTTAAAGAACAAAATAAACCATAGCAATTCAATAAGTCTTTTGCCACACGAAGCAATGCGAAGCTCACTAGATACTATCAATTCACTCTCTAATTAATAAAATCTTCTATGTCATCCTGCGTTCTCTGTAAAAACATTTAGCGAGGAGTGAGACGCTAGCTCAGTGAGTAATAATACTTAACTACAAACGTTTTAACGAGGAACAAGTCAGAAAACATGGTAGTATGATAATCAAAATGATGAAATTAATGCCTTTTTAGAAACGGTAACAATATTCAATCACTTCTTCTTTAAGAAGTAATCAATAATAGTGAACTCCTCATAAAAGAGTTAAATATTCATATAGGTAGATCCCTACTCGAGGAATATTGGTAACGGTATGCTAGTTCTACCTTCCCACTAGCAAGAGCTATATCGGTAATTTGTAACTCCCATTTATACTTTTTTTTGTAATTAGTAGAGACATTTCAAAATGGTATAAAACATTTAAGTTCTTATCAAATCATAGTATATAAAACTTTAACAAAAACATATGTCAAAATATTTATTCTCAAGTAAGTAACAAAACCTTTTTCCATAGCAATAATCATATCTCAAGTATCAAGAAACATGTCTTATAAAAACGAGTTCACATCGAATAATTATTTTGGTATCATATCAAGTAAAAGACTTGTCTCATATGCAAGTTCAAAATATTCGGTAAAACATTTACTTTATAAACCATGTATAAATAATGAAAGTTATAAAACACAAATTGTGGTAAGATTACTACTCACAGTACTCGTTTTGAGATACCAAACTTGTCACCTCAAGCAATCTGTAAAGCTTCCTTCGATCAATCTATAATCACATTCATAACAATTTCGTGTTAACCTCTTCATATAAGCTATTTCATACTAATTTTAGAATGTCCAACCGTCGAGGTTTCATGATTGACTCTCCATTTAGCAAATTATCTCTATTTATGCTATGAATAATTTCATAAGCTCATATCCTTATCCATTTCAATCTATTTATACAATTTAATTTGTTCCTCCAATTCCTTACAAAAAGGTATACCCCACCTGGTGCTTAGGGCTAAGAAGCAACACCACTGCCTATTGTTTACTAACAATAACAAATTAACTTTGTACCGAACAAAATCTAGAATCATAAGAAGATTACTCAAGAAAAAATAATTTATTAACGCAATGTTTGATCAATCTGATGCCATGCATATTAATTTCTTCTACCTTTTGTGCTGCTAGAAGCTTGTAGCTCTTTACCTAATTAAAACCTTCAATACTAGATATATTTTTTCTGTTTTGAACTTGAAGATATATTACTTTTAAAACCCTTAGGGGTCGTTTGATAGCTGGATAGAGTTATACAAGTATTAGTAATGTGGTATTAGTTATGCATGTATTAGTAATGTGGGTATTAGTTATATACAGATATTAGTTATGTAGGTATTAGTTATGCGGGTATTAGCTATGCAGGATTTAGTTATGCATAAATTATTCCTTTGGATATTGGTTTTTATATTAAAAATTAGTAAAATTATATATTTTTTAAATTAAAACGTTTCTTTATAATTATACTCTCTTCTTCTTTAACTTTGTATTTAAATTAAACATTTCTTTAATATTGTAGAAGAAGAAAGTAGTCAAATGGGAGAGATAAGGGTAATATTGTCATTTTAACTTTTTATTCATGTATTAGCTATACACGTATTAATTATTCCACCTTCTACTCCGCATAAATAATACACAAATTTCCTCATAATCTATACATGTATTAGTTATGCGACATTTCAAAATTGTCAACCAAACGTCGTATTAATTATATACATGAATAACTTTTTTCTTATCCACCTACCAAATATCGTATTAATTATATGCATGAATAACTTTTTTCTTATCCACCTACCAAACGTCTCATAAGTTACACGGACTCTAATATATGGATAATACTTGTTTTATACAGCTACTAGACGACCCCTAATGGTAGCTGGATAGAGTTAAGCATATATTAGTAATGTGGTATTAGTATTAGTTATACGTGTATTAGTTATGCAAGGTTTAGTTATACATGTATTAGTTATGTAGAGATTACAATATATTAGTGAACTAATTTTTATTTCGTAATTTTAAAAGTAATTGGTGAGCTAATATTTATTATAACCATTAAAATAACCAATTATATAAATAACCCATCAAAATTAAATAAATACCAATAGTTAAAAATAACAAATAACGAAAAGTTATTAAGTAATTTGTATTCAATATGATTAAGCAATAAAGTAATATGTAATTTAAATTAAAATAAATAACAGAACTAAAGAAAATTAAAACTTGTATTTTTAAGCAAAAAAAATAAAATAGAACTTGAATTTTTAACTAAAAAGAAAACAATTAACAAGAATTTAAGCAAAGAAATTAAAAGTAATTAAGCAATTAACAAGAAAAAAAACTCAAAAAAAAATGGAAGTGATTTGTTTAATATATTTGATTTGTTGTAAATTAATATACATTTAAGAGTAAATTAATAAGGGCGAATGTGTAATTTACCATTTTAATACATGTATAACTAATACCCACATAACTTATTCCACCTTCTACCCCGCATAAATTATACATAGATTCTCTCATAAGTTATACAAGTATTAATTATGTAAGATTATAAAAAACTCAACCAAACACCATATAAAAATAATACATGAATAACTTTTATATAACATTTGAAAATTTGTCAACCAAACATTGTATAAAATTAATGCATGGATAACTTTTATTCTATTTGCAAACCAAACATGGTATAAAATTAACGGAAAAGGGTCAAAATTGCCCCTGAACTATACGAAATAGACCATTTATACCCTTCATTACATTTTGGGATCAAAAATACCCCTGCCGTTATCCCACGAGACCACAAATACCCTCAAGAGTTAACAACCCAATTTTTTAGTGACGTGGCAAGCCACGTGGGACTAATAAATCAACCAAAGTCGCCACAACAGCCCAGAATATTTGGTCTCTTTTATTTATTTGGTTTTTTTCCTTCTTCAATACCCATTATATGATATGAGGTATTACACTCTTTAAATAAATTGAGGGTATAATAGGTAAATATATTGTCTTTTTTTTAGTTGTCAAAAATAACAAGTACAAAGTTAAAATTAGATAAGTAAAAAGGGACAGAGTTAATATTAACTACTATTAGTCAACGACTCTTCCATTAGACTCTTTTTCTTTTTCTTGATATATGTTAAATTAAATTCATTATATAGATTGATTTGTTTATGCATATGACCCATTAATCAATTATAGTATATTATGGGTATATAAAAGACATTTATCTTATAAGGGAAAAGACATAAAGTCAACATTTAAGTTATCTCAAATTTTTAAAAAGACATCTTAACTTTGCGGACGTTCTATTACCCCGTATTATAAACCTTTATAAATAGATCATTTTGATTCATTTTCTCATCAACAAAGCAGCGCGTGATTCTCACCTCCTTTAACCCCTTTTAGTTCTATTGCCCTACTGTCAACATCAACACTCTATGGTCTCTCCTTCCTCAAGAGGTGAAGGACAAAGCTAGTTGTTGCCAATAATGGAACTGCTTCGTGATTGATGTTACCCAGTTTGGGTACTTCAAGGTTATGGGCAAAGGTGTTTTGCCTACGGGACAACCTGTTGTTGCGAAGGCTAAGTTGGTGTCGAAGAATGCAGAGAAGAAGATTAAGGAAAATGGTGGAGCAGTTGTTCTTACCGCTTAGATTTGAATTGTTAGTTACTTTTTTATATTAAAGTTACTGTATTTGATTACTTAATGGAGATTTAAACTTGGTATTACTTGTTTGAAATTCTTTTGAGATGTTTCAATTTAATGAGTTATTCCCTGTTAAAGCATCTATTGATAGAAATTGGGATATGATTTGTCTGGACCTTTGATTGCTCATTGGTATTATTATGTTAATAATCTGCTTTGTACTTTTGTTATATTTCAATTGATGTTTTCTATTGATAGATCAGTATGCACTGATACTATTTTTGAATAATGATTTTTCCAAAGTTTGTGTTAACGATTTTTGCTCGTGCTGGTGTTTATATATTCTGCCATTTAAGTTCAACATATTTGAGGCAATTGTAGCTCAATTTGGGGAAGATGATGAATTTAAATAAAATAAATAATTAATAAAGAAAATAATTAAAATGTGGCACTTTTTAATTGGTTTTTGGGGCAAAAATAAACTTTCACGCCTGTTATGTGCGTGTTCACAAATGAGAAAATGAGTCAAAATGGTCCTTTTACAAAAATATTCAACGTCCGCAAATTTAACGTGTCTTTTTGAAAATTCGAGACAACTTCAGTGGGACTTTATGTCTTTTCTCATTTTATAACTATTAGTTTAATATAAATATCCGGTGTAAAAAAATACCCTTAAATTCAAAATTAAAAATCACTTTTTATAAAGACTTATTTTCACACAAGTTAGTAACCTTTTCTCCATAAAGAACATTTTTTATTATATTTTTCAGGAGTTGTTATGAAACACGTTGGGTTCCTCAATAAGGTTTTCAATTCCTTTCATCTTCCACCACTTTGTCAAGACACTATTAATTAATATAAATAATTTAATCGCTTAGATTATAAGAAGTAGAATATATTATCACCTAATTTTATATGTCAATAACTTACTCGAAATAAAATCAAAGGAATTATGTATATATAACTCAAATACACATTATAGTGGTTTAATTAATATGGTTGCATCTCAACTAGGAGTAGACACCATATAATAATAATAGAAATGAAGGTTAAATATTTGATAATTGATATTTTCTATCCATGAGTGTACATAACGATATTTTTATGTCTCAATAATTACTCCTTATTTCATTTTCTCCTTAAAACTTTTTCCTTTTTTCCCCAATAATGACTCAAATTTAAATTATATATATATCGATAGCATAATAAAAAGAAGCATAATTAAGACCTACTGTAATATGTGCAAGAATAATGCATCACCATTAATTTTTAAAATATTTTTTTTCGCTATTTGTACATGTATATAACTCAAAGTCTCAAACCGGTCGTTTGATATTAGTAAGAGTTATGCATATCTTAGTTATATAAGTATTAATTTATAGTGATAGAGAATTGTAATGACCCGTTAGGTCATTTGAGAACTACTCCTCTCTCTTTCATAAAAGACTCTTCTCAAAAAAATTTAA
Source organism: Solanum appendiculatum (assembly GCA_018342035.1). Classification (NCBI taxonomy): domain Eukaryota; kingdom Viridiplantae; phylum Streptophyta; class Magnoliopsida; order Solanales; family Solanaceae; genus Solanum; species Solanum appendiculatum. The sequence continues at coordinate 138,682 of JAGDQO010000622.1, read as the reverse complement.
ACCATTCGATAACTACAATTATTTAATTGATGAGTATGATTAATGGGCCAAGTCCATAATTTATTTAATACCCTATACCCCTCGACCCATATATGAAAATAAGTTAATGGGGTTTAACCTTTTAAATCATAACCTTGTGAAAAAAAGAAGAAAAAAAACGACCCGCAAGTACAGGTACGAAAGATCCTTATATTTGCAATATGTATAGATTATGATTGATTTTATGGTACAAGTCTTATTATATTATTATATGGGTTGTTGGAAAGGGAAACATATGAAAACATATATATTCTGCAATGTTTAGGGTTGACCAATAAAGTGACCTAATAATTATGCCATTGATTTGGTAATTTAGTGTTGGAGAGTAAATTATAGAAATATAATGTGTACCAAAATGACTTCTGGAAATTTGTTTAGTTTCCCGTGAAATTAAGTCCATAAATTGGGTATAGTTTTCTTTAGAATCCTTATTATTGTTATTAAACTATAATACACGTTTTGCTATATTAAAATAGGTGATTAAATATTAGGTGTATTGTATTATATGAATATTATTAAAGTTAGGTTATTTGGAGGAATTAAGACTTAACACTTGGCTTGAGATGTAGGAAAATGATTATGGATTTGGACGAGTTTTTTGGGTCTAGGCTAAACCTATAGTAATAAGGGTGTTGTTAGTTTCGAAATCTTATTGTGATTATGTACCTGAATAGATTGCATTGATTTAGAAGCTCAACGAAAGGGGAAGACTCAAGTCCCGGAGTGAATTCTTAATAAATTGAGGCAAGTGAATTTCTCAATCCTTGTTAAGTGTATAGAATCGTGTATTTCCTTGTGTTATGTGTTGGGGAGTAATGGGACTTGATGATGGGTTGACTTGTCCATATTGAATACTTATACTGAAGGAAAAAAGAGGTAATAAAAGGCAATGTGATTAATTATTGGTGTGTGATGTGTTGAGAATGGTTTGAAAGGCTTATTAGTTCATTGTTGATGTTGTATCACGATTGTGTTGTTGTGAAGTATGCATTGTTATGAAAACAATCATCTCCTCATTATTTGTGTGAACATGTTATTTGCATTGGTTCTGAGACATGGTTGTGACAAGTGTTATGTGAATCGAGGAAGAATAAGAAATTAAAGAGAATGTACCATTTCGAGGAATGTGTCGCGCGCTGCGACGAATATTATGATTCGAGGGATGTGTCGCATGCCGTAGCGGATTCTATTATCGAGGGACGTCTCACACGCCGCAACGGATTGTATTATCGAGGGTCGTGTTGCACGCCGTGACGGATGCATAGACAGATATGTCCCCAATGGGTTCCGGACTGAGAGACATTAGGTGTGTATCATTAGGTCAAACATGCATCATTATACTTGACATTACATTTCATTGCATTGTGCATCTTTATCATTTCTGAACTTAAGAGTACAATTTCATGGAACTTGTGATTGGTGAACTTAATCTTGTGTGTTGCTGATCTTAATTGTTGAAGTGATGTAGTTGAATTGTGTTTTATGTAAATTGTGAACTATTAGGTTGGGCTGGTTTCTATGCAGGTTGTAGTTGTGGAGGTTCAGTTGGGAGGTAAGGAGTACCTCTATTCTATCCCCTTAGCTTGGGTTTAGAAGTTTGTTTGCTGGGTACCGTATGATTTGGTACTCACCCTTGCTACTACATTTTTGTAGGTTACGAGCCCGGATTTTCGTGATAATTTCTATTCTTTCTTTCTGTCCGAGGCTTCATATGGAGATTTGTGAGGTAGCCCGGATCTTTACGATTTTGTTCTGCTTTAGAAACAATATCATTTGAGACTTGTGTTTTTCTTTCAAATTTATTGTAATACATTATAGGCTTGAGCTCGTGACAACCAGGTTTTTGGGATTTAGTTAAGTTGACTTGTTATCTGTATTATTACTTGTTATTAAACTTTCAATTATAGCTTATTTCCGCACTTTAACATAATGGTTGGGTTTTAGGCTGACTTGTCTTGGTGGGATAAGACGAGTGCCATCACATCCATATTTGGATCGTGGCAAGAATGGTACATTATTTAGTAATAAAAACTTGTCCATGCAATAAAGAAATTTATATATGACTTGTGATCTATATCTCATAACCATATATAATTCTTTCCAAAATTAGATTTTTTGAAGATTTTTTTTGTGTTTTTTAGTGAAATTTAACAAGTGGTTGAGATTTAACAAGTGTGTTCAAATAGGACGAGAAAGAGATATTTTTATTATTAGAACGTACCAACTAGTTGTGAAATCGAATTGATAGCCTCCATTCATGTTCTAGCTAGTCGGAGAGTGAAATTCACCTCAATTTGGTCTCCTTTAGACACACACACATGGCCATATTAATTTTTTTTTTAATTTTCACTCGATATTTGCTATCCATTTTGTGGATCGACTAATTTGAATTTGCATAAGAAGATCCTACTTTGAAAAATAAAGCACTCTCTATATCAAAGGTGATTTCATTAATAGAATTTGAATCCGAAATCTGTAGTTAAACGGAAGGGTTGCTTACTGGATGACTAAGGGACCAATTCCCTCCGGTCAGGTTTATGTGGTACACCCACACCCCCCCCCCCCCCTCACACACAGGAGCATAGCCCGTGCTTGAGCACGGGCCCAATATTTTACACTTTAAAGTGATAAGACGCATAAAATAGACACAATTATAAACATTTGCAAGTATATTAATTCAAAAGTATGCTGAACAAATACTTAAGTTTACACCAACGATACCTTCATACAAGCATTTTACATAGCCAAAATAAAATAACACCAGTAATCCTCGTATCTTAAATTCAGGCAATCTGTGAATTGAACTGTTTTGAGTATGCTCCTGTAATACCTACCAACTCATCTTCTTCTCACCAACTTCACCAATTATAAGGTTTTTTTTGTGTATCCTCCAATTTGAAAGTTGTAGAGCTTGAAATAGTGTTTTGTTTTACACCTTCAAAATTTCTTATTTTGCCTAAGCGATCACGACATCTTGTTGATATTGTTTGAGGAATTTGATGGAGTTTAGCTGACTGAATCCATAAACCTAGAAAGTCGTCGCGCATACAGAGTTCTGCACAATCAGAATCACAAGTGACATGCATGCACAAAAGTAATATATCTAGAAGACAAAACTCGATCCTCTTTTTCTCTCCTTTCATCTAGTCTAGATTACTACACTTAACATGAAATTTTCAATAAATCAAAATCAAATATACCTTCAAGGAAATGACAAAAGATGTAGGCAGTTAATTTTTTTTTTTAATCTATATCATATGCCATTAAAATCAAGGGGTATTCAGAAAATAAAAATATAGTTCCTGAGATTTGAACTTGGAATCACTTAACCTCTTGATTATAAAATATTGAATAAAATTTTGTTTATTATTGTAACCATTTGGGTTCTTTTAAAAGAAATATACAATGTTGATATAAGCAGGTATTTCAATATTGACAACTTTATGTATTTGAACAATTGTCAAATCCTAAAAAACTAAGAATTACTCTTTCCGTTCTAATTTATTTGTTGTACATTTTACATATTTTTAATTTAAAAGCACATAAAATTTAAAAGTTTTTTTTTTACTTTTTAAAACTTTATGACAAATTAAAATCAGACAAATAAATTAAAACGACCACTCGGGGAGGGTAATAATTTGTTTAGTTGGTGCCGTAGTGGTCACCCATCTTTTCCCCATTTTCTTGTTTAAATGAGATTTGACTAATGGAAAAAAAGGTAGTAGTGGGATCATATAACGTGAACATGGGACTTATGTCTTATGTACTGTTAATATCTCTTTATATTTATTATTTTTCGATATCGCATCGCGCAGAGTTCATTTATTAAGAGAGAAGCGTTTTTTATCAGAATTTTTTTTCCATTTAGAGGCTCACATTGAGACCTTTGATTCAGAGACGGATGCATAGTTTTAACATTTGAGTTATTGAATTTAAAATTTAATAAATTACATGAAAGTAGAGATACAATGATATTTATCTAATGAATCTGAAATAAATTAAGTGATATATGTATAATTCTATTAACCCTACATAATACATGCAACTCGTTCGATTCCACAAAAATTGTATGTTCCACCATTCTTTAATTTCTTCAACTACTTTTATTTCTTTGGATATTGTGTCCGTTTTCCAGGTTGGGTTGTTAGGGTCGGAGAAAGATAATAATTTTAAAACTATCATTTTTAAGATCAGAGAGTTAAGCTATGTATCATGGCAAGTCACTGCCTTGAATGCGATTTTTGTCTACCTAGGTACAAATCATTTAATCCGGTCACACCTAAAGGCTCCACAACACTACCAAATATGTGCACTCGGGCTGGAAGTTAAGATAATTATTTGATATAATTCATAGGTTAAAATACTTTTTTTTAAAATTAATAGGTTAATATACATTGTGGGAAAAAAATAGTTAATTAACCACTAATAAAACTTAGAGAGAAGTATTGAAAACACTTTTGAACTTGGCATAAATTATCAGTTTCATCTCCGAACTATTGACACCTTTAAAAACACCCCTCTACTTGACTAACTAAATTTAGATACACACATGATCTGCCACATGACATCTCCAAGATCGGGGGTGTATTTAAGTTCAGTTAGTCAAGTAAAGGGGGGGAGGGGGAGGGGGTTTAAGGCAATCAATAGTTCGAAAATAAAACTAATAATTCGCGTTGAATTTAGAGGTATTTTTAGTACTTGTCTCTAAAACTTATAATGGGAAATTAAAGACAGGAGTTTACCTCAAGATCAATTTCTTTCACCTTGTCATATGAAACACGTTGGGTTATATAATAAGGTCTTCAACTCTTTTCACCTACCATTTTGTCAAAACACTATTAATTTAATGTAAATATAAATAATTTAATCGCGTAGATTATAAAAAGCAGAACGCATTATTTAAAAATGTAAATATTTTTCACACTATTGTACATATATACATATAACTTAAATATGAATATAGATATTAATAGTGCAGGTATTAATTATACGAATAGTAATTTTACAAATATTAATATATAGTGATAGAGAATGGTACATTTTTTAGTAATTAAAACTTGTGCATGGAACAAAGAAATCTATATATGACTTGTGATCCATCATCCATACTATATATATAATTCTATCCCAAAATTAGATTTTTTGGAAGATCTTTTTTTCATTTTTTAGTGAAATTTAACAAGTGGTTGAGCTTAAGGTCCCATTATTCATTTCTATATGCGGTATAGTTTGAATTGGCCAACATGAATCATTTCTATTTATGCGACATAATTTCAAGATCAATTTCTTTCACCTACCACACATGACATATGAAACACGTTGGGTTATATAATAAGGTCTTCAATTCCAAAACCTACCATTTTGACAAGACACTATTAATTTAATGTAAATAAAAAAATTTAGGGTGTGTTTGGTATGATGGAAAATGTTTTCCTGGAAAACAAGTGGATTTCTGACTTATTTTTTCATGTTTGGTTGGTGAGTAGAAAATATTTTTCGGAAAATATTTTTAGTGTTTGGTTTATGATTGAAAAACATTTTTAAGAAAATAACTTTTATTTTTTCTAGAGAGTAGAAAATAATTTTTGACACGAAAATCAACCTCGATAATCGATGTAAGACATTACCCCGACACGCAAACTAGAACACAACCCCGACGACAAATCTAAAATTTTAATCGATCTAAAAAAAGTAAAATTTGAAAATTTGAAAATATTTTTCAAAAATGAACTTTTAAATTAATTTTTGAGGAGAGGGGGGCTGGTGGGGATGAGTGGAGTAAGAAAATAAAATTTTTGAAATTGAAAAATATTTTTTAAAAACAAACTTTAATTTTTTTTGGGGGGGGCTGGTATAGGGGAGGGATTGAGGGTAGGGGATGGGGTAAAAAACTAAAATTTCGAAATTGAAAATGTTTTTTAAAAACAAATTTTAATTTTTTTTTTTTTTTGGGGGGGGGGGGGGCTAGTAGGGGTTTGGGGAAGGAGTGGGTTAAAGAAAATGAAAATTTAAAGGGATAGTCGGAGGTTGGACTGGGTAAAAAAAAAATCAAAAATTTTAAAATTTGAACTATTTTTCAAAATAAAATTTTTACTTGTTAATTAATTTATTTATTGGTTGGGGGTAGGGGGTTGGAGTAGGGACAAAATAAATTGCTTTTTTCAAAAAATAAAATTTTTAAAATTCTAAATTTTTTTTAATCGAGAGGGTCGGGGTACGGTGTGGGGTAAGAAAAAAAATTGTAATTTGAAGTTGGAGGTAAGTTTTGGAAAATGATTTCCTTAATTTTTGAACGGAAGTCATTTTTCTAAAATTTGAGGAAAATGAGTTGATTTGAAAAACATTTAACCCAACCAAACATGAGAAGCAGAACATATCTTTTTATTGCGTAAATATTTTTCATGCTATTTGTACATGCAGATATAACTCAAAACCTTGGGGTTGTTTAGTAGCTGCTTAGAACTATGCAGATATTAGTAATGCAAATATTAATTATATTGGTATTAATTGTACAAGTATTATTAATATATAGTGATAGAGAATTGTACATTATTTAGTAACTAAAAGAGTCCGGAGCCAAAATGACCACTTTTTTCCTCTAAAATGCATAAAGGGACACTCAATTTCTTAAAAAACCAAAATGGACAACTCGCTGCCCCTTATGTAAACTTAACACCGTGAGAGCCATCAAAAGTTGTATGTTTCTCGCTATAGGGGCAGCGATTTAGTTGCAAATTTTTTTTTTTTTTTTGACAATATCGCTGCACCTTCAGCAATTTTATTAAAAAAAAAAATTGTTTCTTTAAATCGCTCCCCGGCAGCGACTTTTACCAATTTTTTTTAATTAATAACAATTTTTTCTTAAATTTTTTTGATTAAATTACTGCCCTACAGCGATTTCTCCCAAAAAAAATTAATCTCAGTTTTTTAAAAATTGAGTTAAATCGCTACACCGGCAGCGATTTGTTCCCAAAATTTTGAATTTTTTTTTAAAGTCTCCTTAAATTATTATTATTATTTATATAAATGCCATGCTTTGATTTCACGTGAATTGAAAAAGTTCATTGTGTAAAAATTTCCTTATAAATAATTTAAGGAGACTTTAAAATTTAAAAATAAATAAATAGATACAACAATTTTTTCTTAAAAAAAAAAAAAAACTTGGGAACAAAATGCTGCCCCTGCAGCGATTTGACCCAAATTTTTTTAAAAAAATGATATTAATTTTAAAAATAAGGAATTTTTTTGGAAGAAATCGCTGCAGGGGCAGCAATTTAATCAATTTAAAAATCGTATTATTAAAAAATGTGTAAAAATCGCTGTCGGGGCTGCGATTTAAAGAATCAATTTTTTTAAAAATAAAATCGCTGCATGTGCAACGATATTGTCAAAAAAATAATAAAATTTGCAACTAAATCTAAAATCGCTGCCCTCGGAGCGAAAAACATGCAACTTTTGACGGCTCTGACGGTGTTAAATTTAGGTAAGGATCTCGCTGCCCCAGCAACAAGTTGTCCGTTTTGATTTTAAAAAAAATTGAGTGACACTTTATGTATTTTGGAGGAAAAAAATGTCCCTTTTGGCTCCGGACTTGTTCATTGAACAAAGAAATCTATATATGACTTGTGATCCATATCTTATAACCATAAATAATTCTATCCCAAAATTAGATTTTTGTAAGATCTTTTTCCTTTTTAGTGATATATATAAATATATATTCAAATAGGATTAAATAGAAATCTTTTTTATTATTCGAAAGTACTAACTAGGTATGAAATCGGATTAATAGCCTCCACTTATGTTCTAGCTCATTGAAGAGTTAAATTCACCTCAATTTTGTCTCCTTTAGACACACACACACAGAGCCATATTAACTTTTTTTGATTTTTCCACTTGATATTTGATATCCATTTTGTGGCTCGACTAATTTAAATTTGTATCAAAAGATTCTACTCAAGAATAAAATGCTCTCTATATCAAAGATGATTTCATCCATAGAATCCGAACCCAAAATTTCTAGTTAAACGGAAGGGAAGTTTACAAAGAAAGGGACATGATAACTAAGGGACCAGTTCCCTCCAATCAGGTTTATGTGGTACATATATACATGTGTGTGCATTAATTGTTCTCTTTAGAATATGCTAGAGGTTTATGTGGTACATATATACATGTGTGTGCATTAATTGTTCTCTTTAGAATATGCTCTAACAGAGATCCTCTCGATGTTTTCATCAAATTATATAAATTTTAACGATAAATTAAAGTGGGTAAGTTATTTCGTACCGAATAGGTCCACTAAAGGGAACAAAACACTCTGTACTGAATGATTTTTCATTCTATGTCAGCTTCGTTTATTCGATCTTTCAATGTTTTTGACAAACTTTTATGATGCACCTTTGGGTAATAACTTGTTTTGTGATCTAACTTCGATATCAATTGAACATGCATAATCTTTATCTTGTATATTGTTTCTCTTGACGTGATGCAAAAACGACTTTTAAGAATCACTTAGCCTTTCAATTATAAATATTGAATAGAATTTTGCTTATAATTGTAACTTTTTGGCTTCTTAAGTGAAATATACAATGTTATATAAGAAGATATTTCAAAATTGACAACTTTATGTATTTGAACAATTGTCAGTGAAAAGCTACGAATTATTCCATTCGTTTTAATTTATTTGTTGTCTTTTTTTTTTTTACTCCGGTTTATTTAAAAGATCAAAATATCAATTGATATATTTTGTAATAAATTAAAATCAAATAAATAAATTGAAACGACTAATTCAATAATTTGTTTAGTTGGTGCCTCAGTGGTCACCCATCTTTTTCCCTTTTTTTGGTTTAAATGAGATTTGACTAATGAAAAAAAAGTTGGATCATAGAACTTTAAGGACAAATTATGTCCTAAGTACTGTTAATATCTCTATTATTATTTATTTTTCTTGATGTCGCATCGCATAGTGCCCATTTATTAAAGGAAAAGAGTTTCTTATCAGATTTTTTTCATTCACATTCACAAGCTCGTACTATATCTTTGATTTAGAGATGGATTCACAATTTAATTTTATTGGTGAGACACTAATTCACTAAACATTTGAGTCACTAGATTTAAAATTTAACAAGGAAAAAAGTTTAAATATGTCATCGAATTTTGGGAAAAGGCTTGTATATGTCATCTGTTAAAAGTTTGGTTCATTTATGTCATGCATGGATGAACCTTTTCTCAAACGGAAATGGCATAATGTTAGGGTTTTGCCCTGATTTTCTTACCATATTTTAAGTTTTATTTTTTTCTAAAAGAAAAGTCAAAGTATTACCATAAATGTTTTTACTTTTTCAAAAAGGAAAATATATTTCTTTTTCATATTTGACTTATTCCTTCCTTAGAGGAGAAACTTGGAACTCTATAAATTGAAGACCCTCTTCTCATATCAAACACAAAAAAATAATAGCATCCACAATGTAGTCGTTTAGAGACTCTTGTTTATGAGGAGATTTTCACTCAATATAGTTATACTTTTTCAATATTAATTTTTAATATGTAGGCCGTTTGGCCAAATCATAATAACAATATGTTTTTAGTATGTTTTTCTTTGTCATCTAATTTATCAATCATATAATTTGCAATTGTAAGCTTCCGCATGACGTCATAATAACTTTCGAACCCAACACATAGATGAGCCAAATTTTTAATGGATGGCATAAATGAGTCTTTTCTCAAAATTCGATGACATTCCATTTAATAAATTACATGAAAATATAGATACAGCGACATTTATCTAATGACATGAAATTAATTAAGTGATATATATATATAATGACATGTAACTAGTTCGATTGCACAAAATTGTATGCTCCACCATTCTTTAATTTCTTCAACTACTTTTTGTTCTTTGGATATTAGGTGTTCGTTCTTAGGTTGGCAAGTTAGAATCGGAGAAGGATAATGACTCAATCTTAAGAAATCGTTCTTAAGACGTAAAGAGTCGAGCTGAGCTCCTATTGTTAATGTAACAATAATATATTCAGTGAAATATTATAAGTAAAGTTTGAGAAAGATAAAGTATACGCATATTAATTATTTTTATGAAACTTGGACTCTAATACAACAAATCAAAACAGTTATGAAAAAATAATAGCATAAAAAATATGCATAAGGAAAGGAACAATAACAACTACTATAAAATTTGTAATTATCTTCTTTTTAGTTTATACATAAAAAGTAGGAAAAATAGCAATTTCAATTCATATGTTTATGCATAATCCCAGTTTTAGTCCTTGTATTGTTTAACTATGCACATTTAGTCTTCAATTATTTTAAATGTTGTGAATAATTGAAGGTTAAATGTGCATAGTCACATAACACACGAATTAAAATTGAAATTATACAATTATACAATGACTAAAATTGCTATTTTTGCAAAAAGAAATAATCATATTTTTACATTTAAAAATAATTTAATATTAAATTTCTCAAGATTTTATTCATATAGTATTCTTGATTTATTTTAGACAACAAATTTTAAATATTTTCTTTTCTAAACTCTACATCAATATAATCCCCCAATGATAACTTGCAAGCAAAGTACTAATAAGAAATGGCTTCAACATTACACCAACTTTATTTCTTACTAAATGAATCTTAATTTGATTAAGAAATAAGTAATAATATTAAGCTACAAATTAAAGCAATTATAGTGACTTTCATTAAGTAGCTTAATTAGTTACATACATTATACTATGTCAACAAATTGCTTGTCGTAAGAGACTTTCAATAACTTTCTTATTAATTAAAAAAGATATTATTCCATGTGCAAATATTTTATTGACAAGTCTATCCAAATCATATTAATTAGTCCATAGGTAGCACATACATATATACAATATCTCCATCCATATAATTAGTAGGGATGACAATGAGGTAGGACAAATACGGGATAAGGTAGGGCAAGAGCTTAACGGGGTGGGGCAGGAGAGTATTTAAACGAAGCGGGACAAGGCGAGGTGGGGCAAAATGTTAACAGGTCAAGTGCAACCTCGCCCCGTTGCGCCCTGTTGTTATTCCTACATATAAATTGTCATGTTTTGTTTTTCAAGAATCAAATTAATGTGAATTTTGACTACAACAATAACAACAATATAAAAGACTCTTGGCTAAAAAAAACTGTAATTAAAGCAATACGTGAACTTTGATTAGCATTTTAAAATATATTTTCTAGATCATCAAATAAAAATGAGAAATTGTAACTTATATAATTTATCGTATAGTTTTAAACATCTAGAGTTTAAATATAATTTTAGCTTCAAAAATGAATTAAATTAACTTTTAAATAGAGAAACACCACAACTAATTAATTTGAGACAAAAGGAGAATAATTAAATATCTAGAAAAATTGATTTGTGGAAGTTTCGTAAGATATTATTATTATTATTCGTAAAAAGATACCTTTACATATCTGTAAATAATTTTATATCAAAAATATTACAATACGTCTAAAATTGCAAGTTAATTCTATTCATATGTGAAGTACTTTTAACCCCTAATTAAATACCGTCATATAAAATTTAACAAAGAAAATAGCTATTTTATTACTCATTGCTTTGATCGTGAACAAAATTTATAATAGTCGTCCCTATTGGCTAATCAAATTAAAACACATAAAATAAAACAGAAAGAGTATATATGATGAGTGTGTTTTTATTCGACAGATATTCTTTTTATACGAAAAATTAATTACTTTAATTAGATAATTAATTAAGTCTTTGAATGCCTATCCAAAATAGATAACATGTACACGATTACCATTTATAATATATAGTGGCTTTAGGTCTTATCATCATAAATAAAATTAAATAATTCATAAAGTTTGTTCCCATGATATATGATTAACATCAACGTTCACAAATCTTTGAAGCTATATATTGGATATTTATAAACTTAATGAAAAGTACTGCAAATCGCAATTCTTCTTGTATCAATATGATAATGAAATATATCTTAAAATATTGGTCAATATTTATGTAATTCGATTCTCAAAAATTGAAACATGACAAGTATCTTGAAACGAAAGTCTACCTTTAGGGGTCGATATAGTGTACAAATCACTAGTTCATCTCAAACATGTTATATGTATATACATCTGTGTTTGATTATTAAATAAGTCATATATTTCAAACTCAGTAAATCAAATGAAATTTGGTAAAATTCAAATATGAACTCATAAAATTTAAATTCTAAATCTGATTCTATATATCGTCGTGCGATGTATGCGTCCCACTCTTTAATTTAATGTAATAATTGATATGTGCCATTATCAAATTATTTAAAGGTAGAGAAGTAAATGGTGCATATGGCCTATGGCAATATCTACCTTTCCTTTTCTTTTCTTTTTTTGTAAAATTATTGAAATCATTTTGGCCCATGCTTGTTTTATAAGGTTGTTATTGTGTCCACGAAAAATGTTTTGAAAAAAATAAGTGTTAAATATATTTTATTTTCTTAAAATGTCAAATATTGTGAAATAAATTCAATTTACAAATAATAAGTTTAGGATCGAAGGGAGTAGGTAATTATTCATTATTAAACACATAATCGATTATGTATAGTAGCGTTTACAGTGTTTTTTAATATTGTAATTAATAGTGCTGTATAATATAGGAGTCATTTTTTCCATTAATCAAGTCTAAATATCATAATTTTTTTGTTTTTTTACCCGATATTCAATATCAATATTAAAATTGGACTTTAAATTCATATATTGCAAGATTCATTTTTAGACGATACTCTCAAATTTCTTTTATTCATTTTCAAAACTTGTACCAGAAACATCTGGTTAAGATTACTTCATGCAACAAGATAAGTAGCAAAGTGTTTATAGAGTAATACTCTTGTTCTATTCCCACCATGTACTAGTTTCGGGGCTCAATTATTTAATTTGAATTTAAAATTAAAAAAATAACTTTATAGATTAAAACAGTAATTCTTATCAAAGACGATTCAATTTAAAGAGCTGCCATCCTCGTAGGATATAATATTCAATTTAATTTAAATTCTTTAAATAATTTGAGGTATTTTTTACTATTAATTAAATATCTTCATTCACTATCAATTAATAAATATATATACTAATATTTAAGGTGGATATGCATTATTATTAATTTTAATATTTAATTTAATATCGTCCTATAAAATGAGACGTATCATCGTAAACTTTCACTTTCATTAGAATTATGCGGGAAAATAGCATGTAGGGTCGTGATGTCATCGCATTGATAGCCAAAATTCGAAAAAATACTAATTACAAATTGACTATATTTTAAAAAACAAAGGGGGAAATTAGTCAAGATTCAAAATAGTTTATTCATGGTCACACGTTTCATATTCCATTTCTAAAAATAGTTATTAACAATGATGTTGAATTTGCACGAGATGATAAAACAGGGAGCTTTGTCGATCTATCGATGAATAGCAGATTGACTAAAATTATTTGTCATTTTAGTAGTTTTAGATAAAATTAGTTTTTTTTCTTCTCATTTTATCGTTATTAGTCGTTATTCTTGAAGATTACAAATACATTAATAGAGTAAAAATATTTAATTGAAGAGAGAATATATATTATTAAGACGTAAATAAGAATAAAATAGTCAAGGCTTTTTCCTAATTAATATTTATTTATTAAGAAGAGTGTAAAAAAGAATCACTATAAGTAATTTAAAATAAAGAAAATATATTTTATTATTTATGAGCAGTAAATATTACAAACTATTTGGTTACGTACCGCCACTTTTGCTTGACTTGACCATTTATTTCCCCATGAGTTGTTGACGTTTTCTCCTTTTATCATCAATCGATGTGGTGCAGTGGATGAGGTTATTTTTTTTCTTAACCAGAGATCTCAGAGACGAGCCCTGAGTATGGACAAATTTTTGATAGAATGCACTTCCTCCCCGAATGAAACCCTACACGACGTGAATCTAAAATAATCGAACTTTAATACGAATATCGAACATCGAATACAAAAAGAAGAAGACATTTTCTCCCTTTGAACACCAAAATTTAAAGAATAGTCACCCAAAGGGTCAGTCATTGATCATGTATATGACAAAATATGTATATATATAATATATAAAAATAATATATATGTGTGTGTCTATGTCATATATATGACAATATTTTTATATTTATTTATTACGATTCAATTTACTTGAAATATTTATTTGTAACTTGTAAGTATGGAGAAGTTACCTTAGAATCAAATAAAATGACACGAAAAAGTCATATGTTGTTAATGTAGTTAAAAGTATACATCCTAGTAATCAACATTCTAGAAGCAACGACCTTCTTTTTTATTAAGTTAGCTTGGCTCTTGTGTCAAATGGAAATCACAAAATGTTAGCGTTCACTTGTAAGAATGGAGAAGTTACATATATTATTGTGATATCAAATATATTTTAATCTAGATCTAGCTATAACAATGCATAATATAAATTTACGTATAAATGTTCTTTTAAATTGTAATAAACAATAAGTCTAAACCTATATTTATTTTAAAACATACATTGAAGTCATTACTAAATAATTTAAAGGACTAAATTTTAAATTATGAATTCGCTTGTGAAACACGTAAAGTTTAATACTTTAAACACTGTATTAGGTTGCATCCTTAGGGATAAAGACATTACCCAAAGAAGAGATAGGAGGTAGAAATAAAGCAGTGTTCCGAATAGATCAAAACTTGTAGCTTGATTTCTTTGACTTTTAAATAAATATTTATTTTTTTTACGATATGATTTACTTATAATATTATAAATAGGGTGAACTTATCCTAGAAACAAAGTGGGGCATCAAAAAGCCATCCAATAAAATTGGCATAGAGAGAAAACATGTTATGTGAAAATCAAAGGCACAATTATTATTACGGTATCAAGTATATCTGTATTCAATAATTATAATGTATAATATAAATTTATAATTTAACAATATAATAAATTCAATGTTAAAAATTATAACATTAAATTTTCAGAATTTAAACTTTAGACTCATTGTTTGATGAAATTTATAGAGTTTCAACTCTATAGCCATGACATTAGGTTGCATCCATAGGAATAAAGGTGTGGTCCAAATGAGATTGAGTAAAAATAAATAAACTAGAGCATTTCGTATAGGATCGAAACTTGTAGCTTGATTCTTAATAACTTTTTAATATTCTTATCACTAGGTCAATATTGAATATGAATATTGTACATGATCATTAAAGAAATATATATGGTATTTATCATAATTCATTCCTTACCCATCATTATGTGTTGTGTAAGATGAGTTTTTATAGTATCAATAAAAGTGTTGATGGAATGGTAAATATGACGTTTCTAATGAAGGGCGAATTAAGTAGGATTTACTGATAAGTTTTCGAAGATAGAGTATATAACAGTTTAGGCAAATCTCACACAAAGCCTACCTCAAATTCGCTAGATACATTTTTTTTTTCGCTCGATGTAGTTCCACAACCTAAAATACAAATAAAAAATAAATAATATGTATCATGAATTTAGATTATTATTTTTGGTTTTTCACTCGGTGTACAGAGTTCGTATTCAAGCTCCGACTAAATTCGGATCACACATTGCAGGGCCTATTCGGAAGTATCACACTCCCAATAAAATTTTCTACGTATCCAGGATTGAAATCCGAAACCTCTGGTTAAAGGTGAATCAATCTCACCACTACACTACAATCCATATTGATTCAACTTAGATCATAACAATTAAGTACTTTTTCATTTTTAATCAAAAATTTCCCAAAGAAAATCACGAGTCATTTGCTTTTGCCCATCAAGGCAAATAACTTTTACGCCTCGTAATATTTCACAAGTTATATCTTATATTCTTATTAGACACTAAAAATTAAAGAGCTATCCATTTGAAGATTCCGCAAAAGTATCCACGTAATAATAGTGACCCAATAAAACTAGTACTATAAAAACTCAACGCACTCCATTGACGAAACGAGCCATTGAAGAAAGCTTCAAACTTCAAAAGCACACAAATCGTGATCTCATTCTTTCTTTCATATCAATTTCTTCAAACTAAATCAAAATCTACACAAAAACCCAGAAAATCAAAAAGGGGTTTTATTGAAATCCCAATTTTTCGATCAATTTTTCGAATTCAGTGGGAAATGGTACTGATTCATCATCAGCAGCAGCAGCAGGATGAAGAAATTGTACGAACAGAAAGGGGGAAAAAGGGAATGCGAGTAGGGAAATACGAGCTTGGAAGAACACTAGGAGAAGGTAATTTTGGAAAAGTGAAATACGCAAAGCATACAGATTCAGCCCAATCTTTTGCTATTAAGATTTTGGAGAAGAATCGGATCCATGATCTTCGAATCACTGATCAGGTCTGTTATCGCTCTTTTTCTCTGTATGTGTTTTTGGGTCGGATTTAGAATTTAGAGGTTGTGAATTCTGATTGAATCGAGGGTTCAGTTGAATCATTCTTCATTTTCTGCTTCTTTTGCTTTGTAGTGGGTTTTACTGGGTCGGAGCTGGGTATAATCGAGGGGTTCATTCTTCTCTTTGTCCTTCATTTCTCTCTGTATGAGTTTTTGTCGGATTTTGAATTTAGACGTTGTGGGTTTTGATTGAGGTGAAGCTACGTAGAGTCGAGGGGTTCAATTGAATCATTCTTCATTTTCTCCCTTTTTTGCTCTGTTTTTCTCTCTCACTCCAGATTGTTTGTTGTGGGTTTTACGGGGTGGGAGCTAGGTAGAATCGAGGGGTTAGTTGAATCGTTCTTCTCTTTGTCCTTCATTTCTCTCTGTTTTAGACATTGTGGATTCTGATGGGACCGGAGCTAGATGGAGTCAGGGTGTTTAGTTGAATCATTTGTCTTTTTCGTCTCCTTCTTTGCTTTGTTTTTTTCTCTCTAGTTTGTTCTGGTTTTTACTGGGTCGTAGCTAGATAGAATCGAGTGGTTCAGTTGAATCATTCTATCTTGTCCTTCATTTCTCTTTCTTCTTTTTTCGTGCGTGTCTGTGCACGAGCGGAGCCAGGAAGGGTCGAGGTTCATTTGAATGCGAAAATTATACTATTTATATAATATATATGAATTTCCTTCAACTTCTTCTAGTATTTACTTTTTCCATATTTTGAACCTTATTAATGAAATTTTTAGCTATGGTACTAAATGTATATATAAGGATTTCAAAATTTAATTGCTGTGAATTTTGATTGAGATAAAGTTAAAGGGATTCAACTGAATTTCGTTCGTTCAAAAATTGTATCGCGTGAAGAAGGCTAAATTGGATTTATTTGGTTATATATGAGTTATTGAATTAATAATTTTGATATAAGGGAAAATTCTTTTTTTCCTTCTCTCTTTGCTTTCATTTTTGTCTCCGCAAATTGAGTAGTTAGATGTGTCGGATTCTAATTGGGGCGAAGCTATGTAGAACCAAGAGTCTTCAGTTGAATCTCTTTCGTTCAAAAAGTTATATAGTGTGGATAGGCTTTAGTTGTATAAGTTCTTGATGTTTTGTGTGTAGAATGATTTTCAAATATACATTTAATCAAAGTAGAATATCCCATGATTGAATCCACCATGTGTAATCTACTAGTTAGGTGAGATAGGTAGGCAACTTTCCTCTTTTGACTCACCATGTGAGTTAATTTGCATGTTCGAATAAAAAAATAAAAAAAATTCACCAAAATTATAGCACAAGATTCTATTTTTTGTGTTGTTTAATGAAAAGTAGCTACAAGGGGGAAATGATGTTAGATTCACTAGGAAAATTGTAAGTGGCAGAGCGACTTTATTATCACGATGTAGTAAGATTTAACCATATATCTCTTCAACTTAGTTAACTTTTTAATCTTTATGGTTATTTTTTGCAGATAAAGAGGGAGATTCGAACCTTAAAAGTTCTCAAACATCCAAATGTGGTTAGATTATATGAGGTACATTAATTTTAACGATAATATCTGATATGGATAAATTTTTACGATCCTATTTTATCTCATTATCAAGTTTGAATTTGAACAAGTCAGCTCTCTCTTTCTTCCTTTTTAAAAAAAATTAAGAACGAATATTATTTTTGTTATTATTTTTTAATTCTCTAATTGAATATTAACCAAAATGCAAAATATTCTTGTTTTGCTTCAAGGAAAGAATGACTTGTTCACAACCTTGCACGTTTAAAAGATTCCTTCACTTTATACATCGATAATATAAAGAATATTTACAGATAAATCTTTTTAAAATATAAGATTTGATTTTTTTTTAAAGTATATTACTTAATCTTAAAGTTAATTAGGAAAGAATCTTTTTATCTTAAAATAGTAATATCATGCCTTGTGATATGTGTTTAGAGTGATCTTATCCTAAAAAAAGATTACAGTAAAATCTTTTTTAAATAAAAAAATAATATTTTAGTGTTTGGATTATTTAACTTTTTCCTTTAAAAAATAGATGATTGGATTAGGTAAAATATAATTTGAATTTAAGGTTTCTATATTTTTAAAATGTAAAACGATTTCGTCTTTACATCAATGAGTTGCTTTGTATATTAATAAAGGATATTATATTGGTGGGTAGTAGTGTAAAAAATAAAAATATCTCCATTCTTAACTTAAAACTTTGAACATGACACTTTTGATTAGAAGCGATAGGATCTCGTTTATTCCATCACACCCTTTGGTGATTAGTATATATCAATACCTTGATTGTCTCAGTTTATGTAATACGTTTTTCTTTTTAGTTCATCTAAAAAGGAATGACACGCTATATTTAGTAACATTATAACTTTAAAATATCTATTTTATCCCTAATGGAATGATTTATAGTCATATAAATATTTATGACTTGTTTTAGACCATAAAATTTAAAAGTTCTTCTTTCTTAAACTCCGTGCCACAACAAACAAAATCGCATAAATTGAAACGAAAAAAATATTAACTTCTGTAATCCACTTTGCTTAATTTTTAAAAAAGCATTAACAAACTTATAATCTCGAAGAGGGTACTCATCAAATTTAATTAAATTATTCGTAAGCTGGCTCGAACATTCCATTTATGGTTGATTAGAGAGAATGAAAAATATGGGTGAGGATACACTAGCCATCTCCATCCATATTTTGACTTTATGTAATATCCTATTTTACTCTATAAAAGTCTTGATTGATTATTTGTAATTAGGTCCATTAAAAAGGGGTAATTAGGTCCCACTTTCATATCTAGGAGGAATGGACCATTTGGTACAAATTTAGCCACAAAATTATAAAAGGTCCAACAATTTGGGGCACCATATTTAATTTTGACATTGATTACATTTTTTCAATTATTTTTTTTTAGTAGAAGCATGGTCTATCTCGAGTTTTAAATTTCACACGTAAAACACTAAGATAATGACTATTTTTTATTACAGGATTGAAAAATGACTATTTGTGAATTATATCGCTTTTTGGGTGGGGGTGGGGTATTTAAGTTTTCATAAAATGACAATGTAAAAATAGTGTTACAAGTCAAATTTGTCGTAATTTTTAAGTGACCTGATTGTCTAAATGTTTTTTTCTCGACATGAATAACAGGTATTAGCGAGCAAAACCAAGATTTACATGGTGTTGGAATATGTAAATGGTGGTGAATTATTTGACAGAATTGTAAGTGATTTTCTTAATGGCATAATACATAATCGTTACCTTTAACTTGGCCTCAATTGTTATTTATGCCCTTCAACTTTGGGTATGCACAAATAGACACTTAAATTTGTATAAAGATGAACAATATGACACATGCGCCTTACTGACAATTCGCATCCTACGTGTATTATGCCATGTAGAATACATATGTCTACTTGTTCAACTTTATACAAGTTTAAGTGTCTACTTGTGCATATTCAAAGCTGAAGGGCACAAATGTCAGTTGAGGCTAAGTTAAATGACATATTTATGTATTATACCTTTCTTAATTTGCCATTAACGTGTGATTTTGCATTAAATTATAACTAATCTTCATTGATAGGCTTCTAAAGGTAAACTATCAGAAACACAAGGCAGAAAACTATTTCAACAATTAATAGATGGTGTTAGTTATTGCCATGACAAAGGTGTCTTCCATAGAGACCTCAAGGTAAATATAGTACAAAAAATGCAAATATTTCTTTTTTATAATTCAAAGTTTCTTCATTGGAAAATTGTCACAAACATATAGTAGTATATTTTAAGACTTGTTTTCACAAAATGCAGCTAGAGAATGTTCTCATTGATGGAGGCAGAAACATAAAGATAAGTGATTTTGGACTAAGTGCATTGCCTCAACATCTTAGGGTATGGTACTTAACTTGTGACTACTATTAGTCGAGGCGAATCTAGCGTTTAGAGTCGGATGTAATCAACACTATATTAAAAGGGACTATACGAAATGTCTTAATTTTACCCTCTGTTATACTTTGATGTCATTCACAAATCGTCTCGTATTTGTCCTTGAACCTAATCCAACTTGAAGTATAACATAAGGTAATTTTATAAACCATAGTCAAAGGTTGAGGGTATATCTTTTTATCTGAAGTATTTTGACACGTGTAATTCACCCAAGTACGAGACAATATGCTCACAGTAAGGGTATATATGACCTCAAAGTAAAAAATGGATGGTAAAATTAAGATATTTTGTATAGTAAACAAGCAAACTAGAGCTAAAAGTAGTGCATTTCAATAGAACCCGTTGACTAGTTTTGGATCCGCCACTAACTATTAGTTGAGCGACCCTCTTGTTCACTTACTTTACCATACAAGCATGTTTTTTTGTTGTCAAGCTAAGTTAGCTCTTCTTGTTCATCTATAGGATGATGGCTTGTTGCATACAACATGTGGTAGTCCCAACTATGTTGCTCCTGAAGTTCTTTCTAACAGAGGCTATGATGGTGCAACATCAGATACTTGGTCCTGTGGTGTCATCTTATATGTCATCCTCACTGGCTTTTTACCCTTTGATGATAGAAATCTTGCAGTGCTTTATCAAAAGGTTAGTGTCTTTTTTCTCATGTGTGCACACGTGCAGTGGCAGATCCAGAATTTAGACGTTATGAGTTCTGATATAAGCGTTTGACTTGTTTTTCGTGCACATATAGAGAGATCTATCCTAAAACACTAGCTCCCGTTTGGCCATAGATTTTGAACTTGAAAAATTGAGTTTCTGAAGTTTTGTGAGTGAAAGTCCCAAAAACATGTCTGGAAGTTGAAATTTTTTTGAAGTCATCTGTTCCAAAATCTATGGACAAACGTTAGCTAAGTTCCGTTGAATACACAATGCTATGATTGGGTCTGCTACTGTACATGTTGCTATGTGTTTTATATGGAGTCGTCTTTGGTAGCGAAGTTTTTAATAATGTTTTTAGGGATGTGAATCAGATTTTTAAAGGAGATGCTCCAATACCAAAGTGGTTATCACAAGGAGCAAAGAATCTTATAAACAGGATTCTTGATCCAAATCCACAAACTAGAATACCAATGGCAGAGATTAAAGAAGATGAATGGTTTAAACAAAACTATACTCCTGCAAATCCTGATGAAGAGGAAGATTTGGAAAGTGATGATACATCCTCAGATGATGAAGTGTTGACAATACATGAAGCAGTATGATCTTTGATCTTTAAATAGTTTGTCCATGTCTTGCATTATCTCGTGTTTGTTGAACGGTGTGATCATCTCATCTAAAAGCTTAGTTATATCTTCAACATGGTTGGTTTTGATAGCTGAGCACGTTAAAATTCTTTTTGATAATGGATGACCGTGAGAATTTGAATCCTACAACTTATGTCTAATGATAACATGTTAGAGAGGGTACATTTTCATTTACTTCATTATATCTCTAACGTCTTTCATTATGCTTGTGTCTGTTGAATTGTGTGATCATCTCATTTAAAAGTTTAAGAAGATCATCTCACACCTCCATCACGTGTTGATCATACACTTTTTGATGGCTGAGCATGTTAAAATTCTTTTTGATATGGCTGACCGTGAGAATTGAACCTAGGACTTCACTACGATAACATCATGTTGGAGTTGATACATGTTTATTTACTTAATTATATCTTCAATAGTATCGTGACTTTTGACTAATTGGTCTTCTTTATATCCTTGGACAGCCACTTGACACAGAAAGAGATCCAGAATCACCTTCTCTTATCAATAATGCCTTTCAACTCATAGGAATGTCCTCATGCCTTGATCTTTCTGGATTTTTTGAAAATGAGGTAAGCTCTTAACCTTAATTTCTTCGAATATCGATCGATAAAAATACCTAGACTTAATTACTTGGAATTTATCTAGGATGTTTCTGAGAGGAAGATTAGGTTCACATCTAATCTCTCTCCAAAAGAATTGCTAGATAGGATTGAGAATTTAGCAGTTCAAATGGGATTTCAAGTCCAGAAAAAACCTGGAAAGGTCAGTACATATATGTTCATATGTTGTTTCTTATGTCTTCATAAACGTCGTGTTTTTACTTTCCTTTGAGCCAAGGGTCTATTAGAAACAATCTCTCTACCTGCCAAGGTAGGGGTAAGATCCATGTACGCTCTACCCTCCCCACACCAGTTGGACTATACTCTGGATATGTTGTTGTCGTTGTTGTAAAACCTTGTTTATGTGTTTGTATTGCAGTTAAAAGTATTGCTAGAGAACAAAGGTCAAAAAACACAAGCCAGTCTTTCAATAGTTGCAGAGGTAAGTAACATTAAAGATACTTTTTAACTCCTCTTTGTTTTCATGAATAATACAACAAAGTAGTAAAATCTAACAATTTTACCAAATTCTCAGGTTTTCAAGATTAGTACATCCTTGTATGTTGTAGAGTTACAAAAATCTTCCGGGGATTCTGCAGTATATAGACAGGTACATATATCTACACCCTCGTCAACATTAGTAACAATCAGAGGTGGATCCAGGACAGGTTCTATGAATTCAACTAAACTCATTGCTTTCAGCTCGATTATTGAATCCACTTACTCGAGATCCTGGATCTGTCTCTGGTCCTCAAACCTCAGACACTAATCAAAATGTTTTTTCATTTTACAGTTGTGTAATAGATTATCAGATGAATTGGGAGTCCAGCAAAGTGAAGAACTCCTGACAAACCTAATTGTGAAAGATGGAAATCATACCAGTGATTAAGCCCATTCTTTATCGTCCGAGAAGCAAGAATTTCCTCAACAACTGAGAGTAACAGAATAGAAGACAGTAAATGAAATGCAACTATTAATATTGTCTACTGTAATGTTCATATAACAGCTGTTGGATAAGAAAAGTCCGCGGTAAATATAAGTTTCTTTCGTTTTCCCCCTCTGCTAACTCTGAAGCAGCTGTTATTTTGTACATTCACATAGCTTTGTTAAAGAAGGCACAATGAAACTATCAACAAAAGGCAACAACAGTTAACTTAGTCGAGACATCATGTCTTTACTTTATACTTTGTGTTATCTTGCATCACTCTTTGCTACACACTATTATGAATTATTACGTGGTTGGCAAACTTTTCTTTCTACGAGCAACCTATCAAATCGGATCATGTATTTGGTTTTTTTCTCATTGTTCCTGAACAGCATTAACAAAAATAAGATGAAACCTAAAATTATATTCAAGAGAAATAGTCTAAGAAATTCTTGAGGGCCAGTGGCACACGGTTCGAAACTTGGTGGATAATGGGCCCGCCCCTCTACCCCTATCTACTTAAATACCAGTTTATCCGTCTGCAACAATAGGCATTGGCGGAGTCAGGATTTTCATTAAGGAGGCTCAAAATATAAAGAAGTAAACACACAAAGAGGTGGTTCAACATCTAGTATATATACATAAAAATGAATTTTAATTATGTATAAACATTGTAATTTTCTATCAAAGGGGGTTCATCCCCTTACTAGCTCCACCCCTGACAACAGGGTTCGAACTTGTAGCGTGTGCTTCACGTGCTCTTACCGCTAGACCAAAGCCCCGTGGATGGGTTTTACCCTTTTCTTCTATATTTAGACAATCTATGAGTACATATACATGACAATCTGTCTCAGCAGATAGTCTAAAGCAATGCTCCTTTCTGTACCAGAATCAGGAAAAAAAGAGTTCAATGTTAATAAGAAATATCAAATTTTCACTAGGAAAGTATACCAAATTTTCTGGTCATTGGAAATAAAATAAGCATCGTAGGAATATTGTTTCGAAATCCAAATACTATTGCGAAGAATGAGACCGTACAACCAGAGAAATTTTCCAATCCAAATGATACAATACAAGTATATTTATTCACTCAAATGTGTACATTCTGTCCATAAAATACTATGTACAAGAGTTGTGCAGAAATGATACATGTTACAACATACAGATACATTATATTTAATTGAGACCGTGTGCGCAAATAACTATTATACAGAGGGATTGAGTATCTTTTCCTGGAAAGATATCTGCTTTGAGGCTTCAAAAATCCCCAGTATAGCGCACGACCTTCTCAATAAATACATACATAAAGAACACAGATTACACAGATTTAACATGAATGTACTAATTCGTTACCAGACTACCGCCTTGCTCTTTACTGTACAATTGAATCAAACCGGTGTCGTTTGCCAATTGCAGCTTATCATTTAACAGTGTTTGGTAATGATCATCTCTATCTTCTAAATTCCGGATGAATTCAACCTGAAACAACATTAATATTATTGTCAAAAGTTGAACGTGTTAAGGGAATAATTTTACGTAGGAACTTGTTTATATGTCATCCAACAGCAAAAAACTGTTCAAGGCAATTTGACAGTTTAAATAATTTATATTAGTTCATGTACCTGGCTCTGAAATATATCAAATTCATCTGAGCTCAGAAAACCATCACTGTTACTATCGAGAAGTTGCATCATCTCCCGCGCATCATCTCCTGGGGCACCGAGCTCTTCCATCACTTCCATAAGTTCGTCTATGCTTATTTTACCATCTCCATTCTTGTCAATAAGACGGAACACCCTGCCTCTCTTGTCAATTTCCAGACCTTTGGGATTCGCCGAAGGAAAATCTCTAAGACGCAATGCTGCAAGCTCTGCTGCAGCCATCATGATTGCCTTCAGATGCCTCGCCTGTGTATGATTTGACCACAAACAACATAAGTATAGACAAAAGTGTAGGGGTAAGGTCTGCGTACATCCTACCCTCCCCAGATAAGTATGTTGTTGTTGTTTATGTTTAAACTATGTTGGCATTATGAAATGGGATCTAATATGAAGTTTACCTCTTCAGGATCGGTAACACCGCCCTTGTACAATGCATGCGATGCTGGCCCTCCAGATGCTAGCATATCCATTTCTGCTGTTCGTATTTGAATTTCCATTAGCGGTCTAGTCCGTCCATTTTCACTGGTATCAACAGCCATGTGCAAACTTCTATATCCATTAGCCTTAGGCCTTAAGATATAGTCCTTTGACCTACTTGGTATCTCTTCCCACAAAGATTGGACAACTTCACGTGCTCTGTAGCAAGCCTTCTCCCCGATTTCCGACTCATCTACTCCTGATATAGGAATCAATACAACTCTTAGACCTAAGATGTCATTCACCTCTTCAAGCTTCCGACCATCTCTCAAGAGTTTCTTCATGGTGCTATAACGACTTTTATAACGACCCTCAACAGATATCTTACTCACCATTCCATTTATTAGTGGATCAGATTTAAGGGACTGAAGCAGCTGCTCCTTGCAGATATCTATCAGAGGCTTATTTCCGGACTCGTGACTTCTCAACCATGCATCAAGATATAGATATGAATAAGGAAACAAGTACCTAAAAGAAAGATCCTCGAGTTCAAGAGATAATAGGTTAGTTCCGATGGCATGCGCTAGAGGAGCATGTAGTTTCATAACCTCAAGTGCTATCATCTGCTGCCGGTACCTAGGTAAATAATCAAGGTGCCTCATCATATCGAGCTTGATAGCAAGGTCTAATACTAATGCCCTAACATCATAGTAGGTCAGACAAAATTTCCTCAATGCAGTTGCGCTATCATCATCCAATACTTCAACCTTTAAGGCCATATGCTTCACACGCAAGCTTTCATGCAATAAATGAGCAATACTGGTACCAATCCGATCCCTCACGTCATATATTGATAAAGCACCTGCCTCTAGAACTTCTCTTAGTAGCCCAGTGGATATAACTTCAGCATCCATCTGTAACATATGGTAAATACCTTTTAGCTTTTCACTTAAATTGAGCATGCACGCGCACACACACAGAGGGCGCAATAGCAAGCTTCCAATAAGGGGTTACAAAGTCATGCTTTGGATTCTGAATCAGCAGGTGGTGCATCTGAAGAAAATTGACGAGAAAACCATGTTCGATTATAAGCATATGCTCCCACGTTATTGTTGGATCAGATCATCACTCTAAAAACTGTATACTTTTAACCACAAAAAATATTACAAAAGGTTGGAACATCTCCAGCGGACATTACCAGAATTCTGGCTACACTAACAAACAATCAATCAATCAACTACGTCTGTCGCCTTGTAACCAGAAATGTAATTTTCTTAATGGAAAAAATGTATTCCCTCAGTTTTATTCTGTGAAGGCATTTGAACAAGCACGTCATTTTGCAATGTTAATGTGATTTAAGTAGTAATATATTAGTGAGGATGGAACAACACAACAACAACGTGTTGTTCCATCCTCACAAATTAACATAAAAGAAAATATCAAAATAGTGATTGAAAAGAGAGGGAAAAATATCACATCAAAGTTCAAGTGTGAATAGTTTAATGAAATTAAATTCTTTGAAGTCATGTATGTTGTGGACAAATAGAATGGTGTTAACATTTTAGAACGTCCCAAAATGGAGAGAATGTTACATAAACACCAAGTCCACAAATGCCTGACATGTGTACTTCTTTTTTCATAATTCTTATCATCATAACTCATAAAAACGAACGTTAGATTGTTAACAAGAAAATAATTCTTTTATTCATTTACTACTCCGCATAAATTTCCCGTTGACCATTTATATTGACTTGTAGTACTAAATTAACTCATCTTAGGTAAATACACAAATATATATGAGTTTTTTCCCTATGTATATTGTTAAATCATAAAAAATAAAAAAAATAAAAAGTATTTGTGCAACACATTAAAGTAAAGGTAGAAGCTTTGGGGCTAATCTCCTTCTACTTTACTCTAGTTCCTCTTCCTTCATCTCTTCTTCACAAAAATAATTCTACTAGTTTAATACTCCCCCTAAAATAGCTTTTTTACTTAATTGTCTGATAACTAATCTTGGTCCATTGAAATTTACCCATTGTACAATAAAGTTACGAAACTATTTTTGTCACGTAAAGCTCCATTTGGCATAGATTTTGAAGTTGAAACTTGAAAATATGAGTATTTGAAGTTGTAATTTTTGAAATTTAAAGTACTGTTTGAACATCCATTTTACTCGAAAAAAATCGAAGTTTTGGTCTGAGCCACTTTTCGGGAACTTGAAAATATTTGAAGATCAGATTTCAAATTCCATGACCAAACACATATTCGAAGATAAATTTTCAAAATCTATGGCCAAACGCTAGTAAAGAACTGAACTTTACCCATTCTAACATCAATGTCAGCTTAGTAGGTAAAGTTCAGTTAAGTTTAAACTTACAATGTGACATATCAATAGTAATCTACCTTTACCTTTAACAAAGCTAAATAAAAATCAACAGTATAAACATCGAGTGCGAATAAATCTTATTGAACTTTACACACTATACAATAAAGTTACAAACTATTATTCGTCGCATTCAAATAATTGAACTTAAAGAACTGAACTTTACCAATTGTAATATCAAAGTCAGCTTAACTTAGTTTTATAAACATCGAGTGCGAATATAGGTTTACCTGCAAATCAGCTAAAATGACAGCAACAGACAGAGCTTTCGATATCGGAGATCGGCCATCGGGTGCAAGAGGAAGTGACTGAAGAATCGGAATACACAATTTAAGAGCTTTAAACAGCAATTTAGAAGAGCTAGTAGAAAGAACACTATTATCCATTCTTTCAGTTAGCTCATTGAAAGCACCCACTAACTCCACTACCATTTTCCCGCCGGACTGTTCCGGCGCCGCCACCACTGCTGAAACCTTCACGGCGGAGGAGATCTGGGTCTTACTACTCCGACTCCGGCGCCGGCGCCGCCGGAAGTAATTTGGGGGTTTTGAGAAAGGTAAGTGTGGGATTTTTTTGGAATTTGGGGGAAAATGGAGTGTGTAATCGTTTAAGTGGAGCTCCATATTGTTTAGAGAAATGGGTTATGGTGATTTTGAAGAAGGAAGAAGAATCGCCATGGATGAATTTTTACACAGAAATCAAGAATTGAGAGAAATGTGTAGGAAGAAAGAAGAAAGTAGACTAGTGTTTTTTTGTCTTATGGATAGTGGCATGCCACGTGTTGAATATGTCAATCTTATATATTAGTGAATTTCGACTAAATTTAAATTTTGCGAGAAATTTTATATTGAGTATAAATGTTGTTTCATACCGAGACACAAACTCAAAACTTCTAATGAGAAGGAAAGAGTAGAAATAATGCATTGAATTACAAGTATTATTAGCATTGTCTAATAAAAGTGATTTTATATTCAGACAAATTTCAAGACTTCTTGATAAGAAGAAAAGAGTAAAAATAATGTTTTGAGTAATAAAGTGCTCATTGATAAAAGTGATTTCATATTCAGACTGAACTTAAGACTTCTAATAAGAAGAAAAGAATAAAAAAAATATATTAAATTGCAAAAGTTATTAACATTTTTTTTACAAAAATTATTTCAGATTCAGATTCGATTTCAAGAAATCTAATGGGAAGGAAAGAGCAATTTTTATACTATGCTTCTTCTTTTTGAGTACTATGTCTTTAATGGTAGAGAATAATTAACAATTTTAATTTTGAATTAATAAAAGTGATTGCTAATTTGGCACAGAAGGAATATGTACTTCAAAAAGTATTTTTTGGACATTTTTGTTGAAGTACATATTCTATTCAAAAATAATTTTCTCATAAATTTAGCTAGCCTGTTTATATTTGAATTTTCATACATCATTATATTATGATTATCTGAGAAAAATGTAAGTACAAACATATGTCATACATCAATTATATTATGATTAAGTGGAAAAAAAAATGTAGGTACAAACACATATGTTATACATCAATTGATATGCACAACAAAATTTAATATCATAACTTGCTAAATTACAAGTGAGCCAAGAGGCATTTGTTTGTATGTATAAAGCCTAATAGAACAAATAGGTTTTGCTAATTACATCATTTACTTTTTCCTAAAATGAGTATTCAAACTTCTCCCCTCTTAATTACCAAGTAGTTAGAATCAAAATTTCTAAACAAGATTAAGCTCCCAATATCATACATGGGCTCATCTTTATCTCCCAATCGCGATAACTGAAGGTAAACATCAGTACATGTAAAGAGGTCAAAAACTCCGTTAAGAATATTCAAAGTTTAATAAAGATGTATAAAGAGTAACTTTTAATCTATATACACAGTATTGATAATATTTTATGTAGCAACCTATTTGGTGTGACGTCGGAAATCGAACTCTCCCAGAAGATGAGAGTTTAGATAGTCAAACAAGTAATGAAAAGTGTGATCACAGAACATGAGACTTTAGATAGTTAAATAAATAAAATTGTAAGATTTTTCATACATTTTACACTTTATACTTAACTTTTTTGTTGATAAAATTGTAAGTATGCTCTTCAAATTATCAGCGCATTATATTAT
This sequence comes from Solanum appendiculatum, assembly GCA_018342035.1. Taxonomy (NCBI): domain Eukaryota; kingdom Viridiplantae; phylum Streptophyta; class Magnoliopsida; order Solanales; family Solanaceae; genus Solanum; species Solanum appendiculatum. Next base: position 108,844 of record JAGDQO010000622.1, on the reverse strand, counting down.
GAAATGGTAAGTGATATAATAATAACAACAACATATTCAGTGAAATCCCACAAAGTAGGATTTGGAGAGGATAGAATGTACGCAGACCTTATCACTATCTAGTGGAGGTAGAGAGGTTATTTCTGAAGGAACCTCGGCTCAAATGCATTAAACTCAAGTAAAAGAAAAAGAAAACAATGGAGAAAGCATAGTGTTTAAAAAGAAAACTGTGTAAAGTCTACAAATAACGTGAAAATCAAAACATAATAAACAACATATGATAAGAAATATAAGTGCACGACTAGTCTTACGTCAGGCACTAAACTTTCGTAAGGCAAGACAATACTCTACCCCTAATAATTCATTTTCTACCCTCATTCACGACCTTCACTCCTTCCTATTTAAAGTCATGTCCTCGGTAATATGAAGTTACATCATGTTCTATATTTCTCAACCAGTCTCCACAAAATATGAATTGCTTCAATAGTCGATCACCCCAACATGAATTGACTCTCATAAATGGACCCCCTCTCCTTACCCTTATTTTCATCACTCTCTTCCAAACTTTTATGGTGTGGCTTAGCAATTTGATACCCCTATAATTGTCACATTTTTTAGAAATCACCCTTGTTTTATTCTTCATACATTTTTGTCATCTTAAAAATAACATTAAACAACCTAATCAACCACTCCAAACAAGGTGTAAATGTTGTGAATTGCATAACAACATAAATTGGCCAACTAAATATAAATTTGTGTTGACAATTTCATATTAAGCATAAGAATTTTTTGACAAATGCAACTTCATACTCATACTTAAAGTCGAGATTTTCTAATAAGAAGGAAAAAACAAAAATAATGCATTGAGTTACAAAAGTTGCTAGTGCCCTCTAACAAAAGTGATTTCATATTCAAATCGGAACTCACTTTTGATAAAAAGGAAAGAGCAAAAATAATGCATTGAGTTACAAAAATTATTTAGTACCATCTTCGATCCATCTGACTTGTCTTTTAACTCATTCCATGCTAATTAAAAATAATAAAATATAAGTGTATATTTCATTTAATTATTTGTATTTAATAAAAACAGATTAATTTGTTGTGTTTCATCCACAGAGGTAATAGTTTTCGATTTTAAAAGTAGATAGTCTATCATTTTTAAATTAAAAATTGACGTTTTACGAGTGATCAATTTATTAAGATTACAATTATTTACCCTTTAATAATTCAAGTTAGAAAAATAACAAACATGGCGATAAAATTGTTCTTTTTCTAATTGGTTAGAAGGCCACAAAAAAATAATATTGTCCGACAGTTATCTATCTTGATCCAATTACATGAAATAGAAAACTCATAATATTCAAGAATATAACAGGAAAGAGACTTTTTGTAAAGTTTTAAACCAAACACAAGATTAGATGGAAAGTAATGAACTAAACATTTGATAAAAAATAATCCTTGCATTACTATTACTAATCCCTGCGCGATTAATCTTTGTACCAAACGTCCCCAAGCCTAATAGAACAAAGAGGCTTTGCTACTTACATCATTTATTTGTTCCTATAATAAGTATTCAAATTCTCCCCTTGTAAGTACCAAGTAGTTAGAATCAAATTTCTAAAACTCCTAATGTCATACATCAAGGCAAGGGCTCCTGCGAATCTCCCAACCGCAATAAATGAAGGAAAGCATCTGTACCTGTAACGAGGTTAGAGATTTCGTTAAGGGTGTTGAAAGTATAATAAATATGTATAAAAAGTAACTTTAGACCTATATACACTATATAGTCTCTTGTATATACTCAAATATAACTCTTCGATGATGTAGGTAATACTCCAATAGAGCGGTTACCATGCAAAACTAAATGACCACCACCCTTCACTCTATGTGGCTACGCCACTGTTTATGGAACCTGATGCTTATAAATCCTTTCACGGTTTCAACGAATGAAAATATAGAGAGTTACAAGTAAGTTTTTTATTATCAGTGGAAGCTTATGAAGTATCTTCTTTAAGTGCTCTTACTTCATCAAAATTCAGGCTAAGTTACATATTCACAATACAATCATGCAGATGTTTTAACTGTTATGGTCTGTCATAACAACTATGCTATAATATCGAATAATAAATATCATCTAGGCTTCAATCCCAAATAGTACTGGTGGAAAAAAGGTTGAGAGATATAAATAGCATACCATAGCCTTCCATTGAGAGAATCTGCAAATCCCCTCCAAAGTAGCGAGCATATAAACGACTTATTGGAATTCCATATCCATAACCAGCCATGGTGCATGCAGTAGCCGCACCAGTTGTTGTGAAGTCCTCGTCCAGCGGATTCTCAGCTGTACTGTAGAGATAAGTAAAAATTTTGGGAAGGCCACTTCTTGGTATTCCACCTCCTTCGTCAGAAATCTATGTCAACACAAGCATGCTTACTAAGTAATGCCAAAGAAAATAGCTAGACATTTCCGAATCCAATTAAATACACAATAAAGAGGAACAAGTCTAAAATGATAAGGAACTTATTGTGGAAAAAAAATAAGAATGAAAAGAGGTCATGCCTTAATAGTGACATCCTCTAAACCACCGGCAACTATTATACGAATAGGAGGGGCATCATCGTAAGAATCCATAAATCGCTCTTGTACAGCACGGACAGAGTTCTTTACCAACTCAAAGACCATCATATGCAGATGAGATGGAACATAACTGCACAAAAAATAAAAACATAAAACAAAGAAATAGGACCTGACAGGACATCTCCATTCTATATCATCTTCTTCTAGCATGTAGATATCAATAGCTTTCTTGGAACCTTAGCAGAACAAGAGAAATGTACAAGACAGTAAAGAAAGAGGTGGACAGTAAACGAAAAGAGATTTTTTGTATAACGAATGATGCCCGTGATTTAAGACAAACATACGGGAATGTCAAATCAGGATCTCCATAAATGTTAACTTCAGGTGCGTTGCCATATTCACGTAAGCACATTCTCCGGGCATCCTCACTGGCATCGCGTGCAACCTCCAGGGGAGACATTTTTGTATGTATATATCCCACACAATTGGGAAGTGGATTAGGATCATGTAAGGCCACATGCTGCCCTACATTTAACAAAAATTTAGCCCTGAAACCACATTTGTTGAATGAAACAACTTATACAAGATAAAGATAGACGCTAGAAGAATTAAACCAGAAAAAGTATGGAGCTAACCGATAAGCATACGGATACCAATCCTAGATAAGTAAAATCGATCAAGAAATTGGTGTACTTCTTTCAAATCCTTATAATCAAATTGAGGCCGCTCTTTTTTGAGTTGTTTCACTCCCAAAGCCATCATAGGAACGACATTATTGTGCCTGACCTTAATCATCTTAACCATTTGTGTAAATATCAAGTCATCATTTTTATCCTTTATTTCTGGATGGGATCGAAGGTCACGAAAAGAATCCAAATACCAATCACGGACCTAAAAGAGAGAAAGCAGAACAACATTAAATACTTGTAATGTACAATATGAAGAGATACGATCAATTTAGTCTAATTATCGAACACCAAGGTGACAGAATTGCATCGACATGTGTGGGAAATCAAATTTGTTGGAAATGTGGAATGGATACATATGATTCGTAGAGCCAACTCAACTTTGGGATGCATATTGATTGATCAAACACCAGGGGAGAAAAATCAGCTAACAGACATTGTTATATATCACTAAGTACGTGGAAACGAACGAACCATTAACAGAAGCAAGAATAAGAACGTTCAAGTGTTAGTAACAGAAAGAAAGGGTTGATCAATAAACTCAATCTAGCAACACTAATTCAAGGGTGTGACGTAACGGTCAATAACATGAGTGAAAACCATTAGAGATCAAGGTTCAAATCCCAACAACAGAGACTAAAAGGCGATTTCGTTTCTTTTTTACCAGATGGAACAATCAATATGCCCACAAACTGGCCTAAACAACACCCTCATTTCTACTTTGTTTAAGCTACAATGAATCTTCCAACAACATACAACTAATTTTTGAGCAAACGAACTGGTCTAAACAACTAATTTTTCACACATTTTCGAGCAAACGAACAACAACAACTACATACACAATACATACACAATGTAATTCCACAAGTGAGGTCGAAAATGGGATACCTGTAAAACAGCATTCTTTGAAGACAACCCATAAGGAAGATTTTCAAGCTCAATAACTCTACGAGCAATCCGAATAGGCAACTCTTTATGAACAAATTGAGCAGAAATCAACAAATTTTTTGAAGAACCCCCAAAATTCATCATTTGCTTTAAACTAACACCAGTTTGTTTCATACTCCCCCATTCCTTCACCTCCTCTGCTAATTCCTTAACAAGGGTATCACAAAGCTTCTTCCTCACCATTAAAAAACCTCAAAAAAACAGAATTTTGACAACGATAAAGAAAACCCAGAGTGGGATTTTTTACTCTGTAACCTCAAAAATCCATAAATGGGGTTCAAATCTACTTCAAGAATCCAAAAGAGGTCTAGAAAAAATGTGATTTTTGTCAATAAACGTGGATATTAATGGAGAATTTAATCGACCCTTATGAAAAAAAATTGTTATTATAAGGGAAGAAGACGGTTACGATAGTTAATGCAAAGCAATAGGATGAGAAAAGGTCAAATATACTTTCATGAGTTTCCTTATAAATATACCTCTTTTGTTATATTTATGCGAGAATTGTAGTATCGTAAATTAATTATTAAATGTCATATTTGATGTGATGAATTTGATACGATAAATTCTTATAATTTGATCATTTTCCAAACTTTGCACATAGTAAAAGTTTAGTATACCGAGGTGCACTTTTTATATTTTCTTCCAAATACCTCTGAATTAGGAAAAAATTTGTATGGGGTCAATTACCAGCATATCAATATTCATTGTCATATTTTTATGATATGAATATAGGGAATGGAACCTTTTTTCTGTGATAGCTTGTGCTGTCAAAATTGACATGTGATGTATGAGAGCTTTTCTAGGTTTGGATTTATCACCAATTTAATTCAAAACAAAATTTGTTGGAACAAAATTTGTTAATATGTGATTTGGCTAGCCAACCAAGCAAATCACGCAAAGAGGTTTCAAGATAGCAGGCGACGATCCATTGAAAAAGATCTTTATCCTTCTCCTTCCCTTTTTCTTGGAAGAAGGGTGGGATCCGGACAAAATCAATGAAATAGATGAAATCCGAATGCACAGAAGCACAAAAACAGAAGGGGCAAAATATTTTAGCTGACAAAATCCATAGCTTCTTATAAGCTGCAAAACATAATCCCATAATCCAAATTCATTACATCTTGTCACAAACAAGACATTAAAAGGAGAGTATAGGGACACGAATGTGAGCAAAATCTAAGATGAAGTAATAACCAAACTAACACTCATTTAATCACCACCAGCCTTCTGGTAAACATAGGTAAGCCCACATTTACCACAATAGTGCCTATCAAAATGGTTAGCCATGAAAGTTCCGGCACCACACTCAGCGTTGGGGCACTCCTTACGGAGCCTCTGAACCTTGCCAGAATCATCAACCTTGTAAAACTGGAGGACAGAGAGCTTAACCTTCTTCTTCTTGTGCTTGATCTTCTTAGGTTTAGTGTAAGTCTTCTTCTTACGCTTCTTGGCACCACCACGGAGACGAAGGACAAGGTGGAGGGTGGACTCCTTCTGGATGTTGTAGTCAGCTAGAGTACGGCCATCCTCAAGCTGCTTACCTGCAAAAATCAACCGCTGCTGGTCTGGTGGAATGCCTTCCTTGTCTTGAATCTTAGCCTTAACATTGTCAATGGTGTCGGATGACTCTACCTCTAAGGTAATAGTCTTGCCCGTCAGGGTCTTCACAAAGATCTGCATTTTTCACCACTTGGTGCACCAGCTGCACAACTCAACAAAGAGCATATATTCAATTAATGACTACACCACAATAAAAAACAAAGCGGGAGTCAACTGTATAAGTAAATCCCTTGCACTCATTTCACTCTATTCGGGCCAAATCAAAGAAAGAACAAATATTTCATCTATCAACGAACTAAGCCTCTATTGCAATGAAATTATTGGAGTTCCTCTATAACCACATTAGATGAAGAACATGTATAACTTGAAGAAATCACAAGAAACCATGATATCATGTGTGAAAGGGAGTCAGCTATGAATTCTAAGTAACTATTCAATTATACCCGAGACAAACCGACGACTACACCTCAATACAATCAAAACTGAACACGATCATATAAACCCTATGGTACCATGTAGCTCTATTTGGGTAAAAGCAAACAACAAACGAACATTCCATCAATCAATAAACTTAGGCTTCTATTTCTGTAACCATTAAGGCATATTTGGGGCGAAATTAAATGAACATTTGTTTTAACTTGTAAAAATCAAAAACAATGATATGGGGAAAATATTTTGCTCAATTCAGTTCAAATCAAACAAAGAACAAATCTTTCATCTATCAATCAACTAGGCATCTGTTTCAAATAAAAGAGATTGCAGTTCCTCTATAACTACGTCTGTCTAGTGTAGCCTAGCCCATATTAACCGAGAAACATAAATTAACATGTAAAAATCACAAGAAAACAATGATATGGGGAAAATGGGGTTAGCTATATGAATACTCTTAAGCTACCCTCCTTTCTGTAACCATTTTGATCAATTCGGATCAAATCAAACAAAGAATAAATCTTTCATCAATCAATCAACTGGGCATCTGTTTCAATCAAGCAAATTGCAGCTCAGGACAATTCTAACTCAAATTAACATGTAAAAATCACAAGAAAACAATGATATGGGGAAAATGGGGTTAGCTATATGAATACTCTTAAGCTATCCCCCCTTCTGTAACCATTTTGCTCAATTCGGATCAAATCAAACAAAGAACAAATCTTTCATCAATCAATCAACTGGGCATCTGTTTCAATCAAGCAAATTGCAGCTCAGCTCTATCCTAACTCAAATTAACATGTAAAAATCACTATAAACAATGATATGTGAGCAATGGGGTTAGCTATACGAATTTTCTTAAGCTATCCCTTCTCTAACCATTTTACTCGATTCGGGTCAAATCAAACAAAGAACAAATCTTTCATCAATCAATCAACTGGGCATCTGTTTCAATCAAGAAAATTGCCGCACAAGTCTATTCTAACTCAAATTAACACATAAAATCACGATAACCAATGATATGTGAGCAATGGGGTTAGCTATATGAGTTTTCTTAAGCTATCCCTTCTCTAACCATTTCGCTCAATTCGTGTCAAATCGAACAAAGAACAAATTTTTCATCAATCAATCAACTGGGCATCTGTTTCAATCAACAAAATTGCAGCTCAGGTCCATTCTACCTCAAATTAACACAGTAAAAATTACGATAAACAACTATATGTGAGTAATTGGATCAGCTATATGAATTCACTATAACTATTCCATTCCACTTGACCCAAATCAAACAAAACAACACATTAAATTACTAAAATCACAACGAACAACGTATAATCAAGAAAATATAAGCAAAAACACCATCAATAATCAAAAGTCACTAAATACATTTGTTATTTACAGTACAAAAAATCATTACAAAAAGTAAATTAAGAGAAATTGGAACTTACATATTTGAAGGTGAAAAGTGCCGCTACACAGAGAGTTGAAGGAAGAAAAATGGCGGTTAGGGTTTATGAAGAATTTATAGTTCCAATTTGGGCCCTCAACTGGGCTTGCAAATAATAATTTGGGCTTGAACCTAGGACCCGTTCGTTTCAATGGGTTATCAAAATGAGATCTTTTGGTAAATTGGATCGAACAGGAGGCGTTTGAACATAAAAACTATGATACCAAAAAGTTGAAAAAAGTGTTTAGAGATTGAATTATGTTATTTAATTAAAAACGAGTGTTATTTAACATGTGATTAACGCGACCACAAAAAAAATCAAAGAGAGCATAAGTCTAGAAAGTTCGTTCTTATTCCGTGAATTGAGATATATTAGGATATTCTATAGAATTTGTTATCTTACCTTCTATATGAGATAAGTAATTACACGTCATTTTATTATAGTATGTATCTGAAACTAACTAATATTGATGAGTAATATTAATTCAAAAAGGTATGGTGAGTGTATAAGAGCCCGTTTGGATTGACTTAAAATAAGTAAGTTTTAAAAAGTTACTTTAAAGTCATTTTAAAAATAAGTAGTTATGTGTTTGGCAAAAAAGTGTTGAAAGTCACTTTTTTTTTATCAAAATGTCTGAAATACCCTTAAAGTTGTTAACATTATAAAAGAATTAAGGGTAAAAAAGTAATATACTTGGTCAAAGTAGAATGATTTATAAGTTAAAAAAAATAAGTAGAGGGCATCCTACTTTTAACTTATTTTAAGCTATTCTTTAATTGTCAAACACTATAATAAGTCAAAAACTTATTTAAAAGTTAGTTTGACCAGCTTAAAATCCCATCCAAACGGGCTCTAAATCATGTCGATATTATATAAAAATTAGTTATTTCATCATTTATTTAAGAATAATTAATTTCGCCATTTTATTAATATGAAATGTATTTCGAAATTCAATAAAATAATTCTATATTTTAATTCAAAATTATTATCTCTTTTCCCATCAAATATCCCTTACTAATCTATTAGCTTGAGTTAAAAAGGACAAATAATATTAACTTTTTTTAAAAAAAGATCATTATTAGAAAAATATTGCAATATTGGACTTGTTAACGGTAATGAATATTGTCTCTTGAAAGCTATAGGTAGTAGTTATAATAATGTTAATTATTTCTTATTTAGACCCCACTTTGGACTTTTATAATAACTATAATTTTGTATTGAAGTTATTTCGGGTTGGTTTAAAGTTGAAGTATTGTTGGAATATTCAATTTGAATTTTTAAAATTGTACGTAATTTTTTTCCTTTAGTAATCATGTAAACTTCATAAGTTGTGAAAATCATCAATTTGTCTTCAGTTCTTATACTATCTTACCATATGAGTAAATCATAATTCATAAACAAGATATCAGAATATACTAAGACACCGCATTGATAAATCGCATATTTCCATGCTCTTTTTTATAGACAAATGTTTGCGATTACAAACTTCTAGTATAAACATGAGTTTATAAAGATCCACTAATCAATAATACTAGTAACTAATTATTCATTACTATAATCGTACATTCAATCTCTTCATGTCAAAGTATGAGTCTTTTTTTCGCAAAATATAAATTTATGGGTCAAACTTTACATTTTTTTTAAAATCAGATCATGATCTGAAAATTCAAATCACGATCCTACATCACATATGATATCATGACTTTACATCGCGTATCCAAACAGAAGCTAAGTTCAACTGAAACTAATAATATAAGTCGTATACATTTTAATGAGTAGACGTAATGGTGCATAAAAGTCCCACATTGATAGATCTCTAACTCTCGTCGAATTTTCATATTAAGGATAAAATGTACTCCTAAAATGTTTTTTTAATTAAAACGACTTTATATCGAATATTCAAATTCAAAACTTAACAACGGAGATTTACCTACCACTCCACCTCAACTTTCATCGATAGAAATAAACATCATAAAATCATAAAACTCACAAGCAGACTCAGACACCACAATTATAAAACCAAAGTTATATTAGCAAACTAATCCAAAACTACATTTTAATGAGTAGATGCAATGGTGAAAGAAAGTCCCACATTGAGAGATATCCAACTCATGTCGAGGTTTCAAATTAGGAATAAAATATAAAACATTTGTTAATTAAGACGACTGCACTTAACATTCAAACTCAATACTTAACAATGAAGATTTACCTACCACTCCACCTCAACTTTCATCAATAGAAATAATGTCATGAGACCATAAAATTCACAAGCAAACCTGACTTCCGTTAATAGAAATAACATCATAAGACCACAAAATTCACAAACAAACTCGACTTTACCTGACTTTCGTCGATAAAAATAACATCGTAGGACCATAAAACTCACGAGTTGACCCGAACACCGCAGTTATAAAACCAAAGTTATGTTAGCAAACTAATGCAAGGGTGTCATGTGCACAACACCACATTGACAAGAAAGAGAAAAAGAGGAAAAAACAGAAAAAGGTGACCATTGGCAGCCTGTATTTCCATCATTATTTTTGCTTAATACCAAACACACAAATTAAAATTAATTCTCTTTTCCCCTTCTTCCTCTTCAAGAACCCTAAAAACCATTCCAAATCCAAATTTCCCCTCTCTGGGTTTTGTTCCTTCTCAGAACCCCCCCATAAAATCTCAATCTTTTCCATATCTAGAACCCTCAGTTTTCAATTTCAGTTTTTTTGGTGTAAAATGGGGTGAATTCTGTGAAGTTTTGAGTTTTGGGGAGTTGGGTGTTTGTAATTTGATCTGCCGGTGAAGAATTTGTGTGGGTTCTAACCGGCGGCTAAGGAAGAAGAAGAGAAAAAAGGGGATAACGATTGCTCAAAAAATGGCGAATTTGGACTTACAAATGAACCCACAAATGGAACAGATCCATGGAGAGATTCGGGATAATTTCCGAGCTCTAGCGTAATTTTCTCGTCTTTATTGTCCCAATTAATGAATAATTTTGCAGTTTTTTGGGCTCTTTTTGATGTGCATTGTTTATGTTTAGATGTATAATTTGGAGTGTTAGGGCCTCGAATGAATCGGAAAGGGTATAGGGCGTTTATGGACAATTTTGATAAGTTTGAGATTGAGTAGTAGTTGTTATAAGTGTTGTTTGTTGTAATAGAGATAAAAATGGAATCTTTGAGCTTTTTGAGGCTTGTAGTGTAGTATAGAGTAGTTAATTGAGATATTATTGTGTATAATGAAGTATGATTGTCTTTCCTTTGTGGGATAAGCTCTAAGTTTAATTGCTTTAAATTCTTATGCTTCAACAAAGAAATGAAAGAAGTCCTAACTCTAGTATGCAGAATAGCTACTCCGAAAAAACATGGATGGCTGTAATTTTGCATTATTTTTCCTATTTTAGTCTTCACTGACGTGCATGTTCAAAACCATCGAACTTGGCTAAAGGAAGATGGTGGTGGTACGTGAACAGTTAGACCAAAATAATATTTTAATTATGACAGAATTTATATTGCTGACCCGTCTAATTTGGGATTGAGGTTTAGTGCATTAATTAATTTGAAGTTGCGGGTGGAATTCTGCCTACGTGCATGTGCGAAAACACAGAGCTTGGATAAAGCAAGAGTGTTGCGTAAATTGATAATGAGACTACACAAATAGTCTAATCATGATATAGAGGATTTTGTGTAGCTTATCCTGACTAGTTTCGTTGAGAGTTAGTTAATTGATTGATTTGAAGTTGGGATGAGGTGGGGGTTTCAGTTAGAGATTTAAGTTAGTTCGTGGTGGAGCTCTGGGTAGATGTCCTGTAAGATTTCATGAATTTCAATCATGGATTCATTATCCTCCGTGTCATTATTTTTGTTGGTTAGCCAATCTGCTAAGTTGTTATAGTTGCTTAAACTCTTTTTTTGTGACCAATGACTATCGAGTTATTGCTCTTGCTGCTGGAGCCCCTTTTACCATTTTAGCTAGTCAAATAAGCTTATGCATTCAGAATATAAGGACCTAAGTTAATTGACAATGTTCTTTGATGGCTATTGCTAAATGAACCATCTTAATGGATAAACTGGTCCGTTTACTAAGTGCTGTACTTTGGAACAATAACACATTATAGGATATTGTGATATCACAAATTTAACGCTTTCATATGTCATCCGTTTTGTCCATAAGTATTATTTTCTTCTCTGTCCATTATAGTTCTTGTCGTAGCTATGGTTAAAGTAGTAAAATATTGAAGGTTGATATGATAAATGGTAAAATATTGAAAGATTTATATGACTATTAATACATGCCTAATTGAAACTTTCTAGATCATTATATAATGCACTAAAGAATGTACATTTTTCCCCAACACATGCTCATGTATGAGCTAGTTTATCAACCCCAGAACGGAAAGCTCCTTCTTCTTTTTTAAAAAAAGGATGTACTTTTTTTTTAATGACGGTGGTGTTTGGGCCAACTTGCGCTCACCTCATCTATTCGACCAAGTACCTGCTAGCTCCTACCATCATAGGTACCGGGTAACTTTGCCCACCAAGGCTTAGGCAAGTGCGATCACCTAGTGTTTTTTTGCCTCCACTGAGATTTGAATTTTAGATCTCATGGTTCTCCTCCCATCTTATTGACCACTAAGTTACACTTTTTGGGTGTGGATATACTTGGAAAAAATACATTTTTTAAAAATGGTAACAACTTTTATAACCTTAAATGCACATAAGGCTGTGTGAGCCATATCCACGGAGATATAAAATTACCAAAAGTATTCTTCCTTACGGGCACTCTAGTACTTGTAATAGAGACTCAGTGTCATCTATATGCTCTTGTTTACACCAAAAATGAAACAGCATGATACAATTTAATTTTATATTCTGGATTGAGTTTCTCTTATCTTCAAAACATCGTGAGTTCCTCTCTGTCCATATAGTCCTCCATATACAGGCCGGTATTATGACTTATCTTCTTTTCTGTTCTGTTTATCTTCCACCTTTTGTGCCAGCTTTACAAAAAATCCAGACTTCTTCTTGGCATTTCCAACTCAAACCTATCATAGCTGGAAAAATGTCCCGTAGTTGTGCAGTCACTTTGCAATATAAAAACAAATTGCTATTTGTTTCTGCATCTTTACTTGAAATAAATACATTAGTTTAATGGATTGAGAAAGGTTGGAGTAAGATCTGTTATATTACATTCATTCCATACTTGCTGTAGTCTCTCTCTCTCTCCATCTGTCTTTGTACACACACACACGGAGTTTGCAGAGGACGTCAGTTCTTAGCATGATTGTGCATTTTGCCTGTCAGCAAAGATATGTTAGTTAACTCGTTTGTTTTAGCCATGATGCCGACCTGTTCTAGCTTGACATTAAGGCATAGCAGTAGTAGTTGTTACTTTTGCAGCATGTCGTTCATTATCTATATCAAAACTTCTTTGTGATTCTGTCTCTATACTTGGAAGTGCTTTGTGGTGCTCTTCTCTTCCCTATAACATTTCGGTTCCTTAACAGGCATGCATGTGCATGTCCTTAATCATTTCTTTTCATGACATGTACACTAATTTGCATTTCTTTTTCTGTGTTTCCTCAGAAATGGATTTCAAAAGCTGGATAAGATCAAAGATTCCAACAGACAGAGTAAACAGTTGGAAGAACTTACTGGAAAGATGAGAGAGTGTAAAAGGTAACATTTTTTTTTATCTTTTACCTAATTTCGTACTTGTATAGCTGGAAATACACTCCTTTTAACGATGAAATGTTTGGTCCTTCCATTTTTTTTTCCGAAAATTTACATTTGATCCTTCAAAATATATATCAGGAATTCCAGCTATTAGAATACTGGATTCATGTCTAAGCCGAATAAAAGTCCTCAATACCTACCAAAATAAATTATAGTAGTATTTATCTTGATCAAAAGTAATTATAGTATTTATTTGGTCTTGAATTTAAACTGCTGTTTTCGATTTCTTGTTTCTATTTACAATTGTTATTAGACTTAGAGTGCTGACTCAGTTACTCTCATCAGAAATAACGGTGATTCATGAATTATCTCTTGGGTAGTGAATAATAAGTTTCCATGTTAGGGTGATTGTTAATGCTTTTACTTTCCCATTCTTCTTTTAGGTTAGTTAAAGAGTTTGATCGTGAAATTAAAGATGAGGAGAGTAAAAATCCTCCCGAGGTCAACAAACAACTCAATGATGAGAAGCAATCAATGGTAAGTTGGATTTCTTATTAAGAAAAGGGGTTTATTGGGGATCTCAATTGAGCTTGAAGTTGGTAAGCAGCACATTTACTCCAATGATGGTTATCTTAGTTTATTCTGTGAACCTGTGCTAACTTCTTTTCATCCATTTCCCTTCCCGTGCACTGCATTATGACACTGTCATTGTAAATATAAGTGTCCATTACCTTGAAAAGAGAAACAATTTTTTGTTTTGATTTAGTTAACATTGTTTACTTTTGGCAGTGATGTTTTGTGTAACTTAACTTTCAATAATAGGGCTACTCAATGAGAAATGAGTTTCTAATTGGCATTGCAATTTGCAGCTTTGGTGTCACTCTCATTTCCTTTTTGTTTTCCATGTTTTGCTTTACCATCAAGCTTTCTGTGATCCATATAACACAGACACAATGGATCCTATACATATCCTTCAAAACCACCATGTTATTGTCTTTTGGTGTGTGCCTTTTTTATCAATTGCAAACTTCACTATTCCACTTTGGATATACATAAAGAGGCTGTTGTAAAGCGATCAAGATATGTGGGTGGCTAATATGAATTTAGGGCACTGCCTTTGCGTGACTACACCTTTGTTTGGTCCATTCACTATGCTAATATTACACATACCAGTTCTGTGGAATACTGCTCTAAATTTTCTTAATTTTGCAGATCAAAGAGCTAAACTCATATGTGGCCTTGAGAAAAACGTGAGTTCTCCTCAAATTTATTCTTTTTTCCACTCTGGTTTTTGCTCCCCAAAAATTTTCTTCTGTTTTGTCTCAACTTGCATGCTGTTTAACATGTTGTATAGAATGTTTGGAAGTTGGATATATTAATAAACTTTTACATTTGCATGGCTTTGTTTGCGAATTATATGATGTGTATATACAAGCATCGACTCAAGGGTGCAATACCAGTATACATCAATAGGCCTTAACTAGTCAATAAAGTCACTTCTTCCACAAAAATTGAATGACATGGCTCGTCTAAGAAGATAAAACCGTCAAATTTCGGGCTTTGTTTCATTGGATTGACTTCTTGAGAAGAAAATTTCTTTCATTGGGAAACTATACAAAAGTACTATAAATCCACATTTTAAAGAAGTATTTAGAAAGTTAAAGACAAATTTGGCCAATGAAATCTAAATTAGTCTCAAGAAAAGAGTTCCTAAAAACCCGATGCTGCTCCTTCATTAGCTAATTTGTTCAGGTTCTTTGATAAATAAACGGTTGTTTTTTGTTACCTCATTCCTTAAATTGGCTGGGATGCAGGTATATGAGCAGTCTTGGCAATAAGAGGGTTGAACTATTTGATATGGGAGCAGGTGGAAGTGAACCAACAGCAGAGGAAAATGTTCAGATGGCATCAGGTTGGAACAGTAACCTATTATTCTTAGACTTTCAGATGGAAACATTTATTTTCCAATTATTCTAGGGAGCATATTTGTAAGTTTCTCACTTTGTTGTCCCAGCTTGTCTTTTCCAATTATTCTTAGACTTTCAGATGGAAGCATTTCTTTGAAGTTATTTTTGTTAGATTTTCCATTGTAGATCTTAATATGCATGGCTTTATGTTATACTAGTCATCCTAAAAAACACATATACCTGGACTCTTGAATGTGTAATCCACCTGCTGTTCATTCAACTACATTTGTTCCTTTAATCCATAACTTAAAAGAACGGAGGACCAGGGTATAAACTCACTGTGCATGTTGATTCATGATTACTTGGGATTCCAATTTCATGTTCCTTAGTTGTAGAGAAGAATCTGAACTGAGATAATCTCTATGTATTTGCTCATCTTACAACCTTGCTTCCCATTGTAGCATGTATATAGACCAGCTCATAAAGGCCAAATAGACTTAACATCATCACCATCTTCCTCCCGTATATCATTGATAGTCATTCGTGAGTGCGCCACACACCTTTTTAACAACCTTAAGAAGCTATCAAGAATGAAAGTAATACCTTTTTAACTTTTGTCATTGCAAAAGCACCTGCTGCACTCTTGCCTCCATATTCTTCTTTTTCCCAGCGCGATGGCAATGTAGTGTGACTAATTTTCTCTTCTACCACGGGAGTCACTATTTCAATTATATCTCACAGCCTGTTGGCATGGCATTGATAAAGGTTTCCATGTCATATCTTGTCTGCTTTGCATCTGTGTGAAGATGAGCAGAAAATCGTCGGTTTTCATGTGTTAATTTTGTGTTTATGCTAGTTGCATGTCCAATATGACCTAGCAATAGTTGGATGTGTCACTCGAGTAAATTATTTTTTAAGGTGTTGTAATGGGAATGCATCCAAGCAGCTTGTGGACTCGTTGTACTGGTCTTCTCATTCATTTTAATTTTCTTGCAGAAATGTCAAATCAGGAGCTCATCAGTGCTGGAAACAAGACAATGGATGAAACTGATCAAGCCATTGAACGCTCCAAACAGGTTCAGTAGTTCATTTTGATGTTGTTTCAGCATATCTACCATCCGTATCTTAAGCTTATTTCTACTCTGTAGGTTGTCCACCAAACAATTGAAGTGGGAACACAAACTGCTGCTACCTTGAAAGGCCAAGTGAGTATCATTGCAATTATTCATCTCCTTTGATTTGTTTGCCTTAGAACATCCATCTAATTTTTTGTAGTCTCTTTGTTATGTAGACTGATCAAATGGGTCGTGTTGTCAACGAGCTTGACACAATTCAGTTCTCCATTAAAAAAGCATCCCAGCTTGTCAAGGAAATTGGACGGCAGGTATGTTGTAAAATCCCCATATTTATGAAGTGTTTGTGTTCATTCATCTTTTTTGATTAATTAGCTCCCAACTTTTTCAGGTTGCCACGGATAAATGCATCATGCTTTTTCTCTTCCTCATTGTCTGTGGTGTAATTGCCATAATTGTTGTGAAGGTAGTTTCTCATACCATGGATTAGTTTAAGTAAATAAACATATCGTATAATTATGGGGGACTCCCACAGTTTTGAAGCGGGAAGTCCAACTTTATATCTCTTTACAAATATGTTATCTTCTCAACAAAATAATAAACATATCATAGATATCCTTGCTGCATCTGTCAACTCAAGAGCATATGTTGATGCATAAAAGAGCTCGTATCTACTATATGCAAGTGTTGCTTGTAGGTGGTGATATCTTCAGGCTCTTAGAACTCTTAGCCACTTTCTGCCTAGAACTTTGCAATCTTTTAAGTGTTTGCTTGACTACACGTAGATGATGTGTTTTACAGCTGAATTTCTCTGTTCTTGTGTTTTCAGATTGTGAATCCTCACAACAAGGATATAAGGGATATCCCCGGACTGGCACCTCCAGCACCTGCAAGGAGATTGCTATATCTAAGGCCCGGTCAAGATTTAATGTAAATCTTTAAGGACGGATCCATCCAATTTTCTATATGGTGCCCACTGTAAAGAAGTATCAGAGGAATGCTATTCGTGGAGAGCTGTTCGTTTACTGTGATCTCCTTGCCTAAGTTGTGCATACCGTATTTTCTCTGTTGTGCATTTCTTTTTTCCTTTCCTTTCCATTCCATTCCATTTTCTATTATGTAAATCTTACACAATATTTGTCTTGTATTCGCCTTTTTTTTGCATTTAATGGTGCATTGGATTCATTCTGTAAACTCTTGAAGTGTTAGAAGAGTTGCAAGGAGAGAAAGAAAACACTAATATACTACTCATACGCTATTTCTTCTCTTCATGTATGTATGTCCAACAATGGTGTTTTGATGTCGAAATAGACGGCCTTGTGAACGAGCTACGATTATTTACTTATCTTGAAATGTTAAATCCCTCTTTTAAAGTGCTAACTGTCTCTGAGGACAGTTCTGAAGAATGATCAGAGTGTAAATTTGCAGTGATCACTAAAATGTGAAGATAATGCAGGGATTGTGATGCAAAAATTTGGTTTGCACTTTTCCCCTTTGGTTAACTTGAAACTACAGATACGACCCTCCAAGCATAACGCTCAAGTTTATGGATTTATAGTATTGTTACACTCATTATTCATGACAATGACGAACTTAATGAGTGTGTGTGTGTTTTATTTTTCATAATGGCGGTATTTGAATGTGCTTACATGCACTTTGACTATTTTATCGGGTATTTGTTACTTTTCACTTGCACAAACATCGGTTAACTTCTAAGACTTATGTCTATCTAAGTTAAGGTGAGTAGAATTATCTGGTACTCGTGCTGATTGCAGATAACAGATAAAATGGATTAGTTAAAGTACGTTGACTCGGATACCAACATTTTTATTTTTTTAAAAGAAAACTATTAAAAGGGACATTACATACTAGTTCTATAACTATTGTCCCAAACAAGAAAGATTAATATCTTTGATCAATCTTGATTTGGTCGAAGTAGGAAGAAATGCTTTTAATCATTTCATTTTTTTCTTTATACTATATGGTTTTTGACTTTTCATTATCATATAATCATATGATCATGTTACGTTTATTATACTCCTAAGCAAGCTTTTGCTTTCAAAATTCAAAATATTGGAGGGATTACTCGAAATTGCTGCTATAAAAAAGTCATTTTTCAATTGATAAACTACCAAAGATCGTGATATAAATAGATGAGATTTCTTCACTCTTAACTAAAGATTTCTGATTCGAATTCAAAATATTGATAGGGCCCCTTTAAAGAGTTTATTTAGTATGAATCTAAATTAGCCGGTTTAATAATTGTAGCTTGAAAGTAGAAGGAGCACATGATTGGTTGTTTAATTATGTTTATGTGGTTGAATTTGGTCTAATTCTAATGAAAAAGGACAAAATAAAATTAATAATGCTAATACTATAAAATTAATAATGTTAATGGTATGTTTTCAAATATGGTTAATTGATAGCTCAGTTATTGGGTCCCTTGTCTTTTCATTAGTCAACAAAAACCATCTCATAATGAAGAATATTTTACATAATATATAGGTGATGAATATACAACATATCAGCAGTAGGTGTATATAGAAAATTCTTATATTAAAATATTTATAAATATATTAAGAGGTAAATCCGTTACGGTTATATAAGATTAGATAAGATTTTTAAAAATTGTCACAATCGATAAAAGGTGCAAATAACATACATAGATGATAAAATTGGAGAAAGCCGCTTGTGATAGTTCGGTCGTGTTTGAATTCGATCTCCAAATTAGACTCCAAATGCATCGATTTGTTAGAGTAAACTTATGCTGATTAAAAGTGATAAAATCGATTTAAAATTACATGAAAAGAAATAATTTCGAAAGACGTTATAGACCTAATTAAGGACCCTCATGAAAGAAAGAAATGTATATAATCAATCAAATTAGCAAAGATTTAGTTTCATCTTAGTATATTTACCTTAGGTTCGATAATTCTAAGAATATTTTAGTTTTATCATAAATTTATACATCAATATAAAATGTAAAGAACTTCTAACATTATAAACACAAATTTTGTATAATATTGAATAGACGTATGATTAAAAGAATGAATATAGACTATATATAGATATTTCATGTTCGTATAATAGATTTTTACTTGTTCGAGATTGAAATATAATTATTGTTGATATATAATATAAGACTAATAAAGTATTCAAATTTTGCGGCTACTTTTTCCTGCCTGGTCGAAAATGAAAGAGACAAAATAACATAATATAAGACTATAGTCTAATATACAAGAAAATTCTCAATTATATTCTACACACTGTAGAAATAGTACATCTTTGAAAAACAGAATATTATGTAGTTGTAAATCTGATTTTCAGTATGTGTTGAAAAATTTATTTAATATTACATATACTAACAAATACTAAATAGTTCGAACATATGTAGAGAAAGTGTATGAATGTGTCGATAAGGAGGAATGAGAGGTTGATTGTTACAAGAGTTAGGAGAGGTAGAGGTAAAGATAAGCCAGAAAAAATACTGGAAGATGAGGCGGTGAGGGTAATTAAACGAAACATGACATGACACAACTTCAGTTTACTATGGATATGACTCTATATAGAAGGGTTTGGTGGTCGAAAATAAAGGGTAGAAGACTAGTAAACGGTAAATAGTTGAGGGTGTCGCACTCTGTGAGGGAGAGGTCAGGGGTTACTTAGTAGTCACATAATCTCTTATTATTTATTGCATATTTTACTATCTATTGCTTAATTTGTTTTGTAGGTCTAGCTATTTAGTTGTCGTATTATTCTTCCAATTCTGTTATGGAAAACTTTTCTTCTAAGTCAAAGGTCTATCGAAAAAACAAGCTCTATCTCACAAAAGTAAAAATATCATTTGTGTATATAACTATATTCTATTTTCTCCAAGTCCTACTCGTAAGATTATGTTGTTACTCATGTTGTACCTAATATTATAAATAAGTTATGAGTTTGGTGACAAGCAAGGAATGGTTAGAACAATTCACAAACTTTAAATTTTAAATTCGTCTTTATTAATTTTATAAAATATAATAATAATAATAATTGCAACCTTCATAGGACATTGGTGACCCACAACACGAATGGTACATTATATTTTTAAGACTCCCACCTACCAAATCAATACCTAAAAAGCTTATCTTCTCAACATACCATTAATATATATGGCATTGTTAAGATATATCGAGTAAAGTGACGGAATCAGAATATTTATTAAGACAAATTTAAAATATGAAAAGTAAAACCCATAATAAGTCAAAGTAATCGAAATTCAACATCTATTATATATACTTAAAAGTAATTTTAATCATATATAAATAATATATTTTTTTATTGAAGGTGATTCGAATAAATCGTCTTGATCCTATCTGACTTCGCCCCAAAGAGTAGGCTGTGGGGAATAATCATCACCTGCCATAGGACATAATCAGATTCTATGTGTACAATACATTAGTAACAACCACTACAGTATTCATTTGTGATTGTGATAGTAATTGCAAATTCGTTAAATTTCTTGAAGCGTGTACTCTATATTCATATGCGCGTAGATTCCTTAACTCATTATTGGAATATCTAATCTCATTCGTTTTCTTAGTTTTTATCTCTCAGTGTGAGTGTTAGTTCAATAGAATGCTTTCGTCGTTGAATAGACAATTATATATATTCCTACAACAAGTATAAACTAAACTCGATATGAGAATTGGTTGATTAATTTTATCTTAATTTTATAAATTAGTAAATATTTTAGAACAATTTTTTTAATAATACCGATAACTATTATAGGACGGAGGGAATAACATAAAATATATTGATATTGCCACCGTCAAAATATTAAATTTGGTCGACATATAATTTTTTTTTTTTTGAAAAAATAAAAAGACATTCAACAACCGTCCAAGTCTTATTGATTTTTTTCTCTTTGACTTCCTAACCCCACATTTAAACAATTAAAATCATTAATAAATGCAGATCTGAAAATTCACAATTTTCATGAATTTTCAAGAAATCAAAGAGACTGACAGTTGAGAAGGCCTAGGTGTGTGTCCATTGTTTATATGGAAAATCCTTTTGGCCACAATAATTTGACCATAATGGCCAGAATCTATAAATAGATTATTTTGGACAATTTTATCCTTCCCTTCTAAATTTGATTTTTCTTTTTTATTTATTTATTAATTATTGTTCAATATATGAGGAACATTCCCAATACATTGGTAATGAACCAATTTTAAAATCTCCATAATTCAATAAATGCATGTTTGTTTCAATTTCCTTTGAAAAAACTAGTACATGTTTAATGACCTTTTCTATCTTTTAAAAATACAACATTTGGTGACTTAGATAAATAAAAATGAAATGTAATTAATTTTTTAGTTGAGTACATTCACTTTAAAAATGATTTGAAAGATTACTTTTTTTTTTCATAATTGAGTGTAGTTATCTGTTATTTAATAATAAAATTAAATAAAAATATTTAGTATAAATAGGAAACAAGATAAGAGGGTAATTTAAACTTGAATATTAATATAATGTTTTTCAAAGAATATAATATTAATGAGATTGGATATTATTATTAGAAATAACACTTGTGAGTTATGATACAAATTGGCTATACAAATTAGATTCCAATTTATTTTTATTTTTTATGATTTCTTAACTTTAAAATATGATAATGATCGATTTGACAACTTTTAAGTTGTTTTTCATAAATATATGAGTACTAGAATTATCTTATAAAGAAAAAACTAAATAATTAAAATAAAAAATAATGAAAATTTGAAGACAATTATATTATAAGAGATTACTTTCTTAATTCAAGACATCACTATAAAAGGTGCATTATCCATAGTATTTATTTAAAATATCTACGTCCCAAAATTATATTATTATTTTTCTGAAAGAAAAACACTCACGATGTATGAATGATTTATTAATCATTAATCATTCAATTGTAAATTTCAGAATCCATATGGACTTCAATTTACTAAGTATATTGTATATTACTGAGAATCCCGGAGAGTAATATGATAATGTTGCAGTCTTGTACCGGCCCTATAGTACGCCAATTTGATAACTTACAGATCATTACTCATATTTGTTATTAATATGGCGTCTAAGTATATAATTTTTTTAATTATTATGTTTAAATAGATTTAAGCTACTAATTTGAATATTTTAAAATATAATTTAAAAGTATGTTAATAACGACAATCAAAACTCGAAACACTTTAGAAATGATAGATATCGAAATATTATAAAAATCATATAGTTCACAAGTGTAGATCCTATTTAATAACAATCCAAGAGAGTCACATATCAATGTTAAAAACTTACATATTTATCAGTTGTTCTATTTTTAAAAAAATTAAACTAAAAATTTAAATAATTAAGTGACCACTTAGTTAACAACAACCCAAGAGAGTCACACATTATTGTTGTAGTTTTACGCCCCTGTGTTATGCCGATTTGATAATTTGTGAATCATTAATTCATTACTTATATTTATTTATTATTAAAATGAGCTATAATTAAGTAATTTTATTAATTACTATAACTAAATAAATTTAAACTACATATAAA
The DNA here is from genome assembly GCA_018342035.1 of Solanum appendiculatum. Classification (NCBI taxonomy): domain Eukaryota; kingdom Viridiplantae; phylum Streptophyta; class Magnoliopsida; order Solanales; family Solanaceae; genus Solanum; species Solanum appendiculatum. Next base: position 85,997 of record JAGDQO010000622.1, on the reverse strand, counting down.
AATAAAATTTTAAATATAATTTGAAAATATTTCAACAATGATAGTCAAAACTGAAAATACTTTAGATTTGATAGACATCGACATATTATAGAAATCATAAAAATTATATAGTTCATAAGTGTCTACCTTATTTAACAATAACCTAACAGAGTTACACATTAATATTGTAGTTTTGCATATTTGTTAATTATTATGATTAAAAAATTAAATTATATATTTAAATAATTAAGTGAGGATCCTAGATTCCTAGTTAACAACCACTCAAGAGAGTGTACACACATTAATGTTATAATCTTACACCCTTATGTTATGCCAACTTGATAATATGTGAACTATTACTTATTTATTATTAATATGAGTTCTAGCTAAGCAAGTTTATGAATTTGTGTTTAAATAAATTTAAACTATACATTTAAATAATTTTATAAGAATAATTTGAAAATATTTCAATAAAATCAGGCAAAATTCAAAACACTTTATATATGATAGACATCAATACATTATAGAAATTATAAAATTCATATGACTTATAAGTCACCACCCTAATTAATTTTGTAAGAATAACTTTACAAAAATATTCTTTTTATAGTTTTAGTTTATTATTTAATAATTATATTTTAATATATTTAGTTATAGGTAAACTTAGTTAGCAATGTAAGTGTAGATTTCTTATAGTACATGAAGTATAGATGTTTAAGTTTGAAATATAGAGAGTGTATTTAAAATTGAGTCATATTACAAAAAAATGTAATGTATTAATTATTTATATATAGAGAATTTCACATTAAATCAAATAAATGATAAAAAAAATTTGTGATCTTAAGAATTATTTTACATTAATGAAGCTTCATTAGATACATCAAGTAAATATTTTTTAAAATTTTATTTTATAGGATGAATTTAACCAATTTGAATGCTTAAATATAATCATTTATTTTCACCATATTTTTGTTTTTATAAAAAGAGCCAGAAAAAAAATCAAGAAGGAGAAGTAAAATGACAAAAAAAGAGAAGAAAAAAGAATTGAAGAAGGAATAAGGCCATTAAGTAATTTAATAAGTGGAACCCAAAAAGTTAGCTTATCAAAATAATAAATGCTCATTCAATTTAGAAAATAACAAAAAGTTAATTTTATTTTGGAGGAAAAAGGCTATAACAGTCTTTTTGACTAATCTGGCCAAATTATGGCCATTTAGCAATGCCATTAACTATTAAGAGCCGGACTGATAGGAGAATAAGTTATTCCGAGATTAATTATTTTAAATTTTTTATAATTATTGGTCTTCAACGAGGAATTTTTAGTAAGAGAGAGTCATTAGCTTGCATTGACTACATCCTTATGCTTTGTACATTGTCACTTCTCTAAGATTGAATGATTCGATGAAATGTTCAAGTTGCGATGACGTGATCGTTTCGCTGCTAAGAGGGATAAAAATAATATAAATCTTGGGATAATTTATTCGATGATTTTACTCGAATCGATATATTATTAAATTTTCTAATTACTCTATGTTTAATGGTGATATAATTCTACAACTACTCTAGATATGAAATATATATAATTCTTATATAAAGGAAAGAAACATACATATTTTAATTAACTAAAAATTAAATGTACTTAGCTTAGTATTTTAAAGACCAAAGCCATAATTCAACACTATTTGAGGGATCAAAAGTGCAATTATCCTTAATAATAATAATAATAATAATAATAATAATAATAATAAAAATAATAATGTGTCTCAATAAATTTCATTCAAATTGCATCATTGCCTGTCCCTTTCCACTCTTCATTACATCTAATTTTAATTATTAATACCCACTAACCCTCTTTTCTTTTCTTATGTTTGTAACTACATCAACTTTATTTAATGTTTGACTCACTAGCCAATTATTCACTATACTCTCTCTGCCTCAATTTAAGTATCTCAATTTAATCGGATATAAGATTTAAAAAATAAAGAAAGGATTTTAAATTTTAAAGTCTTAAATTAAATATCTTTTAAATCTTATGATCTTAAATTTGTCATTTCATACATAGAAATTAGAAAACTAATTAAATACAAAAAAACACTTCTTTTTTTAGATAAACCATAAAAGAAAATAAGAGATTTAAATTGAACGACCAGTAATAATTACTTATAATTATAATAATCGAAAGATTTTAATTTTAAAATTCTCATTTTTACCCTCAATGGCATGATTTATAGTAACATAATATGTTTTAAATTTTGTTTTAGATCATAAATTTCAAAAGTTACAGTGTCATATCAATTGAAACGAAGAATAATTATATACTAATATAAGAATAATTAAACTTGTCATTTTATAAGTAGAAATTAGAAAACTTACTAAATACAGAAAGAATCATTTTTTTTAGATAAACCATAAAAGAAAAATAAGAGACTTAAATTGAAACGATCAGTAATAATTATAGTAATCGAAAGATTTTAATTTTAAAATTCTCATTTTACCCTTAATAATATGATAATACAAGTTATTTAAGATAATAAATTTCAAAAGTCACGGTGTCACGTAAATTAGAACGGAGAATAATTATAATACTACTAATATATATCCCCAAGAGACAGGAAGCTGCATTTGTAGAGCGCTGCAAGTCTGGTACTCCAATTACTTTCTTTCCAGTATTACTTTGAGAGATTCTTGATAATCAATCACATTCATTAGTAGACTCAATTTCAAAATCATTTTGAGCCAAAAAGCGATTTTTTTTTTTTCTTTTTCTCATGCTTCTATTTTACTGTATTGCAAAGCATTACCAAACATTGATAATAACCCCACATTTCCATCCCAAGATTTCATGTTTTCTTTGTTGAGATTTCTCTTTGCCTTTTACTTCAAAGGAAGGTTTCCTTTTGGTATATGCTTCAATTAAGGAAGGTCTATTTCCCATTTCTAAAAGGGGTCCCTTTAGTTTTTTGGTATCTTTGAATATCTTCATTTTTTGTGAAATGGGATTCTTGATTAGAAAATGGCTTCATTTCCCAAATGGGGTTTGGGGATTTTAAGAGTAAAAGAGATCTGGGGTTTGGATTTTTCTTCATTGTGGTGAGTAGAGGTTGTGTGTAGTGTTGTTAGAGGCTTAATTCTACTTCTGGGATCTCATCATAAATAGGTAAAGATTGAATCTTTTGTACATTTAATGTGTTTTATGTGAGCTTGACAGTTGATTTAGCATTGAAAGATTGAATCTTTTGTACATTTAATGTGATTCTGTGAGCTTGGACACTTGATTTAGCATTGAAAGATTGAATCTTTTGTACATTTAATGTGTTTTATGTGAGCTTGAACAGTTGATTTAGCATTGAAAGATTGAATCTTTTGTACATTTAATGTGATTCTGTGAGCTTGGACACTTGATTTAGCATTGAAAGAATGAATCTTTTGTACATTTAATGTGATTCTGTGAGCTTGAACACTTGATTTAGCATTGTAAGTTTGAATCTTTTATACATTTATGTGTTTCTGTGAGGTTGAACACTTGATTTAGCATTGAAAGATTGAAACTTTTGTACATTTGATGTGATATTGTGAGCTTCAACACTTGATTTAGCATTGAAAGTTTGAATCTTTGACTCTGATTTCTTCTACATTGAAGAACTATATAATTTGCATGCATCTATTATAATAATCCTTACCTACCTTTGTGGTATATTGATGGTAGTGTAAAGATTGAATCTTTGAACATTTTTTGTGTCTTAGCATTGGAAGTTTGAGTCTTTTGTACATTTTATATGATTCTGTGAGTTTGAACACTTGATTTAGCATTGAAAGTTTGAATCTTTTGTACATTTTATGTGTTTATGTGAGCTTTAGCATTTAATTTGGCATTGAAAGTTTGAATTTTTTGCACATTTATGTGTTTCTGTGAGCTTGAACACTTGATTTTGGATTGGAAGTTTGAATCTTTGCCTGAAGTTGGTCTTATTTCCTATTCAGTTATAATAATTCTTTCTGCTTCCTAAATGGAATTAATATTATTCTCTTTTTCTCTCATAACTCTGCTTTTGTCTGAGCTTGCAAAACCCGATGTGGCATATTGATGTCAGTGTAAACATAATCTAACTATGGTGAATCCTCTATATACTGGAATGGATACAGTGGATACATATAGACGATTTCAACTAATTTCGAATTGAGAGATAGTTGATTGATTGATCTGGTGATCCCTCCTCTTATTTACTTCCTACGAGTTAGGTAGTTATCGGATGATTAAATGGAGATCTTTTTATTGAAATGCATTTCCTCTGCTGGTGTGTCTGAAACTTTGATTGTCTCCTGATTTACTGCCTGTTAATGAAGTTCTACACATACATTAGGATAGTAAAAGTTTCCTTTTTAGATGAACAAATTCCATAATGTATACTCCCTCTGTTTCAATTTGTTTGACCTATTTTGACTTGGCACGGAGCTTAAGAAAGAAAGAAGACTTTCGAATCTTGTGGTCTAAAATTGAAGATATGTCAAATATACCAAAATGTCCTTTAATCTTGTGGTCTTTAATGTGACATGTGGAAAGTTGAAATTAAGGAGTTGCTAAAAAAAGGAAAGTGTCTTGAAACGGACTAAAAAGGAAAGAAGATCAAACAAATTGAAACGGAGGGAGTATAAAATACATGATAGGCAATGCCAACTACTTGTGATTAAAGACTGGTTGTTGTTGTTACACTTAAATGGCTTTGTGTATTAGTCTGGCTGTTAGTATAGGAATAGGTGTGATATTTCGAGAAACCTGTAGTTTTAGAAGATCTTGAGTTTACCTTAAAAGACTAATTATTTGCTAGTATATGAACCAAATAGACTGAATAGAACAAAATTGATATAGAGGTTTCATATAGCCAACCCCAAATATGTTCGGAACTGAGTCATTGTTGATTAGTCGATTGATTTATAAGATGCATGACTGCTAGTTCAATTTGGAGATGTTTGTCTTTATGCTTCTCTTCTTCTTTTTTTGTTTTTTGATTTTCATATTTTCGATTTTGCAGGTTTCACTAAGATGGCATCTGACCTTAATTTTGAACTGTCTAAGAAAACTCATATATTTCATCTCAAGGTGTGGGTTCTATTAGCCATCTTTGTTGGAATTTTTATTGTGGTAATTCTTTTGCTGCTGCCATTTTGTTTTTCTCGTAAAAAATCAAGAAAGTCTCATGATAAACTACCCATAAGCAAAATTCCTTCTGTGTGCAAAGAAATAAGAGTTGATCAAAACTCAGCAAGCAACTATGGGAGCCAGTATAGGAATCCCCTTGCATTTCAAGACACATACTGTGAGAAAAATTCCGATAAGCTTTTGGCACATTCAAATATTGACAAGATGAAAGATTTTGACATAAATAGTCAATCAGGCTCATTTAATTATTTAGAAAAAGACAGAACATTTGAGTCGGGGGAAAAGAGAGTTTCAGGAACAGTAAATCATCCTACGAATGTACCGTCCCCTCTCTCTGGTCTGCCTGAGTTCTCTCACCTAGGTTGGGGCCATTGGTTTACTCTAAGGGACCTTGAAACTGCAACCAACAAGTTCTCTAAGGATAATATCATTGGAGAGGGTGGTTATGGCATTGTTTACCGGGGACAGCTGATCAACGGAACTGAAGTTGCTGTTAAAAAACTGTTGAATAATTTGTAAGTTTCGATAGTCTTATATGTTCCTTCGATAATTAGTCTCCTCACTTGCATATATATAAAAACATTTGACATATGGGATACTCCATCTATAGAGGACAAGCAGAGAAAGAATTTCAAGTGGAAGTTGAGGCCATCGGTCATGTCCGACATAAGAATTTGGTTAGACTTTTGGGCTACTGTATTGAAGGAACCCACAGGTACACATTTTTTAAATCTCTTTTGTCTCTCTTCATTACATCTTAAAGGTAGCAATAACTTACTCCCTCCGTTTCAATTTGTTTGTCTGCTTTGACTTGGCATGGAGTATAAGAAAGTAAATAAGACTTTTGAATCTCGTGATCTTAAATTAACGATATATAGAATGTACCAAAATGTCCTTAAATTTTGTGGCCATAAACATGCCACGTGGAAAGTTGAAACTAAAGAGTTGCCAAAAAAGGAAAGAGACATTCTTTTTGAAACGGACTTAAAAAGAAAGTAAGACAAACAAATTAAAACGGAGGGTGTACTATCTAGCAGTGTAACTGCATTTTTGTGTTGAAACTTGAGATTCAATCGTCATCTCCGAGTTTAGGAAATAAGAAAGGAAAAGGAAATACGAAATTCCACCATCCTCTCTCGCGGCTGATGTTGGATTTTATTCTTTTGTTTTTGGCAAATATGCAAGATTTGGCATTGGCTAGTTAGGCTTACCTTCTTTTGTACAAACTGAAAGGAGAAAGGCTTCTAGTACTCTTTTCTTCATGTGCTAAGAGAATATTTTATCTTGTGTCAATAAGTGGAGATAATTCAGTATCTTCTGTTGGACCTATAAATAAAGAAACTGCTTGCTGCAACTTCAGAACTTACTTCAGATGCCACTTTATATAGTGATCCTTGTTTTATTCAGGTTACTGGTTTATGAGTGCGTAAACAATGGGAATTTAGAGCAGTGGCTACATGGAGCTATGCAACAGCACGGATACCTTACATGGGAAGCACGGATGAAGATTCTCCTTGGCACTGCTAAAGCGTGAGTTTTCTCCTATTTTCAACTTTGCATTTACTATATCATACTCTCTCCATCCCAATTTAAGTGTCTTAATTTGACTGGACACGGAGTTTGAGAAACAAAGGGAGACTTGGTCTTAAACTTGCCTTGCAGAATGTTGGAATTGGAAAACTTACTTAATATAGAAAGAGAACTTTTTTCAGGACAAACCAAAAAAGAAAATAAACACTTAAATTGGGACGGAGGGAGTACTTTTTTTTGGTTCTCTTATAAATGTTTTTTTATACTTGTAGTCTTGCATATTTACACGAGGCAATTGAGCCCAAGGTGGTGCATCGTGACATCAAGTCAAGCAACATATTGATAGATGATGACTTCAATGCGAAAATTTCTGATTTTGGCCTGGCCAAGTTGCTAGGTGCAGGGAAGAGTCACATTACGACCAGAGTTATGGGCACCTTCGGGTAAGTACATTTATAGAGCTATCTTGGATGAGCTTATTCTCTTCTAACACTCATGTTGGTCGAATACCCTTTTTTAGTCATCACTGAACACCTCTCTATGTTTGGCCAACTTCCTCACAACAGATATGTAGCTCCCGAGTATGCAAATAGTGGTCTACTGAATGAAAAGAGTGATGTGTACAGCTACGGTGTTGTGCTTCTGGAAGCCATCACTGGAAGAGATCCGGTGGATTATGGTCGCCCTGCTCCTGAGGTATGCTCTTCCATTGTTATTATTAGTAAAGGAGTATTTAAACATTGATCTCCATGGTTTTCACGAACTTCATCAACCATTGTAATTGTTGTGCTGATATGCCATTTATTTGGTGTATACAGGTGAATCTTGTTGACTGGCTCAAGATGATGGTTGGCAGCAAACGCTCAGAAGAAGTAGTCGATCCAACAATCGAAACAAGGCCTTCCACAACCGCCCTTAAACGAGCTCTATTGACAACTTTAAGATGTCTTGATCCAGATTCTGATAAGAGGCCAACAATGAGTCAAGTCGTTCGAATGCTTGAATCTGAGGAATATCCGATACCACGAGAGGTGATATACTAACCAAAGATTTTCTTAGTTATTTGGTTGGGAAGTTATGTATAATCTTAACTTGTTGGTCTTTCTAGGGCCGAAGACGAAGAAAGAATCAGGCAGGTGCTGAAGAAACAGAATCTCATAATCGGAAGTCTACAGATAGCAGTGATAGACCAATTTTGAAGACGAAAACTAGAAGCGATCATCGAACAAATGCTTAAGATTGAACTACAAAAGTTGCAGTGAGCTGACATGATTGGAGTGGCACAAAAAAGAGCCATATACACATAAAGATATATATTTTCTTCCATTTGGTATATCTTATAATACTAGTAGATGTTTGTGAGAATCATTTTTGTGTGTATGAAAATCAGAGTCCACTGAGTTAGAGTATATAAATTCCTCATTTTTGACTCTGTGTTCTTTGCAGTTATGGGTAATGTATAGATAGTTGACATGCCCTTTTAACAAAAAAGATGTAAAAGGTTTCATTTTGTGTTGTTGTATGAAGAAAACCATTAGTTTTTGTTCTATTTTCTTGGGCTGTAATAACTTCAGCACTTGATGAATGTTCAAGAAAGGTTGCACAAGAAACAATGCTTATGGAAAATTTAGTGGTGCATGGTTCGAAACTCGGTAAACAATGGATTTGTCCCTCTACCTTTCTAGGCTTAAAAACTAGGCTTTTGTTCTCGACAAGGTTTAAAAGTGTGTCATGTGCCTAATCCACAAATCATGTGTTGCACTCTACCCAACAACAACATTGAACATACCTAGTGTAATCCCACAATGTGGGGTTTGAGGAGGGTAAAGTGTACATAGACCTTACCCCTACCTTGTGGAGGTAGAGAGGTTGTTTCTGAAAGACCTGAACATCATGTGTTGCACTCTTTCCAACAACATATCTAGTAAATCCCACAAAGTAGGGTCTGGGGAGAGTAGAATGTACGCAGACCCAACCTCTACATTGTGGAGGTAGAGAGGTTGTTTCCGAGAAGCCCTCAACTCAAGTGAAGCAAATTAGATAGACGTGTTGCTCTCTTTCCACTAGATGAAAACCCATGGGATGGCTATGAAACTTATCCTATTTTATAAATATTGTTACTTTTCTTTTTGCCAATGGCAAAATGTTCCTTTAAATTTGGTGGCCTCTTCATACCAAAACATCATTGCAAGTTGGATGATAAAGTATAATCTCAACACAAATAGACTGTAATTGTCTTTTCAAGAAATTGAAATGCAGTTTAAAGAGGAACCCATAGGAACAAACTATAGTATACATATGGAATCATTCTGAAACATAGTTGTGACTTAAGTCAGCAATAAGAACCTTGCGGAAGGTAGGCCAAGGGAGGGTAGAGTGTACGCAATTCTTACCCCTACCTCGTAGAGATAGGGAGGCTGTTTCTGATATACCCTCAGCTTAGAAAGCATAGGAAAGCAATTTTGAAAAAGGAATACAGAAATGAAAGCAGTAACAATAAAAGCTACAACTTCTACAATCTACTAATATAATTGTGGCATGGTAGAATTTCAAAATCTCAATACAAATCCATGAAAATCAATATGCAAATATACAATATTTCTTTGGCATTCACTCGGCAGGAAGAAAAAAAGGGGGTGGAGGTGACATTGTTGTGCAGTAGTTGCCAAGGTGAGCACCAGTATCACGGTCCACTTGTGACTCGTACCAATCTCAATCTTTCTCATTTCATTACGTAGGCTGGGGTAAGGAGAAAAATTCACAAGTTTGATGTTTAACTTGGTACAGGCCGAGGCAACAGAGGCTGAAGAGCCTTTACTACAATGCTCATGTTTGGCCGGAAGTCGGCTTCATATTGCACACACAAGGCAGCAACTGCAGCCATCTGTTTCAGCAAGACAGATGTAAAAAAATGGAAATGATGAAAATCAAGCAGAAATGATCGAATATAATGAAACATTTTATCTTTCCACCTATTCAGACACTCATTTTGGTTACTAATTAACATACTTGGGAAGAAGAAACAGGAATCTAATTTCATAGGAAAGAAAATTCTTCGTTTTGAGTGCATGTACCTTTGCAATTGCCTTCGGAGGGTAATCTGTATTTAGTCTAGCATCAACACACTGCTTCACTTTATCTTCACTAAGTCTTGGGGTTGCCTGTTTACAACAGCGTACAACATCGATTACAAATCAAAAAGAATTACCCAATAAAGCATATGAAAATCTAGAAGGCTATACCCAAGTTACAAGACTCTGTTGCCCACGTGGCAATGTATGATCAACAGGTTTACGGCCAGTAAGTAGTTCCAGGAGCACAACACCAAAGCTATAAACATCACTCTTTGAACTCAACTGACCAGTCATAGCATATCTGAAACTCAAAAGTGATGGTGGGGTATGTCATCAGCATAAAAGTGAACTAAAATCGGGTATGACTTCGGAAATATGAGCTAAAAGCCTAACATCGCTTCCATGTTGCTTATTTGTAGTATATATTGAGAAAGGGACTCACTCTGGTGCATGATAACCAAAGGTCCCAAGAACACGTGTGGAATGAAGACGTGCTGCCATATCAGGGGCTTGATTTGATAAATCAAAATCCGCGATTTTAGCAACATCGTCATCAAAGAGTAAAATGTTGCTAGACTTAATATCACGATGAATGATATGAGGCTGCGCTTTTTCATGCAAGTACTCCAGTCCTTTAGCAGCACCAACTGCAATTTTAACTCGTTGAGCCCATGACAATACTGGACCTGGCTGTGCACCTTTCACACCTTTTCTTCCTGCAATCACAAACTGGAAAATTATGCATTTTGCAGCAATAACAAAATATATAACAGAAAAAATGAAGAGAGCAGCCAAAAGTATAATTTCCAGTCCAAGCACTCTTAGATTGACATTATCTTTGTCCATCCTCATAATAGGCACCCATAACGATGTTTTAGCAGTAGCCATGACACACATTAACACATTTAGGGGTAGTGTATAAGCAAAATTAATGCATGCATTAGCTCTATATATTAGTAGTATTTTGTTTGGTGCACTTTTTCATGCTATGTATAATTAATGCTTGCATTAGTTATACACTCTATTGTGTATTGGGGAGTGTACTACTAATACCATGGGTTTCTAGGTATTAGTAATGCAAAGAGATTTAATGCATGCATTAGCATTTTAAAGACACAATTACCCCTTAAAACCCCTTTTATATCTTTTTCACCATAATGGAGGATATTTTGGTAAATAAATATTTTTGTACAATACATGCTATTTTTAATACACCAAACCAAACAATGCATAAGAAACAATCTATGCATAACTAATGCAAGCATAACCAATACAAGCATTGCTAATACACTCTATTTAGCATTATTTTTATACACTCTACCAAACGACCCCTTACTTGCTGAGATACCACCATTAAGAGTCGTTAAAAAAGCTTGTAAAGGACGCATGATTGACCATGCGCAGAAAAAATAAATATCAACGGGAAGTTCCAATTCTCTACTGTTAGATTGACCATACATACAGACGAAAATAGACATCCATAATGATACCAGAAGTAGCAAATACAGTGATATGAACAAGGACCTAAATAAAATCACGGTTCACTGAATGTTCAACGGACATACAACATGCTAATAAATAATTTTTTCCCTTTGCATAACAGCAACATCACCATCAATAAACAAAATCAGGAATCAAAAGCCCTTTATGGGATTTTTTGCGTGCATTATCATTAGAATACATACCTTGTGGTACAATATTCTAACATTAGGTACCTTGTATACTTCTATCCTAATTTAGTGTATACATTCCTTTTTGTGAAATCTCAACGTATAACACAAATCTACAAGTCATAGCATTCTATACAACTTTCGAACTTTGATCAATCCGATTTACCGGTTGAATTTAAAGCAATTACACGTACTTTTCCTCTTAACAACTTCAAAATACTTTTTTTTAGATTATCATCAACAGAATATGAAATATAACTAATTTCTTAAATTTGAGTGCTTACTCAAACCATGTTAAATGGGACAATTGAGATGGAGTATGTTTTACAGAGAGAATTCTATACAACAAAAAGCGAAAAGAAAAAAAAGAATTTGATGGGATCTTAATAAGGAAGGCTGTATGAAGATATCTAGGCGCAAACTCACTCTTAGTTATGGCATTTTTCATGTCAGAGAATGCATTAGAAAAAACTTCAGAATTTGGCATGAAGCAGTGTTGACCACTAGTTAAGGGGCCATTTACTGCATGGTGCATTACTGAAGTTCATAAAGTGGAGTCTGAAATATACTTGAACATAGTTAGATTGAAAAACAATAATTTTCCGAACACAAGCTACGGAAACAAGTTCTTTACATTTGCTAAAATTTGACACATCACGGCTTGAGGAACTAAATGCACAAGAATTATGGATGACTCAATAGGTTTCAGTACTAATGAGAAGGATATGATTAAGACTTGGTTCCGGTACGGACAATAGCATAGTTCACATACCATGAAGAATGTCATGAAGAGATCCATTCGGGGCATACTCATAGGCTAGCACACGAAAACCGCCATCCACACAATAACCAAGTAATTCAATCACATTTTCATCGTTTAGTCTTGAGACCATTGAGACCTGCAATTGCATGCATCATATCCAGCAAGGTTACAAAGGTTATGTGCAATATAACATAGTCAAATGAAAGACAATAGGGTGGAGCTAACCTGAGCTAAAAATTCTCGATCAGGCTGCTTACTCGAGTCTAATTTTTTAATGGCTGCAGCACGTCCACTTTTCAGGACACCATGGTATACCCTTCCGTATGATCCCTCGCCTATCAAAGCTTTCGAACCAAAGTTGTCAGTGATATCCTTTAACTCATCAACAGCAATGGAAGGAACAGCAATGGGCTGGATATTCACAGTCTGTGTCTCTCTTTGTGCACTTTCTGTGGCATGCTGACCTCCATTGTTGCCTATAAAAATGTTCTCCAGTTAGGTAGGATTGAAATAAAAAATTATGGAATAAACAAAAGTTCCATGAACAAAAGCATGGCATTAAGAAAGAGTCTAAAATGATAGGTAAAACCCAAAGCAATCAACGAAAGACTTGAACTTTTTACTTGGTCATTTAAATTTTCAAGGCTTCAACCGGAACTGACCACGAAAACATCAAATACAAGCATAATAAATGTTTGAGCTTCTAATTTACTGATACCCCAGTTAGAAGTTCCATGAATTTCTTCCCATTTCAACAACAAAATCCATTCGGAATGCTCAAGTAGTCACCAAAAGCCTAATAGTCCTGAAATCAAATTCCATTCCCCTAACCTGTTCCCCAAAACTAACAACAACAACAACTACTACTACTATGCCTCAACCACAAACTAGTTCCTTTAGCTATATCAATCGTCTATATTAATTCCACTCCCCAGTAAACGAAAAAAAGAATAAAATACCCAGAATGCTCAAATATTCACCATAAGCTTAGTAGTCCTGAAATCAAATTCCACTCCCCTAACCTTTCCTTTACCCAAAACTAACAACAACAACTACTACTGCTACTAATATGCCTCAACCACAGACTAGTTAATTTAGCTATATCAATCATCTATATTTGGATCCATTCCCCAGAAAACGGGAAAAAAGCAATCGAAATAGATACCCGTTACAAGGAGGAAACTAACCTGCTGAATTGTGTGCCATGAATGGCCCATTATCAGCAGCTCTGTGCATATCATCATCATCACAACAACTGAAGCAGCTCATAGTTCAATCAACAAATTCTACAAATAACAACAAATCAAACAGTTAAAAACTATAAAAAGAATCTTAAAACAAGGAAACAACCCCATTAATCAGCAGCATAACAACAACCAAACATTTCCAGATTCTTACTGATCCAGAACAAAGCTGTGCAGTATAAGCTAAAATGACATCAAACTCACAAAGGAAATCCAAAAAAGAGTGACATTTAGTAAAAGCAAGAAACATTATAACATCCACATACTCGAAAAAACTCTCATAACAACAACATACCAAGTGTAATCCCAGCAAATAATCTTCAAAAAAAACAAAAGAAAACTATCTTTTTCTATTCTTGAAACTTGTAACAGAAAAAGGAACAATCTTTTATACTAGGGTTCCACTTTTTTCCACAAAACTGAAAAATTAGAGCAACCCCACGATGGATATAGACACAAAATTGCAGAAAATCAACTCAACAACCCCAGATTTCCCAAAAAAGTAAAAAAGGGGCTTTAAAATTAGAAGTTCTTACAAGATTCTAACTTTCTTGAAAGTGTGTGGGGGGGGTTTTGATCTGTGAACTGAAAGAGCAACAAAAGGAATTAAAGAAAATAATCAAAAAAACCCAAATCAATGCGCAAAGACAAAAGTGATATTTATTATTATAGGTTTTATTAGTCATAAATAGTACTTCCTCAGCTCACTTTACTCGAGAGTCAATTTAACTAATTTAAAAAATATATTATATAACTTAATTTTTCGAAAAGTAAAACTTGACAAGTGAAATGAGCCGAATGAAAAATAGTTTTGGCTTAGTTGTTGCGTCTCTGTCATCCACCCTTTTGGCCTTGACTTGCTCTTTCTAGTTTCTATACACATGCACTGACATAAATGATAAAAAGTGTGTGTACACACTGTTTTTTGTATATATGGAGTGGAATAACACTTTCTCTTCAATTTTTTTTTATGTTAGCCTTTGGATTAATTTATAGTAAAAAAATATCATATTTTAGATATTTGAGGTATTCGGTCAAGTTTTTAGAAGAAAATAAATATGTTTTAATAGATAGAAAAAAATCAATAAATAAAAACAAACTTAAAAAATATAATTTATAACACATTAATAATAAGTAAAAAAGTAAAATGAAACACAATCCTATATTAGCACAAATAAAAATACATATCATCTATTTGATAAAAGCTTTTGAGTTCAAGTATAAAAATAATTATATTAGAGTTATTTCCTCCTAAATAGTTCTTAGGCATTTAAATTCAAAGTAGATTTAATCGAGATCTCATTATAGATATTGAACTCGAACCAAAAAAATGAAAAATAAAATAAAAAATATTTTTTTTTTACAGTATCTTATATTTATATATATCATAATATATTTGGAAAAAAAATTGAATGTTTAATTGAGAAAAATGGCGACCAATTCCATTTCTTTATCTTCTTCATCTTCTCTCTTTCCCTCTCCTCTAATTTTCCCCGCCGGCGGTAACCTTCGCCGTCTTTTCGACTTCCGGCGGCCACTCACCGCCGTGATTAGTTGCCGTTCTTCTTCTTCAGTTGCATTTCCGAAGAAAAAGCACTGGAAACAAGGGGAATACCCAGGATTCACTGAACAATCTGGTTTCAAAAACAATAAGAGAACTCCCATAAAGAATATTAAGAAAAAATTGGATAGGAAGAGTAATGCTAAAGCTTGGGTTAGTACTATTACTGAAGCTCTTTCTGAGTATATTGAGAAAAAACAATGGGTTCAAGCTCTTCAGGTAAGTTTTTGCGAAATCCCTTTTGTTTCTTGATTTTGATGTTTTTGATATTATTGTTTGTTTTTTATGTTTATGACTCAATTTTGTAAAACCCCTTTTGATCTTAAACCCTTGTTATAATCTGGTTAAGTGTTTGGAAGCAATTGAGTGTGTGGATTGTATGAGTTAGTTGATGTAAGGCTGCAATTTCTTGTAAAGGTTCTTTTTTTAGCTCTCTTGTTGATTGAGAAATGAGGTTAGCTGGAGTTAGTATATAGGTGCAATTTGTGATGATTGAAGATGGTAAATGGAATCTATGTAGCTTGGACTGTTTGAAAATGTCGACGGGTGTGTGTCGAATCCTTCAAATTTAGTGCATATTTGAAGGATACGATACGGTTGCAGCATCCTTATTGGAGAGTCCGAGCAACATAGAATGGAGTGAGGTAGACCTGAAGCGCAATGTGGGATTTTTGCTTGAAAAGAACTTTAATATCTCGAAATCAATGAAGAGTTAGCTAGAAAAGCATAATGGAAATAAAGGAAGAGGCTATGCGAATAGTTAGATGTTGTTATTATACTTATATTCCCTTGTTTTCAATCCGTTTGTCTGGTTTTGACTTGAAACGGAGTTGATTAAGAAAATAAACATGTATAGTGCTTCTCTTTATTGGCGCTTCAGTGTCTTCATATAGGATTTAAGGCATACTCAAAACAATTGATATTTCACTTCACTTTACTTTTTTTTCAATTTATTTGTTTATATATTTATTATTCATGCTTGTGATTGTTAATCTTGTACCACACATACATATTTGTGCTTTTTGCTTTGTGCTTTTGATAACACTGGTGGATGATGCGATGCATTCTGATCGGTACTGTTCAAAGCTGGAGTATTCACTTCATTAAGAACCACCCTGAGTACCTTAAGCTCCTCATTTGGATAAATTTCACTCTCAAAAACATAAATTAAAATCTGAACACGGAGTATCACTTTTCTGAAACTTCAAAGAGCTCACCTTGCATTTTGTGCACATAAGTTGTCCTCAGACTCCCTATTCCCTAAAAATACAAAGGTAAATGGAAGGATACCTCTTTTCTTAAGTAATCTTACTGCATCTCATTGTTTTTTGGCCTTGCATTCGGATATTACTTTTGTATATTAACTCCTTGGTGCTTTTATTGCTGATGTATTTGCCAATTGGATGTCTCTAAACCTTTCTTTTTTTCTTCCCACTTCCAAACATATGGTTTGGATAATATAATGCGTTTTTGCCTCTAGGTATTTGAAATGCTAAAGGAACAACCCTTTTATCAATCGAAAGAAAGTACATATATGAAGCTTCTTGTACTTCTTGGGAGATGCGGGCAACCAGGGAATGCACAACAACTTTTTGATACAATGATTGAAGAGGGATTAGAACCCACACCAGAATTCTATACAGCCTTGGTTGGTGCTTACTGTAGAAGCAACATAATTGACAAGGCATTTACTATTCTTCAACGGATGATTGAGCTCCCTTATTGTCAGCCAAATGTTTATACATACAGTATATTAATTAAGGCATGTGTGGATGCATCCCGGTTTGATCTGGTTGACTCTCTTTATGAACAAATGGCTGAACGTTCCATAGTTCCTAACACTGTCACTCAAAATATAGTCTTGAGTGGCTACGGGAGGGCGGGGAAATATGGTGAGATGGAGAAAGTGCTTTCGGGAATGCTTGAGAGCACAGACAGTAGACCTGATATATGGACAATGAACACAATTCTGAGCTTATTTGGCAACAAGGGGCAAGTTGAAATGATGGAGAGATGGTATGAAAAGTTTTGTAGTTTCGGTATTGAGCCAGAGACAAGAACATTTAATATCCTTATTAGTGCTTATGGGAAGAAAAGAATGTACGATAAGATGTCATCGGTGATGGAGTACATGCGTAAACTTTCATTTCCATGGACAACATCAACTTACAACAACGTCATTGAAGCGTTTTCAGATGTAGGTGATGCAAAGCATATGGAGTACACATTTGATCAAATGCGTGCTGAAGGCGTGAAAGGCGACACCAAGACTTTTTGCTGTCTCATTAGAGGATATGCAAATGCAGGCCTTTTTCCTAAGGTGATCAACACTGTCCAATTAGCTGGGAAGTTGGAGATCCCTGAAAACAATTCTTTTTTCAGTTCTGTTATTTATGCTTGTGCAAAGGCAGAGGACTTATTGGAGATGGAGAGAGTTTTCAAGCGAATGAAAGATAAGGGATTCCGACCAGATGAAACAACTTACACTGTTATGGTTGAGGCATATAGAAAGGAAGGTATGACGGACAAAGTCTATGATTTAGAGCAAGAAAAGCGGATGATGTCTGCCTCAGAGTCCAGCGACAGCCAAGAAAAGCTAGAGCTAATGCCTACTTGAGAACTAAATATGAAATTTAATTTAACAATGCATTGGAGCACCAAAGCTGTGCAGAGCTGTAAATTGATAAGATCACTCAGTTGTCTGCTTGGAGCAGGTAACTATCTTTGTCAGCAAGTTTACGAGGAGGTGAACCTACGCCTAAGGCATGAATGGGACACTTTGACTGTATCATTATAAACTCAATCTTTTATCATGAGGTATTTGCCATGTTTGTTCTCTAACTCTATATCAAGTGTGTCTTGTTTTCCTAAATAGAGAGCTATTATGTCAATAATGCTACTTTCGATGTTCCAAGCAGGTTCTGTTGCCCTTGTAATTTTTCGGTTTTTGCCTTTTATCGTTAAAATACCAATTCAGCTTTTGAGTTTTGACTATGTTTATTATGATGGATTCCTAGTACTAGTTTTTCTCTTTATTTTTCTTGTATTTTCAAAACCTCTTGCTCATGGAGCTGTATTTTTCATTAGAGATTACAATCTGGAGCAAAATGAAGATAATGTATTGTCAAGAATATTAAGTCATAAAGATGCTATCATATCTCATTTACGCTGGATCAGCCTCTTTCTGGGATTCCATACCTTGACACTTTGGAGCTGTATTTTTCATTAGAGATTACAATCTGGAGCAAAATGAAGATAATGTATTGTCAAGAATATTAAGTCATAAAGATGCTATCATATCTCATTTACGCTGGATCAGCCTCTTTCTGGGATTCCATACCTTGACACTTTCTGTTCTCATAATCATGTCATGCTTCCTTTTGGCACTCCAAACCGATGCCTCGGACCAGAAAGGAAAAGATTGAATCTTATAAAACTGTTACCCCCCCGGCTAGCAAGATCCAGAGGGTTAGCGTTTTCTTAAGAAGGAATACCCATCTGTATTTGATGGATCTGCACGTCTGAGTCTGAGCCTCGACGTGCAGATTCTATTTCGTAGCTAATCCCAGACAGAGAAAGCTACAAGCATATTAAAACAAAAAATGCAGCTGGGAAAACATAGTTCTTCTGGTACTCAGATTCTCATATTTATGTGAGGAGCAGTTTGCTGGCTGTGTAAGGAACACATAACAAAAGCCAAGATTAATCGAAAAGTTCTACCCTGTCTACAGCAACACATAACAAAAGCCAAGATTTAATATCTCAATCCATGATTTCATATCCTCAAACTAAATATCCAAGAAACTTGGAACAATATTTCTAAAACCACATTAAAAGAACAAATATAAGATATAAAAAATAAAAAAGAAAAGAGAAGGCGAAACAAAAGCCAACATGCAGGCTATAGTAAGCTTCGTCACATAGGCATGAAACAATTATATTCCAGTTTAAGCTTCAGGCTTGTCCCACTTGAGAGGCTTGACTACTTCCCATGTGAAGTCAGGATCATCTCTACCAAAATGCCCATAGGCAGCAGTCTTCAAGAAACGGCCGTTGCCACCCCTCAGTAGATCGAGGTTGATGGAAATCATCCCGGGCCTGAAATCAAAGTTCTCCTTCACAATGTTGAGAATTTCCTTGTCAGGGATCTTCCCAGTTCCATAAGTGTCCACAAAGACGGATAATGGTTCAGGCACACCGATGGCATATGAAACCTGAACAATGCACCTCCTAGCAAGACCATTGGCAACAATGCTCTTAGCTGCTTGCCTCACGATATAGGCTCCACTTCTGTCGACCTTGGTAGGATCCTTCCCAGAGAAAGCACCACCTCCATGAGCACCCCAACCTCCGTAAGTGTCAATGATGATCTTACGGCCAGTGAGACCAGCATCACCGTGAGGTCCACCAATGACAAAACGGCCTGAAGGGTTGAGGTGGAAAATGGTCTTCTCATCAAGATACTTCTCGGGGATCACAGGCTTGATGACATGCTCTTTGAGATCACGAGCAATTTCATCATTTGTAACAGTCTCATCATGCTGAGTGGATATCAAAACAGTGTGAACACGAAGAGGAATCATAGCACCATTGTCATTGTGGTACTCAACAGTCACTTGGGTTTTACCATCAGGTCTAAGCCAAGAGCAAGTTCCATTCTTGCGGACCTCAGTAAGGCGAGCTCCAAGTTTGGTAGCAAGAACATGGCTAAGGGGCATCAACTCTGGTGTCTCGTCGGTGGCATAGCCAAACATGTGACCTTGGTCACCAGCACCAATTTCCTCAGGTCGCTTAGTCAAATGACCATGAACACCTTGAGCAATATCAGGGCTCTGCTGCTCAATGTTCACAAGGACCTTGCAATTGTCAGCATCCAAACCAACATCAGAGGACACAAATCCAATTTCCCGGCAAGTGTCACGTACAATCTTCTCATAATCAATATTGGCCTTGGTGGTGATCTCTCCAAAGACCATAACCAAGTTGGTCTTGGTACAAGTCTCGCAAGCAACTTTGCTTTCAGGGTCCTGAGCTAAACAGGCGTCAAGCACTGCATCGGAGACCTGGTCACAAAGCTTGTCGGGATGTCCCTCGTTGACTGATTCAGATGTGAACAAGAAAGTCTCCATTTCTCTAAATCTGCATGAACGAATTGAAAGATATCAGTAACCAA
Source organism: Solanum appendiculatum (assembly GCA_018342035.1). NCBI lineage: Eukaryota > Viridiplantae > Streptophyta > Magnoliopsida > Solanales > Solanaceae > Solanum > Solanum appendiculatum. Next base: position 65,845 of record JAGDQO010000622.1, on the reverse strand, counting down.
AAACCAATGTGAATCACGGAAATGACCATGGAAATAGACTCCGTAAGTAAAACAAAGAGAACAGAGTATAGTAAATTTAGACAAAAACAATGTTTCATGATGCTTCAACAATGTAAGTAATCACTATAGGTGAAATAAATTATAACTCGTTCTGTACTTCTCGCGAGTAATTCAGCATACGGAGTACAAAGGGGATCTAACATATAGCCATGAGTTACAAGCACCTACTCTCAAAAATCAAGCTATAGAAGACTAAAGAAGACTTCAAAAAAATTCTGCAAGTGCAGTCTAACTAAAAATACTGTCTTTGTGAGAAAACTATGTCCATGCCATTAATTGACCAATTGTCTTTAAAACACAAACTAACATCAGCACCATGAAAATGGCGGAAGGAAGCACAAATCTTGTGGACAATACAAAATCCACAAAAAAAGGGGGACTATATTTCAAATCTATTTATTACTCCCTCCATTTCAATTTGTTTATATGGCTTTCCTTTTAAGTTCGTTTAAAAAAGAATGTCACCTTCCTCGGCAATTCTTTAATTCTAAACTTTAGACATCACATGTTTAAGACAACAAAATTAAAAAACATTTTGGTACATTCTACATATATTTAGCTTAACACCACAAAATTCAAAAGTATCCTTTAATTTCTTAAACTACGTGCTTAATTAAAACCATACAATCAAATTGAAATGAAAGGAGTAACAAAGATTACTGGATCAAGTGAAAAATGTAAACTTCAAATCAAAACCCCTCATAAAATTGAAACCAACACAGAGAAAGATCAAAATAGCATCTTTAACTGGTACTATTATAACACATTTCAAATCAGATCCATAGAAAACAACTCTTTTTATTTTTATTAACCATGCTGTCCGAGCCAACTCGCACCCACCTCAACTAATTTCACACGATTCCACATAACTCCATCAAGCTGACCCCTCAACTAAATTAATTTTACGAGATACTTGTCACCTTCTACCAAGACTAGGTAGGAGGTAACTCTGTCAAGCTGTCCCCTCAAGGCCTCAACTAATTTAATTTTACAGGATTCCTTAAACCTTCTAATAACACTAGGTAGGAGGTAATTCTGTCAAGTTGCACCCTTATCTAATTTAATTTTACGAGATACCTAACACCTTCTACCAACGCCACTGGGAGGTAACTCTGTCAACCTGTCCTCTCAACTAATTTTACTTTTACGAGCTGTCACCTTCCACCAACAACAAATATCAGGTAACTCAAATCTCGTGTCCTGGATGCCATATAAAACAATTACAACTACTTAAACAGTACTATTCATCATCATCCATCAATCAACACACATATATATATACATATAGAGAGAGAAAGAGGAGAGAGATAGAGAAATTTACCTTTAATTGAAGCAAAATAAAGTCAATTGTGAGGAGGAGGAGAAGGGCAAGGAAGAAATGAAATGAAGGAAGAGATTATATAAGAAAATGAGAGAAATCCCCCTTTGTCATAAATTAGGGCTAGATTCATTTTCGGGTTATTTTTGGTAATCGGGTTTTCAATCAACGGCTCACAATCATTTTGATTTTCGGACAACCGTTGGATTAACAATTTGAGAATAAATCGTCGGTGGATCTAATATATATACTGCTATACTATACCTGTCATTCATTATGAACCGACGCGGTTTCGACGTATAATTACTTAATCACATAAAATATTTCACGTTTTTTTATTATACATGATATACACATCAATAGGGGATAGATTTGAGATTAACAAATTATTGAAGCTAATGTATACATTTAAAGGAAGTGTTGATGAATATATCACAAATTAAAGTTGACCTAAAATGAATAAATAGATATTTAGATTAAGATGCGGATATATCACCTTTTTTAAAAGGAGATTCAGTTCGTACGATATAATTTATGTTGATTCAGCAATATATTTCTTGACTTGCCATCTCCGGAATAATAATAATCCAGCAACATTATATAGCTCAAATAACTATGAATTAGTTGAAAAGTCAAGGAATGAGAGAGAGAGGTGAGCGAGCGAGAGAGAGGTGAGCGAGCAACGATAGAGAGACTAGATACATTCGTTTGATACAGTGTATATAGAGGCTTGAATAAGTTGAAAAGTTCAAGGGATGAGAGAGGAAAAGAGGCGAGCGAGGAGAGAGAGGCGAGATACATTCATTTGATACAGTGTATATAGAAGCAAACTAGGAAAAAATATATAGTTATGAAAACTATCATTGTGTTGAGTAATTAACACATATAGTAGTGTGGTTTATGACTCAAAAATAATTATGCCAAAGAATAAAAATATCCGCACACGAGAACACAACCAAAATGTTTAGTTTCAATTTAATTTTTTTCATTTGATATTCGATACTCGTATTAGAGTTCAATTAAATTTGAATTCGCACACATAAGGCCTTATTTGGGGAAAACACTCCCTACTAAATTTTTTTCATACTTAAAACTCGGACCGAGAACCTTAAATATTTGTCCATTTCCTTTTTATCACGTGCATGTAAATTCCTAATGGAATTCCTTGTCATACATAATCAGCAACTATTAGTAACTAATCAATCAGCCTTACATAAGCCATGAATAATTAATTAAATTAATTAATCAAGCAAGTTCTTAAATTAGTACACTAAATAATAATTTGAAGATTCTACATGTTTATTCTCAAATATAATATTTTGGGGACCCCCATTTATTTATTTTAATAAAACATAAGTGGTTTGAAATAAAATACTACCATCAACTTTTGGCCCCTTTTTCTGATATCCAAATTTAATAATGAATTAAAAATTAGGAATAATGCATGAATTTGCATAATTGATCTTAAAAAAATCACCCTCTCATAATATATTACTATGTATAAAAAAATTGTGTATGAGTTTTGGACCCAAATGGTCAATCTTTTTTGTGTGAATTAAATATGTTAAAAAAAATATGTTGTATATTAAGATTTGGTAGGTAGAAATAGGTTTATATATTATAAAATAAATGTAGTATACACAAAGTTACAAAGTTCAAACATCATTTTCAATTTTGATATTGTAAAGTACAACTAACAATTAAAAATCCCACCAAATTCAAAGCCAACAATCACTACCTAACTAAATTTATTTCTCCAAATATAATACCAAATACTATTTAGAATCTTTGTTTGTGGGGTTGGGTTCTGGTGGTGGTAGGGTGGGGGGAGAAATTTATCAAGCATAATACGTAAACAGACATTTAAATTTGACATCATCGGACAAATAAGCATTTAAACTTTGAAAGTCCACATCTTGACACCTCAACTTGGTCTCAACTGACAACTAATCGCTTCAACTCGTTTCCAATGGGCCTGGGATAATCCAACATTAACGTGACACATCAATTTTGAAGGTGTCTAGAGGATCATTTTATAAGTTGAAAGTGTTCAACTGATTTCAACCGATACAGTGGAGACGAGTGATCTCAAATATTGAAGAATAATCATCCTGAATTAAACTTGTATTAAAAGTTTATCGAAACAACAGGCTAGCACCAAACATGATAAAGTTTTTTAGCAGTTCCTCCAGCACCAAATAACAGAAGGCTTATCCAAAATATCATGACTTTATTATATGTCAATAGTCTAAATTTAGAATTATTCAAAGAAAACACAGCTAACAATTTGCTAAGGAAACATATTATAAGATGTATTTTTGCACTAATCCTCTAACACCTGGATACGCTCTCACCTTACAGATTTTAAATTAAGTAGCAAGAATTGTGTCACGGACTTAGAGTTTTACTAATGCTCCATGACATGACATTTGGCTCTACTTAATATTAGGCAGGACCAAATGTGCGATTTCCACCCTTATTGTAATTTGAGTCATGGTTCTCTATAAGTTTTACTCACTTCATTGACCTCTAGATCACATCCTTAGTTGTGTTATATAGATTTAGGATAACAAAGTAATTCAAGATCGCAAAATTTGAAGCATAGACATCTTTTTGTGTTCGGTAGATTCAAGTAATTTAAAATTAAGAAGATAAAAACTATTTAGAGACTCGAGTGATTGGAAAATTACAAGAATATACTATTTAAGACTTTAATTAACAATATATGTATATACTCCTTTTTGTTTACAAAACTAGGTTTTTAATTACAAACATAGCAGAATATTTAATTTTCAATTTTTTAAAAAATATTTTTTAGTATCCGCATTTCTTTTCCTCTTTTTGGGGGGGTTATGTGCTAAATTTATGGGATTGATAATTATTGTTTATTTTTTTGGCTTTCCAACCATAATTATACTCTTTTATATTATTTTTTGCCCATAAAATGATTTTCTATCTCATAATTTTTTATTCAATCAAATCAAATTATTAATGGTAGCCTTAACACAAAATTATTAATTGTAGCCTTAAATCAAATGTTCTGTTTAAGACCTTAATTAACAATATATGTATTTACTCTATTTTATTTATAAAATAAGGGTTTTAATTATAAACATAAAAAAAAAAATTTTAAAACGAGATATATATTACACCATTTTTCTCCTTTTTTTTGGATTAGTATGCTGATTTTTTGGAATTGATAAGTTACTTCTTTTAAAAAATTATGTTTTTCTCTCTCTTCACTTTTTATTCAATTAATTAAAAAATTAATTTTTGTCGTCTCTCAATTTGTAATCCTTCTTTAAATAGATCTTATTCTTAATCATAATTGTTATGATTTAAAACGGTATAATCTTACCATTTGGTATCAATAGGCACTACAGAATTTTATACTAACAATATCACTAATTTTATATTAATATGTATATACCATATATGACCTATAATAGTTTTGAAGTAATTCTATTCTTTATATGAATACATCATGTGTTAAGTTAACAATATAACTCAATATACATCAATAAATAACACAAATATGTACCGTATTTTTAATGAATATTCAACCATTTAATATGCAAACATTTATATCAATTATAGAAATAATGTTATACCAATAATTATTATAAAATATACCTTTAAATATACCAATATATATGAAATTATTTTAAGTTTTAACATCTAATTTTCGCCAAAAAAACTAACTTTCACAATTTGATATATTTAAATTGTAACTTAACATTTTGAATTAGTAATCATTATTCAATCATTTTAAAGTTGGTATATAATTTAATATATTTAAATTGTAACATAAAACCATTCTTATATTAATAGGTAATTTTATACCATTAAATGCCCCCTAGTAATTCTTAAGTAATTATGTTCTTAAGATGAATACACCGTGTGTTAATCTAACGATATAACTCAATATATACCAATAAATATCACAAATTTGTACCATATTTTCAACGAATAATCAACCATTCAATATACAAACACTTGTACCAACTATTGAAATAACATTAGACCAACAATTATTATAAAACATACCTTTAAATATACCAATATATATGAAACTATTTTAACATCTAATTTCGCCAACAGAACATTTTATACCATAAAAACACTAATTTTCTGACAATGGATAAGTTATCAATATTAGGATGAATTCTATTAAAAAATACTATAACGAATACCATTAACAAATAACACCGGTAAATCGTTAATAACATTAAATATTTAACTACAAAAATTATTGTTCTAAATAAAAATTATAAAAACTAACAATGTTAATTTTGAAGTGAAAATTTCGTACGAGTCATCCTGTTATGTCCCGTTGTAGCACATTTACTACAAGTTACTTTAGACCTCTTGAATTTCACCTCGTTAAATCTCTTCTTACGATCGTATTTTGGTGGTCTTCCTGATTGTCGTCTTGCATGTGGTGGTAACACTATTTCTCTCAAAATATGTGATGGATTTCCCATGTGCATTCGCATGGCAAAGGTACAATTGGTATTGCATAAGTATCTCAAAAAATTTCATTACTGTAATACACTGAGCAATAGTCATCACCCTGTTTGTCTCTATATCAGATAGCAACAATAGTATGACTACAAGAAATTTCATCATGCTGAAATCTACCACAACTACACATTCAGGTATGTAGAAAGACAATGAATCTTTTAGCACCGTCCGTAATCGTATGAAGGATATTCTGTTACATTATTCCTGCGTTACACTACATATACAGTTAAAAACATACCCACATAGAAATTTATTTTATTTTTAATAATCAAAATCGAGTTAAAACATAAAGCAAATTGTTTTTTATCCCCATAAAATTCATATACAAATCTGCTATCAAATTATGGTTTAATATTGGTGTTCATTTCGATTTTACCATTTGAAATACCTCTATAACAATATATAAATAAATAGGTGTACAATTGATTCAAAAGTTGATTTTTGATATATGTTTCAATCATACAATACATAACATCATAATATAATCAAGAATTTTACCAATGTTAAACCATACTTCTAAAGTGAATTTTGTTTATATCTTATAACAATACAATGAGTACACTATAAACTAATAAAGTATGTGCAATTATTTCCACAATCATCACTAACGTACAAAATGATTTAACATACTTATTATGAATGGTGTTGAAATCGACTTAACTTTGGTGTCAAATAACATTTCTCAATAAAGTAAATATTCAACCTAAAACTAACATATCATCAATGTGGTTTATAACCATATTCTATCTATCACCAACTAATTTATATAAAAAAGAAAAAATAATACACAATGCATTGTAACCACAAAATAAATTACAACTGCGCAACTGATTGTAAATACAAATAATACTATACAATTCATTGAAAACTAAACATAAAAATATTTAACATAAAAATCTATCGCATAACAAAATTTTCATTAAAACGTCAATAAAAAAACCTACTGCATAACCAAGATATGAACAATGTAAATTAAATAAAAAAAATTTGAAAATAATTAGTTTATTATACAAGATTACAAAATGTTTTTTTTCTTTGGTAACCACGTTGATTTATATCAAACATTAATTAAAAACAATATGATTTACTATAAAATCGATTAAAACTACAAATTTTATACGTAATAAACAAGATTGAAAATACCTGATCATCCCATTTTTAGTCGTACTGAGATGTTGTTGCTTTCCGCCATTGAAACGATTATCAGAAGAGAAAAAGAGTTTGATTGTGGTTAGTATAGTAGTATTTTGGTTATGAGAGAGATTTGTGGTAAGTGAATAATAGAGGTAGAGCAATTTAAGGAATTAAAATTTGTTACCATAAAAAATCATACTAATTAGGGGTCTTTTTTTTTTTACATTTTAAAAAAAAAAATTATTTGCTATATTTGAAAAAAAACTATTGTCATATAGATGAAAAATAGAACTACTGCTATCTAGTGGTTATTAAGCATATATAGTTGTATACTTAAGTTTTTTGCCCTGTAAACAAACCTCGTGATATTTTTTCAGAGTTCAAGTATCTCACATATGGAACAATAGCAATGTTATGAAAAACAAAAACTGAAAAGAAAACTCTAGCGTCTATTGGAGTATAAGCAAATAAAGTATGAGCTTTAATGAAAAAACGCACAAAGGGAGTAAAAAAATATAATTATGTATGTTTAGTCTAAAACTAAAAATTATAATCATGAATGACAAGTATATATTTTCTTTTTTGAGAAAGGTAACAAAAGCATGAATGTCAAATATATGAAAAAGGAAATTGATTATTTTTTTACGATAAAGTGAAATATCAATTGTTTAGTGTCGCCTCTTTAGAAGAGGCTCATTGGCAAGGAAAATTATGCCTTAAAAAATATTCAACCTTTCATATATAACTAAAAAAATAGGAAAAGAAGAAAACAAAAACCTTCACTGTTTACTCTTGTCCTTTGCCAATCCTCACGTGCTTGTGCTTTAGGGTTGGAGAGAAAACTTATCGGTTGATGTAGTAGGGTTGGAAATGGCTAAAAAATGTAAAAGACTGTCATTCGCGGCAAAAATACTCGAGAGTATATTGAAATACATTTATTTTAAACACTGCGATAACATTTCGAAAAGTAATTTGTGGTACTTAACTTATATAGAGATATATCTTTTCATCTCTAGCACTAAGTTACTATGATCTTCCTCTCTTCTCTGCAAATCATAAGTTTGAAGAGGAAAAATTAGTGTTGTTGTGGTTGACTGAATGCTTGATTCAACCCTTGCGTGAAAGAAGTTTCATATGTATTATAAGCAATACTTTAAGGATCTAATATGGAGGTGTTTCTTTTACTTCAATCGAGATGCATGATTTTTTCCTCATATAACTCAATTTATTTCTTCAGACATATCTTTGCAGAAAGAGGACTACACTGTTACCCTTCACTTGAAAACATTCGTTCGTCATATTATTGCAGTAATTTATTGTCAAATGACTTCATGAAGAAATTTCCCAAGTGTAAAAGATTACAACCTTCTTATTGATGTGCAGGAATGACGACGCAAGTATTGGTCAAAGAGCAAGTTATTTACTCACAAAGTTCAATATGCTAAGAGTTTAGATTTGAGTCAATGACACATTACAAAACTTCCAATGATAGTTTTCTATTTAAAGCACATTTGTAATTACCTAAATCTATCTGATAATTCTTTGAAAAACATACCGAAATAGATAGATCAATTTTTTTATTTACAGACACTTAATACCTTAGGCATCTTCAGTTTTATGAGTGAGAAAAATATCACACATGCTATCAGAATTTGCAGAACGAACAAATTTTCAAATCCTATCTAGATTTGTTGTTGGTCAAGATGAAGGTTATACTATTGTGTAGTTAAAACAAATGGCATTTCTCTGAAATCACTTCAGCTCTTTAGACTTGAAAATGTAAGATATGAAAATCAAGTAATCGAGGCCAGTACCCATGATGTTGTGGCTTGAGCAACTCGAGTTGGAATGGATTGCTACTACGAATGTGATTCAGGAAGAATTAGTCCTTGTCATATTCAGTTTAGAATTTGAAGAAATTGGTAATAGCAGAAAAATAAGGTTTGGCATTTCCTTAAAGTTGGTTAAGCATTTCCGACTTCAATTTAAAAGTATTCACTTGAAGGGTTTCTGGCTTTCTCAAAATAAAATTTACTTTCCGTCCTTCAAGTTAATGCTTTTAAGATTGAAGCCGAAAACCCTTCAAGTGAATGCTTTTAAGATTGAAGCCGAAAATCCTTAACCAATTTCATTTTACGTTAGGATCAAACCGTAGTAGCCTGCTATTACCAATTTCTTCAAATTCTCATGAAACTGACGTGACCAATAACTAATTCTACATGAATCATATTTGTAGGAGCATTCCATTCCAAATCGAGTTGCTCGAACCACAAATATCATGATAAGTTGGCCTTTACTACCTGATTTTTATTTCTTATATTTTTGAAGTCTAAAGAGCTGAAGTAATATTTGAGAAATGACATTTTTTAAGCTCCACAATAGTATAATCTTCGTCTGGACCAACAACAAATGTAGACAAGATTTAAAGATTTACTCATTCTACAAATTCTAATGGCATATATAGTATTTTCTCACACTCAGAAAATTGAAGATGCCTAAGGTTTCCCATATTTCTCAAGCTCTCTAGAAGATACTCAAGCTATATGCACATGTTCAACTTAAGAGTCGGTAAATAAAAAGGTTCATCTATACATTTCGATATATTTTCGAAAGAATTACCAAATAGATTTAGGTAATGAAGGTGCTTTAAAGAATTATATATCATTGACAGCTCTGTAATGTGTCTTTGACTCAAATTCAAAACTCTTAACACATCGAACTTTTTGAGGAGATAACTGCACTTTGACTAACATCTGCGATGCCGTTCCTACCGACTAATCTTTTATTCTTAGGGAATTCCTTCACGAAGTTATCTGAGTACAAATTATTGCAATAAAACGACAAATAACGAATGTTTTCGAATGAGGGTAATAGGGTAGATTTTAATCCTTCATCTGCAAAGATATATTTGAAGAAATAAATTGAGATACCTGTAGAAGAAAACTATGCATTCTGTATATACCTTCTTTTTCTTCAGATTGGAGTAGAAGAAAAACTCCATACTAAATTCTTTAAGAATTGGTTAGCAATGCATAATAAACTTGTTTCACCCATAGACTGAATCAAACTTCCAACCAACCACAATAACACTAATTTTTCATCTTCAAACTTATGATTTGCAAGAATAAAACATAGTAAGCAAAATATTTCTTCAATTCTTTAAAAAGATCGTAATATCTTAATGATAGAGATGAAAAGATACGATTTCTACACAAAGTTAAGTCCTACAAATTACCTTTCAAAATGTTATTCAAAATGCTTAAAATGAATGCATTTCAATGTATTCCCAAATACCTTTAGCGCTAATGGAGTCTTTACATTTTTTAGTCATTTCCAATCCTTCTACATCAACATACTCCTCTTCGCAGAAAAATGCACTTCCTAAAGAAGATAAAATAAATACATTTAGCTTATTACAAATGTGCAACTCTTAAGGGTAAAGAAAGAAACAAAAATGCATCCCCAAAAGGAAATTACAGAAAAGGAAGAAGAACATGCATCTCGTAAAAGAAAGATACACAATTAAAGGTCATACCGACTTACTTACATCTAAAATACAATCATACTATTATACTTTTACAAAATTTATTTGAACTAACCACAACAGCTCGAACATGATTCTACAAACGACATAGCAGAGCACACAACCCAATCACACAAGTAAGAGACTGAAAACCCCTCATTTTATAAATAATCTAAAACTCAAAACCTACCCAAAACTCAACTCAACTCAATTCTTTTACAACAGTTTAGATTCATAAACTCAAACTCAAAATACTAGAAAAAATGAAGTGAAATATACCTTTTAGATTGTACATGAAAACAAAAATGGCAACTCAACTCAACTCAAAATGGTTTGTTTTAGGGGTTTAAAAAGGGATGACCCTTTTTTTTTAACAACACTTTAATTTTAGCTTTTAGATGGCATGTTTAAGGCCATAAGATGAAAGGATATTTTGATATATTTAATAAAATTTTAATTTAGAATATTTTGGTATATTTGACATAATTTTAATTTAAGATCATAAGATTGAAATATTTCTTTGTTTTATTAAATTTCGTAAGTCAAACTAGGTTGTTCTTTTTTAAACAAAGAGAGTATTTTTAACGAGTTTACCCTTAACAAAAGAAGTACTACTACTATTTTTAATAGTTTCTTGGTTACATTTATTTATTTAAAATAAATAAATTTAAAGGAAAAAACAAATGTCTTTTTTATTTTGTGAAAAAATAGTATCACTTATTTTAAATCAAAATAAAAATGTGAAAATATCACTATGTATATGATAAAATGGGCTAAGAGGGAATTGAAGTGAGATTGAATGGAAGCAAGGAGTTAACGAGATTAATCTTCCAACGAGATTAGTACTTTGAGACTCGAGTGAAGCTTTTTTATTGGCTGATGTCCACCCTGGTAACTTATAACTTATGTAAAAAAAAAATAATTAAAAATTTAAAACTTATGTCTTTTAACTTCATACAAATTTTGAATGTATCATTTTTCAGATATAAATCACACTTATTTTGAAAATAGAAAGTAAAATTTATGCTCAATTTGGAAAATTGATAATTAAATTTCCAAGGTTAAGTTTTTGCCCGATTTCGTGGGATCTCAGCTTCGAATTTAGTTAAATAACAATTCCGATTGTGAAAAACATTCTAGTTTACTTTCCTACTCTCAACGTCTCATATTAGTTATCCACGTTATTAAAAATAGTTATCTCAAATTACTTGTCAATTAACAAAATTTCGATAGAATTAATTATTGCAAGAAAATCCAAATTCTATAAAAATGAGGAAAATGACTTTTCATAATGAAAATAGGTAAAGGAAGTTTCATAAGTAACATTTCAAGTAAAGAAAGTTTCAGAAGTAACATTTCAAGTTCATTATCTCCTCCGCATCCAAAAATATTAGGAAAATTGAAGAGTTGGTGCAGAAAAAACATAACTAACACCATATATAAATATAGGAAAAAGTAATTGCATTAAGAATTTTCAACTTGATAACAACCAACTTAACTGAAATAATCAATACAAAATAAATTAGGAAAGTTGTAAGGCATAGTGATTTTCCATGACAGAACCAAGTTAGCAACAGATCTTCAAATGACCATCTTCTGTTCCAACCACAAAGAGTCGCGAAAAAGGTAAAACACTGATACTTGATAAAACAGACGCGTTCTTTGATTCACGATCACTCATGTGGAGATACTGAGGCGTGACAAATTGCTGAACGTCCTGCCACATTTTGTTAAAGCCACTAAGATGCAAATTACAAACAGTAAAACAAGTAGTGATTCTTAAGCATTGTATTCCAGAGGCAAGGAACAAACTTCGAAAATGAGCCACCACAGAATCACTGTTAAAAGAAGTTTGATAACAGAACATAAGCCACCAGAGGTTAGAAACTCTAGGGATTCAGGCTCGCTCCTCTACCCTCCTCCCAATTTAAGTGTACCAAGCTTTATCCCTAGCAGGTTTTGAACACGTGAAGTGCATCTTAACCCAAATATCACGTGTCGTGTCCTTCCATTGAACCAAATCCCTCAGTGTACCATATTCTGCAGCTAGTATACTTTTCATAAGCATTGAATTGTCAGTCTTAATTTGCACAAAAATACTGATCAGAGAAGGGTATTCTCTGCTACTTAATGACAACCTCTAGAAAACATCAACTTAATAGTAATACTATAAACTGACAATCTCTCATTTTCTTATGGTCATACGATTAGAGTTCATTCTGAAAAGAGAACACTTCGATTTTAAGTATCAAGACTCTCACCCTATACATTTTTCAATAGACTACATAGAAGTGTACTCCTCGTACATAAAGGAGCCTACGAAACAAAATAGATGATCTAACTTCTATATTAGATCTATATGCCAGTGGAGTATTTACCATTTTGTGCATAGTAAAAACAACTAAGATGTTAAAACTTGGAGAAGAATGTCACCATCCCAAAATTTTCCCTTTTATTTATTCACCTATGCAAATGGCATTTCATGTCCTTCGTACATCTATCTTAACAGGATTAATATGGTGCTGCAATACATGGTAAGTTGTCTGGCAGTCAGTAATTAGGCACCAAAAGTAGATTCTACAGGAATTTTTCGGTTTCAGATGCATGGAAAAGGAATCAGATAGGAAGACATAACAAGTTATCAAATTATATATCTAGCTAGCTAAGATATCCTAAGATACTATCTTCTGTGCAAGCAGACAGAATATACAAAGTTCTGCGGAAGTAGAACAAAAGTGTGTAAAAAGTGAAAAGATACATGCAAGGTACTTACTTCATCAGAAGAACTGGCCAAAGAAGAAAGCCCAATTTTACTGCGGAAAATTGAAATCACATTTTGCCCCCAAGTGGAGAAATCAGAAACACCATCAGTGTGACCTCTGGAAGCCAAGGGTTTTGATTTCCAATTTCTGTGATATAAAATAAAGTAAGGAAATGAAAAAAATAAAAAATCTCAAACAACAAAAAGCTCAGTAATGGCATTGAGTAAACATCAACTAAGTACGTGTGGTTCCTTGAGAAAGATGAGTTAAATCAAAACTATCAGTGGACAGTTTCCGGAATACAAAGAGCCAAGGAATGCCAGATTGTGCAACTAAATTTGTTTCTTCATCCTCTCGTGGGTTTCATCTCTGATAGGCAGGAGGAAAGGAATCCTTTATAGTTGAGATTCTTAAACTAAATCACTTGATAAAAACTCAACAAATTTATCAAGGATCTGCACATATAATACTAAATGTACAAAAGACAATCACTAACTTATTATTGTGCATGGTTGGCTTTGTGACGGGCGGAGAATGAATACGTTTGGTTATCTCAAACATGAAACTCTCTCCCAATGATAACTTAGACAAAAACATATTGGAATTGAAACACAGGCCATGAGTTACTGTTCGATGAATTTAAGCTATGCAGTTTACTGGAGATGAATTACAGTTCAATGAATTTAGCTATGCAGCAATTTTCACTCTGGATAAACAAACTATATATATGCTTATCTACAAGGTTGCAGTCACAGATAAGATGTCGCGTTATCTAGCCAGACGGGGATGAGCCTAATCTTACTATGCCACACTTTGTGAGAATTTAGTTACTCCATATTGCTAAGCTTAAGATTAATGTATAACACCAAAGTAACCTTCTCAAGTCCCAAATCTTTAACGTGCGGTCATGAGAGCTTGAAACCAGCAAATGCTCTTCTGGTGTGGCTATCTGCAGGCAGCAAGCAAGCAAAGACACCAGAGTAAGTAGAACCTTTTATTTCAATCTACTGGAAGCAAAAGCCAACTCTTACCTTAGTGACAAAACCATCATGAGCTTGCCATGAGGAAATAATTTTGCCACTCCTCACATCAAATAACCTGCAATGCCCAGAACTTTGCCCAACAGCAACCCAAGATGGATATTGAGGATTTCCGTATTGCTGTTTAGTCGAAGCACTTGAGCATATGGATGAAATCAGAGAAGGAAAATTGGATTCAGTGGCTTCACTCCTCCATAAATGAAGTTTTTGACCTTGTCTGACATCAATGAATCTGGATACCAAAGTAGACGACCAAATAAACCAAGTAAGAGAATGTATCAGTATCAATTTAAATCCAACACAACTCCAGAAATCACTGACCTGAGAGATCCATTTCCAGTACCCACAACAATATTGTCCAGATATTCTGAGTAATACATACTAGTGTACAAATTACCATCAGTGTTCAATATTCCACCTGACAATGGATTAAAATGTAGCATATTAGCTTGTTCCACATTCAACTTTGAAGCTTTTGGTAAAGAGCTTGTATGATGCACAGAGTTTGTAGAAAACTCAGCAAACACAGATATCAGCTTCCCCGTTTGGCCATTCCATACATGTACTGTCCCATCACAGGAAGCTACCCTTCCACTTGATGCCAAAAGAGAAATGGCATTCACAACCTGTAAGGGAAAGACAAATAAATGAATAGAACTTTCACTAGTAAACACTATGATTATTAGAGAATCTAACAGAATGTAGTTTCAAGGTACAGAACCAACTGATGCTAGGTAAGTATCATGTTCAATTCGTCTCACAAAAAACAACAAGAAGATAACAAGTTGCTAGGCACAACATATGATGATGAATGCCTACAACTTGATAGCAAAACAGGAAAATGAATCCGAAAAATAGAATAATGTAACAAACAACAGATAGATTAGCACACCTCCTCATGGCCATAATAACCAGATACGGAATCAATTCTTGACAAATCCCACTTTTGAACAGTTCCTTTGAATCCTGGAGCAACTCCAGCAGTGAAAAGATTGCATTCATCTTGGCAGACTGCTATAGACCTTAGCAATCCTTGATGTGCTCGAACAGAGTGCAGAACTGATGCTTTGATTTTCCATGGAAGTTCATCCTTTGAACCACCAGGACGGCCAATAAAATCAGGGCCACTCCAATTAGCAGCTGGACTGGGGAACCAATACCAGGGCTCAATCCTGCTAAAATCTGAGCCTCTTGCATTCCTATCAGCAGAATCCTGATGTTGGCTGGACAGATGTCCGTTGATCATAGGAGGTTTGAAACCCTTTTTTCCTTGTGATTGAGGCGTTGACCACCCTAACCCATTCAGCAACATCTTATCTGGAGTACGTTTAGATGTTAAGCTCTCACCATGAATCGGCTTTCTAGCATATATACTAGATGGACCACTTCGAGAAGTTTCCCCTGTAGATTCCCACTGAATCATGACATTTCAGAAATTGACACACAAAGAAAAAGGGCATGCAAGGGAAAAGATTTAGTTTTTTTTAATGCAAAACAGCACCCATGGTGCTAAAAAGAAAAATATATAGTTCTACACATGCTATATTTAAAAGTTATTGGGTTTTGCTCAGAATCAAGAGCCTGTTTGGATTGGCTTTTCATTTTTGACTTATAAGCCAAAAGCCATAGGTTAGAATTTCTAACTTATGGCTTTTGGGTTATATTTAGCATTTTAGCTTAAAACTAAGTGCATAGAAGCACTTTTTTAACTTACTCAAACACTCCAAAAGTGCTTAAAAGCTATTTTTAGCTTAAAAACAGCCAATCCAAACAAGCTCTAAGTCACTTCGGATGAGCTTTACCTGATGCAATGGATCCCCTGACAATACTCAATTGATCTAGGAGCTTAAGCTAGTTTCATATCTCTTATTTGTCAAATTGATTGTGTGACAGCAGCACCCTAGAGTATTTTAGTATTCCATCTTGATTTTGATAACCATTTGAGGCAGTTATTACCAAAGTTGGCATGTTAATGTGTAGCATATAGAATTTGGTCCTCTCCAACTTAAAATCTTATTCCGGGAAGTATTAGGAAACACACCTTCCAGTTATAACGGCGCAGAAGAAACTGCTCTAGTAGCAACCATGTGGCACAACATTGGCGAAGCTTCTCTATACCAAGAAGAGATGCAAATGATGGATATAAAAGCATCCTGCATACATTAAAGCTCACAACTAAATAAGAAAAATAATAAGACGAGGGAATCCTATCCAAAAACAAAAACAAAACCAAAACCCACGCAAGATCCAAACGGCTTGTAATTTTGTTCTCATCTTCCCCCTTGGTGTTGGGACCTCGAAGGCTTCCTCCCTTGATGCTAGAATGACCTGCTTTCTCCTGGGAGAATGCAAGCTCATCAAAAAGTTGCCTGAGTTTTGGAAGGACGTGCAATGCTGTTAAATCTGATCCAATTTGCTGGCAAAGAGCTAGCAGATTTCTTGCAGCACCCTTGCATGCAAAAGAATACCATCATCTACACAGATAACAAGCATAAAACATCAAGAAATAAAGAAAGAGTCTGGAATTTTCACTAGAACCCCCAGATATTTCTAAGAATAGAAGAAAACCCTTCATAGTTCTCTATAACCGCAATAAATATAGACCATAACTAAGGGACGATTTTGTAACATTAGGAACGATGCTCCCTATATTGCCAATAAAACCCAGAGAATATCAAACTGTCACTTCTCTCAGAAAAATAATACTATGAAAGTCCAATACTATTAACTTTTAAAGTAGGAAGCTCGATACAAAATCATGACAACTAAGGACATTAAAAAATCCATATACAACATCTTCTAAAAGCTTGGCCTGAACATGCACAGTGTTCAAAGATCCAGGGAGATGAGTATTTCTGATGCTAGCAAGAGCACAATTGTTGTATTAATTGGTCCAAAAGATATGGGCATAGGGAAATGTTTGAGAGCTAAACATGACCATAGGGAGTGAGTTTTATAATTTGGGACATAAAATCTGGAAAGTATCCTTTATACAATTTTATTTCATCAAATGTAGCTCACTAGTTTAAGAAACTGCAGGCTTGTAGCAGAGCTTAGGAAAGAACAGAGCCCAAGAGAAAAATTGAGAGAGAAGTGGAGATACCTCGACCACCTGAATTCCTAAGTTGGTCTGCATGAGAACTTGAAGATATAAGAATTTTCCATCCTACATAAGCATTTCAACACATTACTACCTGGAAGGTGAGCTGAAAATCCTACTGAAATTAAAATTAATTGGAAATGAATATCGAATTCCGTACTTCAACAAGCTCCTTAACAAGCACCTCCCTGGTCAAGGAAGCAGCGAGCCCATCTAAAGTCATTAGAGTGTCCATTAGGGCCAAAGCACTCCAACTCTGTGCAGTTTCATGCTTATTTGCAAATGAATTGTCAATGCATGAAAGAATGACAATTCTTAGTAATGGTAGAATCTGTTTGACTATGAAATCTTCTCCAAAAAGACTACCTGAAAGATAAGAAGCACCTAGTTAGGTTGCAAATCAGAAGCATAATTTGTAAAACAGAACAAAGGTCTACACTTCTTAATTTATCAATACCAATTCTAACTAAGACATCAATTCCATCATCACTGAGCCCTTTGCCAAAGCAGTGAAGGAGAGGTAAAATTGTCTGGTGAGAAACCAAAATGTCAGTCATACAACATGAGAATAACCTTTCAACAAAATCACAATAAGTGTAGGTACTTCCACCTATCAAAGAGTAGAGGGGATGGGGAGGGGAAAAGTGGTTGACCACAACCTGATGAACAGTAATTGGAATACCAAGTTCCTCACTAGACCCAATCAACAGGACAGAAGCAGCAGCAGCAGAGTTCTTGCAAGGAGTACCGTGTAAGTTTAATACCACAAATGGGTGTATTGTCTCCACATATGCTTGTTTACCAATCTTGTTCCATATATCCAGCACAAAGGAACCTTGGAGAAGAGAAACCTTCAAATGTGAAGGAACAGTCCCCTGATAGTAGTAAGAAACATACAGTAGGTTTCATAAGCAAAAGTAGAGGAGATAGACAGATCGCATATTTAGACAGTAGTTAACCTGAAGAATCTTCTGGATAGCAGGTACGACCAGCTTCTTTACAGCTTCTGGATCTAGACACCTCAAAAATTCTGTAAGTACGATGCAACCCCATTCAGCTTCCGAATCTGATAAAGGATTCAAGACTAATTTCAAACAGTTAGGAGCACACATTTCGGCAGCAAATGTTCCCATTGCTTTCAAGGCTCCCTGTTGAGCAAAAGCTGCAGCATAATGAAGTCGTGATTCATCTTTTGCTATAAGTTGAAGGGGGGCAAGAAACAAATAGGATGACTTGATTGTTGCTAGAAAATAAGGAGAGTCCAAAAGACATTTGGCAGTAGGCCTCCTAATTAAAGAAAAAAGGAACAGTTAGTTTTGGATGGTTCCTTCTCTTCTGCAGACATCGACACTAAATAAGGAGTTTAGGAAGTAGCATAAATGCAAGCTTTTAAAAGATGGAAAAGTGAATACAGAACTATACCTCCTCCAATCCTTTTGGATGCAAGATTCAACAACAACTTGAGTGTCAGGGGGAAGCTGTTGTACTAAGGAAGGTAAGACACCACTCTCTAAGTACACAGCCAAAGAGGTTGGATCAAAAAGTGGCCTTCTCAAGTGGAGTTCTGCTAAGATGCAGCCAACTGCAAAGATATCATTAGCAACATCTTTAGAATAAATGTGTGAATGGGAACATTTCTGCTTCCAAAGCAATAGTGCTTGATATCCCACAGATACATCATCACCCACTTCAATATTCTTGATAAGGTAATTAACATCAATAACAGATGGCATGACAGAATTGGTGCTAGAGCCAGTTTTTCTGGACGTAATATTCTCTAATGTCATAGTTGATAGGCCTTTCCCAGGTGAGTCAAGCTCTTCATGAACATCTGGATGCAAGTTGTAGATATGATCCAAATGAGGTGCATGCCCAGAAAACGCAGCTGCTTCTTCCAATTCATGCAAGAATGAAGTTTCAAAAGCCAGAGCATGCTCAGTCACATCACTTGTTGGGAGCTGATTCATTTCTGCTTCACTGGTCTTGGCCAGCTGCTGAGGAGGATGTGGTTTAGTAAAAAGTTGGCGGCGTCCCACTGACTTCGGTGTTGTAGGAGCGGATGAGGGCAGCATAACATTTTTGGCAGCAACAGCAGCATCACCGCACAATTTGTAGCCAAAAGTGATATCAATCCAATGATGTAGTTGGTGTGATACCCTGTCGCTTTCTAAAGCATCTCTATGCAACTTGATGAACTCCTCAGGGGTTCCAGCCCATGAAGGCACAGCTAAATCAGACATCCCAGAATGTATAGAATAAAATATCAGGGGATCACAATAAAATTCCGGAATGCACTCATCTGGTGTCCATTGATATAGTCTTTGCATAGTAGAAGGATATTCATTTGGTTCATAAACTGAACGAACAGCCATCCTCAGAACAGTCAAAGGCAACCTCCTAGCCTTATAACTGCAGACAGCCACCTCAGACAGGCACTCATCTGATATATGATGAGGAATTTCAGATGTCGAATAAGTGAAGTCCAATTGCTCATCACCCTTTGCCAGCCGCCATTTGCTCTTAGTTAAATCTCTCCATCCAGTGTCATTATTCTCATCAGGTTTCACACCAAAATCTATGACCCATGGCATTACAATATAAAAGGTATTATCACCCCACCTTCTCCCTGCTAATCGGTTTAAGATTAACAGATATTCAAAGTTACTTATTTCACCCCTCCACCAACGTTTAAAGTTAGAATACCAATCTGTAGACTGGGAGAGGTTTAGACCAGCATAAAGGCCTTGTAAAGGGCACTCATCAAAACAGCAACTAACTCCTGAATCACGACTACCCTCTATTTTGGAAATTGAAACAGAACTCTGGAGGAACTTACTACAAATGGGTAGCCAACACCATAAGGAGTCAACTAATGATATACTGGATGGACAGACATTACCATGGGAAACACCTAAACCATGCATGTACGCCAACCCTGATAGTAGCTGGAAGAGTAAATATCGCATATGCCAGTCAGACTTTAAGGCTCCAGGGCTAAAGTGAAGAATGTTTTCCAAGGTATGTGGCATTTTTGGAAGCAACAAATTAAGTTGACCAGAATTTTTTAGCATTCCCAAAGTTGGAGAAATGTTTGGATGCCTTATGCAGCCAGGAAGTTGTTCTTCACCAAATGAAGGAATCCCCAATAAACTAAGAAAGTTCACACTCTCTAATCCTGATCTTTTACCTTCTATCATGAGAGTAAGAGAATTTAAAATATGATCTTCAAGTGATCCAGACAAGAACTCTGAAACAATACCTTCAACTAATGAAGATGAAGAAATCCCAATCCGAGCAACTGGAGCCAGGGCAGGCAGTGTCCTAAAGCAAGAAAATGTACCAGAAAAGTTACAGGTCACATTTTGACACCCTAAGCCATATAGGGATTTATGTCTGCCACCATTCTGCAAATCTTCACATTCAGATGATCTAGTTTCTAATGAAGAAGTTTTATCACTGGAAAGTCCAACACTGACCTCAGCTTTAACCTGATTAATCGCCACCGGGACTGCACACCCTCTGCCACTATTCGTTCTGGTTTCAAGATCTTCCAAATGATGTTGATCACTACAAAGAAGGGCAGCAAGTTGTATAAGATCATACTGGGACCAACTATGTATCAAAAATGTACAAGTTACTTTCTTAGTTTCTTCTTTGCTTCCACTTGACAAGTGAGGCTTGCTCAAAGGGTTGAGCACCTCCACCATCGACCGGTGGGTTGAGAGTTCGAGCCACGCATGGAGAGTAAGTGGGAACACTATTCATGGTCGAACACCCCCTAAGGTTCTTTTTCTTTCTTAGCTTTCACATAGACAATAACTTCCCCTTTTTTTTCTCCAAAAAGGGATGGGAAATGCAAAGGAAAAACACAAGATCGTACATGTAATTTTAACCAAGAAACTATCTTTACGAAGAGGCATATATGTCAACAGAAACTATGGAGAGTAGAGTGTACGCAGACCTTACCCCTACCCCTCAGAGGTAGAGAGGCTATTTCCCTCAGCTCAACGATAGCTACAAACATCACATAGACAATAACGTTCCCTTTTTTTTACAAAAGGGGATTGGAAATGCAAAGGAAAAACACAATATCTTACATGTAATCAGCCAAGCAACTATCTTTACAAAGGAGCATATAGGTTAGTAGAAACTAGGGAGGCCTACCTCCTACCTCAGAGATAGAGATGCTATTTCCAATAGACCCTCAGCTCAACGAAAGCTATAAACATCACATAGACAATAAACTTCCCTTTTTTCTCCAAAAGGGAATGGAAAATGCAAAGGTAAAACACAAGATCATACATGTAATTAGCCAAGCAACTATCTTTATACAGGGGCATATATGTCAAAGGTAGATAGGCTATTTCCAATAGACCCTCAGCTCAACGAAAGCTATAAACATCACATAAACAATAACTTCCTTTTGCTCTCCAAAAGGGGATTGGAAATACAAAAGGAAAAGCACAAATCTTACATGTAATTAGCCAAGCAACTATCTTTACAAAGAGGCATGTACTGCAGCAGAAACTGTGGCAACCCTTCTCCATTTGAACTTGATGCCTGCAAAATTAACAACTCATACCATCAGTAAAACACCCAAAGAACTCATCTTTCTACACAAATAACAAAAGGGGTTGTTCTTTTTCCTTTTTTAAGTAAAGGGTACCTGAACAACACCAGTAGAACCAAAGGGAAGAGGTGAATCAGAAACACCATAACAGTAGATAAGTTGGTCGGAGAAATCTGATTGAATTCGACGTTGTAAACACTCAAAGCACATTTCTCTGCCCATTTTCTCAATTTTTTCAATGCAGATTTTGATGCTTTTTCATCAAATCACTGAAGAAAGAGACTACAATAACTTTCTTGATTTTCCGACGAATTTTTGGGCCTTCCGGTTGCCGGGCAAATTGCAAGTTAGCGTGTAAATTATGTTTTTTTTTCTAGTTTTTGGCTAAAAACATCCTGAACTATACCAAACTTAAATTACATCCTTAAAATATTTTTTTTGGCAGTATTTAAAAGTTAACAATTTTCATCCACATTGTCAAAAAAACTAAGAGATTCTAAAAAAATATATGCCGTTCACGTGACTATCAATAAAAGTTTTCCTGCATAATTTCATTATCTACTATAAAAACTCTTGAAAAAATATTTAAAATATTGGATACCATTACTTGTTGAAACAAAAAATGTTAGGAAAGTCTGAGAAAACATAATCTGCTCTTTTTATTATTTATCAACGGAAAGAAGCTGGAGCTTAATTATCTTCACCTTTTTCATAGCCAAATTGTAGTTAAATCAAATAATTTTCGAGGTAATTTGATATTTGATGTGATCAAAATTCTGATTATGTCTCGCATTGGAATTTCATTCTCCATTATTGAAAGTGGAAGTCTCCAACAAACACCGCTTCTAGAAAATTCAATTGAGAAGAAACATATTTCAACTGATAATTTTTTTAATATTAAAAAAAACTGTCAAATTAAAAGATTTTGCATAATGCTAGACTCAATTGTCGAAAAAATTCACGATAATATTTTTGGCGTACTCAAAATAATAAATACAAAGGGGTGACTTGATTTTTGTAGCATCTATTAGTTTTCTGGCAAATTCTAGTAGAAGGATGAAAGTTGTTAACTTTTAAATACTTAGAGGATATTTTCCGCTAAGAATGATATTTTAAGGATGTAACCTAAGTTTGCAGTATAGTTTAATGATGATATTGGCCAAAAACTCTTTTTTTTTAATTGCAATTTGTGAAATTATTTAAGTTACAATATTTTTGTATTTGAAATATTGTTATTGAAAATATGTATATGTAATATAATATAAGATGAAAAAAATCTTTTGTTAGTTATAATTAAATGTTATTAAGAAGATGACTATTATTATAAAAAGAAATAGCTAGATTAATATAATAAATTATTTGTTATTTATACTTTTTCGCCTTTTATATGATTCAAAAGCAATTTTTATTGGGTCATTGCCACTTACGCCTTTGTTTTATGGATGACTTAAATTTATGCCCTCGTAATAATTTTAAAAAATTATAAGTTTAAAAATATTTTTTTATATCATAATATTTGTTAAGTTATATTGTGTCTTTAGTTTTTAAAAACATATACTCTACTACATATAGTTTAGTTATTAAAGGGCATAATTAAAGATTAGTTCACTGGATAAAAAATTAAAGATTGACTCATTTATAGCACTTCGTGCAATGTTATATTATTTTAAAATTGTTATTTTAGCCAAACACCTTAACTTTATAAAATAAATACTTCCAACTCACAGAAATTCATCCAAACAAGTTAGTTATCTCATTCAATCCTCCATTTGCAAAAAAAATATGTTTTATTGCATTTTACCAAGCCAAAACTATTTTGATATCTATTAAATTAGAAGGATGTGTAATCACCTGATTAGTCTTTTAAATGAGTTGATTTTTAGTTTATGCCTTTCAAATGGTTGTTCTTTAACATTTGTCCTTGAAAATAAAATTTATACGAAATATTAAACGAGCCATAGATTTTTCAAATGCCTAAAACATAATTTTCAAAGTATTAAATTTATGGCACGCAAAAAACTCAATTGTTCAAAGGAATAAAAATTCAGAACAACTTTCACAAAGCGCACTCTAGTATAGTTTCTAATTACTCAATGCATCATTAATTTCGATAGTTACGTATCATATCTTCTTTTTTTTAGTTTCCTACCCGGTGTTTGAAACCCACATTGGAGCCCCGACTAAATACGGATCGCTCAGTGTAGCGCCCATTCGAGGGTGAAATTCCCAACAGGATTTTTTCCATACTCAAGGCTCGAACCCGAGACTTCTAAGTAAGGGTGAAGCAGTCTCATCACTGCACCTATAGATACACTATATTTGTCTCTAAATAGGACCCAATAATGCAAATGACCCAATGGATCGGTGTTGGGTCCAACCCAACTAAATGTTTGCAGGCTGAATAACAAATGGAAGGCCCAATATGGAACGTATAAATTCTCCTGAAACCCTAGTTCTGCATTTTATCTTCTTCTTCCAATTCTCAGTGCAGCGGAACTCTTCATTTTCAGATTCGTAAGTTCATATTCTCTCAATATTTTACTTTTGCAGTTGACAAATATGTTCAGTGACTTTTGATTACTGATGCTGCTGTTTTTGTTCATATTTTTCTGATTATGCATTGTTAATATGTGTATTTTGTTTGATAGTTTAGTTACTTGGATTGTTAATGCTGTGATAACATTCCTATATAGCTGTAAGCTGAACTCATTTCTCTGATTTCACTTTTTATCGTGATTTATACACGATAGTATATGTTTCTCAGTTTAGTTTGAGCTAGAATTGACTCAAGTAATTATGGAGGAACTTGATTTTTCTTCATTGGAGCAGAGACGTAGTTTATTGATTGATTAAAAATTGGTTCATTGTTTGATTTGGCCGGAATAGAGTGAAAATGTGCATAGAGGATTTATATAGTCTGTTCATTTAATCGAGTTGTAGAATTGTATAGTTACAGGGAGTTCATATGGCTTATATCATTGTTTCTCGTGATTTATACATGCTAATATATGTTTTTCATTTACTTTGAGCTGGAATTGACTGAAGTAATTATAGAGGAATTCAATTTTTCCATTGGAACAGTGACCTAGTTGGTTGATGGTTGAAAAATTTGTTCTTTGTCTGATTTGGCTGTAATAGAGTGAAATGTGCGTAGAGGGTTTATATAGTCTTCCGTTTTTTTTTTGTTTTTTTAATTTAGGTGTAGAATTGTATGGTTACAGAGAGTTCATATAGTTCATCCCGTTTGTCATATATCGTTGTTTCTTGTGATTTATACATGCTAATATATGTTTCTCCTTTAATTTGAGCTAGACTTGACTGAAGTTATTATAGAGGAACTTGATTTTTCTTCATTGGAACAGAGACCTAGTTGATTTATTGAAGAAAAAATTGTTCTTTGTTTGATTTGGCCTGAATAGAGTGAAATGTCCATAGAGGGCTTATGTTGTCTATTCCATTTTTTGTTTTTTAATCAAGGTATCGAATTGTATGGTTACAGAGAGTTCATATAGCTCATCCCGTTTGTCATATATCGTTGTTTCTTGTAATTTATACATGCTAATATATGTTTCTCCTTTAATTTGAGGTAGAATTGACCGAAGTAATGATAGAGGAACTCAAATTTTCTTCATTGGAACAGAGACCTAGTTGATTGATTGAAGAAAAAAATGTTCTTTGTTTGATTCAGCCGGAATAGAGTGAAATTTGCATGGAGGGTTTATATAGTCTATTTCATTTTTTGTTTTTTCAATTGAGGTGTAGAATTGTATGGTTACAGAGAGTTCGTATAGCTCACCCCATTCATCATATATCATTGTTTCGTGCGATTTATACACGCTAATATATGTTTCTTGTTTAGTTTGAGCTAGAATTGACCGAAGTAATTATAGAGGAACTCGATTTTTCTTCATTGGAACAGAGATCTAGTTGATTGATTGATGAAAACTTTGTTCTTTGTTTGATTTGGCCTGAATAGAGTGAAATGTGCATAGAATGTTTATATAGTCTATTCCATTTTTTGTTTTTGTTTTTAATCTAGATGTAGAATTGTATGGTTATAGAGAGTTCATATAGCTCACCTCATTTGTCATATGATTTTTACAAGTTAATATTTTGATTTGTGTCGTTACTCGTTACTTGTTTTTCTGATTTGGGTTTAGATAGAATGTACGGATAGTTACATAGAATTCATATTGTGTACCCCATTTCTCACATAGAATTGTTTTGATGTGATATTTTTTCCATGTTAATATATGTTTCTTGTTTAATTTGGGCTTGAATAGACCGATGTAGTTATTGAGGAACTCCAAATTTTTTCATTGGAACCGAGACCTAGTTGGTTGATTGATGAAAAATTTGTTCTTTGTTTGATTTGGCACAAGTAGAGAGAGATGTGCACATAGGATTTATATAGTACATATTTGTTTGTTTTGAATCTAGGAGTAGTGACTAATTTGATTCAAATAGAATTGATTTGTAACAGAGAATTCACATAGCTGACTCCATTTTGATATGTGATTGTTCTTCATATAATTTGGGTCCAGATAGACGAAAATGGTTGCAGAGGAACTCTAATGGTTTCATAGGAATAGAGTCCTAGTTCATTGATTAATGAAACATTTGTTCTTTGTTTGATTTGGCCAGAATTCGGCACAATATGGTACAAATGATTTATTATGTTCGAGTTCAACTCTAGATTTGTTTGGCATCAAGATTTGTTCATTGATTTATTGAAATTATGTTCATTTGAGTTGTGCAGTGGGCGCACCAAGTGGTGAAAAATGCAGATCTTTGTGAAGACCCTAACGGGCAAGACTATTACCTTAGAGGTAGAGTCATCGGACACCATTGACAATGTTAAGGCTAAGATTCAGGACAAGGAAGGCATTCCACCAGATCAGCAGAGGTTGATTTTCGCAGGTAAGCAGCTCGAGGATGGCCGAACACTAGCTGACTACAACATCCAGAAGGAGTCCACCCTCCACCTTGTCCTTCGTCTCCGTGGTGGTGCCAAGAAGCGTAAGAAGAAGACTTACACTAAGCCTAAGAAGATCAAGCACAAGAAGAAGAAAGTTAAGCTCTCTGTCCTCCAGTTTTACAAGGTTGATGATACTGGCAAGGTTCAGAGACTCCGTAAGGAGTGCCCAAATGCCGAGTGTGGTGCCGGGACCTTCATGGCTAACCATTTTGATAGGCACTATTGTGGTAAATGTGGGCTTACCTATGTTTACCAGAAAGCTGGTGGTGATTAGATGATTATTACTTTGCCTATTACTTTATGGTATCTTTGTTACTTTTTCGCCAACAGTCTAGTTTTTTCGGGATATTCGTCCTTCATACTCTCCTAATGGGTCTTGTTTGTGACAAGATATAATGAATTTGAATTATGGGATCGTGTTTGTAGCTTAAGAAGTTATTGATTTTGTCAGTTAAGATATTCTTTTCCTTTTGTTTGAACTGTTTTAGAGCCCGTTTGGATGGTATTTTAAGTTGGTCAAATTAACTTTTAAATCAGTTTTTGACTTATTAGAGTGTTTGAGAATTAAAGAATAATTTAAAATAAGTCAAAAGTAACTTAAAATAAGTTAAAAGTTTAAAGTAAAGTGCCCTCTATTTATTTTTTTAATTTATAAATCATTTTACTTTGATTAAGTATATTATTTTTTTATTCTTAATTCTTTTATAATGTTAACTATTTTAAGGGTATTTAAGATATTTTGATAAAAAAAGTGATTTTCAACATTTTTTTGCCAAACAAATCAAAAACACATAATTACTTATTTTTAAAATGACTTTAAAGTAACTTTTTAAAAGTTACTTATTTTAAGTCAATCCAAACGGACTCTTAGTCTGCCCATTTGTTCAAGCAGAGGCAGAGCTACACCCACCTACCCAATAACTCGTCGAGGGGCAAGGCTCGTACCCAATAGCAATGTTGCAGTTGAGGTTTTTCGTGTTGTTCTAATGCCTAGTGACATGTCAATTGACCTGCATAACGATGTTGCAGTAGTTGAGATTTTTCGTGCTGTTCTAATGCCTAGTGACATGTCAAATGACCTACATCCAACAACATAGATTAATGTCAAATTGATGTTAGCAAATGCCACCTAAGCGACATCGGCTGCTGCCATTACCCATCCACCTGGCCGATGCAAGCTGAGATGTTTGGGTGAAAGTTTACACCAATTTTAAGGATTTACCGATGAGTTTTTTTATTCATCTTGATATCATATTGATTCCAACATTACAACTTTTCAATAGAACAATTTGGTAATTGGTAAAATTTTATTTTTGGTTTGTGCTTGTATAGAATAAGGGAGTATGCACTATGAAAATTACATTTGAGGTTAGATGTAAATAAAAGAAAGGTGAAATATTAGGTATATAAAATACATGCTATATTTTCATTTTCATGTCGGTAGGTTGAGAAATTAATAGATATTTTCATCTATGTTTTTTTTAAGATACATATTTCAATTGTTTTTACGTGAATTGTCATTTATTTTTACATACTACATTGTGGTATATTGTCTAAAGCAAAAAGATTTGATTTTTATAACTATTATTATGAAGTATTTGTAGGGATGACAACAGGACGGAGGGTTGTGAATTAGTTCAGAACTGCAATTAATTATGGGAAATTTTGAAATTAAGTACGTATAAAGAACTTCTTAAGTTGATTACATGTCAAATTTTTATTTCGGCAGTCATTACATGCTATCTTATCTTCCAAGACATAACATGCTCTTTTACAACCCATCAAAGATCAAGCTTTGGTAATTTAAGAGTCATATAAAATAATTTTATGTTGCTGCCAGAGACGTTTTCTGTTCTTACCACTATTTTGGTTAGGTTTGCTCATTTTATAATGGAATGCGAATAGCATAATTTTCTCGGGTTGCCCTGCATCATCACCAAAGAAAGATATAAAGTAGTTGTAAAATGTTATTTCCTATTTAGATTTAGCAAAATCAAAGGAATTAGTTCACATCACAAGTTAATTTCAACAAAAAGGGACAACTTGTGAAATGAATCTGTGTGCCAGATATGAACCATTAGCTGTAACTCTATTTTCTCCTCTTATATTATTCATATTTCCTTAAACCACTCTTACACTTAAAACTCAAACATCACAAAAACGCAAAGACACATCTGAGAAGACATTGAGGAATTATGACACCTAAATTTAAAAAGAACACCTTGTGTTCGTTTGAATTGAACTCAAGGGATCTTGTTGTGTGCAATAGATAGGTAAGAGTATATTGGTGTGCCCTTTGGTAGGAGTTAATGCAAATGCGAATGTAGAGATGCTAAGGTAGACATGAGAATCCTTAGGTGATGTTGACTACAAGAGGCCATAAAGTGATGAGAATGATAGGCTTGAATGTTGTGTTTGTAGGTATGTGATTAATTGCATTATGTTGTTAGCGACTCTTGTTAAGAGCTTTAGGTAAGGGTGGTAGAGAGGTAAGAAGAAGTAGAATCCTCTAAATGAGAGTCCCTACAAAGGTATAGAACATGAATCCCACGGGTCAGATATATACAAGTATGATCATCTTATGGGTAGTTCCTTATGACTACGGGTTAGGCTTGAACATGGTAAAAGTATGCAGTTAGAATTAGACTTTGGTGGGAGCTATAATTCTCTTATATCAGGCTCATAATTCTCTTTTACGAAGTTATGAGAAATTTTGATAAAAGCGTTAGAGGCTATATCCCTCATCTCATTTCAGATTCAGTGTCTATTCGTGTGCTTGAGTATTTCAGTTTTGGCATTGTACTCGTGCCTTGTGCAACTTCCTAGCTTGGTTATCATTCGAGGACGAATGATCCCAGGGGAGATATTGTAACACCCTGAAAATTTCTAAGTTAATACTCAAACCATTCTTGAAATTTGTATAAGGTTATACCGTGTGATTCTTAATTGTTTTTGAATTCTAAGGTCAATTCTTTAGTATGGAAGTAGATTTGGATATGAACTAAGGTCACAAAAATCTCCTAACGCAAAGTTGAGTTGAAAGTTTCCATACCAATTAAGTTTTGATATAAGATTCTACTCGGGTCAACTACAAATGACCATATCTCTTAGAATATAAAGAGCTACGTGGCCCATAACCTATCATATTAAAGGTATTTGAATTTTCTTTCCAACGCCATCAATTTGGCGTCAATCCAAGTTTTGAGTGAAAAGTTATGACCATTTTAGTAACCTGATACAGTGCATCAACGAATTTGCCGACGGGAAAACATTAAAAAGGGTCGTTTTGTCTTTTTACCTCTAAGAAAACCCTAAACGAATTTCTTGACTAATAAAAGTCCTAAAACAATCAGATTTTCATCTCATAATTCCCTATTCTCTTCTCTCTCAAACCCTAAATCAAAACCCTAAAGAAAAATCAAAGCGTAGGACTTCCATTCAAGATTCATTCAATCTTTTTCAAGATTCTTCTTCAAGGTAAGTCTTTCTTCAAGAATTCCATTCTTTCCAACTCAAATTTCTTCATACAATTATGAATCATTAATGAAAATCATAATTCTTGGCCATAGAGTTCTCAAGAAACTAATTCAAGAATCTCAAGAAAGGTTTTCTTGAGTGTTCTTCTTCAAGCTAGGGTTTCAAGTTTTCCAATCAAGTTCTTCTTTAAGATTCTTCAAGAACTTTGTTCTTCCAGGTATGTAAGGCTATCATAGTGTTGGACTAGTTCGTTCTCACGCCCTACATCTACTTTCAAATCAGTAAAAGAGTAATCTAGGTTCTATCCTTAGATTCGAGTATTCTTGAGATGAGTTGATTCTGAGTTCTTGAGTTGCTAATTCATTTTGAAATTCTATTCCTAATTATTGAATTGCTATATGTTATGCATTGAGATTCTTGAGTTGATTCGTTCATGTCTATATTCAGCATGAACCCTATTAATTGAGTATTCTTAAGATGAGTAGTATCGTTGATTCTTGAGTTCTGAGTATTGAGTTTTTCTATATTGTTATTGAGATCCTTGAGTTGAGTTGTTCATGTCAATATTTCAGCATGAATCCTATTTTGAGTTATAAATTTTGAGAATCTTTTAAAGCCAATATTTTTATTTTAAATTGAGTTTTTGAGAAAGTAATGATGAGTTTGAGAATCTTTTTAGAGCAAATGCTTTGTCTTTAAAATTGATTCTGAGAAAGAGTAAAAGATGAGTTTTGAGAAAAGTATAGGGAACTAAGTAATTCCCTAAGATAATAGTTTTAATTTGAGAAAAGAGAAACTTTGCTTTCTAATTGAGTTTATGAGTATAGAGATATTTCAGAGCAGCTACCTCTTTTAAGAGGATCTTTTGAGTAATTACCTCAAATTGAGAAAAGAGATTGTTATTAAACATTGAGCATGAGCAATAATTTTGAGAGTAGTATTGAGCACCGATATGGGGGAGAGTTCAGACAACTCACAGCCCCCATAAACCATGTCTTGCCAACATGGGTTCAGAATCATACTTTTTAGATGAATCCTTATAGCTTAGTGGATCTTCTTAGTTGAGAGGTTCTATACCCCGGCACGGTATAGGACAGTTCTGGCAGCGTGGGCGAGACACTGTATCATCATGTAGCTCATAGTGATGGTTGTCAGTTAAAGAATCTCCCAAATAAGAGTAAAAAGTATTTTATTGTATTTTTATATACATCCTTGAGTTAACATCTTTTATTTATAAAGCTTTAAATGTTTTCATCTCTTGTTATTGCTTTGTATTGAGTTGAGTTGAGGTAAATATTCTTTCAGCCCTATTAGTTCAGTTATTTATCCATTCAGCTATATTACATACTCGTACATTCAATGTACTGATGTCATTCGACCTGCATCTTTTTATGATGCAGATACATGTGTTCAGGATCATCAATAGGGGCTTCGTTGAGATCACTTAGCACTCTTAGTTAGCTTTGGTGAGCCTCCTTGCATTCCGGAGGACCCCGCTTTTCTTTCTGTTATTAGTTGGTTGAGGTGTCGTGGGTCTTGTCCGGACACCTATCTTAATGTTAGAGGCTTCATAGATAGCTAGAGTTGAGGAGTCCTTCAATATTTACTTTTCTTGAGATATTTTTTTAAAAAAAACTATAATACTTATGTTATTGAGTATTTTACAGAGTTGAGTTTTTACTTTGAGTTTAAATGTTCAAAAATTCTGTTTTAAGCTTTTTATCGCTTGAGTAAGTCTTCCGCTAAGTATTCAGCCAGGCCAAGGGTTCTCTTGGGGACCAGCAATCGTTCTCGAGTGCCGGCCACGTCCAGGGTGTAGACTCGGGGGCGTGACACTTTATTCAGACAGATAGATAGTTTTTCAACTTATGAGCATATCATATAAGTATATTGTTTTGGAAGGATTATTTAGCACCAAATGGATGCGGGTTTAGAAAATTCAAGCCCCATAACTACCTGCCACCATAGAATTTGAGTATGCTACTTTGACGGTCAACTCCTTTTGCCCTTTGAGACAGACATGTTCTATACTCTGGCAAGGTATAGGGTAGCCCACCCAACTGCGATCGTAAGTTGGACATCATCAGCTCACATGTTGTTTGTCGGTTGTAAGAAACTCCCCAATAAAGCTACTATTAATTTTATGCATTTGTATCATCATTAAGATCTTCTAAGATATAACATTCATACACTGGTTTCGAGATACCTTTCATTTATACTATGTTAATTTATGATTATGTCTGATTTCATCTTACATATTCAGTACATTATATTCCACGTACTACCACATATTTTTTTCTGCGCTGCATCCTTTTATGATGTAGATTTAGGCATTCGCTCTCAGACTCATGGCTAGGCAGGTTGCAGCATTTCAATCAGCAGTTGATGAGTCCTCCTCATTTGGGGACTTTATGGAGTATCTATTAGTTAGACATTTTAATAGAGATAGTATTTATTTTAAGATAGCTGGGGGCCATGTTCCGACAAACTCTTTTCTGCATTCCAGTTAGTAGAGGCTTATATTCAGACATAAATTGTTCAATCTCATGAATCTTTCGATTATTCTGCTCAGACTTATCTTAAGTATATGTTTTAGTTAAATGAGTTTCATTTTTCGCTCGCATTTCATAAAATGTCAGATCAGTTCATTAGCAGAATGCCAGTACCAAGGGTTTGTTGAGGGTCATTCGTGATCTTAAGTGCCGGTCACACCTAGGGTGTAGACTCGGATCGTGACAGTTAGTACATGAATTTGTTGGTGATATGATTTTGGGCACTTTTTTGTGAAAACTTTTCATGAGCCTCTGTAATGACCTGCCGAACAATACCTATAGCTTTACCATGATCCACACCCCCTTTATAGCAAATAGGGGCCACTCAACCTGAATTAGGTGATATGGATAGCAATACCTTAGTTAACACATGAATTTTTTGATGATATGGATTTCGAGCACATTTTTTTCAAAAACTTTACATGACTCTCTGTAATAACCTGGGAAGCAATACCTATAGTCTTACCATGATCTACGTCACTTTTTTAGCATTTAGAGGTCACTCAACAGAAGTTAGACAATTTTCTCAATTTTTCATGTGTTAGTACATGAATATATATATATATATATATATATTCGTTTTAAAAGTCATATTGATTAATTTATATATATTCATATTATATTAAAAAGAATATAAAATTAATTCACTAAGCTTCGGAAACAATTGCAACATCACAACTTTGGAAAAAAGAAATCACATAAAACGAAACATAATTTCACACCATCTCCAATGAAAACAAAAGTCATATAAATTAAGACCAAAAAATAGTAAAAAAACTCTGATTATTACCATATAAGGTAAACAAATTAATTTAGTGTCCACCACCAATGCCAAGGCCTTTACCACCAAGCAAACCGCCACCGAGTCCCATGCCACCATTTATATCATGGCCAAGACTTCCATCAATACCAATTCCGAAGCCACCTAAGCCATCACCACCACCACCACCTACGCCACCTGCCTCGAGCATGCGCCGCCCTAACACGTCAGCAGAAACCATAATGGCACTAAAAAGAACAATTAAGAGAACTATTCCAATAATACGAGCTGATGAAATACCCATTATATTAAATGTAACTTTAAATTATTTGTACAGGCCAAATATATTTATGAAGAATAGAAGTAGAAAAAATGACCAAATAGTGAAATATATGAGAATGTACTTCAATGGGCAAGTATATATAGTGTTAAATTGGTCTATTTTTTTTATTCAATAGTCGATTATAAAATATTGAGAATGTGTTAGGAGATGTGAAATATATAATTGTGAATGATCAGATGACTTCCATAAATCTATTAGTTTAATGATTAGAAAAATGATAAGATCATTAGGAATTAAGCAATGCACGATTTTAAATCTTTTAAAAAATATTTTTTACTCATAGTGGCTTTCCATGAACTATATTTATAGAGCTGGTTGTGTATCCCCCCCCCGCCCCCCCAACCCCCCCAAGAAGAAGAAGAAGAAGGATTTACGCGTTTGAATAAGTTGAGACCTATAAAGCAGATATGGGACACCAGAGATGAGAAATAAAGAAAAAGCATGATAGAACAATATGATGTAAATCTTAGAAGAGAAGTTGATGATTAACAACGTATATGTCAATTGACGATTGTCTTGATATGGTTTGAGCAAAAATTATTAGTATTTTAGCTACCCTAAGAAAATACTAGATTAGGTTGGGCACTAATAGATTCATAAAAATAGGTTTAGTACACGAGGCCAGCTCAACCAGCCTACTGATTGCGTGTGTTGTGCTATGATTTTTTTCAACCTATTTAAAAAAATTGAGGTGTTTTAGCAAATAAATGGAAGACGGTAAAAGAATTAAATAGTACTTCTTTCTTTTCCAATCACTTCAAAAAGATATATGCTCTAAAAGGTTTTTGAGATTCTTATGAATCGTTCTTTTTAGTGGTGTGAGGAGGGGGGGATGGGGGGGGGGGGGAGAGAAGGGAATTGTGAGGGAATGGAGCGAGATTAAGTCAAGCCATTAGTAGAGTAAGCCTTTTCACACGGTGTCAAGTTGGATATGAATAAATGAAAGCAACCTTAGCTAGAGAAAGCAACCTTAGCTAGAGAAATCAATTTGCGCCTTTAAGTTGAGGCAGTTGGCGATGCAGAACAAACTAATCCGCGACCATCAAGCTTTTAATTAGCAAGCTCATGCGGAAAAATATGATAAAAGACGAGTAAACATGCTTAGTTTCACTCTTAAAAGAATCTTTATTGTAATATCACTATGTGTTCCTTTATGGTCATTCAACCTTCAACATCACCTCCCAAACTCAATTTCAAAGTTTCCTCAAAACAAACCTTTCATTCAGTTAATTTTATGTAGTACATTATGTCGATTGTTCACAAGATAGAAAAGTCAGGAAAGAAACTCAAACTAATTAGAAAATGAAGAAAATAACTAATAGAAGTGCCTCAAGAAAATTTTACTGGTAGAATCCACAATAAATCTAATTGTTCCAAGTATTATTCCATCACAATTCTTCCAGTGGGCAGCCAGAACAATTTGACAACAGATTTAGAATTGAACAAATATTAACATCTTTTGCAAAATCTGAGATACCAATGACTTGAATTGCACTTGAGCATATATATCTTATATCATTTTCCTATATATCCTATGCATATATCATTTAAAAGATGTAAACCTTTACAATATTAAAGTCAGTGTCACGCCCCGAGCGTACACCCTGGACGTGGCCGGCACTTGAGAACCATTGCTGGTCCCCAAGCGAACCCTCATCCTGACTGACTACAAGCGGAAGACTAACTCAAGCATATACAAGCATCAAACTGAAAGAAACACTAAATCAATAGTGTATTAACTCTCAAAACTCTCTAAATATACTGAGTATTAAACATGTTTTAAAGAAAACCTTTGAAACTAAAAGACTCTCCAAAACTGTCTATCTATGAAGCCTCTACTGTATAAAGACGAGTGTCGGGATAAGACCCACGACACCTCAAGAGAACTATTACTAGCAACTTATAAAACTAGAGTCCTCCGGAACCAAGGAGGCCATACTCAAAAGCCGACAAGCAGATGAAGTGATCTCAACGGAACTCCTGTTGAAGATCCTAAGTACCTGTATCTGCATCATTTTGGTGATATGGCTTCTGGGCAATTTTTTTTCAAAACCTTTTGGGGACCCTCCATAAGTACCCGGGGGAGCAGCAGGTGAAGCCTCTGGAATTTTCACAGCGTTTTTTGGCATTTACGAGTCATTTAATAGGACCCTCATTTTTCGTGTGTGTTAGCCCATGAATATTTTGGCGATATGGCTTCCGGTCAATTTTTCTCTGAAACCTTTTGGGGATCCTCCGTAAGTACTCAAGGGAGCAGCAGGAGAAGTCTCAGAAATTTTCACGGCGTTTTTGGGCATTTACTAGGCATTTAATAAGAATTAGACGATTTTTCTCATTTTTCGTGTGAGTTAGCCCATGAATATTTAGGTGATATGGCTTACGGTCAATTGTTTTCAAAACCTTTTGGGGACCCTCCGTAAGTACCCAGGGGAGCAGCAGGTGAAGCCTTGTGAATTTTCACAGTATTTTTGGGCATTACGATGCATTTAATAGGAATTAGATGATTTTTCTCATTTTTCATGTATGTTAGCCTATGAATATTTTGGTAGTATGGCTTCCGGTCAATTTTTTTCTGAAACCTTTTGGAGACCCTCTGAAAGTACCTGGGGGAGCAGAAGGTGAAGCCTCAGGAATTTTCACGGCGTTTTTGGCATTTACGAGGCATTTAATAGGAATTAGGCGATTTTTCTTACTTTTCGTGTGTGTTAGTCCATGAATATTTTGGTGATATGGCTTCCGGTCAATTTTTATCCAAAACCTTTTGGGAACCCTCCGTAAGTATTCGGGGGAGCAGAAGGTGAAAACTCGGGAATTTTCATGGAGATTTTGGATATTTATGAGGCATTTAATATGAATTAGGCGATTTTTCTAATTTTTTGTGTGTGTTAACCCATGAATATTTTGGTGATATGGCTTCCGGTCAATTTTTTTGTGATTCTTTTGGGGACCCTCCGTAAGTATCCGGGGGAGCAGCAGGTGAAGCCTCAGGAATTTTGACGGCGTTTTTGGGCATTTACGAAGCATTTAATAAGAATTAGGCGATTTTTCTCAATTTTCGTGTTTGTTAGCCATGAATATTTTGGTCATATTGATTTCGGTCTATTTTTTTTCAAAACATTTGGGACCCTCCTTAAGTACCCGGGGGAGCAACAGGTGAAGCTTCAAAAATTTTCACGATGTGTTTGGGCATTTACAAGGCATTTAATAGCAATTAGGCGATTATTTTTTATTTTTTGTGTGTTAGCCCATTAATATTTTGATGATGTGGTTTCCGGTAGATGTTTTTCTGAAATCTTTTGGGGACTCTCCGTAAGTACCCGGGGGAGCAGCAGGTGAAGCCCCGGGAATTTTCACGGTGTTTTTGGGCATTTACGAGGCATTTAGTAGGAATTATGCGATTTTTATAATTTTTCGTGTGTGTTAGCTCATGAATATTTTGGTGATATGGCTTCCGATCAATTTTTTTCCGAAACCTTTTGGAGACTCTCCGTAAGTACCCGGGGGAGCAGCAAGTGAAACTTCAGAAATTTTCACGGCATTTTGGGCATTTACGAGGACTCTAATAGGAATTAGGCGATTTGTTTCAGCCCATGAATATTTTGGTGATATGGCTTCAGTCAATTTTTTTCTGAAACCTTTTGGGGACCCTCCATAAGTACCCGAGAGAGCAGCAGGTGAAGTCTCGGTAATTTTCAAGGCGATTTTGGGCATTTATGAGGCATTTAATAGGAATTAGGCGATTTTTCTCATTTTTCGTGTGTGTTAGCCAATGAATATTTTGGTGACATGGCTTCCAGTCAATTTTTTTTTGAAATCTTTTGGGGACCCTCCGTAAGTACCCGGGGGAGAAGAAGGTGGAGCCTCAGGAATTTTCACGGTGTTTTGGGCATTTACGAGGCATTTAATAGGAATTAGGCGATTTTTCTCATATTCGTGTGTGTTAGACCATGAATATTTTGGGGATATGACTTCCGATCAATTATTTTTTGAAACCTTTTGGGGACCCTTCATTAGTACCGGGGGGAGCAGTAGGTGAAGCCTCGAAAATTTTCACAGCGTTTTGGGGCATTTATGAGGCATTTAATCGGAATTAGTCGACTTTTCTCATTTTTCGTGTGTGTTAGCCAATGTATATTTTGGTGATATGGCTTCCGGTCTATTTTTTTCTGAAACCTTTTAGGGACCACCTTTAAGTACACGGGGGACCAGTAAGTGAAGCCTCGGGAATTTTCACGGCGTTTTTGGGCATTTACGAGGAATTTAATAGGAATTAGGTGATTTTTCTCATTTTTCGTGTGAGTAAGCCTATGAATATTTTGGTGATATGACTTTCGGTAAATATTTCTCCGAAACCTTTTGGGGACCCTACGTAAGTTCCTAGGGGAGCAACAGGTGAAGCCTCGAGAATTTTCACGGTATCTTTGGGCATGTACGAGGTATTTAATAGGAATTATGTGATTTTTCTCATTTTTCGTGTGTTAGCCAATCAATTTTTTGGTGATATGACATTCAGTCAATTTAGTTCTGAAACCTTTTGGAGACACTCCACAACTACTCGGGGGAGAAGCAGGTGAAGCCTCGAGAATTTTCACGGCATTTTTGGGCATTTATGAGACATTTAATAGGAATTAGGCGATTTTTCTCATTTTTTCGTGTGTGTTAGTCTATGAATATTTTGGTGATATGGCTTCCGGATAATTTTTTCTGAAATCTTTCGGGGACCATCCGTAAGTACTTGGGGGAGAAGCAGGTGAAGCCTCGATAATTTTCACGGCATTTTTGGGCATTTACGATTCATTTTAATAGGAATTATGCGATTTTTCTCGTTTTTCGTGTATGTTAGCCCATAAATATTTTGTTGATATGACTTACGGTCAATTTTTTTTGAAACCTTTTGGGGACCCTCCGTAAGTACCCGGGGGAGCAGCTGGTGAAGCTTCGAGTATTTTTACGACTTTTTTGGGCATTTATGGGGCATTTTTAGGAATTATGCGATTTTTCTCATTTTTCGTATGTGTTAGCCCATGAATATTTTGGTGATATGGCTTCTGGTCAATTTTTTTCTGAAAGCTTTTGGGGACCCTCCGTAATTACCCAGGAGAGCAGCGAGTGAAGTCTCGAGAATTTTCATGGCGTTTTTGGGCATTTACGAGGCATTTAATAGGAACTAGACTATTTTTCTCATTTTTTGTGTGTGTTAGCCAATGAATATTTTTGTGATATGGTTTTCGGTCAATTTTTTTTCCAAAACCTTGTGGAGACCCTCCGTAAGTACACGGGGGAGCAACAGGTGAAACCTCAAAAATTTTCACGGCGTTTTTGTGCATTTACGAGGCATTTAATAGAAATAGGCGATTTTCTCATTTTTCGTGTGTGTTAGCCTATGAATATTTTGGTGATATGGCTTCCGATTAATTTTTCTTCCGAAACCTTTTAGGGACCCTCCGTAAGTACCTGGGGGAGCAGCAGGTTAAGTCTTGGGGATTTTTACGATGTTTTTGGGCATTTACGAGGCATTTAATAGGAATTAGGCAATTTTTCTCATTTTTCATGTGTGTTAGCCAATGAATATTTTGGTGATATGGCTTCCGGTCAATTTTTTTCTAAAATCTTTTGGTGACACTCCGTAAGAACTCGGGGGAGCATCAAGTGGAGCCTCGGTAATTTTGACGGCATTTTTGGGCATTTACGAGGCATTTAGTAGGAATTAGGCGATTTTTCTAATTTTTCGTGTGTGTAAGCCAATGAATATTTTGGTGATTTGGCTTCCGGTCAATATTTTTTTGAAACCTTTTGGGGACCCTTTAAGTACCCGGGGGAGCAGCAGGTCAAGCCTCAAAAATTTTCATGGCGTTTTTGGGCATTTACGAGGCATTTAATAGGAATTAGATAATTTTTCTCATTTTTCGTGTGTATTAGCCAATAAATATTTTGGTAATATGGCTTCCGTCAATTTTTTTTCTGAAACCTTTTGGGGACCCTCCACAAGTATCCGAGGGTGCAGCAGGTGAAGTCTTTGTAATTTTCACGGCGTTTTTGGGCATTTGCGAGGCATTTAATTTGAATTAGGCGATTTTTCTCATTTTTTGTGTGTGTTAGCCCATGAATATTTTTGTGAAATGGCTTTAGGTCAATTTTTTCCAAAACCTTTTAGGAACCTTTCGTAAGTACCCGGGGGAGTTACAGGTGAAGCCTCGAGAATTTTTACAGCGTTTTTGGGCATTTACGAGGTATTTAATAGGAATTAGGCGATTTTTTTCATTTTTCGTGTGTGTTAGCCCATGTATATTTTGGGGATATGGCTTCGGTAATTTTTTTTCTGAAACCTTTTGGGCACCTGCGTAAGTACTCGGGGGAGCAGAAGGTGAACACTCGAAAATTTTCACGGTGTTTGTTTGCATTTACGAGGCATTTTAATAGAAATTAAGCGATTTTTCTCATTTTTCGTGTGTATTAGACCATGAATATTTTGGTGATATGATTTCCAGTTAATTTTTTTCCTAAATCTTTTGGGGACCCTCTGTAAGTATCCGGTGGAAGCAGCAGGTGAAGCCTCAAAAATTTTCAAGGCATTTTTTAGAATTTATGAAGCATCTAATAGGAATTATGTGATTTTTCTCATTTTTCATGTGTGTTAGCCGATGAATATTTTTGTGATATGGCTTTGGGTTAATTTTTTTCTGAAACCTTTTGAGTATCCTCCGTAAGTAGCCGGGGGAGCAGCAGGTGAAGCCTTGAGAATTTTCACGGCGTTTTTGGGCAGTTACGAGGCATTTAATCGATATTATGTGATTTTTCTCATTTTTCGTGTGTGTTAGCCAATGAATATTTTGGTAATATGGTTTCCGGTCAATTTTTTTCTGAAACCTTTTGGAGACCCTCCGTAAGTAGACAGGGGAGCAGCATGTGAAGTCTCAGAAATTTTCACGACGTTTTTGGGTATTTACGAGACATTTAATAGGAATTAGACGATTTTCTCATTTTTGGTGTGTGTTAGCCCATGAATATTTTAGTGAAATGGCTTCCGGTAAATTTATCTTCCGAAACCTTTTGGGGACCCTCTGTTAGTACTCGAGGGAGCAGCAAGTGAAGCCTTTGGGATTTTCACGGTGGTTTTGGGTATTTAAGAGACATTTAAAAGGAATTAGACGATTTTTCTCATTTTTCGTATGTACCAATGAAATTTTGGTGATATGGCTTCCGGTCATTTTTTTACGAAACCTTTTAGGGACATTCCGTTAGTACCCTAGGGACATTTCGTTAGTACCCGGGGGAGCAGGAAATGAAGCCTCGGGAATTTGGATGGCGTTTTTGGTCATTTATGGGGCATTTAGTAGGAATTAGGCGATTTTTTTAATTTTTCATGTGTGTAAGCCTATAAATATTTTGGTGATATGGCTTTCGATCAATATTTTTTTTCAAATCCTTTTGGGGACACTCCGTAAGTACCCAGGGGAGAAGCAGGTGATGTCTCGAAAATTTTCACGGCGTTTTTCGATATTTACGAATCATTTAATTGGAATTAGGTGATTCTTCTCAATTTTCGTTTGTGTTATCCCATGAATATTTTGGTGATATGGTTTCAGGTTAATTTCTTTCCGAAACCTTTTGGGGACCATCCGTAAGTACCTGGGGGAGTAGCAGGTGAAGCCTCGAGAATTTTCACGGCGTTTTTTTGACATTTACGACGCATTTAATAGGAATTACGTGATTTTTCTCATTTTTCGTGTATGTTAGCCAATGATTATATTGGTGATATGACTTCCGGTCAATTTTTTTCTGAAATATTTTTGGGGTCCCTCTGTAAGTACTCGGGGGAGCAGCTGGTGAGGTCTCGGGAATTTTTACGGCGATTTTTGGCATTTACGAGCATTTAATAGGAGTTAGGCAATTTTTCTCATTTTTCGGGTGTGTTAGCTTATGAATATTTTGGTGATATAGCTTCCGGTCAATTTTTTTCCGAAACCTTTTAGCGATCCTCCGTAAGTACCCGGGGGATCAGCAGGTGAAACCTCGAGAATTTTCACGGCATTTTTGGGCATTTACGAGGAATTAGGCAATTTTTCTCATTTATTGTGTTTTAGCCACTGAATCTTTTGGTCATATGGTTTTCGGTCAATTTTTTCCGAAACCTTTTGGGGACCCTCCGTCAGTACGCGGGGGAGCAGCAGGTGAAGCCTTTGGAATTTTCATGGTGTTTTTGGGTATTTACGAGGTATTTAATAGGAATTAGGTGATTTTCTCATTTTTCGTGTGAGTTAACCCATGAATATTTTGGTGATATGGCTTTCGGTAAAAAAATTTCGAAACCTTTTTAGGACCCTCCGTAAGTACACGAGGGGGAAGAAGGTGAAGCCTCGGGGATTTTCACGGCGTTTTTGGGCATTTACAAGGCATTTAACAGGAATTAAGCGATTTTTCTTATTTTTCGTGTGTA
The DNA here is from genome assembly GCA_018342035.1 of Solanum appendiculatum. Lineage (NCBI taxonomy): Eukaryota > Viridiplantae > Streptophyta > Magnoliopsida > Solanales > Solanaceae > Solanum > Solanum appendiculatum. The sequence continues at coordinate 23,267 of JAGDQO010000622.1, read as the reverse complement.
AATGCCTATGAATATTTTGATGATATGGCTTTTGGTCAATTTTTTTCTGAAAACTTTTGTGGACCCTTCGTAAGTACCCGGGGGAGCAGCAGGTGAAACCTCGGGAATTTTCACGGCATATTTAGGCATTTACGAGGTATTTAACAGGAAATAGGCGATTTTTCTCATTTTTCGTGTGTTTTAGCCTATGAATATTTTGGTGATATGGCTTTCGGTCATTTTTTTTCTGAAACCTTTTGGGGACTCTCCGTAAGTATCCGGGGGAGTACCAAGTGAAACCTCGGGAATTTTGAGAGCGTTTTTGGGCATTTAGTAGGAATTAGGCGATTTTTCTAATTTTTCGTGTGCGTTAGTCCAAGAATATTTTGGTGATATGTCTTTCAGTCAATATTTTTTCCGAAACCTTTTGGGGATTCTCCGTAAGTACTTGGGGGAGAAATAGGTGAAGTCTTTAGAATTTTCACTGCGTGATTTGGCATTTACGAGGTATTTAATAAGAATTAGGCAATATTTTCTCAATTTTCGTGTGAGTTAGCCCATGAATATTTTGATGATATGACTTCCGGTTAATTTTTTCTGAAACTTTTTGGTGACCCTCCGTAAGTACCCTGGAGAGCAGCAGGTGAAACCTCAGAAATTTTACGGCGTTTTTGGGCATTTTCGTGGCATATTATAGGAATTAGGTTATTTTTCTCATTTTTTGTGTGTGAGTTAGCTCATGAATATTATGGTGATATGACTTATGGTCAATTTTTTTCGAAACCTTTTGGGGACCATCTGTAATTACACGGGGGAGTAGCATGTCAAGCCTTGAAGCTTTCACGGCGTTTTTGGGCATTTACGAGGCTTTCAATAGGAATTAGGAGATTTTTCTCATTTTTCGTGTGTGTTAGCCCATGAATATTTTGGTGATATGGCTTATGGTCAATTTATTATATGAAACCTTTTGGGGACCCTCCGTAATTACCTGAGGGAGCAGTAGGTGAAGCCTCGTGAATTTTTACTGTGTTTTTGGCATTTACGAGGCATTTAATATGAATTAGACAATTTTTCTCATTTTTCGTGTGTGTTAGCCCCTGAATATTTTGGTGATATGGCTTCTGGTTAATTTTTTTCGAAACCTTTTTGGGGACCCTCCTTTAGTACTTGGGGGAGAGGCAGGTGAAGTCTCGAGAATTTTCACGGAGTTTCTGGGCATTTACGAGGCATTTTATAGGAATTTACCGATTTTTTTCAATTTTTGTGTGTGTTAGCCATGATTATTTTGGTGATATGACTTCAGGTCAATTTTTTTAGAAACATTTTGGGGACCCTCTGTAAGTACCCTGGAGATCAGCAGGTGAAGCCTCGGGAATTTTCACGGCATTTTTGTGCATTTACGAGGCATATAATAGGAGTTATGTGATTTTTCTCATTTTTCGTGTGTGTGTTAGCTCATGAATATGTTTTTTGATATGGCTTCTGGTCAATTTTTTTCTGAAACCTTTTGGGGACTCTCCGTAAGTACCCGGGGGAGTAGCAAGTGAAGGCTCGAGAATTTTCACGGCGTTTTTGGGTATTTATGAGGCATTTAATAGGAATTAGGCGATTTTTCTCATTTTTCATGTGTGTTGGCCAATGAATATTTTGGTGATATGGTTTCTGGTCAATCTTTTTCCGAAATCTTTTGGGGACTCTTCATAAGTACACGGGGGAGTAGCAGGTGAAGCCTCAAAAATTTTCACGACGTGTTTTGGCATTTACGAAGCATTTACTAGGAATTAGGCGATTTTCTCATTTTTGGTGTGTGTTAGACCATTAATATTTTATTGATATGACTTCCGGTAAATATTTCTTCTGAAACCATTTTGGGACCCTCCGTAATACTCGAGGGAGCAGTAGGTGAAGCTTCGGGGATTTTCACGGCATTTTTGGGCATTTACGAGACATTTTATAGAAATTAGGCAATTTTTCTTATTTTTCATGTGTGTTAGCCAATGAATATTTATGTGATATAGCTTCCGGTAAATTTTTTTCTGAAACCTTTTAGGGACACTCCGTAAGTACCCGAAGGAGCAAAAAGTGAAGCCTCGGGAATTTTGACGGCGCTTTTGGGCATTTACAAGGCATTTAATATGTATTAGGTAATATTTCTCAATTTTCGTTTGTGTTAGCCCATGAATATTTTGTTGATATGGTTTCAGGTTAATTTCTTTTTGAAACCTTTTGGGGACCATCCTTAAGTACCTGGGGGAGTAGCAGGTGAAGCCTCGTGACTTTTCACGACGTTTTTTTGACATTTACGATGCATTTAATAGGAATGACGTGATTTTTCTCATTTTTCGTGTACGTTAGCCAATGATTATATTGGTGATATGGCTTCCGGTGAATTTTTTTCTGAAAGTTTTTTGGGGACCCTTTGTAATTACTCGGGGGAGCAACTGGTGAAGTCTCGGGAATTTTTACGGCGTTTTTGGGCATTTACGAGCATTTAATAGGAGTTAGGCGATTTTTCTCATTTTTCGTGTGTGTTAGCTCATGAATATTTTGGTGATATAGCTTCCGGTCAATTTTTTTCCGAAACCTTTTAGCGATCCTCCGTAAGTACCCGGGGGATCAGCAGGTGAAACCTCGAGAATTTTCACGGCATTTTTGGGCATTTACGAGGAATTAGGCAATTTTTCTCATTTATTGTGTTTTAGCCACTGAATCTTTTGGTCATATGGTTTACGGTCAATTTTTTCCGAAACCTTTTGGGGACCCTTCGTAAGTACGCTGGGGAGCAGCAGGTGAAGCCTTTGGAATTTTCATGGTGTTTTGGGTATTTACGAGGTATTTAATAGGGATTAGGTGATTTTCTCATTTTTCGTGTGAGTTAACCCATGAATATTTTGGTGATATGGCTTTCGGTAAAAATTTTCCGAAACCTTTTTGGGACCCTCCGTAAGTACACGAGGGAGAAGAAGGTGAAGCCTCGGGGATTTTCATGGCGTTTTTGGGTATTTACAAGGCATTTAACAGGAATTAAGAGATTTTTCTTATTTTTCGTGTGTGTTAGTTTATGAATATTTTGGTGATATGGCTTCCGATCAATTTTTTTGTGAAACCTTTTGGGGACCCTCCGTATGTACCCGGGGGAGCAGCATGTGAAACCTCGGGGATTTTCCCGACATATTTAGGCATTTACGAGGTATTTAACAGGAAATACGCGATTTTTCTCATTTTTCGTGTGTTTTAGCCTATGAATATTTTGGTGATATGGCTTTCGGTCAATTTTTTTTTGAAACCTTTTGGGGTCTCTCCGTAAGTATCCGGGGGAGTACCAAGTGAAACCTCGGGAATTTTGAGAGCGTTTTTGGGCATTTAGTAGGAATTAGGTGATTTTTCTAATTTTTCGTGTGTGTTAGTTCAAGAATATTTTGGTGATATGTCTTTCAGTCAATATTTTTTCCAAAACCTTTTGGGGATTCTCCGTAAGTACTTGGGGGAGAAGTAGGTGAAGTCTCTAGAATTTTCACTGCGTGATTGGGCATTTACGAGGCATTTAATAGGAATTAGGCAATTTTTTCTCAATTTTCGTGTGTGTTAGCCCATGAATATTTTGATGATATGACTTCCGGTTAATTTTTTCTGAAACTTTTTGGTGACCCTCCGTAAGTACCCTGGAGAGCAGCAGGTGAAACCTCAGGAAATTTTCACGGCGTTTTTGGGCATCTCCTAGGCATATAATAGGAATTAGCTGATTTTTCTTATTTTTTGTGTGTGAGTTAGCTCATGAATATTTTGGTGATATGACTTATGGTCAATTTTTTTTGAAACCTTTTGGGGATCATCTGTGAGTACCCGGGGGAGCAGCATGTCAAGCCTCGAAACTTTCACGGCGTTTTTGGGCATTTACGAGGCTTTCAATAGGATATAGGCGATTTTTCTCTTATTTCGTGTGTGTTAGCCCATGAATATTTTGGTGATATGGCTTATGGTCAATTTATTATATGAAATCTTTTTGGGACCCTCCGTCATTACCCGGTGGAGCAACAGGTGAAGCCTCCTGAATTTTTACTGTGTTTTATGGCATTTACGAGGTATTTAATATGAATTAGACAATTTTTCTCATTTTTCGTGTGTGTTAGCCCCTTAATATTTTGGTGATATGGCTTATTGTAAACCTTTTTGGGGACCCTCAGTTAGTACTTGGGGGAGAGGCAGGTGAAGTCTCGAGAATTTTCACGGCGTTTTTGGGCATTTACGAGGCATTTTATAGGAATTTATCGATTTTTTTCAATTTTTGTGTGTGTTAGCCCATGATTATTTTTGTGATATGGCTTCAGGTCAATTATTTTAGAAACCTTTTGGGGACCCTCTGTAAGTACCCTGGAGAGCAGCAGGTGAAGCCTCGGGAATTTTCACGGCATTTTTGTGCATTTACGAGGCATATAATAGGAGTTATGTGATTTTTCTCATTTTTCGTGTGTGTGTTAGCTCATGAATATGTTTTTTGATATGGCTTCTGGTCAATTTTTTTTCTGAAACCTTTTGGGGACTCTCCGTAATTACCCGAGGGAGTAACAAGTGAAGCCTCGAGAATTTTCACGGCGTTTTTGGGTATTTACGAGGCATTTAATAGGAATTAGGTGATTTTTCTCATTTTTCATGTGTGTTAGCCAATGAATATTTTGGTGATATGGTTTCTGGTCAATCTTTTTCTGAAATCTTTTGGGGACCCTTCGTAAGTACACGGGGGAGCATCAGGTGAAGCCTCAAAAATTTTCACAACGTTCTTTGGCATTTACGAAGCATTTACTAGGAATTAGACGATTTTCTCATTTTTGGTGTGTGTTAGCCCATTAATATTTATTGATATGACTTCCGGTAAATTTTTCTTCTGAAACCTTTTGGGGACCCTCCGTAATACCCAGGGGAGCAGTAGGTGAAGCTTCGGGGATTTTCACGGCATTTTTGGGCATTTACGAGACATTTTATAGGACTTAGGCAATTTTTCTCATTTTTCGTGTATGTTAGCCAATGATTATATTGGTGATATGGCTTCCGGTCAATTGTTTTCTAAAATTTTTTAGGGACCCTTTGTAAGTACTCGGGGGAGCAGCTGGTGAAGTCTCGGGAATTTTTACGGCGTTTTTGGGCATTTACGAGCATTTAATAGGAGTTAGGCGATTTTTCTCATTTTCGTGTATGTTAGCTCATGAATATTTTTGTGATATAGCTTCCGGTCAATTTTTTTTCGAAACCTTTTAGCGATCCTCCGTAAGTGCCCGGGGGATCAGCAGGTGAAATCTCGAGAATTTTCACGGCATTTTTGGGTTTTACGAGGCATTTAATAAGAATTAGGCGGTTTTTTTTTCATTTTTCGTGTTTGTTAGCCCATGAATATTTTTGTGATATAGCTTCCGATCAATTTTTTTCCGAAGTCTTTTGGGGACCCTCCGTATGTACCTAGGGGAGCAGCAGGTGAAGCCTCATGAATTTTCATGGAATTTTTGGCCATTTAACAGGCATTTAATAGGAATTAGCCTATTTTTCTCATATTTCGTGTGTTAGCGCACGAATATTTGGGTGATATGGCTTCCGGTCAATTTTTTACGAAACATTTTGAGGATTCTCCATAAGTATCCGGGGGAGCACCAGGTGAAGCCTTGTGAATTTTCAAGGCATTTTTGCGCATTTTATAGGATTAGGTGATTTTCTTATTTTTCTTGTGTGCTAGCCCATGAATATTTTGGTGATATGGCTTTCGGTCATTTTTTTCGAAACCTTTTGGGGACCCTCTGTAAGTACCCGGGGGAGTAGCAGGTGAAGACTTGAGAATTTTCACGACATTTTTGGGCATTTATGAGGCATTCAATAGGAATTCGGTGATTTTTCTCATTTTTCGTGTGTCTTAGCCCATGAATATTTTGGTGATAGGGTTCCGGTCAATTTTTTTCTGAAATCTTTTGGGGACCCTTCTTAAGTTCCCGGGAGAGCAGCAGGTGAAGGCTCGAGAATTTTCACGGCGTTTTATGGCATTTACGAGGCATTTAATAGGAATTCGGTGATTTTTCTTATTTTTCGTGTGTGTTAGCCACTAAATCTTTTGGTCATATGGTTTTCGGTCAATTTTTTCCAAAAAATTTTGGGGACCCTCCGTAAGTACACGGAGGAGCAACAAGTGAAGCGTTGGTAATTTTCACGGTGTTTTTGGGAATTTACGAGGTATTTAATAGAAATTAGGTTAGCCCATTAAATTTTGGTGATATGGCTTTCGGTAAAAAAATTTCCAAAACCTTTTGGGGACCCTCCGTAAGTACACGGGGGAGAAGCAGGTGAAGCTTTGGGGATTTTCACAGCGTTTTTTGGCATTGACGAGGCATTTAACAGGAATTAGACAATTTTTCTTATTTTTCGTGTGTGTTAGCCTATGAATATTTTGGTAATATGGCTTCCGGTCAATACTTTTCCGAAACCTTTTGGGGATCCTCCATAAGTACCCGGGGGAGCAGCAAGTGAAGTCTCGGGAATTTTCAAGGCGTTTATTTTGCATTTACGAGGCATTTTATAGGAATTAGGTAATTTTTTTCAATTTTTGTGTGTGTTAGCCCATAAATATTTTGGGGATATGGCTTCCGGTCAATTTTTTCTGAAACCTTTTGGGGACCCTGCGTAAGTACCCCGGAGAGCAGCAGGTGAAGTCTCAGGAATTTTCACAGCGTTTTTGGGCATTTACGGGCCGTATAGTAGGATTTAGGTGATTTTTTTTCATTTTTCGTGTGTTTGTTAGCGCATGAATATTTTTTGGTGATATGGCTTCCGGTCAATTTTTTTCTGAAACCTTGTGGGGACCCTCCGTAATTACCCAGGGGAGTAGCAAGTGAAGCCTCTAGAATTTTCACGGCGTTTTTTGGCATTTACGAGGCATTTAACAGGAATTAGGCGATTTTTCTCATTTTTCGTGTGTGTTAGCCAATGAATATTTTGGTGATATGGTTTCCGGTCAATTTTTTTACGAAACCTTTTGAGGACCCTCCGTAAATACACGGGGGAGCTGCAGGAGAAGCCTCGGAAATTTTCACGACGTTTTTGGATATTTACGAAGCATTTACTAGGAATTAGACGATTTTATCATTTTGGTGTGTGTTAGCCCATGAATATTTTAGTGATATGACTTCCAGTTAATTTTTCTTCCGAAACCTTTTGGGACCCTCCGTAAGTAACAGGGGGAGCAGCAGGTGAAGACTCGGGGATTTTCACAACGTTTTTGGGCATTTACGAGACACTTAATAGGAATTAGGCGATTTTTCATATTTTTCATGTGTGTCAGCCAATGAATATTTTGTTGATATGGCTTCTGGTCAATTTTTTTCTAAAACCTTTTAGGGATACTCCGTAAGTACCCGAGGGAGCAGCAAGTGAAGCCTCGGAAATTTTGACGGCGTTTTTGGGCATTTACGGGGCATTTAGTAGGAATTAGACGATTTTTCTAATTTTTCGGGTGCGTAAGCCCGTGAATATTTTGTGATATGGCATTCGGTCAATATTTTTTCGAAACCTTTTGTGTACCCTCCATAAGTACTTAGGGGAAAAGCTGGCGAAGTCTTAAGAATTTGCACGACGTTTTTGGGCATTTACGAGTTATTTAATATGAATTTGGTGATTTTTCTCAATTTTCGTGTGTATTAGCCCATGAATATTTTGGTGTAATGAATTTCAGTTAATATTTTTGAAATATTTTGGGGTCCCTCCGTAAGTACTCGAGGGAGAAGCATGTGAAGGCTCAAGAATTTTCACGGCATTTTTTTGCATTTACGAGGCATATAATCGAAATTAGATAATTTTTCTCATTTTTCGTGTGTGTGATAGCCTATTAATATTTTGGTGATATGGCTTATGGTCAACTTTTTCAAAACCTTTTGGGGATCCTCTGTAAGTACTCGGTGGAGCAGTAGGTGAAGCCTCGAAAAGTTTCATGATGTTTTTGGGCATTTATGAGGCATTTAATAGGAATAAGGCGATTTTTTCTCATTTTTTGTGTGTGTTAGTCCATGAATATTTTGGTGATATGGCATCCGGTCCATATTTTTTCTGAAACCATTTGGGGATCCTCTATAAGTACCCGGGGGAGAGGCAGGTGAAGCCTCGGGAATTTTCACTGCGTGTTTGGGTATGTACGAGGCATTTAACACTAATTAGGCTATTTTTTTCATTTTTCGTGTGTGTTAGCCCATTAATATTTTGGTGATATGGTTTCAGGTCAATTTTTTTCCGAAACCTTATGGAGACTCTCCGTAAGTACCCGCGGGAGCAGCAGGTGAAGCCTCGATGATTTTCACGGAGTTTTTGGTCATATATGAGGCATTTAATAGGAATTAGATGATTTTTCTCATTTTTCCTGTGTGTTTACCCATAAATATTTTAGTGATATGGCTTTCGGTCAATATTTTTCTGAAACCTTTTGGGGACCCTCCGTAAGTACTCGGGGAGCAGCAGGTGAAGTTTCGGGAAGTTTTACGACGTTTTTTGACATTTACGGGGCATTTAATAGGAATTAGACGATATTTCTTATTTTTGGTGAATGTTAGCTCATCAATATTTTGGTGATATGGCTTCCGATCAATTTTTTTCCGAAACCTTTTGGTTACCCTCCGTAAGTATCCGGGGGAACAACAGGTGAAGCCTCGAGAATTTTCACTGCATTGTTGGGCTTTTACGAGGCATTTAACAGGAATTAGGCTGTTTTTTTTAATAGGGGACCCTCCGTAAGTACCCGAGGGAGCAGCCGATGTAGTCTCTAGAATTTTCACGGCTTTTTTGAGCATTTACGAGGCATTCAATAGGAATTAGACGATTTTTCTCATTTTTTGTATGTGTTAGTTAGCGCCTGAATATTTTGGTGATATGACTTCAGGTCAATTTTTTTTCGAAACCTTTTGGGGATAATACATAAGTACCCTGGGGAGCACCAGGTGAAGTCTCGTGAATTTTCATGGCATTTTTGGTTATTTACGAGGCATTTAATAGGAATTAGTCGATTTTCTCATTTTTCGTGTGTGTTAGTCCATATACATTTTGGTGATATGGCTTCCAGTCAATTATTTTTCGAAACCTTTTGGGGACCTTCCGTAAGTACCCGGGGGAGTAGCAGGTGAAGCCTCGGGAATTGTCACGGCGTTTTTGGGCATTTAATAGGAATTATGCGATTTTTCTCAATTTTCATTTGTGTTAGGCCATGAATATTTTGATGATATGGCTTCCGGTTAATTTTTTTCGAAACATTTTGTGGGGGTCTGTTAAGACCTTATTAATGGTGTGAGTTGGTCCCGAGGGGCAAACTTCTGCATTTTCAGGTTCAAAATAGTCCCAAAGCGGTAATATGGCCATATTTATCGTTTTCCGTGTACTATAGTCCACGGATTTTTGGTAATAGGAGGTCCGGACGGAATTTTGGTCAAAATTTTTTGTGGGCATCCCGTAAGACCTTATTAATGGCGTGAGTTGGTCCCGAGGGGTAAACGTCTGCATTTTGAGGTTCAAAATAGGACCAGAGAGGGACTATGGACATATATGCCTTTTTCCGTGTACTATAGACCTCAGATTTTTGGTGATAGGAGGTCCGGATGGATTTTTGGCCGATATTTTTTGTGGAGGTCGGCTAAGACCTTATTAATGGTGTAAGTTGGTCTCGAAGGGCAAACTTCTGCATTTTGAGGTTCAAAATAGGCCCAGAGCGGGAATATGACCATATTTGCCGTTTTCCGTGTACTATAGTCCACGGATTTTTTGTGATAGGAGGTCCGGACAAAGTTTTGGCCAAATATTTTTGTGGGGGTCCGTTAAGACTTTATTAATGAGGTGAGCTTGTCCCGAGGGGCAAACGGCTGCATTTTGAGGTTCAAAATAGGCCAGAGCGGGAATATGGCCATATTTGCCTTTTTCCGTGTACTATAGTCCACAGATTTTTTGTGATGGGAGGTCCGGACGTATTTTTGGCCGAAACTTTTTTTGGCGGTCTGTTAAGACCTTTTAATGGCGTGAGTTGGTCTCGAGGGGCAAACGTCTGCATTTTGAGGTTCAAAATAGGCTCAGAGCGGGAATATGGCCATATTTACCATTTTTCGTGTATTATAGTCCACAGGTTTTTGGTGATATGATGTCCGCACTGATTTTTGGATGAAATATTTTGTGGAGGTCCGTTAAGACCTTATTAATGGCGTGAGTTCGTCCCGAAGGGCAAACGTCTTCATTTTGAGGTTCAAAATAGGATCAGAGCGGGAATATGGCTATATTTTTCGTTTCCCGTGTACTATAGTCCATGAATTTTTGGTGATAGGAGATCCGAACGGATTTTTGGTCGAAATGCTTTGTGGGGGTCAGTTAAGACCTAATTAATGGAGTGAGTTGGTCTCGAGGAGCAAATGTCTGCATTTTGAGGTTCAAAATAGTCTCAGAGCAGGAATATGGCCATATTTACTGTTTTTCGTGTACTATAGTCCATGAATTTTTGGTGATAGGAGGTTCGGACGGATTTCTGGCCCAAGTGTTGTGTGGGGGTCCGTTAATACCTTATGAATGGCGCGAGTTGTCCCGAGTGGCAAATGTCTGTATTTTGAGGTTCAAAATAGGTCCTGAAAGGAAATATGGCCATATTTACCGTTTTTCGTGTACTATAGTCCATGGATTTTTGGCGATAGGAGGTTCGGACGGATTTTTGGCCAAAATGTTTTTTGGGGGTCCGTTAAGACCTTATTAATGGCGTGAGTTTGTCCCAAGGGGCAAACGTCTGCATTTTGAGGTTCAAAATAGGCCTAGAGCAGGAATATGACCATATTTGCTGTTTTTTGGGTACTATAGTCCTTTTTTTTTGGTGATAGAAGGTCTGGATAGATTTTTGGCCGAAACTTTTTTCAGGGGTCCATTAAGACCTTATTAATGGCGTGACTTGGTCTCGAGGGGAAAATGACTGCATTTTGAGGTTCCAAAATAGGCCCAGAGTGGGAATATGGCCATATTTGTCGTTTTCCGTGTTCTATATTTCACAGATTTTTGGTGATAGGAGGTCTGAACAGATTTTTCGCCGAAATTTTTTGTGGGGGTCTTTTAAGACCGTATTAATGGCATGAAATTGTCTCGAGGGGCAAAGGTCTGCATTTTGAGGTTCAAAATAGGCCCAGAGCGGGAATATGGTCATATTTGCCATTTTCCGGTACTATAGTCCACAGATTTTTTGTAATAGGAGGTCCATACATATTCCTGGCTGAAACTTTTTTTGGGGGTGCGTTAAGACCTTATTAATTGCGTGAGTTGATCGCGAGGGGCAAACGTTTACATTTTGAGGTTCAAAATAGGCCAGTGCGGGAATATGGCCGTATTTGCCATTTTTCGTGTACTATAGTCCACAGATTTTTGTGATAGGAGGTCTGTACGGATTTCTGGCTGAAAGTTTTTGTGGGGGTGCGTTAAGACCTTATTAATGGATTGAGTTGCTCCCGAGGGGCAAACGTCTGCATTTTGAAGTTCAAAATAGGCCCAAAGCGGGAATAAGACAATATTTGTCGTTTTCCATGTACTATAGTCAATGGAATTTTTGTGATAGAAGCTCCGTACGGATATTTTGCCGAAACTTTTGTGAGGATCCGTTAAGACCATATTAATGGCGTGAGTGGGTACCAAGGGGCAAACGTCTGCATTTCGAGGTTCAAAATAATCCCAGAGCAGGAATATGGCCATATTTTCCATTTTCTGTATACTATAGTCCACAGATTTTTGGCGATAGGAGGTACGGACGGATTTTTGGGCCGAAATTTTTTGTAGGGGTCCGTTAAGAACTTAATAATGGTGTGAGTTGGTCCCGAGGGGCAAAAGTCTGTATTTTGAGGTTAAAAATAGGCCAGAGCAGGAATATGGCCATATTTGCCGTTTTTTGCGTACTATAGTCCACGGATTTTTTGTATTAGAAGGTCCGGACGGATTTTTGCCCAAAACTTTTTGTGGGGGTCTATTAAGACCTTATTAATGGCGTGCGTTAGTCACGAAGGGCAAACGTCTGCATTTTAAAATTCAAAATAGGCCTAGAGCGGGAATATGATCATATTTGTCGTTTTCCCTATACTATAGTCCACGGATTTTTGGTGATAGGAGGTTCGGATGGATATTTGCCCAGAATTTTCTCGGGGGTCCGTTAGGACCTTATTAATTGCATGAGTTGGTCCCGAGAGGCAAACGTATGCATTTTGAGGTTCAAAATAGGCCCAGAGCGGGAATATGGCCATATTTTCCATTTTCGGTGTACTATAGTCCACGGATATTTGGTGATAAGAGGTCAGGATGGATTTTTGCCTAAAAATTTTTTTCGGGGTCCGTTAAGACCTTAGTAAGAGCGTGAGTTGGTCCCGAGGGGAAAACGTCTGCATTTGAGGCTCAAGATAGGCCAGAGCGGGAATATGGTTATATTTGCCGTTTTCCATGTACTATAGTCAACGGATTTTCGGTGATAGGAGGTCCGGACGGATTTTTTACCAAAATTTTATGTGGGGGTCAGTTAAGAGCTTATTAATGGCGTGAGTTGGTCACGAGGGGCAAACGTCTGCACTTTTAGGTTCAAAATAGGCCTAGAGCGGGAATATGACTATATTTGCAGTTTTCTGTGTACTATAGACCATGGATTTTATGTGATAGGAGGTCCGGACTTATTTTTGGCCGAAAGTTTTTTTGGGGGTTTCTTATGACTTTATTAATGGCGTGAGTTGGTCCCAAGTGGAAAACGTCTGCATTTTGAGGTTCAAAATAGGTCCAGAGCGGGAATATGGTCATATTTGTCGTTTTTCTTGTACTATAGTCCACGGATTTTTTGTGATAGGAGGCTCGGACGGATTTTTGGCCAAACTTTTTTGTGGGGGTCAGTTAAGACCTTATTATTGGCGTGAGTTTGTCCTGAGGAAAAAACGTCTACATTTTGAGGTTCAAAATAGGCCCAGAACGGAAATATGACCATATTTGCCATTTTTCGTGTACTATTGTCCACTGATTTTTTGTGATAGGCGGTCCGAACGGATTTTTGGCCGAACCTTTTCTTGGGGGTCCGTTAAGACCATATTAATAGCGTGAGATGGTCCAGAGGGGCAAACATCTGAATTTTGAGATTCAAAATAGGCCTTGAGCGGAAATATGGCCATATTTGCGTTTTTCGTGTACTATAGTCCACGGATTTTTTTTTATAAGAGGTCCGGACGGATTTTTGGTTGAACTTTTTTGTGGGGTTTCGTTAAGACCATATTTATGGCATGAGTGTGTCCCGAGGGACAAACGTCTACATTTTGAGGTTCAAAATAGGCCCAAAGCGGGAATATGACCATATTTGCCATTTTTCGTGTACTATAGTTCACAGATTTTTTGTTATAATAGGTCCGGACGAATTTTTGGCTGAACTTTTTTGTGGGGGTCCGTTAAGACCATATTAATAGCATGAGTGTGTCCCGAGGGGCAAACGTCTTCATTTTGAGATTCAAAATAGGCCTATAGCAGGAATATGGCCATATTTGCTGTTTCTCATGTATTATAATCCACGAATTTTTGGTGATAGGAGGTCCGTACGGATTTTATGTCGAAAGTTTTTGTGGGGGTCCATTTAAACCTTATTAATGGCGTGCATTGGTCTCGAGGGGCAAACGACTGCATTTTGAGGTTTAAAATAGGCCCAGAGCGGGAATATGACTATATTTCCCGTTTTCTCTGTACTATAGTCCACAGATTTTTTGTGATAGGAGGTCCGGATGGATTTTTGGCCGAAATTTTTTTGAGAATCCATTAAGACCTTATTAATGGCGTGCGTTGGTCCCGAGGGGCAAACAACTGCATTTTGAGGTTTAAAATAGGCCGACAGCGGGAATATGAATATATTTGTCGTGTTTCGTGTACTATAATCCACGAATTTTTGTGATAGGAGGTTCGGACAGATTTTTGGCAGAAAGTTTTTTGTGGGGATCCGTTAAGACCTTATTAATGGCGTGAGTTAGTTTCGAGGGGCAAACGTCTGCATTTTGAAGTTCAAAATAGGCCCAGAGAGGGAATATGGCCATATTTGCCGTTTTCTGTGTTCTATAGTCCATATTTTTTTTTGATAGGAGGTCCTGACGGATTTTTTGCCGAAATATTTTTTGGGGATCCGTTAAGACCTTATTAATGGCGTGAGTTGGTCCAGAGGGGCAAACATATGCATTTTGAGGTCCAAAATAGGCCCAGAATGGGAATATGGTCATATTTGCCGTTTACCGTGTACTATAGTCCATGGATTTTGACCTTATTAATGGCGTGAGTTGGTCCCGAGGTGTAAACGTCTGCATTTTGTGGTTCAAAATAGGCCCAGAGCTGGAATATGGCCATATTTGCTGTTTTTCGTGCACTATAGTCCACAGATTTTTTGTGATAGGAAGTCCGGACGGATTTTTGGCTGAAATTTTTTGTGGGGGTCCGTTAATACCTTATTAATGGCGTGAGTTGTTCACGAGGGGCAAACGTCTGTATTTTGATGTTCAAAATAGGCCCAGAGTGAGAATATGGCCATATTTGCCGTTTTCCGTGTACTATAGTCCACAAATTTTTGGTGATAGGAGGTCCGGATGGATTTTTTGCCGAAAGATTTTTGGGGGGTCCGTTAAGACCTTATTAATGGTGTAAGTTGGTCCCGAGGGGAAAACGTCTACATATTGCGGTTCAAAATAGGCCCAGAGCGGGAATATGGTCATATTTGTCATTTTCCATGTACTATAGTCCACAGATCCACAGATTTTTTGTGATAGGAGGTCCGACCGAATTTTTGGCCGAAACTTTTTATCGGGGCCCATTAAGACCTTATTAATGGCGTGTGTTGGTCCCGAGTTACAAACGTCTGCATTTTGAGGTTCAAAATAGGCCACAGATATTTGGTGATAGGAGGTCTGGACGGATTTTTTGCTAAAATTTTTTGTGGGGTTCCATTAAGACCTTATTAATGGCGTAAAATGGTCACGAGGGGCCAACGTCTGCATTTTGAAGTTAAAAATAGGCCCAGAGCGAGAATATGGTGGTATTTGCTATTTTCCGTGTACTATAGTCTATAGATTTTTTGTGATAGGTGATCCGGATGGATTTTTTACCGAAATTTTTTTTATGGGTCCGTGAAGACCTTATTAATGGTGTAAGTTTTTCCCGAGGGGAAAACGTCTTCATTTTGCGGTTCAAAATAGGCCCAGAGCGGTAATATGGCCATATTTTCCATTTTCCGTGTACTATAGTCCACTGATATTTGGTGATAGGAGGTCCATACGGATTTTTGGCTGAAATTTTTTGTGGGGGTCCGCTAAGACCATATTATGGATTGAGTGTGTCCCGAGGGCAAACGTCTGCATTCTGCGGTTCAAAATAGGTCCAGAGCGGTAATATGGCAGTATTTGCCATTTTTCGTGTACTATAAGTCCATGGATATTTGGTGAAAGGATGTCCGGACAGATTTTTGGCTGAAATTTTTTCTGGGGGTCCGCTAAGACCATATTATGGCGTGAGTGTGTCCCGAGGGAAAACATCTACTTTCTGCGGTTCAAAATTGGTCCAGAGCGGTAATAGGGCAGTATTTGCCATTTTTCGTGTACTATAGTCCATGGATATTTGGTGATAGGATGTCCAGACGGATTTTTGGCTGAAATTTTTTGTGGGGGTTCATTAAGAGCTTATTAATCATGTTAGTTGGTCCCGAGGGGCAAACATCTGCATTTTGAGGTTCAAAATAGGCTCAGAGTGGGAGCATGGCCAAATTTGCCGTTTTACGTGTACTATATTTCACAGATTTTTGGTGATAGGAGGTCCGGACCGATTTTTGCTTGAAATTTTTATGGGGGTCCACTAAGAATTTATTAATGGCGTGAGTTAGTCTCAAGGGGTAAACGTCTGCATTTTGAGGTTCAAAATAGGCATAGAGCGGGAATATGAAATTTTTTACCATTTTCCGTGTACTATGTCCACAGATTTTTGGTGATATGAGGTCCGGACGAATTTTCTGCCGATCATTTTTGTGGGGGTCCATTTAAACCTTATTAATGGCGTGAGTTTGTCCGGAGGGTCTAACATCTGCATTTTGAGGTTCAAAATTGGCCCAGAGCGGGAATATGACCATATTTGTCATTTTCCATGCACTATAGTCCATGGATTTTTTGTGACAGGAGGTTCGGCGGGATTTTTTACCGAAATTTTTTGTGGGAGTCTGTTAAGACTTATTAATGGTGTGAGTTGGTCCCGAGGGGCAAACATCCGAATTTTGAGGCTCAAAACAGGCATAGAGCGGGAATATAGATATATTTGCCATTTTTCGTGTACTATATAGTCCACGGATTTTTCGTAATATGAGGTCCGGACGGAATTTTTGCCGAACGTTTTTGTGGGGGTCCGTTAAAACCTTATTAATGGCATGAGTTTGTCCGGAGGGTCTAACGTCTGCATTTTGAGGTTCAAAATTGGCCCAGAGCGAGAATATGGCCATATTTGCCGTTTTCAGTGTACTATAGTCCACAGATTTTTGGTGATAGAATGTCTGGACGGATTTTTGGCCAAAATTTTTTGTGGGGTCCGTTAAGACCTTATTAATGGCGTGAGTTGGTCCCGAAGGGCAAACGTTTGCATTTTGAGGTACAAAATATGCCCAGAGCAGGAATATGGCCATATTTCCCATTTTCCGTGTACTATAGTCTACGGATTCTGGGTGATAGGAGGTTCGGAAGGATTTTTGGCCGCAACTTTTTGTGAGAGTCCGTTAAGACCTTATTAATGGCACGAGTTGTTCCCGAGGGGCAAAGGTCTGCATTTTGAGGTACAAAATAGACTCAGAGAAGGACTATGACCATATTTACGAATTTTCATTTACTATAGTCCATATATTTTTGGTGATAGGAGGTCCGGACGAATTGTTGGCCAAAATATTTTGTGGGGTCCGTCAAGACCTTATTAATGTCGTGAGTTGATCTCGACGGGCAAACATCTACATTTTGAGATTCAAAATAGGCCCAAAGTGGGAATATGGCTATTTTGTCGTTTTCCGTGTACTATGTCCGCGGATTTTTGGTGATACGAGGTCTGGACGGATTTTTTTTCAAACTTTTTTGTGGGGGTATGTTAAGACCTTATTAATAGCGTGAGTTGGTCCCGAGATCCAAACGTTTGCATTTTGAGGTTCAAATTAGGACCAGAGCTGGAATATAGCCATATTTGCCATTTTCCATGTACTATAATCCACGAATTTTTGGTGATAGGAGTTCCGGACGAATTTTTAGCCTAAAGTTTTTGTAGGGGTCCGTTAAGACCTTATTAATGGCGAGCATTGGTCCCGAGGGGCAAATGTCTTCATTTTGAAGTTCAAAATAGGCCCAGAGCGGGAATATGGCCATATTTATCGTTTTTCAAGTACTATAGTCCACAGATTTTTGGTGATAAGAGGTCTGTATTGATTTTTGGTCGAAACTTTTTTTGGGGCTCTATTAAGACCATATTAATGGCGTGAGTTGGTCCCGAGGGGAAAAGGTCTGCATTTCAAGGTTCAAAATAGGCCTAGAGCGGGAATATGGCCATATTTGCCATTTTCCGTGTATTATATATAGTCCACAGATTTTTGGTGAAAGGAGGTTCGGATGGATTTTTACCCGAAATTTTTTGTGGGGGTCCGTTAAGACTTTATTAATAGCGTGAGTTGGTCCCGAAGGGCAAACGTCTGCATTTTGAGGTTTAAAATAGGCCCAGAGCGGGAATATGGACATATTTGCCGTTTTCCGTGTAATATAGTCCACAGATTTTTTGTGATAGGAGGTCCGCACGGATTTTTGTTTGAAATTTTTTGTTGGGGTCCGTTAAGACCTTATTAATGGCGTGAGTTAGTCCCGAGGGGCAAACGTCTGCATTTTGAGGTTCAAAATAGGCCCAGAGCGGGAATATAGAGATATTAGCCATTTTCCGAGTACTTATAGTCCGCGGATTTTTGGTGATAGGAGGTTCAGACGGATTTTTGACCAGAACTTTTTTTAGGGGTCCGTTAAGATCTTAATAATGGTGTGAGTTAGTCCCGAGGGGCAAACGTCTGCATTTTGAGGATCAAAATAGGCCTAGAGCGGGAATATGGCCATATTTGCCGTTTTCCGTGTACTATTGTCCACGGATTTTTGGTGATAGGATCTTCGAACCGATTTTTGGCCAAAATTTTTTTTGGGGGCCGTTAAGACCTTACTAATGGCGTGAGTTCGTATCAAGGGGAAAACGTCTGCATTTTGAGGTTCAAAATAGGCCCTGAGCGGGAATATGGCCATATTTGTCATTCTTCGTGTACTATAGTCCACAGATTTTTGGTGATAGGGGGTCCGGACGGATTTTTGGCCGAACGTTTTTGTGGGGGTCCATTAAAACCTTATTAATGGCGTGAGTTGGTCCGTAGGGTCTAATGTCTGCATTTTGAGGTTCAAAATAGGCCCAGATCAGGAATATGGTCATATTTACCATTTTCCGTGTTCCATAGTTGAAACGACCCCAAAAATGCCCGAAAATGTGCTTCGGAAACACCTATAATTGTAATTTCCATATATCTAAAAATCCGTGCATGATTTCTTTAATTCGACTTCATATTCTTATTCGTGGGGTCAAATTGAGTGGGAAATGGGTCTAACCCGAATTTTAGAGCAACCGTATCAAAATTCGAAAATCGCAAAAATTGCGATTTGGAGGGTCAACTTTAAAGGGGCATATCTCTTAGCACACAAGAAACTGGAAGGGATGCAAACTATTAAATTAAAGCTCTTTGAGTTAGCTTTCCAACGCACTTGGTTTCACCTTAGTCCGAGTTAGGATGAGGGAGTTATGACCATTTTCGTAAAACCTGTCTGTGCAGATTTGCAAATTCCAGTGAGCAGTTTTTCTTAGGCGGGTTGGAGTCATTTTTTATAAAAAGGGGATATGTCCCATACTTAGTCATTTCTAAACTCCAAAAACACTCTCTAAGCCCTCTCCAAAAATTCCACCAAGATCTTCAACCAAATTCAAACATCTCAAGCTCTAATTCCGGATTCAAGACTCAATCTCAAGCTTCGATTCTCCATTCCAATCTTCATCAAGGATTCTCCAAAGTTGAGGTATGTGGGTTTGATTGTGGAAACCTTCCTTTCCACAAGTCCAACCATTTATCCTCTATTTCTACTTCAAGTTTATGGGTCCTTATGATTATTATGAACTCTTGAATTATGGAATTACTATTACACACCCTATTATGGTCCATTTTGCATATTATCATGAAATGGAATTATTATGTGATGTTTATGGTTTACATGCTTCCATGATCAAATTATGAAGGTTGATATATATATGTATGTTGTTGGTGGGCTGATTTATATGGATTTTGGAATTGGTTGGACTTAGTATTCTTGAAATACATGATGTCATTTACATGAACAATTGAACAATTGCCCACCTTGTGTTTGATAAAATGCCATTTATAGAATTCCTAGGAAAGGGAAAGGTCCAAGGTAACGTCCTAGTGAGTCGGATGGTTATGTAATTACTGAAATGATGATGAAATGGACACATGTATATGATTTTCTCTATATAAGTGTTGTGAGTCGACCAAGCCTAGTACGGGGGGTAGTAGGCCCGAATAACCGTATCGAGGGGTTGGTACCTTGGTTGCCTAGTACGGGGGGTAGTAGGCCCGTATAACCATATCGAGGGGTTTGTACCTTGGTCCCTAGCTCGGGTTCCCCATTCGCCGGTCACATCTAGGCCCTAGGCTTTGGTCGTGACATGCATCAAATCAAAACCAAGACAAAACCTTTAGGCATTATAATATACAACAAAACCATAAAAACCTTCTAGTAAGGTCAAAACTAGGGCTGAAGTAAGTCGAGTCTTCAACACTTGAAAACTTTTCTCACAAGCTTCGGACAACTGAAATTCACTTTCTTCTAAGTTAAAGTAGTAAACGGAGAATCAATATAGGAAAACCCCTCCACAAACAATCTATAGTAACCAGCTAAACCAAAGAAACTCCGAGCATCTGAGGGAGAAAGAAGTCTAGGCCAGTTCTTGACTGCTTCGATCTTCTTAGAATCAACTTGAATACCTTCCCTACAGATAATATGGAAAAGTAATGCAACCGACCTCAATTAAAATTCACACTTTCTAAACTTAGCAAACAACTGACGATCCTTGAGAACTTGCAAGACAATCCTCAAATAATTGGCATGATCATCCTCACTCTGAGAGTAAATCAAGATGTCATCAATGAATACAATAACGAACATAACCAAGTATTTCTTAAACATCCTATTTATCATGTTTATGAAAGCTGCAGAAGCATTCATTAGTCCAAAAGACATAACTAAGAATTCATAGTGACCATATCGAGCCCTCAAGGCTGTGTTTCGAATGTCACACTCTCTATCCTTAAGTTGATGATATCCCGATTGGAGGTCAATCTTGAAGAAGAAGCTAGAACCCTATAGTTGATCGAACAAGTCATCTATCCTTCGAATGGGACACTTATTCTTGATTATGACCTTGTTCAATTGTCAAAAAATCAATACACATTTGGAGAGAACCATCGTTCTTACGAACAAAGAGAATTGGATAACCCTATGGAGAAATACTCAGTCTAATGAAACCCTTATCCGAAAGGTCCTTTAGCTGACCTTTCAACTCTTTATGTTCTATCGAAGCCATTCTATAGGAAGGGATAGAGATATGCTGAGTATCTAGAAAAAGGTCAATTCCAAAGTCGACGACTTTCCTTTCGGTAGGGAATCTAGGAAGATCATCTGGAAACACTTCCAAAAATTTATTCACAACTGAAACTAACTCAAGAGTAGGGGTTTTAGAATTCGTATCCCTAACAAAAACTAGATGATAAATGCAACCCTTAAAAATCCTCTTTCTAGTCTTAAGGCACAAGATAAACTGACCTATAGTAACTGAATTATATTACCTTTGCACTCTGTGACTGGTTCATCTGGAAACTAAAAATTAAGCATTCGGGTTCTATATACGATAGAGGGATAACAAGCATGAAGTCAGTCCATGTTGAGAATAATATCGAAATCAAGCATGTCTAATACTACTAGATCAGCTAAGGAGATTTTCTGAATAACTGAAACCGCACACTTTCTTAAAACCCATTTAGCTAAAACTAAATCATTGATAGGAGTAGAGACTAAAAAAGGTTCTAATAATATTTTGGGACTGACATCAAACTTCATAGCAACATAAGGAGTCATGAAAGACAATTTAAAACCAGGATCTAACAAGCCATAAACATCATATTGAAAGATTTACAACATACTAGAGATCATGTAAGGGGAAACCTCTTGATGATGTTGAGTCTGAAGAGCATAAAACATGTTCAGATGTGGTCCAACACTAGAACTAGATGCAGTATCCTATTGAGTCGGGCGACCAAAAGAAGTATGTTGAGCATGTTGACGACCATCTCTACCCTTGCTAACAAGTGAGGGGAAATATCTCAACCTATGACAAACCTTACCACAACAATAGCATCCATCGGTACCGGATAAACAATTTCCCGAATGACTCTTACCACACTTTTGGCAAGTGGAGAAAGGATGTCCACTAGAACCATCATTCTGAGCCTTAGAGTTAGACACCATATCTTTGTTGAAATTCGGATTCGGAGCACTAGATGGAGTCAGGCATGAATACCTCTGTCAAAATTGAGAAAGATCACCACCATTTGATCTTTGATGAGAGTATTCACCACTGTTACTTCGAGCCCTCTTTGTCTCCCTAGCACTTTCCTTAAGCTTCTCTTCCTCAATCTATTGGGCATGAGTCATCAACCTCAAAATTTCCATCTCATTAATCAACATGGCGGTTCTACACTCTTCACCACTATTTATGAGACACCAGAAAAAAATTTATTCATCCGAGCTATTGAATAGGCACCATAGATAGAGCACATTTAGAAAGTTGAGCGACCTTCAAGCACCATAGCTAGAGCACATTTAGTAAGTTGAGCGACCTTCAAGGCATTCTCCTTCACGCTCATATTTCCTTCCCTCAAATTGATGATTTCTTGAACCTTTGCCTCTCTTATCTCAAGACGGAAGAATCGGTCTAGAAAGGTACCTTTGAAATTGTCCCAATCCAAAATACTTGCATTAATAGCCCTTTCCTTTTTCCATTGTTTGAACCATATTTGAGCAACACCCTTTAATTGGTAAGCGACCAAGTCCTCACTTTCAGTCGGAGTAACACCCATAATCTAAATGTTCTTTCGAATCCCTTCAATAAACTCTTGTTGAACCTCGTCCACCTTAGAACCATGGAATTCTAGAGGATTCATCCTTGTGAAGTCTCAAACCATAGTCGATGTCGTACCTACATTTGGGTTCACGAAACCTACAACCTCATGGTTGGCTTGAGCAGTCATAGCTTGGGGAAGCACTTGGAAAGCAGCCCTAAATTCCGCATAAATTCAACATGAGTGACTTGCTCGGCCAAAGGATAAACTGAAGTTTGTGGTGCTTCTTGCTCCACATTTAAGTTCCTTCTCACTAGAGCTCTTCTTGGAGGCATTGTTCTTAAATGCATAGAACATGAGTTAGAAGAAAACATTATAGAGTTTAACTCTATCTCACGACTTAAGAGTTATGAAATAAGTGAAGTTTCTTAAATGTCTCGTAGCTTCCTATTCATAAATGTGGCGCGCTTCAAACCCATGAAAAAGACTCTAGTAACGCGACATGTCAAATACCCTAAGACAATTGAACTTGATACTCTGAATATGAAGTTTACCATGACCCAAGACTACCCCTAGATGTGACATGGCCTCTAGAATCTTGAGAGACTCTAAGAGAATAACATAGCGTAGTATGACACTAAGATAACATACATAACTAAAATAAAGAGATAAGCAAAATAAGTCTCAAAGGGAAATCTCAACATAATATGAAAACTGAGTACAAAGACATAAATACAGAATTACTAATGTCTAACATAGGCCTCTACTACATAAGAGAGTGACTGGGACAAGTCCTAGATCACTTCAACAATCTAAAAATTAATACAGAAAATTTGAATGACATAAAAACAACATAAGTGGTATGTCCCCGAACTGTGAGGACTCACCAAAGTTGTGTAGGCTAATAAGAGTTTCTACTAACCACGAGCTGGATGAGATCTGTCAAGACCTATATCATAAGAAAATATAGGCACAAGAATAAATGTAGTCAACTCAGAATATACTGAATATGGAGAAAATTCATGAACATAACATAATAGCATGAAAG